>JAAONU010000009.1:27523329-28979851 GCA_012932295.1 Cyclina sinensis | reverse complement strand
GCCATGTAACTTGACAATCATTTGTCTTCAAACTTTATATCATGACTGCATTGAGTGGATGACCCCTATACATTTTGGGGTCAGTATGTCAAAGGTCAAGGTCACAGTGACCTAAATGTTTAGAATAATTTACAGTCTGTAACTTGACAACCATTTTTCAAAGATTCTTCAAAATTCATATAATGGTTGCACACGTTGAGTGAATGACCCCTATTGATTTTGGGGTCAGTAGGTCAAAGGTCAAAAATTCAAAATTTAAAGTAAATCATTTAATTTTAAAGCCTTAGGTTTCCTCTCTTATAGCACAAATGCATCATACTTAGAAAAAAACACCCTTCAGGCATATAATGCTCTGCCCAGCGGTGCTTTTGTTGTTCCATGGTTTCTCCTTTTAAAAATAATTTACAGTCTTCATTTTTCTTTGATATTGTTTAATCTTAACAAATACATATTTCCAATAGGTGTACACTGTACAAATAAATTGTTGTTCTTTACATTTTTGGACTAATTGTGTCACAATCAATGCAATGTTATAAACAATACAGATGGTACACCCAAAGTATTGTTTATCATAACTATCAATAGTTAAGTTGATAGTTCATTATTTACAGGATAGCACACACACACTTTTTAAGTATAACAGCCTTCAGACCATTTTCTTGGACACAACCAAGCACCTTCAAGTGATGAAAGTTAAATGTGAAAAGATATGTAACCCATTCCCCATAGAGATTTTACTATATAAGGTATCTTATCTGTATAGTACTATCAGCTTACAAATAATCAATAGATAGTCTATCAGTTTAAGTAACCTATACACATAGATCATTAGAGACCGTTTCATAATTGATAAAATGACTGCCGCCATTTGAGGTAAATGTGACCTATCTGCCATTATAGGTCTGCTGATATCTCGCTACTATGTTTCATTCCTGACTTGAAAGTATTAAACTTTGTGTAAATATTCATGATTTTAGTTTAAATTCTCAAATGAAATACAGGGCCATAAAGAGGCATATGCATCTAGTAAGTGTTAGTAGTGTAGATAAGCTGCATGGTTTTCGATAGTGTTTGAGAAATGCATATCCATGTGGTCATCGATAGAGTACACAAAAGGCGTAGCCCTGGGGGAATGGGTTAAAGTATCGAGGTTTTTTTATTTTGAGTTAGATTTTACATCCGTCAAATCCAGTCCACCAGCTGATTATTTATAAACCATAAGGCTCAGAATTCTTACATTTGGTATGAAGCATTGTCTAGTGGACATGCTGGTTTAAATAATGACCACAGGGTTAGTAATAACTCCACCCTGGGGGTTATATAGAAAAAAACTTTGAAAAAACATCTCCTCTAAAACCACTTGACACAGTGCTTAGTAATAATTTGATGTCAGCATCCTTTGGTAGACCTCTACCAAGATTGTTCATATTATGTCCCTGGGGTGAAAATTAGCCCCACGGCAGAGGTCACTAGTTTTTTTTTAATTTTATCTATGCTTTGGTTCTTGCATTTTTTTTCTCTATTTTTTATGTGTTTTACAAGCTCATTTTTGATAAATAATACAGACGAGCTTTGATACTGCTTCACGGTGCTCTTGTTTTCTTTTTTTGCTTCTGATATGGTCAACAGCAGACCCACAGCTAAACTACTTAGGTGAGTCATGCAGGGCCATCATGGTTCTTACCAAAACATTGAATGATGATTTTGTATAAGCCTACAAATATTGAATGGTTCATATTTCTTCTTTTGCAGAGGCCATTTGGCAAAGAGAAGAAAACTCTGAATTCCATAAGTACAAGGAACTTTTATTGGAGTATCTTGAGAAACTGGGCTTCATAGCAAAACCGCTACAAGAACACAGTAAGGACGAGGTAATAGCAGAACCACTGATTTCTTTATAAGAAGCCTTAAAATGTTAGTTTGAAGTTGCTTTGTTCACACTGGTGACTACTTTTTCAAATGGTTGAGTGTGAAAAAAAGGACACAAGAAATATGATTGAGAATTTAGTAAATGTTTGTTTGAGTGAAAGGTTTGTGCAGAAGTGAGTGAGGTGAGAATAAGGAGTAAGTGAATAAATGGTGAATTATTGTGTGAATAATTGAGTGAGTGAATGAGTTGTTGAGTGACTGAGTTCATGAGTGATAAACAAGGTCCTTTCATAGACTTACCACCAACATCAAATTCATAATGACTTTGAAATCTGTATTAGGTTTAATAACTTCATTGCCATTTGACCCACAGTCTTCAACCTTCATATGATAGTTGATGTTGTTTAGTGGGTCGATAGGTTAAAGGTCAAAGTCACCATAACTTAAACTTTGAATACCTAATCCAGTCAGTAACTTGAATACTATTTGACCCATGACCTTCAATCGATATGCAATGAATGCGTGTACAGAGTAGATGACCCTTGTTATATTTGAGGTCTCTCCGTCAAGGTCAAGGTCACTGTGATCTTAAACATTGACAACAGTTTCTGCAAAATAAAGTCAAGTTCTTTTCAAGTAGGCTTTCCAAACTGTATAGGATGATTTGCACACGTATTTTGATGATTCCAGGCACATTTGCAGTCAGTATGTCAAAGATAAAGTCAAAATGACCTGAAATTACACTTGATTTTAGCTCAATGTTACCGGGAGGAGACATCCTTTCTTAGCTCATCTGAGCTGAAAATGCTAAAGTGTGAATTGTTAAGATTGGTGACTGTCTGTTGTCCGTCGTCCATCATCAGTTATTCGTCATCAAACTTTTCCTGTAGTCCCATCTCCTCATAAACCACTTACTGAACTTTAAGCAAATTTCACAAGACTGTTCCTCAGTTAGTCTTTTTTCAAATTTCTAAAGTTTCATTCAAAATTCTGGTTGCCATGGCAATCATAAGGAAAAACTTAGAAAATCATCTCCTCAGACACTACCCAATGATTTCAAAATAAATTTTCATAAATGCACCTTAGTTGTCACTTTATAAAATTCCTTCAAGCCATCTTGGTTCCATAAAAAAACATGGCCTACAGAGGGCAGGGCCAGTTTTCATGATATGACTATGAAGAAAAGTTTGAAAATCTCCTCAGAAACTGCTGGCACAATTTCAATATGTTTTTTGTGGCCCTTTTTTATCAAATTTGTTCATGTTGGTCCTATAAATAATAGCTGACAGAGGATGAGGCCTGTTTTCATATTATGAAAATATGGAAACATTTGAAGACTACTCAAACGGCCAGCATAATTTCATTTTCTACAAATGCGCCTGTCACGGCCTTCTATCAAATTTATTCAGACCATGTTTGATATAAAAAAAAATTGGCAGACATTGGTTTGGCAAGTTATCAATGTACAGCTACATGCAAAACTTTGAAATTCTTCCTCTTGATATCAGAAATCCCTGGCTTAGTTTCAGAGTTATTTCACAGAAATGTTCCTTAAGTAGTGGACTGTTATAATGATTGTCTAATTTAGTAATATTGAGTTAAAGACATTTTAAACATGGACAAAAACAGATTTTGACCTTGACATACTCACCTGTGTTCTATTTTTTGAACTTGAAAAAAATCAAACAATATCTAAAATGGTGCTCAGATGAGCAAGGGATAAAGGGCCATTCCTGCCTCATTATTTAAAAAAAACTAAAAGAGTTTGAACCTTTTTCAATATAAAGTTTCTGATGTTGAATGGTTGGCCTTTGGGTTTTAAAAAGTTTTCACAGTTCATCTTAAATCAGATTAAGACTGGCATTGACATAGTAGAAAATGTTGTTATATATTTAAGGTTGCAGACTTCTACTTTGCCCCTTGTGTTCTAAAAGCACCTCCACCAGAGGAGTGTTTGGTAAACAAGGACTGTGAAGACAGGACTTCAACCAGTAGACTTTGCTTCAAGACTGCTTCGGGATTCCTACCAATGGCAGTGTTCAACAAACTTTTATCAGCTTGTATAAGTAGATGGCCATTGTTGATTCTGAAAGAAAAGTCGATGATATTCTGTGGCTGTGGCATATTTGATCTAAAGGACAATCACACATTGCACATATACTTCTGCAACCACAAAATACAAATCTGGTTGACAAGGTTAAGTGCAACAGGTCAAGGGCCTGAGAGAAGCTTGTGCTTAGAAGTGAAAGCATTTGTCCTGAATCTCCTACAAAGTAGATTTAGGGTATCAAGTGATATTCAGGTATTTGTAAAATGTCCGACCGCAGATCTTCATTCCAGTGAAGATGAGTTTGCATTCGATGATATTGTCCATAAAATCGAAGTTGTCTGCAACTGCAGACCATATCAGCATGCCTTACGCTCAGAAGAGCTAACAAAGTATTGGCAAGGTAGGGTGCAATTCCATCTTACTATTTTAACAAAGTGTAGGGGAAGATGTCATGTTTAACTACAACTGAGTTCTATTGAACTGTCTCTTGACTATTAATTCATTTGAGTCATAAATTTGCTAGAATAAAAAAATAATAGAACTTTCATTTAAGGAAGACTTTCTATTTGCAGGGGAAATTTTAGTACAACAATCACTATAGAGTAATGACACATATTTGAAGAACTAGGATATAGACATTCTATTTTTAGCTCACCTGGCCCAAAGTGCCAAGGTGTGCTTTTAATATGCTTTTGTCAATTGTCCGAGTGCAAAACCACTGGACCACTAATCCACTATTAAGCTTGGTGCAACAAACTAGCCCAGAAAAGGACATTGTCACACCTCACAACATATTCCACTGTATATAAGTCATAATTATGCATTAAAAAGAAACGGGGTAACAAACGTTTAAGGTTCTGAACATACTAACAGCTGAAAAAACCCCACTAAATTGCTAATAAATAACATGCTTAGAGAATATAATGAACACATGAATGACTATGATAATGTTATTTTAAATAATGATTATTATAGGGTTTTGTGTAATCTAAATATGTGATGTCAGGTTACAGTATGGTTATTTTATTCTAAGTGTTTATTTTTTGTACAGTTTAGGGTACTTTACGTGGCATTTAAATCCAAGTTAGTTTCTTACTATTACAACTTTATTTTCAAATCATTTTGGATGCTCATACGAGAAAGCTGTTCTTTGCTTTTATTTTGATGTTGCTGCTGACGCGCGTTCATACTGCAGTTAGCCAGCCCGGCTAGGTCAGTTGGTACTGCATCATATTTTCAATCCAGAAAAACTTCTAAATGTCATTTGTCCCTCACCTCTAAGATTGGAAGATTGGTTTGTAAACTTGTTGGATACCCAGAAACATTTGTCAGGTGGACTAACTGCCCGGATATGACCAGAAAGAAGTTGAAACTAGCATCCCTAAAAAAAACAAGAAAACGAAAATGAGTTCCATTGTTTCCAAACCTTACAATATATAAACAGTTTACTTTATTGCTAATAATAAATAATTGGTACCTGTCATAAAAAAAATTATTCTGGTTTATAAATGTTTTTTTTTAATTCAGTGTATTTGCATCCTGATGTGGACATCAGTCGAGAGATTACAGATACAGATTGCCAGATGATTGCTGAGTCAATAGGTTTAAATTGGGAGCTTCTTGGCTTACAGCTTAGACTAAAACAAGTGATTATCGATCACATATGCTTAGACAATATAGGGACAGCACTTAGGATAACACGAATGCTGCAGCGATGGCGCAGTGAGAAAAAAATGGAAGCTACGGTCGGTAGGCTTTACAAGGCCATGAGAAATTGTAGTACCGTCACCCTAGATTGGCCAGCAATAGAGCGTGTATTTGCAGGCAATAGTGAATTGTAAATAGATTGTGAAGAAATGTATTGAAAACTGGATGAAGTGATCATTGTTGACAGATCGTTGACAAAAGTTTGAAATGATTACTCAACTGAAGGGATAATACAATATTCAATACTATAGCAAAACCAGTTTCATTTTAGCAAAGTTGGAAATCTATATGCCTTACATCCATCATCACTGAATCACCAATATATATCAGTTTTCATTTGAATTTAAATCAATTGCATGGTTTATAATTATATAGCTTGTAATATCCATTACACTCTGGGCTGACAATGCTGCAGACTATACCTCTGCTACAATTTGAGGATTTTTTGTTCAGATGTATTGATTTTAAAATTTGCTTGTGTGAGATATTTCTTTGATAAGATATGTACATTTAAACTATGAGTTTGAAAAAATACAAGATTTTATTTTCTTTTGAAATTGCCTAAGATATGTGCATTTATTTAATCTAGTGTATATATTGTTTTAGCTCACCTGAGCACAACTCAGTGCGAGCTTTTAGTGTTGTTGAGTGTCCAGTGTCTGTTGTCAACATTTAGTTTGTTAACACTCTAGAGATTACATCTTTTTACCGCATTACCGTGAAACTTAATTAGAATAATTGTTTCAGTAAGATCTTGGATAAGTTTGAATATGGGTCATGTCGGACTGAAAACTAGGTCACACAGTCAAATCAAAGGAAAACCTTGTTAAGACGCTATAGGCCAGATTTTTTGTTCAAATGACATGAAAACTTCTCAGAATGTTTATCTTGGTAATATCTAGGTCATGTTCGAATATGGGTCATCTTTGGTGAAACACCAGGTCACAGGTTCAAAATGTAGAAAAACAGTTCAAATGTCATGAACCTTTTTTGAAATGTTTGTTTGGGTGGAATCTAGGTCAAGTTTGAATATGGGTCATCTTAGGTCAAAAAGTAGGTCACAGGGTCAAAACAGAAAAACCTTGTTAAAGCACGAGAGGCTACATTTTCAAGAAAATTTGTCAGAATGTTTGTCTTATGATAGCTAGTTTGTCATCTGGGGTCAAAAACTAGGTCATGGGGTCAAAACAGATTTACCTTACACTTCAAAGGCATTTCCTTTCCAAATGTTGAGAAAATTTGTCAGAATGATTGTCTTCATGAAGTCTAGGTCAGGTCTTAATATGTGTCTTCAGGGGTCAAAAACTAGGTCATCAGGTCAAAACACAGATTTACATTGTTAACATTATGGAGGACAATATTTTTGTCCAGATGACATGATAACTTGTCAAAATGTTTGTCTTGATGATCTCTAGCTCTAGTTTGAATAAGGGTCATCTCATTCCTGAAACAACCTCATTCCACTGTGGGTTCTACAGTTATGACCCCTTAGCAATGGGATGCAAGTGAGTGATTAAGGTTCTTCAAGTCCCTCTTGTTTTGTTTCAAAAATCTCTTTAACTGTAATCTCTTGTCCACATTTAAAACTTGGTGCTTCATTGTCGAAGTTATAATTGCATTAGCTGTACTGAAAAACAGTGATAATGTTATTCAAAGTGGTGAACACTTTTCTGGCTCTACAAATTTGATTGTTTGCTTGACCATTTCAAAAGCTGATTGGGTACAGATGCAAACATACTCTGCATCTTGCCTGCTTGTTGCCTCCAACATGGTTTTTGAATAGATACTTCTCTAATGTAATTTTGTCTGTTGTTTATGTACACACTGGTCACATTATGATAAAGTCATTTTATAGGAAGCAGTCATTTAGTAAAACATTTGAGTGGGATTTCGTGTTATTTTTAAACAGAAAAGTTGTTGCATGTACAATGTCTACTAAATGTGTTAGAAAAAAAGTTTTGCTAGATGACTCTGCAAATTAAAATGACCTATAGTATTGTGTTCATTTAATGTACGGTGGTCAATTCCTGCCAGTTGTAACTTCACCCTTCCACAGGTGTGAAGATACAACAATGCCCATTTTATTTAGCATTTTTGTCCATTAGAAATGCTTACAAACACATAGGCATCAGATGTTACTATTTGTTTATTAATAAATTTCACTCAGCTATTTTACCATAATATTATATAGTTTTACTAGATGTGGTGTAGACACGTTTGTTATGCCCCCGCAATGCAAAAGATGTTCATGTCCGGCTCATAACTTTGTTATGCATGGTTGGATTTTGTAATAATTTGGCATAAGTGATCATCTTTATGAACTGAACTTGTCACATGCAAGAAACAAGTAGCTTGCTCAAGTGTCAAGGTCACAGTGGACACTTGAAGTTTTGGCTTATTCCTTATATACATAGAGTGAAAAAGTTGTAGTGTTCGGCTCATAACTTTGTTGTGCATGGTTGGATTTCGAAATAATTTGGCAAAAGTGGTCATCATATGAAGTTGATGTGTCGCATGCAAGAAATATGTTGCTTGCTCAAAGGTCAAGGTCACAGTTGACACTTGAAGTTTTGGTTTATTCCTTATGTGGATATAGTGAAATAGTGGTTTACCAAGTTTGTGTCCTGTGTCATTTAGCGGGGACATCTGTGTCCTTTTGACACATTTCTAGTTTATTATGATTTTCTTAGTTGCAGATTTTTACTGAATTAAAAACAGATAACTTTACCGGAAATAAGTTATGATACATTTATATCTTTTTTAGTTCAACAACTCTTTTTGTACCAGTTTATGCTATTCATTGTTAGACTTGAAAGATTTTAGGTTCAAACCTCGAGTTATTCATTCTGGAATATACATGAACAGTTTGTGCTTGATTATCATAATTCACATAAGTGACAGTTATTAAAATGTTATATCTAGAAATTGGCTATAGTTTTCTAAGGTATTGAAACTTTGATATTGGCATTTTTTTTCATACAGACACCGTAATGTTTAGATTTTTATCAATCTAAAGTGGTCATAAAAACTTAACCAGCGTGTTAGCTAACAGTTAAAATAAAATATAACTTAAAGTGAAGTTCAGGAGTTCGAACCTTACGAAGAGCATACACTTCCTTCCTTTTAAAAGCCACATAGGAATATATGATTACCTTTTTAAAGTTAAACTAAGACTAGTATTCAGTTATAAATAAAAATAATTTTTAGCTTAAATCAAGATTTTAATGAGCACTATTAGGTATGACGTAAAGTATAAGGACATAAGTCCATTTTAGAAACTTAACCAGGAATATAATAAAGAGTAATTACGTGTCATGTTTATTTACCAGTATTGCACAGTATATGCTACACGGAAAACTATTAACTGTTTACACTGGCGAAAAAATTATAGAATATCCGGCATTGTAAATTCTTCAGTACAGCTAAGCGGGTTGTATTTCACAGCAAATTACAAATTACTGATCGTTCTGAGGTGTTTTTTTTCTTTTGAGGCCCCAACTGGGTAACCCCGTTTATTCACCCCGTAATAGGTATGACTGGGTCGGGGTCATCCCCATCATACCTTACATCCATTGATTTACATCATAAAATTATATACATCAATCACTTGATTACAAAAAATAACAGTAACACATTGTGTTTGATTACAATAATAATATATGATGCAAAAGAATAATAATTTTAAATTTAATATGAGATGAAGTAAATTGTATTCATTATGTCGGTGTAGTTTATTCAATTAAGGATCTTACAATTAGCCATCTATCATTTTCATCTTCGGTTAAATTTGTATTTTTGTAAATATTCCATGCCAACTTAAGACTATTTTTAAAACCAGTACATGTAGGTAGCAATTTTTTTCTCTTAGACAAATATATGTATCTTTTCAATTCTAAAAACAAAATATCATATTGAAAATCATTTGTTTCTGAACCTAAAATAAATGTTTTACAACAGACAAAATCATCAAAATTACCTATATTAGCTTTCAGATATTGAAATAGAGGTTGAATTTTTTGACATTCCCAGAATAAATGTAACAGTGTTTCTTCCTGACTATTACAAAGAGTACACATTTTACTATTAACAATTTTCATTTTAAACAAAAGTGAGTTAGTTGCTAAAATTCTATGAATAATTCTGGTCTGGAACCACTGAATATATGAGTCTTTGGTACAGTTGAATTCATTACTATATATTAAATGCCAATTAATGTGATTATCTATAAAAACACGTGTTCCATTTTTCTTGGCTTATTGGTATATCTGTATTTTTAACTATAGTTTCATAAACACATTTCTTATTGTTATTTGGAATTAAAATAGGTTTGACATTACAGCTTATAATAGGATATTGAACATTGAGCAAGTCATTACAAATAGGAATATTATGCTTTTGCTTGTAGAATTTTATAGCTTGTTTTAAATTATGATATTGCAAAAAGTTAACTTTTTTGCATGTTACCTGTTTTAAATAATTTAGGTCTACAAAATCACCTTGTTGATTAAGAATATCCTTAACAAATCTGTTTCCTTTGTCATACAAAGTTTGAATGTAAATATATCTATTTCCTGCTAACAATTTGTAAAATAATGGCATATGTTACACTTGTTCTATACTATCAGTACAAAGTTTATCTACAAAGACCATATAAGCTTTTAAGACATCAATCCAGAAAGCATTTTTTATCTTACAAATAATCAATTTACAAAACAGTTTTCCAGTGTTAAAAACTTTATTATCAATATTAAACAATGAGTTCACTAGCTTATAACATTTACTTTTGCTATTTCTACCATATCTTCTAAACCATTTTATCTTTAAACAATGTATATAACTACAGATATCAACCATATTCAAGCCACCTTCTTTGTATGTTTTGATAATAACTGATTGTTTAATTTTTGCCTTGCTTTCCCACATAAAATCATAAATAAATCATTCAGTGTTTTCAAAAATACAGTATTAGGTGTTGGCAAGCTTGTAAAACAGTGGGTAAATAAAGAAAGCAGTATTGATTTTACAACGGTGATTTTTCCTATTGGAGTTAACATTCTTTTTTTCCAGTGACTTATACTATTTTTTACTTTTTGAAGTTTTACAGTAAAATTTAAGTCTATCATTTTCTCTAAATCAACATCAAATATTAAACCTAACAATTTAAACTGTGTATCACCCCAAGTAAATTTCCATTTTGTCTTAATTGATCTAGTACTATACTTAAGAGCGCCTATCCAAATAACCTTGGTTTTGTCAAAATTTATCTTTAATCCTGAAATCTCTGTAAATCTGTTTAACAAATTTAATGCAGTATTTAGTGATTTTTCCGAACCATCTAGCAGAAGTGATGTATCATCCGCAAATTGTGAAAATTTATATTCCTCGCCATCTATTATTATACCTTTAACATCTTTACACTGTCTTATTTTTACTGCTAATATCTCAGCACATAAAATGAAGATATAAGGTGAAATTGGATCTCCTTGTCTACAACCTCGTCTAACTTTAAAAAATTTAGATAAAAAACCATTCAAAATAACACAAGTCTCAGTATTGTATAAAAACAAAGATATCCATTTCTTAAACATTGGACAAAACTGAAATAATGAAAGACATTTCTCTATAAATGTAAAAGATAAAGTATCAAAAGCTTTTTCAAAATCAATCATCATTACTAAACCTGGCATATTATTATCTTCTGTAAATTTCATAATGTCATACAATAATCTAGTATTCTCACCAATAAACCTATTCTTAACAAATCCAGTTTGATCTTTTGAAACTAAAATATCTAAAACACTTTTTAGTCTTTTTGCTATACTACCTGAAGCTAATTTATAAACTACATTTAATAAAGTTATTGGTCTCCAATTTTTTAAAAATTGCTTTGGCTTGTTTTCTTTTGGAGTGCAGGTTATTGTTCCTAGTTTTTGATTTCTAGAGAAAGAATTAACATTATAAGCAAAATTAATAGCTTTTACAACAAAATGTCCTATTCTATTTCAAAAGGTTTTAAATAAATTTGCTGTAAATCCATCAGATCCCGGGCTTTTATCATTTTTCATATTTTTTAATGTAAAAGAGACTTCATCATATGAAAGGAGACCTTCAAGGTTCAATGCTTCATCATGAGACAACTTAGTAACATCACAATTTCTTAATTCTTTATCAATATTGGACTCATCCGTCAAATTAACATTTTTATACAAATTTTCATAGTAACAACAAGTTTGGGCCAGTATATCTTTTTGATCTATATAATAGGTCCATCATCTAGTTCAAGAAAAGGAATCATTTTATCTGAACAATGTGTTTTCTCTAAATTTAAAAAAATAATTAGTTGGTTTTTCTCCAGTTTCAACCCATTGCGACCTTGACCTAATCAGAGCACCTTTTATTTTGTTGCATCTTAATTCACTCAATTCATTTTGTAATTTTAAAAGTTTTTCTTTATTATCAATTGTTAAATTTTGTTCTATAAGACTTATTTCTTCCATTAATTGCTTTTCATAAATATTTCTTTCCTTAACCTTAAACGAGCTGTAAGAAATAGTTTTACCTCTTATTTCCATTAAAAGTGTCTCTAAAAAAAGTTCATCATTAAAAACAAATTCAATATCTTTATTTTTTGTATCTTACACATAACCTATATTATAGACTGGTACACAATATTGTAATTTTATTTCATCTTTTTTTCTTATTTATAATATCAAGGAACTCTATGTCATGTAAAAGAGTATTATTAAATTTCCATAAACCTTTTCCATGACTTACAGGAACAAAACAAATATCTAGACATATTATTGAATGATCAGATCTATAACTAACATCAATATCACATTTCCGTACATACTGATACAAACTACTTGTTATAAGAACTAGAACTGTGTCCATAGGACACGGATGCCCCCACTATGCATAAGTGCTCATAAACAAGAGCATGTATATCCTGTATGTAAGATTTTTTCTGTACATATACCTAAAATGATCTACAGGTAACCTTATGTACATGTTAAATTAAATTACAAATGTAAAATTTATATGTTCAATTGTTTATATGGTATATAGTGAAAAAATCAACAAAGAGCCATAATTCTGTTAAATATGGTCACAACAAAAATTCCTTCCTTTACTACCATCTACACATTAAGGTTGTTCATCCCTGGAAGTTTAAGCAAAATCTGCCATACGGTTTAAGAGGAGTTGCGTTCACAAAATTTCTATATGGTATATAGTGAAAAAATCAACAAAGGGCCATAATTCTGTTAAATTTGGTCGCAGCAAATATTCCTTCCTTTACTTCCATCTACACATTAAGGTTGTTCATCCCTGGAAGTTTAAGCAAAATCTGCCATCCGGTTTAAGAGGAGTTGCGTTCAACATATTTCTATATGGTATATTGTGAAAAAATCAAAGGGCCATAATTCTGTTAAATTTGGTTGCAGCAAAAATTCCTTCCTTTACTACCATCTACACATTAAGGTTGTTCATCCCTGGAAGTTTGAGCAAAATCTGCCTTCCGGTTTAAGAGGAGTTGCGTTCACAAGATTTCGGGACGTACGGACGGACGTACGGACGGACGGACAAGTGCAACGCTATATGCTTCCCACTTTGTGGGGGCATAAAAATGTCTAGTCTTCCTTGTTGTATTGGGTTAGTGCGTCTCCATGTATATCTTTTGATGTCACCATGTAATTCTCTAAAAGGATCAATAAGGTCTTTGTCTTCCATAATTCTTAATAAAATATTTCTAGCATTTATATTGTTATTCTTTGATTTATAATTATGATAATCTAAGTCTGGATTTTGTACAAGGTTGTAGTCTCCACAAACAATTAGAGGGTCCTTGTCATTGAAAGAGTCTAAAATATCAAAAATACTTTTAAAGAAACTAGAACTATCTATATTTGAATAATTTAGAGCATATATATTAACTAAAGTAAAGTTTATTGAATCAAATGATATCTGTAAAATTATGAATCTTCCTGAATCGTCAGTTTTAATTGAATTGATTTTGATACCTATTTTTTTTTCTACATAAAATCGTTCTGAGGTTGTTTCTCAGACCATAGTAGTTGATATCAGTCTATGAAAATCAATGTTATGACTCCAATTTGGCAGCATGTATCTACACCCTGTGTCCGGCGTCAGTCGTCCATTGTCAACATTTTACCTTAAATGGCATCTTTGCCTAAACCACAAAGCTATTTTAACCAAACTTTACACAAATGTCCCTTATATTGCCCTTTTCTAAAATTGCTCCGCTCCATTGCACATAAGGGCTACAAAAGCTTAAGTAGAAAAAAAATCAAACAACATCTACTAAAGAGTTGGGTGATTTTCCACCGAGTTTCACAGAAAATATCTCTTATATAGCCCTCTATTAAAATGCTAAAATGGTTCCGCTCCAGTGAACAAAAGGGCCGCCAGAGCTGAAAATAGATTTTCCTCAATATTTTGCTTCAAATGACAGCTCTTCCAAAACCACTTGGCCATTTTAAACCAAATTTGACAGAAATGTTCCTTAAAATGCCATTTTCTAAAATTGCTTAAACTGTTCCGCTCCAATGCACATAAAGGCTGCAATAGCTAAAAATAGAAAAATACTCAAATAACATCTCCTCTTGAAGGGCGTGGTGGTATTCCACCAAATTTCACAGAGGTGTTTCTTGCGTGGACCTCTTAAAATTGCTAAAATGCTTCCGCTCCATTGAACAAAATGGCCACCAGAGCCGTTATTTCGTTCTATCGCAATTTTAAAAATTGGAAGTTTCGTAATGGCGCGCGCGACAGAACGAAATAACGCCATTTTAAAGATTGGAAGTTTCGTTTTGGTGCGCGCGAAAGAACGAAACAACGACAATTAAAATGTTTCGATTTTTCATATTGGTGCGCGCGACAGAACGAAAAGACGACATTAAACTGAAACCGCGCGCACGACAAGACGAGATTCTGAGTATCGTTTTGTCGCGTTCATAGTGTCGTTGTTTCGTTGTGTCGCGCGCGCGGTTTATCGTTATATCGTTGTGTCGTGCGCGCCAAAACGAAACTTCGAAACTTTAAAATGTCGTTGTTTCGTATTGGCGCGCGCAACAGAACGAAACAACGAAATGTCCGAAATCAGCCACCATAAATAATAGACTTTTGTTAGATAACAACCTTTTGTTCATCTTAACGCTTTCTTTATTCATTACTTTGCATAAGTGATTACCGCTATGACACAATGTGTAGAGCCCAACATCTGTCCGCCTGTCTGTCCGTCCGTAACACTTTCGTGTCTGCTCCATAATTTCTAAACTGCTGAAATTTTTTTTTGAATAACTTGGCACAAGTGATCACCATTATGAGACAATGTGCAGAGCGCAATTATTGGGTTGCTACCCCCAAGGTCAATGTCGCACATAAAGGTGAAATGTTAAAATGTCTTCATTTCGTTTCCACTCCATAATTTTTAAACCGCTGAAAATGTTTTGAAATAATTGGCACAAGTGATTCCATTATGAAACGACGTGCAGAGCGCAATAAATGGGTTGCTACCGTCAAGGTCACAGTTAAAGGTCAAATATCCACATTTCACGTCTGCTCTATAACTTACTAACTTGGCTTATGAAAAGTTTTTAGCTCACCTGAGCACTCCTCAGGGTGAGTTTTTGGGATGGTTGAATGTCCGTCGTACGTCGTAAACAATTTGACTTGAACGACTTCACCTCCTAAACCGCTAAGCCAACATTGACAAAATATGCTTGGGATATTCCTTGCATGAAGCACCAAAGTTGTTCAAAGAATTCAATTCGATCAAAAACTGATGCTATGGCAACTCAAAGGAAAATCTTTGAAAATCTTCTTGTCTGAAACCACAAGGCCCCGAGCCTTAAGATTTGGTGTGTAGCATTGTCCGGTGGACCTCTATCAAGTTTTTTCAATTTATACCTCTGGGGTTAAATTTGGCCCTGCACGGGGGGGGGGGGGTCAATTGATTTTACAAAGGCTTATATAGAGGGAACTTTGAAAAATCTTCTTGTCTGAAACCACAAGGCCCTGAGCTTTAAGAATTGGTATGTAGCATTGTCTAGTGGACTTCAACCAAGTTTGTTCAAATTATACCTCTAGGGTCAAATTAAGCCCCACCCTGGGGTCATTCGTTTAACATAAGCCTATATAGGAAAACCTTCGAAAATCTTCTTGTCTGAAACCACAAGGCCCTGAGCCTTAAGATTTGGTATGTAGCATTGGCTAGTGGACGTCTACCAAGTTTGTTCAAATTATGCCCCTGGGGTCAAATTTGGACCCACCTCGGAGTTCAATTGATTTTGCATAGGGACAATTTTGAAAACCTTCTTGTCTGAAACCACATGGGCCTGAAACTCAAGATTTGGTATGTAGCATTTTCTAGTGGAACCTCTACCAAGTTTGTTCATCTTATGCCTCTGGGGTCAAATTTGGCCCTGCCCTGGGGGTCAATTGATTTTACATAGGATTATATAGGGAAAACTTTGAAAATCTTCTTGTAGAAGGAGAGGTAACATTTTCAGTCCAAATAGTCTGAAAATTTGTCACAAATGTTGTTTCTATGATTTCTAGCTCAATTCTGAATATGGGTCATCTGGGTTCAAAAACTAGGCCACATAGCCCAAATATAGAAAAACCGTGTAAACACTTTAAAAGGTAACATTTTCAGTCCAAATAACCTGGTAATCTGTCAGAAAGGTTGTTTCAATAATTTCTTGGTAATTAATTTTAAATATTGATCCTCTGGGGTCAAAACTAGGTCACAGAGCCCAAAAATTGAAAAGAAAACTTGTTAACACTGTAGAGGCTACTTTTCTGTTCAAATCTTCTTGAAATTGTCATAAAGATGGTTTGAGTAATTTCTAGCTCGGGTTCGAATATGAGTCATCCGGGTTAAAAAAAAACTAGGTCATAGACCCCAAATATGGAAAAACCTTGTAAACGCTCTAGAGGTAACATTTTCAGTTCAAATAACCTTGAAATTTGTTAGAAAGATTGCTTCAATGATTTCTAGCTCAGTTTTGAATATGAGTTATCTGGGTCAAAAACTAGGTCACAGGGCCAAACAGTAGAAAAACCTTTTTATTGCTCTAGATGTTACATTTTCAGTCCAAATATTCTTAAAATTTGTCAGAAAATTTTTTTTCAATGATTTCTAGCTCAAATTTGGATACGGGTCATTTGAGATCAAAAACTAGGTCACTGACCCCAAATATGGAAAAACCTTGTTAACAATCTAAAGGTAACATTTTCAGTTCAAATAACCTTGAAATTTGTCAGAAAGATTGTTTCAATCATTTCTAGCTCATTTTCGAATATGGGTCATATTGGATCAAAAACTAGGTCACAGAGCCCAAATAGGGAAAAACCTTGTTAACACTCTAGAGCTAAGATTTTAGTTCCAAATAACCTTGAAATTTGTCAGAAATGTTGCTTCTATGATTTCTAGCTCAGTTTCGAATATGGGTCATCTGGACTCAAAACCAAGGTCACATAGCCAAAATATCAAAAAACCTTGTTACCACTCTAGATGTTACATTTTCAGTCCAAATGTCCTGGAAATTTGTCAGAAAGGTTGTTTTGTTAATTTGTAGCTCGACTTTGGACATGGGTCATCGAGAGTCAAAACCTAGGTCACAGAGCCCAAAAATAGATTAGAAAAGAAAACCTGTTTACACTGAAGAGGCTACTTTTCTGTTCAAATCTTGTGGAAATTTGTCAGAAAGGTGGTTTTAATGATTTCTAGCTCAGATTCGAATATGGGTCATCTGGGTTGAAAAACTAGGTCATTGACCCCAAATATGGAAAAACCTTGTTAACAATCTAAAGGTAACATTTTCAGTTCAAATAACCTTGAAATTTGTCAGAAAGATTGTTTCAATCATTTCTAGCTCATTTTTGAATATGGGTCATATTGGATCAAAAACTAGGTCACAGAGCCCAAATAGGGAAAAACCTTGTTAACACTCTAGAGGTAAGATTTTAGTTTCAAATAACCATGAAATTTGTCAGAAATGTTGCCTCTATGATTTCTAGCTCAATTTTGAATATGGGTCATCTGGACTCAAAAACAAGGTCACATAGCCAAAATATCAAAAAAACCTTGTAACAACTCTAGATGTTACATTTTCAGTCCAAATGTCCTGGAAATTTGTCAGAAAGGTTGTTTTGTTAATTTGTAGCTCGACTTTGGACATGGGTCATCGAGAGTCAAAAACTAGGTCACAGAACCCAAAAATAGAATAGAAAAGAAAACCTGTTAACACTGAAGAGGCTACTTTTCTGTTCAAATCTTGTGGAAATTTGTCAGAAAGGTGGTTTTAATGATTTCTAGCTCAGATTCGAATATGGGTCATCTGGATTGAAAAACTAGCTCATTGACCCCAAATATGGAAAAACCTTGTTAACAATCTAAAGGTAACATTTTCAGTTCAAATAACCTTGAAATTTGTCAGAAAGATTGTTTCAATCATTTCTAGCTCAGTGTTGAATATGGGTTATCTGAGGTCAAAAACTAGGTCACAGGGCCGAAAGGTAGTAAAACCTTGTAAATGCTCTAGATGTTACATTTTCAGTCTAAATATCCTTGAAATATGTCAGAAAAATTGTTTCGATGATTTCTAGCTCAGTTTCGAATATAAATCATCTGGAGTAAAAAAACTAGGTCACAGAGCCCAAATATCGAAAAACTTTGTAAACACCATAGAGGCTACATTTTCAGTCTAAATGTCCTGGAAATTTGTCAGAAAGGTTATTTTGTTGATTTGTAGCTCGAATCTGGATATGGGTAATCTGGGTCAAAAACTAGGTCACAGAGCCCAAATATCGAAAAACCTTGTTAACACTCTAGAGGCTACATTTTCAGTCAAATAACCTGGAAATTTGTCAGAAGGATTGTTTGAATAATTTCTAGGTCAAGTTAGAATATGGGTCATCTGGGGTCAATTAACCAGGTCCATAGCAACTTTGTTAAAAGCAGTCATATTCAGGTGAGCGATACAGGACCATTATGGCCCTCTTGTTTAATTACTTTGCACAAATGATCACTACTATGACACGATGTGCAGAACATAACTTCCAGATTGCTACCCCAAGGTCAAGATTAAATGTTCTCCATTACTTTTTGACTTTATGGAAGATTTTAAATAACTTGGCACAAATAGTTACTATCATAAGACTATGTGCTTATAATATGCATGGCACAACATCAAGGTCATGGTTGGTTAAAGGTCAAGAAGTACATATGCATGTCTGCTGCGGAAGGGGATTTAGCTGTCCTTCAGACTGCCTTGTTCAATTAATGATCGTTATGACCTTGAATTTTGACCAAGTGACCCAAAAGCGACGGAAGTCATTCACAGGTCATTATCAACCAGAATTGCAAGTTTAAGAACCCTAGGCCCAACCATTCTCTAGTTATTTATCAGAAACCATTTTCAGTTAATGATCAATATGATCTGGTGACCCTAAAAAATTTAGGGGTGATCTACTGGTCATTACCAACCTGCCTATGAAGTTCCAGGCCCAGGCATTCTATAATTTAGAACGGAAACCGTTTTGCTTTTTAAGGTCACTGTTACCTTTGCCTTTGACCTACTGATGAGAAAAATCTACAGCGGTCATCTGCTGGTGATGACCAATCTACATACTGAATTTAACGAACCAGGACCCAAGGATTCCCTTTATCAGAAAGGGTTTTGCTTTTTAAGATAACTGTGACATTTGCCTTTGACCTAATAACCCAAAAAACGGTAGGGGTCACTACTGGTCATGACCAGCCTACATACCAAGTTTGAGGAACCTGAACCCAAGCTTTCTATGGTTATTGATCAGAAACTGTTTTGCTTTTCAAGGTCACTGAAACCTTGGCTTTAAAACCAGGTGACCTGAAAACTATGGAGTCCTTTGCTGGTCATGTACAACTTACACACCAAGTTTGAGGACCTTGGTCTTTGCTTTGATGACCTGAAAAACTGCTGGTCATGAACAACCTGACTATGGAGTTTCGGAGAGCTCAAGCATTCTATAGTTATTGATCGGAAACCATTTTGCAATTCAAGGTAACTGTCACCTTTGCCATTGACCTGGTGACCTGAAAAGTTTGAGTGATTTACTGGTAATTACCAGCCATCACAACACGTTTGCGATCCCTGAGCCGAAGCGTTCTGTAGTTATTGATCAGAAACCATTTTGCGTTCAGGGTCACTGTGACCTTGGCCTTTAACCTGGTGACCTGAAAAACTATAAGGGTCATCAACTGACCATGATCAACCTTCATACAAAGTTAGAGGAAGGTGGGTACTTCTCCGCTTACGAAGTATTCCATAACACAATGTTTTATGCAACAAATAAACAGTATATTCATGAGAGGTTGATTTAATTGAATTTAATCGTGCTTTAAAAGTTTTGACAGTTTTGAAGTTCCTAATTTCCTATTTCTTTTTCTTACAAGGAAAAGGGAACTGGTTCCTTAATCCTTATTCAGTAAGGAATAGAAAATATTACTTGTCACACATCTTAATTTTACCAGGTATGATTGAGGTGGTAAGAAGGCATTCAATTGAAAATATATCGTCGAGTGGTGTGATTAATAAAAGTAAGTCGCTGTGGGCATCAGGTGTTGTTTTATGCCGGAAAACAATGGAGAGATATTAAGAATGTGTATAGATTACAGCAGGCTTAATCTGCACACAGGGATTCACATGCTCTTCCAACACCTGAGGACATTTTTGACAGATTGCTTGGTGCTA
The DNA here is from genome assembly GCA_012932295.1 of Cyclina sinensis. NCBI lineage: Eukaryota > Metazoa > Mollusca > Bivalvia > Venerida > Veneridae > Cyclina > Cyclina sinensis. Next base: position 28,959,466 of record JAAONU010000009.1, on the reverse strand, counting down.
AATGGTTTTCAACATCAGATATGAAATCTAAAAGATCAAAGCACTGAAGGCACTGAATTTGTTTGTAAATCAGTAAACAGTGTTGCCAATATTTTCTTTTCCTTCCATTTTGCAGAAAGGTTGTTCAAAGGTTTTAATATCTTATAATTATTGGCTGATCCTATAAGAGACTGAATACTCCTCTACATGCTGCAAAACTTAAATGCACCAGTATATTCGGTTGAACTTTGAAAACTGCCACTGTCCTAACAAAAATACTCCCACATGTCACTTTGTAGAGTATTATGTAGTTTCATGTTAAGACATGATATTGCCTTAAAGTTTAGAACAAACATTAGATATGAAAAATTACAACGGATATTAATTGCAAAATTATGCATAAGAACGTCATGGTTCATATGGCAGTGCACTTTCTCAATGAGATTTATCAAAGTGTGAAGTTTCAAGTTGATATATCCAATGTTTTTGAGTGATTTACCGGGCAAAAATTAAGCATGAAAAATCACAAAGGGCAATAACTACAAAATTATGCATAAGAAAGTTATGGTTCTTGGACACTGCGATCCCCCACCCCCTGTCTTTCTATGTAGGCAAGTTTGATAAATTATAAATGGCAATAACTCTTAAATTATGCAAAAGATATCTATATTTTTCCAATGTTGTCTTTCCATCTGTCGTTTCATCAAAGAAGTTTCAAATTGGTACCGCCAATACTTTTTGAATTATGCCCTCGAGAAATAACCCAACCAGGGAGTTAGCTGGTCAAGTTGATTCCAGTACCCCCCTCCCCTCCCTGTGCGGGAGGTTTGCGGGGGATATAATGAAATTGGAAATGAAATCCATGTAGTAATTGCCTAAGATCAGGTTTACAAAGTTGAAATACTAAACAACTAATGTGCAAATCAGTATCTATAAGTAACAAAATTGCACCTAGTGAATGCTGTATTAATGGATTTTTGGTCGGTCAATACATATAATTCGGATTGGGTACATTGCAAACAAACAAATGCAAACCTGTTAAATGATGAATTAGACGCGAATCTGTTTTCCAATTTAATATCTACTGTTTGCTAGATTTCCATTTTGATTTTGTAGGAATCTGCCATTGGAAGTAAAGGGAGAGGTATTTTAAGTTATATGGTATTATCTTCGATAGTATTGAAATAAAATAACTTTACAATACATTGTATATGAAAAGAACTATATCTATACATGTGTATAATATTTCAAATAGGGGAACATAAACTGTATCAAAACAAATGTATTTCATACTAATCTAAAAATGAAATTTAGTCTTAGTACAGTAATCTAAAACCTCTTCCAGTGATAACAAAAACTATCCAATGGTAGTGGCCATAGATAGTTACATAGAGCAACCTGCAGGTTTCCTTAACGTCATTAAATCAAGCTAAATTTCATAAATATTTCATATTGAAACGTAATTTAAACATATATGGTATTTTCTTAAATATGTTTTTCCTACTTTTTTTACCAAGAGTATCTTAAATAATTTCCGAAAATTTAATATTTCTTTCCGCGTTTTCTGGCTTTTCCTTTATCAATTTAAAACTTACTGAGCGTCATTAAATCAAGCTTATTTTTTTATAAATGTTTGATATTGAAAGGAAAATGAAGCATATATAGTATTTTCAGTCATTTATCTTTGTTATTTTTTAAATAAGAACGTCAAAAATGAATTCCCGACAATAGATGTTTTTTCCGGGTTGTCCAGGTTTAACACATGCCGACAGATCTGGACTTTGTCACTTGTAAGTAATAGAGGAACCATGGCCTAATCAAAATAGATGCGTTTTTCTCAAGGTTATAACTGTTACAGACTCGTCTGTAATGATTAGTCAACTTCCACATTTATCTATCGTTAAATGTCATGTGACACGAATTTTTGACCTCGAAATTTTCATATGAGCGAAAAATATATATCTAACTATGACTGTTTTACAAAATTCCGCAGGTAATTTTCATCTTAAAGATGTTTTTATAGTAAATTAAAATCCATATTTTACGCATTTGGTCGCGCGCACCTGTCACGAGCGAAACCGGGAGTGACGCACATTTATCTCTAGCCACTTTACACAGCTGCCTGGATTGTTAACAAAAACTTTAAAATTATGATGGAAAGTGAAAATGTAGACTGAATATAGTAAAAAAAAAACAAAATTGAACAAGTTAAGCTAACATCACGCATATACATTGAAGATTTTTTAAATAAATAATTTGAAATTTTGATGGAATTACGAAGCCAATGAGCGATATTATATAGAGGCTAGTTTAATCAGGGTTATAGAATTAAAAGATAAATCAGTGGAAATATCTAGACTAAGAGATGTTTTTTCAAGTAACTGATCCAAAAATGTTTTGAACATGGTTATTTTTATCCGATGCAGTTTGTTTGAAGACTTGATTAACTAACTCCAATCGAGAGATATTTTTCCATATAAACATTCTCGTTACAGTGATGTGTTGCTTATTTGTCCGTGCTATATTTTGCCTGAGGTACGTGTAAGTAATCTTTGACTAGATCTATGATTTTTTTCATTAAAAATGCATATCTTTTTTTCTTGGCTTATTCATTCTACTTTTTTTTGAAAACAAAACAATAATGATCAAAGAACAAATAATATGAAGAAGCCCTAAAAACTATGTCAAAATCATAACACAAACACATTGTTTTTGGGGGTTTTTTGTGTTTTTTTTGTTTTTTTTTATTATTTGTTCACATTTAGAAGTCGAATGATTTTTATTTTCATCATAAATAGATCCATTACATTTAATTATCTAATTAAAATATGTATCTGCATGGAAGCTTCTTAACTAAAAATCATTTAGACATATTAATTGGAACAAGCTATTACATAATGTTTTCCCAAGTGTGACTGATCAAAAGCAATACAATCAATTTGTAAGATCTCTTGCCATAAAATTTTGCTATTTGTCTCAACTTTATCATAGATTGGGTCATAAAAAAGTTAATTGCCTTGTTTTGACAGCTATGCAGAATATACAAGAGTCCCATTTGGGCAGGTTAATCTGCATAAATCCCACAGTGTAAGGCGTGATTTATAGATTTTTGACATTTCATTGGATATTAATTTATAAGTAGACACAATTTTCTACTTGATGGACATGCCATATTATTATTTTTCAAACAATATCCCATCGTGAAAAAACACTGTGGTGTGAATTTCCATTCCAGTGAAACAAATGTTAACACATTAGATCACCTAAATTCACTTCAATTTTACTACACTTAAATGAAAAAGAATTTCTTTATGACGTAAACATCAAGTGAGTAAGTGTTACGCAGCATGTAAAAACGTGGAGGAGATAGTTTTATATAGACCAACAACATGGAAGAAAATGGAATATTTATTAATATTTATTAAGGTAAAATTACAACCCGTTCTCCCGGCACAAAGTTTTAATTTACTTATAAAAATCGAGAAGTAATCACACTATTTTATTTAATTGACAATTTATAGCATGTTGATTTTATAAGTGTGCCTTTAACGTGTTTCTTGCACATGTGGTTTAGTGTTATTTTTTCATTTAAAAACGGATGTGTTATGAGCAGTGTAATTCTGCATTACTGCCTGGTAAGTGGGGATAAATCTACGTCACAGCCAAAAATTGCGGCGGAAACTACCGATGTCGAAACCGAAACAGCCGATCATCAAAAACACGTTTTTTCTTATCAAAAGCAATATTTTCATAATTTCGCAGTTAAACCATTTTAATCAGTACATTATGATTATTTTGAATAGACAAAGTTTCTATAGTTGTGTCAAATGACATTTTAGAAAACACCACATGATAATGTACAAATAAAGTTACATGAAAAGAATCTACAAACTTTTCATGAGCGTGGTAATTTCTTCTGTTTATTTTTCGGTGAGGTTTGGTCAAGTGACAAATTAATGCATAATTTCATATAAAAGAACGCTTTTTCATTCAAGAGTACGAAATCGACCTGATTATAATCAAAATTGTTTGAATATACACTGCTTAAATTAATTAAAGAAGCGCAAATGTGCTATGGCGTAAATTGCCCACCATACTAGATATTCCCTGCAAATTCCGTAAGTAGGTCTGGACGGTCAATATCCTCGAGAAACCCGTGCACTTTACAATAAATTTACAAAGCATGGATAAATTGTTTTCCTTTTGTTGTGTAACCCCCGAATAAGATTTAGACGTGCATGTGTACCGTTCGTTCACATTTGACAAAATGAATGTTTTAGTGCAACTTTTTTACAGTATCTGCTCTTTTTACAACGGTCCAGGGTGTACGACGTCATTTAGCAACTACTCATGTTGCTCGGGCAATGCAAATGATCGAAAATGGATTTACGCAACGTGAGGTGGCCACCGTTTATCGTAGCGTTGTTGCCAGGTTGTGGAGTCGTTATCAGGAGACTGGAGAATTTACAAGAAGACCTGGGCACGGTCGTCGCCGCATCCCAACACATCGTCAAGACCGATATCTGAGAACTTTGGCTCTCAGAAAATGTCAGCGTACTGCTACTGGCATTGAAATTGACTTCCGGCAAGCTACAGGGGTTCGTGTGTCCACTCAAACTGTCCGAAATCGTCTTCATAAAGATGTTTTGGATGCCCGTAGACCTGCAAGAGGACCAATTCTGACCTTAGCTCACCGGAGAGCTCGCTTAGAGTTTGCCGAGGAAAACGTCACTTGGCAACTGCGCCACTGGCGATCTGTGCTCTTCACAGACGAGAGCCGCTACCATGTTTCGACCTTTGCGTGTGAGGGTGTGGTGTCGCCGAGGAGAGGTGTATGCGGAATGTAACATTATTCCATATGCCATGTTTGGCGGTGGGTAAGTTATGGTTTGGGCAGGGATATCCATTGCCAGCGCACAGACCTTTATGTGATTCCAGGAGATAGTCTAACGGCCCTGAGATATCGGGACAAGATCCTAGAACCAATTGTAAGGCCATACTCTGGTGCAGTAGGTGAAACTTTTCGTTTAGTGCACGATAATGCTCGAACACACACTGCCAGAATCGTCCTGAATTTCTTTGATGATGAATGTGTTGTCCAGCGAGGTCTCCCGATCTTAACCCTATAGAGTATGTCTGGAACATGCTTTCTCGTAGACTTTCTTCGTGTCCGAAGCCTGTGCAGAACGGGCTATTACCGTATATTTTTAAAGACTTCAGTAAAATATCAAAACCATTTTCAGACATTCTGCCACCAGCAATTCCTAGGAAATTACCTAAGGGTAAGAAACAAGAGATAAAGCCATGGATTTGGGGTCCAGAACAAGAAAAGGTATTTCAGAAATTGAAAGAGTTGTTTACCTCTCCACCTACTTCAGCACACAGCCTCATTTTGACAGGTCATTTGAGTTACATATTGATGCCAGTTTGTTAGGGTTAGGTGCTATGTAGAATCAGAAGCAAGATGATGGTAAGTTACAGCTTATGCATGCAGAGGGTTGTCCAAGCCAGAATATTCTGTATTCAAATCGGAGTTTTAGCTCTATAATTGGCCGTAACAGAAATGTTTAGAGATTATCTGGTTACAGGTCAATTCACTGTGTACACAGACAACAATCCTTTACCGTATATCTTAACTAGCGCCAAGTTAGTTGCTATGGGACATAGATGGGTTGCAGCTTTAGCTGTTTTCGATTTTGACAATTTGTATTAACCAGGTAATAGAAATTCAGATGCAGATGTCTTGTAGAAGTATCCGTTTCACATGGTTCAAGATTTTTTAGCTGTTAATGAACAACATAATTCAAATAACAATCCTAACGAAACTGTAAAAATGAATGAAACTGTTGATAAAGCTACCTGTAGCTCTGTGAATATGTTACCTCGTATTGAAGTGATACTTTGTAAATTGGTAGATGTCATAGATAAAACAGAGGATCCATGTCAGGGGATCTGCTAAAATTACTTTGTCAACGGGCCGGATGTTAGCTTTTTTAAAAAGTTTATCTTGTCTTTACTACGATAAAAGCCGTTAATGCCGAGTGTACCGTATTTATCAGCCATTAAATTTTACAAAGCAGGAAGTAGCCTAATTAATTAAGCTTAAAGTGTTGAACCCATTTTATAATTCTGATATTTTTTAGTTGTTCAACCTTTAAGCCTAATTTTAAACTGCATATAACTGAGCGGATATTGTTCGGCAGATTCTTTGCCATACCCTAGTGAACTTATTACCTAGAACACCGAGTATTCCGATTGCCAAATTTTGAATAAAATGGTGGATTAACAAGTATTAACATTTCCAAAAATGCTTGAAATCGCCGTTCAGCCATGCATTTCGTCTTATCCGTAGATGAATGTATTTCATGTTCTTCATTCATTAATTTGATAATCTTACAACATGCTTTGCACTGAAAAGCGAAGTTATATTTGATAATTTTCACACAGAAATTATAAAGTAGATGAAATATACATTGTAATTTTTATAGTAGCTGGACTATTTTTGAAAGCGGACGATTTGGCTTCTTTATGAAAAACATCCCAATATGTTTATACATCATGTTAAAATTTGCAGCATTAAAACCTTGTAAATATTGCTTTGTTGTAAACCAGTCTACGCGTAGTTTCTAACTTTATTTATACTAAAAAATGTATACTTAACAAAAGCTAGATACAGTTCTTCAATACTAAAAGAATATTATATGTACAATTTAAACAGAATAAATTTTAGGTAAAAAATACGATATTGCCCTGACCCTAATCAAGCATATATAAAACACGGAAAAATCCTGATCAAACTCCTCGCACCGGTTACGTCAGGCTTTGCTACTTTTACTGTACTAATCAGGGGAAGTAACCCCTGCAGGGAGTTTGTATCCTGATTAGAATCGCCCAGAAGCAAGCATTAATTTTTTTCTTTAAGTGCAAGTTTTGGAAAAAACAAACAAACCATACTCTTATTTAGACTACATTCTCTAGTTAAAAATGACATGTAGCAAAAACTATTGCAATTATCCTGTATTTATCCTACACGAGCCTAAAGACTGGTACTAAGATCGTACATTGATGATGGTATTTTTCAGTTGTAAGAATAAGTAACCCGACAAACATGGCGGTTGGGCGAGTCCATAACGCATCCCTTGCTGAAGAATTTTGACGTCCATTTTGTTATCATGTGATATGAAATGCTTTGCTTTCATTGGCTAAAGGCAGGCGGTGTACAGGCCAAACTGTTCAAATCTTGTTAATTGTATATATCGCCGTCCTGGAACGGCAATAATCAGGTAAGAAATAAGTGTTTCAGTTCTATACTTATGTATTTGTGTGTTTTCTTGGATTACAGGATCAGGTATGAATTTAGTTATCATATTTTATCATATTTTTAACATGTTTGCCTTAAACTCTGTGAACTGTTGGACAAACGAGCCATAAAAAGTGCCCAATCGCCTACGATTGGGTGAGTCCGCTTAGCCAGATGCAGATCAAAGTGAGACGTAGAAGGTGAACAACAATAAAATATCAGATTGTAAAATGGGTTCACCTTCAGAGGCGAAATAGTGAGACTAAGCAGGAAGTAATAAGTTACGGGGAAAATAATCATTTTACAACAAATTTAAAGACAGTTTACAAGTGTATATATTATAAAAATGTGAAATAGACATTTTGTAGATAGATTTACAGTAAATAGATAATTGACAAGTTCAGAATATTCAGAATTACTGGATATATACTCGAAGTGTCGGAAGCTGATGATAGTTGTGAAAAAATGTAAGCAAGGTAGGCAACCATAAGTATACGTTTTGTCCTCTCATTGTACTTCGGTATTTCTACGGAGGGGTTAGTATCTCTAATAGTAGGGCCTGTGCTCTCTAGGTGTACCAAACTTTGGCAATTGTGATACATTAAATGTGCCCCGAGTGTGTCTCGGGTGTAGTTACTATTGTTGTGATTTGTGTCCTTGTAACCGGTCTGTATCGGAGTATTCGTCTGTGTTTTAGAGGTACCTCTCTTCCGGAAGTCACGTGGTTGCTTTTGGCTCTCTCTCTCTCTTAGTGTGAAACCACCAAACAGATTCCTTTTTTATTCTATATAAATTTCATTAAGTTCACAGGGCTGCAAAACATAGCAAAACCTCTTTTAAATAGCTTAAATTTACACATTCTTGTAGATCTATATCTGCACTCATGAAAAATAGCAAGAAAAGTGGGGGTTGTGTTACAAGTACGAAAAATATTTCTGCTCATGTCAACCAGGGGCTTAATTAAGTGAGAATGGACACTTCTTATCTATCGCCAGAATAACCAAAATATGCTGTCGCGCGTTCACCCGGAAAATCGATCGATAATTATCTGTATCAAACGCATAGCGGAAAGTTTGCATGTAATGCTCGCACCTAGTTTACAAAAACATCGGTATTTTTTTTTTCAATAATGGGTTGATTTTTAAAATTTAAAATTCGCAAAAAGGAAGAAACATTGAACTTTTTTAATTTCCATTTTTTAACTTCCATAACGGAAGTTTTCCTTGCAAGCCGACGAGTAAAAGACGACAACTTAATATGTTTCTCTTTTTTTTGTAATTATCTATCGTTGGTTAGCGGTAAATTGGGATGCAATGTTAGCACCTAGTTTACAAAACATCATTATTTTTTGTAAAAAATGGGCCGATTTTTAAAACTAAAAAAAAAATGCAAGAAAGAAGAAACATTGACCTTTTATAATGTCTTTTTTTACTTCAACAAGAGAAGTTTTCTTTGCAAGCGGACGAGTAAAAACAACAACTTAATACGTTTTTCATTTTTTTCATTGAAAAAAGATCTGTCTCGATTTGACGAAGGCACAATATTAAGCATTTTGTAGTTAATACTTAGAAAAGGTCGGAAACCTTCTATCTAGATCCTAATATCGTCCAAGTAGCGTGCGATGCAATTCATGTTTAGTGTTTTTATCAAGCTGTTAGCACTGATATCACCCGAAAATCAGTACGTTGATGATCACTGAATTACTGTATTTTCGTCAAAACTGCTATGTTTACTGTGCTTTATGTTATGCTCTTCGGTAGATTACTGAGATTTCTGTGAAAATTATATTTGATAATTTCACTGTAAAAAATATCAAATATAATTTCAGTCTTTTTCCAAGATTAAATTCTTTTAATAAATTCCCCCTTGGATGCCTCAAATGTACTAAAAACTTGCTTCCCTTTGACCAAATTCGAGTTTACATAGCAACATACATCTATAATTTTGACAGTTCGTCTGCAAATCAATACAATGGCTGAATCAGACATAGATCCTGACATTTTGTCAGGAATAACTAATATTTTTTATGACAAAGAGGCCTTTGGCGACTTTGAACTTCAAATAACACTAGACATTGACATTTAAAAGATTTTAATTTTCCATCGCTTCACTTTTTTCACCATGGCGGCCGATATTTTTTTTTCTAAAGAATGAACATGCGTAAATTAATTCGCCGAATATAATTTTAAAAACAGGTTTCAAACGATACAAAAGCTGCTGCTTAATCATGTAAATACATGTAATACAATTTTTTTAATGACAATGATGGTGTTTACTTTAACCGTGCGGTAGTTCTTCAGGTATAATTTGTGTAAATACTTAGATTTTGCTTTTATATAACTAGTCGGCGATTTATTTTTTGAGTTAATTTTCAGATTGGAGTATGTGAAACAATTTCCTGTTGTGAATTCTATTCAGAATGTATATGAGCATAAAATTGCTACCACACTATCAGAAAGAGTCAAACAAAATGACTCCAGCAAAGAAAATATACAGATTAGGGCAAATATGTTTAAAAAAGCCAAGACAACTGAGAACTATTTCTAGCCACCATTATGCGGGTACCATTTTTTGAGCTCCAGTAGACTGAATTGGTGGTTTCATACCTCTAGGGTAGCCATGCTGGTAGCACTGTGCTGAAAGTCAGCACATGTTTTTGGGCGTATATCATACTATTGCGGGAACTAGTTTATATTAAGTAATCTATATCTAACTTTCTAGCAGATTGCTTCACTGTTTTTTACCGACCGCTCGTTCTTGTTTTTTTTTTTTCAGGCTTTGTTGTATATGATTCCTTAAATTGTATGTGTCATGTGAAATATAGCACATACTAAATTAAGCTCCCAATGGGTTTTCTGTGTGAGTGTGATGTGTTTGGTGTGCCAAAACCCCTGTCATTTAAAGTTATGATACTGGCCATACTAGTTATCATCACACACACAAAAAACAACAACAATAAGAACGCTAGAATGCTTAAAATCATTATCAACACTCTATCAGGATTAAATTATATCAGGATTAAATTATCAGAAAATTTTAATGATCCACCGGTCATAAATTGCTTCGGAAATGACGAACGCACTTCACCAATATCCGTGAAACAAGTCGTCAATGCCGCATGATCAATTTTGAAAACGCGACAGAGACAACAATAGTGGATCATTCAAAACGTTAGATAATTCAAAAAGATAGATCAGAACGTACTCGAAAGCGTGATTGTCAATCCGTTTACGATATTTAGAACAAGCTCTAAAATGACAGAGGAAGCAGATCTGATGATAATACTAAATTTATCAGGTCCTGTAAATGAAAAAGTCAAGTTATTAGTGCAAATAAACAGCAAATTTTCTTTGTTAGCAAGTTGTCACTTCATTGGCGTAAAATTTTGCATAAATTGGGGTTAATGTTATATTTTTATAAACAGGTAGTATTATAACTTTAATTATACTGTGATAAATTATACTTATTAAACTAAATATACACAACCAAACACGAAACGCAAGATGAACTTTCTGGGTCTATAACTTACACATATTTGAATGCTCTATAAAATAATTCATATCTGTTTAACAATTAATCTTGATCAAGAAATGGTCCAAATTTCATTACATTCTTACTAGTAATTCACAAGTAATTGAAGCATATTTTCATGTTACCCCCTTAATCACAAAATGAAATCGACTCACTCTTCAATATCTCATATCCCCCGCCCACCTCCTTCCTCGTGCATTTATCACAGCCCTGATTATCCTATGCATGTAATTCATAAGTGCATTTATCTTTTTCAAGGGAATATTATTCCTCTCCTCCTATAAAGCAGTTCTTAGTTCGTCAAGAGTAGCTGGGGGATTCTGACGGTAAGGATACCGTCCTGTCCAGTTCATCCCATAGATATTCAGTCAGGGACAAATCTGGACTGTACGTCGGACAGTCGAGTGGGTTAATGTGATGGTTTATCAGAAAGTCTCGCAACAATCTGGCTACATTGGGCCAGGCATTGTCATGCTGAAAAATTAAGTTGTGTTGTCGCACATTTGGGTCTGCAACAGGGTGAAGAATTTAATCCCTATATCTATATAGGCAGTTATATTCCAATCTATCACAATCAACGGTGACTTTACCCCATGCGATATCCCTCCCCAGCCCATAACCAAAACCTAGATTGCCTACAATATCAACAGCCATTTCGGTTGCAGTAAGGTAGATATTGTTTTAGTATATTTCTTCCTGGTGCATTTTTGTCCTAGATTTACGACAGAGTAGGTTATTCCTTGAAGACTAAAATGGCAAACCTGTTTGCTTTCTCCAATAAATAAAAGACATATGTTTGTTTCAGTGAAATATCGATTTTATTTCAAGAGTGAAGACCAAAAAAACAGATATTTTCACGAGTGGCCACTGATATTTCTTTGAACAAACGAATTTTCTGTTTGTTTTATTTTTTTTTTTTTGACAAACTCAACCTTAGAATTTCTTGTTCTCTGTGAAGGGACCCAAATAATAGCCGCTTTATTTCCATTTTTTATTGATAACGCAATAGAAAAAAGTTCTGACATTTATTTCAGAAACAAGTATCTCAAACATCTTATCTATCTATCTAAAGAAAATGAAAAAAATAACTTTATTTAAATCTACGCAAATGCCAAATGAAATAGATCTGATCTTCGTCTCCCACGAATGGTGGAGTAATACACTCACCAATCAGCATTCATTCATTCAAATGTCCGCCATCTTGTAAAACTGTGGAAACACAACTTTTATAAGTTGAATTATTTTGTATATTTAAAATTACTCAATCACTGTCCTATCAATTATCTATCTGATTCTATTGTATGGAGATCCTGGATATGAAATTATGGGACTGTTGTGTAGAACTTGTGACAAATGTAACAAAATGAGTTAATAAGTTAAAAAAGTAGTTCGGCAAAAACATTTAAAATAAAAATAGTATTCCACTGTTTTAAAACACATACAGATCTGTAATGTCTCGTTTCTGTCCTGGTTGGCCCAAAACAAAACAAAATGCATGCTTCTACTGCCATTTAAAAAAGCAGAATTTTTCTTAATCCTTGCATGAACTTTTGCTGCCGTGTTTTCTCTTCTTCGGTACTTTTACTGGTGCTTACAAACTCATCACGAAGGACCTTGCAGTAGTCCTAGGAAACAGTACTGCAGGTCTGCTCTATGGTTGCTTTGAACATTTAGATCACAACAGACTGTAACATATTTAAGTTTCAAAAAGACAATCACTTTTAAACAAGATAACGCTATAGCACAAATTACTCATAGAGAGCAATACATGTTCTTTTATTGTTCTAGCAGCAATAAAGGATAGACAAGAATTTGCAAGATTCAGCGGGAAAAAAATCGTATGTAAAATTCATGAAACATGGAAGCAAAAAAATTCAATAAACAGAAAAAAAGTCATTCTTAAAGGCTGAAATATTTGATATTACATTCGTGTTCATCATATTTAGTGAGTATAGTATCAATGCATAATGCACACACATTTCAAAAGCTTCATATATCATGACCTATTCAAAAGAAATACTGGCATAATGTACCTAACATTAATGTGCATCCATATAATGTAATCAGAATCAATACATATTAATTTTGAACTATACAATTTAAAGTAAATACATCACTTACATATTAGATAATTACATACAGGATATCCTAAATTTTAATTTGCAGGCCCAGCTAGCTCAATCGGTAGAGCATTGGATTGTCAATTTTGACGATTCCGGTTCAATCCCCATCAGGGCCGGCAAAATTTTTCCGTGATAATTGATCTCAGACAATTCGTCTGGTCATTTGTCCCTCACCTCTGAAGCAAGTGAGGAGGTTAGTAAACTGGTTGGATACCCAGGAACACTGGTTAGGTGGACTGACAGCCTGGATATGACCTTAGCTGTTAAAACTCTGAATATTAGACCCTCAACTCAGAAGAAAGTGAGGAAGTAGTCAGTCACTTGCAGAGAAATTGGTTAGTAAACTGGTTGGATACCCAGGAACACTTGTTAAAGCTGTTAAAACTGGCGTTAAACCCCAATAAAACCAAACCAAACCTGAATATCAATTTACCTTCATATTGTATCACTCTACCGGAATAACAGAATCAATATAAATGCAAAATGCTGCAACCATGACTTGACCCCTATTCGGAGATCCTTTCCTCGAAAGACGAAATGCATATGGAGGCTGTTCGTTGCCAAAAATCCAGCCTTGCAAGTTTGTTTATTCAAACTTCAGTTTGTCTGAGCTAATTCGTAAAAACGAAACGCTTATCCAAGAGATGCATCCACTACTTGTTATTTGTATATTGAATACCACAGTTTTACGCATATTATCTTTGATTCTAATTAGTAAGCTGATAACATGCAGCAAAGTAAATAACCTAAATTGTAGATTGTATTTTCAATTTTTTAAACTCAGGTTCATGACATGTACAAATGTATAAAGTACACGTGTTACATCGTACTATACGGAGTTTCGCAATGTTACTGCATCAGTAAATGCTTTCAGATTGACAACAACACATCTGTCTTTTGCATTTAAACACGATTAACATTTTTAAACGATTTTGCAACTTGCCTATATTGCAGGACAGTGGGAGGAGCAATTTTTCAAGAGCGGAAAAGAAAAGGGGACTCTTTAATAATTACATGAAACATAGTAATGGCAGTTTTCGTTTTGATATAACTTTTATACGTCATAGATCAACAGCAGACAAATTTTGTTATATTTTTCAAATTAAGTAATATAGTTAAGATAAATACATGCAGTCACTGCTTTCTTAAAACCACCTGCTTATTGTTCACCTGTTTTGTATAGCACAATAGCATTATTGGACGAGTAATGTGATATAAGTGCGTTTGACTGAATAATGCACAAACAAGAGATGGCATGATTAGGTAACAATGGTCTCCCCCCCCCCCCTCCCGCTAACGAACAAAGCATTGCATTCAAAGGACTAACAACCAGAAATGAATAGACAAAAGGTACATAAATATTTTAGACTTCAAAGGTATGCCAAAGATAAAAAAAAACAACCATGAAATTAAATATACGGATATCTTAAAGGTTCTAATCAGTCCCTTGGATAGTTGGCAAGTTATGCTCAAGACAACGATCATTTTAAAATGAAACAAGTGGACAATTACTTTGGTTTTACACCTGCCTATTTATTGCTATGGAAAATAACTTCCGAGATACGTAAGTATTTTTCTAACATTTTTTTTTATTCTTAATAAATATCATTCTTATGCTTTAGAAGGTGGGGATATTAAAATCGCATCGTCCGAGCTGTAACAGAAGAGAACAGAACAAAATATTTAGTTTACATTAAATACAAAAACATATTGATAACCATACAAATTTAGTGGTGCGTTAATAGTTTTCAATGGGAGAAAAACAACAAGAAAACAGGTTTATTTACAAATTATAGTTATCTTGTCAAAAATATTAATTGTTAGGGTAATATGATAAAATGAAATTTGAGTTATTAGTACATCTTAATGTTTTACATGTATTTCTGTTAATCTCTTTTCGTGAACGCCAAATGTAAATAACGACCTTAACAATGAATTGTTTTAGAAATATGTGACGACATTATGGTGATGAATTTTCCAAAGAAAGCCATTTGCAAAAATAGGGTCTGAAACAGTCATGTCTAGTTTGTCTACAGTTATAGGATAACATGAGAAATGATCAGGACCTCAACCATATGCATAGTAACATCTTTGTTGTGATATGACAGTACATCGTTCAGACTGAATTTTGCTATGGGGATTTTATATTTATTTATTAAGTTACCTTGAAGATATTTTTTCACTTCAAACTCATACTTAAATAAACAGTAATGCGAAAGTCTGTTTGAATTGTTACAACAGCTCGTTCACAGTTGAACAGTTATTTTTTTAAAAGTTATTTTATACTTTCCTTCGTAACTGCTGGTGAAGACTTTGTTTTCTGACCCAAAAAAATCGGCTCGCGTAGGTCACATTGCAAAATGCACAAACGCATTTTTCGTAAACACCTGCTTATGGAGTTCCAGTTAAATATAGAAAACGGTTTCACCGAAGCAGGTGCTACCACATGAAACGTTCTACAACATGGCTACTTCACCAATCTCAGCACAGGCATTCGTTTCATGGATAAATGTCCCAAACCACTTACAACCAACATTATCAAGTATGAATGTTGACAAGAATGAATCAGAGGGTAACTACTTCAAACAGATTTTCTGTAACTTAAACTGATAGATACATTGCATCTATGATAGTCTCTGATAGTTGAATCTTCTTTTTTCAATTATTCTAAATATAGACCGTTCCAGAAATCTGTACTACCCTGATAACCTCCACTGTGTCCGCCATTAAGGAACTGCGCACTGAAATACTTTTATACATATGGTGGAGCGTAGGAAAGATTCCATTTTTTAAACTGTAATGTGATTGTGACAATGCATGTTAGCAAAACAGATTTTTTTAATACTTTGCAAAAAGAAATTTCCAAAATGCAAGAAATAAAGAACAGAGAAAAGAGATAGATGCTAAATTTTATGTCTTGAATATCTTGCTTGTATGGAAGAATATATATTCTTCAATTTCATTTAACAATCAGTAACAAATAAAGACAATGTTTTATAGCCTTCAGGCATTTTCTCAAGAGCTAATTTCGTTTTATATGTGTTTCACTGTGACTGATCAAGCAAGACCGACAATGACAATTAACAATGACTTATCAAAAGACGATATGTCATCCCCCCCCCCCCCCCCCCCTTATTATGTAACCACATTCCTTCACCACAGGACGCCGCGAAAGACAAAAGACAAAGTGATAACTAAAGAAGCGCTAAATAATGCACTTTTATTGTCGAGTATTCTTTGAAACTGTACCAAAGAATAAAACAAGTTTTAGTTAAATAAGTTTGAACATGCGGTTGATGAGCGAGATGTTTCATTTTGTAATTTTGTCAATTTAGTAATCTTTCAGAGTTGTTCAAATAATTAGAATCATAGTTTCAACTTTCGAAAAGGTTTATATTATGTGTGTTTTACACAACTCAAGCTTTCATATTGCATAGTCCATGGTCTTTTTTATAGTAATTCATGTGTTTAATAATTCAAATTAATAATATGTTCAATTCAGGAATAAACATACAAAAAATAAAAATATTGCAATAAAATGAGTTTTATTCTATAACAAATTCATGCGATATAAGGCAGTATGTCACCTTGAAATATGCTTAAGTTATACAAAGCTAAGATCTAAGCATCACAGCGAGGTTTAGCAGTCCTTTAATGTCGGACGGTCACGTGACCTTTATAATGGCGGCGATCAATTTAACAATTATGGAACGGTCTATATCAGTAACAAAAAAAAACTCCATTCAAATTAAAAACATTTTTTCCACCGCGCCTCTGGTTTCTATCACTTCCGGTCTCTTAGGCAATAAATAGAAATTAGATATAAAATTGTTGAACAAACTCAATGTAAACATCTCAGTCAAATGTCAGTTTTATTGTAAAAGTAACCTGAAGTATTTAGTGGAATTTATATGTTTTTAACGGATTATGTAGATAAACTTGAATCAGCTGAATTTTGTAAAACCGTCATTACTTTTTAGACTAATGTGTCCATACCATGATTCTATATTTGTTAAGCCAGCTTAACAATATCTAATACCAATCCTTTGAAAAGTCACTGTACAGTTCTTCATTTTTTCCACTATTTGTTAAGCCAGCCTAACTTTTCAGACCTCTTTTTCATTTCCATGACTTTATATTTGTTAAGCCAGCTTACCATGCCTCGTCATAGTTGCCGACAATACCGTTCACGGCCGTCCGAAGTTCTGGTAAATCGCCGAATCTGTATCCGCGCAACTGCATCTTCACCTGTGAAATAAATAACATTATAAATTTATTTATTTATTTACTTTTAAATATGTTGTTTAATTTTACTGACATGAAGTGCATAAGATCCCACTTTCGCACATTATTAAAAAAATTCAACAACGACCATAACAAAAAACTAACTGCAGTATCGTGTGAAATTAAATTATTGTTAATCTTCATATAATGAGGCGCATATTAGAAAAGATTAACAAGCGTGAAGCATAAAGAGTCAACCCATAAATTTATATTTTAAAGAGAAACATTACCTCAGGAAAGATGGCGCCAATCGGCGCCAAGTCGGGACTATACGGGGGATGGGCAACCGTGTCGAGACCAAGCACTAACATCTCCAAACTCGTGACTTTCGACACGTGACATGGGGTGTTATCCTGGTGCAACAGTCGCTCAACTCCGTGCCGGGTCTCTTCTTCTTAACGGCCTGATGTAGATCACGTCTCAGCACCTGCAATTTTATAAAAGCAACTGAATAAAATATTTACCTTTAAATTCTACAGATTCTTGAAACAGCGAAAAATAATTTGATGCGGTTCTTTTTATCAGAATAATCAGGACGAACCAATGTGCGTATGAACATTCCATGATTATATTCTAAAATACCTACAATTTATAATTACTATTTAAACACTGTGTGGTAAATGTATTAAATGTATACATTTACTTATCTGTAAAATAACATAAACGACTGTAAAATACCTTAAAGTAATACTCTGAATTGACAGTAAAATGTGACGGAACGGCGTGGCACAACAGCATCCCTTTTCTGTCGCAAAACATGATGAACATGAATTTTCCCCCGCTTTTGTTGGAACTCTGTTGTTTGGTTTCTGGATCATAGAGCCATAACCACGTTTCGTCGCATGTAATGACTCGATCTAAGAATGCGCCCCCTCGCGTTTCACACTCTGCAGGAACATTTTAGAAAGTACAACCCGCTTTTTTCATCTCTGCTTCTTTCAAAACTCGGGGAACCCACCTTGCACATAGTCTCTGCATACCTAGCTTTTCCAGTAAAATTGAATGTACAGTTCCATACTAAACCCCAACATTGTCCGAAATGTCTTGAACGGAGCGGCGGCGATCATCTTCAATAAAACGCCTCACTGACGTTACCAACGTCGACGTGATTAAGGACGGTCTTCCGGTCCGGGTGTCATCTTCTATGCTCTCGCGGCCACTCTTAAACAGTGTGTGCCATTTGTAAACAGCAGATTTCTTCATAGGAGGTGTTGTTTCTGCGAATCTCAATTCCTCAATGGTTTCGGCGGCTGAATATCCGCGTAAGACACAAAACTTAATTGTTGCTCTTGTTCGATGTACGGCGGTATCCCCATTATGACGCTGATGCTAAGAAAAACGTTTTTGTTTTCGCTACCATGTGAAACGTAAGTATCGGAAATGACGGCAATAACAACTTTGTTGATAAGAAATAACGTCGCTTGAACGAACGTCAAAATTTCGCAGAATTTGAACCACTAGTCTTGGACATTTTACAATTTGTTTTACAGGTTTACTGATTTTATTTCCAGTGCTCCGGGATATGGAAACTTGCGTCATGTAAAATTTCATAAAATGCTTTTTTTAAGCATTTTACTGAAATTATCAAAACCAATTCAAAATGTATTAATATATAAGCATCTGAAGTGTCGTGAAGATCGGACATCAAATAAAGAAATTATTTGAAAATTCAACGAACATTTTTATTCGCCCTCGTAATGTTCTTTATTTTTGTTACTTTTTGTAAAAACGGCATAACTTTACAGACCTCTTGTCATTACAATGATTCAATATTTGTTAAGCCAGCTTAACAATGTCTGATAACAAACCTTTTGAAAATTGTCTGTACATTTCTTCACTTTTGCAACCTATTGTTAAACTGGCTTAACTTTTAAAATCTTTTAAGTCTAATTTTGATTGTTGTTTATTGAATGCTTATACACTGCTCAATTTAATTAAATGAGCACCCATATAATCTATAAAATAACTTTGAAATTGTGGTCTTACAAGAGGACAAGCAATGTTTGTAAAAGCAGGCCTGGAAATGTATCATAGTAAGTGCCAGTAATGAGTGTATCCCCCTCAGGCATTTAGGCACTCTCTGCATCGTCTGGGCATGCTCCTGATGACACGTCTGATCATATCCTGTGGAATGGCATCATATTCTGCTACAAGAGCATGAGAAAGCTCATGGACGTTCTGCACAGGGTTCGGACGCGAAGAAAGTCTACGAGAAAGCATGTCCCAGACATGCTGTATAGGGTTAAGATCGGAAGACCTCGCTGGCCAGTCTATGACCTCAATACCTTCATCATCAAAGAAGTTCATGACGATTCTTGCAGTGTGTGCTCGAGCATTATCTTGCACTAAACGAAAAGTTTCACCTATTGCACCAGCATATGGCCTAACCATTGGTTCAAAAATCTTGTCCCGATATCTCAGGGCCGTCAGACTACCTCCTGGAATCACATAAAGGTTTGTGCGCCCCTCAATGGATATCCCTGCCCAAACCATAATTGACCCAACGCTAAACCAGTCATATGGAATAATGTTGTTTTCGCAAAACTCTCTCCTCGGCGACGCCACACCCTCACACGCATGTCAAAGGTCGAAACATGGTAGCGGCTCTCGTCTGTGAAGAGCACAGATTGCCAGTGGCGCAGTTGCCAAGTGACGTGTTCTTGGGAAAACTCTAAGCGAGCTCTCCGGTGAGCTACGGTCAGAATTGGTCCTCTGGCAAGTCTTCGGCCATCCAAACCATCTTCATGAAGACGATTTCGGACAGTTTGAGTGGACACACGAACCCCTGTAGCTTACCGGAGGTCAATTTCAATGCCAGTAGCAGTACATTGACGATTTCTGAGGGCCAAAGTTCTTGGTATAATGCGGTGACGACCTTGCCCAGGTCTTCTCGTGAATTCTCCAGTCACTTGATAACGACTCTACAATGTGGCAACAACGCTACGAATAAACGGTAAACGGTAGCCACTTCACGTTGCGTAAATCCATTTTCGATCATCTGCACCGCCTGAGCAACATCAGTAGTCGCTAAATGACGTCGCACATCCTGGACAATGTCAAAAGAGCAGATACAGTAAAAAGTTTGTCAAATGACCTATCGTGAACTGTACACATGCAAAAGTCTAAATCTTATTCGGTGGGGGGGGTTCGCAACAAAAAGAAAAAACAGAATACCCATGCTTTCTAAATTTATTGTATTGCACGGGTTTCTCGAGGATATTGACCGTCGATACCTACAAACGAAATTTGCAGCGAATATCTAGTATGGTAGGCAATTTACTCCATTACATATTTGCGCTCCTTTAATTAATTTGAGCAGTGTATTAATTACAGGTTTTATACCGTTTGTAACACTATAGAATATGATTGAAAAACTACCCATTTTTACTATCAAGAAATGTTGCATTGATTGACAATACGTCTGTAGATGGGTATTGATAGATGTAATACACACACATAGTAACTGAGAGCCTACTTAGCTTCCTTCATCGTACGTGTTCTCGAATATTTAATTTATAGCAGTTATTAATATTCCAATAAATGGAAGCACAGACTTAGAATACAAATTTGCCAATGACAAAAGATGTAGAGTAATCTTACACTTCGAATTTTACAGAAATATCCTAGTTAAATAGATTTAAAATAATCTTAAATATCGACGAAAGAGCTCAATGTAGAAATTGAGGTCAGTATTCCCCTTAAGGCTTTAAGCTTCGTTATAGGTTTGTCACCTTTATTTAAACACCCAAACACTTAAATGGTCGTTTATACTTTATGAATACTTATATCAAAAAAAAGAAAAAAAAAAGAAAAACAGAATTAATTATATCACTCTTGTGTATTTCAAGTCAAGATAAAACTATCTTTATACTGATTGTTTTTTCATCTTTTATCAGCAATACTCGACGCTAACTTTATAATGAGTCTTCGTAATTGTATGACAACCAAATAATGTAGCAAAAACTTCAATGGACTGATGTAGTTCTTTGAAAGTCCTGCAAAATTGAATTAGTGCATATTAATTTATTAACCATGTACTTACAGGATTGTATGCGAGTGATTACTTTATTAACAAAATGTCTTCACGTCTCAAGTGCATGAATTTTTATTAAATGTCCGAATCTTGCATGTGTCTTCATTTTGGTTCAGAAGGTAATTAAAAAAGCTCTTTTGTTGGAAGGAAATAGTTTCACCCTTATTATTTTTTCAGTAATTGCAGTATTATAGAATATGAGGTATATCTCTGCACTTTTTAGTGTACTTATTAAGAGAAATCAGAAATTATATCATCAGAATTATTTTATACCTTTCATATTTCTTTTGCATTATAAACCTCATAGACTGGCTTCATCCATTTTATAGCAAATGTCAAACTTAACGGTACTTTTCCACGAAACCCTTGATATATCACAGCTACTGACCCTAATTTCTCGAAATTACTTGAGTATCTTAAAACAAGATTAACCCGAGCATGTTATTTTCTACTTAAAAAATAAATGTATCTATTTTATGATAATGCTTTGTTCATATATCAACAATTTTAATAAAGTTTTATTGAAAAATTGGTTTTTTGTTACATTTTAAGATTAAATAAAAGATATTTAAAATAGGGTACCTAATTTAGTTAACATTAAGATTATTTTTTTAATGGGGCTTGGTGTGGTTAGGTTTAGCTGCTAGAAGATGTCTTTAAGAAAACAATTGCTTCATAAATGTGACTAGGTTTTAGGTGTTCATATTATAAATGTTCTTGTATGTGTATATTGCATTCCTTTAATTCTTCATTGCAGGAATGTTCCCGATGACGAAAAGGAAAACATACTGTCGATATTAGGTAGTGCCGTCAATGTTTCCGATAAACTGGAAGACAGAAGGCATCTGAAATAGGGGCTCAACGTCCACAGCCGCCTATAAATATTAGAAATAAATTCAAATAAGTATTAATAATTAATAATTAACGCTCTTCTACAATTTATAATGGGTTTTGTGATAACTTGGTCGTCGTCGTCATAAAAAAATAACTTAATTTTGAAAAATACTTTGAAAAGTATGTGATACATTGTTTTCTCACTAGGTGGGTAAATCGCACAATGTTAATTGCAGGGAACGAAATGCTTTAACATTATCTTGTTAAGACCTTGTCGTTTTTCTAAAATATGAGGGTGAAAAATTAGTGAATCGAATCCAAGTTTATTCCGAGATTGTACTACTATTTTGTTCCAGATGTGACAGGTCTGTCTTATCTCACAGAAAATTCTGATCTATTTTTAAGATAGACCTCCCCTAGAGGAAAGAAAGACCAAGCATTGCGATTTCTATGCAATTATAGGTTTATACCAAATATTTAGAACCGTCACAAACAATAGAGCCAGTGTGTAAAGAACTCGCAACAATAAAACGATCTAAAGACTATTTGTTGACATGAATGTTTAAAGAGATTTCAATTTCTATTTTTAACACAGTAGCTTTGTCATTACAACAAACGAAATGAATACTGTCTGTTCTGATGTCCAATTGAAATGACTAATTTATGTTGGAATCATTCCTCAATCCTTTAAATATTCAGAATTTTTATAAGAATTAGTGTAATATTATCTTCTTTTAGATAGTCCCTAAATTTAAGATGATTTAAACATTGGAAAGAAAATCACACCTGCATATTTTCCCTCTGCACGAAATATGATATAAGTGGTTTAACATTTAAAAGATTTAAAATTAATTTTGCAAATTTTGCCTTTTACGCACATTTTGCATGTTTAGTATGAATGGTAGTGTTGCGTACGTCTTAAATCGATCAACTAGATGTGTTTTCTGTGTCCTAAACGATACATAAAAGTAGTTGGTGTCTTTTTTGTTTTTGTTTATAAGATAAAACTGTTCTGATCATTTTATATTGAACACTAACAGCGAAACTTTACTTTTTGAAATTCGATTTGTAAGTGTGAATTCTGTACATGCTGTTCATGTATGCTTGTGCATATCTCAAACTAACGTGGCTGCAAAAAGGGGCACACGAAATAGATAGCAGTATGTATTCAGTACGCTTGAAGCAAGAAGAGACCTTGCTAAAGTAGTGTGCAAATATATAAAATACAATGTATTTATTGTTTCTTAATTGGTATGACATCTTATTTCGATTAAGGACAATTTCCGGGTCTTTTTGTAGAGTGTATCTTGACTATTTGAATGCAATTCATATAAGGTAGAACATATAACTACTTCTTGGAAAAAAAGTTATCTTTCATTTGTTTACATAAAACATGACGATATTTAAATAAATAAAACTTATAACGACATGTACTCATTTTTATTACAGATATAAGAAGAATAGTGTGCGTTAAATAATCAACGCTATATTAAAGATTCAAAACTACACTACAATAAAGGACAGTTATAAATAGTTATTACCGTGAACAACACATGTTGTTTGGCCGAGGGTTTTCATTTTTTGTATTAAGAAGAATGCGTTGTTGAATATGGCGACAGCAGCATCAGCAAGCAACAGCGTTTATCTCTTACGTCTTAAATCATTTTATTTATTGGTAATCGATGGCGGTACTACAGTGATACGCAATATTTTTGATCAAAGACTTCTAAACCGACTGCAGACTTTTCTTGAAAATGAACGAGTGTCAATCAATCGCCTAAAGGCAATGAGAAAAATAAC
The DNA here is from genome assembly GCA_012932295.1 of Cyclina sinensis. Classification (NCBI taxonomy): domain Eukaryota; kingdom Metazoa; phylum Mollusca; class Bivalvia; order Venerida; family Veneridae; genus Cyclina; species Cyclina sinensis. The sequence goes on along the minus strand of JAAONU010000009.1, from coordinate 28,935,582 downwards.
ACAGTCACAACACAAAAAGCTGTATCCCCAAAGTGGCCAAACCCCGAACAGTGCCGACTTTGACATGACTCTCATGATATGTCTACTGAAGAACATTCCGTCTCTAGGATTAAATAAACGGTACTCATGGCATATCCCTCCCCAGCCGACAGACATCAGAGTTGAGGCAGATAATCTTCGCCTCGAGGTATTTAGAAATGAGGTAAGCTTTAAAACAATCAATATTAGAAAGAACATGTACTTGATTCCCTTCCTCTGATGTTACAAAAATAATGGTAGCTGTATGTATTCATTTGAATATATATACTAAACAAAAAAAAACCGTGTATGTTTTATTCATTTTTTCAGAAAATAGACAATACAGCATGACAACAACTTTTGGACATGTTAAAATGATCCATTCCAAACCCAGATATGCATTTTGGTTTTATTGGTCATGATTTAAGTAGGTTAAATTACATAATTTCAATGATAGGGGTCAAAACTGAATTTATCAGTTTGGATGTAATGGCATTGACATATTTACCAGTGACATATTTACTGGTGAATTTTAACCCTTTAGATCATAATTTAATAATGTTCAAGTTTTCTGGTATTGAAATCAATATCGGACGCGAGCACCTCTAGCTCTAATGAGTGTATCCACGCGTCGTCGCATCGAATTGACGTAACGTTGTACAAGTCCGTTGGGAAGATTATGAATCAATGCATTTGTCAGCTCTTGGATATGTTGTGGAGCATGTCTTTGGCGAACGTTTCTGCCGAGCTCGTCCCAGTTATGCTCTATTGGATTCATATCCGGAGTTATTGCTGGCCATTGCATGACGTTAACGTTTGCTGCTGCTAAGTGAGCGCGTGTAATTCTTGCTGTGTGGGTACGGGCATTATCCTGTTGGAAAACACCTGGAGCATTTCTTCTCAAAAACGGAATAGCCTCTGCATTTAAAATAGTGTTAATGTAACCTTGGGCATTTAAGTTGCCTCGCAGAACGATAAGTCGGGTTTTCTGCCCCCATTATCCCACCCCATACCATTACGCCACCACCCCCAAAACGATCATGTTCTCTAACACAGACGGGCGCGAGCCGTTCACCTTGCAAGCGATAGACTCGTGTGCAACCGTCGGCATTACTAAGATTGAATCGCGATTCATTCGAAAACAGGACAGTGTTCCAGTCACGTCGACTCCAGTGACGGTGGGCACGTACCAATGCCATACGGGCCTGACGATGGCGTAATGTCAGTATACCATCGGTATATGGGCGTCGGGCTCTAATTGTGCGTCTTTGTGTGCGTAACCTATTGCGAATAGTTTGAGCACTTACGTTAAACAAAGGTGCCGTCAACGTCGCGGGTCTGAAGCGGTTACGTAAGTGCATTAAGATAATGGCACGATCATCCCTTCGGGTACCTGCCCTTGGTATACCTGACCTTGGATGATCAGACACACCACCTGTTTGCATAAAACGTCTAACAAGCTCATGAATTGTGTTGCGACTGCAGTTAAAGGTTCTGCTAACGTTGACAACGGAAGCACCACCCTGGAGCATTCCAATAGCCCTATTTCTCTCGGCTTCTGACAACCGTGGCATTGTAAAACTTGTCAACTTTAGATGTGAATTTCACTGTGTGATCACTGATGACATGTATAGTGCTTTGTAACACTGTCTACCTTTTACCATTCCGCTTGCACGAGCTCCATGCGCAAAAACGGAAATTTAACGTCTAGCTACATTTGACTGATAAATGACGACGAAACGATGCACATGTAAAGTGTGTCGATAGTACATCTTTGTGCAATATACACAATTTGGATAAATTCGCAGATTTGCAAAATATTTAAAAACTAAAAGTGTCAGGTTTCTTTTTTTGTTGAGTGTACTATGCTTTCGAATAAAACTTGCCTAAGAGCGAGACAATTTTCTTTTTTTATCAATCTGTCATAAATATCATGTCAAATCCACACAGAAATGGATGACAAAAATGATGCAAACTGTTTATTTAACGTGACTGTTCATTAAAACGTGAATCAAGACATTGTGTGTATTGTATAACATTTTCCAGGTTACCAAAATTGTGCCTACTGATATATTTCAACAGAAGTCTTTTGAAGAAAAATGGAGCGAAATTGAGCGTGTAAGTTGAAATCAGTATTTACAACAACAAAAAAAACTGGTGGATCAGTCTTGGATCATACTGTTTAAAGCATGTCTTTTGCTACGTATGGTATTCACTAAGCAAGTCCGATCATTTGTTTAAATGCGTATTTATATATCCTACATGATTCACTTTGTAATAAGTTTATTCTGTAGTTTTGTGATTACTTAATTTACAACAGTCATTAGTGTTCGATCAGCTTGCATTTTTATGCTGGGGTGCATAATTATAGTCGCCACTTTATCTCTCCGGCGCCTGTCCATCTTCCGCACGCCCGTCATGCTTCTTGTCCGGAACATACCTTACACACTAATACAGGTATCAACATGAAACTTCATAGGTGAATAGCTCTCACTGAGAAGTTAATGAAACATACTCGGCACTTTCTTATTAGGAGTTACTGCCTTTTTGGGGTATATATATATATATATATATATATATATATATATATATATATATAATGAAGGAAAAGTGCAGTGCTAAAGAAACATCACTCTGCACTCCATTTTTTTTTTTTTGGGGGGGGGGGATTTTTGCCCTATGAAAATTTTCATTGTTGAATTTTTGTCCGGCGCATGATATCAAATACTATAAGAGATATCAACAAAAAACTTTATAGGTGGATAGATGTCCCTAAGGAAAAATGAAGTGCTCAAGAACTGTAACTTCTTTTTTGTGCATTTTGAGTGATTGCCCTATGTTAATTTTCGTACCATATTTCTGGCTGGAGAATTGGACAAAGACTATAACAGATATCAACATGAAACTTGATAGGTGAATATATCTCATTGTGGAGAAGTGTAGTGCATAGAAATCTTAATTCTCCGTTGTGTATTTTTTAGTAATACCCTTTGTTAATTTTCGTACACATTTTTGTCCAGCACAAAACTCAAAGGCTATAAGGAGGTATCAACAATAATCTTCATAGTATGATGGAATTCATTGTTAAGATGTTCAGTTCATTATCTGTCTTTTGAATAATTTTAGGGTTTTGCCCTTTGTTAATATTCACTTATTATTTTCTGTCTAGACCATAACTCGTACACCTTACATAATAGCTTTTGGGCTTATTCATTAAAGTAAAGTTACTTTTTTCAATTGATTTGAGTAGATATTTTTCTTACATACAATATATATAAAGGCAATAGCTTGTGTTTAACACAGATGTGTATTTACAATGCAGTATTAATTATTTGAACTAAAGTAAATCATACTCATAATGCTTGCTTAAAAAGTCGTGCCATCTTTTTCTGTACCCATTATTAAATTCAGTTCCATTTAGTTGTTTACTTCAGCACAATTAACTATATTTATTCAACCACAGTTTTTTGTTTTTTGTTTGTTTTACAACAACAAATCAGCAAGAACCAAAAATATCGAGTTGAAATTTTTCCATTGATGCGCATTTCAAATCAAACCATGTAGCAGAAGTGTCATTCTATATACAGATATGTTAGAATGGATGTAACTTTGAAGTATCTTTTCGAAGCAAGTCGAGGTTATAACACGACCTAACGTGAGTCTGCTATATCAGATGTTTAATTCCTGAAGGAAAGACAATCTTTTAAAAATAATTACGCGATCTTTATCCAGTTCATTAAATACAAAACCGGATACAATTTACATTAGTGTAGCAAACACGACTGTTGCCGACATTTGGTATATGTAGTTACTTAGTTTACTGTTGCAGTTGTTGAGAGAGTCAATCCAAACATTGAAGTTAATTAATAAAAGGTGTCTATCACTTATGGCTGTTACTGGTTTTGGTAAAGGAGGGACTGCTCTTCCGATGTAAGGTTCCTTAATTCAAAAGTTTCATAACAGATTTATGTGTATTTATGTATTCTTTTGAAACTGTTTTGTAAAACATCTGTGGATATTTAAAAGAGAAAAGAGAACCAAAGTTTTAAGTGAGCCATGCCTCTTTTACATTCTAAAAGGAAATATAAATCTGGCTTTGTCCGTCTGTCTTTTAGTGTATTGTTTTAATTAGAGTGCAATGTTGCACATATAATTCTTTTTAACTGATTTAATTTTTGACAAATTGTCTTTCAATTAATTAAATTTACATTTTTGTCTACTCAACGTCACATTATTTTATGTACAGTATACAGAATTCTGTAGTCTGTAGTGTAGTGAAGTATTCTTGTTACTTTTTGTCTCCACAAAGTCAAGGTTACTTTTAATTGATAATGTGAAATACAGTCCATTTAACTAATTCTATTGTAGAAATCCTAGTGACCTGTGTGGCATTGAGCCAAGCTCTTTTCCCTACTTTGCTGCATATATATTCTTTATATCATTCGCGGCGGGAATAAAAACTCTTTGAGTTGATTGTTTGCTGTACTTTTATTGTACTCAAGCAATTGTGATTTTTCAAAACTTGTGTTCGATGGAAATATTTGGCCTGGGAAAAAACTTAGGGATTAGGGTATAAATGGGAGGACAAATGAAAATATATGATACAAAGAACCAAATCGACGACTGACTAATCAAACATAATTATATTCCACCATAAACGTTGATTAACCGTTTATTTGTAGAATTGATATAAACTATTACAGTCCCCTCCTATTATATTACGGATTTGCACTGCCTTTTGTATAAAGAGTATATTATGATGTACAATTTTTTTTGTAACTAGTTTCCTAATAAGCTACTACAGATTACAAATTGTACGTATATGATATGCTTCGTTTGAGTATATTTTTGTTTATTGGATATTCTCATCCACATACAGCATTTGCATAATGAACACAATATTTACATTACACTAGAATACTGAAAATGGCCACTCAGTAATGAATTATATTACACAAATTAAGATATTAATTTACAGAGAAATGGTAAAAGAATATAGTGTATGTTGTTTATAAGGCTGTATGAAACAGGCTTTACATCTGCTTTGAAATGTGCCAAACATCAAGTATCCAACATGATATATTTAACAAGCTCTCTAATTTCTAGAATGCTGTACTTATTACATCACCATATACAGATGTTACGTTTACTTAGAGATAGATAGTTGTTCCCAAAAGATAAATGTTAAAAACTATAGAAGAATTCTTCATCATATTATAGACTGCAGTCACACTATTCAAAATCAATTAAACAATTCATACCAGGTAGTTCTCTGTAAATAACTACTAAATGTGCTAAGTCGTGTTAAAATACTATACAAAATAAACAAGACATATCTTTTCATAAATAAATAGTGTTACCTCAGAGTTTAAAATAAGAAGAAATTTAAAAGCTTCCAATAAACATTATGATAGATTCTCATGCTTTATATGCAAATCATCGTCTTCTTTCTTTAATATTTTATATAACAAGCATAGGATAAAGGCTAGATATAATTTAAAATATCTTTTCACAGGTAGCCTCATCTTTCGTGAAATCAAAGTTGTTGCATACGTAGTGAAACATATCCCAGTCTTACTCCAAAATCTACAATTGTCTTAATCTTCACACAGGTTCTCTTGAGACTTAATGTTTCTGTTCCGAATCCATTGCCAAATTTAAGGCAAACATTAGAAAGCTACAAGCACTATCCCTTGGATTCTCCTGAAGAAATCGGGTTTCAAGCAGTAGCTGAGCAGTGGAAGGAAATAGAGAGGGACTTAGAGTTACAGCTGGTGAAGAGAAAGTTTAAACAACACGCTGATAGAAGTGATCAAGAAGTAGGTGAATTCAAACGATTCAAACGATTTTTGGGAGTCGGACGGAGTGTTGAAGTTCTTGAAAATATGAAAGGTAGAGACAGCGGCTTTTTAAAAATTCTCTGTAAAAATTAAAAAAGGTATTTTAGCATTTATTGTATTTCCCTTCCTGTGTATTTTCTTTTAGTATTTTGTGAGTTCATACAAAAAGGAACAAGGGAAGTAGTATTTGAGGGGGAGGGAAGGGGGGATTGAATCCGGATCCGATTCTGTGCTCCACCTCCCCAACAGTAAACGTAGATCTAGACCAGTAGACCTCAACAAACTTTCTTCATGTTTTGGTTTAATTTCGCCCGTTTTCGTGATTTATAAAAGCAATCAAGTAGAAGAACACATTTGTTTGCTAACCAAACTGCATACAGGCACATTCATCTCTTAGTGGGATTTTGTTGCTTTTAATTTATTCTTTATTTTTTAACAAGTCCTTACTTCTACAGAGAAAATAAATTAATACTAAGCTTATTCTTTTTTGTTCATGTCGGTAGTTATTATTTGCACATCCAAAGTACCGCTGGCTGTTTTTTTAAACTTCATTTAAAGAGCAAATGCTACAGGTCGTGCTTTGGCAACGACAGAAAGGTAAGCAATTTGAATAATGTTTAAAAATTCTTATTTCTAGCTTGGCTATACAAAGTATATAGGGAGCTGTCCTACTCACCCCGGCGTCCGCGTGCATTTTTCTGGTTAAAGATTTTGTGCAGTAAAATATTTTTACTATAACTTCTTTATTTCATGAGGAATTTACTTCAAAACTCAAATATATGTTCCTTATAATCACCCACTTCATATGTGGTAAGTTTTATAACTCTAGCACCCATATTTCTAGAATTACCTCCGCTTTAAACTTAGAATTTTCTTAAAAATGAAATATTTTACTATAACTGTTTTCTTTTGAGGGACTTGTATGTAACTTGAAATATATGTTCTTTATCTTCACCTACATAATTTATGGTAAGGTTCATAACTCTAACACCCATATTTCCCTTTTAAAGTTAGAATTTTCCTTTAAAAATTGTTATATTTTACTATAATATGTGACAAGGTTAATAACTACTTACTTACATCAAATTGGAAGTTACCTCCCTCCCACCCTGCAGGGGATACCCATCATCTCAACTCTGAAAGACCCCCCACCCCCAACACCGTTGAAAAAAATATTATTATTATTTTAATGCATAGGTACCACTCAACCTTCCCTTGCCCGACTCCACCAGACCCTCAACCCATCAATTCCCCCTTCCCTCCCCCAATTTTTATATATATATATTTTGTGGTTGTTTTTATGTATATATACTAAAGTCTTGCTCTCATTTGTTTTAACCCTCGCTGGCCGTCGTCAAAAAATGTTTTTCTTTCTTTTTCGCTTTTCCTTGGATGAGTAAGTACTTGCAAGTTCATTAATGTTGAACAGAGAGGGGTAACTCTCACTGTGTTTAAATACTACTTTATCAAATTGGATCATATCAAACCTTTTAAGCTGTATTTGATATTGCAAAAAAAGGTCTTGACAAATGACTCTGTCTAATACCATGCAGATACATGAAAAGCATTGATGCAAAGCATCAAAGGGCATCTAAAGGAATGTTTAAAAGCAAGAAATGCAGCAAGAGACAATGAACTAGTAGACATTCTGATGATCAGATATATTCTTATAAACTTTTCAATGGTTAATTTGTATTCGCCAGGTTTGTAGGTAGATGAATGGGCAAACGAAATACATAAGTTGTTCATCCTGAACTTTGGTTTGTTTGCTAGAGATTAGAATATCAAATGTATTTTCTTTGGAACATACAAAACAGTAGTCAAAATGTATTAAATCTGTTTAATGTCAAATTTAAAAAATGGTTTCTACTAATACTGGAAGTAGAACACACACTGGAATAAAACATATAGAACGAATGTCAGTGACGAAATTCAGGACTTTTTTTAGCTCACCTGAGCACAAAGTGCTCAGGATGAGCTTTTCTGATCAGTCTTTGTCCGTTGTCTGTCCGTCCGTCGTAAACATTTCATTCAAATGACATCTACTCTGAAACCAAAGGGCCAAATTAAATGAAACTTGCCTGGGATGTTCCTTGCATGAAGCTCTACCAAATTTGTTCAAAGAATTCAATTCCATCAAGAACTCTGGTTGCTATGGCAACTTAAAGGAAAAACTTTGAAAATCTTCTTGTCTGAAACCACAAAGCCTAGAGCTTAGATATTTGGCATTTAGCACCCTCTAATGAAACTCTACAAAAATTATTCAAATTATTTCCCTGGGGTCAAAATTGGCCCCGCCCCAGGGGTCACTTCATTTTACATAGACTTATATAGGATATCTTTAAAAATCTTCTTCTCTGAAACCACAATGCTTACAGCTTAGATATTTGGAATGTAGCATTGTCTAGTGGATGTCTACCAAGTTTGTTCAAATTATGTTCCCTGAGTCAAAATTGGCCACGCCCCAGGGGTCTATTGGTTTACATATAGTTATATAGGAAAAACATGAAAAATATTTTTTTCTCCAAAACTAATAGGACTAGACCTTAGATATTTGGTGTGGAGTATTATGTAAAGAACATTTACCAGTATTGTTTATATGTTGGCCGTGGGGTCAAACTTTGCCCCGCCCCGGGGGCCCTTAATATGTAAAAAAGGCAATCTTTAAAAATCTTCTTCTTAAAAACCACACTGACTACAGCTTTGATATTTGGTATGTAGCATTGTCTAGTGGATGTCTTCCAAGTTTGTTCAAATTATTGACCCTGGGTCAAACTTGGCCACGCCCCAGGGTTCTCTTGGTTTACATATAGTTATATAGAAAAAACATTAAAGGCATTTTTCTCTGAAACTAATAGGACTTGACCTTAGATATTTTGTGTGGATTATTGTGTAGAGAACCTTTACCAGTATTGTTTATATGTTGGCCGTGGGGTCAAAATTGTCCCCGCCCCGGGGGCCCTATACATGTAGAAAAGGAAATCTTTAAAAATCTTCTTACTGGAAACCTCAATGCCTATAGCTTAGATATTTGGTATGTAGCATTGTCTAATGGGTGTCTACCATGTTTGTTCAAATTATGTTTCCTGGGTCAAAATTGGCCACTCCCCAGGGTTCTCTTGGTTTACATATAGTTATATAGGAAAAACATGAAAAATCATTTTTCTCCAAAACTAACAGGACTAGACCTTAGATATTTGGTGTGGAGTATTGTGTAAAGAACCTTTACCAATATTGTCTAAATGTTGTAAAAAAGAAATCTTTAAAAATCTTCTTGTCTGAAACCACAAGGCCTAGAATTTTAAAATTTGGCATGAAGCAAGCTTTATCAAGCTTTTTCAAATTATTAGATAAGGTTAAAGGCTAAAAATAGATTTATCTACTGTACCTCATAAAGCCTTCATTTATAGACCAATATCTGTGATATTCAAATATAGGTTCCTTGCATGGACCTCTACCAATGGGTAGGGTTTGAGGTCACTGGGTCAAGGTCAAGGTCACCATAGCTTATAATAGATGTTTCTACTTTCTGTCATAGAGGTTTTATTTATTGACTGATATTTTACATATTTGATTTGTAGGCACTTATATATTTTCAGTTAAAAAATGAAATACTGCTTAACAGCAAACCTACAGCCAAAGTACTCAGGTGAGCGATCCAGGGCCATCATGGCACTCTTGTTGTAATACATGCCAACAAAAATAATGGTACATTAAAATATCAAGAATAAATTTGCATTGTATGTTGATATGGTGAATCATCTATCAATTCAACGGAAGACTGAATTTTAGACAGGACTGAGGAAAATGTCAAGAACTATTATTTGGAATAAAAATAAAAATTACAAAATCTCACAATAATGCATGGTACCGGTATTTGTGGGACAGAAATTATGAAATATATTGCAAGACGAAAGTTTCTGTTGTTAAATGTCACAGTATTTGGCAAATCAACATGACTAAGATACCTTATCATGCCCAGGTTTCCACTCAAATTACCATAAAATCGATAATCTTGAAACAAAATGGAATCAACTTCTTGCGGCGAAAATTCGGGTCGATTTAGATATTCACGGTTAAAAATGTCAGACGTGCAATCAGGGCCATAGCTGTGCATTGCATGCCGCTAATTGGACTTAAAATATGGCGACCTTCATGCATATTTCCTAAAAAAAAACTCTTACTATCTTGACTCTAAGCAGCTGCAGCTCCAAAAAATGGCGGGATATTGAAATCACGAGACTGTCTTGACCAATCGTAAAATATATATAGACTGTTTCTAGTCTTTCATTGTGCTGACCTCGGGAACCAAACACCAAAAAACAAAGTGCGGGATTAATTAACCGTGAGAACCTACGGAAACAAATATGATAATGATATCAAAATAACAGTTTGTAATATGAAATGGCTAAGGTTTATTTATTATCTAAAATATTTTTTTATAAATAAATTTGGAAGATTGTTAGTGCTTGGTCAAAAGTGAGTATCAGGGATGAAGACAATTATTTTCCTAACCAATAGATTCAAGTTGTCTAAAACTGATGTGACAAAAACAATAGTCAAAAAACAGCCTCAAATAACTGTTAGAAAGTATCCTTAGGACTAAATGCTTGTTCTAAGACATGTAATTGAGCTGTGTTAAGAGATCTGGGAAGATATCGTATGTACATTTTTTGCACAGAAAAGTGTTATAAAATATTGGTTGTGTCTATTAAACCATCTTACTCAGAGATATTTTATATTATGTTATAATATGTTGGTTTATTATAATTCAATTGGATATGTTAATTTGGTGACATTCGTCCGTCAAAATTTGTTTAGTAACGGTTTTAGGTTTGTTTTGGAATCACAGAATGAAGATAAAGAATAAGGTAGATACTATAATATTTCTCGTGACTATATTATACTGTTTTTTTCTGTGAATGTGTGCTAGAAGATGAAATACACTTCACATTTATTTTCCAATTATATAATGATTTCCGTGATAAGTATAGTCCTTCAGTATACATTCGCTCTCAGTATGATATAAAATATTGTCAACTAAATTAATGTCTGTTAGAAGTGAAAATGGTGTAAGAAATTTAGCAGTGTATATATACTGTTCATTGAAAAGAAGAATGAAATACATTGTACTCAACTATATACAACTGAAGGTACATTTAATCTTTTTATATTAAACAGCATATACTGTTGTTTTAATGTGCATTTGTACATGTCTGTACTGAGTACATATTCCATGTTGATAAAGTATGGATACAGAAATGCACATTTCCTGTCTTGTTCTTTCTTCTTGACAAAAATTCGGTTTCGGTGTAGTCATGAGTGTTTCGGACCTCTTAATAAATTGTTGAGCTGTACCACTTCATGATAAATCATGAGGTTGGCTTGCATTATTTATGATGCAATGTCATGTTGCATAAAATATAAGTAGGTGTATAAAGTCTGTTTTTCTATTCTAAATTTTCTAACCTTTTTCACTGCAAGTGTGAACGGCTGTGGTTATCTATTTAACTATTTTCAACTACATCAAAAAAATATATTGCCGGCTTTTTAAGGTCTTTATACCACCGCACAAAATTGTGGGGTATGCTTTAATATGCTTGTCTGGTTGTCCGCCTGTCCATAGACATGGTCATTTCCTGACCATAACTTTCTTTACTTACTTTAATCTACATGCTTGTACAGTTTCAAGTGTACTTTTACTCAGTTAAGGATGATTATGTCTTACGGGAATATTTTAATACTGCACTTTCTGTCTGGATGTAACAAATCGTGTCTGCTCCAAAACTTTGTCATTCCTTGATGGATTTTGAAATCATTTGGCAGAAATGTTAGCCACCATAAGATGATATGAAAGAACCAGGTCTGCACCTCAAAGTTCAAAGTCATACTTAGAGGTCAATTGGGTCTTTTTTAAGTAACAACACAGAGATGAAGTTCTTTAGACGATGCTCTAGATATATGTAAAAGTTAATGTATGGGAATGACGTAATATATGTTCAGGTAGGAGAGGCATTCGTTATTTTTTTTTCTAAAACAAACTTTAGTTCCTACTGATTTTGTTGCCAAACATACAAAAGTTAAGGTCACAGTCCTTCGAAAAACAGAAAACGGTACTTCAAACACATGAAGGATGATACCTAATTTTGGGGTCAAACAATCAAAGATCAAATTCACAGTGGTTAGACGTAAGAAAATGGTTTTCTGGACCATAATTTGCTTTTCTGCATCATCTACCTTCTTAATAACTTGCACATATATACCTCAACAACATGGTGGATAATCCCTATCAATGTTTTTTTTGTGGAACCATTAAAGGTCAAGGTCACAGTCATTTGACATAAGAAAACTCTGCCTGCCCCATAGCTTGCTTTTCTTATCATACAACTTTCTGAAAACTTACATATGGTCTTCAACAACATGAAGAGTGATTCTTTTTTATTTGGGGGTAGCCGGTTAATTGTCAAGGTCACTCTGGTTTAATATAAGTAAATGGTTTATTTGATGATGCTTGTACAATGTTCCTTTGCTCAAAGTTAGTACACTGTCGTTTTATCAATTATTTCAGTCTAATGTCTCTCTTTATGCCCCGTCTCAACTCTTATATAAAATATTCATTAGATAGTTCTAGTTGTTTGTTTGTTTGTTTTTTTTCCATTCTTATACCGTCCACCACGCATGATATTTTGAGTAACACATGAATTAACATGTATATATGTCAAAGTAATACTGACTTTTAGCCCTATATTATGACTTTTCAGGCTTGATACCTGCCGAAATCCTACGAATGGATGATAATTCGGTTGAACTATACAAACGTGCCTTGACTGAAGGGAAGGAAGCAGTCTATAATATTCGCGTAATGGTTGTTGGTCATACTGGCGTCGGCAAAACAACATTAACAAAACGCTTGTTTGGTGAAAAGGTAGACATTACTAAATGTGAGAGCACTGAAGGGATAGACATCCATGTAAGAAGATGCAAAGTGTCTCTTGACACCAAAAAATGGAATATTATAAACAAAGGTAGAGTTTCTAGGAAAGTCAAAACCCACAATGAAAAAAAATGAGATAAGTTTTTAGTTATCACAGTCAGTAACAGTTTTAATTTATCATGATGATGATAGGCACGTGCATAGAATACAATGTCGTTCTCAGGTAATGACAACAATAAATAGGTAAACAATGTTGCGCTATTATAATAACAAAGCTTCCTGTATGACATTTTAAGACGGTTTCCATATGAAACTGATGCAAAATATGAACTAAATTATTGTTTTACATGTTAAGTCATGACGGACGAGTAAATTCTGTGCCGGATTTGACGATTTTTTTCTGTAAATTTTTATTTTCGAAATCTGGTGATAAGGTACGGACTTAATGAGCATTAGGGAAAATGAAACTGTTATATTGTTCTAGTGGGAGTGAGTGAGAAGGGGGCTTAGTTTTGACTAATTTAATAAATTAATTAATTTAAAGATGATGAGGGATGAAATAGCAGTCTTTGAATTTTTTGGTCGAAAAAACTTCAGCCACAAAGAAGAAATGTACTTGGAAAATTTTAAAGGAATTCAGATTCATTCTTATTGAGAGCAGTACAGCAACCAAACACACAAAAAGTAGGTCGTTCTTACATACACGTACTCTTTGGTTCAGTTGACATTAAACACATACAAAGGGAAAGAAGATATTTAAAAATTAATAACAGGCATGAAAAATAATATAATAAAGATTATAAATTAAATTTGTTAAATCAATGCTTGGGAAAACAATATGAGCAGTTAACCATTTTGTGAAGTAACTAATTTTTTTCTTGTAATTTGATATGTCATCCTTTTTGACACAGGAATACAAATATTAAAACAAACATTTAATGTACTTATCACACTTAAAGAATTTTAAGGCTTGATTCTCAAAATTGCATGCCAGATGGCTTTTATATGTGTGAAATTAGTTGGCTGAAGATTTTGTATAAACACGTAGAATGCATATTACACCAAACTAAAGTTCTTTATTTTCATAAAGAGCAATAATTTTTTTTGTAACCTATTCAGTATACAGTTACCATGAAATATGTTGGAAAGAGTGTAAACACAATGTTCAACATATACTTGTTTTTTTATTGTTGTTGTTGTTTTTTGTCAGAATAAAAAAAACCTAGTTCAACCTTTTGTTCATTTGCAGTGATAGACTAGAATTTGCACATAATATGCTATCAAAATATTTATATGTTTGCTATGAGAGGAATACAGCCAAATACTCATAACACTAGTGTATAAAGTCTGCAATTTGACAGTGCAAAAGGTAACACTGCTTATATTTAATGCTTTAGATGAGAAAACAGAAAAGGCGTGCCATCGCTTGATTAAATTGTTGAAGAACTCAATCTCTCAACACGAAACCCCTGTAATCGAAGAACATGAAACCCAAGTACTTACCAAAGATGGAAATGGTGCAATTAGTTCTGTTAATGAGAATTTAGACAACCAGGGTAATTTATGTTTTCTGTGACCTAGTTTATATAAATACTTATTAACAATACTTTTAATTGTTCTTTTTAAAGCTCTTAAACAAGAACTGGCTTTATTCGAGTAGTTCTAAATTGTTGACTTATTGAAAAAATTGTTATAAAATATAACAAGATATCATAATGGTGTTTTTGTTATGATACGATCATTTTTACTTCAAAATATTTCTTCATTTATTTTATATTGCTACGTTGACTTTAACTACAGTGTACTGATGTTGTATTGTAAAAGTATACTGTGCTAAGGAGCATTGTAATTTTCAAACAAATTTCTTGATGCACTACGATATATTTAAGGGTCTCAGAATATAGTAGATGAAGCTCCTCAAGATGAAATCTTTACCAAAGAAAACAGAACAGAAGGTCAAAATTTGAAGAAAGATCAGTCTCTTGATGAACATTTGAAGGTAGGTAAGACCAAGTCATAACCTAATGACCATATGATAATTATTGATAGACTTAATGTACTTGCATTTACTTATTTTCAAACATCAAACAATTGAAAGTGTACCACTATGTTACAGGCATTTCTTGGCTTTATAGATAACTTGATGACACTGTTGGGATTTAAACACTTGAATTAAAGAGCATTGGTCCTTTTTTCCAAACTCAAGATGTTAATCCGAACTAGAATTTAAACAAATATTCACTAGTTTTGACTTTTGCGAAACAAGCTATAATTCATTTCATTTAATAAAGCACTAATGCAAAAATAGTCTGGCAACAATTGGGAAGAACAAAACCTTGATGGGTTAACCAAAAATGAATCTAGGACATAATCCCCTATGAACAAAATCCCCTAGTCATTCACAGAAAAAAATCCCCTATATCATTTTTCGAGTAGCAGACAAAATCAACTACTTGCATTTATCCACTTCAGACAAAATCCCTTATGTAGAAAATCCCCTACATTATGAATCTTCTAAATCAATACTATATAGAAGTTATTGATGAATATTTTTGGGGAAATATATCTGGTTAAAATGGTATTATATTAAAGATTAATTAATCATTTTGAATTATTTGACCACCGAATAAAATGTAATTTTTCTAAGAATTAATTAGACAAACATATTTTCATTTTTGATTGATGGTAATTAATCAATATGTAGCAGTGTATTTAATTTCAAAGTACATGTATAACAAATAAGTTTCAAGATAATAGGTAGAGTCCTTGTTTACTTTAACAATGTGTGCTTATTTCTTTAAATAATGTGCTATTAGATGTATTATATATATGGCAGTTTGTTTCTTTAATAATGTGCTATTATACGTATTACTTTTACCAAAAAGCCATAGTTACAATATATTACAGATACGTTGAAATTTGAAAGTCACATCAAAGTTTCAAGTCCATATAATTCCAAGTGTTATTCAATCAAAGAATATTGTAAAAAGTCTAAAATAATGCAATAAAATCATTGAAATATTCCTAGTTAATGTCCTAGTTGTTTTAGTCATTTTATTAGTCCACTGACATGTAGGGATATACCTAGGGGATTTTTTCCACAACAGAATATTAGTACTAGGGGATTTTGATCGTAGAGGATTTTGACATGTCCATTTTTTGGAAAATAAACCTCGGGGATTTTGTCCGTAGGGGATTATGACCGCACACCAGCTAAAAAGGCTATGCAAAACATGAAGATTGGGCACTAGGAATTCATCATAATTTATGTCTTATTTCAGTATTTTTAGACCTTTATTCTTTAACATTATATCACTAACATCTTTGCTTTTGAAATTAATCCAATAACTTTACATTATACTTTAAAGTTGATACATATTTTTCATAAAAATAACCATAAATTTACATTTTTAATGTAAAATAATGTTAACGTAACACCTTAATGAATTCTCAACTGTAATTGTAACATTTTGTGTTCAAGATTGGCTATTGTGGTGGGCCATTTTAAACTAAATTTGACAGAAATGTTCTTTATGATGCCCTTTTCAACTATTGCTCAAACCGTTTCGCTCTGATATACATAAGGGCTGCAAAAGCTAAAAATAGAAAAAAAATCAAACAACATGTCCTCCAAAACAGCAAGGTAATATTCCGCCAAATTTCACAGACATGTTCCATAAATAGCCCTCTATTAAAATTGCTAAACGGTTCCACTCCACAAAAAATAGATTTTCTTTAATATTTTGCTTCAAATAACATCTCCTCTAAAACCACTAGGTCATTTTAAACCAAACTAAACGGAAAAAATTCTTATATTGCCCTTTCCTAGAATTGCTCAAACCGTGCCTCTCAATAGCACATAAGGGCTGTAAAAGCTAAAAATAGAAAAAAAATCAAACAACATCTCTTCCAAAACAGCAAGGTAATTTTTCACAAAACTTGCCTTACCTAGCCCTCTTTTAAAATGCTAAAACGGTTTCAATCTATTGAACAAAAATGGCGCAGGAACTTAAAAAAGATTTTGGTCAATATTTGACTTCAAATGACATCTCCTCCAAAACCACTTGGCCATTAAAAACAAAAGAAACATTCCTTAAATTGCCCTTTTCTAAAATTGCTCAGACCGTTCCGTTTCATTGCAAATAAAGCTAAAAATAGAAAAAAAATCAAACGTCTTTTCCTAAATGGCACAGGAATGTTCCTTACATAGCCCTCTGTTTTAATTGCTGGAAATATTCCGCTTCATTGAACAAAATGGCTGTCAGAGCTAAAAATAGTTTTTCATCAATATTTTCTTAAAATGACATCTCCTGTCAATCTGCTACATCATTTTCTTTTAAATTTAACAGAAATTTTTCCTTATATTGCCCTTCTTTTTAAATTGCTCAAACCATTCCACTCCGTTGCGCATAAGGGCTAAAAAAAGAAAATAAATCAAACAACATTTTCATTTAAATGACAAGATTATTTTCAACCAAATTACACAGAAATATTCCTTACGTAGCCCTCCATTAAAATTGATATTTTGGTTCTGCTCCATTGAACATAATGAGCTTAAAATAAATTTTCATCAATATTTTGTTTGAAATGATACCTCCTCACAAGCTGCTATTTCAAAATTGCCTCTGCCCCGTGGGTTTCATTTGTATAAAATGTGAGATCTTTAAAAATCTTATTTAGAAAATTTAATGTTGTATCTGATGTTTGCTAACAGCAGACTCTAGGCCAAAATACTCAGGTGAGTGATCCAGGGCCATAATGGCCCTCTTGTTCAAGGATTGTTTAAATCATGATTTGCTCTGATGGTAACTTCTTTGACATAAATTTATATAGGAAAATACACATAAAACATTGTCTTGCCTTAAAGAACAAGGCCTAGAGTCTTTTGCTTGTAGCAAAATATAGTTTTCTTTACAGAAAATACTAAAATCATGCCACTTGGTCAGAACTGGCTCAACCCTTAGGGTCATTTGTTTAACAATGAGGTAAACAGGAAAAAAAATAAATGGTCTTTTTAGCTGAAAATCATAAGTTCTAAGACCTAAAATTTGGATTTCCTCAGTTTGATGATAACAGTAGCCAATTTAGATATTGTTGATAATAGCTGAATTGTCTGGATGTCAGTTTTGTGTCAGTCTAAAAAGTCTATTTGTCTGTCTGTCTGTATATTAAGCTTTTTAACGCTCCAGAGGACACATTTTGCATACAATGAACATAAAAGTTGTTAAGAGTGTTTATCTTGATGATTTCTAGGTCAACTTCAACTTAATACTGCCAATAGTTGATAGCTGCCAATAAAATATTGACTCTACTAAGCAGGCGCGTGTCAGGAACATTAAAATTATAAACGATAATAACAAAGAAACCAGGCTTACTTAAGCCTTTTAATGTGGACATTTAAAATCAGTGAAACTTGTTCACTCAACTGATAAAAGCTGGCACAGTTGGGACAGCCTAAATCTCGGGCGGTAATTCATTCCAGAGTCGTATAGTCCTTGGGAAGAATGAGTTCATGTGATGTTGTGTTTTTGATTGCGGGATGAGGACTTTGTTGTTTCTTGTTTCTGTAAGGTGATTGTGATCGACACTTACCTGTTTGTTCTTTGTTTAGTATAGCATGACCAAACTGGCTTGGTTTCGCCTTTGCTCTAGGGTTGACCATTTTAATTCCTTGCTTGTATGGTGGCAGTCGTTATGAAAATACCTTGCAGCTGACCTCTGGACCATTTCTATTCTGTGAGTGAGATATTTCTGCCATGAGTGCCATATGATTGAGCAGTATTTGACCTGGTGTCTTACATATGTTTTGTATTCTGCTTGTTTGAGTTATTTGTTTTGACATTTCGTCTAATGAATCTTAAGCTGTGTTTTGCTTTGTTTGTGATGTTGTAAATGTGTGATGAGCAGTTTAGGTTACTACTTTTAGTAACTCCTAAATATTTTGCATTTTATGTCGTTTTCAGAATGGTACTGTGTAGGATGTAGGGAAAGGGAAAGATGACTGGTTTTTTACCCTGTGTATTCTGAGTACTTCACACTTGTCTGGGTTGAATTCTATTGAACATTCTTTTTCCCATATTTCAAGGTTGTGTAAGTCATTTTGTAAGATTTGTGCTGATGCTTGTGATTTAATTGTGAAATAAACTATGGTGTCATCCGGAAATAGACGCCCCGGCTCCAGACACTCCCTGGTAGGTCATTGATGTATGCTAGAAAGAGACATGGACCTAACACCGATCCCTGATGGATACCAGAAAGCACAGGGAGCCTGTCGGAGACCTTGTTTTCGACTAATACTTGTTGCGATCTATTTTTGAGAACGTTTTGTGCCCATGAAGTGATGTGAACTCCCATCTGTTTTAGCTTGTGTATGAGTTTGTGGTGGTCGACTTTATCGGACGCTGTAATGAAGTCCATGACAATGACATCAGTTTGTTGACTTTGATCTCAGTTGTCAGCTATTTCTTGTGTAAAGCCGATAAGCTGGGTTTCACAGCTGTGTTTTGACCTGAACTTGTTAGAATGTTTGTCTTCATGATATCTAGGTTATCCTCGAAAGTGGATTATATAGTGTGAGAAAATAGGTCATTAGGGTAGAGATCATATTTTAAACAGATCATCAAAACTTTCAGGTAAATGAGTACTCAGGTAAACCATACAGGTTCCTCTTGTTTTCCTGAATTTATGACTACACACATCAAATGTCATTTAATTTTATATAAAATCATGCAGTTAACTGACTTTAACTCAGTAAAAGGAAGTCAAAATGATAAAGATTTCGACCCCTCCCCCACAAAAAAAAAAACAACAAAAATAGCCTGACCAATTATCTCTCGAAGAATATTATTTTGATAAAGATTTACATCTGAACTAAACGTCTAGCTACAAGAAATGTAAAAATGCCAAAACAAGTATACGTTTTACATGTAATTGGTCGACATATTTAATGAAATTTTGTTATTAATTTCATATTTGATATAGATACAGTTTCTAGATTGATTGATTACTGGCTAGCATCTTATATTTTTTGCAAATGTTTTAAATACATTATGATAACTTTAGCGGTATTTATGATTTTTAAGGAATTGATAGAAGAAGTTCAACAAAATGCTGTTGACAATTCCTATTCTGACACAGCTGATCTGTCTGTGTGGGACTTCGCTGGACAGTTCGTGTTTTATGCTACACATCAGGTATTTCTTACCAGACGAGCTGTATACCTACTTGTGACTGATATATCAAAGCTTGCTGAGGACACTGTAGTTGATGACTGTTTTGATAACACAGGTGTCAAACACTGGAAAATAGCTGGTAAGGTTCACTGTCTGTTACATATAGTATTTCGAGTCATAGTTTTGCTAAAACAAAAGGCTTAATTATAAATACTTATTTTGAAATATTCAAGTATTTAACTTTAATTTATGCTCAATTACTCTCCGATATTTTGACTTTTCAAAGTGACTATATATCACTATATTTTAAACTGGTAATTATATTTCAGAGTTTGTTGATTTCTGGTTAAATTCTATTCACGAATTTTGCCATTCACCTGACAAGGAAGGACCTCCAGTTATACTAGTTGGAACATTCGCTGATGAACTTAATCCAGTACGAAAGTTTTGTTTGTACTGAAACAAGACATAAAGATAGTTCTGTTCTACTTCCTTTCACAAAAGATTCCAGATATTTTTATCTTTAACATCAAGAGAAAAAAACATCATCCCACATGCATCCTTAAACATGATTTTCAATAAGAAGTATCCTTGTAAGAAATATTTAAAAGTAAGGAATGTTTTAATTTTTTAACATTAACATATTCTGAGTCTGATAATGTAGCTGCTAATGTAACAGAAGTGATGTTTGAAGAAAAACTTGACCTGGTAAGAACTAGCTTCAGTAAAAGTAGGGACTTTACATTTTTGATGTATAATACCAACCCTTTTTTATTTGGAAAACCAGACATGTTTCTCCATTTTACATTGTACTTTATTTATGAAAATATTCTTTTCTTGCTCAAAGATTCTTAAAGAGGGAATGCTCATACACACAAAATGTTTCAGGCAACTTACTTACTCTAAAGGGTTTTTTGTTTCACTGCAAACAGGGAAAACATCTTTTTATTATTTTTTTTTCTGATCAGAGGTCACAAATTATCTTATCACAAGACTGAACGATTATGACAGTGTAGTGCTGTCCTTTTAATTATGTTTGTTTACATACACTTTTTAATTGAAAATAGCCTTACTGATATCAAATTTGGACAGAATGACAGATAAAGTAGCAAGTTGTTGAATTTATAAGCCTCATTCTGATCTATCAACCTTTCCAAGCTGCATAGATCAGGTTTGATCTTTTCAAGTAATAGTGGTGAAAACTGAACACAATAGGATGCAGATTTAAAATTGTTTATAGATTTGTAATCACATTATATTTTTTATCTATCTGTTTTCCCTTAAGTAAATAACTTAACCACTCTGTATATTGAAGTTTTAGTTATGATAGTTTTAATACTTGAATTTTAAACAAAATAATCATTTTACTGTGATTTGTCTTAATACTTTCTTGTCTGTCTTTATGTGACATTGGAATTCTGTAACATAGCATATGGAAACTTGTCATATGAAACCTTTTACACATTTGAACCAAACAGAGCTTCTTTTGCCCTCTTGTTTTACATAATCAAAATCTTTATGATAGGAAACAAAATCTGAAATGGTGGATAACTACTTCTACACATTAAGAAGTTCATTGATAGATAAACCAACATTTGCTCACCTTACTGACGAGGATTTTGCCATAGACAACTCTATAGTAGATAGCAATATTGAGAAGTTACAGAAGTATATTCTAGACGCAGCATCTAAGCAGAGTTACTGGGGTGAACTGATCCCTGCAAAATGGATAACGTTAGAGAACATTATCATCAGATTGAAGGATGAGGGTCTAAAGGTAATGTATCACTATAAACAGTTCTAAGGTGTTAATTTTACAGTAATTACGAAATCAAAATAAACATGCATAGTCGTCAGTCCATTCTTCATTGTAAAACTGTTTCTGCTAAAGCCTGATAAATATCTGAAACTTCAAGATGATATGACACTTAAACTACCTTCATATCAGAATCTTTGAAATTCTCCAATACAAGCATAACCACAGTAATCATGGTAATGCTTACATATGGTAAATGATTTTGAGTGAAATAAAATGAACATTTTAAAGGGATATACAGGCGAAAGTTTTATACTTTCTTTCATGTTTCATCAGTCGATATACATATATATATAAATGTGCTCAAAATGAATACAATGATCAGTCCCAGTAACGAAGATTTCCTCTATTTAACTGAAAAACCGGGTGGTATCCAAACTTGATGCATGTGGGTCTTGATAGAGAATTTTAGACTTCCACTAAATTTTGCAGTGAATGATTGGGCAGTTGAACTACCTGTCACGTGATCTACGGCTAGAGGCAACCCAAACCAGAGAATTGATGATTGGCTGTTTTGTCACGTGACCTATTTTAAACAATTTGCGTTTTACTTTCATTGAAAAAACATTCAAATATTTACATTCAAGCCGGTATTTCACTTTATTTATTCGGACAATCTTACTGAGAACTTAAAGTTCTTCATATTGGATGTGATTTGAGCAAATAATATCACTTTTGTTTTTTTGGCATTCATTTGCCTGTGTATCCCGTTAAAGATATAATTCAAGTTTGCAAGCCTGACTTTATAAATCAAAAATGAAATAAAGTAAACTGTCTATTGTTTCTACATGCAGATTCTGCACAAAGACAGATTTGTCTCCCTGAATAGCACATTACCTGTACCTATAGAATCAGAAAAAGAACTCGAACTTTTCTTGAGGTTCCACCATGAATCTGGGAACATACTGCACTTCAGGTAAAATTCATTGCAATTGCTACATGATAAAGACTCTTTCATTTGAGCCTGACTGAAGTTTGATCTTGTATGTTTAAAAACAGCAAGTCTGAACTTGTATGGAAGAAAACTAGCAGGTGTGATCCCATGAAAACTAGCATGTGACATTGTTTTATCCAACCAGAAAGTTGGATCATGTATATATGAATATAAGCCGGTCTGATCAAACTAGATCAGATCCTGTATATATGAAAGCTTGGAGGTCTTATCCTGTAAATGTACAAAAACAAGCAGGTTAGATCAGACTGGAAGATCAGATCCTGTATATATGAAAGCTAGGAGGTCTAATCCTGTAAATGTACAAAAACAAGCAGGTAGATCAGACTGGAATATCAGATCCTGTATATATGAAAGCTAGGGGGTCTAATACTGTAAATGTATGAAAACAAGCAGGTCAGATCAGACTGGAAGATCAGATACTGTTTGTATGGAAACTAGCCGTCAGATCAGACTGGAAGATCAGATCCTGTATGTATAATTCAAGCAAGACTAATCCTGTAAAACAAGCAGGTTAGATTAGACTGGAAGTTCAGATCTTGTATGTATAAATCAAGCAAAGCTTTTTCCTGTATATATGGAAATGGCATGTATGATCAAACTAGAAGGTGTTATCCTGTATTTATGAGAAATGGCAGATCTTGTCCTTTATGAATGAAAATAAGCAATTTTGATCCTGTATGTATGAAAACTAGCAAGTCTTATTCTGTATGTATGAAAACTAGCAAGTCTTATTCTGTTTGTATGAAAACTAGCAGGTCTTATTCTGTTTGTATGAAAACTAGCTGGTCTTATTCTGTATGTATGAAAACTAGCAAGTCTTATTATGTATGTATGAAAACTAGCAAGTCTTATTATGTATGTATGAAAACTAGCAAGTCCTATTATGTATGTATGAAAACTAGCAAGTCTTATTCTGTTTGAATGAAAACTAGCAGGTCTTATTCTGTTTGTATAAAAACTAGCAAGTCTTACTCTGTTTGTATGAAAACTAGCAAGTCTTATTCTGTATGTATGAAAACTAGCAAGTCTTATTCTGTATGTCTGAAAACTAGCAAGTCTTATTCTGTATGTATGAAAACTAGCAAGTCTTATTTTGTATGTATGAAAACTAGCAAGTCTTATTCTGTTTGTATGAAAACTAGCAAGTCTTATTCTGTTTGTATGAAAACTAGCAGGTCTTATTCTGTTTGTATGAGTCTTATTCTGTTTGTTTGAAAACTAGCAGGTCTTATTCTGTTTGTATGAAAACTAGCAGGTCTTATTCTGTTTGTATGAAAACTAGCAGGTCTTATTCTGTTTGTATGAAAACTAGCAGGTCTTATTCTGTATGTATAAAAACTAGCAGGTCTTATTCTGTTTGTATGAAAACTAGCAGGTCTTATTCTGTTTGTTTGAAAACTAGCAGGTCTTATTCTGTTTGAATGAAAACTAGCAGGTCTTATTCTGTTTGTATGAAAACTAGCAGGTCTTATTCTGTTTGTATGAAAACTAGCAGGTCTTATTCTGTTTGTATGAAAACTAGCAAGTCTTATTCTGTTTGTATGAAAACTGGCAAGTCTTATTCTGTTTGTATGAAAACTAGCAGGTCTTATTCTGTTTGTATGAAAACTAGCAAGCCTTATTCTGTTTGT
Source organism: Cyclina sinensis (assembly GCA_012932295.1). Classification (NCBI taxonomy): domain Eukaryota; kingdom Metazoa; phylum Mollusca; class Bivalvia; order Venerida; family Veneridae; genus Cyclina; species Cyclina sinensis. The sequence goes on along the minus strand of JAAONU010000009.1, from coordinate 28,911,216 downwards.
ATGAAAACTGGCAAGTCTTATTATACCCCCACCACAAAATGTTGGGGGGGGGGGGGGCTATAATGGATTCGCTTTGTCGCGTCCGTCCGTCCGTTGATCGGTCGGTCCGTCCGTCTGTCGGTCTGTCGATCTCCATTATCGTGTCCGCTCTATAAATCCTATACCAACAGAAGGATTTTCTTCAAACTTGGCTGAAATGTTCACCTCAACAAGGGGATGTGCAGAACCCATGTTGCCGATATGTCAGCTCAAGGTCAAGGTCACAATTGAAGGTCAAATATCAAACAGTCAAATATTAGACATTATGTCGTGTCCACAATGTAAGTCATACACTAATTGAAAGATTTTCTTTGATCTTGGCTCAAATGTTCACCTCAACAAGGGGATGTGCAGAACCCATGTTACCCTTTTGCCAGCTTAAGGTCAAGGTCACACTTGAAGGTAAAAAATTGACTTAGAAAATATTCTTAAATTTTAACATGTATTTGAATATTTCTGAAACTAGAAAATGTATTTGCTTGAAACTTAAAATATATTTGAAGTGTCACAATTAGGATATGCAGGTCAAGTTTCATAACTCTGTATTGCAGTTTGACAAAGTTATGCCCCTTTTTAAGTCTTCAAATTTACATACAATCAAATATTAAACAGTATGTCATGTCTGCTCTATAAATCCTATACTAATGGAAGAATTTTTTTTCAAACTTTACTCAAATGTTCAACTCAACAAGGTTATGTGCAGAACCCATGTTACCTTTGTGCCGGCTTAAGGTCAAGGTCACACTTCAAGGTCAAAATTGACTTAGGAAATGGTACTTGAATATTTCTGAAACTAGCACAGGTATTTGCTTGAAACTTAAAAGATATATGAGGTATCACAAGTAAGATATGCAGGTCAAGTTTCATAACTCTGTATTGCATTTTGACAAAGTTATGCCCCTTTTTAAGTCTTAATTTACTTACTATCAATACTAGACAATATGTTGTGTCCGCTCTATAAATTCTATACTAATGGAAGGATTTTCTTCAAACTTGACTCAAACGTTCACCCCAACTGGGCAATGTGCAGAACCCATCTTAACCTTGTGCCAGCTTAAGGTCAAGGCCACACTTGCAGGTCAAAAAATGACTTAGAAAATGTTCTGAAATTTTAACATGTACTTGAATATTTCTAAAACTAGAACAGATAATCATTTGAAACTTCAAATATATAAGAAGTGTCGCAAGTAAGATATGCAGGTCAAGTTTCATAACTAAAAAAAGTGGGGGGGGATAACTATGTATTGTATTTTGACAAAGTTAAGTCTATTTTTATGTCTTTAAATTTATTTACTATAATATTTCTTAAACCAGAACAGATATTTACTTGAAACTTAAAATTTATATGAATGGTTACAAGCAAGTTAAGATGACGAAAATTCTACATTTCCATTGAATTATGGCACAAGTTATGCCCCTTTTAGGCTTAGAAAATGTTCTGATATAACCATTGTTACTTAAATGTCTCTGAAACTAGAATAGATATTCAAGAAAATGAAAGGTTATTTGTAACTGTTTCGAACATGATTTGACAATATTTATTTATACTATTACCTGTACAATTTGTTTGTTTTTTTCACCAGAGATAATTTCTTTTTATGTATATGTAGTTCTGCCACTAAAGTTATTCCCTTAACCACCTTTCCATGTCGTCTTCTGTCAAGGACATTGGTGGGGGTATGAATCGCATTCAGCGATAGTTCTAGTTCTGTTTGTTTGAAAACTTGCAAGTCTTATTCTGTTTGTATGAAAACTAGCAGGTCTTTTTCTGTTTGTATGAAAACTGGCAGGTCTGATCAAAGTAGTAGGTCTTGTTTGTATGTTTGAAAACTAATAGGTCTGTAAAAAAAACTAACAGGTCTGTGTATTTATGAAAACTACCAGATCTGATCAAACTAGATTAGATCATGAATGTATGAAAACTGTCAGGTTAGATCAGACTGGAAGATTAGATCCTTCATGTATGAAAACCAGAAGGTCTGATCAGGTCTGATAAAACTAGAAGGTCAAGTCCTTAGGTTTGAAAACTAGCTGTCTGTGTCTGTATGTATGAAAACTATCAGGACTGATTCTGTATGTATAAAACAAGCAGGTTTGATGAAACCTGAAGGTCTTATTGTGTATGCTTAAAACATGTCTTATTGTGCTTGTATAAAACTAGCAGATCCATATAAATATCTTACCAATCTCCTTGCCTCTATACAAGCTTTTGTAAAGAATGTTTTTTGTCTCTGATGCACAGAAATATGACATTGAGCTGTAAATGTAATACTGTATAAGTGGATATTTTCAGGCATCAAAAAATTGGCCAAATCACAATTTCAGAAGTTTTCAGAAGTTTTGTAGGTGAAATGTTCGCAACACCCAAAATTAATATCTGTAATATATGCACATCTCATAAACCACTTTACTGCAATTATAATGCGTAAGTCTCTGATTACAATGGTTTTCTTTGTATTATTAAGACTTTTTGCTGACAATTTCACAGTATATGTGTGATTATCACTATCTTTATGTATAGATAACAGCACATTTAATACAAAAACATTATATTCTAGTATATCATAGTTGTAAGCAATTATATAGTAAAACAGTCAAAACTTGTTTTGTTCACCTTCATTTTGTTACGTGAAAAACTTGCATTCAGCTGGATGATTTCCTTGGTTTTATCATTTTTATGCAAATTAAATCAGTGCACTGCTGATATATTCAGTTCAATAAAGAAGAAATATTAGTTATTAAAAGAAATAACAAGTATAAATAACACTGTCAGAGGGTAAAAATATAACTTTTTGAATGATGAAATTAATGCTGGCTGATATTTTCGCAATTTATATGAATTGGCAACAAAAACACTAACATTTCTACATTGTGAACTTTACCACTTATACTGTAAGAAGGCACCTTGGTCCAGGGGTAGAGCGCAGGACTCCGGATCCAAAGGTTAAGGGTTCTAATCCCGTCAGAGGCGAGATTCTCTCATGATCTTCACATTCCTCCATGCTGCGCGAATACTGGTATGGAACCCAGGAAGCAGTCATCTAGCGTGATGAATCTAAGTTATAAAAACTTGTATCACAATCGATGTAAAATAAATGAGTCTAACCTAAACCACTTATACAGAATGGAACAAAATTGTAAATCATGAATGCTTACTTATCCATTGACAGGTTTTGTTTTCAGTTTTTTTTTCAACATTTATACTCTTGAGAACTTATTTTTACTTGTCTTCTGCATTCATTTTCCTTTTATTAAACAGTGATGAAAAGCTGAATGACAGTATTATCCTTGAACCACAGTGGTTGATAGATGCTTTCAAAAGCTTGATCACAGTGAAAATGTTTTGCTGCAGAAAGCCAAAGATATTCAAGAAATGGATGCAGTTTGATCAGTCCGCCATTTTAACAAATGAGCTTGTTGGTTTGTAGTCTTTGCCATTTTTTCTCTCAGTCACTAGTTAGACCGTTCAAAACTATAAGAAATATTTTCAAGTATGCTTCTAGTCTAATGATGGCAACATAAACATTTACATGTCAACTTTAAAATAATGTTAGAGAGCTTGATTTTCTATCAATGTACATGATACCTGCATTCTTTAGCCTGGTTGTTTTCAAAGAAAACATTGAGATATTGTCAAAGCTCCCTCACGGTCTGTGTGTCGTTGTTGTGTGGGTTCAAAAATTATTAAATATATACTACAGCTGAGCGTTGGCACCCGCAGTCAGTGCTCTTGTTTCATTGGTTATCAGTTCAGTCTCATGATTTTGAAAAACTAACGGGTGTATAGGATAGACTCTTAAATCAATTATACAAGCTTTACATAATTAGCTCAGCTGTGGAAATAGTGCTCAGAGATTTTAGGATTAATGTCTGTCTGGTGTCCTCCATCATCCACAAATTACTTCAAAGGTGAAACCAACAGGCCAGATTTGATAAAATTTGCCTAGAACATTTTTTGTGTGAAGCTCTGTCAGGGTTTTTCAAATGGTTCAAGTCCATTGTAGATCTAGGCTACAGAAGCAAAATTAGATTTTAAAAGTGAATAGTGAAGGCCTAGAACTAAGATATTTAGTATGCAGCATCGTCTAGTAGACTTCTACCAAATCTGTTTAAATCATAGTCCCTTCGGTCAAAATTGGCCCCACACTAGCTGCAACATGATTTTACATAGGGAAAACCGCAAAAATCTTCTTGTCTACAACTACTGTGCCTTGGGCTTTGATAAATGGCATACAGGTCCACCTAGGGGTCATCTACAAAAACTGTTCAAATTATGCCCATGGGGTCAATAATGGGGTCACTTGATTCTATATAGGCATTTATAGGGAAGTGTGAAAATCTGCTTCAATGAAATCACAAGGCCTAAAGATCGGATAATTTGCACTGAGCATCCTCTAGAGGTCCTCTACCAAGTTTGTTCAAGTTATGCCCATTGGGTCAAAATTGACCTTTCTCCTGGGGCCACTTGATTTTAGTAGACTTATATAAGGAAAACCTTTAAAAAATCTTCATTATTCTTCAAAGTATGCTCCTCAGGTCAAAATTGACCCAATTCCAAGGGTCACTTGATTTTTTTAAAGATACAAACTTCTAAAAATCTTTTTGTCAGAAACAACCAGACATTGTGTAAAGATATTAGATGTGTAACCTGGCTTAGTGGACCTGTACCAAGTTCATTCAAATCTTGATCAAGTGATCAAGACTGGCCCTACCTTTAGGGTCATCAAGGCTTATAGTACACTATTCAGATTATCATCATATAGCCTTTATCTATTGACAGATGTCTTAGATATTTGGTAATCGGTATATAGGCACCTTGCATGAATTTCACCAAGGCTAAAATTTGATTTTTGTACTTTGCCCCATAAAGTCTTCATTTATTGACTAGTATCATAGATGAAATTTGGTATTGAAGTAGCATGCAAAGACCTCTACCTTTTGGTGGGGTTTGAAATCACTAGTTTCAAGGTCAAAGTCACTGGAGCTAAAATAGATTTTTCTGCATTTCGTCTTAAAGTTAGAATCATTATTTACTAACTGATATTTCAGATATTTGTTTTATAGATACCTTACATGTACCTCTATCATTAATTGTGGCCAAGGTCACCAAGACTAAAAAAGAGTTTTCTACTTTACTACACAGAGCTTTCTCATTTATTGGCCAATTTCATAGAAATTTGATCTGTAGGTTCTGGCACAAACCTGTATGTATGGGTGGGTTTGATGTCACAGGGTCATTGTCAAGATCACAGAGACTGATAATAGATTTTTCTGCTTTCAAAATAGGGATATTTTGCCATGACTGCATGATAGTGCATCGAAGATGAGGGGGGCATATTGTATTGCAAATGTTGGTTGGTCGGTCGGCAAGCACTTTGTTTACAATCAGTGTCTAGAGAACTCTTGGACCTTTCGTCCTCAAACTTGGTATGAAGGTTGGTAATGACCATTAGATGACCCATGTAGTTTTTAAGGTCACCAGGTCACAGTGATCTTGAAAAGCAAAACACTTTCCAATCAATAACTATAGAAAACTTGAGCCTAGGTTCCTCAGACTTTGTTTGTAAGTTGTTTATGACCAGTAGATGATCCTTACTGTTTTTCAGGTCACCAGTTCAAAGGCCAAGGTCAAAGTGACCTTAAAAAGCAAATTGGTTTCTAATGAATAAGTATAGAACGCTTGGGCCAGGGTTCTTCAGACTTGATATGTAGGTTGGTAATGGCCAGTAGTTGACTCCAATAGCTTTCCAGATCACGGTCAAAGGCAATAGACATAGTGACCTTGAATAGCAAAACAGTTTACGATCAATAACTAAGGAATGGTTGGGCCCAGGTTCCTCAAACTTGGTTAGTAGGTTGCTCATGACCAGTAGATGACTCCTATTGCATTTCAGGTCACCAAATCAAAGGCAGCGGTTACAGTGTCCTTGAATAGCAAAATGGTTTCGGATCAGTAATTATAGAATCCTTGGGCCTGTAGATCACCCCTATAGATTTTCGGGTTATTAGGTCAAAGGCCAAGGTAACAGCAAAATGGTTTCTGCTTGGGTTCAGGTTCCTGAGACTTGGTATGTAGGTTGGTCATGACCAGCTTTAGAGATAACCAGGTCAAAGGCCAGGATGACAGTGACTTTGAAAAGCAAAACGGTTTCTTCTCAATAAATATAGAATGTTTGGGCCCAGGCTTCCATAAACTTCATAGGCAGGTTGGTCATGGCCAGAAAATCACCTCTGTAGTTTTTAGGGTCACTAGATCAAAGGTCAAGGTCATATTGACTATTAACAGGAAAGTTTCCGATCAATAGCTAGAGAACTTTGGGCATTGGCTGGCTTCACAGACTTGCTATGCCGGTTGGTCTGTTCAGGAAATGACTCATAAACCTTCCTATACTTTTGTGGCTGCCTCTAGGGATAAGGCCTTGTGGGGGGGCATATATGTTTTACAAACATCTCTTGTTAACACAGTTATAAATTATACACTTGAGCAATAACACACAGGTGAGCGATTAAGGGCCATCATAGCCCTCTTGTTTTTCCTTTCTAATTACTTGTATTTACTATTTAGGTCAAATTAGCGTATGCTGAAGGTGAGCTTTTGTGATCAACATGAGTCTTGCAAAAGGTGTAATTATGTCTTACAAGGAAGACTTAAAAAATGTTCTTGTCTGACACCACAAGACTTAGAGTTTTGATATTTTGCATTGAGCATCATCTAGAGGTCTTTAACAAAGATTCTTAAGATTATGCCCCTGGGATTATTAATGACCAGTCTGAGGGTTAAATGAATTCTAATTTCTGATAGGTTTAAAAACCATTTTTATGCTTACTACTTTACAAAAGGTTAAGTACTGTACTGGAAAACCTGGTATTTATGTAAGTTCCTTATTTCTCATTTTTATATGCCAGAAGGAGGCATATAATGTTATGGTCCAGTGCGTCTGTCTGTCCGTCCATCCGTCTGTTAGCAATTTGTATTCTGGAGCATAACTTGAGTACTCTTTGGCCTACAGTCTTTTACCTTCATGTGATTATTGCCCACATTGAGTGGATGACCCCAATTGATTTTGGAGTCAGTAGCTCAAAGGTCAAGGTCACATAGACCTTAACATTGAAAACCATTTCCGCCATGTAACTTGACAATCATTTGTTCTAGAGACTTTAAACTTTATATTATGATTGCACACATTAAGTGGAGAACCCCTATACATTTTGGGGTCAGTATGTCAAAGGTCAATGTAACCTAAATGTTTAGAATCATTTACACTTTGTAACTCGACAACCCTTTGTCTTAGAGACTTCAAAATTAATTTAATGGTTGCACACATTGAGTAAACAACCCCTATTGATTTTGGGGTTAGTAGGACAAAGGTCAAGGTCACAGTGACCTTAACATTGAAAACCATTTCCGCCATGTAACTTGACAACCATTTTTCAAAGATTCTTCAAAATTCATATAATGGTTGCACACGTTGAGTGAATGACCCCTATTGATTTTGGGGTCAGTAGGTCAATGGTCAGAAATTCAAAATTTAAAGCAAATCATTTAATTTTAAAGCCTTAGGTTTCCTCCCTTATATCACAAATGCATCATACTTAGAAAAAAACACCCTTCAGGCATATAATGCTCTGCCCAGCGGTGCTTTTGTTAATCCATGGTTTCTCCTTTTGAAAATAATTTACTGTCTTCATTTTTCTGTGATATTGTTTAATCTTAACAAATACATATTTCCAATAAGGTGTACACTATACAAATAAATTTTTGTTCTTTACATTTTTGGACTAATTGTGTCACAATTAATGCAATGTTATAAACAATACAGATGGTACACCCAAAGTATTGTTTATCATAACTATCAATAGTTAAGTTGATAGTTCATTATTTACAGGATAGCACACACACACTTTTTAAGTATAACAGCCTTCAGACCATATTCTTGGACACAACCAAGCACCTTCAAGTGATGAAAGTTAAATGTGAAAAGATATGTAACCCATTCCCCCATAGAGATTTTACTATATAAGGTATCTTATCTGTATAGTACTATCAGCTTACAAATAATCAATAGATAGTCTATCAGTTTAAGTAACCTATACACATAGATCATTAGAGACCGTTTCATAATTGATAAAATGACAGCCGCCATTTGAGGTAAATGTGACCTATCTGCCATTATAGGTCTGCTGATATCTCGCTACTATGTTTATTTTGGATATTTCATTCCCGACTTGAAAGTATTAAACTTTGTGTAAATATTCATGATTTTAGTTTAAATTCTCAAATGAAATACAGGGCCATAAAGAGGCATATGCATCTAGTAAGTGTTATAAGTATAGATAAGCTGCATGGTTTTCGATAGTGTTTGAGAAATGCATATCCATGTGGTCATCGATAGAGTACACAAAAGGCGTAGCCCTTGGGGAATGGGTTAAAGTATCGAGGTTTTTTTTTATTTTGAGTTAGATTTTACATCCGTCAAATCCAGTCCACCAATATTTTACTAAGTTCCTTTCCCACATACTCTGCAGTTTTGCAGACTTGAATTGAAATTTTACATTGCTGTATCTATCAAATTGTATAATCTTGATCACTTTTTTGGCTCATCCGTACTCATCCGTTTTTGAAGAAAAAAGTTATGTTGTTATAGTCATTGAGTTGTTGGTGCCATCATCATCGTCCTTGTGCAAAAATATTAATGTAGCTGATTATTTATAAACCATAAGGCTTAGAATTCTTACATTTGGTATGAAGCATTGTCTAGTGGACATGCTGGTTTAAATAATGACCACAGGGTTAGTAATAACTCCACCCTGGGGGTTATATAGAAAAAAACTTTGAAAAAACATCTCCTCTAAAACCACTTGACACAGTGCTTAGTAATAATTTGATGTCAGCATCCTTTGGTAGACCTCTACCAAGATTGTTCATATTATGTCCCTGGGGTGAAAATTAGCCCCACGGCAGAGGTCACTAGTTTTTTTTAATTTTATCTATGCTTTGGTTCTTGCATTTTTTTTCTCTATTTTTTATGTGTTTTACAAGCTCATTTTTGATAAATAATACAGACGAGCTTTGATACTGCTTCACGGTACTCTTGTTTTCTTTTTTTGCTTCTGATATGGTCAACAGCAGACCCACAGCTAAAGTACTTAGGTGAGTCATGCAGGGCCATCATGGTTCTTACCAAAACATTGAATAATGATTTTGTATAAGCCTACAAATATTGAATGGTTCATATTTCTTCTTTTGCAGAGGCCATTTGGCAAAGAGAAGAAAACTCTGAATTCCATGAGTACAAGGAACTTTTATTGGAGTATCTTGAGAAACTGGGCTTCATAGCAAAACCGCTACAAGAACACAGTAAGGACGAGGTAATAGCAGAACTACTGATCTCTTTATAAGAAGCCTTAAAATTTTAGTTTTAAGTTGCTCTGTTTACACTGGCAGGCGCGTAGCTGCCTATACGCGAGTAAGCAGCTGAATCCACATTATTTTGACAAAAAAAAAATATAAACGAAAGTAAAGCTATTCATCTCCATTTTTATGCTAAAATAAATGGATTTTCGTTGGTCAAGAAAGCTCTCCGGAGGCCCCAAAACGCACCAAATTGCACCATTTATTTCAAAATTTTCAGGGGGGTCATTCCCCCCTGACCCCCCTAGATTATTTTGAATCCACATTCTTTATAGGCTAGCTACGCGCCTGACTGGTGACTGATTATTCAAATTGTTGAGTGTGAAAAAGAGACACTAGAAATGTGATAAAAGAATAAGGAAATGTTTGTATGTGTGAAAAGTTTGTGCAGAAGTGAGTAAGGTGAGCATAAGGAGTGAAGAAATAGTGACTTATTGTGTGAATAATTGAGAGTGTGAGTGAGTTCTTGACAGTGACCTTGAAATTGAAATCTGTTTTACGTTTAATAACTTAATTGCCTTTTGACCTACAGCCTTCACACTTCATATGATAGTTGATCATATTGACAAAAAGACTTATGTTGTTTTGCGGGTGATAGGTAAAAGGTCAAAATCACCATAACTTTATTAAAATAAAATTAAATTTTGAATACCTTATTCAGTCAATAACTTGAATACTATTTGACCCGTGCCCTTCAATCTTTATGCAATGAATTCATGTACAGAGTAGATGACCCTTGTTATATTTGAGGCCTCTCCGTCAAAGGTCAAGGTCACTGTGATCTTAAACATTGACAACAGTTTCTTCTAAATAAAGTTAAGTTCTTTTCCAAGTAGGCTTTCTAACTGTATAAAATTATGATGATTTGCATACCTATTTTGATGATTCCAGGCACATTAATTTTGCAGTCATAACATCAAAGATGAAGTCATCATGACTTGAAATTACACTTGGTTTCAGTTCAATGTTACCTTGACACTTAAATCCATATCTTCAATCATCAAAGAATGACTGACCTTGTTTTTAAAGCCACTTAACACATTTTTAGGTTCGGGGTTAGGGATCTTTGGGTACAGGTCATGTGACATAAGCATTGTGGATGTTTCCTGTGCTACACAAGTCTTTTGTCTACTTCTTGTCATGGTTTAATCATTCGCTGTTTGTGGCTTCATTGACAAACATTTTCTGAAAACTTAACATTTTAATTAGCCTCATTTGGTATATATTCCCTTTAATACTCTGGATTTGGCATTATAGGAAGGAGACATACTTTTTAGCTAATCTAAGCACAAAGTGCTTAGGGTGAGCTTTTCAGATCGGTCTTTGTCCGTCGTCCGTCCGTCGGTCAACTTTTCATTCAAATGACATCTCCTCTGAAACCAATGGGCCAAATTTAATGAAACTTGCCTGGGATGTTACTTGCATGAAGCTCTACCAAGATTGTTCAAATGGTTCTGGTCCATTGCATTTCTGGTTCACTGGAGCTAAAAATCGATTTTTATGTCTCCCATCGAAGATGAGGGGGCATATAGTTTTGCAAATGTCGGTCGGTCGGTCGGTAGGTCTGTCTGTCGGTCGGTCCGTCGGTAGACATTTCGTTTCCGATCAATAACTAGAGAATGCTTTTACCTAAGTTCATCAAACTTGGTATGCTGGTTGGTCATCACCAGTAGATGACCCCTATTGATTTTGAGGTCATTAGGTCAAAGGTCAAGCTCACAGGCACCTTCATCCTAAAAACGGTTTCCGATCAATAACTAGAGAACGCTTTGACCTAGGTTCACCAAACTTGGTGTGCTGGTTGGTCATCACCAGTAGATGACCCCTATTGACTTTGAGGTCATTAGGTCAAAGGTCAAGCTCACAGACTTTCATCCTGAAAACGGTTTCTGATCAATAACTAGAGGATGCTTTGACCTAGGTTCACCAAACTTGTTACGCTGGTTGGTCATCACCAGTAGATGACCCCTATTGATTTTGAGGTCATTAGGTCAAAGGTCAAGCTCACAGGGACCTTCATCCTAAAAACGGTATCCGATCAATTACTACCGAACGCTTTGACCTAGGTTCACCAAACTTGTTACACTGGTTGGTCATCACCAGTAGATGACCCCTATAAATTTTGAGGTCATTAGGTCAAAGGTCAAGCTCACAGGCACCTTCATCCTAAAAACGGTTTCCGATCAATAACTAGAGAGTGCTTTGACATAGGTTCACCAAACTTGGTATGCTGGTTGGTCATCACCAGTAGATGACCCCTTTTGACTTTGAGGTTATTAAGTCAAAGGTCAAGCTCACAGGCACCTTCATCCTAAAAACGGTTTCTGATCAATAACTAGAGAGTTCTTTGACCTAGGTTCACCAAACTTGTTACGCTGGTTGGTCATCATCAGTAAATGACCCCTGTTGACTTTGATGTCATTAGGTCAAAGGTCAAGCTCACAGGGACCTTCATCCTAAAAACGGTTTCTGATCAATAACTAGAGGATGCTTTGACCTAGGTTCACCAAACTTGTTACTCTTGTTGGCCATCACCAGTAGATGACCCCTATTGATTTTGAGGTCATTAGGTCAAGCTCACAGGGACCTTCATCCTAAAAACGGGTTACGATCAATAACTAGAGAACACTTTGACCTAGGTTCACCAAACTTGGTCAATGTCAAGATCACAGAGACTTTCATCCTAAAAACTGTTTCTGATCAATTACTAAACGCTTTGACCTAGGTTCACCAAACTTGGTATGCTGGTTGGTCATCACCAGTATATGACCCCCTATTGATTTTGAGGTCATTTGGTCAAAGGTCAAGCTCATAGAGACTTTCATCCTAAAAACGGTTTCCGATCAATAACTAGAGAATGCTTTGACCTAGGTTCACCAAACTTGGTATGCTGGTTGGTCAACACCATTAGATGATCCCTATTGACTTTGAGTTCATTAGATCAAAGGTCAAGGCCACAGGGACCTTGATCCCAAAAATGGTTTCTGATCAATAACTAGAGAACGCTTTGGCCCAACCACAAGCAATTAGGTGCTGCTGGGGGGCATTTATGTTTTACAAACATTTCTTGTATAAGTTGGATCTTTAAAAATCTTCTTCTTAAAAACATTAAGGTCTGGAGCTTAGATATTTGCTATGAAGCATCATCTTGTGCACCTCTACCAAGTCTGTTCAAATTATGACCCGGAGGGTCAAAACTGACCCCACCCCAGGGGTCAGTAGATTTTACATTGATTTATATAGGGAAAATTAAAAATCTTCTTGCCAGAAACCAAAAAGCCTAGAGTTTAGATATTTGGTGTGCAGCATTGTCCAGTAGACCTCTATTAAGTTTCTTCAAATCATGGCCCCTGGGTCAAAAATGGCCCCACCCCAGTGGTCACATGTTTTATATGGACTTATATAGGAAAAACTTTAAAAATCTTCATGTCAGAAACCACAAGTCCTACAGTTTAGATATAAGATGTGTGGCATTGTCTAGTGGACCTTTACCAGGTTTGTTCAAATCATGACCATGGGGTCAAAACTGGCCCCACTGGGAGGCAGGGAGGGGGGTTCATTTGATTTTACACAAGGACTTATATAGGCAAAAAATATTCGTCGTTATGTCTCCCACTAAATCCGCCCTTCTGATGGAGACATATTGTTTTTGCCCTGTCCATGGGTGTCTGTTTGTCTGTCTTTCTGTCTGTCTGTCTGTCTTTCACAGTTAGTTTCCTTTGAATAACTTGAGAACCTTTTGCCCCAGAGCCTTCAAACTTCACAGGGTTATTGCCCTTATTGAGTAGAAAAAAAACCTTTTGTTTTTTGGGTCAGTAGGTCAAAGGTCAAGGTCAGAGGGAACTCTAGAGTGAAAACTGTTTCCACTCAATAACAGGAGTACCATTTCACCCAAAGCCTTCAAACTTCATATGATGGTTGCTTTTACTAAATAGAAGAACCGTATTGTTTTTTGGGCTAGTATGTCAAAGGTCAGGATCACAGGGACCTGTAGAGTGAAAAGTATTTCTGCAGAGTAACTGTAGTACCATTACACCCAGAGCCTTCAAACTTTATAGGATAATTGTATAAGAAGAACCCTATTGTTTTTAGGGTCCCTAGGTCAAAGGTTAAGTTCACAGGGATCTGTAGAGTGAAAACTGTTTCTGCTCAGTAACTGGAGTACCATTTCACCCAGAGCCTTCAAACTTCATAAGATAATTGTCTTTACTCCGTAAAAGAACTCTATTATTTTTGGGGTCAGTAGGTCAAATGTCAAGGTCACAGGGACCTGAAGAGTGAAAACTGTTTCTGCAGAGTAACTGGATTACCATTACATCCAGAACCTTCAAACTTCATAGGGTAATTATATTAGAAGAACCCTTTTGTTTTTGGAGTCTGTATGTTAAAGGTCAAGTTCACGGGGACCTGTAGAGTAAAACTATTTCTGCTCAAAAATTTGAGTACCATTACACCTAGAGTCTTCAAACTTATTGCAAACTTTTTCAGACTTTCAAACAACGAACACCTATAACAACCAATAACGATACTTGTAACATGAGCAATGAGACTCAGGTGAGCGATTTAGTGCCATCATGGCCCTCTTGTTTAGCTCACCTGAGCTGGAAATGCTAAAGTGTGAGCTGTTAGGATTGGTGACTGTCTGTTGTCCGTCGTCGATCATCAGTTATTCGTCATCGAACTTTTCCTTCAGTCGCATCTCCTCATAAACCGCTTAGCAGACTTTAAGCAAACTTCACAAGACTGTTCCTCAGTTATCAAATTTTTTCATCCTACAAAAAAATCTGACAGAGGGTGAGGCCTGATTTCATTTTATGAAAATATGGAAAACTTTGAAAAACTTCTCAGAAACGGCCAGCACAATTTAAAAATTGTTTTCTACAAATGTGCCTTTGGTGGTCTTCTATCAAATTCATTCAAGCCATGTTTGATAAAAAAACAAACTTGGCAGACATTGGTTTGGCAAGTTATCACTTTACAACTACATGGAAAACTTTGAAATTCTTCATCATCAGAAACCTCTGGCTAAGTTTCAATGTTATTTCACAGAAATGTTCCTTAAATGGTGGACCGTTATTATAATTATCTATTTTAGTAATATTGATTTCAAGACATTTTACACACATGGACAATTTTGATAACAGATTTTAACCTTGACATACTGACCTCTGTTCTGTTTTGGAAAGTTTGAAAAAATTAGACAATATCTACAATGGTTTTCAGGTGAGCAAGGGATAAAGGGCCATTATGGCCATCTTGTTTCAACAGAATGAGTTTGAAACTTTTTTCAATATAAAGTTTCCGATGTTGAATGGTTGTCCTTTAGGTTTTAAATAGTTTTTATAGTTCATCTTAAATCAAATTAAGATTTGCATTGACATAGTAAAAATGTTGTTATGTATTTTAGGTTGAAGACTTCTACTTTGCCCCTTGTGTTCTAAAAGCACCTCCGCCAGGAGATTGTTTGGTAAACAAGGACTGTGAAAACAGGACTTCAACCAGTAGACTTTGCTTCAAGACTGCTTCGGGATTCCTACCAATGGCAGTGTTCAACAAACTTCTTTCTGCTTGTATAAGTAAATGGCCCTTGTTGAAACGTCATAGAAAGTCGATGATATTCTGTGGCTGTGGCATATTTGATCTGAAGGACAGTCACACATTGCACATATACTTCTGCAACCACGAAATACAAATCTGGTTGACAAGGTTAAGTGCAAGAGGCCAAGGGCCTGAGAGAAGCTTGTGCTTAGAAGTGAAAGCATTTGTCCTGAATCTCCTACAAAGTAGATTAATGGTATCGAGTGATATTCAGGTATTTGTAAAATGTCCGACCACAGATCTTCATTCCACTGAAGACGAGTTTGCATTTGATGATATTGTCCAAAAAATGGAAGTTGTCTGCAACTGCAGACCAGATCAGCATGCATTACCCTCAGAAGAATTAACAAAGTATTGGCAAGGTAGGGTGCAATTCCATTTAACTATTTTACCAAAGTGTAGAAGAAGATCTCATGTTTAACTAGAACTAAGTTTTATTGAACTGTCTCTTGACTATTAATTCACTTGAGTCATAAATTTGCAGGAATAAAAAATTAAAGGAGTTTTCATCTAAGGGAGAACTTCCGATTTGAAGGGGAAATTTTAGTACAACAATGACTATAGAATATTGACACATAAAGTGCGTAAAATAAAGTCATGTACACATATTCGAAGAATTGGGATTTAGACATTTTGTTTTTAGCTCACCTGGCCCGAAGCGCCAAGATGTGCTTTTAATATGCTTTTGTCAATTGTTCGAGTGCAAAACCACTGGACCACTTATACACTCTGAAGCATCATGCAACAAACTAGCCAAGAAAAGGGTATTGTCACCCCTCACCACATATTCCACTGTTTATAAGACATAATTATGCATTAAAAGAAACGGGGTAACAAAAGTTTAAGGTTCTGCACATAACTAACAGATGAAAAAGCATTAAATTGCTAATAAATAACATGCTGAGAGAATATATTGAACACGTGAATGACTATGATAATGTTATTTTGAATAATGATTATTATTGGCGGCGCCGAGAACGGCGACGCCTATATTGGAATAGTGTTTCATTTTGTACCATGCGCTGAAGTAATCAATTTGGGAGAATCTTGGATCATTATCAATGTAAAAAAATCCAATTATTCTGTACATCACTAAAAATATGTCACTTCATAAATCTTATTTAATAATTTTAAAAATAGATTGATCCAAATCAGATAAGTTTGTATTTTTAATCAAAAGTTTTTGATGCAAAAATTACATATTTAATTACTTTTCCCAAAACAAATCAAAGCGCTGCAAGTACTTTTGTATTCACTGCCTTTATCTAGCAGTGTGTTGCTACATAATCTGAAATGCAAATCTTTGTTAATTCTTTCAACTATAGCTATATAAAGAAAGGTGAAGCCGAGTGG
Organism: Cyclina sinensis; assembly: GCA_012932295.1. Classification (NCBI taxonomy): domain Eukaryota; kingdom Metazoa; phylum Mollusca; class Bivalvia; order Venerida; family Veneridae; genus Cyclina; species Cyclina sinensis. The sequence continues at coordinate 28,894,814 of JAAONU010000009.1, read as the reverse complement.
TTAAAAGGTCGGACTTGTACTCTAAGGATAGCTAGTCAAGACACGAGTTCGAACCCCGTCAGCGGCCGTGTCACGGCGGCATCGGTTATTTCCTTCAGCAAGAAACTTTATTCTCATTTCTTAGCGGTTGGTATAAACAGCGAAATGAAGATTGCATGGCGAAATGGGCGAAATGAAGATAAAAAAAACAACAAAATACTGTTATTATCCTTTATTAAAGATAAAAGATCTAAAATTCAGCAAAGATTATTTCATATGTTTTCAGAATAGATATAAATGAAAACAATTTACGGTAAATTTCTCTTTGATCATTTGCTTTCAAGTTCTTGTTATGGCGAAATGAAAAGGAGCGACGGCGAAATGGAGAAAAATGTAGAACACACTTCAATTTTTAATGATAATTAAATCACTTATCCTTTTGTTAAACTGTCAAAACACAGAAGTTGAATTAGTGAATTTATCTTTTGTTATGTATTTGAAAGATGTACTGAACATGGGCGAAATGGATCTAACTCGGCGAAATGGAGATATGATCCTGATTACTCAGTTAGTATTTATTTCGGCGAAATGAAGAAGATCGACGGCAAAATGGAGAAAATGTAGAACGAGTTTCAATTTTTAATTACAATTAAATCATCTTATCGTTTTGTTAAACTGTCAAAACACATATGATTAGAAGTTGAATCAGTGAATTTATCTTTTGTTATATATTTGAAAGATGTACTAAACGTGGGCGAAATGGATATAACTGGGCGAAATGAAGATATAATCCTGATTACGCGAAATGAAGAAGATCGACAGCAAAATGGTGAAAACTACAATAAACTGTCTAATAAAATTTTGAAATTCCACCAGATTTTTTTTCAATTTATTCAAAAGAGTGATATCATAAATGATAATTGAAATACCAGTGTTTTTTTTTTTTTGTTCTTTTTGCCGTATTTATTTATTTTTATTCAAAAGTATAAATCAAGATACAAACGCATATTGGTTTAAATGGGAATGTAATACTTAAATATTATTAACAGAGATGCGGCATGTATAAAAAATTAGTTAATTTTACACATGTTTTCTCTCAGCGAAATGGAGATTTTTCTTAGTAAAATCAAGGCTATCATTGTGTTAAAATTAAATATTCATTATTGTTATTTCATTAAAGTAAATGTCGGTTTTTGGTTGTAATGTGATAATTGTAATGAAAAATAATCATCTTTTTCTACATTATTTATTTCATTTAAATACCAAATTGCTGCATTGATTTCTGACTGTTCTTCAGACTTTTCAATTTAACTGATGAAAGAGCTATTATTTTAATCAGTTTAGTCCACTGATACTCGTCAAATAAACAAGTAATTAGCGAATTAACATAAAGCCACGTGTAATCTGTTCACACGTATGTCATAAATGTTAACTGACACGCGCTAGATAAAAAAGCAGAATATAACAATAAACAATCGGATGTTTAAATAATTGATTTATTGCGCGGCATTAAGTTATTTCCCTACCTTAATTTGTTAATATCAACAAAATTATTTCATAGATTTCTTTTCTTGCTTTTTCTTGGTTATACAGTATGAAAAATATAAGTTTATTTTTAACGTTTATTAACTGTTTGAAATTAAAATTATATGGCCATTTTCTAAATTTCTTAAGTGCATTTTTAAATTTTGTATCTTGTATTGTTTCTAAATATTATTCTTATTCAAATGAATATTCAAACATTTAGCAAAATTGTAGTCTGTTCGAACTGTAAACATCAATATACGTAGATTTGCAGTGTAAGTCTACAATTCGTTGCTCTGAAATTTCAAGACTGATATCATCTATATCTTGCTGTAGCCACAAATCCTTTAACCCCAAACTCTCTGAGATGCTATTTGAAAGGCCCCGTTTAAACCAATATCTGTTTATCTTGATTTCTACTTTTGAATAAAAGAAATAAATACGGTAAAAGAAAGACCAGTAGTATTTCAATTATCATTTATGATACCACACTTTTGAAGAAATTGATAAAGTTCTGGTGGGATTTCAAAATTTTATTAGACAGTTTATTGTACTTTTCTCCATTTTGCCGTCGATCTTCTTCATTTCGCCGAAATAAATACTAACTGAGTAATCAGGATCATATCTTCATTTCGCCGAGTTAGATCCATTTCGCCCATGTTTAGTAAATCTTTCAAATACATAACAAAAGATAAATTCACTGATTCAACTTCTAGTCATATGTGTTTTGACAGTTTAACAAAACGATAAGTGATTTAATTATAATTGAAATTTGGAGTGTGTTCTACATTTTTCTCCATTTCGCCGTCGCTCATTTTCATTTCGCCATAACAAGAACTTGAAAGCAAATGATCAAAGAGAAATTTACCGTGAATAGTTTTCTTTTATGTCTATTCTGAAAACACATGAAATATTTAAAACAGTTAATCTTTGATCAATTTTAGATCTTTTATCTTTAATAAAGGATAATAACAGTATTTTGATTTTTTGATCTTCATTTCGCCCATTTCGCCATGTAATCTTCATTTCGCTGTTTATACCAACCCATTTCTTAGTACTGGTTGGTTCCAGGGACGGATTTGAGAATGATTCTATTAGCTAAAAGCTTTCGTCACAATCGAAATAAAATTGATTTGTATAAACTAACTTGAAAATAGAAATTGTACAAAATCTGTCGTTTTAATGCAATAATAAAGAATGAGTCTGTCTTTGTGAATACAGACACAAGGATGAATTTGAAGAACACTCTTACTTTGCTGGAGTCAATTCAGTCGTTATAGTTACAAAAAAAAAAAAACATCTATTCACTACGCCACTAAACCGTTAAACCATGAATATGATAGAGTACCAGTTGTTCTTCGGGTGTTATCTAGTGCAGACAAATTACAAAATATTTGAAATGATGTAATACCATACTGTGAAATGTGGAATTCGAACAAAGATGTTACATGTAAGGTTTTATTTTTTGGATGTCGATAAAATAGGAATTGTTATTTCAAAATCGAGACACACCTTCAGAGACAAGTATCTTGGTATATTTTTCACCAAATCTGGGAATATTATGCGTACAAGAAAATATTTAGTAGTAAAGCCCTTCATCTATTATAGGAGAATGTGTACTCCATAGTTGATTACCTATCGGAAGCACTGTCAGGTCGGGAGCTCTCTTTGTTCCAATTTCAGAAATACACTCACACTGCTACTGCTACACAAAAATTCGTTTCCCGTTTCCTACCAGAGACGGTATTTCCTTAGATATAACTTTCTCTTAAACACAGACCGGGGAAAAAGCAAGATTACGAGGTGATTTTAAATAATTTATAATGACCATTCTCTTCTACAGTTCTCTTCTACAGAAATAACCATCCATGGATCTCAAATTCTCATTCTCTGTGGGAAGAAAAACATATTCTTGGAAATGTCATTCAAGGTTTAAATTTGAAATTTTGACATGTCTTGGGCTGCCTAGAAACTTTGGACAGTAAACTTAGCAACCCTTTTGAAACTTTCCGATCACTGAAGTCATCCTTGTTTCAATTTACTTAATGTGCTATCGATGGTTCCAAAATGTTCCTTGGTCAATCGCAGCAAATCTATATAAAGTATAGTATTTAATGTACGTTGAAGGCTTATGACCACTGCATGTGCATGTGTGATGGTATTTTCTTCATGCATACAATATAAACAATGAAAACATAACATTTTTTCAAGAAATAGATTGAAAATCTGAGTTTGTAAAAATTGGATTATATCCTGTCTATCATGGTTGCGCAACAAGGATAGAACAGAAAAAGACACAAAACAGTAGGATTTAAACAGACTAAAATCATTAAAAGAGTATAGGTTGTTGAAATAAAGCAAAAGTAGACATTTGGAATATTCAAGTGCTGAATTGTGTCGCAGACGAAGAACACTTGATTATTATCCCAATTTTTAATTTTAAATGGAGACAATATGCAATTTTCATAAAAATTGAAAGATCAAATGATTTTTTATGAGAATATAGTCATTCATATCTGGTCATTATGTTGAAGAAAAGTGAATTCACATGATTTCACATCTTCAATAAAAGTGATTAAAACATGGATATAATTCAAATGTCCCCCTTTAAAATCTTTTTACATCCCATCTGTAAATAACTTGATTATATCATCAAAATGTACAACATGTACTACACACGTGTACAATTGTTTAGGTTAATTTATACACTTATTATTTATCTTATTTCAAAACCATGTGCGCCGCCTTTGATGCTTTGCATCAAAATTAATCTTGTTGGTTTTTGTGTAGTCTAAATATGTGATGTCCGGTTAGCATGGTTAGATTATGGTAATTTTATTCTAAGTGTTTATTATTGTACAGTTTAGTGTACTTTACGTGGCATTTAAGTCCAAGCTAGTTTCTTACTATTACAACTTTATTTTCAAATCATTATGGATGCTTATATGAGAAAGCTGTCGAGCTGTCATACTGCAGTTAGCCAGCCCGGCTAGGTCAGTTGGTACTGCATTATATTTTCAATCCAGATATTCTTGGTTCAGATCCCACCGCGGCCAGCTAAAGTTCTGTCTGATATTTGATCTTTGACAAAACTTCTTTAGGTCATTTGTCCCTCACCTATAAGATTGGTTAGCAAACTTGTTGGATACCCAGAAACACTTGTTAGCTGGACCGACTGCCTGGATATGACCAGAAAGAAGTTAAAACTAGCATTTAATCCCTAAAAAAACAAAGGAAAATGAAAATGAAGTTTCGTTGTTTCCAACTCTTACAATATATAAACAGTTTACTTTATTGCTAATAATAAATAATTGGTACCCGTCTTAAAAAAATATTCTGGTTTATAATTTTTTTTTTAATTCAGTGTATTTGCATCCTGATGTGGACATCAGTCGAGAGATTACAGATACAGAGTGCCAGATGATCGCTGAATCAATAGGTTTAAATTGGGAGCTTCTTGGCTTACAGCTTAGACTAAAACAAGTGACTATCGATCACATACGCTTAGACAATATAGGGACTGCACTTAGGATAACACGAATGCTGCAGCGATGGCGCAGTGAGAAAAAAATGGAAGCTACGGTCGGTAGGCTTTACAAGGCCATGAAAAATTGTAGTACCGTCACCCTAGACTGGCCAGCTATAGAGCGTGTATTTGCAGGCAATAGTGAATTGTAAATAGATTGTAAAGAAATGTATTTAAAACTGGATGAAGTGATCATTGTTGACAAATCGTTGACAAAAGTTTGAATTATGATTACTCAACTGATGGGATAATATTCAATACTTTAACAAAACCAGTTTCAGTTTAGCAAAATTGAAAATCTTTATGCCTTACATCCATCATCACTGAATCACCAATATATATCAGTTTTCATTTGAATTCAAATCAGTTGCATGGTTTATAATTATAAAGCTTGTAACATCCATTACCCTCTGGGCTGACAATGTTGCAGACATACCTCTGCTGCAAATGGAAGAATTTTTTTTCAGATGTAATGATTTTAAAATTTGCTTGCGTGTGATATTTCTGTGATAAGATATATTCATTTAAACTATGAGTTTGAAAAAATACAAGATTTTATTTTCTTTTGAAATTGCCTAAGATATGTGCATTTATTTAATCTCTAATGTATATATTGTTTTAGCTCACCTGAGCACAACTCAGTGTGAGCTTCTAGTGTTGTTGAGTGTCCTGTGTCTGTTGTCAACATTTAGTTTGTTAACACTCTAGAGATTACATCTTTTTACCGCATTTTCGTGAAACTTAATTAGAATAATTGTTTCAGTAAGATCTTGGATAAGTTTGAATATGGGTCATGTCGAACTGAAAACTAGGTCACACATTCAAATCAAAGGAAAACCTTGTTAAGACTCTATAGGCCAGATTTTTTGTTCAAATGACATGAAAACTTCTCAGAATGTTTATCTTGGTAACATCTAGGTCATGTTCGAATATGGGTCATCTTTGGTGAAACACCAGGTCACAGGTTCAAAATGTATAAAAACAGTTCAAATGTCATGAACCTTTTTTGAAATGTTTGTTTGGGTGGAATCTAGGTCAAGTTTGAATATGGGTCATCTTAGGTCAAAAAGTAGGTCACAGGGTCAAAACAGAAAAACCTTGTTAAAGCACGAGAGGCTACATTTTCAAGAAAATTTGTCAGAATGTTTGTCTTATGATAGCTAGTTTGTCATCTGGGGTCAAAAACTAGGTCATGGGGTCAAAACAGATTTACCTTACACTTCAAAGGCATTTCCTTTCTAAATGTTGAGAAAATTTGTCAGAATGTTTGTCTTCATGAAGTCTAGGTCAGGTCTTAATATGTGTCTTCAGGGGTCAAAAACTAGGTCATCAGGTCAAAACACAGATTTACATTGTTAACACTATAGAGGACAATATTTTTGTCCAGATGACATGATAACTTGTCAAAATGTTTGTCTTGATGATCTCTAGCTCTAGTTTGAATATGGATCATCTCATTCCTGATACAACCTCATTCCACTGTGGGTTCTACAGTTATGGCCCCTTAGCAATGGAATGCAAGTGAGTGATTAAGGTTCTTCAAGTCCCTCTTGTTTTGTTTCAAAAATCTCTTTAACTGTAATCTCTTGTCTACATTTAAAACTTCGTGCTTCATTGTCGAAGTTATAATTGCATTAGCTGTACTGAAAAACAGTGATAATGTTATTCAAAGTGGTGAACACTTTTCTGGCTCTACAAATTTGATTGTTTGCTTGAACGTTTCAAAGGCTGATTGGTTACAGATGCAAACATACTCTGCATCTTGCCTGCTTGTTGCCTCCAACATGGTTGTTGAATAGATACTTCTGTAATGTATTTTTGTCTGTTGGACCATGTTTTATGTACACACTAGTCGCATTATGAAAAAGTCATTTTATAGGATGCAGTCATATAGTAAAACATTTGGGTGGGATTTCATATGATTTTTAAACAGAAAAGTTGTCGCATGTACAATGTCTACTGAATGTGTTAGAAAAAAAAGTTTTGCTACATGTCTCTGCAAATTAAAATGACCTATAGTATTGTATTCATTTGATGTATAGTATTCAGTTCCTGCCACTTGTAACTTCACCCTTCCACAGGTTTTAAGATATGACAATGCCCGATTTATTTCGCATTTTTGTCCTTTAGAAATGCTTACAAAAACGAAAATTGGGCGATAATTATCGACCCAGCATTTTTAAAAGTTCGGGTTTATGCGAATCCTAAAGTGGAAAATCTGAAAATTCTAAATGTTAAACTTTGCGTTGTCACCCTCGGACTAAACGTTCTTGATAGCTTGAATTATCTCACTGATATTTTACTAGAGCACCGTCTGACAGTGTAAGGGTAGGGCAACTAAGCTACTTTCTAGTTTTAGTGTCCATATAGGCCAAAAATGTTGGTCAAGAAAAATCCATCCTACAAAAAGTCTGACCTAGGGCAATGATGGGAAGGTTAACTTTCAGAATCTGCAAACTGGCATGAACATTAAGTTTTAAAAATGATAATAATAATGTTGATAATCATCGACAACTTTTCGTGTGTTTATGCGATTTCTATGGACAAATGTGCGAAATAAATTTTGCATTGTCACATCCTTGTCTCCATTAAAGGAAAGAGTTTAACTGTGGGAACAGGACACCATAGTAATGTTGTATTTTTTCATTTGTTAATATCATTTTTTTCTGAAGATACATTAAGATTAATGTAATGAAAATATTAATTCATGAATACACAAAAATGCAAAACCAATGTTTGGATACACAATGACACACAAATAATATTTTCAGTTTTAGGCATCTTGTGTGAAATTATATAAAAAGGAGATGTGCATATTGTCAGGATGTTCTGGTCTGATAAATTTTTACAGTGTTATGGCCCTTTAATTGTGAAATGGAGCATTTTTAATTAGCTTGCCTGAGAGAAAATGTAGTATTGTATAAATATTATAATAGGATGATTTTAAATGAAATGATGGCCATCATATTGTAAGGATTAATTGTAAAGATTAATTCTGCTTTTGCAGTTTAAATTTGATACCTTGCCAAAATAATGCAGATATGAACAAATGACCATTAATCTTTTGATTCAACCAGTATTTTTGTTTAAAGACTGTTATTCACAATGTGTTGTCTCCCATGATAGGGATAATGTAGGTAGATGAACCTGCTAGACACTGCACCAGTTACTGTTTGGTTTATGTGGTATTGTAAGTCTGGGTAATGGTTATATTTCATTGTAAAATTATAAAACCAGATTTTAATAATCATGTTAATATTAGTACTTAAGTGGCTGAATGAATGAATATTTTACTATAAATACATACTAAATAAGCTGTTTTGTTGTTGTTGTTTTTTATTTCTGATCTTTACAGAGCATAGATTTGTGCAACTGCCATTAAGTCGAGTAATTGTAATTTGCAGTGCACTTTCACAGACAGTTGTCATTTCAGCACCTTCAGTTCTTTGATTTTTAGCTCGCCTCAGCACAAAGTGCTCAAAGCTGATCTATTGGGATCATTGATTGTTCGGCATCCGTTGTCGTGTGTCATCAACAATTTCACTTGAATTACTTCTTCCCCTAAACCCCTAAGGCAACTTTGACACAACATGCCTGAGTTATTCTTTGCACGAGGCTCTACCAAAGTTGTTTGAAGAATTCAATTCCATAAAGAACCAGACTCTGGTTGCAATGGCATCTGAATGGAAAACTTTGAAAATTTTCTTGTCTGAAACCACAAGACCCTGAGCCTAAAGATTCGGTATGTCTATTAGACCTCTACCAAGTTTGTTCAAATTATACACCTAGGGTCAAATTTTGCCCCATCCCATGGGTCAGTTGATTTTACATAGGCTTTTATAGGGAAAACTTTGAAAATCTTCTTGTCTGAAACCACAAGGCCCTGAGCCTTAAGATTGGGTACATAGCATTGTCTAATGGACCTCTACTAAGTTTGTTCAAATTATAACCCTGGGGTCAAAGTTGGTTTTACATAAGCTTTTATAGGGAAAACTTTGAAAATCTTCATGTCTGAAACCACAAGACCATGAGCCTTAAGATTTGGTATGTAGCATTGTCTAGTGGACCTCTACCAAGTTTGTTAAAATTATGCCCCTGGGGTCAAATATGACTCCACCCCAGGGGTCAGTTGATTTTATATAGGCTTTTATGGCAAAACTTAAAAAAAACTTCTTGTCTGAAACCACAAAGCCTAGAACTTCGATATTTTTAATGGAGCATCAGCTAGAGGTCATCTACCAAGTTTGTTCATATTATGCCCCTTTACTGAAAATTGACTTTTCTCTTGGGGTCACTTGAATTCATATAGATTTATATTGGGAGAATCTTAAAAAAGCTTTTATGTTTGCTCAACAGCAGACCCAAAAGCAAAGTATTCAGGTGAGCCATCTTGGGCCATCATGACCCTCTTGTTTCAGATACTGGTCCATCTTTCTGCCTAGGAATCGAAAATAACTGCCGAGATTTTGAACCACTGAAATGAGAGTAATTAATCTACAGACAATAAAAACACAGCAATTTTATGTCTTAATTTATTCAAATCACAAATCAATCAACATTATCACACCAATTAAATACAGAGACAGTTGTGTTAAATTCAAACATTCAATGAAGGTCTGCAGTTTTGCCCTTAATTAGGAAATAAATTTCAGTTAAAGGATTATGCATAAAGGTGCTTTTTGGCATAATGTTTTATAAGTCTGCCTTTTCGCCTTGTTTTCTCATCTTAAGTCTGAAAGTATTTTAGGTCCAAGATTGACCATAACCACAAATGCCAAAACTAGCCTAACGCCAAACATTCACATGACATTACCTTCTTCACTAAAGTTTCAATTTGACAAAATTTGGTAAGTTCTGTATGAATATAGCTTTGGTTATCATTACATGCTTTGATAAAAGTGTTTCATTAAATTAGTTTTTAAAAGAGAATTAAATCTTACATTTTTCAACAGAAGTGAATCTAAAAGGTTATAATCATTCTATGGAATATTACTGTTTTATGATAATTTCTACTGTATTATATATACTTATACTGTATTATACTTATACTGTATTTTTTTTGTAATTATGTCTCCCACCCTCTAGGGTAGACATATTGTTTTTGTCCTGTCCGTCAGTCTGTCTGTCTATCCATGTGTCACACTTTGTTTCCATTTGATAACTAGAGTAGCTATCGACCTAGAGTCTTCAAACTCCACTGGGCAATTTCCCTTATTGAGTTACAGAAGCTTATTGTTTTAGGGGTATGCAAGTCAAAGGTCAAGGACACAGTGACCTTAAATGACTGTTGGATTTCAAAATAATTTAGAATAAGAGTTCATCATATGAAGTCCATGTGTCGCGTGCAAGAAATATGTTGCTCACTCAAAGGTCAAGATCACAGTGGACACTTTAAGTTTGGCTTATTCATTATATGGATACAGTGAAAAAGTTGCTTGTGTCCAGCTCATAATGACCGCATGATGGGATTTCACAAAAAAAAGGTGTTTAATATGTCTCCCCCCATCTGGAAGAAACATAATGTTTTGCCCTCTCCGTCAGTCTGTCAGTCTGTCTGTCACACCTCTTTTCCATTGGAGAACTAGAGTACAGTTTCAACTAGTGTCTGCAAACTTCATAGGGTGATTGCCCTTATTGAGTTACAGAAGGCTATTGTTTTTGTTGTATGTAGATCTAAGGTCAAGCTGGTCAAAGATCAAGGTCACAGTTACTTTTTATATAGCAAAGAGTAATCAGTTATCATATTATGATTATTAATTTTGAAATAATAAAACTCCATCTTGAAAATGAAGCAATTGTAGAAGGAACTTTAAACATTTAGAGAATATTCAGATAATGCACTGCACACTAAATACATGTAACTTGTACCATGGATACTGGAGTAAATAGCTTGTACCATGAATATCGCATAAAAAACTTGAACCATGGATACTGCAGTAATAAGCTGAACCATGAATACTCCAGAAGATGACCTGTACCATTCATACTGCAGTAGATGACCTGTACCATTCATACTGCAGTAGATAACCTGTACCATTCATACTGCAGTAGATAACCTGTACCATTCATACTCCAGTAGATAACTTGTACCATTCATACTGCAGTAGATAACTTGTACCATTCATACTCCAGTAGATAACTTGTACCATTCATACTGCAGTAGATAACCTGTACCATTCATACTCCAGTAGATAACTTGTACCATGAATACAACAGTCTGTATTAAATATTCAGTAAATAACATGTTGATGGCAACTTACCTACATACATACAAAGCTTTTACAATACATAAATGGGATAAAAATCTGACACTGTTATACTTACGAACATAAAAGTCCATAACAGAAAGATTCAATGCATCTTAGAATACACAACCTTGAACTCCGATCTTAGCACATCGAAGACCACCACTCTATCCACTGAGCCATAGAATCAATTTCCTGACACAATTGTCAGAGGTCATGTTTGTACAATTGTAGGAAGGTATGCACTAGGCCATACCACATCCCCTCTTTAGAATGTCATCATTTATGATGATGAAAGGTGCTGTGTATTTTTATCAGAAGATCAGACAGAAAGCTTGCAAAAATGTTTTATAAATATTTTTTTTTTTTTTAATACTGAGTCGAGGAGAGGTCATCCTGGACGAGCCTATCTAACCACTGAGCCAAAGAATCAGTTCCCTGACACAGTTGTCAGAGGTTGTATTTATACAATTATAGGAAGGTATGCACTAGACCGTAACATTATTCACAATAAATAACATTATCAAAACAAATGGTACAATTTTTATATTCAAGTCCAAAAACCATAACAAGATTAAGTGAATATTTTAAAAGGCTAATTTCCAAAATGAATCTTTTACACCTAGTGTTAAAATACATCTTACTTGGCAATGCATGTGTGTCTCATTATGAAAAACTGAATGGTCACAAAAATTCAAATTATTCCAAGTAAGTCCATGCATTTCCAGAACTACTGAAAGACTGAATCACTAGAAAAAGCACCTGCTATTCTAAACTCATCTTCTTCTATTGAACAAAATAATCTTTGTGGAAGCTGTTTGGAATATGGTGCTGGTCTTGGTACAACAGTCCGTAAAATGTATTCCCTCGCTGACGGTCGTGGAAAATTTGGAACTGAACTATTAAGTCTTGACTCCTCCTCTTCCTCCATTTTAACCTCACTTTCACCCTCATCAAGTATCATATAGGAAGCCTGAAATGAACACCACTGAAACTGTTCTATAACAGTAAAACTTGTTATACAGCTGTTGCAAGTAGGCACAACATATACTATTGAGTGCCCAACTCTGTAACAAAGGTATGAAGTTAATTCCCAAGTTTGTTCTCCAAACAAACATTACTTGCATCACATGTGCACTAATGTACACACCATTCAAAATAAGCAGCCTGTCTATGGCTTGATTTCTACATAATTACAAACATGCTTGCCTGTCTGTGTAACTATAAATTCCCCTAATTCCAAAAAAACAAACAACATATTTAATGTGGTCAGGAGATTACGATAAATAATAGTTGTTTTTATCAATCATTAATACTCTTTTTTTGGGATGTGTAAAGTAAATACCTGTGTTCTAATTATTTAATTTTCATAAGTGCCTAACTTTTTTTTAAAATTATATCCCCCTAACATTTCATACCCTTTGTGCAGCTTGGAAGAGTTTGCTAATTACACTTCCTGCAGGACCCATAGGCCCTCCTCTAACAGGGACCTCTGAGTTCTGTAGAATTGTTGCCACAAAATGTTCCAGCTCCTGTCGGGAATCTTGGCGCTCAAGAAGATCAACAGTAAACTTTGACTGTAGGGAGAGATTCCTGGCAATTATGATCTCGGCATGCATAATCATCCTTATTAACTCCTGCAAAAGAAAAAAACATGGCATGGTTAAAGTCAAAATGTCGAAGATACTCAACATGCACAACATCTTTTTCAGTAACAAGTGTCAACTTTAAAAATTAAAAATATTGAAAGGATGAAGAAGTATCTTAAAAACAATTCAAATGCATCAAACAAGATCCTGAGACTGTAATTTTAGTCTCTTGTGATCAGAGAATACACAACCGACTCAAACATTCAAAACCCATTTCCATCCCCTATCACTAACTGCTTGATTAACCCGCACCCTGCTTAGTATCTAGAATGGACTTGTCCATCTTTCTATTTGGATAGATCCATTAATTGTTTATGAAGATGCTTATTGAAAATTTACCGACTGAATGGCAAATATAGCAGACCATGATCAGACTACATGGATGTGCAGGCTGATCTTGGTCTGCACTGGTCGCAAAGGCAGAATCAGTCACCTCCAGCAGGGTAAGGGTTAACTCTAATAATAAATGGTGATGGAAATGGTTATTCTGCTTATACAGTGACATTATTAGATTTTAATTAATTCATAAATCGTAAAAGAATGGCCAACTGTCATTAAGAGAACAGAAATGTAACAAGTACCTTACTTTATCAGTAAAAAAATGCAGACTCCATTAAGGGAAGATGGCTTACATTCAACGTTTCAAAATTTCATACTGTCATGGAAAAAAATATAAACAAATAAATAGTGTACCAAACTGGAAGCCTATAATTCTCTTCTAACTAACACAGTGAAAAATATTTAAAGCATCCATGGAAAATAATTTTATTCCAATTTTTCACCACAATTTATTTTTGCTTTTATTATTTTTCAGCCTGCTAATGGTAAAATGTCACTTCTTTCTGAAGTTAATAAGCTGTTATTTGGCTAACATTTAAATACTTCTTATACCAATTTTAGTTTCATTTCCCATACATACAATTACATATAAGATTTGTTTCAATATATACCTTTCAAATCATTTCTGATGCATACAGAGAAATTTACTTACTGTTAAAATGTCCTATTCTTATTACCTTACCAAATTAAATTCGCTTTTACTTATCTAGGGGTCAACATTTTTTGTTCTTAAGTCAAATGCTTCATGTTGATATGCATTTCAAGCCGATGACGGTGAAACGCTTTCATCAGCATCATCATTTCTGGGCACTAAGTTCTGTTCAACTACATCACTCAGTTTGCTTCCAGTCAGGGACTATGCAAACTCACCACTTGATATTTTTGCAAAAATGATCATGCACATGCATAGTCTGGCATAGGCAAGAATTACCTCATATCGTTTGGCATCTTGCTGCGGGGACCTGGTCACTTGGGAAGCCTTTAAACATGCCTGTTCTATCACCTGTTTCAACACTGGTATCTTTGGATTTTCTAAAGTAAACAAACATCTATGTACACTTCAAATGATAACACACAAACACAATATGTAGTTTAATTAACTTAGTGGCAAATAAACTGAATAACTGCATGGCTACATTCTTTTCTAAACAAGGTCACTTGATACTAAGTTTTATTTTTATTTTTACCATTACCATTACCATGACCTACAGCATTTGCCCAAAAAAAAAAAATCATAAAATTGGTTTATCTCAGTAAAAAAAAAGACTCGGGAACAGAAAAGTTTCACTATCAGACCACTTTAATTATCTTAAATAACTGGAAAACTAATTATCTATAAATAACTGGAAAACTAATTATTTCAAAGATACAAAGTCTATAATTTAGAACAAATAAGCTGTTGTGTTAAGACCAATTTATTACCACCACTTTTTGACTTTACTGAACTACGTATTATAAACTGAGGTATACTGAAGCAGGCTCAAATCTTGAAAGAGAAATTTAGCCCTTACTTTATACATGTGAACTTTTTAAAGCCTTCACCAGTAGATCTGGGTCTAAATAACAGTAAATTTAACTTTCTGTCAGTAAAGCACCCTAATATGATTATGTGTTGCTAAATACATGCTAGCACTTTTTCTTTAGGACTTGATTGCATTCTATATAATAATCATTTTAATCATCATGAACATATCAATAAAATAAGGTTTTGAAAAAAATGATACATGTTAACACTTTCGTATTTGTATGACATCAATACATGTTTAGTGTGAGTAGTATCAGATTTCTGATCATTCTCAGAACTTTAAGGGGTCAAAAATCACATTTTCAAAAGCTGTTAATATTCAACAACTTATCCTAGGCCCATGAAGGCCATGATCACTGGTAAGTCAACTTTCAGATTATATATGACTAAGGCATTCATCAAATCTACTCAGCACTTATAAATAAATTCGGCTTTTACTTATGGTTTGCTTGTTTAACAAACCTTACCAATTGAATAGAGTGAATAAATGATCAATTGATAATACAAGACAAGCAGAGTTATTCCAATTCTGCACTAAAGGTCAATTATCCATTATCTCCTATTCATAATCTCCTAAGGAGGACCCCATGCATGGCAATCCCAATCTTTACATTATGTAAACACTGACATGCTCTGCACACTCTCTCCCCTTCCGACCATCCCCCCCACCCACAACATTTCATTGGCTAATTACATAACTTCACCCAGGCAAGATTATGGCCATTTGTAACAGTAAAACAGTATTCAACTCACGAAAAAATTATGATCAGTTAGATCAGTTAGACTAACACTTCTTTATAAAAAGGTAGATATTTGGTCATTTAGAAGTTTAACTATTTTCACAATTTTGACAAAACTGGTTTTACAATCAACACATTTTTTGTATATATGTGCTTGATAGATTGTGTGTTCTGTGCAGTTGGTTTTGAAATATCAAGACCTAATTCGAAACTTATGTTTACAAAATAATGTTTTGAGTGCTGATCCGGTGATCTAAATGATTACTGAAGCATACATACATGTAACAGGAAAGTTAGGTTTTCTTCTAAATTTAGACATGTTTAACAATACCAGTATGCATTTCTCAGCAAAGCCAATGTTCATGATAAAAACAACTGACAAACAGGCACTTTGCATAAACAGTTGTCACTGTGGCAACTCCTTCCAGTGAGAAAATTAGTTGGCACCTAATAAAACTGTCACCAAAAGTGGTTAAAATGAACAAAAAGAATTTTCCCTACAAAGTATGTAGGACAATTACATGTAACCTATTCTGATCATATATAAACAATACTTTGGAATAAATGTCTACCATTTTCCATGGCTTTAAGAAGAGCTGCATGAACCAACATTGGCATTAAATGTACAACGACACTTGCTGGCTTCAATGCTGACAGGAAATGGAGAACCTGCAATCATAAATTGATTCATTAACACTGGTTTCTTACAATATACAGTCTTTCACTTGTAAACACTGGTTTCTTACAATATACAGTTATTTTGCTTGTAAACACAGGTTTCTTACAACATACAATTCTTTCCCTTGTAAACACTGATTTCTTACAATATACAGTTCTTTCACTTGTAAACACTGGTTTCTTACAATATACAGTTCTTTCACTTATAAACACAGGTTTGTTACAATATACAGTTCTTTCAGTTGTAAACACTGGTTTCTTACAATATACAGTTCTTTCAGTTGTAAACACTGGTTTCTTACAATATACAGTTATTTCAGTTGTAAACACTAGTTTCTTACAATATACTATTCTTTTACTTGAAAACACTGGTTTCTTACAATATGCTGTTCTTTCACTTGAAAACACTGATTCCACTTGTAAACACTGGTTTCTTACAATATAATGTTCTTTCAGTTGTAAACACTGGTTCCACTTGTAAACACTAGTTTCTTACAATATAATGTTCTTTCAGTTGTAAACACTGGTTTCTTACAATATAATGTTCTTTCAGTTGTAAACACTGGTTTCTTACAATTTAATCAAAATTATTTCCGCTTAAAAATAATTTGTATTATTTTCGAGAAAGAAATACATGTAGTTAGTTTATGACTGGGTCCTGTCTTCACAGTCATAACAGTAGATCGACGTAATGAGCCGGGCTAAACCTAGGTACATGTACACAGTTACCAGCGATATAAAAGCGAAAACCTCGTGCTGTCATTCTTCTTTCCTGTTAACTACACGTCGACGAGGTTGTCTCAACATTTTGCTATCTCCAATATGCCACGTGGTCGTCGAAGGCCTGTTCCAGGGCGACAGGTTGCTGGGCGAAATGAGAACGTTGCCGATGCCGGACAACAATGCCAAGAAAGGACCGGCAGAGTTACGCGAGGCCAGAAAAGAACTGCCGCAGCTCTTGAGGAAACAGTGGATGACAGACTGCTTCAGACTGATGCCGGTAGGTCAAACATTTTTGATTTTGAGCAAATTCTAAAAGATTCACAAATTCTTCATAATAATACTACGCAGCCTAATGTTTTGAATAATGAGCAGGGGTGTGGCGAGCTCAATGTGTTTGATGTTCCATTTCCAACGTCCCCACGTGATCAACATCATGGTAATCCAGTTAATCTTGGGTCCAGTAATCCCACCTCAACAATGGTTCGTTTAGCAGACGATGATTTGGCAGCCCATGTCCTGTCCTCATTGAAACAACAGATATGCAGGGGCGAATACATTAATTTGGCTCTCTTGCTCAAAGGGGCGGTCGAGCTGTCAGAATTTTGTTCTGGTCAGGTTTTCCGTCTGAACGCTGACGGTCACATAGAAACTGGTCACAAAGAATGTAAAGATAAAATCGTCAATATTGAGAAATGGACGAACGCTTTCATAATCTTTATGTCCGTATATTTGTCAACACACGCCGATAGACTGTATGAATTGTTACACTATATGTTTAACATAAGGGAGTGTGCTTTGCGCCAAGGTGGTCTGGCTTGGAGGACATATGACGAACAGTTCCGTCTGCGCCAGGCCATTTCTCCATCTTCCTGGTCAAAAATTAACAATGATTTGTGGTGGCGTTGCATGCAACTCCGTCCATCTCAAATGGTTTCGGCCACCTCTGATCGGTACACGTGTACCGATTTCAATAAGGGTAACTGTACTTGGCCGAATTGTAAATTTTCTCACGTTTGTAATAGGTGTTCCGCTTCTCATCCAGCGGTCATGTGCACTAGATTTCGGTCACCAACAGCCACTCAAGCTAGTCAAGCCACAAGTATTTTCGTGGCAGACCCTTCTCTAGAAGGGGCTGTTTTAGGGGCCAGCGCAAAAACTAGTAATCATAAGCCGTCAGATGTTTCGCCAGAACCATGTAATTTAGATATAGTCAATCTAGCACCAACGCCAGTTAAAGTACATGCTTTGCGAAAATTCCTAAAATTTTACGATCAGTTAGAAGCTGAATTTTTATTAGACGGTTTCCTGAATGGTTTTCCTATTCAATACTCGGGTCCCCGTGCTCCACGCGACTCAAAAAATTTACGCTCGACTGCCTTAAACCCAGATATTCTTAAAACTCAAATACAAAAAGAACTTTTGGCGGGTCGTGTAGCTGGTCCGTTTCAGGAAAGGCCATTGTCCAATTTAATTGTTTCTCCAATAGGCTTAGTTCCCAAAAAGACGCCCGGAGAGTACAGAATGATTCACCATTTATCATACCCTTCTGGTGAATCAGTGAACGATTATATTGATCCGGCGGTGTGCTCGGTACAATACACACATTTTGATGAAGCAGTCCGCTTGGTTCAAGATCTAGGACGTAACTGTCAGTTGTTCAAGGCCGATATCAAAAGTGCATACCGTATAATACCAATTACACCGTCTGATTTTGATGAAGCAGTCCGCTTGGTTCAAGATCTAGGACGTAACTGTCAGTTGTTCAAGGCCGATATCAAAAGTGCATACCGTATAATACCAATTACACCGTCTGATTTTGAACTGTTAGGTTTTTGTTTCGATGGGCAATTTTACTTTGATAAGGCTCTTCCATTCGGCGGTTCTATAAGTTGTATAACATTTGAACGATTTTCCAGATTTTTAGAGTTCTGTATCAAACGCAAACTGACTACGGCCAGATTAATTCATTATTTGGATGATTTTCTGGGAAGCGATAAAACTACTGTATCTTGTACTCGAGCACTCCAAGTTTTTAGGGATACTATGTCTGAGTTAGGTGTACCGTTGGCCGACGATAAAACTGAGGGCCCGACTGCAGTGTTGATCTTTCTTGGCTTAGAGCTGGATTCAAACAAAATGCAGGTGCGTATTCCAGATCTTAAAATCCAGGAGGTAATACAGAAAATTAATGAAATTCTGTCGAATAAAAAGACCACCTTAAAAAAAATACAGTCATTAATTGGTTCCTTAAATTTTTGCTGTAGGGCAATAATTATAGGTCGACCCTTCATCCGTCGCTTGATAAATTCAACTTGTGGCCTAACTAAACCTTATCATTACATACGAGTTAGAAAGGACATTCGTTTGGACTTATCAATGTGGCTGGTGTTCTTACGGAACTTTAATGGTATCTCGATGTTTCATGACCGGTTTTGGGTGTCGAATGAGGACGTTCAGTTGTTTTCCGACAGTGCAGGAGGGGATAGCTTAGGATTTGGTATTTACTTTCAAGGTCACTGGTGCCACGCTAAGTGGCCGGAGTTTTGGCGAGTGTCTGGTGTATTATCCGATATTACGGTTCTAGAATTGTTCCCGATTTTAGTTGCTTTATATATTTGGGGTTCTGAGCTGGCCAACAAAAAGATACGAATAAACTGTGATAATTTGGCGGTGGTGCATATCCTAAATAAACTCACCTCGAAATCAGAAGCAGTCATGTGCCTTGTTAGAATCTTCACTTTACGTTGTCTAACACTTAATATATTGATCAAAGCTGCTCACGTACCTGGTTGCCAAAATGATATATGCGATGCTTTGTCTCGGTTTCAGTTGCTCAAGTTCCGAGAGTTGGCGCCAAATGCAGATCCAGACCCATGTCCGGTTCCCCTTTTCCTGTGGAACATCTTCAGCGCAGAGCTAGACGGCTCCTTTTAACAGGAATAGCATGTAATTCTACCTCAACTTACAACACGTTCATATCTGCCTTCGGAAAATTCCGATCGTTTTACGGGCTTCCGAAACAACTACCTATCCCTGTTCAACAGATTATTCTGTTTATGTCTTTTTGTTTTGAAAAGGGACTATCACCTAACTCAATCTCTACCTACATGTATATCGCAGGCATCAATTATTATCACAAACTTTGCGGATTTTACGATTTAAGCAATGTTTTTCTTATACGCAAATTGTTAGAGGGTTGTCACAGAAGTAGAATTTCGCTTGATAACCGTGCTCCGATTACACTGCCTGTTTTAGTAGCCATATGTAATTCACTACCTAAAGTTTGTTATGATCATTATGAAGTAAAACTATTTTCGTCAATTTTCATTCTGGCTTACTTTGGTTTATTTCGGATCAGTGAATTAGTCCCGGTCAGTAAATATCACTTGGGCAATGCTCTACATATAACTGACGTTTCTTTTCTTGAAAGCGGTACCTACATAGTTATTCGACTTTGCCATTTTAAGACTAATCAGCGGGGAAAACCTGTTTTGTTAAAGATACCTCAACAGCTAACCTCTCCATGTCCTGTCAGGGCCCTCTCGGAATTTTTATTCGTTAGACCGAAACTACAAGGCCCATTGTTCTGTCACAAGGATAGCTCTGCGGTAACTAGGTCTCAGTTTTCTGCAGTTCTAGCAAAATCCATCGGTCAAAATCCCACTTTGGTGGCGCAATACAAAACACATAGTTTTAGAATCGGCAGAGCTACTGATTTAGCCTCGCAGGGTTATTCTTCAGAAGCAATAAGGAACGACATTGATGTCGGTACTGCATTTTTTCGGAATGATGGTGTGCACCTTAATGTTGTTGGTTTAGAATTTTACCTAGATTACATTAGAGATTCAATTATACGACATGTGAATAAATAGTTACCGCCTAGGCAAATTCACGCTCGTTTACACGGTTTGGGCACTCATGGCTTCTTCCTTTCTTTAAGAATTTTGGGGGATAAATTGTTCAATTTATTGTGGCGAAAAATTCTTCGAAGAAGTTGATCAGACGGGTATCGCAATTCATTAACCTGGTATTGAAAAGGCTTTCGTAATTCATAAGCCGCGACGTGTATGGTAAATAGCATTACAGTACTGGTTACCCGGTGGTAAATGTGATTTATCATGCAAAAATTTCCTTTGTTCCTTTTCGTTGTTCAATATTTGTCAGATAAGATATTAGCGTGACACGTCTGGTTCCCTTCTAATGAAACTTTTAGTAATTTTGTAATATTTAAGATATCTGTCGAGATACCTTGACAGGATTTTCAGAGCGGCCAAAATTATCCAACATTAAATCTTTTATCAAATTTGTATGTTTATTATTTATGAAATAATGTATGACTTATATGGAAAGAAGTGTAGTGTCATTAAATTGAAAATTGTGTAGCTCGGTTGTTACTTATTCTTTCTTTCGAATAGTAAAATAATGTTCTTTCAGTTGTAAACACTGGTTTCTTACAATATAATGTTCTTTCAGTTGTAAACACTGGTTCCACTTGTAAACACTGGTTTCTTACAATATAATGTTCTTTCAGTTGTAAACACTGGTTTCTTACAATATAATGTTCTTTCAGTTGTAAACACTGGTTTCTTACAATATACAGTTATTTCAGTTGTAAACACTGGTTTCTTACAATATACTATTCTTTCACTTGTAAACACTGGTTTCTTACAATATAATGTTCTTTCACTTGAAAACACTGGTTCCACTTGTAAATACTGGTTTCTTACAATATACAGTTATTTCAGTTGTAAACACTGGTTTCTTACAATATACAGCTCTTTCAGTTGTAAACACTGGTTTCTTACAATATAATTTTTCTTTCAGTTGTAAACACTGGTTTCTTACAATATACAGTTATTTCAGTTGTAAACACTAGTTTCTTACAATATACTATTCTTTCACTTGTAAACACTGGTTTCTTACAATATGCTGTTCTTTCACTTGTAAACACTGGTTTCTTACAATATACAGTTCTTTCACTTATAAATACAGGTTTGTTACAATATACGTTCTTTCAGTTGTAAACACAGGTTTCTTACAATATACAGTTCTTTCGCTTGTAAACACTGATTTCTTACAATATACAGTTCTTTCACTTGAAAACACTGGTTTCACTTGTAAATACTAGTTTCTTACAATATACAGTTCTTTCACTTGTAAATACTAGTTTCTTACAATATACAGTTCTTTCACTTTTAAACACAGGTTTGTTACAATATACAGTTCTTTCAGTTGTAAACACTGGTTTCTTACAATATACTATTCTTTCACTTGTAAACACTGGTTTCTTACAATATACTATTCTTTATCAATAGATTTTCAACCATAATTTAACCTGAACTGAATTATGAAGACAGTAAAGCGGTGAACACTTTGATCAACCAACATAATTATGAACCCCAAAATGACCTATATGACATAAATGTAAGTGTATTGGTAAAAGTCAGTGCACAAATCTTGCCTCTGTTAAGCTATTAAGTGCATTTTTATATTCACATGAATGAGTTTGTTATATAAGGCAAATCTCACCTTTTCAGCCTCTTTAGTTTCATCAAACAATCTTTTCTGTCTTCTGGCAGGTACAGGTCTGGCAGTTTGCCAAACTTCTACCCACATGTTACCTGGTATTTGCATCCTCTGGCTTAAATGACCTTCAAATGTAAATAGATTTGACCTTGACAAACAAATCTTTAAAAGAACTGACAGCCATTTACCAATTAAAAAAATCAAATTATAGTCATTTTTCTACAGGAAAATATCCATGTTAAACTACAGCTAGTGGTTTTGTTAGAAAAAGAAATATTAGATAAACAAAGTGTATAGAACTATCCAAATTGCAGAAACCTTATAGTGGCAAAGCATAAAAAAAAACAGTGGGAGACAGAGATTGTCAGGTAGAATGCCTGACTGCAGATCCAGATTTGCTTGAAGAAGGTTTCCAACCATTTCAGCATTCATGCAATTTGTACAAGTACTTGCTGGAACAAAGGAAACGGTCAACTAATGGAATTAATGATATATATTTACTGATATATATCATGTAAGTTGCATGATCTTGTTTAATGTAAGAAAAAAAGTTAAGTTTAAACTAAACCAAAGAGAACAACTAATGAAAAGAGTATAGGGGAATAACAAAATTCTAAATTTCATGACACACACATGGAAGGCCATCACAAAAGCACAAAATGTTTTCCTTGAAATCAATGGGAAGTCTGAGAACCAATCATCTTTATCCCCATTGCCATTTACCTTTGGCTCTGGCCCCTTCACTTATTCATTGACTTTGGCCCCTTCATCTATCACCTTAAACTCTGACCCCTTTTACCTACCACTATCCCTTTACCAACTGCCTTTTCCTTATTTACTCATGGACTTTGACCCCTTTTCCTAATTTCTTAATACTTTAACCCCTTAAACAGTCTTTTTCAACTCTGAGCTCTTTATCTTTCAAATTCAATTTTGACCTCATCATTTATACGAACCACCATCAACTCTGACCCTATTCAACTATTACCCTCAACTTTGACCCTATTCAACTATTACCTTCAACTTTGACCCTATTCAACTTTTACCTTCAACTTTGACCATATTCAACTTTTAAATTCAACTTTGACCCTATTCAACTTTTACCTTCAACTTTGATCTCTCCATTTTCATCTTCAATGGTCTCCTCTATCCAATCTCTGGGAGAGTACCAGCGAACAAAATCTTCTAGTACACAACCTGGATTAGCTGCCTTTAAAACATATATTGTTTATCAGTAAGTTGGAATATACATGTAACTTAAGACAAAGTTAACAATAAAAAAACAACATGGCAAAGTTCATTACATAGCCAAATTGTAAAAGTAACTTTGGAATAAGTTATGCACATAATTATATTACACTGAAATATGTACTTTATTTTTCAATTTTTTTTTTTGAAAACATAGCTAATGCTTATTTCTTTCACCATAATATTTTTTTCTCTCTATAAGCAAGCAGATTATTCTATCTAATTCTAAATTCAAACTGTAAAATTTTGTATTATTGTAACTAAACATTTTAAACATTTTATCAAATGTCATTTTCTCTTTTTATGATTCTCACCTTGAATGACTCCATATCAGATAACAGACAGGCACTTTGCATCCTGGCCCTTAACTCAGCCCCTTCTGCTGAAGTTCCCAGTCTGCCAAGAACAGAATAAATCAATATCTTGTAGTACCAAATAAGTTAATTTTATATTCAATCACATTATCCAAGTTAAAGGTAAGATAATTAAGATTTAAAGGAGAAGCAATAGTCAAAGGGCAGGAAACCTGACTCCTAAACCAGATTTCATTTGTTTGAACCACACCAGAGAAGAGTCTTTAAGGACTTGCCACATTCAAAACTTCTGGTGCTAGTGCTGGTTCGAACCCAGAGAGCAGTCACTGAGTGGGATTTAAATAAGTTGCAAGAATGTGATTATCAATCTATGTAAATAACTAACCAAGTTTTAAGTATACTAAATATTAATGAACAACATGCTAGTATTAAGTTACTAAACTAGTACGAAAGCAAAACAATGGCAGTTGCATTTAAATTATAAAAAAAAGCAAAGGTTTTGAAACCACACTCTTGAAATATAAAGCAATAGTATTTTTATGAGGTCTTCAAAGACTTCAAAGATTAATCAAATTTACCCAAATTTGCTCAAATGTTTCAATTTAAGAAGAATAAAAACAGTAGAGATAAATAAAATGCTAAAACTGGACAAAATTTCAACTTATTTTTAAAATTTTCTATCTACAGCAAAATCATTGGTTCTAATAAAGTTGATACATTTTCATGCCTTTTAAATTGAACCGAACCAAGAACCACAATTCAGAAGTTTACCAATTATTTATGCTCATAAGTTTACTTCTTGTTATGCCTTTTCATGGATGCTAAGAAATACCAACTTTGCGAGGACTTCTGCATGTTCCTCCAACATATCCTCTGTCATTGGAGCTGGTTCCTGTGTTATTGGTATGTACATCTTCTCTTCACAGTTTATCAACTTTAAGTCCTGGAATGGTGCCAACCTTCCTTCTGGTCTATGGGAAAAGCTCTCCTTAAATGCTGAGTCACTCACAACAGAAACATTACTTATACTTTGTCTTGCTTCGCTTCCACTAATTTCTCTGATCTGAGAATCAGTAAGTGAAGCATTTAGAGAACTAGTTTGTGAAGTGTTGACTGGGTCACATTCCATTTCTGTTTCAGACTGGTTGGCTTCATTATTAACAGACTGGTCTTCATCTGTTGTCATCTTCTGCAATGTTTCCTCAGACTGGTTTTCTTCTGCAGGCTGGTTACCCACAGCCTGGTTCTCTGATGTATCTTCATCTTTTTCACCAGACTTGTCGCTTTCTTCATCATTACACTCAAAGAATTCTTCATCATCAGTAGAGTCTCCAGAACTGGCAAATTTTTGGGAACCAGTCTTATTCTGACTTTTAATTGCACTAAACTGTGTCCCACTTTCTGCATCATCTCTAGACTGGTTATCAGCTGTTGCTGCCTGTCCTATTTCACTGCTATTCTCTATTGCACTTTTATTAGACTGATTTATGAAAGAGTCATCATGTGACATTGACCTTGACACCTGGGAAGTTGAGGGCCCCCTGTAGGGGGAACTTGGGGGAGAATCAAGATCCCCTGTGTAACCTTTATGGAGCTGCTCTCTCTTTTTCTTGTGTTCTATACAACAATTCAACATCTGAAAATGAGGAAAGAATAATAACAATAATAGCAATAATTACTACATTACTTCTATGACTGAAGTTCAGAAAGTACCATAATCAAATAGGAAACCTCTTTTATGGAAAGTGACACAAGGTTCTTTTAAACGTAATTCTTATTGCAGGTACACACATACATGTACCATAAAGTCTTAATCATTACACTAAACTTACAGCATGTAATATTCACAGAAATATATATACTTTATTAGTTTTGTTGAACACAGAATAATCTGTATTTTCTTTACCTGTAATTTCTGCTGAAGTAAACATGATCCTAAATTTGGAGGTCCCTTTTCTACTCTGCAAATAAAAGGATGTTAAAAATGTACTACAGTAAGATTCATAACAAATATTACTTTATGTTATAAATTCCTCCTTACGTGTTGTACACTAGCAATGAATTCACTGTAAGTTGATAATAAAATTTCAACGATTAATGTTTTTCCAAAAGTACAACATATAACTGATTTGAATTTTTATGCCCTCAAAGCAGGGCATATTGTTTTGAACTGTCTGTCTGTCAGTCCATTAGACATTCTGTCATTACATCTGAAAACTTTAACATTGCTCATAACTTCCTTATTAATAAATGGATTTACTTCATACTAAAACAAAACATCCTTTTGGACAATACCTTCCCACTGACCTATATTTATATGTCCTTCACCCACGAAGATTCAATTGTCAAAAAACTTACGGTAATATTGGCCATAACTCCCTTATCACTAAACAGATTTATTTCATGTTTGCACACAGCAACCCTTTGGGTGAGGTCTTCGAAATGGCATATGGTTTTTGACCTTGACCCTGAAATGACCTTGACCCCATCCAAAAACTTTAACATACCCATAACTTCCTTATTAAATAGATTTACTTTATACTTGAACACAACACCTCTTTGGACAAGACCTCCCCATAGGCATATATCTAAATGACCTTGACTCCTAAATGACCTTGACCTAAAAGGTCCAATTGTCAATAACTCTTAATACTGGCAACAACTCCCTTATTACTAAATATATACAACCAGATTTAGTTCATGTTTCCACACAACAACCCTTTGGGAGAGATCTTCCAAATGGCATTTTTTTTACCTTAACCCCTAAATTACCTAGAGGTCAAATTGTCAAAAAAAAAAAACAAGAGGGCCATGATGGCCCTGTATCGCTCACCTGAGTACTTTGGCTGTAGGTTTGCTATTAAGCAGTATTTCATTTTTTAACTGAAAATATATAAGTGCCTACAAACCAAATATGTAAAATATCAGTCAATAAATAAAGGCTCTATGACAGAAAGTAGAAATATCTTTTATAAGCTAGACAATGCTACATACCAAATATCAAAGCTGTAGGCATTGTGGTTTCAGAGAAGAAGATTTTTAAAGATTTCCTTTTTTACATATTAAGGGCCCCCGGGGCGGGGACAATTTTGACCCCAAGGCAAACATATATACAATACTGGTAAAGGTTCTCTACACAATACTCCACACCAAATATCTAAGGTCTAGTCCTATTAGTTTTGGAGAAAAATGATTTTTCATGTTTTTCCTATATAACTATATGTAAACCAAGAGAACCCTGGGGCGTTGCCAATTTTGACCCAGGGGACATAATTTGAACAAAATTGGAGGCATCCACTAGACAACGCTACATACCAAATATCTAAGCTGTAGGCATTGAGGTTTCCAGTAAGAAGATTTTTAAAGATTTCCTTTTTTACATATTAAGGGCCCCCGGGGCAGGGACAATTTTGACCCCAGGGCCAACATATAAACAGTACTGGTAAAAGTTCTCTACACAATACTCCACATTAAATATCTAAGGTCTAGTCCTATTAGTTTTGGAGAAAAATGACTTTTAACGTTTTTCCTATATACTTATATGTAAACCAAGAGAACCCTGGGGCGTTGCCAATTTTGACCCAGGGGGCATAATTTGAACAAACTTGGTAGACATCCACTAGACAATGCTACATACCAAATATCAAAGCTGTAGGCATTGTGGTTTCAGAGAAGAAGATTTTATAAGATTTTCTTTTTTACATATTAAGGTCACACGGGAGGGGACAATTTTGACCCACGGCCAACATATAAACAATACTGGTAAAGGTTCTCTACACAATACTCCACACCAAATATCTATGGTCTAGTCCTATTGGTTTTGGAGAAAAATGATTTTTCATGTTTTTCCAATATAACTAATATGTAAACCAAGAAAACCCTGGGGCGTTGCCAATTTTGACCCAGGGGACATAATTTGAACAAACTTGGTAGACATCCACTAGACAACGCTACACACCAAATATCTAAGCTGTAGGCATTGAGGTTTCATGTAAGAAGATTTTAAAAGATTTCCTTTTTTACATATTAAGGGCCCCCGGGGCGGGGACAATTTTGACCGAGGGCCAACATATAAACAGTACTGGTAAAGGTTCTCTACACAATACTCCACACCAAATATCTAAGGTCTAGTCCTATTAGTTTTGGAGAAAAATGATTTTTCATGCTTTTCCTATATTACTATATGTAAACCAAGAGAACCCTGGGGCGTGGCCAATTTTGACCCAGGGGACATAATTTGAACAAACTTGGTAGACATCCACTAGACAATGCTACATACCAAATATCAAAGCTGTAGGCATTGTGGTTTCAGAGAAGAAGATTTTATAAGATTTTCTTTTTTACATATTAAGGGCACACGGGAGGGGACAATTTTGACCCCCGGCCAACATATAAACAATACTGGTAAAGGTTCTCTACACAATACTCCACACCAAATATCTAAGGTCTAGTCCTATTAGTTTTGGAGAAAAATGACTTTTAACGTTTTTCCTATATAACTATATGTAAACCAAGAGAACCCTGGGGCGTGGCCAATTTTGACCCAGAGGGCATAATTTGAACAAACTTGGTAGACATCCACTAGACAATGCTACATACCAAATATCAAAGCTGTAGGCATTGAGGTTTCCAGTAAGAAGATTTTTAAAGATTGCCTTTTTTACATATTAAGGGCCCCCGGGGCGGGGCCAATTTTGACCCCAAGGCCAACATATATACAATACTGGTAAAGGTTCTCTACACAATACTCCACACCAAATATCTAAGGTCTAGTCCTATTAGTTTTGGAGAAAAATGATTTTTCATGTTTTTCCTATATAACTATATGTAAACCAAGAGAACCCTGGGGCGTTGCCAATTTTGACCCAGGGGACATAATTTGAAAAAAATTGGTAGACATGCACTAGACAACGCTACATACCAAATATCTAAGCTGTAAGCATTGAGGTTTCCAGTAAGAAGATTTTTAAAGATTTCCTTTTTTACATATTAAGGGCCCCCGGGGCAGGGACAATTTTGTCCCCAGGGCCAACATATAAACAGTACTGGTAAAGGTTCTCTACACAATACTCCACATTAAATATCTAAGGTCTAGTCCTATTAGTTTTGGAGAAAAATGACTTTTAACGTTTTTCCTATATTACTATATGTAAACCAAGAGAACCCTGGGGCATGGCCAATTTTGACCCAGGGGGCATAATTTGAACAAACTTGGTAGACATCCACTAGACAATGCTACATACCAAATATCAAAGCTGTAGGCATTGTGGTTTCAGAGAAGAAGATTTTATAAGATTTTCTTTTTTACATATTAAGGGCACACGGGAGGGGACAATTTTGACCCACGGCCAACATATAAACAATACTGGTAAAGGTTCTCTACACAATACTCCACACCAAATATCTATGGTCTAGTCCTATTAGTTTTGGAGAAAAATGATTTTTCATGTTTTTCCTATATAACTGTATGTAAACCAAGAGAACCCTGGGGCGTGGCCAATTTTGACCCAGGGGACATAATTTGAACAAAATTGGTAGACATCCACTAGACAATGCTACATACCAAATATCTAAGCTGTACGCATTGTGGTTTCAAAGAAGAAGATTTTTAAAGATTTCCTATATTAGTCTATGTAAAATGAAGTGACCCCTGGGGCGGGACCAATTTTGACCCCAGAAAAATAATTTGAACAATATTTGTAGAGTTCAGTTAGAGGGTGCTAAATGCCAAATATCTAAACTCTAGGCCTTGTGGTTTCAGACAAGAAGATATTCAAAGTTTTTCCTTTAAGTTGCCATAGCAACCAGAGTTCTTGATGGAATTGAATTCTTTGAACAACTTTGGTAGAGTTTCAGGCAAGGAACATCCCAGGCAAGTTTCATTTAACTCGGCCCTTTGGTTTCAGAGGAGATGTCATTTGAATGAAAAGTTGACGATGGACGGACGGACGGACGACGCACAAAGACTGATCAGAAAAGCTCACCCTGAGCACTTTGTGCTCAGATGAGCTAAAAACATGTTGCTTTTGAAAGATTAACAATCTCTCTTTATCTGATCCTCAGCTCAAAGCACCACTTCAGGGGCATTATCATCTTTCAGTGACAGTTCTTATTATAAATATTTTCAATTGACCTTAATGAACTGTGTGCAGTACTTTATTCATAAAGGTAAATTGACAATGACTTTTTAAAATGTGTGAGACTTAGGCATTTTCAAGTTATAAATGGGATATAATATGTCCATGAAAGCTGAAAATGTATAAAAAAGAAACTTAACAGTACACACATTCAAAGTGTTAAACCACAAATGTCTTTTTTTTCAAGTCATACTACCTCACAAAACTGTCTATTTTACTATGTAAGGTTATAGTTGAATTATAAAATTGGGAATAAAATAAAAATAAGTCATACCCCTCAATAAAGAAGTTATTCTCCCATCTAAACCTCATCTCTAGAACAAATTCCTGCCATATCTGGGCCACAGCAAACAGACCTCCATTGTTATGGTTTAATACACACAGACATACAGACAGTTTATGTAACAACCCATCCACAGGGGCTGACTTTAACTGTTTTGGAAGTTCCTTTAAAAAAAAAAACAGAACTGCCTTTTCAAAATGTCAACTACATGTGCAACAGTTTAACCAATACTTCAGCAACTGTAAACAATATTTTTACACTTTAAAAAAAAAACACAATCAATATTCTACAGATGAAGAAGTGTACAGGTTTTACAGTTAACTACATAGTATACAGTGCTACTCATATTCACAAGAGTATGTATGTCACTCTTAAAGGCATAAATTTACTCCACACTGAGTGAGTGTATAATTCTCTGGTTTCTCTATTATTCTCAAGTGTACACACTGTAATTCACAGCATGTAATCTACAGTTCTCATCAGTCTGTACTCAACAGTAGTATGTAACAATAAATCCTGTTTAATACATCTTTCAAACCAAGTTAAATCAGTATCAACATGCACTTCTGTTATATCTTCCATAGTAACATAAAAATATCTGCAACTCCTATTCATATAATACTTGTCTTCAGTTCAATAAATCTGGAAAATGAGCTTTAACCCTTAACCTACTGAATTTTTGTAATGGTTTTGTCCAGCTAAGAATCTGGAACAGCCCATTCAAAGTTAAAGGATTTCAATATCAAAATACAAAAACTGAGCTACTAACAGTAGCAGTGCAGACTGGCCTGGCTCTATACTCGCGGCCAGGGCTCCTAAAATTTTGAAATCTCAATCGGTCCCCCCCCACCCGAGGTCAAGAACCAACAAAAAAAATAGAAACGATTTAAGGGCAAAGAACAATTTGAGTTATGATAGTGTTGACGTCGCGAAAATATGTGTTTTTCAAAGCAAAAGTAGAATAAGAGCTAATTTTACAACGTCAAACTAGTCACTGATATTTTAAAATGTGCTTTGTGCTGCAGCTAGCCACTACAATTACTATTAAGCCCTTAATGAAATTAAACAGATGACAGTTATCGCCTATTTCGATGCAAACTCCTCTTACCAGTTACGTCACACTTTTCTACTTTGTTTTCTGTACTGATCAGGGGAAGTTTGATTTCGATGAAATTATATTTCACAGTTTGAGCCGGTCAGCTTTAATCGATTGGCCGGGTGCAAATCAAGAACACTTTTACTTGTTTACAAATTAATTGGCGATAATTGCCGCTGACAACAGTGACAGTTTTATGGTTTTATGACAGGTGTGAAGTACGGGATTAGCGATCAACTGAGGTTTTTGTGTGAGATTTTGACTGTTTTATGAAAAGTTAGACAGATTTTTTTTTTTTGGAAATTATCTGGACCGATTTTTTAAGGACTTTTTGACATCGAAATCGGTCCATAGAGATAAAATTCTGTCAAACCGACAAATTTTCGGATTTCGGGAGCCCTGCAGTCGCGGCAAAGGCTAATCACTTTCAGTTCCAGCTGGTTAAGGGTTAAATAATTCACCTGCAGAGTCCATTACAGTTCTATAAGGGAATGATAAGCTCTAACAATTACCTTCACATTCTGAGATGTTTCTTGCGATGAGCCTGGTTCCTCAGACTCAGGTTTGTCTACAGCCATTGGCTTGGCTGCATCAGGGAACAGGAACTGTAATGTATAATGCAATTATATATTCTGGTACTTTTCACTGAATATAAGACTGAAATAAAGAACAAGAGCGATGTGTCACATAAAAACACATAGTAGTATATGAAAATCAGACAGAAACTGTCACAAAGATTTACAGATTTAAAAATACACAAAGATTTGGGAAATGAAACAGATTTAAACTACACAAAGATTTGGGAAAAGAAACACAGATTTTAAACTACACAAATATTTAGGGGAAAAAACAGTAACATAGATTTAAAACTAAACAAAGATTTGGGAAAAGAAACAGTAACCCAGATTTCAGATTTTAAACTATACACAGATTTCAGAAAAATACAGAAAGACACATTTAAACCGATACAGGGATTTGGGAAAAGAAACAGTACAGAGATGTACAGATTTAAGACTATACAGGAATTTGGGAAATCAAACTGTGATATAAAAGTTTCAAATATGTAGGCCATTCAAGCTTCAACCTCCAGAAAATCTACAGGTCCAAAGTCTGGCCTGAAAAAAACTCTTATGTTTGGGAACTAAATACTAACAGGTCCTTTGAGCCTGTGATTTGGCAAAGACTAACCAGAATTTTACAACCCTTAACAGGTAACATGAGAATAGTTCAGTCAAATGAACCCTAAACTGATGAATAAATTGTACATTTCCTGCTCTTCCATTTTTTTTTGTATGTTTGTAACTTATTATAACCTATACAGTCCAACCTCCCATGAGCAAACATCATTTGAATCAAGTAAAAGTGTTTGTTGTAGAGAGGTTGTTGTTCTAGGGAGGTTCAATTAATCTTAATGATGGACTTGTAATTTCAGTTATAATGTTCTGTAACCCAAATGATGACTAGACCCACTCTGTTTTTATTCAAAATTTCAAGATTTGATAATATTTTCTTTATTTACATGTTATATGATTAAAATACTTCATCAAATATGTATTTTGTTCACCATATCTTTCGAATTATATTTTTCAATATTCTTGTTCCTGTCATTTCTGTGAATTCTTGCATTTTAATGTTTGACAAACTTAGCAAACAACAAAGTCTGCAAATCAGCAAACAAACTTGCACACCCATAATTAAAATACCTGTACTAAAACCCAAACAATGTCAATAGTTCACACTGTCATTGTATGTTTTTTCAATATATTGGATAATTACTCCAAACCTCACAGTGTTTGCAACTTCTTAGTGAAAAAAATGGGCATTGAAGGACATTGCTCACTTGGTTCCCAAGTTGTTGTGCACCTTAATATTTATACACATAATGGCTATGGTACCAGCTGGTTAACGTGTAAATAAATCTGATTTTAGACTTTATACACACGCACATGTGTCGAAAATTTGTTGGAAATCCAGTATGAATGTTACTTACTTGTGTAGTTCGTAGGAGGTTTTCAGAGGTCGTTTGGGAGAAAATATGTCGTTATTCGTTGTTTAGAGGTGTCGCTCATGAGAGGTGAAATTGCACCAAATTCCAACGGAAGGAAATTGAATTCCCATTGTAAAGAGGTTGTCATTCGGGGGAGCTTGAACTGTATTACTATACTTATCAATATTAAAATGCCTAATAAAGTGGAGTCATAGTGCCATACATCATGCAATTTTTTGAATTCATGTTCAAAAGTTCAAGCCCAACAAATCATTTTTACTTCTTTGATTTATTTCCCTTTTTTTAACTAAGGCTCCATGTGCATTGTTGATGTTTTTATTTAATCTTACTTACAACTGCTACATTTGTTGTATATTTTGTGGTACATGCATGTACTGTTTATACAATTTGTATTTACCCAGTATTTCAAGCATAAAAGGCAACATATATCTTTAATTAATTTACGACATAAGTTTAAATAAGATTCTAACAGAAACACTGACTATAAAAGCCAATAGCAACTAAATTCCATATAACCACAGACAAGCATTCCCCAGTACCTGTATAATTTGGTCCAAGAGCTCTCCCTGTATGGGGGCGCTGTTGCTTTTAGAGGCCTGTTTTTGGGGCTGTGAGACATAAGATGTGAACGATGAAATGTTGTATCCAACAGAGGGCTCTGTCAGCTTCTGTAGAGCACTGCTTATTTCTCCGGAAGAATCTGATTAAAGATAAATATTTTTATTCCACAAGATATACCAATGAACTTTTAATTCAAAAAGATACTTATACCTGTTTTAAGCACAAGGCTGTTACAGAAGTTTAATTAAGTTTTGTTAAATATTTCATTTTGACTTTCAATATAATACTAACCCAAGCAAGACATAAAATATAAATAAAGGTGCAACTGGACGGAGATTCAAGTTATAACAACATTAGAGACAGACCTTTCAAGGTCAAGATATCAAATTTACTTTCAAATTTTATGTTATGTTCTTTTTTACAATAACAGGAAATATTTCATCAAAACAGCTAATAAAACTATCAAAATGCATATTAGAAAAGCAATCTTTAGTTCAGAATGTTGGCTAGCAAGATGACCTACATCTAATGCAACAAAACTCCACTTGATGAATGTCTTTAAGAATATAATCTTATACCTTAGATTGCAATAATACAGTAGTCATGACCCTATAACTTTGTTCTATGCCTTTTCAAAAGAACTGTGGTTGGTCATTGTAAATGAATATAACATTTTTCTTCAGGTAGTGATACCAACTTTTTTCCATATTTTGTTTGTAGAAAATTTAAACATAAGAACAATGGCAAAATTATGCCTTACCACTTTCTCTCATTTCTGAACTTAGGCCTCCAAGAAGTTGATCCAGTGTTTCCTTTCTATGGCACAGTGCCAGAAAATTGATAAGATACTCTCCTAAAATTGAGGTAGAAAAGTATGAAATCTTTGAAAATTGTATACATCAACAAAAACTTGGATTTTTTTTGCCTCATGCTTATAAAACTGAAATGAAATTTGCTGATGGATCCCCATTTAAAATGCTGAGAATTCATTCTTGAATTAAAAATTCAACAAAACAATAAGTAATATGGCTGGTTACAGTTTTAAGCAACTGGGTCAAGTCAATAGATTTACCTAGAAGACACTGTGGATCTTCTGTCATTTGTATTCGAACTGACCAATGAGGAGCCTGCAGTGGGTCAAGGTCACTGAAATGTCAAAGGTCATTCTTCATAGATATGGAGTAAAGTTTCTCTTTTCCCTTCTTCACTATATTTATACTTTAAAGATCTTTCTGTCAAAATTTCATTTCTTAAATATAGCTACATCAAGGTTAGTGCTATGAAATAAATCTCTAAATACTCTAAATTTTCCATTTTATCAAAAATTTTATTTTGAAATGTTTTTTACCAGAAACTGAAAAAAGGTGTCAGTTTCAAATAACTGCATACATTTTAGTAGTCATATGCTTTTTTGGCCACTAATGCCACTAATTTTCTACTCTTCAAGGAGGATGGTAAACTCGTAAGCCTTCTACACACAGGTGCTTCCTGCATCTAACATTATTCAGCAGCTGAATGCTATACATAGCTTATGTTTATCTCCATGTTGTACATTGAACTGACAATAAATAAGGTATTGTATTGTGTTGTGTTGTGTTGTGTTGCGTTGTGTTGCATTGCATTGCATTGCATTGTGTTGCATTGCATTGCATTGTGTTGTGTTGTGTTGCATTGTGTTGCATTGCATTGCATTGCAATGCATGCATTGCATCGTGTTGCATTGTGTTGCATTGCATTGCATTGTATCCCATATCAATAAATCTGCAGAAAACACCAATTGTTTAGAACTAAATGCAAATGAGTTATGGTCACTACTTACGAGTATACTTGATTTTCTACAATCATATCTTCAGACAGGCTTGGCCAAGTGCAGTACAAATTCAGGGAACTGAAATACACAAACAATCTGTTACAAGTGTTATGGATGAAAAAGATGAAGCAGAAAAATATGCTGTAGTTGGAAGTACAATATGGTCATGAAGTTTGTTGGTAAACAAATGGGGATAACTAGAGCATGAGGAAATTATATTTTTTTTATAAATGTGGCCAAGATTCATTCCCAAACTGAGCTGCGCATGAAATATGTTTTATCACAGTGTCAGAAAAACCTGCTGCAGCAGAAATGAGAGGTTGTAATTGTTTCAGAGGTCACCAAATAAAAATGTTTACGGTTTAATAGAGGGTTTGGTATGAGGTACAGCCTAGAGCTTGGCCATTACAAAACAAATCCAACTGAGGAATGCTGGAATAGGAAGCATGAGAAAAATAACAGCTGATATATGATCCAACAAATCATATATAAGATAAAATTATAGTGTCCTACAAATTCTCAATTCAGTATTTTTTTATATTTTTTTGCAAGGAATGAAAGATGCCCCTAAAGTGCTCAGCTGAGGATAACAGCTAATGAAGACAAGTACTATGTAACAGATTTATCATCAAAATGAAAAAGAAAGAACTAAGGGGCATAATTCTGAATAATATTGGTAGAGGTATCAGCTCCATAGCTTCTGACAATGCTCTTCAAAGTCTAGGCTTTGAAGTATATGATAAGAAGATTTTTTATGAGTTTGCCTATATAATGAATGTAAAAAATCTGACCAACACGGTCATTCCTGGATCTGTGCCTTGTGGTATCATACAAGAAGAATTTTGCCAAGAATGAACCAAGCAGTATAACATTTTTTTTTTAAATTGGTAGAGGTCTACTCGAGAATGCTACACACCAAATTTCAGATCTCTCGGGGCTGAAGGTTTTAAATGAGAAGATTTTTTCATTCTTGTTACCAAAGCTGCTAGAGTTCTGCTGTGAAGAGATTCAGTAGAGCTTAATGCAAGGAATGTTTTATTAAGTTTTCTTGTTGCCATAGAAACCAGACTTCTGCACAGAATGGAATTCTTTGAACAACTTTGTTAGAACTTTAGGCAAGAAACATCCCTGCTATGTTTTATTAACTTTGGCCAAGTGGTTTAGGAGGAGATGTTGTGTAAAGCAAAAAGCTGAATACAGGGTGATCACAAAATGTTCACACTGTGCTCAGTTAAGCTCAAAATGCAATTCTCAAAAAAAAATTATAGTGTCTGTTGGCATTTCAAAGTATGATATATCAAATGAATATGAAGAGGAAATAAACTTACCTGACAGGGTCCTCACAAGCTCCAAATGGTAGCTGGTCAAATCCTGAACACCCAACCTCATCATCAAAATCTGTCAAAATAAAATTATAAATAGATTTAATAGAATCAAATAAATCATGATACAATTAGTGAAATAATGTGGAAATTTTATGAATTTTTTTCCTAAGGTCATCGAAAGACAGTAAAATCATTTTTCTTTTTGTGAGGAAATGAATGACTATGTCAAATCCCCACCAATAGCTAATGAAAGTAGTATTTTACCATGACTGCTAACCAAACAAATAGAAATTTTCATTCCCTTCAGACACATTTCACAGTAAAAAAAAGAACATTCTAAGGGGTGAATGCATTCCTATTCACTCCTCAATTTATAGTGCTGACTTTAATAATTTCACTGGCATGTGAAACTTCTTAACAGGTAAGAATGTTGGCCTAATTTTTAATATTGCTCACTTGAATGACCCACACAAGATCTTCATCTTCTATATTGAATTATCAACAGTCAATTCATTAGTCATACAATACCTCATTACTCAAGCATGTATTAATGAATCTGAACTGTGTCACAAACAGGTCCAAGTTTCAATTACTAGTACTTGTGACTTTTTTCTTCTTTTTTTTTAGTAAAAATATAAAATAACAGATTAGAAATTCCTAACACAGATTATATGATTATACCAGGACTCTAAATACACACATACAAACAACAGAAATATGACTAGTCCTCACAGAAGGTATACCTGTACTTTCAATTCATGCCAGTACAGTAGCAGCACTAGGAGGCCAGATATTGTGAGCTAATTTTGCAGTTCACAGGGAGTTATTTAACAACATCACAAACATACATTTCAAAGAACTGTTAAATTTAGGGTCTTTTGGGATGATCATAGTAAATCAAAGGAAAAGAGTTCATGACCTAAAGGTTAGAATTCATGTCAGGATTTCCATATGTAAAGATCATGGTCATATTTCATTCACAGGATAAGACCTCATGACCTCAAGGTTAGAGGTCATGTCAGGATCTCCATATGAAAAGGCCATGGTCATATTTCATTCACAGGGTAAGAGCTCATGACCTCCAGGTTAGAGATCATGTCAGGATCTCCATCCAGGAGGGTCATGGTCATAATTCCATTCACATGATAAAAGTCCATGACCTCAATGTTAGATGTCATGTCAGGATCTCCATATAGGAAGGTCACAGCCACATTTCATTCACAGGGTAAAAGCCCATGATCATCAGATTTAAATCTTTAAGTC
Source organism: Cyclina sinensis (assembly GCA_012932295.1). Lineage (NCBI taxonomy): Eukaryota > Metazoa > Mollusca > Bivalvia > Venerida > Veneridae > Cyclina > Cyclina sinensis. The sequence goes on along the minus strand of JAAONU010000009.1, from coordinate 28,856,315 downwards.
TTTTAATGTCAAGGACATACACAAGATTTCACTTATGAGATTTTAAACTTCCAAGGTTAGAAATCTTGCAGATATCTCTATTTGAGTAGGTAAAGGTCATTTTCCATTCATGGGATTTGAAAACATGACAGTAGCATGGGTCAATTACCTGAACATTGTGCATGCAGTGTCAGTCACTAGAAATCTTGCATTATGATCATAATGATAATATAAAACCTTTACTATTGTAGCAACTAAGAAAGTACACAAAAGTCAAAACAAACATGTGTAGAAAAGGCAAAGCAGTTTTCACAATCTGAGCAAACCTTTTTCAAACAGCTTATAACAAAATAATAATAACATTCCTATATAATTTAACCAGAACTTCATGCAGAGGTATTTTAAGAAAGATCCCCTTACCATTTAACTTTCTCACTTTACTTCTATGTACTACAATATATACATAAACATGTACAGAAAAGTTTAATGAACATGCTATGTGGAGTTACAGATACAAACAACTATAAAACTGTGACTGAGTCTCATATGTTGCTGAAAATTAAGAATGGTGCTTTTTGTATCACTTGAAATTTACATTGGTTAAAAGAATACCAAGTGAGATTGTGTAGGTCAGAAAGGCATACTCTAAAATTTCCCTCAAAATCATATAAATGTCAATGATAATTAAAAGTTCACAACCCAATGTCATGGTGTGGGCAGATAAAAATTAATATTTATATACCGGTAGGAAGTCATTGTTGTACAATTTTAAGGTGAATTATTTAAGAGATTAATTACAAAATTGATGAAAACTTTCTTTGTGTTTCATTGTCATATGGAACAATTTTGGGCGATATTCTTTTCTACCTTATCAATTATTTTTCATTTGTTAAGAATGAGCCAATAAAATATATGCTAAAGTTTGGGTATGTCCCTTTAAAAATATATGCTAAAGTTTGGGTATGTCCCTTTAAAAATATATGCTAAAGTTTGGGTATGTCCCTTTAAAAATATATGCTAAAGTTTGGGTATGTCCCTTTAAAAATATATGCTAAAGTTTGGGTATGTCCCTTTAAAAATATATGCTAAAGTTTGGGTATGTCCCTTTAAAAATATATGCTAAAGTTTAGGTATGCCCTTTTAAAAATATATGCTAAAGTTTGGGTATGTCCCTTTAAAAATATATGCTAAAGTTTAGGTATGCCCTTTTAAAAATATATGCTAAAGTTTGAGTATGTCCCTTTAAAAATATATGCTAAAGTTTAGGTATGCCCCTTTAAAAATATATGCTAAAGTTTGGGTATGTCCCTTTAAAAATATATGCTAAAGTTTGGGTATGTCCCTTTAAAAATATATGCTAAAGTTTGGGTATGCCCCTTTAAAAATATATGCAGTATATCAGTTGTTAAATTATGGGTCTAACCTCTTAAATAATTGCAATACAACATTTGCCAAATTTTGAATTGCTCCTTTAAAGTTCCATTTTCGATTGGCAAATTTCTGCAGCTTTTTTGACCCCACATAAGTCATCAGGATATTTTCTCATCATCAGAATCATTCTTTGAACTACGTTGATGATGAGTGATACTAATCTTCGTCTGCTTTTCATTTGCTTGAATATTGGCCTTCAACCTCTGCTGAATTTTTTTTTTCTTTGCCAAATAAATTTTTGAATATTAAAGACGTAAGGAATTCTACCATTTTGGTACTTGTTTTTTAATGTGAATATGCATTTTAGGGATATATAGTTTATAGAAAAGTAACAAGAGTAAAAAAAAGTTAGGTAAAGGAATATTTTAGACTCATACAGCTGGCTAAATGTTACCTGTATTTTACGAGGGTGTCAAGAACTTACCAGGAAGAGGCTGTGTCCAAGGGGAGTTAACCCAGTCATACAAAACATACAGAAACCTGACAGCCACTGACACAGGTGGACGTGGATCAGACATAGAGCCCTGCAGTAAAATATGAAATACTATTTTACATATATCTCTAGCCTTGACCTTTTATACACAAAAATGATACAATAATTATATATTTTGTACCAGAGTTCTGCAAAATGGCCACTTTTAATAAGACCATTATTTTTGAACAAATCTACTTGTAGAATGTACAAATCTAGTTTTTCAAATATGGTTTCCCTATGTTTCTTAAAAGGACTACTTTTAGCATTTATGTCAATGAAAATTGCTATATAAAGTCAGATGATATACCATTGACAGTTAAAATGCTAGGCATATGAAGATTACTATGACTGAAGCTTATAATTATACACTCAGAGAGTTGTGAGAAGACTCAATGCAACCTTGAAACATTTACCAGTTTAGCTTTAAAGACATCTAGAAGACCCGCTAGGTGGTTGTACTGGGCAGGTGTCCGCTTTAACTGAACCATACCAAACTCTATGTTTGAGCCCGGAAGTACGCAAGTACCCTGGTATAACCGTCTCCATTTCTGGTGGATTTGTACGAAAATTGGAACACAGCTGAAACATATATTTTCTTATTAAAAAAAAACTTTACAGTTAAACAATCAGTCAAAATCACCTGATCAAGAAAAGCAACTTACTTTGCAACACCCTCGCATATGCAATTTTTAAGCTTCAAACAAAAAAATGAATACTGAAGTAATGTTACTGATTTTATGGATTCTTTTTTGTCGCTGGTGGTTTTAAGCATAGAAATGTATTCAAAATGAATTTTCAAAATGGTTAAAAAAATAGCTTTAAATGTGCTAGCTAACTGGTAACAGTAAAATAGGGCACACCAGTTTCAGGTGCTAGTTAACTGGTAACAGTAAAATAGGGCACACCAGTTTCAGGTGCTAGTTAACTGGTAACAGTAAAATAGGGCACACCAGTTTCAGGTGCTAGTTAACTGGTAACAGTAAAATAGGGCACATGCTAGTTAACTGGTAACGGTAAAATAGGACACACCAGTTTCAGGTGCTAGTTAACTGGTAACAGTAAAATAGGGCACACCAGTTTCAGGTGCTAGTTAACTGGTAACAGTAAAATAGGGCACACCAGTTTCAGGGGCTAGCTAACTGGTAACAGTAAAATAGGACACACCAGTTTCAGGTGCTAGTTAACTGGTAACAGTAAAATAGGGCACACCAGTTTCAGGTGCTAGTTAACTGGTAACAGTAAAATAGGGCACACCAGTTTCAGGGGCTAGTTAACTGGTAACAGTAAAATAGGACACACCAGTTTCAGGTGCTAGTTAACTGGTAACAGTAAAATAGGACACACCAGTTTCAGGTGCTTGTTAACTGGTAACAGTAAAATAGGACACACCAGTTTCAGGTGCTAGCTAACTGGTAACAGTAAAATAGGACACACCAGTTTCAGGTGCTTGTTAACTGGTAACAGTAAAATAGGACACACCAGTTTCAGGTGCTAGTTAACTGGTAACAGTAAAATAGGACACACCAGTTTCAGGTGCTAGTTAACTGGTAACAGTAAAATAGGACACACCAGTTTCAGGTGCTTGTTAACTGGTAACAGTAAAATAGGACACACCAGTTTCAGGGGCTAGCTAACTGGTAACAGTAAAATAGGACACACCAGTTTCAGGTGCTAGCTAACTGGTAACAGTAAAATAGGACACACCAGTTTCAGGTGCTTGTTAACTGGTAACAGTAAAATAGGACACACCAGTTTCAGGTGCTAGCTAACTGGTAACAGTAAAATAGGACACACCAGTTTCAGGTGCTTGTTAACTGGTAACAGTAAAATAGGACACACCAGTTTCAGGTGCTAGTTAACTGGTAACAGTAAAATAGGACACACCAGTTTCAGGTGCTAGCTAACTGGTAACAGTAAAATAGGACACACCAGTTTCAGGTGCTTGTTAACTGGTAACAGTAAAATAGGACACACCAGTTTCAGGTGCTTGTTAACTGGTAACAGTAAAATAGGACACACCAGTTTCAGGTGCTAGTTAACTGGTAACAGTAAAAGAGGACACACCAGTTTCAGGTGCTTGTTAACTGGTAACAGTAAAATAGGACACACCAGTTTCAGGGGCTAGCTAACTGGTAACAGTAAAATAGGACACACCAGTTTCAGGTGCTAGCTAACTGGTAACAGTAAAATAGGACACACCAGTTTCAGGTGCTTGTTAACTGGTAACAGTAAAATAGGACACACCAGTTTCAGGGGCTAGCTAACTGGTAACAGTAAAATAGGACACACCAGTTTCAGGTGCTTGTTAACTGGTAACAGTAAAATAGGACACACCAGTTTCAGGTGCTAGTTAACTGGTAACAGTAAAATAGGACACACCAGTTTCAGGTGCTAGTTAACTGGTAACAGTAAAATAGGACACACCAGTTTCAGGTGCTAGCTAACTGGTAACAGTAAAATAGGACACACCAGTTTCAGGGGCTAGCTAACTGGTAACAGTAAAATAGGACACACCAGTTTCAGGTGCTTGTTAACTGGTAACAGTAAAATAGGACACACCAGTTTCAGGTGCTTGTTAACTGGTAACAGTAAAATAGGACACACCAGTTTCAGGTATTATCCTACTACTCATAAGTTTGACCTTACTCATATATCATCAATTGGGAAAGAAGCTCATGTAACTACTATTATACTGAGATGTCATTATAAGTTTGACCTTACTCATATATCATCAATTGGGAAAGAAGCTCATGTAACTACTATTATACTAATTCAGTGACTGCTTCCTGGGTTCACACCTGTTCTGGCACTTAAAGGGCTCAGCAGGGTGCCAGAGAAAAGGGCAAGGCGCACTTGCTGGAGATGATCATCCTTGGTGGGATTTACACAAGGAAATTTTAGCTAAAGAGTCTAGTGTTCAATCAAGTGACTATGTCCACTCACTCAAAATTATCAAATACTGTCACCATAATATCTATATTTCATTAAATAGCCTAGGATACACAGTATTCATTATCTGAAAACATGTAAGTACTCAAAGAATATTTTCTTATATTCACTTACCTGCAGTTTTCCTTTTTGGCCTTTTACAATGTACATTGTTATATATGGAACTAAATTTAGACTCGTCTTGGTGAGTGTAAACTTTCTATGGAGAATATCACATCATATTCTATGCTTTAAAAATGTCAATATTTTGTATAATATTTTACCATCCAGCATCTGTCAGAGCAATGTTAACCGATGACAGTAGTAGTTTCACCCTGCTCTCCCCTAACACAGCTTCTGTGTTTCCACCTGGGCACAGTGTCACAAAATCCTGAAGGCCATACCTATAACAGATTCAGGCACTGAGTTATATCTAGACTTGAAAAAGGTCACAGAATATAGATTATAAAATCCTGCATGTATTTTGTTCTGGCATGAAAAGTTTACTGGCATATGAATTTACACTTATAATTCTGATTAAAGAGGAAGTCCAGAGTGGATTTTACATTCAATTTACTGTCTGTTTCTATAAAATTAAGATAAAAGTAATAGACATTTAAAATATTCTAACAAGAAATTGCAAAATGAAACAACAAAATGTAAAAGAGAGTGCCTATATACTGTTTGAAAGTCTTAAATGGTCAACAAAACTGGAAGGTGAAACAAGTCGCCATGTCCATATTATAAAGTGGAATAAATGCAACAATACAGTGTTTTTTCAATAATTCATTCTGATACCTGTATGGAATAAATATACATACACAAATAATTCATTCCAAATTTATAACTTCTTAATAACTTAGTTATTACAAATTATGGTCTATAGGCCCAGTAGAGAGACAAGGTGATATGAAAACCTCACGACCTTACCATCTGCAAATACAGTGTGCTCTGGAAGGGAAGTCATTCTCCATGTTCAGTAAATCTCCATACACAGTTGGTGTGATCTCTGATAAAAAAAAAAAACATAATGATCATGAGTCACTGATTTAAAAAAAATTCTTGTGGTTTCACTGCATTTTAACTTTCTTTTCTTTTATTTTCATTGTTCTTTCCTTTATGGTTATAAATATAAATTCATATTTACTTTTACCTTAACCATTTTTATTCCTTTACCATAATCATTATCAAATTCCTAATCATTATTCATTTTATAATTTGTTCTCATATAGATATGTTCAGTATTTCCAAAATATTTTGACATTTTATTTGGAACTTTTTTTTTTTTTTTTTTTTTTTTTTTTTTTTTTTTTTTTTTTTTTGGGGGGGGGGGGGGGGGGTTGCAAGGTTGGGGGGGGGGGGGCAGGGCTGATTTGTAACAGCTTTTTTCAGTATAGTTTAAATAAATATAGCTATGGTAAGTCCCATTTATTGTTGTTTTGGTCATGAGATAAAAACATTCTGACACTCCTTAACATTTCATATAAACTTTTATTCAACTTGTCTAGGAAAAATGCTATTTATCTTGCCAGAGGCTTGTTTCCTAAAATCAGTGAATACAAGTTTGTAGGAATGTTAACGAGTACTTACAATGTACTTACATCATTTTCATTTCCATTATGAGTACTTACAATGTACCTATATCATTCTCATTTCCATTACAAGTACTTACAATGTACCTGTATCATTTTCATTTCCATTACGAGTACTTACAATGTAACTATATCATTCTCATTTCCATTATGAGGACTTACAATTTACCTATATCATTCTCATTTCCATTACAAGTACTTACAATGTGCCTGTATCTTTCTCATTTCCATTACGGTTACTTACAATGTACTATATCATTCTCATTTCCATTACAAGTACTTACAATGTTCCTATATCATTCTCATTTCCATTACAAGTACTTACAATGTTCCTATATCATTCTCATTTCCATTACAAGTACTTACAATGTACCTATATCATTCTCATTTCCATTACAAGTACTTACAATGTTCCTATATCATTCTCATTTCCATTACCTTTATCATTATCTTCTTCCTCCTCCCCACTTTCCTTCTCAGCAGATTTTTCAGCTTTCTCATCACGAGACTTTAACCAGATATGTGTTAGGGTAAACTTGAAATCTGCAAATGCCAGTTCTTCTGTCTTTTCTTTCCAGGTTCCATTGGTATAAGCACCCTGAAAAGCAGTATTACATACACCTGTGCTTCTTGGAATCTTTTTCACACTTTCAGAAAGTAAACATATTTATTTTCATCAAATAATCCTTGAAATCTAGCTCATACATTTTCAGAAGTACTCTGCCTCTGAAGGCTTTTGTTCCTTTCAATAAGAATTCTCTTTCAGTTTTCAAGCAATTGAAAAATTTACCTTAAGTTTTAGGACAAATCTGTTATAATTATAAAATATCCATCTAAACAAAGTAATGGTGAATATTTTCTATCATTAAACAAACCTAACAGTTCCTATACTTTACTAAAAATCACAGTCTTCATAAAAAAGAACAATATATCTTCTCCCTTTTACCTCTTGCTTTTGTCATTCAATCTACAGATTTTCAGAAGTTGTAGTTTTGATTGGCCTAGACTTTGAAAAAATGTTTAGTAGATTCTTCATAGGATTAAAATAGAAATTTTACCTTTGTGGCTGGAGGTTTAGGCAAACAGCTTACAAGTTTCCATTCATGAAATATCTCTTCTACTCGAGAAATAAATCTGAAACAAAAACATCTATGAGAAGAAAATGTATGATACTACATGGGAATGTTAAACTCATAGCAAAGTATTTTGGTTTGAATACTGTACCAATAGGCATACATGTAGCTTGGCTTATATGGAAGAGAAGGCTCTGCTTCTTTTTGGTCTGCTGGCATTTTTCTTTACAATAAACAGTCATATCTATTGATTCATTATCCTATAGCAAATGTAAAGAACAAAGAAACATGACTGTAAGAAGGCAGGAACCTGTACTTGGATGCCTTTAGTCCAATCTTGTCTCTCTAAGCTGTTTAAATATTTTGCACTCAACAGAATTGAGGCTTCTAGCAATTACAACATGAAGATGCTGCTTAACTCTGTTCTTTGTCCTGGCAACTCTTTCTTCACAGTACTCACCTTTCCCAGTCAGAAGCTGTTGTAAAATCTGTTATCTCAAACACCTCAGCATCCTGGAAAGGATTTATATTTGCATTTGATAAGCTAGAAGTGCATACTAAAGCTTATACAGTAGGTGAATGCCAAAAAGTTTGAAGTGCTGTAAAATAATCAAGGAAATAGTACTTTTAACATTCACCCTGCCAGTGTATTTATCAATGCCTGCTTCATTGTTCAGTATTCAAAATCATACTGGCTTTACTAATTATAATAATATATTGTACCACATGCCATACATTTATGTTTAAATATTAATCAATTTCAAGAACCAAAGATCTGAAATAGAACAGATTAGAAACTCCTATTTCAGCCAATGAAATACAACTTTTTATCTCTTGGCAAGTCATCATTTTCCATAAAATGTTGGAAATCTGTGTAATAAGAAAAAAGTTCACCATGAAAATATTTAATGAGTTGTAGAAATTCTTACTTTAAGTAATCACCTTGCAAATAACTGACAGTTTTCAAACATTATTTATAACACTGTAGTGTTTCTACTTTGTTTACAACTTGTTTTATTTCTGCTCTGATTTAAATAAGTAAGGTATTATTTTGTTAAAATATGTATTCTCTACTGCACGATTCAATCTGCTTTCATCAGGCTAAATTGTGAAAGAGATATTTGAGATCTAATGCAAAACAGGACTTTGCAAGATCTTATCTACCTGATGTGGGATTTAAAAAGATTTAGAAGTCTCTGCATGGAAGGTACATTTTATCTATGAGATGGACACTTTCAAACTTTTATCAAATTATAATAACCTGGCCGATGACGACAACTTTGGACAGACATCTACCTAACCATGGAAAACTTCGCTTGAGTTGCAAACATTCCAGACACTCTATGTTGCTAAAGAGCTAGCTGAACAGCTAGGCTGTTGGAAATGCTTTATGAATCTATAGTGTCCACTACGATACTAAAACATTTAGTCAACATATACTTTTCTCAAAGGTGGTCATTACCATGACGTGAAATGTTTTTAAAGAGAATCCTCTTTAAACCCTTTTCCAGTGGCAAAATTTTTGTCCTCTGAGCCAATACTACAGGTCTGTGAACAAATAATAACTTTTGACAGGTGTTATTGTTTACAAATTACCTCCCTTGAGATAAGTTCTATACCACCTCATTTGTTTGACAGAACTTTCTTTAAACTAATCAATTTCGTGATTAAGTAAAATCATCATATTATCATTTATCGTATATTCTTCAGATGGGCGCAGTATAAATCTAAATAACAATAAAAAATACAAAATTACATCGTCAGCTGCCATTTTCGACATTTACACTGTTTTTCACGTCGTGTAAACATTACGTCCCCACCGTTAAAAAACAAGAAAAAAATGGAAGCTGTTCCGCGGATGCCGATGCTATCTTTTGAACTGAAACACAGCCCAGAATATGTTGAATTTGGACCAACTTTGAAAAAGGTATATTAATCAGTAATCTGTCAATTTGTACGGCCAGGATCTATTTTAGGTAGAGAATGACTTGTCAACAAGTGTCAATTCAGGGGAAGTAATTTGTAAACAAGTAGCTGTCAAAAATTAATGATGCAGTTAAATATTTCCATATATAATATTTGTGAGGAAAGACATAGATACTCTATAAAACTGATATTCCCAAGAAATTGTTGCATTACTATTCTACATATTCTTGGAATCTTATTGTCGAAGAGCTATACAATATTTCCTAACTGATGAGTCATGCTCATATGATTCTGTTGCCTTTTTTTTTGCAGAATGATCTGTTTAAATTTGAATTCATTTCACCAGTTGACCATAGAGCCATTGTTCTTTGAAGAGATTAGTAATCTTAGATTTTTTGAGTTGTAATGGAATACACCAGGGTTTTTATTACTGAAAGACTGCCATTGGTCGGTGTCTTCCCCTTGCCTTTTTTCCCCCAAAAAATTGATTTTCCCTTAAAAAAACCATTTCCCCTGCATCAAGTTTAACATTTTCTGATGGTTTTGGTTAAGTAATATAACATTCTCTTTAATGAAATAGTAATTTATCTTCAGACATAAGATTTATGGACAAGTATGATTTTATATTCGATCCAAGGCTAAATATAGCAAGTATTATGCCATTTTGTCCCAGCATTCCTCACTCGCTAAAAATAACATGTAGACAGGAACCAAATTCATTTAGGCCCAGATATAAAAGAAAAATTGTCTAACATTCAAAAAGTAACAACTGGAGCAAGTATAACAAAAAGATAAAACTTTCTGATGCAAAAAAGTACAAAGCGTATTTAATCTTTTTTCGGGCAAAATGATATATCTCCATCGGATCATACTCTGAGTCAGGGAATTTTTACAGATGGAGGTGGATGAATGGGATGAAACAGAAAGTATGTGTCGGTCAGTTATTGTACCAGTACTCAACCTGAACCTGAAAGTAATAATCTTAACAGTCAATGTTTCAACTCAAAAATACGAGGCCAGATACTCTTGGTTATATAACAGTCTTTGAAATGATTGTTAATCTGTTTAAAGACAGAAAAGACAGAGACATGCGCCTGTAGTTTTAAATTGTTAAAGAGTGATTATCTGTTTACAGTCAGGGTATTGAAAACAGTAGAAGGTTGCAACTGAAAAAGTGGTTTATTCAGACAGCTTCCCCTAATTGGCCTTCGCACGTTTTTTTACCAGCATCCAGAATCTTCCCCTTTTCCAAAAAAAAAAACCCTGTACACAAGAAGTTTACTTATTTGAATCTGATAGTTACTGTCATTTTGAATATAAATCTACTGTTTTCAGGAGCAAGATAAAGAATTAAATCATTCAGGAAAGGCATGCTCTTTATTATTTACATGTACACTCATCTGTAAATTACACATGGCGGGTAATCTTGACTGTTGTGAATTTTCATTGTTCGAATCAATTGTTGTTAGCCAGTTGATGAAAGCTGGAAGATAAAGGGAAATTGATGCTTACATAGTGCAACATGGGATTAAGTTTTTGAATTAGTTCCTGAATTTATTTTATCGCAAATTATCATTTAATTACTCTGTTTGTTTTATAAAAATGGGAAGTTTGTTAAGCAAGCTAGTCTAAAGTGAATTCATGTATTGCACTTGTCATTTTAAGCTCAACTATTCTACTTACCCTCTGCAAAATATGAAATAAAAGAACTGAAGTTATAACAGAGGATATTCTTATGAACAAGAAAGTCTGCAACAGAAACATGCAATGGATCTTAGAATACACAACATAGAGTAGGATTCGAACTCCAATCTTAGGGCATTGAAGGCCAGCACTCTAACCACTGAGCCAAAGAATTGATTCCCTGATGCAGTTGTCAGAGGTTGTATTTATACAATTATAGGAAAGTGTGCACTACACTGTAACAATATATAGTATATACATAAAGATTAACCATTTCCTGAAAGATTGAGTAAGGATGGTTATGTATCTTATAAACAGCTCTCCTATAAGTGATCATAGCAAAAGTTAAATTGATGTTAAAATTATTGATTTGTTACTGTTTCAGTATATCAGAGATCATTATGGGGAAGACCCAGCACATTATAACAAAAGCTGCAATGAACTTGAGCAGCTTAGACAGGTAAATGTATCTAATATACTTACTTCTATAAAAGCACAAAATTTAACTTTGAATTGATTGGCCTGTGTTAGAACAAAGTTGTCTTAGGTAAAAAAATATGAACTGTTTCTTGTACACGAGTATACATGTATATCAGACAGATAGGTTGTGGGATATTTACATTTGAAATGTTGTTGTTGTTGTTTTCATATTTACCTGCTCAGAGGAGGAAAAGTTATGTGTTAGAATATGACAAATTGTTTACAGTTGTTTCTTTAAACATAACTTAGGTGAAGTGAGAAAATGATGCTGTACTTTTATTTCAGAGTGCTGTACATGTGTCACATGACTTCATGGGCTGTAGTACTCTCAAGAAGTACTTTTCACAGCTACAGTTCTTACAAGGAAGATTTCCCATGCTGGAAGGTGGGGAAGCCTCAATACCTTTTACTTGGTAAGCTGATTTGACTTCAGTAAAACAGTCTGTTTTGTAATTCACTGATATTATACCATAAGCCTCTGAACTACTGCCATGGTGTTTTAAAAAAAATTCTATTACTTATTTCTTTGTTTGCAGAACAAGGCAGAGTATTTCAAATCCTTCCTTTTTCAAGTGACACAACCACTATCATCTTTGAATCGTTTGAATAACAATGCCAAATCTATACCTCAATGCTGTACAATCCACAGCTATACCATAACCTGTCTTTATCTTTTCAAATGAATTCAGAAGATTAAAGTGAAAACTTACTGCAGTGAATGTTATTTTTGGCATCGTCTATTGTCTAAAAGGTTAATGTTTAAGGATAAACAAACCAGAACAAGTGTAATGAACTTGCTCGTCAGATTTCAGTCACTGTACAAGAAAAGGGGAGGAAGGTGTTAAATACTTTCAGAATTAGACTGCTGTGATTGAATTCTATAAATAAATTGACCAGTATATTTTATCATGCATATATTCACTGAATTGAAGGGAGGAAGTATTTTCTGGACGAGAGATGACACTAAGTGATATAAAGTATGAACAAGCTTGTATATTGTACAACATTGGAGCACTGCATTCAGTATTGGGAGCTATGGATACTCGACAAAGTGCGGATGTAAGTTGAAGCCTCAGTCATATGTCATTATACGTGTGAAAACACTTGTAAATATGCACACACATTCAGTACACATGTGATTTCATGATTTAAGATGAAAAATGAATACGGAGGGGTGAATGCAAAAGTTGTAAGTGCTATAACATAATAAAAGCAGACAGCACTTTTTTTGCCTTAAACACTTGATATTTAAAGCCAAAAAGGTAGAAGCAATACCAATGAACACATAATTCTGTACAGAAAAAAGTAACACTGGTATTCTTCAAGCTCAACACTTTATTGTCATAAATATCAGAGACTGTAGTCCGTTTGAAATTTTCAGCAATTTCTCTCCCTCTGTAAAACCATAAAGATAGTGAAGTAACCGTTTAGACATTATCTTGAATGTTCAGTAGCTAGATGCCAAAGCAACAGGTATGTTAGAATTGGCATACATGTAAAGCTACATCACAGTTTCATTTTTCCAAATTTTAAAGGGACATACCCTAACAGTAACCCACAATATACTGTGTATGTGTTTTAATGGCTTAGACTCTATAAAATAAAAGAAGGCAGGTATGTCTTCAATGTGTCATGGGTTGTTTGGTCTGCCATTTAATGCGGACATAGAAATACAATCTATAAACTTATACATCATATTCAGGAAATTCACATGAAGGTTGCACTTTATTATATTTGTTATTACTATTTCTTACAGGGAATGAAAGTATCTTGCACACATTTCCAGTGTGCCTCATGGGCTTTTGAATATTTACGAGACCATTTCGGATGTGCTGCCATGTGTTTGGATATGACACATGAACTATTAACTTTTCAGTTGAACTTGATGCTGGTAAGAAAAAAATCAACAGTCTCAATTGTTTTCTTACTTTTTGACTGGCCATGATCCATCAGTATTTGTAAGCATTTTCTGATGGTGAATCACTTCCTTTAAGATTTTTCAGTCAAACTTTCGGCTGTCAACAATTTCTCTCAAGTGGCAAGAGTTTTTATTCAGTTGTCATGAATATTAATGATTATTTTTACCTGCATAAAATCTTGATAGAGTTTGAAATTAGATGAACAGTGTTCTGAAACTAGGTCACCAGATCAGATCTTTTTGTCCACTCTGGACAAGACAGGAGGCTTTATTTTTGGCCCAGCCTTTTAGAAGATACATTGTAGATCAAGGTGTTTTATGTAAATATCTCTTGGTCATGATGTACAGCAAATATCTGTTTCAAAATTTTGTAATGGAAAATGTACACACTGAATGCTAGCAACTTCAGCTTTACTTGTATAGCAGAAATTGGTGTAAAGTCATTTTCTTCAATAACATGACATTATTTGCAATTCTAAACCTTTTGAAAAGATACAGCTCATGAATGTTGTGACAACTTGAATGAAAAAAAGATATTTTCAGGCCCAGGCCCAAGAGTGTATTTTGGAGAAGTCGATGACAGACAGCAGAAAAAGCACAATAACTGCAAAAGTTGCGGCACAAATTGTTGAATTTTATAAGACATCACTAAAACACCTCGATGTCTGCAACTCACAGGAACTAATCAGCACAAAGAGATATAAGGTAGTTTTGTGTACAGTATTTAATGTAATTCAAGTTTGATGAGCCATTGTGTAGATTAAAGGGTTAAAGGTCATTGGCTTGAATGCATTCAGTAGAGGTTGACCTAGACTTCCAGTTTCTAGGTACAAGTATAAGTTAAACACAGGTTGGGAAGAAGTTAAAGAAAGTAGTTCGCATAAGATGCAGCGCTTTCTGTACATTTGCATGCTGTGATCTTTATACTAATAACTTATTACTTCAGGTGATTCTCTGTTCTCTTACTTTTACAGCCCTGAAGACAAAAAAGGAAAAGTTTGATTTACTTCTGTATAACCAAGAGGGGTTCAGGAATAGATACTTACAATTTTATACATGTACAATCACAGTTTTTCTTTTTTCAGGATTGGAAAAAAAGGATAGATCTAAAGATTTTGTTTTACACATGTATAACCAACTTCTACATGGGACGTCAGTCTGAAGATCAGCAGAAACATGGGCAGTGTCTGGCCTACTATACCATAGCCCTAGAGAAACTTACAGAATGCGAGAAACTTGCTAAGGTATCTATTAATCCAAGCATGTTATCTTGTGTAGAAAGCTTTTAGTGTAATTATGCTGAAATTGTTTATTAAATCTAACAAAGAGATTTCTTTTTGTAGTATGGATAAGTGAACAAAATATTGTTTAAATCAAGCTTCGGAAAATATTCATTTTGTTTAAATTAATTTACTTGGGGAACAAGTTTTGATACTTGTATTAATCTTGCTTGATGTCAGCTTTTTGGGTTCAAACTAGAACTTTGTTGAAAGCAATTTGTCCTTTAGACTCACTCATGGTGGTAAATAAGTGAGCAAGCTCTGAATTATGGTTCAGGAGACGAATTTTGTGACAGCTGTCCTCTGATCATGTTTAAAGGGCTTGGTGGAATTTTAGTCTATGCTTTCACTGAATTATTTTACTTTTTTTCCACATAATTTGATATCTTATTGCGTAAACTTTAATTACTTAAGCTTGCGTGGTTTTGGTTCATTGTAATGTTGATATTGTTTCAGAATGAGGGAGTTGAGATTCAAGACACATTGAGATTTACACATGATGTTGTTGGCGGAAAGTAAGTCTTGGCAATTTAACCTTTCCTTTTCCTTCAGTGCTCTTTATACCTTGCATAGACATGTACTGTCATCACCGGTGTCTGTTATTTATGTTGCTCACTTGTAAACCACTAGAACTTCTCTTACGCTTGGATTTCAGTTTGAGTTATCTATACTAGCTGGTGTTGGAGAACAAATCAGTTGTGTCTAGTAGTAGTAACTGCTATATACAGTGGTTAGGTCAAGTACAGGTCATTCAAACAGAAGCACTCTTTACTTACCTTTGTGTCAAATTTAATTGTTTGGAAGCAGGAGTTAAGAAATATGAAGAGTTGTAAATTGTGAAATTTTCAGTAACATTTCAGAGTAATTTCTTCCAAATTGAATTGTTAAACCCCAAGACAGTATGATCACAAAAAATGTAGATTTTTTTATATATTAAGAGAAAAGAAGAAGTACAGTTTTGTAACTACTGTTGACTTAATATTCTTTGAAAAGGCAGTGGGCCTG
Source organism: Cyclina sinensis (assembly GCA_012932295.1). Taxonomy (NCBI): domain Eukaryota; kingdom Metazoa; phylum Mollusca; class Bivalvia; order Venerida; family Veneridae; genus Cyclina; species Cyclina sinensis. Next base: position 28,840,545 of record JAAONU010000009.1, on the reverse strand, counting down.
ATAATTGTCTTGTAGACTCACATTTTTTTTAGTTGAATCCCATGTTTTTGTTCCTAGCAAATGTACCAATGGGAATAATTTTGAATTCATTCTTTTGCAATTCGTTCGAATATGTTTTAACTGTTAGGTTTGGAAATTTTTTTCAGTTGATCTCTTTGACAACCAGCCATTTTCAATTTAATTACATTTTTCAGGCATCAAGCGGCCAAGAAGGACAATGATTTTGTTTATCATGACAAGGTCCCTGCAGCAGACTCCCTGCCTGAAGTTAAAGGTAGGTCAGGTTCCTATAATATTCAGAATGCTTGCATTCCAATACAATTTTATGTCCCACATCAAAAAAAAAGCTGCAAGGTATGGTCCTTTGCAAATGTTGGCATGTCTAACCTGCAGACAGATAGTGCATTAGTCACTGGACCAAGACAAGGAATGATACAAAAAGGTGATAAGTGCTCTAAAATAAAAAAAAGTAGATGGAACATTTTTGGTTTTTCTCTTTGGTAAGTTTACTGAATAGATACTGGAGAATGTGTTGTCTTTGGAACTGCTGAAGTAAAAGGCAGGAAAGTTGTTACAGTTGTTCACTATACCTTACCATACACTAATGACTTTGTAAATTGAGCACAACTTGCAAAAAGTCATTACTCCCCAGGTTATTTATGGTATTTTAAAACAGTTCTGTAATCTATTTCAGGTGCACCTCTTGTGAAAGGTATACCGTTTAACCCAAATGATCCGGAGATTTCGGGGCCAGACATCTTCCAGAAATTAGTGCCTATGTCGGCACACGAGGCAGCTTCCCTGTACAGGTGAAGGAACTCAAGAGAATGTCATACTTTATAGGGACTTGGTATCCTGTGGCTCATTTTGCCACTCACAAAATTTTACTACAGTTGAAAAGCAATTAAATGAATCTTAATAGAACAGAATAGAACATAATTGTCAGGGAGCAACCATGTTAGACTTGAGTATCCATTGGCTCATTTTGCCACTCACAAATTGTACAATGGTTGAAACATGATTGAACTTATAATGATGGAACAAAATTAGTGTGTACTACAAAAAACATTGGTCAGTCCCTCCTGCTTTGAGCAAAAGGTCAAAAAGAATATCATGAATGTGGTGGATTCGAAGAGTTGTGACTGTTAATTTAAACAAAATAAAATACTAATTCAGTAAAACTCAGCTAGTTTTCTCTGTGATTTAAGATAGTTTGCAAACCTGACTTGACCTTTTTTTTTTGTAAAATACTAGTAAACGGTCATAATATTACAAATATTATATTTATAAACTACATTTAAAAAGTCTCTTTACAGGAGGTAGATAGGTATTCCAAAATCAGTCGAGACTTGCTTGTTCCTGAAAATTCTATTGTTTATTTGCAGTGAAGAGAAAGCAACTTTATTAAGAAGAGTGGTCTCTGAGATTCAAGAAAAAAATGAAGAACTGACGTACGTGGATTTCCAACTACTGTTTTAGACCTTCCATGTTACTCAGAGTTTTAAGACTGATTTTTTAAAGTCATAAAATTACTTTTATCTGTTGTTGAAATAAGAAAAGATGTTTTTTCCCCTCCATAGCTTGTACAAATGGATTTGTGACTTCAAAAAGAAGGAAAATTTTCAGATATCTTGTAAAGTATCTTGGAATCCTGTGTCTGAGACTTTAAAGCCTGGGTTTGATAGTGGAACGTAGGTCAGCATAGAACTGGAAAGTCAACCTTCAATGAATTTTAGTCGTTTAAACAGCTGCTACAATAAAAGAAATATGTTGGAATGTTTTTTGTTTATTTTTTTCCAGAGACCTGAAGTACTCTTGTTAAAGTGAGCCACAATGCTGTAAACTAAACTTTCTGCTAATCATTGTTATCAAAGGAATGTTCATTCCCTTATCCATATTTTGTTAGTTGGTTTTTTTAAGAATGGTTAATTTAATACGCAAAGAATCCACAGTAGAAAAAGGATAAAAGTTTCAGGAAGAGTTGAGAGAGATTTTTGAATAAAGTCATATGTTTCTGATGTTTAGTTTATATTTACAGTCAGTATCTGGCATCATTACAATTGGACCAAACTGCCCTTAATCCAGAGCCAGAGAGGCTTCCCCAACAGCTTCTTGAGAAATGTGCCGCCCTAAGTGTGCGACCAACAGCTATAAAGGAACTGGTTGACTCCATGACAGGTAGTGATTGAATGTGTATTTTGACTAACTGCAGATTTATCCCTCCATGGGAGTAATTATCACAAAGCTTAAAAATGAATTATAAACAGTTGTAATACTCTTGAATTGCGAGAATCAGTGATACCTCAGTTGACAGGTTCATAAAGATGTATCCCTGATTTTCGTTAGAACAATGAATTACATAATTTTTTAACTGTCCGGCCATCTGTCAGTCTGCCCTTTGGACAAGACCTTCCCACTGACCTATATTTGTTTGACCTTGACTTCTGAATGACCTTCACCATGGACATCCAATTGTCAGAAAACTTTAACATTGGCCATAACTTCCTCATTAGTAAGTGAATATACTTCATACTTGGACACAACACACCTTTGGACAAGACCTTCCCACTGACCTATATTTGTTTGACCTTGACCTCTCAGTGACCTTCACTTTGGACATCCAATTCTCAGAAAACTTTAACATTGGCTATAACTTCCACATTAGTAAGTGGATATACTTCATACTTGGACACAACACACCTTTGGACATGGCCTTTTCACTGACCTATAGTTATTTGACCTTGACCCCTGAATGACTTGTTCTCAGCTCAAAAGTCAAAGCACCACTTCGGGGGCATTGTCATCTTACAGTGACAGTTCTTGTTTTTTCCAGCAATAAGATGATTTAAGAAAGTGATGAACAGTCTAACCTGGGTTATATTAGGATTATCTGTTTACAGATATATAATGCAACATCAGCAAAAATCAGCTTTGAGTCCTGTTGTTGTTACGGTTACATATATATACATCCGAAAATTTATTTTTGTCTCAAGCTTTTTCAGATCTGTGAAGCAAGTATGAATATTCATTGCTTTGGTACACAGTCAAAAAACATACAGAGAAGAATGGAAAAGAGTTGATATGATGAATATTAATACATTTTTTGCATAATTTCTTCCCTTGTTTTCAGCGGTGTCGAATGTTTCCACAGAGGTTGATATAGGGATACAAGAAATACAACAGACATTGCAGGAGGAGAGTAAAGCTGAGCTGGAATTCCAGGTATATCCCTAAATTTCTTAAATAGACTAGTCCAACTGTAAATGTGGATTGTTCTATCTATGACAAGCAGGGATGATGGTTACTTGCTTGTTTTTGGTTTTTCTCCTATAAATAGGAGTATATGAAATATGAAGTATATTTAACATGATTGTTGAAATTTTATTAATTTTTTTGTGTGAGTGTGTTACTACATAATCCCTTTTACTAGAAACTGAGAACTTTAAGCTAAAAAGAATTACATCAGTATTTGTGTCTTGAACTGCTGTCTTCAGTTTAATGATAGATGATAGTTTTTCACAAGACAGCAGCCATAATCACTCAAATGAAGATGCCTTTTTTCCTTCACATAACTGACATAGAAACCAGTGATTAGCAGATCAAAGGTCAAGGTTACATGCTTGTCAAGGTCAAAATCTTTAAGGTGTATCTAGCAATAGCAATTTCAGAATGAGTGACAGATGAACAGAAAACTGAAAGTCACAATAGTATTTATCACACATTTTAGAATGTCATCTTGAGTTTGTAAGGTACATGTATAATTTTGATTATTTCTTTGGCTAGGAAACCTTTGGAAAGCGTAATCCAAATGCGATTCTCTCAGAGATTGCCCAGGAATGTGCGAGGTTGGAGGAGGGTCACAAGAAAGGCAGCCAGTCCAATACTGACTTGCATAAAGCTATGAATACACATATTAATAACCTGAAACTTCTCAGCTCCCCACTAGAAGACTTACAGAAGCTTCTGCCATCAGTTGATAAGGACAGGGGTAGGTCAATATATAATATATATGGATTTGTCAAATACATGTTATATGTGTATATGGATTTGTCAAATACAAAATTTATATGGATTTTTAAATATATACTTAATATGGATTGTCAAAAACTAAAAAACAAATGAACCAGAGAATAAAAGTTATAGAATTAGACATGAATTAACAAGGAGAATAAAATGGAGGATACAAAGTAGCACTAAGTATACACATAACATGGAGGACACACATTTAGTGGAGGATACACATTACTTGGAGGATACAGCATAACACTAAATGTACATATAACACTGAGGCTTAAAATTACAGGGAATATACAAATAACATGGAGGATACAAAATAATCAGAAGTTTTCCCTTTCAGATCCAGAGAGTAATGACATTATCAGACAGTTAAATACTTTGCTGTCTAAAATTGAGGAAATGCAGACACAGAGGCAAACATTGGAAGACCAGCTTAGGAAGGAAGTGATGGAGGATGATGTAACAGGTGTCCTCTGTAAACAGGAAGCTGTGAACAGAGAAGTAAGAAATTTAGGAATACTAGGACTAGCAGTGGGAATACCATTTATCAAGACAGTATATTAGAATGTGCATTAGACAATATTTTTATTTGATTTTCTCTGTTGATTAAAAAGAGTTTCTAGGCAACAATTTATTAAAAAGATTGAATAGACAATTATCGATTTAAAAGTGTGAATAGATGATTATTGATTAAAAAGAGTGAATAGACAATTATTGATTTAAAAGTGTGAATAGATGATTATTGATTAAAAAGAGTGAATGGACAATTATTGATTAAAAGAGTGAATGGACAATTATTGATTAAAAGAGTGAATAGACAGTTATTGATTAAAAAGAGTGAATAGAGGATTATTGATTAAAAAGAGTGAATAGACGATTATTAATTAAAAAATTTTGCTAGTAAAGTTCTGTACCTTAGTATTTGCAGAATGGGTTGCATACAGTGTTAGATGTATTCACATTGAAAGAGTTTTACTTATTTTACACAAGGCTCTGAAGCATACTATTTTGTTGGAGAGCATGCACAAAATTGGGTTTTACACTGACAGTTGAATGTTGACGAAACAAACTTTTTTTATCTACAACATTACAACTATTTGATGTTGAATTTTTGTAATCAATATTACAAAAGCTGGATGCTTCTTTTTTACTTCAGCAGTGGTTCTGTAGTACAGGTTTATGCTTTGATATTTCGAAATGACGTGTGTTTCAGGTCTTGTTTTCGGAACAACTTAAAAAGCATGATAAGACTACAAGCCTCATACGACAGAATCTGACAGCACAGAACAACATTCTGAGAGCCCTGACTGATGCTAATGCCAAGTATGCCAGTGTGAGAAAAGCTACAAGTGAAGCAATTGTGAGGTAGGGTATATAGTATTCACTGGAACAGTACAATATGATAAGGGAAGTCAAGATTTTCTTCAAACATTTACATTCAAGTTTTTAATTTTCTCAACATAAATAGACACTAGTGCAAGATAAATTTGAAAGAGTTGGCCGGTGTGAAAGTGCTAGCCATGGTTAATAACTTTTTTCCCCCCAATAAAATGAAATCCTAGTTATGACTTTGAGAAGTAGCTCATGAAGACTCACTTTAAGTTGTTAAAGTTACCCATTTCTTTTGTATTTTTGTAAATTGACTCATGCTTTTCAAAATTTTTGCTTTGTACATAGATTTTGGTAACTCTCAAGGATATGTATAAGTAATTTACAAATTATAATGTGTATTTATTTATTACAGACGAGAACAGACCATACGAGATCTGATAAATTCATATGACGTGTATGAGGACTTGAAAGCCAAGTCACAGAAAGGCTTGGAATTCTACAAGAAGCTTGAGACGAATGTTGGGCGTCTGCTGACCCGCTGTAAAAATGTTTGTAAAGTTCAGCAGGAAGAGAGGCAGAAGATGTATAACAAATATAAACCCAAAGGTAAACATTTAACCCCAAAATAGAAATGATGGAAGAAAATAAGCCAACAGATACATTTCATCTATATAAAGATACGTACCAGATGGTACAACTACAAGGCAAGGGTACTACAAAGATATAAACCAGATTGTAGTAATTCAAATGGGAATATTGAAATATACAGAACTACTATCATAGGTGGAAGGAAATTGACAAAAGTTTAAAACATAATCTTGCATCCTGTTCATTTGGTTACATCTATACCTCAAATATTAACATTAATTCTGATACACTGTATTTCTGCTGGAGTCATCAGGGTTATGTTATCATCACTAAATCTTTAACTGACTGAAGTTTATAGGTGCTAGGCCTCAGAATCAGTGGGACTCTTCATATTTGACAGGTAGCAGTTTTTCTCATAGAGAATATAAGTCTTGTACATTCCAAACATGATTATCAGAGGTACAAGCTTTCTCTTGTATTTGAAGTGCTTTTGAAAATGACTGTGGTACTAGAGCAGTTAAGGTTATCTTGATTTTACCTTATTGTGTTCTGATATATCTGTAGCCCCCACACCCATAAGACCAGCCATCCCCAAGGCGGTACCAACAGACACAGGAGATGAGGACATGTTGACTGATATACCTGGTATACCCCACCCACCTGCACATACAATGGCAGCCATGTTTGATGGCCCAAAACTTAAAGATTATCTTCCTTTCATGAAGGTATACAGAATCAGTCACATTTCATTTCTAACAACCAGAAATTACATGAAGACATTTTATTTGAAAGAATTGTACATTGTCAGCTGATATAATATAACAAAATAACATCCACAGCTCACACATAGTTATAGTTGTGGGTAGAACATAAACCATTACCTTGTCAGATTATTCCGAAAAACTATTATGTGATTATGTATTTTATTTTGAATTCTTTAAACATAAGGCGAACCCATTTCTTATTCATATTTCAAACTTGTGTCATATTTCATATTTTTAAACTACACACATGCATATCAGGGATCATAAATTCCAATCAGGAAGCACTGTTAAATAAATTGAAGACATGATTTTTTCTTCCAGCCCAAAAGCTTTGGTAAGAAGGATGGTTCCCCTCCTATATCAGCTGCCCATCCCAGTGTTCAGGACTTTATGACACAGGGTGGCTCCCTGCCTAACAGTGGTACAGCCTCACCTGTACATATACCCCAGATGCCTGGAAGTGTACCTGCCAGTCCTGATCATATGAGGTAAGGCTTGATTTCTGATTAGTTATTTCCTTTCCAGGAGTAAATTAAAATGAATTCTAATTGGATTCTTGCAGAATATTCTGATTTATAGCTAGTTGAAAATTCATGCTGCTAAAAGATGATTGTTAAGTTCAGCCAAAAAAGATTGTTATGTCACTATGTTTATATCCAAAACCTTAATGTTTTGAAATGTTTGCTTTTGTTCAACAAGTGCTTTTACTTGTGACTGTTTTATGCATCAGTTATATAATTCAGCTGTAAGAAAAGTATATATTTTTTGTCTTTTGAGAATGATATCATAGATAGCAGTAAGAGTAGTAAAATTTTTTAGTTAAGGTACCATTACTTTTTGACACCTTACGTATTTTTATTATAGAAATAAATTCAGGACCATTTTTACACCTTTTATAATGTATAGTAAGAGTAGTAAAATTTTTTTAGTTAAGGTACCATTACTTTTTGACACCTTACGTATTTTTATTATAGAAATTAATTAGGGACCATTTTTACACCTTTTTTTAATGTATCTTAGACATAGGTTTGATGGGAGGCTTGGACCCAGTGCTCAAGCAACACAAGGAATGTTACCAAGGCAACCAGGACCTGACCTTACTAAAGGTCATCTGTATCAGCCAGTCAGTTCATCAGGTATAGATGCTACATCTGAAGGTCAGATTTCATATAGAGGTGAACAGGGTAGCATGTTATATGGCACAGATTTACCAACACAACAACAAATGGGTCAAGGTCAAATAGGATATACACAAGGTCAAGATGAGATGCTAAGAGGTGTTGATACCACACAGTTGCCCAGTTCACAGTCAGAATATGTTCCTTTAGATCAAAGATGGAAGAAAGACAAATCAGTAACACCTCAGCAAGCATACTCACAACCAGGGCAAAGACCTATAGTGTCAAGGTCATTAAAACCTCAAGCAGGTCAAGCCATTCAACCTGATATGGCACAACAGCCTCAGCTAGGTCAAGACCAAAAGAGTTTCTTTGGCCAGAATATAGGTTATGCTAACCAAGAACTAGCTCAAGGGCAAACAGGAATCTTTCAAGGACAGTTTACACAAAATCAGTCAATGCCAAGTCAGTTTCCCACAAGTCAGTATAGCCAGGCTGCAGTTTATTCACAGATTCAGCCTCCCTTACAGCAGCAAGTACAAAATGTATCTGAAGGACGCATGGCTCAACCTGCAGTACCCCCACAATCAGTGCCTGTCACAAGGGACATCACATGCACAGTGTCAACAATGGGAGGTCCAGTTTCCTCTCCTGGAAATGAAGGTCAGAATTTTAGAAGTATGCCTCAAGAGAATTTTCAACAACCAGGTCAAGGTCAGTTTCAAGGTCAACAACAGATTGGTCAGCCAATACAGCCTGGAGGTCAGTTTCAAAGACAAACTGGTTCTCCACAAGTTCAGCAACAACAGCAGCCATATGTACCACAAACAAGTCAAATTCAGATCCCTTCTAGTCAGACATACATAAGTCAAGGTCAGATGTTTCAGCTGGGTTCAAGTCAATACCAGACTTCTTTATCACAGCATATACCTGCTCAAAAGCAACTGACAGGTCAAGGTTATACACTTCAACATTCATCGCAGCAAGTGGGCCAGTACAGTCAGGCTGAACCTCAGCACAGTCGCAATCAGGCTAATATGCTGTACAGTCAGGGTGTGCAATCTGCAGGGCAAGTCAGTATATCACCAACAACCCAAGGACAGTATATCCAAAGTGGAACATTCCAAGGGCAGAGAAGTCAAAACATGCCTGGTCAGCAGTTATCTGGCCAACAACAACCCCCATATCAGCAGTCTTGTCAAGGTCAGTTTCAACAAGTTGGACACCCAAAGGCACAGACTGTACCCCTGAGTCAGCAACAAGCACAGGTTTCTGCCTCACAGCAAAGTATTCCACAGTTCCAGCAGCCCCCAATTCCGACATCACACCCAGCAACAGCTTATTCAAATGGAAATATACAGCAGGGAGCTTCTTTTGTTGCTCAGCAACAAGGGGTTCCATCAGTGCCAATGGGTCCTCAGCTGCAGCAGCAACATCAACAACAAAGTTTTACTAACCCTCAGTACACAGCTCCTGGAACTTCAGCCCCAGTAACTGGACATTTACAGTCTGGTCAGAGATATGCTGCGCCAGGGACCTCTGTGCCCCAGCATAATGTTATTCCATCATCATCTGTTGCAGGCCAACAGACTTTGCAGCAGTTTCAGCAGCCACAGTTGCCCCAAGGCCAAAGTAATGCATTCCCACAGCACTCCTCACCAGCACATTCCATGTATGGAGTTGGGACAATGCAGGCAGGTCCAAGATATTCAACCCCAACAACAGTGACACCCCAGCAAAATATATCAAGTTATTCTACTATTGGTCAGCAGGTACCTCAACAAAGCCCAGTGCAGTCACAGAATGTTAATAGTCAAGGTCAGGTCCAGCCTGTGAGAGGGTTCAGTCCCATATCAGTTGGATCGCATAATCAGCTGACTCAAAATTTACCTGTTAGGCCTCAATTTATTGGTCAAGGACATAGTTTTCAAGGTCAGAGTTCACAGCAGTATCAACAAGGTCATGTTATAAGTCAGCAGCCTCATTCTCCTGCTATTGGTCAAGGACAGTTTGTTCAAGGTCAGAGTTCACAGCAACAGTTTCAAAGTCCACAAATGGGTCAGCAGTCTGTAAGACCACAGGCACCAACTTACTCAGACACACACTTGAACAGACAGTTTACACAAGGTCAGATGCCGAATCAGAGTCAGAGCTTGGGATATACACCAGCCAGACAAGGGGTACAGACCGTCCCCATGGGTCAGTCTTCAGGAAACCAAAATCAACTTAATTATACCCAAGGGCAGTATAATCAAAATCAAGAGAAGATTCCATCAACCCAAAGACCAGGTGTTCCAAATCAAACTGTTCCCCAGCACTATGGACAAAATTTTCCAGGACAGCTGCAGGGTCAGGTTCAGAGTGGACAGCCATCTAACCAGTACAGTCAGACTACAACCTCACAGCAGTTTGAGCAGATCAAGCCTCAAGGACAGGTCAATAACAGTCAATCAGTTTTACAGCCACAAGTTTTAAAACCAACAGTGATGCCTGGTTCAGGTCAGTTTGATAGAAGCACTCAGCCTGACCAGCAAAGTTTTTCAGGCACATTTTTACAAGGTCAAGGCCAGCCTGTCCATTTGACTCAACAGCAGCAACCATTCCAGCCTCAGCAACCAATCCAGTCACAGCAGTTGAACCAACAACAACAACAGTCACAGCAGCCAATCAAATCACAACAACCAGTTCAACCACAACAACCAGTCCAGTCACTAGGACAACCAGTCCAACCCCAAGGGCCACCAGTCACCAAAAGTTATCAGCCAATGAGTCCAGTGCATGGGAATTTCCAACAAGGACAGAGTCATCTGAAATTCCAAGGTATGCTAGATATTATGTAATCTTAAATATTTTTGATCTTGGAAATTTAAAAACTTAAAACGATCAAGTTATATAATCATAATTTGTATTTGGTTTATCAAATGAGTGAGATTCGTTAAGATGATATAGATATCAATAAAAATATGAATGAAAACAGTCAGACAAGTTTTAAAGCCTCCCTTTTTATGCAGTCAGACATAAAAATGCAAAACAAAGCATAAAAAAGCCAAAGAAAATGAAAATTTGTTTATTTCCTGAATGATTCATTGCTATGACAGCTATGAAAACAACTAAGGAAACAATAAATTTATTCTTTGTTTTCTGATATATAGATAAAGTCTAAATTTATTCTTTGTTTTCTGATATATAGATAAAGTCTAAATTTATTCTTTGTTTTCTGATATATATAGATAGATATATATATATAGAGAGAGAGAGAGAGAGAGAGAGAGAGAGAGAGAGAGAGAACTTGTTTCTAATGAGATCTAAAGAGATCAAAATGAGCTTTTACTTAAAGTAAATAAAATTTATAAATTTAATGCCATCAGTGTACAATTTACTGTTTGACATTTCAGATACAAAAGTTAGACCTAGATCACCTGTGGATGTAAAGCCTGCTCAACCACAGGGGTCTCTTTCGCACCCCTCACCTGTGAAAAATATTCCTGTTAATAGACAGCTGTCAACAGCTTCCTCATTGGATGAGATATTATCATCAAGTCCTGAGGCCAGAAGTGAAACTTCTGAGAGTGTTTTGGCCCCAAAGGTAAAAGATAAAGTCTAAATACTAAAACATATAAATAATTGAAATATATATAACACCATTCTTGATTTTTATTTGTATACTGTTTCAGGTGTTGAGGTTAAGTTTGAAAAAGGTGTGTACAATTATGTTAGAATGAATAATGTTTGAATAAAAATCAAGTAATGAATCCTGGTGTCATTTTGTTAAGGTTTATCTAGCTTTTGAAAAAGTATGCAAATACATATAAACATAGAAATACATAAACAAAGAAAGAGAAACAGTAAATATTTATATGAACTCTGTCCTTATCAATAATAATACTTATGTAATAAACACTCTGTCCTTAATGAAATAGTACTAATGTAATAAACAGTCTGTCCTTACTGAAATAATACTTATGTAATAAACACTCTGTCCTTACTGAAATAATGCTTATTTTAATAAACACTCTGTCCTTACTGAAATAATGCTTATATAATAAACACTCTGTCCTTACTGAAAATAATGCTTATGTAATAAATACTCTGTCCTTACTGAAAATAATACTTATGTAATAAACACTCTGTCCTTAATGAAATAATACCTATGTAATAAACACTCTGTCCTTACTGAAATATTGCTTATGTAGTAAACACTCTGTCCTTACTGAAATAATGCTTATGTAATAAACACCCATCCTAACTGAAATAATACCTATGTAATAAGCACTGCCCATAATGAAATAATGCTTATGTGATAAACACTCTGTTCTTAATGAAATAATACTTGTGTAATAAATGTTCAGTCCTTAATGAAATGATGCCTATGTAATAAACACTTTGTACTGAATGAATTAAAACTTATGTAATAAACACTCTGTCTTTACTGAAAATAATACTTATGTAATAAACACTCTGTCCCCAATGAAATAATACTTATGTAGTAAACGCTCAGTCCTTAATGAAATGATGCCTATGTAATTAACGCACTGTCCTAAATGAACTAATGCTTTTGTAATAAACACTCTGTCCTTACTGAAATAATACTTATGTAATAAACACTCTTTCCTTAATGAAATAATACTTATGTAATAAATAATGTCCTTACTGAAAATAATACTTATGTAATAAACACTTTGTCCTTACTGAAAATACATTTTATGTGTTAATGATTTTGTCTCTACTAAAGATAATACTTATGTCATAAATGCCCTGTCCTTACTGAAAATAATACTTATGTTATAAACACGCTGTCATTACCGAAAATAATACTTATGTAATAAACACTCTCTCCTTACTGAAATAATGCTTATGTTATAAACACTCTGTCCTTACTGAAAATATGATTTATGTGATAAAGACTTTGTCGCTACTTAAGATAATACTTATGTTATAGATGCTCTGTCCTTACTGAAAATACAATTTATGTGATAAAGACTTTGTCTCTACTAAAGATAATACTTGTGTCGTAAATGCTCTGTCCTTACTAAAAACAATACATTTGTTTTTATCATTCTATCCCTGTTCAGTAAAACTTATGTCATAAACGGTCTTTGATAGCATGTGAAGGTAAGTACAGTGAGAAGTAACACAGTATATGTACTCAAGTAACTGAAGGTACCCAATGAAATGAGCTTTTGTGATCACCTTTTGTCCGTCGGTCCGTCCGTCCACAATTAGTTTGTTAACACTCTAGTGGTCACAATTTTGCCTCAGTTGTCATGAAACGTGGTCAGGATGTTTGTCTCATTAATATCTCGGACGAGTTCGAACATGGGTTATCAGGATTGGAAAACTAGGTCACAGAGCCCAAATATAGAAAAACCTTGTTAACACTCTAGAGGCTACATTTTCAGTCCAAATATCCTGGAAATGTGTCAGAAAGGTTCTATCCATGATTTCTAGCTCAAGTTCGAATATGGGTCATCTGGGTTCAAAAACTAGGTCACGGAGCCCAAAAATAGAAAAATCTTGTTAACACTAGAGGTAACATTTTCAGCCCAAATAATTTTGAAATTTGATAGAAAGGTTGCTTTGACAATTTATAGGTCAGATTCGAATATGGGTCATCTGGGTTAAAAAACTAGGTCACGGAGCCCAAAAATAGAAAAATCTTGTTAACACTCTAGAGGTAACATTTTTAGACCAAATGATCTGGGAATTTGTCAGAAAGGTTGTTTTTATGATTTCTAAGCAGAGTTCGAATATTGGTCATCTTGGTTCAAAAACTAGGTCACAGAGCCCAAAAATAGAAAAACCTTGTTAACATTCTAGAGGTTACATTTTCAGCCCAAATAATCTGGAAATTTGTCAGAAAGGTTGCCATGAGGATTTCTAGGTCAGTTTCGAATATGGGTCATCATAGGTAAAAAACTAGTTCACAGGGCCCAAATATGAAAAAACCTTATTAACATTCTAGAGGTAACATTTTCAGCCCAAATAATTTGGAACTTTCTCAGAAAGGTTGTTTCAGTGATTTCTAGCTCAGTTTTGAATATAGGTTATCTGATGCCAAAAACTAGGTCACAGAGCCCAAAAATAGAAAAACCTTGTTAATGCTCTAGATGTTACATTTTCACTCAAAATGTCCTTGAAATTTGTCAGAAAGGTTGTTTCAATGTTTTCTAGCTCAAATATGGATATGGGTTATCTGGGTTCAAAAACTAGGTCACATGGCCCAAATATGTAAAAACCTTTTTAACACTCCAGAGGTTACATTTTAAGTCCAAATATCCTAGAAATTTGTCAGACAGGGTTTTTTTGATGATTTCTAGCTCAAGTTGGAGTATGGGTTATCTTGGGTCAAAAACTAGGTCACAGAGCCTAAATATGGGAAAACCTTGTTAACTCTAGAGGTAACATTTGAATTCCAAATAACCTGCAAATTTGTCAGAAAGCTTAATTCTATCATTTCTAGCTCAAGTTCTAATATGGGTCATCTGGAGTTGAAAACTAGGTCACAGAGCCCAAATATCGAAAAACTTTGTAAACACTCTAGAGGCTACATTTTCAGTCCAAATGTCCTGGAAATTTGTCAGAAAGGTTTTTTTGATGATTTGTAGCTCAAGTTTGGATATGGGTCATCTGGAGTCGAAAACTAGGTCAAGAGCCCAAATATCGAAAAACCTTGTTAACACTCTAGAGGCTACTTTTTCAGTCCAAATATCCTGGAAATTTGTCAGAGAGATTGTTTCGATAATTTCTAGCTCAAGTTCGAATATGGGACATTTAGGATAAAAAACTAGGTCATAGAGCCCAAATATGGAAAAACCTCGTTAACACTCTAGAGGTAACATTTTCAGTACAAATAACCTGGAAATTTGTCAGAGAGATTGTTTCAATAATTTCTAGGTCAAGTTCAAATATGGGTCATCTGGGGTCAATTAACCAGGTCTAAGCAAAAGTTAAAAGCAGTCATACTCAGGTGAGCGATACAGGGCCATCATGGCCCTCTTTTTAGCTCACCTGAGCACAAAGTGCTCAGGGTGAGCTTTTCTGATCAGTCTTTGTCCGTCGTCCGTCAGTCCGTCCGTCCGTCCGTCGTCAACTTTTCATTCAAACGACATCTCCTCTGAAACCAATGGGGCAAATTTAATGAAACTTGCCTGGGATGTTCCTTGCATGAAGCTCTACCAAGATTGTTCAAATGGTTCTGGTCCATTGCATTTCTGGTTCACTGGAGCTAAAAATAGATTTTATAAGTTGGATCTTTAAAAATCTTCTTCTCCGAAACCACAAGGCCTGGAGCTTTGATATTTGGTATGAAGCATCATCTAGTGGACCTCTACCAAGTTTGTTCAAATTATGTCCCTGGGGACAAAACTGACCCCACCCCAGGGGTCAGTTGATTTTACATAGAGTTATATAAGGAAAACTTGAAAATCTTCTTGTCAGAAACCACAAGGCCTAGAGTTTAGATATTTGGTATGTAGCATTGTCTAGTGGACCTCTACTAAGTTTGTTCAAATCATGGCCTCTGGGTCAAAAATGGCCCCGCCCCGGGGTCACTTGTTTTACATAGAGTTATATAGGAAAATCTTAAAAAAATCTTCTTGTCAGAAACCATAAGTTATAGAGCTTAGATATTTGGTGTGAAGCATTGTCTTGTGGACCTCTACCAAGTTTGTTCAAATCCTGTCCTCTGGGTCAAGAATGGCCCCGCCCCAGGGGCCACTAGTTTTACATAGAGTTATATAAGAAAATCTTAAAAAAATCTTCTTGTCAGAAACCGTAAGTTATAGAGCTTAGATATTTGGTGTGAAGCATTGTCTTGTGGACCTCTACCAAGTTTGTTCAAATCCTGTCCTCTGGGTCAAAGATGGCCCCGCCCCAGGGGCCACTAGTTTTACATAGAGTTATATAAGAAAATCTTAAAAAAATCTTCTTGTCAGAAACCGTAAGTTATAGAGCTTAGATATTTGGTGTGAAGCATTGTCTAGTGGACCTCTACCAAGTTTGTTCAAATCATGGCCTCTGGGTCAAAAATGACCCCGCCCCAGGGGCCACTAGTTTTACATAAAGTTATATAGGAAAATCTTAAAAAAATCTTCTTGTCAGAAACCGTAAGTTATAGAGCTTAGATATTTGGTGTGTAGCATTGTCTAGTGAACCTCTACCAAGTTTGTTCAAATCCTGTCCTCTGGGTCAAAAATGACCCCGCCCCCAGGGGCCACTAGTTAGCTCACCTGTCACGCAGTGACAGAGTGAGCTATTAGGATACCCTTGTGTCCGTCGTCCGTCCGTCGTCCGTCGTCAACATTTTCTTTAAATGACATCTCCTCCTAAACCCCTGGCCCAATTTTAAAATAACTTCATACTAATGGTCCTTAGATGTCCCTTTACCAAGTTTGCTCAAATGGTTCCGGTCCAATGCACAATATGGCTGTGAGGCCCTAAAAGGTGTTTTTAAAATGGAAATTTCAAAAATCTTCTTGTCTGAAATAACAAGGCCCAGAGCTTTCATATTTGGTATGAAGCATCATCTAGGGGACCTCTGTCAAGTTTGCTCAAATCATGACTTCCGGGGTCAAACTGGTTCAGCCCCGGGGGTAAATAGATTTTACTTAGAATTTATATAGGAAAAACTTCAAAAATCTTCTTCTCCAGAACCACAAAGCCTGGCGCTTAGATATTTTGCATGTAGCATTAACTAGTAGACTTCTACCAAGTTTGCTCAAATCATGATCCCCGGGGTCAAGTTGATCCCGCCCGGGGGTCAGTTAATTTTATATAGAGTTTATATAGGAAAAACTTCAAAAATCTTCTTCTCCAGAACCACAAAGGCTAGAGCTTAGATATTTTGCATGTAGCATAACCAAGTAGACCTTAACCAAGTTTGCTCAAATCATGATCCCCGGGGTCAGATTGACCCCGCCCCGGGGGTCAATTGATTTTATATAGAGTTTATATAGGAAAAACTTCAAAAATCTTCTTCTCCAGAACCACAAAGCCTGGAGCTTAGATATTTTGCATGTAGCATTACCTAGTAGACTTCTACCAAGTTTGCTCAAATCATGATCCCCGGGGTCAAGTTGACCCCGCCCGGGGGTCAATTGATTTTATATAGAGTTTATATAGGAAAAACTTCAAAAATCTTCTTCTCCAGAACCACAAAGCCTGGAGCTTAGATATTTTGCATGTAGCATTACCTAGTAGACCTTTACCAAGTTTGCTTAAATCATGATCCCCGGGGTCAAATTGACCCCGCCCCATAGTCAATTCATTTTATATATAGTTTATATAGGAAAAACTTCAAAAATCTTCTTCTCCAGAACTGCAGGCCTGGAGCTTAGATATTTTGCATGTAGCATTAACTAGTAGACTTCTACCAAGTTTGCTCAAATCATGATCCCCGGGGTCAAATTGACCCCGCTTGGGGGTCAGTTGATTTTATATAGAGTTTATATAGGAAAAACTTCAAAAAATCTTCTACTCCAGAACCAGAAAGCCTAGAGCTTAGAAATTTTGCATGTAGCATGACCTAGTAGACCTTAACCAAGTTTGCTCAAATCATGATCCCCGGGGTCAAATTGACCCCGCCCCATAGTCAATTCATTTTATATATAGTTTATATAGCCATCTGATCTTAGTCTGCAAAGTTTGCTTCGGTCTTCCCAACTGCTGAGTTCAGTACGTACAGTCCATGGTCTGTGGATCACCTATCTTGTGTGTCATAACGTGCTCTCAAATTCTGTACTGGTACAGAATTTACCAACACAGGTTAACTGCATACCATTATGTAACTTAAATACTGTCTCAAAATAGCATATACCCTAACACAAAAGTCACTTCTAGACTGTACATTTCTGAAGGAAACTACCTTCAGCCAAAATGAAAACATTACACCTGTTTCAGATATCCATATTTCAATTTGTACTTCATACAATAGTTTCATGTTAACTTACAAAGAAAAAAAAAATGTATCAAAAGTCTAATGACTTTGAAATGTTAACATTTTCCATGTATTTATCATCTAGACGAAATGAGGTAAACTGGAAATTATTAAAACAGTTCATGTAAAGTTAAAACTTCACCAATCAGCAAGTGTGGACACATGCCCTTCTTTCACCAATTCTCTCCTCATTATGTCTACAATATCGTTTCATGGTCTATCAGGTGAGCGATTCAGGGCCATCATGGCCCTCTTGTTTTACATAGAGTTATACAGGAAAATCTTAAAAAATCTTCTTGTCAGAAACCGTAAGTTATGGAGCTTAGATATTTGGTGTGAAGCATTGTCTAGTGGACCTCTACCAAGTTTGTTCAAATCCTGGCCTCTGGGTCAAAAATGACCCCGCCCCAGGGGCCACTAGTTTTACATAGAGTTATATAGGAAAATCTTAAAAAAATCTTCTTGTCAGAAACCGTAAGTTATAGAGCTTAGATATTTGATGTGAAGCATTGTCTAGTGGACCTCTACCAAATTTGTTCAAATCCTGGCCTCTGGGTCAAAAATGGCCCCACCCCGGGGGTCACTTGTTTTACATAGAGTTATATAGGAAAAACTAAAAAATCTTCTTGTCAGAAACAAGAAGGCCTACAGTTAAGATATTTGGTATGTAGCATTGTCTAGTGGACCTCTACCAAGTTTATTCAAATCATGGCCTCTGGGTCAAAAATGGCCCCGCCCCGGGGGTCACTTGTTTTACATAGAGTTATATAGGAAAATCTTAAAAAAATCTTCTTATCAGAAACCGTAAGTTATAGAGCTTAGATATTTGGTGTGTAGCATTGTCTAGTGGACCTCTACCAAGTTTGTTCAAATCCTGGCCTCTGAGTCAAAAATGACCCCGCCCCAGGGGCCACTAGTTTTACAAAGAGTTATATAAGAAAATCTAAAAAAATCTTCTTGTCAGAAACCGTAAGTTATAGAGCTTAGATATTTGGTGTGTAGCATTGTCTAGTGGACCTCTACCAAGTTTGTTAGAAAAATGTCCCTAGGGTCACTATTGGCCCCGCCCGAGGGGTCACAAGTTTTAAATAACAATATAGAAGAAAATCTTTAAAAATCTTCTTGTCTGAAACCACAAGACATAGAATTTTAAAATTTGGCATGAAGCAAGCTTTATCAAGCTTTTTCAAATTATTGGATTAGGTTAAAGGTCACGGAGGCTAAAAGTAGATTTATCTACTGTACCTCATAGAGCCTTCATTTATAGACCAATATCTTTGATATTCAGTATAGAGGTTCCTTGCATGGACCTCTACCCATGAGTAAGGTTTGAGGTCACTGGGTCAAGGTCAAGGTCACCATAGCTTATAATAGATATTTCCACTTTCTGTCAAAGAGCCTTTATTTATTGACTGATATTTTACATATTTGGTTTGTAGGCACTTACATATTTTCAATTAAAAAATGAAATGCTGCTTAACAGCAAACCTAAGTACTCAGGTGAGCGATCCAGGGCCATCATGGCCCTCTTGTTTAAATGGTACTAGCATGAATAGCTGAGGTTTCAGAAGTGGCTTGGGTGAAAGTGTTTTCCCATATTGATCTGATCTTCAGATTTGAATTTAAGTAACATTGGTAGTGGTATCTTTCAAGAATGTTGTTTGACAATATATGTACTCAGTAAAAGAATGTTAAGTAAGAATTCCCTCCCAATTTGTATATATTACCTTGCTTCCAGTTACAGTATGAGCATAAGTTAAAGATCCATACCCTAAAATCTGGTGTATTTCATATTCATTATAACAAAGTAAATTTGAATGATTTTGATGAATTGTCAAGGTGTCATTCAAATTATTCTATGTACATAAGATAAACAGAATATATTTAAATTCGTCTTTATATAGAAAGATGTTGCTCCATTTTGGGTAGGATAATTCTCTAATCCAATTGAACACTAAGTGTCGTTAAGCCTAAAGAACCTTTTCTAATATGTATTCTTCTTTAAATTATCAGTTATTTTTCATTCTATAGTGACTGAGCAAAAAATTAGACATGCATATCTTTGGTTAAATATAGTGTCTGTCCCTTTAAACCAAAATGTCAAACTTTTAACATGTCTTTGCCAGTTTGAAATACATGCATGTTTGTGTGAGACCTAACACATCTTCCTTGCCAGTTTGAGATACTTGCATGTTTGTGTGAGACCTAACACATCTTCCTTGCCAGTTTGAGATACTTGCATGTTTGTGTGAGACCTAACACATCTTCCTTGCCAGTCTGAGATACTTGCATGTTTGTGTGAGACCTAACACATCTTCCTTGCCAGTTTGAGATACTTGTATGTTTGTGTGAGACCTAACACATCTTCCTTGCCAGTTTGAGATACTTGCATGTTTGAGTGAGACTTAACACATCTCCCTTCCCATTTTGAGATACTTGTATATTTGTGTGAGACTTTACAGATCTTCCTTGCCAGTTTGAGAAACTTGTATATTTTTGTGAGACCTCTTTTGGTATATACATTCAGTTTACCTTTGGCTAATTATAGAGTTTGTCCCTTTAATTAAAATGTCAGACTTTTAGCATGTCTTTCTTGCCAGTTTGAGATACTCATATGTTTGTGTGAGACCTTTGTAGGTACAGATACAGTATGCATTACTTTTATCATTTTCTTGTAAATGAAAAAAGAAGTTGTATAGCTTTTCCAACAGTGTTCCCTGGACAGTGTTGTTGCATTATTAAGTAATTGAATATTTGTCTGCATGACATAGTTGAAATTATACAATAAAATAAAATACATATTTAAATCATCACATTTTAAAAGATTGTAAAAGTGTTGTTTTTTTGTTGTTGTTCTGAGTTAGCTGAAAGACAAGAAGAAGTAGAGGGTTATTCTGAACTGAGCCTCGCTAAGTAAAAACCAGGGAACAAGCTTCTTGTATTATACACATTCAGACCTGGACACATATTCTTTCCATCTGATCTAAACAGAAATTTACTCTTTTTTTGCATGAAATAAATGTAGTTATCTCATTGATAGTCTTCAGATACTGTGAGAAATGGAAAGTACAGGAGATATTTGCCATTCATATCTGAATGTTCCTTCTCATAACTTTCATTAAATGGGCACATTTTTAATGATGTAGATTTTAAACAGATGAAGCACTTCATCTTTTTTATAATAGAATAACAAGAATAAAGATGTAAGGTTTCACATGACAGGGCTCAGATTTACTTTTTTGTTCCACTACAGGTTTTGACTGCTCAGGAGATCCAGCAACAGAAAGAAGACCAGCTGAAGAACTCCAGTCCACACACCCAGCCCAAAGACCCATACAAGGACAAGCCTAAACTGGACAGGTTTGTGGCTGAGGTGGAGAAACTGGCCAAATTTGTTGAGGGATTTGAGAAACCTTTGTGCAGTGGGCCCACTCCATTAGATGTTGCCTGGAAGGTATGATCTTTTAAAAAAAAATTAATAAGTTTTCCGGAAAAAAAATTCCTAGCAGACTCTTCTATTTTGGAAATGTTTGGAAACTGGATTAAATATATTCCAGAAATTATCACTATTTTTAGCCAAGAGAATAGTGTTTTTACAACATTCTAATTTAATATAGGTTGATATTTAGATAGGGTTTGATATGGTTCTTCACCTGAATGACACTACATTGTAGTTGTGTATTTTCAGAAGAACCATCTTGAAATTCTTTTGTATAACTGACCAGGTATTTCATGGAGAAAAAGAACAGATTTTTTTTTTTTGTAAAAGTAATTTTTGAGTTATGTTACTGTTTTTATACTGATTTTCTAGACTAATTACTTTTAGCTTGATTGCAATGAAAGTTATACAAACCGATTTAAACTGCTCTTAAAACCATTTGATTGAGACAAGAGCCAGTAAACATTTATTACTGGTCCTCCCTTGCAGCTAGACAATCTGGAGTAAGTGTGGTTTAGGTGTGTAAGGTGCCATGTCCCGGCAGGATTTAAACCCAGTACCTTAACTGTAAGCAGACACACTTGACCACTGAGCTATCAGTTGTTGAGTCATTTATTTCTGTTATGTAGTTTGTAGCATTTATTTTTGCTGTCATGCAGGAGCTGATGGAGGAGCAGGATAAAGCAGGGAGGCAGCAAAAGCTGGCAATAGCGAGATGTTACCCCATGAAAAACAGAGACCAGGATGTCATGCCATGTTAGTTAAATAAATATGGAGAACATAACTAAGTCAAAACATTTTCTTTGTCCATAGGCAAAATATCTAATCTAATGTTTCTGAAAAAAATAAGGGTTTATGAATTAAGGTTGTTGTAGGAATGTGCCCCAGTTTCAGAAACACATGGCTGCTTGCTTGACATATTCAGCGTAAAGCACCAATACAAGTTTTGTTCTCTTGACTGAAGCTCTCAGTTTTATTGTCTGATAAGCAAGGGGATATGTCAGCAGTCTGTAGTGGGGGTTTTACTTGACTGTAGCTGCAGCCCTTAAAGAGTAACAACCTGCAGTTTTATATAGCAATAAAAGTTCAGTATTGATTTGAGACAGATATGTAACTGCTTAACAAATCATATTGTAACTGTAGTCTTTTTCATGAAAAAACAATAAAAATGTAGCTCAAATCCCTGAGATGTTCTTGATAGGTATTTTAGTTTATTTTTGATTTGTCGACATATATGTAATTTGTATTTCAATTTTCAGATGATAGCTCCCGAGTTTTGTTAACAACTTTACAAGATGACTACATCAATGCAAGTTGGATAAATGTAAGGCATCTTATTTTGACATTTTTGCACCTACTGTTTGACAGTTTTATTTCCAGAAATGTCCTTGAAGTTGCATTGTTCACAGTAACTCGTGACATCAAGATTTAGATCAGGCAATCCATACCTGAAATGTTTTTCCAGTATTTATCAGAGGATGTTTTTCTAAGAAGAAAGTGCATAATGTCACAAAACTTACCAGATTTTAACTCTTCTTAATTTCGATTGCACTTTTTTTGGTGATACTGTATTTAAGTGTCATGGAAACCAGCCATTATGAGATTTATATATTAAAATGGGTTTGGGTACAGGGCCTGTTTTTAAATATGACTGTGTTCTCATATGTTCTCCTTAAGTTTCATGACATGACAGTATAAGGGTCTTTGGTTTATTTCTTTAGGTATTATACAGTGTTTTATGTTTTATAAAACTTAAACAACTGCATTGGAACTACACTTTTACTGGACCTTTCACCATTGAGTCCAAAACTTTCACAACCCAGTCCCCATTACCTGTAAAATTGATCTACAATATTTGAAGTATTTTTTCATAACTTTTCACCATTGTGTCAAATGTTTAAGGCCACATTAATTAACCAAGTTAAAACTGTTTTTGTTAATCTTTCACCATTGTGTCCAAAGTGATATCCAGACATTGATAGGCTATGTTTGATTTTATTTTTCAGGACCTTTCACCATTGTGTCCAAAGTTTATTGCCACCCAAGCCCCTTTACCTGTAACTTTGATAGATTACTGGCTGATGATATATGAACAGGGTGTAGAGGTTCTGGTAGCTCTGTCTGGTGATACTGAAACAGGAAAGGTAGGGGAAATACTTTTTTGTCTGGTTTTCAAGCTTCAGTTTTAAATTAGGAGACTAAGAGAAAAAGAAGACTGAGAAACAAGTTGTCTCTTTCAGAAAAGTGAAAATTCCTTTTTGTTAGCCACACATACTTTGATTCAGTAAGTTCTTGGATAGTGGAAATTTTCAGTGAACAGTTGTCGAAGAGTGAAACACCACACTGTATATTGGGTTGTCACTGGCTTGAATCACAATAGGGATGAGAGTCACGAGTCATTTTTCACATTCCACTTGTTCATTTATATATATCTTTTATTCCTCCGATTCTGAAAAGCATAAAGAACTGGTTTTAAGGAAGCTGTCATCATTTTAAGTTACAAGAGCTTGTTTTTCAGTCAAGCTCAAAATAACTGTTTCATTTTAACAAACCAGATTTCTTGCTGAAACTCTTAATTGTATTTACAGAAATTTCCACAATATTTACCAGTGGATAAAGGTCATACAGTTGACTGTGGGCCAGTACAGTTAACTTTACAAAGTATCAAACACAAACCATTCTGGACAGAGCGAATCCTACATCTGAGACATGCTGAGGTAGGAAAAACAACCCTGATTTTGCTGAATATTAATGATGAATTTGTCCATTTGACTGTTTTGCTTACCCTTTATGTTCAAAGGGGTGTTAAGCCAGTATTTGCCAATGGAATGTTTTAAGTTTTTCTTTTAGAAATTTCAAAAATGGACTTTACAGTTATTCAGCTATGGGTTTAACATTGATTAATCTCACAGATAGTGAAAAAATACAAAATGAAAAGCCTGCAATCATATTGTATTGAGTTTTAGACATACCTTTGTCTTGCTTGGTCTTACAAACTGTAAGTCACAGAAGTAAGAGAAATTTACATTAATTTTGAGTCATCTTATTGAAGATGTCTTCTCAGTGTATGGTAATTATGTGTGTGTATTTAAGCTTATTTACCGTCGGTACCAGTTGCCCTTATGACCGACGCCCCCTGAAGAGATTAGTTATTTTATGTTGTGGGGGTAGTGCAAGATACAGAAGGCATCCCATTCCAGAGACATTCCTGGTTCTTTTGCGTGCTCAGTGTATAGCACTGATACATGGGACCTCGGTTTAGCATCTTATCTAAAAGACTATTAGTAATGTTAGTAGAAGAGCGGGGGATTGAACTCGGGACCCCTGGTATACCAGTCCAGCGCGTTACCACTGGACCACATCCGTGTGGTAATTACTAGTATTATGGTGTTTATATATGAGACAATTCATTCATCCCAGAATTCTTACATCATTACTTGTTTACTGTGATCACATTACTTTTAACAAATTATTTACTGAACAGTAAGTTACCAAATCTTTGTTTTTCAGACTCGGACAGGAAGAACACTTGTACATTTGCACTATAATGCCTGGCCTGTAAGGTATGGAGGACTTGTGTTGTTTTCTTGTAACAGAATAAAAAAATGCTTTCCATTTGTAGCAGCTTTTTTGCCACTTTTATGGTTGGATCTCTATACTTGTATTAAATGTACTTGTTATTTAGACATGACTTTAAATGTTTGAAAGCCCTCTATTATTCAGAATGAAAATAGATAAGGAGAAAAAGCAAATGTAGCGGGATTACATAAGTTTGTGGATTAAAATGGGGATGACATTTAGAGGTTCATTTGTATTTACAGGTAAAAAACATAAATGATTTGTAAAAATCAAAATTTCGTCTGTTCATTTGTTGTTCTTAATCACATTTGATCGAAAAAAAAAATTGAGATTAAAGGTTTCGCACACTTATATTTTTCAAAGAAATAGGCATGGATTCAAATCTGCAGACCTTTTCACAAAAAAATCTTACGACAATTTTTTTTCGTAAGAAAAATATTAAGATAAATATCCTTTTCACAAAAAATCGTAAGGAAATATTAAGTGTAAAATCTGTCTTAACCTAACGATCAATGTTACCCATTTGTAAGTGTAAAATGTTACATTTACAAGTAAAATGTATCAAAGGTTTTTATCTTGAATAAGAATTATCATAAGAAAAAACTTACGACTGGTTTTGTGAAAATGACTTAAGATTTCACTTATGATTATCGTAAGTCAAAATCATACGATAAATTGTAAAAATTTTTTGAAAAGGTCTGCTGCATTTTTTAATGATGCTTATGATAAATGTGTTTGTCTTACAGCGGATTTCCAGAGAAAGTATCACACATTCTGCAGTTTATAACAGAAGTTCACAGTTTCTACAGACAGCAAAGAAGTTTGTTGAAACCTATAGTGGTGCATTGTGGGTAAGTAGACAATCATGCCGTGTTACCAGTTTTTTAAAAACGGTGCCTTACATGGGTTTGGTTTGATAAGAAAGTGAGTAACTTTTTTGTGTGTGTGTGTGTGATTTGTAGGTGAACTGCCACTTAGGTTGTAGTGCATCGTAGGTAATTAAAGCTCCATTTAATATACTGGTTCAGTTATATTGCTGGTCCTTTAGATAAGTTTGTTGAAATAATCACTGGTGCTTCTGCTGATTTGTTTTATACTAGTCTTTTCAGGAGTGTGAAAAAAATGATATTCTCATTGTGGTCAAAAAGGTCAAAATTTATACAGTGATAAACATTCTGCCCTTCAGATTGAATTAGTGATATATGTTTTCTGAATATGTTACAGTGGCTTGAGAGGTAAAAAGCTTACATACAGTGTAAAAAATTATTTAATTATCTCTTAAAAGATTATTAATTACATTATCTCAAAACTTTAACATGAAAGAAAGAGTTAATTTAACCAGTGGTAGCAAAGCATGATTGCCTATGGGTTGACTTAGATTTGGAAATGGGGACTTAGCCATCTGTAGGGATGAGAAATTTAATGATTTACTGAAATTAGTGGATTTGTTTTTTAGCTCACCTGAGCACAAAGTGCTCAGGGTGAGCTTTTCTGATCGGTCTTTGTCTGTCGTCCGTCCGTCCGTCGTCAACTTTTCAAAACGACATCTCCTCTGAAACCAATGGGGCAGATTTAGTGAAACTTGCCTGGGATGTTCCTTGCATGAAGCTCTACCAAGATTGTTCAAATGGTTCTGGTCCATTGCATTTCTGGTTCACTGGAGCTAAAAATAGATTTTATAAGTTGCATCTTTAAAAATCTTCTCCGAAACCACAAGGCCTGGAGCTTTGATATTTGGTATGAAGCATCATCTAGTGGACCTCTACCAAGTTTGTTCAATTTATGTCCCTGGGGTCAAAACTGATCCCACCCCAGGGGTCAGTTGATTTTACATAGAGTTATATAGGGAAAACTTGAAAATCTTCTTGTCAGAAACAAGAAGGCCTAGAGTTAAGATATTTGGTATGTAGCATTGTCTAGTGAACCTCTACCAAGTTTGTTCAAATCATGGCCTCTGAGTCAAAAATGGCCCCGCCCCGGGGTCACTTGTTTTACATAGAGTTATATAGGAAAATCTTAAAAAATCTTCTTATCAGAAACCGTAAGACATAGAGCTTAGATATTTGGTGTGTAGCATTGTCTAGTGGACCTCTACCAAGTTTGTTCAAATCAAAGCTTCTGGGTCAAAAATGGCCCCGCCCCAGGGGTCACTTGTTTTACATAGAGTTATATAGGAAAATCTTAAAGAATCTTCTTGTCAGAAACTGTAAGGCATAGGGCTTAGATATTTGGTGTGTAGCATTGTCTAGTGGACCTCTACCAAGTTTGTTCAAATCATGGCCTCTGGGTTAAAAATGGCCCCGCCCCAGGGGTCACTTGTTTTACATAGAGTTATATAGGAAAAACTTTAAAAATCTTCTTATCAGAAACCGTAGGGCATAGAGCTTAGATATTTGGTGTGTAGCATTACCTAATGGACCTCTACCAAGTTTGTTCAAATCATTACCTCTGGGTCAAAAAAAGCCGTGCCCCAGGGGTTACTTGTTTTACATAGAGTTATATAGGAAAATCTTAAAAAATCTTCTTGTCAGAAACTGTAAGTTATAGAGCTTAGATATTTTGTGTGTAGCATTGTCTAGTGGACCTCTACCAAGTTTGTTCAAATCATGGCCCTTGGGTCAAAAATGAAACCCCCCCCCCCCCCCCCCCCCCCCCAGGGGTCACTTGTTTTACATAGAGTTATATAGGAAAAACTTTAAAAGTCTTCTTGTCAGAAACTGTAAGGCATAGAGCTTAGATATTTTGTGTGTAGCATTGTCTAGTGGACCTCTAATAAGTTTGTTCAAATCATAGCCACTGGGTCAAAATAGGCCCAGCCCTAGGCGTCACTTGTTTACATAGAGTTATATAGGAAAAGGTTTTAAAAATCTTCACAGAATAAACCATAAGGCTTAGAGTTAAGATATTTTGTATGAAGCATTGTCTAGAGGACCTCTATCAAGTTTGTTCAAGTCATGGCCCCTTGGTCAAAAATGGCCCCGTCCCAGGGGTCACATGTTTTACATAGAGTTATATAGGAAAAGCTTTAAAAATCTTCTTGTCATAAACAACAAGGCCCAGAGTTAAGATATTTGGTGTGCAGCATTATCTAATGGACCTCTCTCAAGTTTGTTCAAATCATGGCCCCTTGGTCAAAATAGGCCCTGCCCTAGGGGTCACATGTTTTACATAGAATTATATAGGAAAAACTTGAAAAATCTGCTTGTCAGAAACCACAAGTCCTAGAGTTAAGATATTTGGTATGCAGCATTGTCTAGTGGACCTCTACCAAGTTTGATACAAAAATGTCCCTGGGGTCACTATTGGCCCCGCCCGAGGGGTCACAAGTTTTAAATAACAATATAGAAGAAAATCTTTAAAAATCTTCTTGTCTGAAACCACAATGCCTAGAATTTTAAAATTTTGCACGAAGCAAGCTTTACCAAGCTTTTTCAAATTATTAGATCAGGTTAAAGGTCACTGAGGCTAAAAGTAGATTTATCTACTGTACCTCATAGAGCCTTCATTTATTGACCAATATCTTTGATATTCAGTATAGAGGTTCCTTGCATGGACCTCTACGCATACATACCGGTAGGGTTTGAGGTCACTGGGTCAAGGTCAAGGTCACCATAACTTATAATAGATATTTCTACTTTCTGTCATAGAGCCTTTATTTATTGACTGATATTTTACGTATTTGGTTTGTAGGCACTTACATATTTCCAAGTAAAAAATGAAATACTGCTTAACAGCAAACCTACAGCCAAAGTACTCAGGTGAGCGATCCAGGGCCATCATGGCCCTCTTGTTTATTTATGTGTCTATAGTTATTTTGTTATGGCCTATGCTCCCTCTTTTTTAGCTTATTTATTGAAATCTTGTTCACAATCCTACATTTTAACTGTAGTCCATCTTTGTCTGTTTCAGGAATGGGGTTGGTAGAACAGGCATGTTTGTACTGATATATGTAGGAATGCAAGAGATTAATCACGGAGATGGCATCACAAATATTCAGGAGGTTGCTGGCAAAATGCTCTGGAGAAGACGAAACTTTATACTCAAACAAGACCAACTGAAATACTGTTATGAGGCCATTCTGTACTATGCTCAGGATGTCCTAGCTAAAGGTAAAACTTTTGTCAATAACTAAATAGTAACTTCATTCATATCACATTCATTCTGTTCAGAAATATCTTTTGTCCTTAAATGTAAAATGTTTTTCCGAAATGAAGAGAATGTTATTCTGTTTATCTTTCAGAGGGAATTTTGGTGCACAAAGCCTCATTTGGAGGTAGCCTACCAAAGCCAGGTTCCAAATCAACTGGATGGGAACCAGGGCAGGATATCCTGTTTGGTTCCATGAGTTTAACAAATCTCCAGAGTAGCATTGCA
Organism: Cyclina sinensis; assembly: GCA_012932295.1. Taxonomy (NCBI): domain Eukaryota; kingdom Metazoa; phylum Mollusca; class Bivalvia; order Venerida; family Veneridae; genus Cyclina; species Cyclina sinensis. The sequence goes on along the minus strand of JAAONU010000009.1, from coordinate 28,811,400 downwards.
AAGCTGAGTACCAAATCAGATACAGACCATTCCAACCTAGATAAGAAATTGGAAATGTTGAAAAGTGGTGAAACTAGTGAACTTAAAGAGGATGTGAAAGACAAAGTGGAACAGAAAGTTTTGGTTCCTGAAGGTCAAGTCATGTCAAGTATCGGAGGTAATTCACTGCCGGATCTTGTTCAAAATCCTGGAATTAATTTAGAGAGAAAGTCAACAGAGTCTTTAATTGAGACCACACAAGCTGAAACAAACTTAATTAGTGACATGTGCAAGACGGAAGAAAAGGTCAAAGTTCAAGGTCATACTGAGGATGTTTTTAGTGACCTTAGTATTCTAAAATTAGAAGATAAAGGATCTTTTTCCTCTTTAAAAAGTCAAGGTTCAACTGAGTCAAAAGGATCAAGAGGGTCCTCAGTGCAAGCATCACCAGCACACAGGGCATCACCGGGGCAACAAAGAGATTTATCAGTCAGTCCAAAACCAGATAATATATCAGCATCATTAGCTGAACTCCAAGACCCAACAAAGTTCACAATAGGTACAAGTGAAGGAAGTAAAAAGAAAATTACCAAAGCAGACTTTACAGGGGAGAGAAAAAATGTTCCAGAACAAGACCCTAGTGACCCCTTCAGTTCCCTTGATCCTTTATGGACACATAAATAGGACAGATTGTCCTATAAAATAAGTTTAAAGTGAAAACATGTCAGTTTAAGTATGTACTCAGAAAAGAATGTAATATATTAGAAAATACAAATTATCCAGAATGTGAACTGACTTTTTACCTGGTATGCTTAGGCCTAGAGGTATGGTTTGGTGATATAGAAAATTCTGGTACATGTATGATAGAAATTGTGCCATTGAAATTAGATCTGTGAACACTTTAAAATATAACTGCATATTTAGATTTTTTGTGGGAATATGCAAAATTATGTGATTGAAGTGTTATACAGCTGTTATATTCTCAGCTAGCTTTTATTGAGAATTGGTAAAGTTGCCACTAGTGAAATCAGAGGCTAAACATTAAGAGACAAAATGTATCTGTCAGAGGGAATACGCTTATCTGTGATTGTCTTTGATGTTATTGTTCTATAAATTATCACAATTAAGTTAATACCTATGTTAGTACATTGTATATCTGTATTATGTGATTGTATATTTACGTGATTGTATTTCATAAGGCATTCAAATTCTGTTCTGTTCTTGTAACACACACTGTTTGCAATATTTGGAAATTCACGCTAGGAAATGCTTCAAATTTTGTTGGTGTCCTGAGAAATTCAGTCTTGATTATATATGCAAGCTGTTGGGCTGGTTAATCACAATTTACATTGAAGTCCTGTATTATCACATCATAATGCATCATGAAAAATGAATTACATGTGTTCTTGATTAAATAGTTACCTGGCACAGCAGTTCTAAGGTCTTGTTACTGTCCCACCTTTCTCATCCTGTTACTGTTTAAATTGTCTCGTACTCTGTTACTATCTGTCTTATCCTGTTACTGTTTAAATTGCCTCATTACTCATCTATCTCTAATCCTATTACTAATCTATCTCTTATCCTGTTACTGTTTCACTCTTCTCATACCCTGTTACTGCTCTCTTATCCTGTTTCTATTTAACTCTTCTCAAACTCAGTTACCCTTCAATCTCTTATCCTATTACTCATCTGTCTCTTATCCAGCTACTCATCAATCTGTAATCCTGTTACTCATCTATCTCTTATCCTGTTACTCTTTCACTCTTCTTATACCCTGTTACTAATCTGTCTCTTATCCTGTTACTCATTTATCTCTTATTCTGTTACTCTTCCACTTGTATTACTCAAATATCTCTCATCCTGTTACTCTCACTCTTGTATTACTCATCTGTTACTCATCTCTCTCCTATTCTGTTACTCTTTCACTCTTCTTATGTTACTCATCACTCAGCTTATGATGTTATCTTATCCTGTTACTATTTCAATCTTCTCATATCCTGTTACTTCATTTACTTAGAGTAAAACATGTAACAGTCATAACTTGTAACTAAATGCACTAAGTATTGACCATTAAGTAGTCACATGAAACTATTTCACAACATGTTATTGTTTGATCACTCTGCAAAAACTAAACTGTCATGTTATTAACAGAATTACTCTATGAAACTCGGTTTTGTTTGTTACTATTATAACAAGGCATTCCTCTATGAAACTATGCCCTTGTTACTGGCAGTATGAATCAGGTATCTGATGTTGAATGACCGTAGGAAATGCAATTGTATATGTATGTTGTTACTTGTATTATTAGACATTATTTTATGAAAGTCTACCCTTGGACTGTAAAACCATTCATGGTATGTATGGTTCACAGTTGTGAACTAATAAAACACAGCCTTGTGTTTCTATCATGATATTTAAAGAAAGACTCTGTGAACATACATGCAATGTCATGTAGTTGGTTTTTTCAGTGGTTAAGGTGTAAACTGTAAAATCAAGCTGAAGTATACAAAAAGCTCATGGGTTTTGCTTTGATAACATGGCAATATTCCATATCTGTTAGGTTTATTAATGAATGGTCATTGCAGGATTGACATTTCTCTTTGCTTGTCAGTGTTGTTTGCTCAAAACTTTCAGTTAATTGTTTGATTTAAAGAAACAAATCAGTTCACTGTCTTTTTGAAAAGTTTCTGATATTCATACCTTTTAAATGTTGCATTTAAATGAAGCACAGCACATATGTTATATTTGTTGATGTAATTCGAAAATGAATATATACGAAAACTATGTTTTACAAGTCTTTGTCTTTTTTTGGCCAAAATTGTACTGAGTCCAAAACTTGAGGTTCAAAATGCCTGCCATTTTTGGACTTATATATGACAATTTTCCTCCTTACATTGTATCCTTTATCTTTTGGTTCTGACTTCAGAGCTTGAAATTCAATATACAGTAATAAGCCCTTGATACAAGATATTCCTCTTCATTATTTTGTCAGTTACTGCCAAGTATGTCAATCCTGTAACTCGGTATCATGGTGTGACTATAGTCTAGAAGTACGGATGTATGTTTTTTATTACACTAGATAATGAAATTTCAAATTTCATTATCTAGTAAGAAAAAACATACATAAATTATTTGGGTTTTGACTTTAACTTGAAGGGGTTTGAAAATAAAATGTCCTGTTCAAAGAAATTATTTAAGAGCATGATTATGGAGCTTTCTCATACATTTGATATTTCCTTTCATCTTACGATTTTGTATCCAGGGTAATGAGAAAAGTTGGAGTGGTTACTTTTTCTAGGATCTCCAGTTAGAGTACATATGTATTTATTTGTTTATTACAGTCACATCAGCACATACATATAAAATAATATACAGTTCTGCCACTCAGTATACAGTTATATGTATAAGAGACTATAAGGAATACATCTATACAGAACTAACATAATCAAATGTGTAAATATTATTTGCCAAAGCTGTACAATGAGAAAAATTCGTAATATGGTATACTTTCGGGTCTATGCCACCTTCCGGTTTCAACCGCCAACCTGCGTTATATTTACTAGGCTGAGATACTCACTAAAATTATATATGGCATTGAAGAACAAAATCTTTCAGCATATTCTTCCTAATAAATGGTCAATGGTGGTAGAAATTAAATTATCTGGTGTTTTCAAGCATTTACTCCTATTAGTACCCATTTTTACTCTGAAACAACTTCTAAAAGATAAGTAATAAAAATAATTAAAAAATATTTCCCAAAATTTGTATATGTATTACTAAAATATAATATATAAATAATTTTAATAAAAAAGTTACTGGCTTACGCAACATAATTGTTTCATATAGATACCGGAAATAAACAACAACTAATTATTAAGTTAAATTTACGCCTTTATTGTTTCAATAAGTAATTAGCAGTGAAATATTTTGCTGTTATTTTGCAATTAGTCATCGGCAGCAAGGTTAAGGTTATAGGTCATGCAATTCATTTTGATTTTCATTCAAAAACTACAACTTACAACACGCAGATAGGGAAAGAAAAGTTTGGGTCACCTGACTTCTTTTTCAGTGCATTGACTATATTAAAAATGATGTATTTTGTTCAAATTTTAACTTTTAATACACGTAACAACAATATATACCAATGTAACGCGACAAAGCAAGTAAAAGCAAACGTCTTCATCTTTGACTTCTCACAGGTGTCTGTAAATTTTGGTGATTTCATTTTCAATCATGTGGACAGCGTACTTGCAAAAGGTAGTTGGATTACACACTACGTGAGCTAATTGAAGCATTTCGGGCAAACAGCCACAAAAGGAGGTGTTTGTTGTATCCATCAATGTGAGTAACAAAATTTGGACCGCAGTTCGCAAATTGTCGCCTTCTTAATCGTCTTTGTTGTCTTCTTCTTACTCCTGGATCTATGACAGATAAAGCGTTCCATACAGTGTCTTGATACGCCCGGATTCCTAAACTATTATTTAGGAGATGCAAATTCATTTGTAACCATAATTCTGGGAAGCCACTGTATTCCTCTAACGATGCTATACAAACTACTTCCAGTGTGTCTTCTTTGGTTCAGTCGTCTGAGTGTTCTCTTTACTGTTCTTTCACTGACCAATATATAGTGAACAAATAGAGCAGCAGATACCATTTCATTCAGTGTGTAGCCAGCACAAAAGTAGTGCCTTACTAAATTTTCAATACCTGCGGTGTCCGTCGGAAGTGCAAAACAGATGGATAAGCAACAGAATACCACTGACAATACCTGAAGGAAAAGAAAACAACTTTTGAAAATAATACAAACAATTGCAATGGCCTCTTCCGTATTTTACATAACTGAGGCCACAAAAACTGTTGTTATGCATTTCGAAGAATGAATGAATTAATTAATGAATGAATTCTAAACTAGTCCACAGGACACAACGTGCCCCTATTCAGCGCCTTTATCGCTTTGGTAGTTCTTCACTGTTACGGTAGCAGTTGAACATAGGAGGAAGGGGCGTGGGAGGTAGCGGAAGCCAACACAAACCAAGCGGGTAAGCTGGTGCAATACAATAAGTTTTACAGACTCAAATATCAACCAAGGCCATAACGCTGATGTCTTGGCAGAGGCGGACGCGAAACTACCGGTGCGCAACGCCATATGCTGATACATGTATACGCCTATTCAAGATCAACAAGCTCATGTGTCCAGAAACTAAGTGTTAAAATTTAGCCCCTAATTCTTGTTTAAGCCCCTAATTTAGCCCAATAACGCGACGATAGGCGAAGCCAAATATTGTTCACAAGAACATGTTTAAAGTATTTTTTGAGCGTTAGTTGTACATTACTTATTCAGCTCATAATTCTGTCACTGACAAATCGTTTAGGACATGAACCAAAAATGTTAGCACAGACGCGGACAGACGGATGGACAAGAGAAAATCTAAGTGCCCCACTTTTGGGATCATAATAAATACAAATGCACAGACCTCTGGTGAAAAATCCGTCATCATTCAAGATTAACAACCACTCTTATGGAAAAAGATTATAATACTGGTACAGCTGTTACACCTGTTAGATGAAGAAAAATAACTTGTCTTTTTTAAAAAAAATCTCACAAATCGAGTAATTTATATCGAAATGTAAAATGCATTTATCTTTTCGAAATTATTTTTTTCAACATTCCTGAAAGATCTCATTAGGCAAAAAGACATCTAATCGCCATTACAAAAACATTAAGCGTCACAAGAAAAGTCTAGGTGCATATATTTATAAAATTCTAATATTTGTGAATTAAATCAATTGACTACTAAAAAAACTGATTAAAGTGAGAAAAAGTAAGTCGACTTCTTCAAAACATTTCATGAAATGGGGACCCTACTACGTTTCCGTAAATAAGTATTTAATGCAAATTTATATTTTCAGAATCAAATACTTTTAATCTATCATAATTATGCATTTACAATTCGTAAAACTCTATATATTTTTCAGAATAGGAGACAATGTCATTCTAGAAAATGATCTTAAAATAATTAAGAATTTGTATCACTTAATAAACACGTTATTAAACAAACCAGTATCAAACTCCAGAACACTGGAGGTAGTAGCTTTCAGTTATATTCATAAATTATCATTTAATGACGCGGCTGCCATAACCGTACTAAAATTTTCTGTTTCTCTGTCAAGTCCCAGAAGAGATTATTCATAAGTTAGCCAATTTGCGATCAAACCCGTAGTGAAATTACTATGTAGCACATAAACTAGGTGCAAACGAACATATGTAGCGGCACACAGACAGAGAACTGACAAGTGGCGAAACGTCCAGTATCCTATCTGTACACAGGGTCTTTCAAATAGGATTCGATCTGTGTTACACTTGATTTTCGAGTCATTATTCAATAATTCAAACAAATCCGAAAAAGGCAGAAATGTACGGCCAGTCATTTGATGAAGGGGACATAAATGCCTAGGACAAGGTTGAAATAACTTATTAATATTAAGGGATCGACTGTTAAGAAAATGTTGAGAATCATCAAACATGATATTTTCAAGTTCATACCGATGAAATATTTCTTTTTTTTTTCAGGTTTATACCTAATTTTTATAATTTTCATTCGCTGAGATGTGATAATAATAATAAAATCATCAATAACAACTACTGCACTATTTTTGCTTTAACTTTGACAATATCAAATACTGTCGGCACTCTCCCGAGATATGTACAGGGTACATGTATTTGTCTGTTACTTGGTATTTGCCCATTTACTGTGTAGTAGACATAATAGGAACATGGTAGCAAAGTATTTTGTTATCCTGTGATTGTTTGTGTTAAAATGCTGGAATTGAAAAATAGAAAAAGCTTGCTTTGTTCTTTTCTCCATTCCTACGTTGTAACTTTGTGCAAGTATATATGTCACTTCTGTTTATTTGCTGATACTGCACTTTCCTATGAGTTGCATGTTTATCAGTGCTGAGACCTGACTAAAATTTAAAGTCACTGGTTCTGGTTTAGGCCAGCAAAAAAAATGTTATTACTTAATCATATTTGTAGGTCCATAGTAGCATTACGAGGAAGAGAGATTAACCTAGTGCTTGCAGCGCTTTGATTTACACAACTTACGTATAGCTGCGCAATCTTCGCCACTTTCTGAAACACTGCGCAATTACACTTGCGACTCGGCCCCTACGCGCCCACTTATCCAGGAAAATGGTACTTCTTCAACTAAATTTCTTTTTTGCTCAAAAATGTTAAACAAAACAAAAAAAAATAATTTAAAACAATTGAAATCGGATAACAAAACGAATATTCTGTTAAGATCATAAAGCATTGTCATTTCGTGAGTGTTTTACTTACACATGCATGAACAGACATCTTTTTACAAATATAGGTGAATAGTTGAAAGTTTAGAATGCATGTTTTAGGTAAAATTTCCAGAATTGCATTACTTACCCTTATATACTAGCGTGAAAAAGAAAAGCAAACTTTCTTTTGAAATGTTTCTGTAATTTGTTTATTCTTTCATTTTTGGTACATGTATTATTTTACTCTTTTCTGTTCTAGTCATTTAAGAAACAGTAGAAGTAACACATTTGCTAACTGCGTGATTTACATTGAAAGTATCGACGTCGACTTACGCTCTCCTTTAATATTTTATCTTACATTTCTTTTTTTCTCATCGTATCTTTTTCTTGGAATCCAAAAAGACAGCCTGATGATTTTACTTTATCTCAACAATATGTCTGTATGTTTGAAGCACAGAAAGTCTATCCTTTACAATGGCTCAGTGCAAAACTAGTTATAGCAATGACACTTTACCAATATCCTAATAAACATGCGGCTACTAGTTACACAAAGCGGACCTTTCGAGTGAGTTTTTTTACATTCTCTCTCTCTCTGTAATAAAAAGATGAAGAACAAACTCGTTTATCGCTTTTCATTCAAATGATACTGACTGCTCATTGGCAATTGCCAACAGACAGATGAAATCCTCTTTGCGCATTTGCCTATAAAATGGCGTCAGAATTTCGAAATTTCTCAATGTATCACTTTAGAAAGACGTCAGATCTAACAACTCACAAGTCTGGCAAAGAACAAAGGCTACATGTAGTTTAATGTTCTTGGTTCATAGTTCCCAAGGTCACCACTGAGGAAGTTTTTCTATGAGATTTAGTCAAATTTTCGAGTTCACATAGCCGAAACATGGAACATATCTTTGGTGGTCTCCCTTCGATTATCCAAACAAGCCGTTTTGTGTCCGTTGTCTTGAACTTTACTGACTAAACCGCTGTTTCCAAATTCCATCATCATTTTGATATGTAATTTAGAACAGATATTTTTCTTCTTAATTGTCATAGGCTTACAACTGTACCGTCGACGTATCGCTGAAGCGTTGTTAAAACTTGATTCTAAGCGTATATAAAACAGTTTCTTTCATGTTTCTTTTGGCCTGAAAGTTTTCGTGGTTTTTTTTGGAAGTTTTCGGTTGTTGTTGTTTTTTCGTTTTGTTTTTTTTGGCATGTAAATTTTTCGTTTTTTCATCGTTTTTGTTTATTTGGCATGGAAGTTTTCATGTTCGAGCTATCCATACAAACTACAACCAGCCGGGATACTCGTGCATGCTACAACCAGGTCTTGTTTATGTTTGTTGTTATTGTTGTTTTTTCTATTTATGATTCATTTTGGCATACCAGGTACAAGCTATCGAGGATCGATTTCTGTGCTACGTTGATTGTCTACATGTCTAAACAACAGAACATGATAATCATCAGTGATAACAATCGTAAGAACTCGGCCTTTTCCGACTACTTCGTATAAAGACTTATTGAAGTCGCCCGAGGTGTTTCGAAAAGTGCTTACCTGTTTTTTTCTCCGTAGATTTTCATTTTGCATTCAGTCTTGAAAGGCAGCAAAACAAATGCAATATGTGGTTTATAAAAGTAAGATATGATATATACATTAATAATGCCAAGTTTCATTAAAATCTAACAGACCAGTTCTAAGATATGGCTTCTTTAGGTAAAATTTCCAGAATTGCATTACTTACTCTTATATACTAGCGTGAAAAAGAAAAGCAAACTTCCTTTTGGTCTAGAATATTGGAAATGTTTCTGTAATTTGTTTATTCTTTCATTTTTGGTACATGTATTATTTTACTCTTTTCTGTTCTAGTCATTTGAGAAATAATAGAAGTAACACATTTGCTAACTGCGTGATTTACATTGAAAATATCGACGTCGACTTACGCTCTCCTTTAATATTTTAACTTACATTTCTTTTTTTCTCATCGTATCTTTTTCTTGGAATCCAAAAAGACAGCCTGATGATTTTACTTTATCTCAACAATATGTCTGTATGTCTCAAGCACAGAAAGTCTATCCTTTACAATGGCTCAGTGCAAAACTAGTTATAGCAATGACACTTTACCAATATCCTAATAAACATGCGGCTACTAGTTACACAAAGCGGACCTTTCGAGTGAGTTCTCTCTATCTCTCTCTCTCTCTCTCTGTAATAAAAAGATGAAGAAAAAACTCGATTATCGCTTTTCATTCAATTAATACTGACTGCTTATTGCCAACAGACAGATGAAATTCTCTTTGCCCATTTGCTAAACAATGGCATCAGAATTTCGAAATTTCTCATTGTATCATTTTAGAAAGGCGTCAGATCTAACAACTCACAATTCTGTCAAAGAACAAAGGCCTACATGTAGTTTGATGTTCTTGGTTCATAGTTCCTATGGTTACCACTGAGGATGTTTTTCTACGAGATTTAGTCAAATTTTCGAGTTTGCGCAGCCGAAACGTGAAACATATCTTTGGTCGTCCCCCTTTGATTATCCAAACAAGCCGTAATTGAATTCAAACTGTGTCCATTGTCTTGAATTTCAAGAACAGCTTTCTTGACTTATCCACTGTTTCGAAATTCCATCGTAATTTAGAACAGATATTTTTCTTCTTAATTGTCACAGGCTTACAACCGTACCGTGGACGTATCGCTGAAGCGTTGTTAAAACTTGGTTCTAAGCGTATATAAAGCAGTTTGCTTTCATTTTTCTTTTGGCATGGAAGTTTTCGTGACCAAAATGTAGTTTTCATGTTCGAGCTATCCATACAAACTACAACCAGCCGGGATACTCGTGCATGCTACAACCAGGTATTGTTTATGTTTGTTTGTTGTTGTTTTTTTTCTTTTTATGATTCATTTTGGCATACCAGGTACAAGCTATCGATGATTGATATCTGTGCTACGTTGATTTTCTTCATATCTAAACAACAGAACATGATAATCATCAGTGATAACAATCGTAACAACTCGGCCTTTTCCGACAATTACTGAAGTCGCACGAGGTGTTCCGAATGCAGTGATAAATTAATGCAACGCGCCAAACCAGCTCGATTGTTAATATCTTTTATGGTTTTCGTCAAAAACAAAATTGTATTTCTTCTTACTAAAATCAGTTAAGCCTATCTGTAGAACTGTTTTCTTTTTACTGTAATTCTAATGAAGCGTGAAAAATTAAGTTACAAAACATTTAAATTCAACTACACGTAATTCTCAGTGATCAATAATTAATTTGTTTCTCGTGAATCATTTATATTTAAATATTCCTATCATGCCGGTGTATGTGTTCATTTTAGAAGAAATCAGCCATTATAAATGCATTGCCTCCCATAGGCATTGTATATTGTCAAATTATTTCAATTTATACGCATTTGTATTTTTTTTGTCCTTCAATCACAAAATAAAATCTAAAAAGCTTGGACCAGACAATATTCCATTTCCATATTGACATTTACATGGTCAGCAAAATAGACCATATTTCAGAATGAATTTGATTTTATATCTGCTAGCTGGTCAGCAAACCAGATCGTACCATAAGTAAGTTCAAACCAAAAACAATCACGTGCACTATAATAGCGCAAACAGAACTAATGTAGCGAAAAGAACCTTTTATATTCGACGCAGTGTTGCTTCCGTAATCTATTGACAATACCTGCGGACGTTTCCTAAATATTACTTAAAATATTGTCCTTGACGTGTGTGTTTCTCTTTTTAAACATTTCACCTAACGAATTTGAAATAATTTTTTTGACCATACTCAAGAGTTAAAAAGTTAAACTAGAGTATCTAAAACAATATCGTAACTGAATATAACACTTATCACTGAAACTCAAAGTGTCAATAATTCCAACAACCGTTATTAGTCTTCAGCTGCTAGTGAGAAAGACATTTAGTGTAACATTTCTTTATCTACTGAGTAAAATAAAATTGCAAAAAACAGCTAACACCAAAATTTCGATTCTTGCATTTCCTGTCACGTGAGAGTCTTATTCTTTAGTTATTCTACGCGGTGACCACGCAACCGGAAGCAAATACCCTAAAAGTGAAGAAAAAGACCACCCTTTTTCTATTCGCCGGACAAAAATAACCCAATTTTTAAAATTCATCGTATAATCACTCATACTTATGACTGAAACCTAACCAATGGAACAGCGATCTATTTATGAATGTAAAGAACGATTTCAATTCTCAAACAAGCAACATATCATTCAAATTAATTTTTTGTTTTGAAAATTATCTCGATACTAGTTTCAATGCATATTGTGAATCTGATTTCACAGAAAATCGCTAATTATAATACATGAGAAAAAAAGGGTTTTCACTTAAAATTTGTCGTGTACAGAATGTTTATATCGTGATGTACAATGTAACAGGGCCCTAATTGATTAAGGCCCTGAATATTATAAGTTTCTTTTGGTTCTGGATGGGGAGAAACCATGTGGAGTATGGTGGGTAGGAGTGGATGGGTAGGCTAAACTGGCTCTCCCATGGTGGGTAGGAGTGGATGGGTAGGCTAAACTGGCTCTCCCATGGTGGGTAGGAGTGGATGGGTAGGCTAAACTGGCTCTCCCATGAGGAAACTTTTTTACACTCATTTCTACAGTCTGTTGATACCGTGATGTTTTCGTTTTAGGACAATTGGGACTCCCCTAAATGGCTCTGAGATTTTCAGTCGATGTTCCGTATAAAAAAAAGGTGGAATCCTCAAGAAGTTTGGTAAGAACGAAACCAACGCACCATCCTTGCATACGGACTAGGCTCTGTTGAGCTAAAAGTAAGAATGGTTGTTTGTGTCTCCAGGAGTGGCAGTACCTTTTAAATAAAACTGAAACACATCTTAAACATTTCAGTTTCCCTTCTTTTTATGACATACATTTTATGCACCTATCTATGTTTTGCTCCAGGGAAGGGACAGCAGGCTGACCAGGGGAATTTGACATTTTCATTTCTTTTTCGGAGTCTAAATCCCCGGTACCCACCCTAAAGCAATGCCAGTTTGTAAAAATCACCACAGTGAGATGCTTTACATATCAAATGACATGGGATATATTCGGCGAATAGTAGATTAGTACAAATTTGATTCAGGACCAATGGTCCACAGACACATCAAAGGGCAATTTACAATGAAAAGCATAATGAAATAGAAAAGACATCGGGAAATGTAACAAAATTATGTACAGAACGGGAAATATAGTAAATGTACAGAATAATATACAGTTGTTTAAGTTAGAAGAATCCGCTATTTCCATACAAGAAATTAGCTAAATATTGTCAAATAAGTTTGACAATTATCGTTACGATTTTCTCTAGAATGTGATAGATCTACTTCAACGACTAAATGTACACCATACCTTTTGGTCACACGTAGTGCATTTTTACCTGTCTACCGTTTAGTACACCATACATTTTTGTCACACGTAGGCCAAGTGCATTTTACCTGTCTACCGTTTAGTACACCATACATTTTGGTCACACGTAGGCCAAGTGCATTTTACCTGTCTACCGTTTAGTACACCATACCTTTTCTGTCACACGTAGGCCAAGTGCATTTTACCTGTCTACCGTTTAGTACACCATACATTTTGGTCACACGTAGTGCATTTTTACCTGTCTACCGTTTAGTACACCATACATTTTCTGTCACGCCAATTTGCACATTTCACCGGAAGTTTAGTTGACAGTCCAAAAGTAGTGGGACAAGAATTTCGTGTTCAACGTAAATGTTTGGAAATAATGACATGTATTCATAATGGAATAATGGAAATACTATAAACAAACGGAATACGATTTTACAAAGCCATAGGTATTTTTATCTATTTTAAAAAAGCACGACTCCGTGAAATCACCTCAGTAAAAAATGCAAATTCAAAATTGACTGTCAAACTTTCGACGTCGTCTGAAGTTTTAACACAGGTGTGTCTCTGAAAATATAAATTGTTCTGTAGGAGAGGTTGTTATGAAGTAATTTTGCCTGTGAATGAACATGTATTCAATGTTGCATTATGAATTAGTATTTATAAAGAATGTAGAGACAGAGCTTCGGACGTTACCTGTTGAATATCTATAGTCTGTTTCATAAATTTACGGATTACAAAAAACTCATATCTCTACTCAGTTAAAGGAAAACGTTGTACAAACTAACAAAATGTAATGATGTTGCTTTTTTTAAGCAGTAATGGTAATTTCTAAATATTTTGATAGATTTTTTTGATTATCATGATTGGCTGAGTTGCATACTTTACTCTTTAAAGGGCATTTTAATTATTGTTTGCTATGTTTTTAAGCAGTTGAAGACTTCACAGGTCTACTGCACATTCTAAACAGCTCTCATTTATCAAAACTGATACCTGTTCCCAGTAAATTGATGAATGTTTCTTCAAATTAGCTTGACGTTTACATGTAATTTTATCTTATCAGTTATTTTATTATCAATATTTTTAGTATCAAGTTAAACAAGGTAATTAAATTGCATCACTGGGCACATTGTGGGTGTTGTTATCTTAATTATCTGTTAATTGTCAAACAACATTGTTAATATTATTTACCAAAACACATGACCTATAGATTGAACATAAATTGGAGTGAGGAAAAAGGTCTTAATTTTAATTCATGTGTGTGTGACAGGCTTTAGACTTTCCTCAATCAGGATGAATTAAATAAAGAACTAGGGGGTGTAGTATGGCATCGTCTGCACATATATTATTTGTTGATTCATTCAGATATGCACAAACTTTGATGATGAAAGGAAAAATGTGATTTGAATACATGCAGATTCCCTCCGGGTTGGTTTTATTTATCAGTAAAATCCATCATCAGTTAATGAAACTGTGTATGTTTGTGCATTTCTGTGTATTAGTTTTTAATAAATTATTATATCATTATTATTATTATTTATATTTGTTTAATCATTTTGTAGTTAGGGAGTCAAACACAATCTTTATAATACGTATCAAGTGATGCCAAACGTGAAAACAGTACGGTATAGTGCTTTTTTTTGGACAGTTTGTGAGCAAGACTTCCCACAGTTTCATTAAATGTCTATACCATACATGTGTAAATACCTTGACAGCCCTGACATTTTATGGTTGTGGTAATTATAACATGACTAAACAACCCAGACACATAAACATGCATATAGCTTGATCTTAAAGGAATTTGAAATGTGTCTGTGTGGGTAAATCTTGCTTTCTCTGGTTAAAAGTTGCAAAATTAATTTCATTTTCATGATTTCTAGCCTAATTAGCTGTATCTTTACAACAGAATCCAAGAACAATTAGGCTTCTATTTCAAGAAAATACTATACACTTAGTAATACATCTCTTCTTGTGAGTCTCAGAATCATTAAAAGCACCTAATTAATGCATTCTTTTAAAAAGTCTTATCTATCAACTAATTCAAATACTTATGGCTTGAGATACTACTTAAATACTGAAGCTGTTACTCAAATGCATTTTTCTGTTTAAACTGTAAGAATGACTTATGTTTATACTTGAGTATGTTTTGTACTGGAACCTTCTATGTAATGAGAGTCTCTGAGAATCAAAGCCAATAATTCATGTAAAAATAGCAAAATCAGTTGAGCACTCGTGAATCTGCAGCGGTGGAGCCAGCATAAAAGAGTATAAGCAACACTAGCATTACCGGTATCTGCAATAGTCATTGGCTACTAAGATTTCCTAAATTAATTGAAAACGACTCCTATTTTGATAATTTCTGGTAAGAATATTTAGATAAGACATGTGTTTTTTTGGATAAAATGGAAAATTTTGTTAGACTTTTATTTCTTAGTGCCAACCATCTGTGCAGGATGGGATTTTGGGACAAAACAGTTTTTATAATTTTTAAAACCAAAAGTATCCCTGTTTTGATTTGACTGAAAAAAAGATTCATTAAATTTTTAGAGGAATAATGTTCCAATTACTATGTAGACAATAGTAAAAAAATTAGATCAAATTTGAAACTATGTCTGTAGTTTTGCTTGCATTTTTATAAATTCATCAGTTTTTGTTTTTAGAGGCTGTAACACAGACAGGTTTCATGGCTTTAAATGTAGAAACAATGTATAACAAACCATTGCAAATTGTACTTGTAACCAGGGAAAATCCACCTGCCTGAAGCAGGGTTTAAACTCGGGTACCTTCAATTACTAAGCAGACACTCTACCACATCGCCATAAAAGCTAGCTGATATGCAAAAACCCTATTAAACCTCTGATACATACTACTACCTTTAAAATACAATATTTCTGGTTGTTGACCCTACAGGAAACTGAATTTGCATAAATGTTATTTGTATGCAGATCTTCTCATGATAAGGGATGGTAAAAACTTAAAAACTTTTTAATGTTTTAAATCTTTGTATGAAAGGTTGCAGTGCTTTAAACCACCAAGGGGTCATGGCCCCCATCTAATGGTCAAGGCCCCTACATACCAAATTGGCTGATTAGTAAGTAGCCACAGCATCCGTCTGATGCTTATGAAACAGACAGGCGTTAGGGAGTTGGACACACTGTCCCGCAATATGTTCATGCCTAAACTTGATTATGGAAACAAAACCTTCCAGTTTGATATTTATAAACAAAAATTTGGTACATAAGGTTGTGTTGACAATTTTACACTGGTCTTATCAATTTAGTGTAAATATCGAAAAACAAATGACCTCAAGGTCAATTTCTGTCAAAATTTACCCAGACTGCTCCTATTGACTTAAAACACCCTCAGGGGACAAATAATCGGATCAAGTACAAACATTAGCCACATAACATAATAATTGGTCAAGTGTAGGGTAAAATAACTTAATTCCTGTGTAATGACTATAATTGGGAGATTGCGGGTAATTCTGTAAGGTGTGGGGGACCAATTATTATTCTTATAGCTTAATGATAAAGAAATAATCTATAATCTAATGTAAAACATGTAGATTTTCCTGTTTGGGTTTATTTATAAGTTTAGTTTTTCTTTTTTTGTCCATGTTATTTAGGCTGTATTTTTTCAGCAATATTGTTATCCAGTTTGTACATTCAGATTAAAGAATAATTCATGTACATTAAATTCCATCCTATGTCCTTGTAAGGATATTGTTTCAGTGTTCCTGTGCTAAAAGCTATGTTGATGTGAAACTCAACAAAAGCTGGTTTACACACTTATAAAAGCCCTGTGTAGAAAGACATTACATAATTTACATTTTACACTGATACTTTTATGTCACCACTGTGTTGCACCTGTAACATCTCCAGTTTTATCAGAGTTATGGCCCTTTTTCGACTTAATAATGTTAAAATGACATTTCTGCACATTTTAAAAAAAATGCTTGCACAGATTTAATTCTTATTTTGTGTATTTACTATATGTATCTTATGAAACTAAAGGTCTCTTTCAAAATTGGTTGTGACACCTCCAATTTTATCAGAGTTATGAGTTCAACTTAATTTATTTGAGTTAAAAATGAAGTTTACTCACATTTTAAGGCAAACACTTGGAAGAGTTTCATTGCTTTTAGAATGCATATGTATCTTACTAACATACAGTGTCTTTTCGAAAGTCGGCATGACACTTCTAATTTTGTAAGAATTATGACCCTTTTTTTCAACTTAATTCATAATAAAAACCAAATTTCTTCACATTCAAAGGACTGTTTTGCAGTAATCTATTCATTACATACCTACGACAGTTATACCGCTTTTGACATTCCATCTGCCTCTTCTTACATTTTAAACATTTACTTATGATCTTCTGTCAACATTTAAGCATAGGTGGTGGGAGCATCAGTTCTGTGTCTGATGGACACATTTCTAGTTTATGTTTTATATTTCTTTGTTGTGATAAATGATTTTGGATTTGACCTATTTGTAGACCAAAAATATTTTCAAATCCGCCATCTGCATCAAATATTTGCCATTATTCAAAAAAATCATATAGGTCTTACATGTAATGTCTGAATCGTGCAATATTCTTGTGTGCTCTTTTTGTGATTGTCGATAGGTACATTCCTGAGAATGGAGCTAGTACCTATAATTCCTCTAGTCAATGTTGTGGCTATTTACTCAAGTCCTAAAATAGGATTTATGATCACCCATTATATTTACAATTGCTGAAAATGGATTAATTTGTTTCGAAGTTAAGATAAGAATAGGCTCATAAAACCATTAATTGTATCATTTCAAGCATGAAAATCTTTACTTATTGAATATTTTCTTCAGTGGCTAAAGTGTATCTATAAATTTTAGAAATATACGCTGAGAAAATGATAACATTTTGTAGTCATATACCTTAACTCTCTTGTGTCAATGGTCCTGCATTGTCACGTCTGTTTGACTTAATTTTCTTTCAAAAGAAAGTAAAACATTTTGCCTGCACCATTGTCAGTGTATAGTAAATATAGGAAGAATTTTCTTTAGATAAAACATAAAAAGACTTTACTTTAGGTGTATTACAGTAAGACTGAAATGATCTTAAAATCAGTTATGGAAAGCCACAAATGCCTTCTGTTGCGAATGAAATTCAAAGTCAAATTCGGGAACCCTCGTCGTCCAAGTGGACAGTAACAGGTTGCTAGGAAAAATTAGCTAATAGGCAAGGGAGTGGAAGTGACATTAAACATATGTCTCTACTTACAGTTGCCAATTCATAGATAAAATCAATTTTAAGACATACAAAGTTAATCTAAAAGATTTTATATAATGAAATGATAGAAAGTTTTGTAATCATTGCTAGAAAATTTTAATGTTCTCTTTCATGGTTCAGATCTTTCCTGTGTGAATGCAATTGAAAGAAAAAACAATTTCCACTAATCATTACTGAGCGTGTGTGGGCTTATAACCATTCTAAGGGTCATGATTTATTCAAGACGTCTATTTAATGCTCGATAACCTATCTGCTCATCTGTTAGGTATGGCGGCATGCATTTTATGGTTTGCCATGCCAGTACACACTGATTTTTTCATCCCTATTAAGACCAGTTTTCCGATATAAGAACATCATGAATATTTGACAAATCTGCCACATGTGTTTGGACTGGTTGTGGAAGATTTTCAGAGTATATTTTGGTTGTTTCCATTGAAATTTAATTTTTTTTTACAAGACCCTTTTGGTAATGTAAATTGGAAAATTAGGGGACTAGTACTGGCACTTCTAAGAAACAAATGAAAGGGAAAGTAGGTATGAGTGTATTAATTTCACTGACATACAGTAAAAGAGAGTTTAACAGAAGAAAATAGACAACAAAATTAATTTTGAATCATATTTGAAGGGTATTTTGATGAAAATCCGCTGACTTGTTTCAGGATTTTTGAGGTATCTGTTAAATTCAGTGACTGTTCTAGTCGAATTTGTTGTTCTGAAAATTTAGTTTCTTTCTGAATTTTCCAAGGTGATGGCTAGCCATCAGTACCAGCCAAGAGATATGGCTTATCAGCAAAGGGACACACAAAGGGACATGAACCACTCACAAAGGGATCTGAGCTACTCTCAGAGGGATTTGAACTACCAGCCAAGAGAGCCAGTGTACCCACCCCGGAACATTCCATATCAACAACAGCCTCAACATGCCTACCCATCACCCAGTCTGTCACAAAGAAGTCACAGGAGTGAGCACTCACATTCACAGAAAAGTGTACACAGCCGTGCATCCACTCGCAGCACTAATGGGATGCCTGACATGGAATGTAAGAGCTTTTGCAGACTTTGCAATATGTATTAACCCTTATCCTGCTGGAAGCAATTGTGTTTGCCTTTGTAACCAGCACAAACCAAGATCAGCCTGAACACCGTGCAGTCTGATCATGGTCTGCACTATTTGCCATTCAGTTGGTAAATTTTCAACAAGCACCCCCATAAACAATTAATGGACCTGTTCACATTGAAAGATGGACAAGTCCATTTTAGATATTTAGCAGGCTAAGGGTTGAATATCTAGTTTATTAGCTCATTTGCTATAAAATGATTTAAATCTGTCCTTAGTATTTAAAATGTATTTCTGACACCGTGACATTGGGTAATAATTCATTCAGTATCATTCACATGTTCCTAATTTGAAAGTAAATGGAAAACATAGTTCTAGGGAATGCCTCTTTAAGCATAATTTTAGCACAGTTTATCAAGTGTTTGTTATTGATAGTGCTTCACAAGCGTTTTGATAGATCAGAGATCATGCAGGTTATGTACATGTACCTTAAATGGAAAGATGACAAAATCAGCAACATATTTTGTATAAACTGAAGCATAGACTGTTACAACTTGCATCAAGAGGGTGGAATATACCCCAAGGACTTAGTATGGTTTCCATACAAAGCTAGGTAGATTTCTAAGGGACACCCTGTTTATTGGTTAGGATTTGAACTGTAGATATATTGAATCATGATTGTCTAAACAATTAATTTATTGCAAGTGCTAAATGTTACTTTTTGATATTGAAAGCTTAGATATGATTAATCCAAAGTTTGTGGCCAGATTGTCTAGAAAGTTAGCCTTTAGTGTGAGAAAGTTTTGAATAGTCATCTGATACAGTAAAGACTTAATTATATCAATAAATAATAAAAATTTTAACATCGATTAACTTTCTGATAGAAATATCTTTTATGAAAATGAAATGAATGTTTTTAGAAGTCATACAATCAACTTTCATGTTAAATGTCAGCAAATTAGCTAGGTCAGATTCAATTTGTGAAAAATCTTAAAACTTAAAAAGAAAATACATACTTTGTTTGCAGGGGTATGTACGAATCATCTTACAATTGGTCTGTATGTCAGGCGGTTGACCTGTCTGTTGTAAAAATCTTGTGACGCGGACTACTTCCACATTTTTAAGACTATTAATTTGAAACTTAGTGTGCATGTTCTACAAAAAGTGTAGATTACGTGACACATATTGTGCATGCCAGTGCGCACTCTGCAAATTTACAGCCTGTTATAGCAAAATCTGGTGATTTCAACTACATCCACATTTGTAGGACTATCAATTTGAAACTGGGTGCAAGATCACCAATAAGTGTAGATATGTGTGACATGTTTTTCATGCACGGCAGGGTGTGCACTGTGGTTTTACAACCCATCATAGCAAAATCTTCTGACTCCAACAACTTCCACATCTGTAGGACACTCAATTTGGTGTGCAAGATCACCAGTAAGTGTAGATATGTGTGACAAGGCCGCTTTTCCTTTGATAGTGCATATTGTGGGTGTATTGGTCATATTCAGTGATAGCTCTAGTATTTTTACCTACACAAAATCTAATTGCCAAGGCCACTTATGGCATAAATATATATGTGCTGATATTTTAATCAGAGGTTGAGAGTTGATCTTGGTACAAGCAAATCTCAGAGCTTCATATTTGCCTTCTGTCTTTCAGCTCGCAGTTTGGAAGCATCACATATCCTTGACCAGCTTCAGAAGGAGATAGTTTTCTTGACAGGCGGGCGAGACAGACAAGGGGGACCACTCTTGATCTTCCCTCCTCATCGGGATGAATACTTTCAGCCAAATGATATTACAGCATGTTTGAAATACCTTTATCAAATACCAAGGTGATTACAGTTTCAGATATATTATTTTTCCGTGAAATACCCTGAAGGTCAAGGTCACACTCAGGTGGCAGAAGTCCATTATGTAGATTTCAAAAGATTCATTGATCATTTTGACAGCAACGAAAAGGTCAAGGTCACATTTCTATTGCTAGAACAAATTACTCAAAAGTTCCGAGATCCACTAATTAGCAACCAAAAGGTCAGGGTCACATTTTTATGGCTAAAACATATTACTCAAAAGTTTCCAGATCCACTAGTTAGCAACCAAATGTTGAGGTCACTTTCGAGACCACAAGGACATTACACAGGGTTATATATAACAACTGATCAAAACTTCAAGGGAAGTGGTTTTTATTTGCATAAAATAAGGCAGGTCTTGTACTGAACAAAAGCGTGTATCTCTTTCTTGCTCTTTTTGTACTAATCAGCTATGAAGCCAGTTACATAAACAAGCAACATCAATAAACCGCCATTGTTTCTTTGGCCTAAACAAGCACCATAAATAAACCGCCATTGTTTCTTTGGCCTAAAATGTACCTATTTAAACATGCGGATAATGTAACAGTAAATGTCTGTTTGTTATTCATTTATGACTTTAGGAAACACACCAGATCTGGGGGATTCAGTTTTTTATCGCAATTACAAGGTTTTAATCTTGGTATATCCTTTCTTAGATATCAATGCTTGTTCAGCTAAAAAGGGGAGTACGAGGATTTGTACATTGATCATGTTAATCTATGCTGAATATGCACTTAATTTAGCAAAACCACTAAAACTTCCGTAGTTCCAAATGTAACCCGATTATGGGTTAAGGGTGCTCAATATGTATTGAAATAAACAGCAGTATTTAACAGTCTTGTGGTTGCCTGTAGAAAATGAAATTTGGTAGAAAATTTATTATATTAAAATCATATAGGCTTCTTAACAGCCATATATTATCAGGAAGAACCTGTACAAGTTTAATTGGTGAAACTTCTTTTAAATGCACCCACCCCTGCATAAAAGGAACAGCTTCTGGAATAGGCTTAAGATATATAAGAGGTAGTATTTAGTGTCAGAGGTTTTTGTCATTAAGGTTTTCTTTCTTTTAGGATGGCCTTTTTCCAAAAGGTGGTCTTTATTTTAAGGTGACTTCAGCCTTCAGCTTTAAAAGTAATATACCAGTTGTCTAGACAAGATTTCCATTCCAAAATTCAGCAACTTTGCATTTTTTCATTGTAACTTGAACTATTCAGCAGAGAGTCAGTAACAAAATACCATTGAAAACATGTAAAGAAATACAATAGACTGTTAAACAGTTGTTATCATGTTATTTAAAACCTTTGAAAAAATTCAAACATTAGTGCAACAGATGTAAAATAAAAAGACAGTTTTAGTTTTAAATCTCATATGCTTTTCTCTTGGCGTTTGTAACGTGGTAACAACTTGAATTTAGGCAAGGGCAACCTTTTTTCTTCAATTTGTATGATCACCACTGGGATCACCACTGGGTCTACTTAATCTGCTGCAAAGAGCAGAAAGCAGAAAGGAGGTCAGCTTCTCTCTATGGATTTTATCTTGTGTTTTAGCCATTGTTACACACAGCCTTACTGTAGTTAGATTAGCACTGTGTTTAAAACAGGCTTTTAACTTGAAGTTAGTGGGAATTGGACCAATGGTCCAGCAGCCTTAAAATCCAGGGGTCATGAGTTTGACCCCTTCTCCTCTACTGAATTATACTAACTGTCTTTCAAACGGTACATTAAACCAAGGTCCTGTGTATCTGTCTATTCACTGAGTATAAGACCATAAGTTTCTCTGGAATGAGATGCTTTATATACCTTGCACTACCCCCATATAACCAGAAATAACTACTCTTTTCTTGGGATGTTGGTCATATAAGCATCAAGTACTGATAATAAGTCAATTAAAATTGAATGAATTTGATTTAAAATTGATAAAACAACAACCAGTGACATCTTGTTTGAAAATAAGTGTATAGTGGTAGTCATTTTTAACAGTAATAAATGCCACTCTTTCAGTGAGGAGTCCAAAAGGCGAGGTTTCACAGCTATAATAGACAGCAGAGATGGATCTTGGTCAAACCTGGTCACTGTTCTTGGATGTTTGAAGGTTTGTTCATGCCTTCTTTTTTGGAGGATGAGCTTTATTTGTCTTATTCTATAAGTAGGTTGTTTGATGTATTACTGTATTAGTCTGTTGCCTGTTCAGCAAAACAGCATTGAGCAACCTGTGCATGTACTATATTTAGATTTAGTAGTACTTAAATTTTCACTTAATGATAGACTAAAAGAGGAAAACTCAAAATAACAACAACAACAAAAAGGCAGCTTTGTGAAATTGTTCTTTTATTTTTTTTATTTTCCTACAGTGTACTACATTGTACATTAATCAGATTTCAGTCATAAGAACCAGTCAGGTTTTGGTTCATGTCTAATGTAATTGGAACAAAAATTGATTTATCAATATAAGAAAAATACTTAGGAGCATGAAAGATATTTTAAAAGAGTTTCATGTTACAGTATTGATAGTTTGGTCATTTCCGATTTTTTTACAGCAATCATTGGGTGATTACCTGAAGCAGGTACTTGTTCTGAAGACTGAAGGGATAGGTCCTCGCCAGGCCAGCAGCAGTAGTTTCCGCAGAGATAGGGGCCCTAATATTGAGGTAATGACATAGTTTACATTAGTTTGTATATGGCTAAACAAGCATGTACATAGTTCCCTTTGATGTACTGACCCCTTTTTATCAAAGACAGAGGTTCATTATAAAAAGACAGGACAGGATAATGAGTTTTGACCTACCAAACATCATTTGTTTTGTAACTATTGAAAGGTTAAGCCAGTATGGCTGGAATGTCAAAGTTAGGGGTGATGTTTTATAAAATAGCAAGTAAATTGTTGCTGAAAAATGTTTATAGTTTTATAGAAGACAGTTAATAATTATATTTAGGTTATAGATAAACTAAATAGCCTTTATACGGCTTTCTAATGGGGCTGTTGGAACAGTTAACCCGAAGTGCAAGATAGCGGGTCAGTGTGGTACGCAGATGGTGAAGTAAAAACATTAGCTTTGAATGACTTTGATAACTTTTGATAATTTTGCAACTATGAACTGTCATAAGCATTTTTTGCCTATTCTTGAGTATTGAAGGATAGCATAATTATAATATTCAAGAAATTATTAAGCTTAACCAGGCAGTAATGTTGTTAATGATATAACCAAGTTTTGTAATTTGTGCACTTAGAATACATTTAACTATTCCAAATATTTAAAGCATGATTTTTTGGGGTTAAACCTTTCACAAATAACCTATTGATGTATACACTAAGATATCTATCATTTGACAGTAAATCTATAGCCTGTTTCAAAATTTCTGCTGTCATGCTTTTGTGAGCAATGACTAATCACAGAGATTATTGCAGACTTTTGAGATGTGTTTTACATGATAAGTTCTGTAGTTATGTCATGGTCACTATGTATATGTAGTTATAATAATGATAAATTCTTTATATAACGTCGGTTTCATATATTGACAAATGTGGAAACATTGTCATTACAATATTATATATTTCATGTGGCTGTAACTTTATTTTTCTTAACAATTTTTACATAAACCATAACAATGGTTTCTGTTATTATGTCTCCCCCCAAAAATGGGGGAGACATATTGTTTTTCCCCCGGTTGTCCGTCCGTCCGTCTGTCTGTCCGTCACAAAATCGTGTCTGCTCTGTATCTTCCAAAGCCCTTGAAGGATTTTTATGAAACTTGGGTCAGATGTTCACTTCATCAAGGTGACGTGCAGAACCCACTTTGCGGGTGTGGTGTCTCAAGGTCAAGGTCACACTTGGAGGTTAAATGTCAAATGCCACAAAATCGTGTCCGCTCTGTATCTTCAATAGCCGTTGAAGGATTTTTATGAAACTTGGGTCAGATGTTCACATCATCAAGGTGACGTGCAGAACCCACTTTGCGGGTGTGGTGTCTCAAGGTCAAGGTCACACTTGGAGGTTAAATGTTAAATGCCACAAAACTTGTCCACTCTGTATCTTCAAAAGCCCTTGAAGGATTTTTATGAAACTTGGGTCAGATGTTCACCTCATTGGGGGAGACATATTGTTTTTCCCCGGTTGTCTGTCTGTCCGTCCGTCTGTCCATCTGTCCATAACAAAATCGTGTCCGCTCTGTATCTACCAAAGCCCTTGAAGGATTTTTATGAAACTTGGGTCAGATGTTCACCTCATCAAGGCGACATGCAGAACCCACTTTGCGGGTGTGGTGTCTCAAGGTCAAGGTCACACTTGGAGGTTAAATGTCAAATGCCACAAAAACTTGTCCACTCTGTATCTTCAAAAGCCCTTGAAGGATTTTTATGAAACTTGGGTCAGATGTTCACCTCATCAAGGCGACATGCAGAACCCACTTTGCGGGTGTGGTGTCTCAAGGTCAAGATCACACTTGGAGGTTAAATGTCAAATTTTACAATCGTCTGATTCAATACTGCCTGCAGCAACTGGCTGGGGGAAGACATATGTTTTTGTTCAATCAAAAACCATTTCTAGTTTCCTCTGTTTTAATCTTGCAGTCCTCTTTTTTTCTTGGTCAAAATATGTGAGCTTTGAAATGGGAGAAAGATTATTGTGTGTTGAAATTTCATTTTGTTTTATGACATATTGTTTCATATTCAAGGAACAAATAATATCTGGTGTGCATGAAGTAAGATTTGCACAGATTTTGTTTTCTTGAATCACAAGATGCACAAAATCAGTTTAATGGGTAGGCAAGTGAACAAATAGTGCACAAAATCAGTTTTATGGGTAGGCAAGTGAACAAATAGTGCACAAAATCAGTTTTATGGGTAGGCAAGTGAACAAATAGTGCACAAAATCAGTTTAATGGGTAGGCAAGTGAACAAATAGTGCACAAAATCAGTTTTATGGGTAGGCAAGTGAACAAATATTGCACAAAATAAGTTTAATGGGTAGGCAAATGAATAGATAGTGCACAAAATCAGTCAAAATATAGTAATGTGCTGTTGTTGTAAAAGAACCTAATACAGGTGTTAATTTTGAACCTAAAGCTTTTGATTAAATATTGTTTTAATTCTAGATTTTCTCATTAACTTGGCCACATTATGAGGGATGAATGCATTAAAGTGCTATAATTGCTTCCTTATTCTATACCACATAGAATGTTTTTGCACTAACACCTCGGATTTATTATTAAAGAAAAACTCACTGCACCTGATTTTGTTCATGAAAAATTCTTACTGAAGCAAGAAACATAGTAATTTGGTCCATCCCAAATAGTAACAGAAAAACTTTTATGCTTTTGTTAAGACCTAGGGTACCTGGCAATGTTGCTAGACCATTACAAACTTGAATTATTAAATACCAATTTCACATAGGTGTTTAGCTATGCTATACATGTATAGGTGGTGGTGTTGGAATTTTGCACCTTTTATAGATACAGAATTTGTAGTGAAGATATAAACATCATTTTGTTGTTTAGCAATGGACTTTCCACAAAATAGTTCACTACTGAATGTTTGAATTGCAAAGCACACTATGACAAGCATATTTGTAAAGTCTTTATTTCTAATTCAAGCAGAAAATTGATAAAAACTCTAGAAAAATCAAATTTGAAACAAGCTTTGAATATATTAGAGTCCTGTTAATTCAAATTCTGAATAATTCAAAACCTTAATGATTCATACTCTTTAATAATTTAAATTCTGCATAATTGAAATTCTGAATAATTCATACTCCTGATAATTTAAACTTTTGATAAATCAAATCATGGACCATTCAGACTTTGGTTAATTCAAACTCTGGTAAGTCAAATTCTGGAATATTGAAACTCTGGTTAATTCAGACTACTTCAGAATATCTTTAGAACTGGCCAGAGTTATCACTCCATGTTTGAAAAATAAAATCTGAATATAGCTTACAGTCTGGATGGCTCTGACAGCCACCTGTTCCCTTATCTCCGCAACACCAATTTTACTGTTTAATTGTAAAAAAAAGTCAGTCTGGCTGTTTTTGGTGCTCTTTTTTGCACATGATACAAAACAAAGAATAAAACAGACCAACATTGTTCAACATTTGAAATATACTTTTTGCATTTTGACATTTATTAGGTTTCTGGGAAGGTTTCAACATTATGAAAATATTTTGTTAATGTTGTTTGCATGATTCAACAACATTGAGATAGATGCATTTTTTTGCCAAGAACTTTTGCATGATATGAATTATGTGAAGGGGAAAAACCATGTACATAAATAAAATGATTTTGAAGGAAATAAAAACAAAATCCACCTTTTCTTTTAGCAGCAATTTTCTTGTACAGATGTCAAGATATAATAACTGAAGAGACATGGTAACTTTGGTACAATTTTATTTTGTTTGACAAAAATATTACTACCTTATCCAAAGCCATTTTCCTAGAAATGAAGTGTATAATGCTGTACTTAATCTCTATACCAACCTACATTTTCAAGAAAAACTTTCAAAAATCATCTGTTAGATAAAAAAGACTTTAATTTCTACAAATTACTTACTTGTCAGACAGATAAGTAACCTAATCTACATAAAGTACCTGACATTTTACCTGTCTAGCTATCTTTTGTTGGAAGTTTAATGAAATTCAAATCCCCCACTGAAGAGGTCTGTTTACAAACTGCTATTTCCGTTTAAATATCATTTGATATTAAATCTAATCTTGCCTTGAGGTCTACAATTTGTAGAAGATATGTTTGCAGTGGTGTGAAGTTTTACAAATTGTAATACAGTGCATATAAGCAGAAAGCATTATGCATGTGAAAAACTTATCCATCTGTGTGTTAAGGTCTAATGTAATCAGTTTCAAACCTTTTCAAAGATCCAGTTTAAAGAAGAGCAGGTATTTTATTTAGCAGATGTTGGTCACTTGGTTGGAAGACCATTTTGTTTCCAATCAAGGATTTGAGAACACATTGACACAGAGACTTGAGACTTAGTGGATAGATTTTGCATGATGAGCAGATGAGCTTTATTGTTTTTGGGACCTCTAGGTCAAAGGTAAAGCTCATAAGGGCCCCACACTCTTGAAATATTTTCCACTCAGTAACTCAAGAACAACTACATGCAGGACTTTCAAGCATACTTATTAGTAGAACCCAAGTACTTTTGGGTCCACAGGGTCAAAGGTCAAGCTCACAGGGGCCTGCATTTTGAAATCATTAGACAACTGCACTCAGGCTTTCAAGCTTTACAGGATTGTTGGGCATGATGAGTAGATTTTTTTGGGCCAAATGGGTTGAAAGTCAAGCTCACAGGGGGCTCTACTTTGATAATGGTTTCAGATCAATATCTCAAGAACAACTGCTCTCAGGACCTTCAAATTTTGCAAGATGGTTTGGGGTGAAGAATAGATGAACCTTTTTTGTTTTTTTAGGCCCACAGGGTCACAGAGAAAGTTATTTCCAGCCAATAACAAAAGTAACTACTTCATAGAAATTCAAGATCCCTATACAGAATGGTTGGTCTTTTGTAAATGAATTCTCCCCATATCAGATGTCAAGCTCACAGGGGCCTGTACTTAATAAGTGACTTGACAATGAAAGGTCCAGGAATTATAAACATGAGATCAGCTTTATGGGTAGATAACTCTGCATCCAGTTGTTTTAGGCTTACCATTATGACTAGTCATTCTTGATTGATCTTGGAGATATAATGCCGTTAAGGTGGGCATCAGTGTCATTCTGACAGCTCTTGTTTTTAGAAGTCATTTACTGAAAGAAACTAGAATACTTACTATTGAAAGAAAATTGTTGCGCTTACATTATAAACAAATTGCAAGATCAGAACATTTTGTTATATTCAGTTTCTCATATTATTTTGCAGAATGAATGCTCTAGTTTGAGTTTAATATACACTTTTTGGTCTGCCTGGTAGTTATACTAGACATATGCAGTTTTCTTCTAGTTGATTGTTTTCACATCTTAATTTAAATATTCTTTCACTTAAGCTTCTGTCTGTCTGTCTTAGTCAGCTTACTTTGGTGGATTAGTTTATGCAAAACAATTGAGATTTGACCCGAAATAAAAATAATTCAACAATATTAGTTAATGGTGGTATTTTCTGACTGAACCCAAATTTTATGAACTTCCTGACTTTCGCTTTAAGCTATATTTTTGAAGTTTGACTAACATACTATGTTACCTTAAAATTTCAGCCTCAGTTTATCAACCTGAACCGACTGTACACATATGTGGATCGAAACCAGTTGATTGGCAGTATGGGCGGAACCTTGATGTACCATCACACATACTGGCTTCAAAACAGACTGGTAAGAATACTGTTTGAGCAACATAGACTGGTTTACTGTTAAAAAAAAATAAAGAACATGTTAGGGTTGTGAGAATAGCAGAAGTAAGAATTTATTGAAGAATGGCTGCATGTGCAATGTTTTAAAGAAGAAGCCATGGACTTGTGTTTGACAAAAGATGCAGAATGCCTTTGAGAAATATGAAAAAGATAAAATGCATAATTTTAAGGACTTCTTGCAAGACTGGACCAGTCATCTTCTCAATTCAGTTAGACTTGCTCCAGTCTTGTGACAAGTCTCTCAATTTGACAGTTTAGAAGGAAAGATGTTTTCTTTGATTAAAATGTTGTAGAATTTGGAAGTTAGAGATAAATTCATAGTATTGAAATAAGTTTGATGAAGACAAACTTACCAAGTATGAAGCGGCATTCGACAAGAGTTTTTGAATTGGTTGCTATAAGATAGATGTGCAAACATCTTCAGCAATTGAAATGGTTTTATTATTGTAATTGCTCTAACTTCAAAGGAAAAACTATTATTTTCAGGATCTAGAAAAGTTCCTGAGAGAAGCGAGAGCAGCAGCCTCCCATTTAGACTCATCTGAATCAGAGATTGGTTTCCAGCAACGCAATCAGGGGCCGGACTCCCCTATCAGCCCAGTGGAGGCCCTGCGTCAACATAGATTCTTCCAAGACTCGATACTGTCTGTGCCAAATCAAGTCCTTAGTCAAGGTAACCTGTTCTGTCTATAAAAAGAAATATTTCTTTCAGATGATGATTTGACTGCCTTATAATTGATGTGTGACAGAGTGGCATCTTTGAAGTAAGAATATAGGGAATTTTTAATGTGCTGGCAAAATTTAGATACTGTTCTTTTCCAAAAAGTCAGACCCCTGTTAGTGAAGTATAGGACTCTCTTATAAGTGTTATTGTTTAAAATAAAGAGGTCATAGTTATGTTGTCAGAAATATACTTTTTTACACAAAGATTTACATCTTATCTATTACTGGAACTATGCACTTTTTACAGGAGAAGAACTAATGAAGAAGCTGCAACAGTATAGTGACGTGGCAATGCGGGGGGAAGAGTCTGTGACCACCCTCGACAATCTGGAGGCCCTTAAACAAGTGAAGCGAATGTTACAGTACATAGAGAATCGTGTTGACAAGATTAAAACATACCTTGAGAATCGAGACCGGGCCTTGCATGTTGATGTGCAACGGGATTCAGTACAAAGAGAAATCAGACAGGTGCTGTTTTTTTGTTGTTGTTTTTTTTTAAATTTTTTTTGGAAAAAAAATAGTCTTATTTTAATTTTAGATTCTAATATCTTTTTTTAATTAAGATGCAGTTGTTTTTACATTTTTCCAAAAATTTAAAAATTTAGATAGTGAATTCACTCTTTTCAGAGTTAATTGTGTTATTGCAGCATCTCCAAGGAGGGAAACATTACATAATGTGTCAAGTTAATGGGACAGATTTTGATATATGTCACAGTCACATTTCAAAAATTGAATTCTTAAATTGTCAGATGTAAAATAATTTGAAATTCACAAAAAATGCTCCTTGGATATTTTGAAAAAGAAGTTAGATAACTCTGTTAATGTAAATGTATAAATGAGATAGTATTCTGTTTAAGAATATTGAATGATAGTATTAGTTGAATTTAGCAGATGAGTTATTAGAAATATAAGAAAGAAATGAATTCATTTGCTGAAATTAGCCACACCATTTTATTTAACAGTTCTGAATAAAATGTTTAAGTTAAACTCCCCTTCATGTTAATGATAGTCCTAAGAACTAATTATCTTATATATATTTATCTGTATGACAGGTGGTTGATTGGATATTGGGCCCCGGGGAGAAGTTGTTGGCCTCACAGTCTGATATTGGTGACTCGTTCGAAACTGCTGAGGCCTTGAGAAAACGACACGAAGAACTGGAGATCAAATGCACAGTGAGTATTCAGATATCGTGGAAAAGTTTTATTCTAAATTACATTAACATACTTTAAATAGTTATGTCTTGTAGGTCTTTTTCATAATCATTTGCCAGATAAATTATGCAAGTATAGTTATACAAAATAAACACTTCTTACTGCAGTCAACATACATATCTGTCCTTTCACTTTCACTTTTCACTTTCTCTTAAACTAAGAGATGTTTAAGTGAGTGACAACAGTTTTAGTAGTGTCTTTACTGAATGACACATTAAGTTAGAACTCTTGTATCTAAGTGTGAAAACTACTGCTGATAAACATCTGACAGTTTGTCATACGTTCTGTAAATCATTTTTTAGGATACATATGGTCATTACGCAGAACTTCGCCACCGTGCAGAAGATCTGTTTGATGAACAAGACCAGTATACTGATGATATACGCGCACAGCGGGATTACATGGACACAGTCTGTAGAAGTTTTGCAAGCCGTCTTGAAAGGCGGAGGACCCTTCTGATCACTTCCGTCAGGTTTCACAGATTAACTGAAGAGGTAGGACACAGTAGAATTTTCTCATTTATCTTAACTGAAAAAAATGACAATAATTATGAAATCTCATTTGGACAACTTAACATTGTGCTTTTGTAAATTTTCAGTTTTCGAGAAAGCTGGATGACCTGTTGGAGCTTCTGTATAATGATAAGGAAGCAGACACAGTAGAGGCAGCACAAGAAGCTCTTGCTTTGCTGAAAGAGAAAGTCGATGCTATAGGTCTGTATGGAAAAATATTACACATTACTGATTTTTAGTGATATTGATCAGCCTTGAGAAAATGTTCTCTGAGGGTTAAATGTGTTATTGACTCTGCCTTTAATGATGTCTTATATGATTGCTTGCTAAAATGAAAAAAAAACCAAAAAACATTTTTTTCATAAGTTTGATAAAAACTGAAATTGTGAATGCAAAGATGAAACCTTAGAGACGAAAGGCAAGATTTACATAAATTCAACCTTGCTCAAGTTGCTCAACCACTTGGTAATAATGATGTTTCAAAGTTTGCTTATGTTTGTTGAAATGCCCACTACAGAAACAATATGAGTGTTCCTTGGCTTTCAGTCTGAAAATTTCCTGACAAAGTCTCAAGTCAAAATGTATCTTTTCTTATACTGCTTTTTGCAGAATTTTTTATTCAAACCCCAATAGTAAAAACATTGAATTTTCTATTTCCCATAACTGAACATTTTTCACCATAATTGATCCAGCATAGAATTACCTCTTCATCAATTTATTTCAGACACTGCTGCCAACAGAGCCATGCAAGATGGACACAGTCTATTGGATGAAATGTCTCGACCAATCAAAAATGCTTTTGGAAAGGATATATCCCCGGATTATGCCAATCAGATTAAGCATATTAACCAGAGACTTGAAGAGTTACAGGAGAGGAAGATGAGATGTGACGATTTAGCAGAAGTGAGAAAATTAAAGCTGCAGCAAACTTTACAGCTACGCACTTGTGAAAAAGATGCAGAACAAGTAAGTATACGCAGTCATATAGCAAGAAAACTTTAACCCAAAATATAGAAATTTTGCTGGCACAAAAGTATATTAAATTGAAGAGCTCAGTACAAACCTTATGTATCTCCTTTTTATTATATGTAGTTATAATAGTTTTGCACTGAGTCCTGAATTTTGAAAATCATTTAATTATTATAATAGACTTAAGAAGTTTGAGTGATATACCATCGAACATATCACAATGTCGAGTTCAGATGTGTAGTAATTTAATCACGAAGGCTAAAGGCCTGAGTTATTAAATAATTACGCGTATAAATGAGAAACCATGATATATACGATGGTAGATAACAAAAATTTTAAAATCTATTTCAGTTCTAACACATACATATATTTATAAGGGGCACAAGTATGTGCACTAATGGTGATGTTCCTAGTAACATCAGTAGTTGTGCACTTGGTTCTGCGTGATATAACGTGTAAGATATATCACGCTCAATTTCTTCTTTGTTAAATGTCGGCAAAATGAAGATAGATGTTAGAATATTTGATAAATTGTTTAAAACTTATATGGAAACATTAGTTTTCTGCTTGAGCATATGATCAGAATTTAAAATTTTGAGCAATGAGCAGTTTTTTTATAGCTTTTTCCCCCCAACAAAATAATCATTATTTGTTAGCTTAAACATATTTCATTTGTAAAAGATAGAACATTATACACAGGCATAAATTACTCACCAAACTCATGTAATTCAAAATAAGGGTTAGATCCAAAGTTCTGACTCTTTCCCATTATCTTTCTGATGAAGTTATAGCAATGATGATATTTTATTTTTTTACACACAGGCCATAAGTTGGATAGTAGAATTGTGTGATGTCATGTTGACAACACAAACACATATTGGCCAAACCCCACAGGAAATTGACAATCTTCAGGAACAACATAAACAAGTGGAGACAACTGCTGAGGTTTTGCTATGTTTTTGTATTACCCCCCTTTAATTTCTGTAAAAATTTGAACTGTGAAAAAGGGTTTAAGATTCCTGAATTATAAATTTTACTGATAAAGACAGTTTTATCCTTAAGAACTGAATAATGAAAAATTGTCTTATGAAGGTTTTAGTAAAAGAACCATTATATTGTTTATCAGGGGCTACAGAGATTATTTCCAGAAGATTTCAGTTGCTGTTAAGTATGAAGCAAGTCAGAGTTAATAGGCACTGAGAGTCAGGCAAAATATGAAATATTATATAATAATGAATTTTAAACTTCTCATAATTGATAATTAGAAAACATTTGTGATAATCAGGGTACCTATGAATATGGGAAGCAGCTTTTACAAGCAGCCCTGGTGTTGCGACGGTCTCTGCGGATGGAACTCGAACCCAACACCATACTCAAGCACAGACTAGAAGAAGCCTGGAAGAGATTCTCCATGGGTAACAATGAACGTGCAAACAGATTAAATGTAGCCTCCATGTTCCTGGCTCAGTCAGATAAGGTGAGACTACCTTCGAAGAGTTTCCAGCTTTTATAACTTGAATTTTATTTGACCATAGTAATTTTAGACTGTACTCTCCCAAAGAAACTACCAACTGTATAAATTCAAGGTTGCAAAGGGTTGGTTGTATAAGGTTGGTAGGATAAGTTTGGTTTAATAAGGCTGGAAGTGCAAGGTTGCTTGTATAAGGTTGGTTTTGTAAATTTTGTTGCATTGGTATTGCAAGATTGGTAGCATTATGTTGTTGAAGTAAGGTTGTTTGTGCAATGTTGGTAGCATAAGATTGGTAGTGTCAGGTTGGTAGCATAAGTTTGGTTTGGTTGTTGGTAATTGGGCATTAATGTCACTTTGGTCGTGCTGGAGAATAAAGAGTTGACTTAGATACTTTGTAGTTTGTAGGGTTTAAAGTAAATTATAGAAAGTGAAACTTTTGCATGCAGAATCTTATGGGGAGCAATGTACAAATGAAACTTAAATGTACAAGGTTTGTATGAAATTGTTGTATTGTCTTCTGTATTTGTATGCACATACAACCCAACAGCAGTGAAAATTTAGTTTAGGTATGTCAGAACCTAATGGATCTTTGTTTAATCTGTCAAATAATTTATTACATTATGTATTGTACAGTTGTTGGAGCGAGTGGAGCAGTTAATGGTTGTTGTAGCACAGACATTGACTGGTGACATTTCTGTACGAGATGCTCTCATACGATATGGACCGGAGAAAAATGACGTAGAACAGGAGATACAGGATACTGGACGAATGGGGAAAGCCCTGCTGGAGCGGCTCGCTCTACCGGTCATCGTGATCGATGGGTATGTAAAACAGTTCAGACTTGCTGTCTTTATATTTTTTTGTGTTTTGAAATTTTAACCTTTTTGGAGGATAATGATGATGTATGGTTTTGATTTATTCACTGATATTACTGGGCTTGTATAGAAATTTTGCAGAAACAGTAGGATTACATGCATTAGATAATTGTATATTAGACAAATTTGCACACACCTCACTTGTTTAGGCCTAGATAGATTATTAAAGATTGTTTTTGTACAAATTTCAAGGATTATTTACTTTTTAGCCGTCTGCCTTACATCTGGAGAATCAATTAAGTCAGTAGTTAACTTTTATTATTTAAACAATTTTTAGCTTGGCTGTTTTTTAAATAAATAGTGTGTTGTCATAGCTGTCTTGTCATCTGCATCTGTGGGCAAAAGACATCAAATATCTACTACAGTTGAGACAGCCAAATGTTGGCAAACACAGGCAGTGCTCTTGTTTTGCTTAGTGATTGTAATACTGTTTCAAGTAGAATGCTTTTTTGAATCCTACAAAGCCTCAGGAAAATTTTGACAAAACTTGCTATAAAAACAATTCTTTGTCACACAATGTTTGAATACAATCACATGACTGTATTTGCATGTATATGGTTTCAGTAAACACTTTTTATTTGCTGTATTATATAGTTCTAAAGGGAACGTATACAATTAAAAGATTTACATAAACTCTATAATTTACGTATATTTATGCATGATGAATTCAGGACTGGGATAGAGCACATGGTCTGGCCGGACAGGTATATCATCACAGAGTTATCTCCCTTTCTTGCTTGGGTTGTGTAAGCCAGATTCACAGCTTACTGTAACAAGTCATGGCTATCATTGAATCTTCAGAATCATTATTTTTAGTTATAAGTTCTTGACCTATATTGTTACATTATTTCTGTGTTAATGTTTTTGGTTGGTTTGTATACAGCTAGCTACTGTGTTATCCTTGTAACTTTTGTTATGGCTTGGAGTATTTTAATGGGGTAGCCAGTAGGGGGTAAATGTGGAGCTTTTGTCAGCTTCTATATCTCTTACTTGTACTCATGTCTAGAAAGTTGTAAATGAATATGAACGTTTGAAAACTGAAGAAGTATTGGTAAACTGAAGTATTGGTAATACTTTTTTTTTCAAAACCAGAACTAAATGTTTACCTATTTGGGTTTCTTTTTTAGCATGATTTTTTTTTGTAAGCCTCTGGCTGCATTGTTGGTGCCAGTTTTAATGTTAGATTTCAATTTCAATTAAACATCATCAGGCAGATTTAATTTAATTTTTCTTCTTTGTCATGGGGCTAAGGTTGCTGACTATCTGCAGTTCATAGTTTTGGACAGTGATAATCTCCCTTGGTGCTTGCAAATTTGCAGATTCTGATGGAGAAATAGTCTAGTACTGGTGTTATCCCAGGGATAATAGGTATTGAAACTTCTTGTTTACTGGGATAAAATACCATTTAAAGATTGCTGAATACCAATACAGAAGAGTTTCAGTTAATATTTCCATTTTTTCTAGAGCAGTAGTCTTTATGTTTGAATTTGTGTTTTTTGACAGTGCAGATTTGGCATTGATCACTTCATGTTACTCAAGAATTAAAGTAATTTCATCAGTGTTTTATACTCCTCTGTCCTACACCCTCACTTAACCTTTTTTGTCATATAGAATTTACTTAATTCACTGCAACACATTGGCTTCTTAATCCATGCACTTGTAAACTTTTTAAATTCACAAATAACTTGAAAAGAATAGTATATTATGTGACATTAAACGTAAATCGGATGTAACACTGTTTTGAATAAGTTAAGTGTGTTTTGAAGTATACTGTTTAAGTAGGTATTTCCAGGTGAAGGTAAGTTTGTGAATCCAAGACTGAATATTTTCTGAAAAAGTTATTGAGCTTAGGTTTCATAAGTTGCTAATAACTAGCTTGTTTAGCTTAAGTGAATATAGTTCACAGAGTGAATGCAGCAATCATTTTGCACTAAGTCCTCAAGTTGTGTTATTCTACACAGATATGTTTGTTTTGTTTTGCTTACATGTCCCAGAATATATCATGGAATGGCTTTGCGGTCTGTGTTCTTATGTGCCAAGTTTTGTGTTAAATTGAGAATGGATGAAACCGAATCTGCTCCATGCTGAAGCTTTTAGTAAAGATTTTAAAGCTTTTTTTCCCAGTGAAGCTTTCAGTAAAGCTTAATTAAAGCTTTTCTGTGGTTAAGCTTTCGAGTTTTTCATTTTTTTCTCACTGATCTTGTCTTTTTCATAAAAGAATCAAATTCCTTTTTTCAACTCTAAGTTACTTAGAAAAATTATAACTAATCTCAGATCTTTTTTGTATCACATCGTTATGCAGTTGTGATTGGTTTCTATATTGAAATATTGTCAAGAATTCTTACGTGATCAGCCACTGAGTATAATAAGAAATCAACCAGAAAAAAGCCAATTTTTTTGTCCAGGCAGGTCTGATTTTTTTTTTATTCAAAATAGATTACAAAGTTGGACCTAATGTCATATTTATACTCATTCAGAAAAAGAAATGTTTTTGCTCACTTGCACCATGCCTTTCACAGATTTAATATAGAATCACAGAAGATATGCATAGAACCAAAAAAACATGCACACTCAAAAAAGTAAATGCATTTTAACTACACTCCAGAATAACTGTATTTCTAGTAAACACACCATCTGATTATGTCAGGTAAAATTTAGAAGAAAAAAAAGTAGATTCACTAACCACTCTTTTCTTCACTGTCTGAATAGATTTCATTTCTTAATTTGTCGTAAGTCTACTAGTGTTATTCAAGAAGGAAAGATTATTTAGTCAAGAAATACTACCTCTTTCAGGATTATTTCAGTACAGTATTATACTTTTATCTTTATATTATTTGGTGCCTTAAGACAGTTAAAATGTAAACCCAAACTGTTCTTTTAAAGTTTAATTTCATTTAAAGTTTTGCCTAAAGTCAGATTCTGCATTTTTTTATAATTCTGCCAGAAACATAGTTGATTCTGCCTTAAACCAAATTCTTCCTAAAGCATTGAAAATTCTGCTTAGAACATTTTGCTTTCTGTCCCTACATTGGCACTCCAAGTTGTACTAAAGTTATT
Organism: Cyclina sinensis; assembly: GCA_012932295.1. Taxonomy (NCBI): domain Eukaryota; kingdom Metazoa; phylum Mollusca; class Bivalvia; order Venerida; family Veneridae; genus Cyclina; species Cyclina sinensis. The sequence continues at coordinate 28,773,383 of JAAONU010000009.1, read as the reverse complement.
TGGCAACAGGAGCCAGGATGTACCACTGGCTTTAACTTTTTTGAAATATTTTGAGTTTGACTTTTTTTAGTTATAGTTTTGATTACATGTATGTTGAAGAGTTGGGCATTATGTTGTATTTCTTTGCAACAACATTATAAAAAACCATTATATTTAATTTAGACCTGGAATCTCCATACAAGCTAAAATCAAATCAAAGCCATTCAACAAGACTTTTATGGGAGATTTTTTTTGTCTTTGTGCTTTTTGGTGGTGTTTTTGACAATTTTGTTATTTTCCTTTTTCAGTTTAGAGAAAGAGCTAAGTTCGGAGGATCAGAGTGCAACAGACACCATCAATAATCGTCTTCGGAAAATGGACCATAAAATATCAGAACTGAACAGATACTGGTCAGAAATGGAATCCACTGGTCAGCCGCCTTCCGTTACTCCTAAAATCTCTAAGTCAGCAGCATATCAGTCAATGCCATTAGACAAAGGTCAGAGGTCAGCAACTTTGCCAGGCAGGTCACCATCGCAAAGAGGTCAGAAATCTCAGACTCTTCCTGGTAGGTCATCGCTAGGGCAACCAGGTCGTGGAAGCAGTTTTAACAAACAAGACATTCCAAAAAGGATAAGAAAGGGACCAATATCAAAACATGACAGTCTGAGACGTAGAACTGCAGAATTGCAACAGAATAAGGGTCAAAGGTCAAGACCAAGTGATCAAGCTGATGCAGCATTGACCAATGGCCATTCTAGGAGTCAGGAGCAATATAAACCAGACAGTATTTCCTCTCTTCATTCACAACCACATGTTAGTCAGTCATATTATCCAAAATCAGAGGATTTTTCACGTCACATTCCACAAGCCAGTTATTCATACACTATAACTTCTAGTGAGCAATCTTATGCACAACCGCAGCCAATGGAATTGCACAGAGTACCTTCACCACAACCCCAAACTAGTTATTCATATTCCTTGCCATCCTTGGAAAAGTTCCAGCCAGATCAAAATCGTGTTCAAGCTGCCGTCGAAGAACAAATTCTTCCAGACATGAGCCAGTCTGCAAATGCACAGTATCAACTGGAGTCGCAACCAGATTCCATGCAGTCAGATTCATCAATGCAATACAAACCAGAGGTGTTGAAAAGTTCATTCAAATCATTACCAGAACAGGAGCACAAACAAAATTCTGTTTCATCGGAGTCTGAACCCGAAGGGTCAAAACGTTCATCTTCATATATGATTCCAGACACTTTACCAATTTCAAATAGCAGGCCAGATATTTCAAAGCGTGAGGTTCCACCGAAAATTAATATTATGCCAAAATTCCACTTGCCAAGTAGAGCTGAAAGCCCTCCTAAAAGTTTCCAGGAATTGTTAACTAAATTTCAGACTGGTGAAACCGAGTCGAGGCCAGTTGAGAATAAAAATAAAGAGGAAGTCCAGAAGGAGATAAGTCAGGCCCTGAAGTCACGTGCCAGGTATCTTGATGATGAATTGAAAGTTTCCGACAAACAACAAGAGCCAAGCATTAAACGGGAAATGGAAGAGGTAAGATCTGAACTTTCTAATGATAAAGTTTTTTTATCCCTCATCCTGTGAAATTTCTAAACTGAAATTAATTTGATTTTGCAAATAAGTTAGTTTGGACAGGCCTATTAATCATTTTCATTGATTCTAAATTGAAAAGAAAAAAACAAACAAAACTTAATAGCTGATTTAAAGGGAGTTCAGACTATGATTTTTGCAGTTTGTTTCAAGTGTAACAGGTTCAAGCCTATAACCAGTTTGTTTTGAGTCAGTAAGGTTAGTCATCTGGAGCTTTAGTACGGGAATTACTCAGTGTTTATTTTGGCATTACTAAGGGTTTATGCTGGCATTACTAAGAGTTTATGCTGGCATTACTCGGGGTTTATGCTGGTGTTACTTAGTGTTTATGCTAGCATTACTAAGAGGTTATGCTGGCATTACTACAGGTTTATGCTGGCATTACTAAGAATTTTATCCTGGCATTACTAAGGGTTTATGCTGGCATTACTAAGGGTTTATGGTGGCATTACTAAGTGTTTATGGTGGCATTACTAAGAGTTTATGCTGGCATTACTAAGGGTTTATGCTGGCATTACTAAGTGTTTATGCTGGCATTACTTAGGGTTTATACTGGCATTACTAAGGGTTTATGCTGGCACTACTAAGTGTTTATGCTGGCATTACTAAGAGTTTATGCTGGCATTACTAAGGATTTATGCTGGCATTACTAAGAGTTTATGTTGGCATTACTAAGAGTTTATGCTGGCACTACTCAGTGTTTATGCTGGCATTACATGGTGTTAATGCTGGCATTACTAAAAGTTTATGCTGGCATTACTAAGAGTTTATGCTGGCACTACTCAGTGTTTATACTGGCATTACTAAGAGTTTATGCTGGCATTACTAGGGTTTATGCTGGCACTACTCAGTGTTTATGCTGGCATTACATGGTGTTAATGCTGGCATTACTAAAAGTTTATGTTGCATTAATATGTGTTTATACTGGCATTAAGGGTTTATGCTAGCATTACTTGGTGTTTATGCTGGTATTTATTAGGCTTTATGCTGGCATATCTCAGGGTTTATGCTGACATTTTTAGGGTTTATTCTGGCATATCTCAGGGTTTATGCTGGCATTTTCAGGGCTTTTGCCAGGATTTCTCAGGGCTTATGCTTGCATTTCTCAGGGTTTTTACTAGCATTGTTGGTCTGAGCACAAAGTCAGGTAGAACATGAAAAATGCTTTCTAATCATAGGGCCAGAACCAAGGAAACAGGCCTGAAGAGAAATAATTACAAGTTGCATGAGTTTCTTGTTCAGTCAGTGTAGAATGAACAGAATACTTCTACAATGAGATAGAAAAACAATCACGTAAACTTCATTAAAATCTAGTATGTAAGCTTATGTTTTCCTTGCCCGAAAATTCACTGGAAGAAATAAAGATATCTTTAATATCAGGGTACATGATTCTCTGGCAGGAATCTGCAGGTAAATGGATTGACAGATAATGGTAAAATACTGAGATATGAATAACAACATTTCAGCATATTGCGCAGTAGAATAAGACCCAGTTTACACCATCTTAAGGAAAGATTTTACTGCCCATGCATTTTAGAGTTTCCTGCTGAGTTCAGTCTGTAGAAACAAGTATATGAGAGTATGTAGGAGGGAGGGACTGAATAGAACAAAAAAGGGTCTGGTATTAAAAAGACATCAAAGATACAAAGGAAGGAAGGAAGGCAGAAGAAAATAAAGGAAAAAGACAAGAAAAATATGGTAAGAAACAGAAAAGAAACTTGATAAGAGAAAGAGGTGGATAGGTGGGTGAGTGAATGGATGGACAGATGGATGAATGAATGAATAAATGAATGATGGAGGAAGTTATTCAAGACAGCAAAGTCATATTATGCAACAGGAAGTCGAAAGTGTAAACTGGCAGAAATGACTAAGGTATGAATTTGCTCCAAGAAAGCTAGTGGCATTTTGAAATAGTTTGGCATGAAAATCTACTTTATTTCTTCTCAAGTGATAGACCATAAATACATTTGATATCAGTGTGAAGTTGATTACCTGGCAATCATACAATCTGTCAGTCTCTCAAGCATTTTCTACAGCCAGTTTACTGGAGATATAGAAAATATTCTCCGCATTTTGTAACTGCGGAGTTGGCATGTGCTTTGTACTTTTACAAGTTAGGTAGCAGATGAATGTTCTGTTTTTCTGGTATAACTATGTGAATTATTTGAAAAATGAAATTCATTATAGATTAAATTGATTTTTTTAAGTGCATGTGTTAAAACACTGTCTCAAAACTTAAAACAAAAACACTTTTTCAGAGTCAGTACTTTACTCTTTTACTACATATGATGAAAGAAGGGAAAACAGTAGTTGTGCATTATTCCTTTGATTAGGAATACAGGCTTGGTCCAAGGAATATCAGATATTGATGCCATGTGCATGCATTTAGGATGGCTTCTGTTAAAAATTCAGTCTTCATTTTCCTCATTCTTTCTAACTTTAGCCCATTCCCACCCTTTATATAAAAAATGACCCCTCCAAAACCCTAAATAGAAAACTAATATTAACATCTTGATATTGAAGATCTGTTGCTTATCATGAATTTTCCCAAGTTATCATTATCACAATAATCATCACAATCATCATCATCATCATTATTATCATCTCAACAAAATTCAGAGTTACATAACCACTCCATCTCAGCATGACTTCATTACATTAATACTAGCAAAGCAGACAGACCTTATCTTAGAACTGATCAGTGGATCAGAGGTAAAAAATAATGTTGTTTACACAACATGCTACCCTGCATCTCCACCAGGTAACAGTCTTAAGCCTGAAGGCTTATCATGTCTTGTCAGACTGTTTATCTCTGTTTCCATGGCATCCAGCATATTTCAGTAGATGTTTTGGAATCACATGAAAATATTCTGGAGTGGCATCAAATCAGAGGTATTACAGGTATATACACAAATTATCTAGGAAGAAAAGCTTCCAGACTCCTGGTGGTTTCTGTGCAAAAATTGTTTTACCAAAAATACAATAGTACAATTGGTAAAGTCATTAAGCTGGTTGGAACGCAATAGTGACTTGCTCAAAAGATATCTCAGAATACCTAGCCATTCAGTTTTGCTACAACCAAGTCTTCTTTTTTAAGTAAAATGTGTCAGTTAAAGCTATACAAAATTGATACTTGATTAACTAGATGTTACACAATCATAAGCTGAGTAATTTAAATAGGCATGAGACCATCTGTCCATCCATCCACAAATCCATCCATTTCCTTCAAGGCTATCTCATGAACCATCTTGAAACTCAGCCAGACTTTAAGGAAAGTTTCACTAGCAAGAGAAGATGATCATATTGTCAGGATGTTTCAGTGGGATAAATAGAGCATTTATCACCTTACCAAAGTAACCGCAATGGACAAAGTGTATTTAGGGTACATCTGTCTTTCAATGTCAGGCTGACACTGTGGGAAGTTAGAGAGACATTCTGAGATCCATAAGAATTCCACAAACTTAACCTATTCTCATCCTTATCTTGATTCTGACAAGTCTAAATTAAAAATCATGTATTTGAGTTATTGCTATGGTGACAAGTGAAAACATTGTGCTTTACAAGCAGTGAATCAGTGTCCACGCAATTTTTATGCCTCCACAAAGTGGGGAGCATATAGCGTTGCACTTGTCCGTCCATCCGTCCCTTACGTACGTCTGTCCATCCGTCCTGAAATCTTGTGAACGCAACTCTTAAACCGGATGGCAGATTTTGCTTAAACTTCCAGGGATGAACAACCTTAATGTTTAGATGGTAGTAAAGGAAGGAATTTTCGCTGCGACCAAATTTAACAGAATTATGGCCCTTCGTTGATTTTTTTACTATATACCATGTAGAAATTTTGTGAACGCAACTCCTCTTAAACCGGATGGCAGATTTTGCTTAAACTTCCAGGGATGAACAACCTTAATGTGTAGATGGTAGTAAAGGAAGGAATTTTTGCTGCGACCAAATTTAACAGAATTATGGCCCTTTGTTGATTTTTTCACTATATACCATATAGAAATTTTGTGAACGCAACTCCTCTTAAACCGGATGGCAGATTTAAGGTTACCTGTAGATCATTTTAGGTATATGTACAGAAAAATCTTACATACAGGATATACATGCTCTTGTTTATGAGCACTTATGCATAGTGGGGGCATCCGTGTCCTATGGACACAGTTCTAGTTGATCTTTCTTTTGTAGATGAAGTCCAGTTGTTATTGTGTTTGGTCACAATATACCATTATACAAAATAAATTTAGTTTTCTAAACCAATCATCTTTGTCATGGGTTATAAGCCTAAAAATCATATAATACAACAAGAAAAAAGGAAGAAAAAACACATACTTAAGATTTCACCTTCCTTCATTGGCATATGAAAGGCATTCATCAGAAAACTTGAACACAGGGCATTAATTTTGCAAAATCATTTTCTAGCAAAAAAAGAAGAGTCTCATGACAGGTTGCAACTTGTTTGCAATTTCCATCATGTGGCTGCCAAGTTCTGTTTGTCATTGTCCATTCATATGTTTCATTGTGGCTTCAAATTTCTGTCATTGTCCATTCTAAGTTCCATCATGTGGCTAATCTGTCATCGTCTATGCATAATTATATTCCATTATGTGGCTTCAAATTTCTGTCTATCATTGTCCATGCATATGTCCCATCTCATGGCTTCAGAGTTCTGTCTGTGCATATGTTCCATCATGTGGCTTCAAAGTTTTGTCTGTCATTGTCCATGCATATCTTCCATCATGTGGCTTCAAAGTTCTGTCTGTCATTGTCCATGCATAATTATATTCCATCTTGTGGCTTCAATTTTCTGTCTGTCATTGTCCATGCACATGTTCCATCATATGGCTACAAAGTTCTGTCTGTCATTGTCCAGGCATATGTTCCATCATGTGACTTCAAAGTTCTGTCTGTCATTGTCCATGCATATGTTCCATCATGTGACTTCAAAGTTCTGTCTGTCATTATCCATGCACATGTTCCATCATATGGCTACAAAGTTCTGTCTGTCATTGTCCATGCATATGTTCAATCATGTGACTTCAAAGTTCTGTCTGCCATTGTTCATGCATATAATTATATTCCAGCATGTGGCTTCAAATGTCTGTCTGTAATTGTTCATGCCTAATTATATTCCATTATGTGGCTTTAAAGTTCTGTCTGTTATTGTCCATGCACATGTTCCATAATGTGGCTTCAAAGTTCTGTCTGTCATTGTCCAAGCATATGTTCCATCATTTGGCTTCAAATTTCTGTCTGTAATTGACCATGCATAATTATATTCCATTATATGGCTTAAAAGTTCTTTCTGTCATTGTCCATGTATAATTATATCCCATCATGTGGTTTCAAAGTTCTTTCTGTCATTGTCCTTGCATAATTATATTCCATCACGTGCCTGCAAATTTCTCCCTGTGCACATGTTCCATCATCTGGCTTCAGAGTTCTGTCTGTCATTGTCCATGCATAATTATATTCCATTATGTGGCTTCACAGTTCTGTCTGTCATTGTCCATGCATAAGTAGATTCCATCATATGGCTTCAAAGTTCTGTCTGTCATTGTCCATGCATTGTTATATTCCATCATGTGGCTTCAAAGTTCTGTCTGTCATTGTCCATGCATAATTATATTCCATCATGTGCCTTCAAATTTCTGTCTGTGCATATGTTCTCTCATGTGGCTTCAGAGTTCTGTCTGTGCATATGTTCCATCATGTGGCTTCAGAGTTCTGTCTGTGCATATGTTTCATCATGTGCCTTCAAATTTCTGTCTGTGCAGATGTTCTCTCATGTGGCTTCAGAGTTCTGTCTGTGCATATATTCCATCATGTGGCTTCAGAGTTCTGTCTATGCATATGTTCCAGCATGTGGCTTCAAATTTCTGTCTGTGCATATGTTGTTCCATCATGTGGCTTCAAATTTCTGTCTGTGCATATGTTCCATCATGTGGCTTCAAATTTCTGTGTGTCATTGTCCATGCATAATTATGTCTCCCCCCAAAAATGGGGGAGACATATTGTTTTTCCCCTGGTTGTCCGTCCGTCTGTCCGTCACAAAATCGTGTCCGCTCTGTATCTTCCAAAGCCCTTGAAGGATTTTTATGAAACTTGGGTCAGATGTTCACTTCATCAAGGCGACGTGCAGAACCCACTTTGCGGGTGTGGTGTCTCAAGGTCAAGTTCACACTTGGAGGTTAAGTGTCAAATGCAACAAAATCGTGTCCGCTCTGTATCTTCAAAAGCCCTTGAAGGATTTTTATGAAACTTGGGTCAGATGTTCACCTCATCAAGGCGACGTGCAGAACCCACTTTGCGGGTGTGGTGTCTCAAGGTCAAGGTCACACTTGGAGGTTAAATGTCAAATGCCACAGAATCGTGTCCCGCTCTGTATCTTCAAAAGCCCTTGAAGGATTTTTATGAAACTTGGGTCAGATGTTCACCTCATCGGGGGAGACATATAGTTTTTCCCCCGGTTGTCTGTCCGTCCGTCTGTCCGTCACAAAATCGTGTCCGCTCTGTATCTACCAAAGCCCTTGAAGGATTTTTATGAAACTTGGGTCAGATGTTTGTCTCATCAAGGCGACATGCAGAACCCACTTTGCAGGTGTGGTGTCTCAAGGTCAAGATCACACTTGGAGGTTAAATGTCAAATGCCACAAAATCGTGTCCGCTCTGTATCTTCAAAAGCCCTTGAAGGATTTTTATGAAACTTGGGTCAGATGTTCACCTCATCAAGGCGACATGCAGAACCCACTATGCGGGTGTGGTGTCTCAAGGTCAAGGTCACACTTGGAGGTTAAATGTCAAATTTTACAATCGTCTGATTCAATACTGCCTGCAGCAACTGGCTAGGGGGAGACATATGTTTTTGTTCAATCAAAAACCATTTCTAGTTATATTCCATTATGTGGCTTCAAAGTTCTGTCTGTCATTGTCTATGCATATGTTCCATCATGTTGCTTCAAAGTTCTGTCTGTCATTGTCAGTGCGTAATTATATTCCATCATGTGCCTGCAAATTTCTGTCTTTGCATATGTTCCATCTCTTTGCTTCAAAGTTCTGTCTATCATTGTCCATGCATATGTTGCAAAGTTCTGTCTGTAATTGTCCATGCATGATTATATTCTATCATGTACCTGCAAAGTTCTGTTTGTTAATCTCTATGCATGTGTTCCATTTTGTGGCCTCAAATTTCTGTCTTATTACATGTTATTTTTTACAAATTGTATCTAATTCCAAGAAGACTTTTAAATAACCTTTTGATTTAAAAAGATTTTAGAATTTCACAATAACTATTTATTTGTCTTCCTACATTAAGCTGAGACTTACTCGTACTATGTTTCTTAGTCTTTGACAAAACAGATCTACTCAGTTAAAAGCGGTTATGCCAGTGTTGTTTCTTTCACTAGATCTAAGAAACCCCTAGCTGTAATATTGTTATTTTTTTCTAAAAGCTTAACATTAGTCAAATATTAGGTTGATTGCTTTGATTAAACATTATAAAACTTAAAAAGAAACAAAACAAAGGGAAATATTGTTGAGGAAAAAATCATTTTAAATCATTTTCTTCTCAGTTGTTGCAATATGAATTTTATTATATCAGGCACCCGGAAAACATTTATGTAAGGGTTTGCCCTCATAATGGGTAATAATTTATTCAATGATGAATGATAATTTGCCATGAAATGAATCAAAATAACTCCTGCTGCACAGGTGTTAGGTGTATGTAGAAGAGACTAGCTCAGATAGCTGAGAGTTTACACACAACAAGCCATAGGCTTATCAGCATTGATGGGTTGGGTGGTGTTGGAATGATGGCAAGTCTACTACCTGTACATTACAGTAGCAGACAGCAGCTGAATGAGTTTTCACCTCTGAAAATAGCAGACGCCTTTTAAGGTTTCCTGGTTCCCTGCCTGTCTCTGTTGGTTGGTTCCCACTTTGGATTGAACCATTCTAGTAAGGGGTGTTTTTGATATAATGTTTTCATTCAAATATAGATTTTCCAGTTTTAAAAAGTAATGAAATCTAAGCAGGTATACAAGTAAATAATGTGGTTGATACTTGTGTAGTAAGTCTAATCAGAATTTGGATGGAAGTTAAGAGAAATTTATTTTCTGAAATTTCACCCCTACTACCTTCTGTATAATGTAATAGTCCAGGTTTCTGTTGCAGAGTATATGAAATCTGTAGGTAAGATTTTCAGTAAGGAAACAAGAGCCGAACTGCATGCATTGCTATTTAGTGAATTGCATAATTTTCGCTTTTTAAATTAAAAAGTTTTAATGCCGCAAAAAGCTTACGCCCTTTTGAAACTGGAAATCTTACCCATTCAAATGTGTGCTAGTAACTTTTTGTGATAGAGGATTTAACAAGTAAAAAAGAGAAAAATGTCGGATCGAGCGTCCAACATAACGGATTTGTCCGAGGTGACACCCTCGACGACGACCATCAGTACTGTCGCCGTACAGGCTGGACGGTCTAAGGTTGTCCTAGCTATTCTTCGTGTAAGTTCTGATAATATACTTTTTTCACATTTTTGATTGAAAAAAAAGAAAAGATTAAGAATTTTTGTCAAATTTCATATCATGCAGTGTTAGTATTATCATACTGGTTTTAGGAACTAAAGTCATTTGAAGTCATTTTAAAGGTTACAAATCACCCACAGGGATCATTATTTTTAGTGAGAGATGAGATCTTTTTTCATTTGTAAAATATTAATCTACTACAAATCGATTTTCAGAGATTCACCTTTCAGGTGTATTATTTTTCAGTTAGTTCATTGTTTTAAGGTTGTACTAATCTTTTCGTAGGATTAAGCATTTTTCTTTGTATGTAATCAAGTAACAATTATATAACTTAAAATCTCTCCCAAATGTATTGTCAACTCTGTGATTATCTTAAGTGTAAGTTTTGAGGATTTATGGGTTTTGTGAGAGAAAAAACAGCAAATGTTAGTGTTTTTATCTAAAAAGAAAAGGTAATGTTTCTAAATGCAAGGAAAATATGAAATTGAACACATTTTATCTGATAAATATTGGGTGGAAAGGAATTTGAGAAATTTTGGATAGTAGCCATGGTGATTCAGACTTCCTGTGCTGCAGACGATAAAAAACAAAATGGCGGCTGAACCTTTTCGATTATGAAACATAGAACTTTATTGTAGATCTACCTTTAGAACTCTACCTTATTTGATCTTTATTTTTTTTCTTATCTTTACATACAGATAATTAACATACTCATTATAGAGTTTTTAACAAAATTCACCTCCATAGTATGTTGACAAGCAAAAACTTAACATATCATTAAATCTTTGGGAGTTGGTCTACAAATGATTACTTTTAGCTAGAAATACATGTTTTTTTTGTGGGGGAGTGCAAGTTTTGGGCAAAAATTGAGTTAGTTACAAATTTTTCAAACTATATTGAAATGGCATGTGATCCACATCAAAACATGATGTCAAGATCTACTGATAAGCCATTAGTATTTTTGTGTACAGAGATTTCCAGGTGTGGCTAGTAATAATACAGTGTGTTGCACATATGGTGTAGATTATATACACCCTGTAATATGTACAGTTGCTGATTGATGAGCCTCTAATAATATATCCAAAGAGCTACCTATGATATATGTAAAAACAAAAAAAATGGAAGATATTGAAGGTCAAGGTCACAGTATATTTCATAATCAGAAAATTGGTTGCTTGCCCAGAATTGACTAAGGTGCGTTTGTCTCTAGTCAGAACCGGCAGGAGATGCGTAGCATATCTTTTCAGGCTGCACACAAAACTATATATCTGATATCCAAGACTTCACCCATAATGAAGAGTAACAATGATATTTGACATTTGCAATACCCTTGTACATTTTACATTGCACTCAGAGTATAAAAGGTGCTATTAAAGCCACCCCACCCCCCACCCCACACTTAAAAAATCGGGTTAGAAAAATCTTTGGGTCATGATTATCAAATCTTTCAACCATGGTGGTCAGACTAGAATTTCAAAAAAAAAAAAAAAAAAAAAATTTTTTCAAAGACATCAACATTGTTATGTTTGCAGCACAAAAGGAAAACATAATACACAAAAGATTTGCTTGACACAGTACTAGTATTTTTCAAATCTTGCAGAAAATTCATAGACTCTTTCTCCATCAGTCCAACTGGCATAGCTCCTGTTAGGCATGTTAGGCTAACACTTCCTTTCAAAAATTATAAAAATATAAAATAAATCTGCAACAGCATTTACAGGGAGGGGTAGAGAAGTGATGATAATTTAGTGAACCTTTAAGCTCCTAAAATATAGTCAAAAACCATTTAATATTTACAACTTAAAATTTTACATGGGGGGAGCATGACCCATACTCACAATTATAAGGTGGGCCTAACATCTATAGAAGCCAAGCTACACCTATGTTTCCTGTAAACAGTACTGTGGTCATTTATTACTTCTTCACCAAAATATTTGCTTCTTTTTTTTCGTCAAAGTTTAGATGCAATGACTTACAAGGTCAGACTAGAGAAAGCAGCAGTTTGTACAAAACCTTTAGATTAAACATTTTGATTCCTAGAAAAAGCATAGTTTACACTCATGATAGAAATAGGCATAAGGGATCAAGTAGAAAACTCTTAGTTAGTTTACATTAGTGATAAAAAAGTCATAAGGGATAAGGTAGGAAGCTTTCAGTTAGCAACAGTGATAAAAATGGTCATAAGGAATCATGTAGAAATATCTCAGTTTGCAGTTGTGATGAAAAAAATAGTCATAAGGGATCATGTACATGTAGAAATATCTGTTAGTTTGCATTTGTGAAGAAAAAATAGCCATAAGGGATCATGTAGAAATATCTCAGTTAGTTTGCAGTTGTGATCAAAATAGTCATAAGGGATCAAGTAGAAAACTCTCAATTAGTTTGCAACAGCGATAAAAATAGTCATAAGGGATCATGTAGACATCTCTCAGTTTGCAGTAACTGTTGTGTTCAAAATAGTCATAAGGGATCATGGTGACATCTCTCAATTAGTTTGCAATTGTGATCTAAATAGCCATAAGGGATCAAGTAGAAATAACTCAGTTAGTTTGCATTTGTGATAAAAATAGCCATAAGGGATCATGTAGAAATATCTCAGTTAGTTTGCAACTGTGATAAAAATAGTCATAAGGGATCAAGTAGAAAACTCTCAATTAGTTTGCAACAGTGATAAAAACAGGCATAGGGGATCAAGTAGAAAGCTCTGAGATAGTTTACAGCAGTGGTAAAATCAGGCATAAGGGATCAAGTAGAAAGCTCTGAGATAGTTTACAGCAGTGATTAAATCAGGCATAAGGGATCAAGTAGAAAGCTCTGAGATAGTTTACAGCAGTGATAAAAACAAGCATTAGGGGATAAAGTAGAAAGCTCTGAGATAGTTTACAGCATTGATAAAATCAGGCATAATTGATCAAGTAGAAAGCTCAGAGATAATTAACAGCATTGATAAAAACAAGTATTAGGGGATAAAGTAGAAAGCTCAGAGATAATTTACAGCAGTGATAAAAACAAGCATTAGGGGATAAAGTAGAAAGCTCAGAGGTAGTTTACAGCATTGATAAAAACAAGCATTAGGGTATAAAGTAGAAAGCTCAGAGATAATTTACAGCATTGATAAAAACAAGCATTAGGGGATAAAGTAGAAAGCTCAGAGATAATTTACAGCATTGATAAAACCAAGCATTAGGGGATAAAGTAGAAAGTTCAGAGATAATTTACAGCATTGATAAAAACAAGCATTAGGGGATAAAGTAGAAAGCTCAGAGATAATTTACAGCATTGCTAAAAACAAGCATTAGGGGATAAAGTAGAAAGCTCAGAGATAATTTACAGCATTGCTAAAAACAAGCATTATGGGATAAAGTAGAAAGCTCAGAGATAATTTACAGCATTGATAAAACCAAGCATTGGGGGATAAAGTAGAAAGCTCAGAGATAATTTACAGAATTGATAAAAACAAGCATTAGGGGATAAAGTAGAAAGCTCAGAGATAATTTACAGCATTGCTAAAAACAAGCATTAGGGGATAAAGTAGAAAGCTCAGAGATAATTTACAGCATTGCTAAAAACAAGCATTAGGGGATAAAGTAGAAAGCTCAGAGATAATTTACAGCATTGATAAAACCAAGCATTAGGGGATTAGTAGAAAGCTCAGAGATAATTTACAGCATTGATAAAACCAAGCATTAGGGGATAAAGTAGAAAGTTCAGAGATAATTTACAGCATTGATAAAAACAAGCATTAGGGGATAAAGTAGAAAGCTCAGAGATAATTTACAGCATTGCTAAAAACAAGCATTAGGGGATAAAGTAGAAAGCTCAGAGATAATTTACAGCAGTGATAAAAACAAGCATTAGGGGATAAAGTAGAAAGCTCAGAGATAATTTACAGCATTAATAAAACCAAGCATTAGGGGATAAAGTAGAAAGCTCAGAGATAATTTACAGCAGTGATAAAAACAAGCATTAGGGGATAAAGTAGAAAGCTCAGAGATAATTTACAGCAGTGATAAAAACAAGCATTAGGGGATAAAGTAGAAAGCTCAGAGATAATTTACAGCATTGATAAAAACAAGCATTAGGGGATTAGTAGAAAGCTCAGAGATAATTTACAGCAGTGATAAAAACAAGCATTAGGGGATAAAGTAGAAAGCTCAGATTTAATTTACAGCATTGATAAAACCAAGCATTAGGGGATAAAGTAGAAAGCTCAGAGATAATTTACAGCAGTGATAAAAACAAGCATTAGGGGATAAAGTAGAAAGCTCAGAGATAATTTACAGCAGTGATAAAAACAAGCATTAGGGGATAAAGTAGAAAGCTCAGAGATAATTTACAGCATTGCTAAAAACAAGCATTAGGGGATAAAGTAGAAAGCTCAGAGATAATTTACAGCAGTGATAAAAACAAGCATTAGGGGATAAAGTAGAAAGCTCAGAGATAATTTACAGCATTGATAAAACCAAGCATTAGGGGATAAAGTAGAAAGCTCAGAGATAATTTACAGCATTGATCAAAACAAGCATTAGGGGATAAAGTAGAAAGCTCAGAGTTAGTTATGACATTTACCCTGTTGCAGAAAGTTTTTACTTTTGCCTTTTATGATTAGTTCAGACTATGATTGGCATTTACAACAATGTACATGTAGTCTATTTATTATTTTCACAGACTACATGTACCTTTGCTTTTGGGTTATTTAGTTTCTGATCAGTAACCTTTAAAAATTATTAGGAATACATTTGTCTAAACTGAATGATAGACAAGTGCAGTTTTAGATTTTAATTGTAAGAAATTGTCATTTGTCTCACATAAATTGTTCAGTAGCATTGCTTGAATTCTTGAAACTAAATCAGTAGCTGTTTCAGAAATAGGAAGTTATAATGATTAACAATGTATAGTATTGTCACTTTTCTGATTTTCCCTATTTCAGTGTGGAGAATGGATTCGAGTGCGTGTACACCAGATGGAACCAGACCTAATGGAGGTCGGGTCCAATTTAGAGGAAGCTCTCCAATTACAGACTGAACATGACCAATTATTGTCCAAACTACAGGTACGTTCTTAAAGTTTGTTCCACAGTTATGTAAGCAGGTTCATTCAACAAACGGTTGTGTTGAAATACTCATTCGTCTGGTCCAGCATGATATCAAAGGTATTTGGAGACCATTTGTTCTTCCCTTTGACAGGTTACTGTCAGCACAGTTCTTCATCTCATAAAGGATGTTGCTGTATTTCTGACAAAGCATAAAATGATGGAGTTACATTTTCTTTTCTGCAAAATGAAGGAATATTCTTGAATATCTTTGATAAACAGTGGATGAGGGATAGAATGCTAACCTGTTGAGTGGAAGGTTACTTGAGTTACCACCATTTTGCATTTCAGAATGTGGACACACTGACAAAAATGTTTTGTACCACTTACATTTGAAGGTTAAATAAGATAGGAGGGGTGGGAGTGAAAATGGTATCATAAGGGAGTTGGCAGTGTGTTTAGGGGTCAGTTGTGGCCAGTTATTTTTTTATCACTCTATTATAAAATCTCTAATGATCTTGTGCTTATAAAATGGGATTCCCTCTTCTGTTCTGTTCAATTTTTAAAATGATTTAGACTTTATAGAAATTTATTTCTGACAAAACAGTGTAATTGTGAATGTTATTTTTATTAAGATTCAATGTACCTTACCAAAATCAGACTCAAGTGGTGTGCAGGAAAGATAATTCTAAAAAATTCCTTGCATTAAAACTAGGATAAAGACACCCTTGAAAGATTCAGTTTCTCAGATCTTCTCAAGATTACTGTTATGAACCAAATGACTCACAGAACCTCTGGAAGAATTCTCAAAGGTAGAGGCTGGCATAGGTGTTATATCAAACATCTACAGTGTGTGTGCAAAAGATCTGATACATAATAACATACCAGCAGCCACTTATCTCTCTCTATCTTAACATCATTACTCTGTCAGATAAAACATACCAGAGCAAAACCCAAATAAAAGGTACAGACAGTAGCCACCTTCAACTGTTAACTGTTCAGTTGTGCAATAAAAGCTGAAAATTTTGGAAGAAAGATTATAAAAGATACATCAGTCTCAGTAGACACTTTTTGAATAATTGACATATACTTTTCACACTTTCCTCCCAGTCTAAAAGGGCTTTTCTTCAGATATAAAATTGATGCTGGAGAATTAAGGTGCCTATTTTTTCCATAGTAACATAGTTTTATCATAAGATCCCAAAACTAAGTTATTTTTCTTTAACATTGGTTGTGCATGTTTTAGTCAGATTACAAATTAATGTTTCTGTTCTATAATAATAAATTCTCATTTTTTTTATTCTGTATCAAAATATTTGGTTTCACATGTATGCATTTCTATCAATTAAAGTCATTTGTCTGGAAAAAAGTAAGACATATTATTGAATTGAATATCAGTCATTTGCAGACATGGACAGACTCAATAAATTTTGCCCATCTTGCTGTAAGATAAGATATAGAAGATGAATATCAGTTCTATTTTTAGCATATCTGTCTAATGGTGCTCTGTAAATCAGAAAATGTTGGCACCAGCTGTATGTTTTTTTGTTGTTTTTTTTCAATATGATGAAAGAGGAAGACTTATATTTAGGGATGAAAGCATAAAAGATTCTGAATACTTCTTTATTGAGTAGAATTTAAAACATTTGTTTTCAACCCTTTATATGCCCTTAAAGACAAAACTAAGTAGTTATTAGTGTTGAAATATAGTGCTGCTTTACTTAAACTTAGTTTATAACATTGTGACATATTTTTACGATTATTAATATATAGAGGATATTTGTTTGTTTTTGTAGAAGATGAGAATTTATTTCATCGAGTGAACACCATATGTGATATTTTCACGAGTGGCGCAGCCACGAGTGAAAATATCAACATATGGTGTTCACGAGATGAAATAAATTCCCATCTTCTACTAAAAAACAAACAAATTTTCTTTTTATTTTATGCCAACACGTCAAAAATGGGTATTTTATGACATTTTTAATCAGGGCCTTCAATAAATACCCCATGGTGAGCCCCAAATCAGTTAATGCGTACTTTGGTTACTCCGCACAAAAAAAAGTGCAGACAATCTCCAATACATATGATTACTTCTGCTGAAATAAACTGAATACACTTTCATCAAATAACATTTATTTTTCTCTACACAGTTTATCAATATTTATTGAATTTTAGCCATACATACTTTAATTATAAAAGCGGATTAATACCGAGTAATATTCAATCAATTGAATTGAAAGTCGGCCATATTGGATATTGTCCATGTGAGTTATGTAAACAAATCAGACATTTTAAATAATTTATGGCGAATTTCATCATTGTTCACAACTAGTTAGGCTCAGGAATTCAATATTATAATTGGATTTAACAAGTTAGATAAATTTCACTCGTTGTCACAGTCTGAAATACAGCGGATTCTCTTGTATTTATGTGGTGGGGAAATTCCTGAAGTTTCATCAAGCAGTAGTTCCGGCACAAACAGTGGATTATCAAAATGGTAATTTCACTGATTCAAAACAGTGGATTATCACTTTTATCTCACTGATATTTCCCTATATTTCATTGGTAGGCATAAAATAAAAAAGCAAAATGTAGGGTAAATTATTATAACTTCTGTAAAACACTGATATCTGTTAATCAGAAAATTTTAAAAAGTTGAATAATGGAAAAAAAAATCTTAGTTTATTTACTTATCTAAAAATAAGGGTGTAGTAGCTTGAATGGTAGAAATAATGATTACTGGTTCAGGAACTGGAAGTTTTTTCATGTTTTTTTTCACCTTCTGTTGCTTCTGACAACATAATATATAGTTTATATCCCCTAGTGATGAAAGAGGTTATCTTAGATCTGGAAGAAACATTTAATAATTCTTGAAAGGTTTCAAAACTAAGGAATTATCTGACATGTTCCAGCTGCCGATTGTTAGTTAAGATGAGTTAAAAATGTAAATTTTGTTTATCTTTTAGAAAAACATTGCTTCCTTGTCTGTGCGAAAGGATGCGCATTTTGATCTGGGGAAGTCTCGGGGATGTTATTCAATTTTTCAAGAAATTATATAAAATTTTCTGAACTCTTTCTTTTTTACTCTGTTTAGAAAAACAAGAATCTTATTAGATATGGGAAAAGGCTATTTTTTTTAATTGGCTATTATGTATATTTAAGATCATTCAAAGAAAAAAACGGAATTTATTGAAACATGTCAAGTAAGCTAAAATTTCTGGAATTAAGACAAGGAATAGAAACATACTTAACAGGTTGGTATTAAAGTTTGTATCTGGTATTTGGGTGAATGTCAAAAAGGCCTAAGTTATATAAAATAAAGAAGCAGATTTCAACTTCAGAATTTTGATGTTTCTATCTAGATAAAGCACGTTCATGAAATATTATCTAATAAGGTGAGAAGACAAGGGGATGATTTGATTGGTTGCAAGATTGTTCTTATCTAAATTACTAGCACATGCTAATTGGGTGTCATAGATGCTGATTGTTTCAATAACTGTACCAACAGGACTTCCTGTGGGCACAGAGGTGCCCCTAAACAGTCCAGTAAAATGGATGACAGTAGGGGTCAGTGTTGGATCCTTTTTTAATATATAATTGTTGTTAATCATTGTATAATTGAGAGACTCTTGATAGATAATTAATTTCAGTGCTACATTTCGTATCTATATCGAATATTTCTGGTAGGTACTGGGAGGTATTTGAAAACATATATTCTTTAAAAAATACTTAACCTAAAAGAAATATCAAGCTTAAAAAAAAAGAAAGGAAAATATTCAGAACTTTGTTGATCAGTTGCATAAAAATTAACAATGCTGTGGCACAGAAATGTGAACTCATAATTAATTTTTGTTTTCCAGGCTAAAGAAGAAGAGATTAAACAACTCCTGTCGCGAGCAGATAGTTACGCCGCAGAGAACCGGTCAGAGGCCGTTGTCTACTCTGCGATGTCGGACACTCTCGCCGAAGCGTGGAGAGATCTCAATGACAAACTACAATATCGACGACAGTTGTTAACTGACAGCGTAACATTCCACCAAAAAGCCAGATTTGTAAGTTACCTTGATTCTATCCCTGAATTTTCTAAATCCAAACTAAATTTTTTTAAGCCTTATCTACCTTTACTATTGTTACACAGTGTAACTTACACTAAAACATGTTTCTGCTGTTTGTATAATGAAATGGCTTTAATCTTTAAAAAAATTCTCTAAAGTTTTCGTTGTGTGAGTTAGTGATTAAAAAAAAACAACAGCAAGACATAGTATTTTTAAGTAACCTTAAAATAGTTATAAATGCCACAAACTCATCTGTGTCCAACTTGTTAATGATTGAAAATTTTGTTAAGTTTTATCCATCTGGTAAGTCCAGTTTAACAGTTGTTTAAAATTGATGATAAATAGGAAAGGATTTTTGTTTTCAGTTCGAATCACAGATGGAGCAAGCCCAGAATCGGTTTGCCAGTCTGCCATTGGCTACAGATGTGGAATCTGCACGCAGACAGTTACACCAACATCAGGAGATTAAACAAGGTACTTGCTGTCAACATTTTATTTCTTGCTTTTTCTTCTGAGGCAGTCCTCTGTGAAGATCTTTTTACATTTACTTCAAAGAAATCACTTTAAATCTGGTGTCTTCACTTCTCTATAGGTTTTCCTTAAGTTCAGCTTAGAAGTTTGATGGTTTTTAGTGAAAAAAAAAGGTTTATGTTGATTTTATAAGGAATACGCTGTTCACAAGTATTCAGGAGATTTGTTAAAATTGGTACATTTTATGTTTGATTTTGATTCTAAAACTTTATAACAAACCTGTAGTTTTTGGTATTTTTCAGACATACTCGAAGCATCAAAATCCACCCTTGATTTAGGCCACGCCCTTCTTGCGCGAATCAAGGAAATGGGAATGCATGCAGACTTTACAAACAGACACGCTACAACATCTGCGTGTTATGGTATAGAACATCTATTAGAATTGCTACAAGACAGACGAAGAAGGCTTGAAGATTTATGGGAAGCACGCAGAATCCGCCTTGAACAATCACTCCAGCTTTTCCAGCTTGACCAAGAAGTTGACAAGGTAATCTGATTGGTTGAATTGCTTGTCACATGGTGCTGTTTGTCTTGAAGATGATTGGTGAAAAGAATCTTTAGCTATGTTATGAAATTCTCTTTGTCTTGAATGTGATTTTTTCCTAATGATGGTATACTGGTTCTTTATTAAATCAATGTTAGTTGGTTGAAAATTGTTTTTAAAAATAAAGGAAGATTGTTTTAGAATTATGGGTTTATTTTGATTGCCAGTATATTCAATAATAAATACAAAGAAATCTGACTTTTCTTAATAAAAAACTTTTCTGCCGTTCTGTTTATAACTAGTATACCAGTAAATTAGTTATTTTCAGTGGTTGCCTGTGGTTTGCCATGTCATTAAATTCATTCAAACATTCAAGTTTAAATACTGACCACTAATTGTTTACATTTGATAGCTTTCAAATGTTTTCCATCTTCTTTTCTGGAGAATGATAATTTTAATGACAATTAAAACCAACTAAAATGGTTCCGTAGGTGAATAATCTGCAGTTTAAGAATCTTAACATCTGTTTTCTCTCCACAATAGGTGCTTACATGGTACAGAACCACTGGACATGCGCAGCTTCAAAGAACAGAGCTTGGCGACTCTTACGAGTCTGCAAAAGCCATTCAAGCCGACCACCAAAGATTTGAACAACAAGCAAGAGTGAGTTATTATGTAGCATCATTCCTATGACCTAGGATATTCACATCTTTCTTGAGTCATGATTAATATGTAGCCTGTGATCCTCCACCTTATTTTTTTTTTTAAGTGAGGAAGCAGTCAGTCGCTTCCAGAAGGATTAGTTAATAAACTGGTTGCATATGTAGGAACATTTGTTAGGTGGACTGACTGCTGAGATATGACCAAAAAAATGGTTGAAACGAGGAGTAAACCCCAGAAACAAGAAACAAAACAAACAAACAAATCATGATTTTTTTTTGTCTTTCATGACTAAATTTAATGTGTCATAGTATTCTTTACTATAGCATAAATATGATAATATATTTACAGTTATAATGATAACGATAAACATGTAGATTATGTTTAAAGATTGGTATATGTAGAACACTAAAAAAAAATCAGATTAGGTAAAGTTTTTACTGATGATAAGATTAAATTTTAAAATTTGTTGGAATTTAAACAGAAAATTCATCTTCATAATATGAGAAGTGATCATTCATTTGGTACATGATATTTCTGTTGATTTTTTTATGAAAATAAATGGTGAAGTTTTATACAATTGTATAAGAAGTCTATTTTCCATTCATGTTTGCAGGACATCCAAGAAACTGTGTTACGACTTGTCCGTAATGCCGACCAGCTCTTACGGCGAACACATCTGGACGCTGAGGGCGTGCGACGGCGTTTACAGGAAGTTGACGCAGAATGTGAGAACTTTATGATCAAACTTGACACTCGCAGAAAGAACATCACAATGGCCGTGTCGTTCTTCGACCGGTCAGAAACGGTCAGTATAATTCATTTTACTTTTTCCTAATGTTGTAACTTTAATGTTGCATCATGTTTGGTATCTGTTTAAAGTAAAACAAAATGCTTTAAAACATATCTTCCTAATTATTTTAATAAAGATTTTTTTTTTACAGGTATTTCCTTATTGGCAGAACTGGAATTTATCTGAGTGTTTTTTTATATAAAAAAGAAAAAGATGATAGAAAAGAAATTTAGTTTTTTTTTTACTAACCTTTTTTCTCTGTGAATGAAGGTGTGGGTATAAAAATTGTGTTGTCCATTAATTTCAGGCTCTATCAAAATTAAGCGAGATTGAAGTCCAACTTAACACCACGGACTTACCACGGAACAGCGCGGAACTGGCAGAACGCCATTCTCAGTTGTCTAACGTCATAGTAGAGGTATCTACGGCAGCGGAAACCGAGGGTCGTCTCCTACTTGAGAGGGTCAGTAGGGACGACTCTGGTGCTGATGGCGTCAGACACAGGGTAAGAGCTGAATTTCTTCTGACAATTTGTTTTTAAAAACATTTGTAACTTTTACATATGAATAAATATTAATTATGTTACATTTTATATTGGTGTTTTATACATTACCTGTATATTACTGATGGGAAAGAAGTGAAATTTCATTTTATGTAGAAGTTTGAAAGCAATTCCTTCTTAGGGAAAATTGAATACAGTTTTCAGAAGCTAGCCTGCTATTTTGCCTTGTGATATTTTGTTGCTATATATAAGTTGTTCTACAGCCTCACTGTATAGCTGTTGATATATCTGTTACTAGTTTTACAAACATCAGATATCACTGTATTATTTGGTCATATGACATTTTGTTACTATTTATAGATGCAGCAGCTGCAGCAACGCTGTTCCCAACTCGAGTCCCTCTGTAAGGCCAGACGTGCTGAGGCCTGGGAACGTAGCCAGACATATCTACACTTCCAGGAATCTTACTCAAGTGTAAGACTTTAGAATAAGATTCATATAACAGCCCTGAAAGAGCACTGATAACACCATTGCATCTTAAACAATAACCATTATTTGATACCTGTTATACATGACCTTTTCCATGACCTTTTACGTGATGCAAGTATTTACATTAAAATAGATAAAGAGCTTTTGAAATTTCACTTCTTAACAGCTGTACAGCTTGAAAATTCCAGAAGGAAGTAAAGCTGTGCTCCCAAACAAGGCAAACTCAAGCATAATATGAGGCTAAATGATCTAGAGCAACAGGGGCTCTTATATTTTCTTTACATATCATTTATATTACATCATTTGTTTGATAATGTCTGTACTCGTGTTTTTGGAAAAAGAAGGAATGTGTATCACATTGTACTTGTTAGTTTTATTTTAACTGTGACATTTGTTCTTTTAAGAAAAGTCTTCCAAGTGAAGCTTACCTTTTATACAGTTGCATGGTTTTTATTTTAGGTACAAACATGGATGACACAGATTATCCAATCAACACTCAGTCGTCATAGTGACATGGGCAGTACCCTTACAGAGGCGGCCGATTTCCTTCAAGTACATGAACAATTAGAAGAAGACATAAGGGTGAGTATACTTTTTTTACCTTCTCTTCTGAAGAGCTTTTCCTGTATTTTCTATGTTGTCTATTTTTGTTGCTTTTGTAAACTAAAAAAACAAAACAAACTCAAGCCTTTCACTATTTAAGAATAATGTTATTTGACCTTCGCTGCTTTTTTACAATTAATGTGTGTAGAGAAAAACCTTGAAGGAGAAACAGTTTGGTAAATTTGATGTATTCTGAACTGATGTTAGATTGAAAGGCATTCAATAAAACCAAATCAAACCATACCTGAATGTGATCCAAATGTTTGGTTTACTTCCATGAAATAAATCTGATATGGTAACACCTTGTAAATAGTAAAATTTATGCTTTTTTGGCCTACTTTCAGGACAAGAATGCGGAGTTACAGTCCTTATCCGAGGCGGCAATGTCTATGGTCAAGTCAGGGGACCAGGAGGCAAACTCTGCCATGGAGAAGGTTGAATATCTACAGCAACAAATCACGCGTCTTCATCGCGTCACAGAAGTCCGCATCAAACTTTGTCTTATCTATGTCTCTTTCCAGAGGCTTGTCCAACAGGTAGAGTCTACTTTATTGATAATTGTCACAGTAAAATAGTTTTGTTTTGTTTTTAAGAATGAGTTCATTTATTTAATGCAATACCTGAAGGTATAAGTTTGGTTTGTTACTGAATTATAATATGCTTGTATTAGTTTCCTTTATCTTAAGATGAAGTGTAGAAATAATGCTCTCCTCACTTCTGTATTAGCCTTGATAATAGCTCAGTGGTTTGATTATAAGCAACTAAATTAAAAGATGGAGGGATCAAATCTGAGTGTGAGGTTACTTCTTAGTCAATGACTTTTGATGAAAGGCAAAGTTATGTCATAATATACCTTTATTAAAGGTAATTGGCTCTCTTTTAACATGACTTATTTCATCATCATGGTCTCGATAACAGCTAATGATAATGAGTGAGGTTTACTTGTTATACTTTAGAGTCAGTATGTATTTGTATTTGACGATCTTTAAATTGGTTAAATGATTTTGTTGTTATAGAACGCAAACTGTATGAGGAGCCTCGAACACACCCTGAGATCAGACACAGAAAATTTGCAGGATCTCACGGACACTGCTGTACAGCAGACAGAAGAAGTTTGGAACGAGGTCGAGACAACATTCCGAGACCTCGACGACAAAGGCAGAGAATTCTTAAAAAATTCATCCAACGTAAGTTTTACTTCTGTCATCTGATTTGATTCTTGTTGGCATTATTGTTTATTGTTGATAAGAGCAAAAGATGTTGTTGCGCAGTTTGTAATACATGTATTTGCTACAGAATAATATGTCATATTATGACAAGAAGAAGTTTTAAAAATGAAGCCAAGGAGAAACTTTTTTTTTTTTTTTTTTTTTGCAGGAAAAAGGATTTTGTTTTGTCATTTTCTCCTCTATGCACTGTAACAGTGCAAATTTGTTGAGTTTTGTTTTGTTTTTTTTAGTAAAATTGAAAGAAAATCTACTAATTGGTTGTTATTGTTAAGCTAGATTATTTAGCTAGACCTTGAAGTCTTTCTTCTGTTTATAGATCACAGATGATTCATCATTACAAATTCGTCGCACCATTCAAACGGTTGAGTCCGTCTTAACGGACACCCGTGATCACATGACATTCTTAACTACACAGTGGGAGTCGTGGCAGACCCACGTATCCACAAGTCGCCAGTTCAAAACCCAGTGGCATCAGTTTATTCAGGATGCCAGAAAGGTATGTAAAAATATCTCCATTTTTTAAAATTTATTTTCAGATTTTCATTCAGTTTGTTACCACTTTGAAGGTGAAGGTTTTTGTTGAATCTCTTAAAAGTAGTTTAGCGAAAATCATTTAAACAAAGAAAAACTTACAATTTCATTAATAGCCAAAATTAATTTCAGAGTTATTCCTGTTGTTAAAGACAATATAAGAATCTTTTTATCTTTTTTGGTATGAATGAAATATGATTTTATTTTCAGGATAATAGTTTATCTATTTGAAATGACATGTACTTTTATGACCTGATCATATTTTAATGTGTTTGATTTGATTTTAATATTGTAAGACTTCTTTTTGATATTTGGTAAAAATGTTTGGGATATTAGTTCTATTTTGTTTTACCTATTTCAGTACCTGTGCAGGAAATTTATGAGGTTTTGCAAACTTCAGATTATTCAAAGAATTTAATTTATTTAACTTAAATTAATTGAAGTTTAACTTTTTAACTAATTTGAAGTTTGTAGTGAATAACGTTTAATGAAAATGCATTTTTTTACAGTCAATAGATAGAGTACAAAAATTAGAAGCCGAATTTTTCCCCGTTTTGGCTGGCGAACTCGGCTCCTCAATCGAGGCAGCCAATGAATACCAACAAAGGCTTGATAATTTCATGCCTGAATTTGAGGTAAATTGCCGTGTTGTGGCCCGTGGTTTAAATCACTCATTGCTTTTTCAGACTTTCAAAAAACATCCTTATTTCTTATGATTTAAGTGTGTCTATTTTTTAGTTAGATTATTTTAAAAAGATGGTCAAGATGATAATTTTTAGGGATGAATAGATGAACAATTTTGCAAGAGCTTTAGAAGATTTTGTTAATGAGGCCAAAATTTCTTGGGGTGCTCATACCATTTCAAGACTCAATAGGGATAAAACTTGAAACATTCCAGAAAAAAATAGATAGGTTTTCAGATTAACAGTATCCTGTTACTGTTAATAATAATATTGTTGTTGATCTTTGAAAACAAACTGCAAGTTTTTCTAGAAAATTGTTTAGACATAACTCTAAGAGTAAGAGATAAGGATGTTTTTTTTTTTGCATTGTTTCTTCATCTGGTTGTTGTATCTCATTATTGAGTGTTGTACATTACCATACAGAGTATAGACTGGGTCATGGACATAGAAAAGGAACAATTTGAGCCCTATTTGTCTGGTTACCTTGGCAACTCCCTAGAGGAAGCTCAGCAACTTCAAAGCAAACTCCAAGATTTTGAGCCAATGGCAAAGGTAGAATGAGTCACATGGGCTTGTTGCCATAGTGATGAGTAGAACAAGAACCTGCATAATCTAATTATAGCAACTTAGAATGGGTCTGCTGGCATGTGATATATATAAGCATGATAAAATAAAAAAAAATCCCAGGTTTGTGGATGACACAATATTCTGGGTGACCCAATAAATATTCTGCCCTTATACAGCAACATGTAAAATTTCCTGTTATAAAACAATTCTTTACTGCAGTTCTGTAAACATTAGTTTAAATCCCTCATAAAATATTATTTATCGTTAATTTTAAGAAATATCTGTATCCCATCTTGTTGTGTAAATATATCTATTTGAATCTTATATCAAACCCCATATATATCAAATATTCTGTGTGGCCAATAGGAATGCATATGATTTTAGTTCAGGGTGACCTTTTATTCAGTTCTTTAAGACAGACTGACAAACTCCATTTCATATTAAGCATGGACTTCGCTTGCATATATACATATATACAGTTGAACCTGTAATTTTTAAGCCTTTATAAAATGGCCTTTGATCTAATTAGATACTATTTTTACATCCTAAACCATTATTCTCATTTTGTTGAGCTGCATAAGACAGCAACATATTAGACCAATTTTTGAATGCTTTAGTGTCTGCTAACAGAAGGTACAGCTGTATATATAAGTCATTCACTATAGCGTTATATTTTTCTGTCAGTAGACAAATTATTAATTAAGGGACTAGCAATATTTGTTATATCACACATCTCTGATCACCTCTAGCGCATGTTCTTTCACAGTCACAATTTCATAGTGTCTGAAATTAGGAACTGTAGTAAAAGAAAAACATGTAGATTAGAATGAAATATTAATTGATATGAATAACATTACCCATATATAGATATAACTCATAGATCCAGAAAGGTCAATATCATCCATTAAACATTAATTTTAATGTATTTGAATACTATTGACAGGTATGATTGTGTGGTATTAAGCATTAAGTTTAATGTATTTGAAAACCATTGACAGGTGGAGCAGTTAGCATAAATTTTGATATAATTGAATACCATTTACAAATGGAGCAGTTAGCATAAATTTTGATATAATTGAATACCATTTACAAATGGAGCAGTTAGCATTAATTTTGATATAATTGAATGCCTTCTATAGGTAAGAGGAGCATTGCCATTGACAATTATGCTCAAGGCTTGGAGTAACATGCATTCTTATTCTGTTCTTTAGTTTAAGCATTTCCTTCTTTATGTCATGTTTTGCATGTTTGTCAGTTAAAACCATGTTATGGTGGTGGGGTAGACAATATGATTACCACATCCATTGTTGCTCATTGCTAGCCTTTGAACATTTATTTAGGTAATGATAGATAAAAACTTAAAGCAAAGGTTTTCTTAGCATAAAAAGGGTTGCAAACACAGTGTTTCAGATATGGTAGTTGAAAATGTATGTTAGTGATTTAAAGACACCTATTTTTATTCCAAACATTCTCAGATAATTAATATATTTACTGTTCTTTAGATCTAATTTCAATTCAGTTCCATCAGGCAATGTTCAGTCTGGAAAACAAGACTTTAACCATGCATAAGAAAGTTAACATAAGTCTGAATATTGAAAAGGTCAAACTCGCTTTAGTATTGGAGACATTTTCATCTCTTGTTGTCTGCTTAATTTTTCTTCTGCTAATCTCTCATTATTATTTTATTGCATTTTTAGTGCATCATTAACATCTACATTAATTTATGTAAAAAGAGTCATGCCTGGATCCAGAGGGAGTTGTGGGTGTTATTGGGCCCATGTGCCCCTTCTTTCCCTCCTCCCTCCCCACCCTCTTCTCCCCAACTCCAGTTGATGTCGAATAGCTGTTAAAAATAGTCACGTTGAAAATGCCTTTGTAATGTTAAATCCAATATCCAAACCAAATTGTTCACTTTCTACCCCAGGGTCTGGATCCAGGCCTAAGACTGTTTTGTAATTGGTGAATATCTTTGTCAGTCTACATTGTTTCCACCAATGAAATCACTTATTTTGGCATGAGTACTGGTTTGATCCCAGGAGGTAGTCATCAAACAGGATTAATATAAGTTGCAAGAACTTGTTTCTCAAAAGATGTAAAGTAAGTAGGTTTAGACTAAACTAACAGTTCTAGAATAACTTGAGTTTCCTTTTTTAGACATTTGTAAATTAATATTGACCAATCATTTCAAATATAACAGAATGCTATGGTGCCTTTTTTATCCATTCCCGGTCAGCTTTACAAATGGCAAATGTTTATTTTTATCAAATCACAGAAGGCCCAAGCAGAACTAGAGGAACATTTGAAGACAGCTGAGCTTTTGTCTCTGAAAGGGGACACTAGGGGCCAAAAGGAACAAATAGTAAATGAGCTCGTCAAAGTTCATCAACGATTCCAAGCAAGAATCCATGAGTACCAAATACTATTGAAGATGACAATACAGTTCTTCAGGAACTTAGATCAGGTAAACTATTTTTGATAGATTATTAGTTTAATTTCTTTGAAAGAGGGGTGTTAGTGTATACCAATAACAATAATGAACATAGGATCACCTTAAGATTATGCTTTTATGTTGATTTTGTTTGTGAGAACCCACGCTAACATGGCAATATCTTGTCATGAATTTTTTTTTATGAGAGATGATGTTATAATGATTTGGTATATGAGAACTGCCGTAATATGATGATTTTATCATAATTAGTACTATGTGAAATAATGTAATGATGTTTATCCCTTCTTTTTTTATATGAAAACTTCCTGAACATGATGATTTTATCATGTTTAAGTATATTAAAACCACCTTTATATTATGGCCAAACCTTTTGTAGCTGGACAAGCTGATTGAGAAGACAGAGAAAGAATATATGCAGTCAGAATTACCAAGTGATTTAAATAGAGCAGAGAACATGCTAGAGGAACACAAGAGGAAGAAGCAGGAGATCTCCCACCTTATAAACTACACAGCAGAAGAGGGAGAGAAAATTGTAGTCAGAGTTAGGCAAACTGTAAGTACAGGAGGGATATTGCTAGAGTCATTGTACCAGAGTTAGGCAGATTATTGAATATTACCTTTATCATTTTTGGCATGAGTTAATAGAATCTGATTATTGTATTAATTGTTTGCAGATAGAGAATTTGTTATTCAGTAATCAGTGTACAGAGTTAGGCAGATTGTGATATAATTGCCATATTTAGGCAGCACTACGCCTGTAGGTAGAAACATTTCTACAAACTGTTTATACAGTTCTAATGTAAGATTGTAATTTTAAATATTTGTATTATGGTAAGGGTTAGGATGACTTTTGCCATCTATAGAGAAATTTTAACCAGCTTTCGTTAATTTTTTTTACAGGATGCAGAAGCGGTTGCCAAAGATGATGTCCAGCGTGTACTTGGTGCTGCTGATGAGTACAAACATCGCTGGAACAATACATGGGAGGAACAAGAACGCCGATTGAGACAAAACCTACAAATCTGTCAGTTCAACTTTGACCTAAGACAGGTAAATTACAGCCTTTAAATACATCAAATTGACCAAGTTTTGTATACTTTAATAGTTACCTGTAGTTTTTTCAAATGCTCAAAACTTTTTAAATGAAATGTTTGTATCTGAAATACTCTCTTTAGTTGACTTGGAGTGAAGTCCTTCCATTTAGTGAGGCCTTGTGTCATTTGTGAGTTAATGTTTTTATCTGTTTATGTATTTGTGTCTTTGAAAAGGTTATCATAAATGATTTTCATTTCCTTTTTTGCACACTGTCAGACATGTTTCCACATTTTTCAGATCCACTCAGAAATTGATGAACTACACCATCATTTACAAGCAAGACGTGGTAGCTATGGCAACTCATTGCCGGCTGCTAAGATGACATCACAAGCTTTTAAACAGTTTGAAATGACTGTTGAGGTATGTTTTCTGAAAGCTTTTCAACTATTATTAGAATAACAATTATTTGGCAGTCTTCATTCAACTTAGAAGACAGGAAGTCACAAATTTCTTGGAAACAATACTTTGAATAATATCATCAAGTGTTCAAGATGCCTCCCAAACAGAGAATTTATTATATTCTTTGGTATCTGTCATAACCTGTTACAATTTACGATGACTTTGAACTTCAACCTTTCAGTTGATAGAGAACAAGATACAGAATTTTACAAGCACGGCAGAACTAATGGTCCAGGACGAGCATTATGACTCTGTCCATATCCGCCGTGAAATCGACATGCTCAATACAAAATGGACGACATTCCACACTAGTGTTAAAGACTACAGGGATATGTTGGACACGTCCATAGAATACTTTAAACTCATTGATGAGGTAAGAACTGTGAATGATATGTGTTTTTCAGATTCAAAATGAGATAAAGAAATTTTTGAAGGGAGTAGAAAAATTTTAAAAAGATTTGAGGCAGCTTAAAACTGTGCAGTCGTCTTTGTAAAATTTTACATTGTAAACTTGCCTTAGTTCTCCTTCGTTTAAGTCAATTAACTCATGGTATTTACAATGATGATTAAACCTTTTCTCTTTATGAGTTTATTCAAGGTCAGTGCCTGTACAGTGTCATATGCATGACCAACACCCCCTGATGAGTTTCATTATCTTAGGTTGTGGGGGATAGCACATGTTACAGAAAGCATCCCATTCCAGAGACATATCTGCGTCTTTTATCTGCACAGTCTATAGCACCGATACAAGTGATCTTGGTTTAAAGATTCTTCTGAAAGACATATAATGTAAGTGTAGGAAAGAAATAAGTGAAATATTTACAATGTGATTTATGTTTACAGTCTGACCAATGGATGGCTGAAGGAAACAATTTACTTGTTACACTCAGTCAGAGAGCCAATCAGTGCCGTTCCCCTGAGGAGGCAAATGAACTGATCCAACCTGTAAACAGATTTGTTGAGGAGGGCAAACCACTACAGGATGATAGGTTGAGACAGATCTCAGAATTAGCAGTACAGCTGTATGGTTAGTAGAGGTTTTTATGGTTTTGTAAATTATATGAATGGTTTATTAATTGCTAAATTTATGTAAGAGATAGACTGCACAGATGTGCAGGCTGGCCTGGCTCTATACTGGTGGCAAAGGCTAATCTTTCGGTTCCATCAGGTTAAGGGTTATTAGTCAAGCACAGGTTTCTCATGCATATATTTCTGAACAGCAAATATTACAGCTAGAAGTATGACTTAGTTAATTGTAGTTTGGACTTCAAGGCCATTTATATTGACAAAATTCTAAAAATAGTCATTTACGATGTGAGGAAAAAAACCCATAAAATATAGGCATAAAATGATAACTAATCTGACCAATATTTACCCTACCCATAGGAGATGACGGTCCAAGCCGTGTACACAATATACATGTACAGTACCAAGACTTGTTGCAGAACTTCCAGCAGGCTGACAATGAAATTACAAGGCTCAAACAAAACTTGGTGGGCATTTTATGAACTTCAGTCTGGTTACTTTTATTTCAATTGCTTATCACTGAAAAATTGCATTTGTTTATGTTTGCTTAGAGGATAAGTGTTTATATAAAAAAATATTTACAAGTTGAAACTTTAAGTAGAATTTTATGCAGTTGTGCATGGGTAAAATGCTTTTCTGTAATTTTCAAAAAAAAAAAGCAATGTTTACATAGTTAAGAAATGTATAACTTTTTACATAGCTAAATACATGCTCTTCAGGTATTACCAGTTGTTGACTTTTGACCTTGTAATGATTGACCTTGACCTTTGAATATTTCAGGAGCAAGGCCAGCAGCCAGCTGTTGAAGAGTTTACACCTATGGAAGTTACTGTAACTGCAGAGGCCCCACCTAGGCCTCCGAGAATAACACAACATCTGAAAAATGCTGAAGTCATGGAGGGAACAAAGTGAGATCTTATTTTGATAAGATATTTTTTACTTCTAATTCATTCAGTTAAGTAATTCTTGTGTTTCAGTGTCTTCAGTATGAGGACAAGGATAATAATTATTGAACCTTTTTTTCCTTTTTTTTAAAATGATAAGGTAGAATAATGCCATATTTATAACAACTTGCTGAACCCTTTTGTGAATGTATGATATTTAAATATTTTTTATTGCTGTTTTAAGGGTCATATTTGAATGCCATATTGAGTCTGAGATCACGTTTGAGGTGAGATGGTTTAAGGATAGTTTACCACTTAACAGTCCAGACTATGAAACAAGACTGGATGGCAATGTTGCCTCACTCATGATTGAGGAAACATTCTCAGAGGATACTGCTAGGTACACTGTACGTGTGAGAAATGCAGCAGGAGAGGTTGAATCATCGGCTTACCTACACGTCAAAGGTGAGATATTAATCAGTGTGTTGTCTAGGTGGTACAGTTGAATCTCAACATCTTAATCAAATTACGAGAATGAAAAGAAATTTTTTTTTTCAAAATACAGTCATACATGTTAAAAATGGTGACCAATAGGAGCACTGACCTTATGTCATAAGCATGTGTAGTCTTTTATCTCTTATGGCTGAATTCAGCTAAATTATCTCTTATGGCTGAACTCAGCTAAATTATCTCTTATGGCTGAATTCAGCTAATGTTTTGATTTTTAGTTTATTTTTTACAGTTTTTGGCAAGGGTCATGAGCTCAGTTTTTTACTCTTCCAAATCTTTATCGCTTCTAGTTTTGAAAAAAGAGGTTGACATTCATCGGTACTTTTAATGTATGAAAATATCTATGAGTACATGAAAATATATCAATAGAAACACAGATATGTAAAGAATTTTTTGTTCTTATGTAATATGTATGATTATATGAAATTTGAAATATTTATACATTTATAGGAATGTGAATGAACCTATTATGTACATGAAAATAATTAGCGTCAGTCGGTAGACTACTTTCCACCCCACCAACTCCTACCATTGTTATGGAATTACTCGGGATTTTTTTCCAATTTCTAAATATATTACATAAAACTCATAAATAATCATTGTTGAAATTAGGAATGTTAAAAATTTCCTGGTTTGTACAGACTATACAGTGTTTCCGTCTGCACTGTGTAATTTATAGAGCTCCTAGTTCAAAAATAGATGGGTCCATTATGAATATTTAGGGGAGTAACTCGGAGTCAGTGTTAATTATAGCTACTGTATACCACAGAAATACCAGTCCAGCTAAGTCAGGCCAAAATAGACCTGCCGGATGTTATACAGTTTGAGGGTAACATTTGTGTTTAAAAAGGACATTTCTTTTGCTTAGAAATTTGATAGAAATATGTTTTTGTGTAGTAGAAGTTGGAGGGAGTAAGGCTTTATTTCATTTTTCCAAAATATTGCAGTACCTTTTTCTTTCAGCCAGTAGATATGTAGAGTTAGCATAGCAAAAAACGGGTTTTTGGTCTTCAGGCATATATAAAGATAAATACAACATTTAGAAACAACTTACGTTTTTGTAGAGCATTTCAGTTAAAAAAGAGACTTTTATATTTTTTTCTATCCATGTTGTTTGCAGGTTAGAAATTTACTTTCAAAGTTATCTTTCCTGACTTTCTAAGTATTTCCCATTGTCTTACAGAAACCCATCAACAAATTGTGCCTCCAGAGTTTGCTAAAAACTTAAAATCTGTGGATGCCCTGGAGGGCAGTCCATTTGTGTTTGAATGTCACATTATGGGCATACCATCACCAACAATAAGTTGGTACAAAGATGAAATAAACATTGACAATTCTCCCGAATACGTTATAACCAAGATTAATGGCACATGTTGTCTCAAGATTAAGAGAGTAACACGTGAACATAGTGCACGCTACACATGCAGAGCCAATAATCCTGGAGGCGAGGCAGCGTCTTCCGCCCGTTTGACAGTTATACGTAAGTTCCCATGACTATAGCATGGGAATGACTGTATTGTGTACACTGCATGATTGAGTGACCTTCCGTCCCCTGTACTAATTCAGACCCTCCAAATGTCATAGTCCTTAAATTTCTCCTGGAAATAACAATGTTAATCTAGCATTTTGTCTGTCTGTGCACATAATTTTATGTGTACCTACACAGCATTTTGAGGTTTGAACTCAATATTCAGTGAACTCTAATTTTAGTTTTACCTTTTATTTCTCTTTTTACTGAGGGTTAATGAAGTGTTTTGGAGTTATCTCAGCATTTGAAAAAATTGTTTAACAGTTGTTTATCTTTCATGTTTGAAAAAAAAAAGATATATAAGAAGTATTTTAGAGAAAATTCTTTGATTTCCGGAACCAGATGATTGTCTTAAAGTATTGAATAAAGTAAAATCAAAGGGTGAATGTTTCACCTCTCAGAATGCAAGTAACATCCAGAAAGCATGCATGCATTATTCATGTTTTAGTTAATGGCAAGCATTCTTAGCAATTTATGTTTTACTTTTGTTTTTAATCTTGCCCCTATTTTGTGTTCAAAGGAAGCAAATCTCGGATTGACCAATCAGAGACCTCCGATTCCTGCAAGTATTTTCCTTCCAGTAGTGTAGTTGGATATGTTTTGTTTTTATTGCTTTACCAAATTCCCATGGTCTCTTGGTGCATGGTTCTTCGCCATTTTGCTGTCACTTTGTTTCCAAATCATCTCTCTTGTAAAATTACATCACAAAGTAAATGTTTTTAAAACAACAACAACAATCAATTAACAAAAAAATAATGCTTATTAATTCCAGCTATTTTTTTTGTTACAGAGAATAACATTTAGTGGCACTGGAAACTTCTTTAATGAAGAAATAGATTTAGAATCATATTGTTATAGTTTCTGTCAAAGGTTTGTAGATGAAAAAATAGTTAAATAAATTTGAATGTTCAAAGTGATGTAATTTTCTGTCATTGTAGAGGTGAAGTATATATCAAGGGATGAATGCTACAAAATTCTGTCTGCTTAGAACTTTCTCACATTCAGCCCTCGTTTTGTAAACTTCAGTATGCACCTGTAGTGGTTTCACCTAATTAGTAATGTTTTTTGACTCTTAAGGACTTAACTTTTTATATCTTTCAATCACAAAATTTCAAAGAAAAGTAACATGTTTTCGTTGACATTGCAGTATACTGTGGCATGCTAGGACAAAAGAGCAGCTTTGTAAAGTTTGTTTTGGGAAGATGATAAAAAAACCCAGCTTTTTTAGTGATTAAGGGGATAAATTACTCACTCTAAACCACCTGTTGAAGTAAGTTCTGCTGGTAGTTGGTGCTGTAGGATTTGATGATAATTTTGGTTACCATTGAAAAGTCTCATGGATCAAATGTGATGGCTTAGAGTCTGTCTGCCCATATGGCACTTAATGAGAGAAAATTAGAAACTTCTTAATTAGGAACATAGGTGTAGAACTGATACTTTCCAGGAACAAAAAGTAGGTTGACTGTTTACTTTTTAAAGGGCTCAACAGCATCTATTGAAAGCAGACATATTATACAGGTAGTAAGTGCTTAATAAAATGACAAATATATAGCAGAAAAATCTTTAATAAGTGTTCTGTATGGTACAGAAGGAGTTGTGCAGAAAGATTATGTAGGTGGGTAATGGTTGCTGCATGTTACGGGTAAAGTGAGGTCACTCCTTTGCAAGCAAGACAGGTCAGGTGCTTGCGCAGAAAGTGCAAGTGGGTGGGGTAAATGCATGCATCTTCTACTGATAGGCTGTATTGACAGTTATAGTTGATGATTAAATAGACCAACTCATATTCAATTTCAGAATGAAGTAAATAATCAAACATGTTAGAACCTGTTAGTTTAAACCTTAACAAATTGAGTTAATGCAACACAACATGTTAGTTCTGGTATATAATAACAGACTGTCGTACTTCAGTCGCTCAAATTATCAAAAGTTAATCTATAATTTTTAAATGTTCTATAAAGGCTTGAGCTAAGAGTTTAAGTATACATATTTCTGTGTTATCTTCCCAACACTTCAGTGTGACAATAGTTTAGCATCACTTTCTATACAAGCTTCTATAGTTATAGCTTTTATTCTTTTATTGTTTTTCTTTTAACTATTGCAGATCCTTTTCTTCAGTCCCTCAAAATACATTCAGTGTATCAAGTTTATTAAAACAGACAGTTTTTCTTAATTAAAAAGAAAATTGAAGACATACTACATTATTTCAAAGTTTATCTTGCGAAGACAAAGGTCACAACACTGGTTTGTGCATTGTGTTTGTGATTTGCATTGTTTATATTACTTACTCATTTTGTTCTTTTCTTGTAGCTGCTCAAACACCAGTCATACAACAACAACTGAAGGACATGGTTGCACCAGAGGGAAAGCCAATCAAATTAGAGATTGTATTCTCTGCAAGCCCCGCCCCTCAGGTCACATGGTACAGAGGTCCAGAGAAAATTGTCCATTCAAATCTTTACAAGGTAAATACTTATACAATGTCTTATGTATGGTCATTTTGATTTCATTTTAATTTATTAGCAGTAGATGCACATTTTACACTGAGTATAATGGTAGAAGAATGCATTCATTCCATGTCAGATAATATTTGAATAAGTGGCAGTTAAAGTACACTTTTGTCAGATGCACCCCAAGTGCACTTTAAACTAGAAACTGAAAACAAGCATGCCTCAAGTGCACTAATACTACATGTACATTAAAGATTAAAAGTTAGTGTGCCTCAAGTGGACCTATTGTATACCAAAAGTACAAAGCTCTTGTGTGCCTGAAGTGAACTAGGGTTTTAAGTTTAATTTAAGCATTTCTGCACCTTTTTGTAAGTTTTTATAAATATTAGGAACTATCTAGAAGGATTCTGAGGGAATGGTATAAAAAGGGTTCCATATATGCCATAAGCTCCTACAACAAAAAAGCTTTTCACAGTGCCAGAAAATAAAAAATTAATTTTAAAACATCTTTTGTTTTCCATTTTTAGATCACCATTGAAACAACAAGGTCAGTACTCGAAATCACTGAAGCATATCCAGAAGATTCTGGAGATTATGCAGTTGTAATAAGAAACCCACTGGGAGAGGCTAGGAGCACCTGTACAATCACCATAGAAAGCTTCTATTCCAGTGCTGCGTGAGTATTCTGTTTTTATATTTGTTGCACTGAACAGTTTTGTCAGATTTTAAATGTTAGTAGTGAATAGCTTCATGTAAAATTTTACTGTACGTTGTAGTTAATGAATTTTAGAAGTTGACATCTAATCTTGACAGCTGTGTTTTCTTAATGTATAAACATTGTGTTGTTTTGTAAATTAACTCATAAAAAGTGTTATTGATGTTTGTTTTACTGATATAATAACAATAGTTTGGTTAAAATGTTGAATGTTAGAGAGTTTCAACACTTTTTATCCTTTAGTCAAATGTTTAAAGCTGGATCAATGGAGAGTATACAATAGTATCATGCTCCATTACATTTTTTTCTGTACCATCTACTCTTGTGCATAGAACAAGCTATGAAGTTTCTCACTGCAAGGAAGCTAAATTTGCATCAAACCTTATAGAAATAAAAAAAGATAAACAGAATATTTCTAAATCTTGAGAACTTGTTACAAATGTAAGGTACACATATATAGATGCTAAGGTTAATGGAGAAATGTTTTTATTGGACTTCATTTGTCAATAAAATTAATGATTAATTGCTACTGGTATCTTTGTTATGTACTGACTGCAAGAGTAATGAATTTGTTTCATCAACATTTAAATATATTCAATTACGGTGATGAATTTTCTTCAAACTTCAAATTTTCTTAAATATTCTAATAATAGGGTTCAACAACCCTCATCTCAGAGCTCTGTATTTCTCTTGTATATGTTGCTGTAAACCTTAAAAATGTATTAACATTTTCCATGCTTAATGTACATATACAGCCCCACTACAACCCTACAAGTGTAAGTGAAACTGTTCACTGCTTTGGTTACTTGCAGAGACACCCTCTAGCAATGCTTGCTTGCAACTTTCACCTCTTTTCAACTCTCAGGGGGAAGATTTTATTTCATCACAGTGTTTTCTTTTGAAAAAAAATCTTACACACATCTTTTCTCCTAAATCCTCCTAAACCCTCAGATGGGTGCTTTAACAGTGAAGCTGTTAAAGTAACTTGGGTTAAAGACAATGGTTAATTTTTTTTTAAAGACTGTTGTAGATAGACTATAAATAGACCACTTTAGCAAGTCAGTGATAATGTTTGTTCACAGGTTTGCTAAATAAACTTTGCTTGCTTTGTTTTGTTTATATTTCTATTGTAATTGTTCACATGCAAGAACTTTTGAATAATTTTGTCTCTGTCTGTTTTTCTGCTATTTTGCCTTGCCAGTTGGCAGGCTCTAAAAATTGTCTGTTCTCCATTTTCTTTATCTGAAGCATTTAAAAAAGAAAACAAAAAAATTGACAGAATTCTTTAACAGTTTTAATTCATGTGGTTTCTCTTAAATTGTGAATGAAGTCTTCAAACAATGGAGAGCAAACAACCATGGTAGTTATAGCTCAGTTAGATAAAGTCTTGCAGTTTTCCGAAGATTTTTCATATTTGACCCTTGACCCAACAGAAGTTCATTGCTATGGGACAAAGAAATTTAGGTGGAAAAATTGATATACCATATTAGTCAGCGGCCTTTTGACCTTTGCTTTTGCAGTGATATTAGCACGCTATCAGCTAGCCAGACCACGCTGACCATCAGGCAAGTTGGTTATGCTTCCTGTATACATGTACATGACCAAATATGGACATTTCTAACATTTTTTTTTCATTATCTCCCTTTATTATGGCATGTCCAATATTTTTCAGTCAAATTGAATTGGCATTTTTACAGAAGAATGAAAAAAATGACATATTTATTTTATTTTATTTCATTATATGTATGATTTATGTTCTGTGTCTTGACTGCTGTGCCAAAATTTAGCTTGTAATAAACCTTGAATTTATATATACAGTAGAACAGTTAGTATGAATGCCACAAACAGGAGCATTGAAACATGGTAAAATTTTTGATAAATAGAAAATATTGATGAAAATATAATAAGTTACTTACAAAGGCATGAAATTACAAAATTCTTCTAAGATTAGAAATTATTTAACATGTTAGATATAAGAGAAATATATCTTTAGTAGACAGCTATAATATCCAAGGAGATATTGTTTAAGAATTAACCAGTAAGAAAGAATTAAAGTATTACATGTAGATTACTTCATGAAGCATGTGCCAAAGAAAGTAACCCTTAAAATCTTATACATTTCTGTTGTATTCCTGTAATTTGTTTTTCATTTTTCTCCCCTTGATTTGTTTGTCAGTGTTGAATCTTTAATCAGATAACTTCCATTTACAGTATTTTGCTGCCTTTTTGGTTCTTTCCTCACTTTTCTGGTATTTCTGTATGCTTGCAAAAGCAAAAAACTGTTTTATTTCTTGTTCTCTTATCATGCCCTAGATATTATATGTTTCAGTTTTGTACTACAGCAAAAAGGTATTTTTCTCCTAAGGAAGTTGATAACAAACCAGATCAATTTTGATTTGCAATGAAAAAAAATAGAGAAAAAAATAACACACACAAAACAAAAAAAAACTTTACTTCTTGTTTATTATTATATTTCAGTAGAATTAAGATGTAATGAATTCATAGAGAGATTTGTTTTTAAACTGAAGATCAGACTTCATTGATGCAAATAATAATCTCCCTTTACAAAAAAATATTTTTTCAGTGAGGATGTGTCAGTTGCCTCCCTTGAGGAACCAGTGGCTCCCACATTCACCCAGCAACTGTTGCCTAACAGAGAAGTCATGGAAGGAAGTAGGGTACGCCTTGACTGTGTACTCATTGGAAATCCAGAACCAGAGGTATGGAAAATGACTATTTTGCCATTTAATCATCAGACTGAGTGTATTTTTACTTGGCAACAAATTTGAGACAAAAAGGTGTATACAAGGACTTCTTACAAAAAGCACCTTACAGTAAAGTCAAGATTTGGTTGTCTGTCAGAATTTGTAATTTTGCTATTAAGCTTAAATTAAGCACTACCATAAAGAAAAAACAGTTTGTCTAAATATAGAGGTAGTTGAGTCCATCTCTGAAATGATGTCAGATAAAATATTACAAATGTTTAATTGTAGTTTTCTCTCTTTCTTTAGGTGATCTGGTACCATAATGAAAAACCAGTCAAGGAGTCCTCCGATATACAGCTTCTGTTTGAAGGTGATCGCTGTACTCTGGTGATTAGAGAAGCCTACCTTGAAGATGCCGGAAACTACAGAGTCGCTGCCAAGAATGAACATGGCACTGCAGAGAGCACCTGCAGGCTACATGTTGAACGTAAGTTGAAAATTTAACTAAATGAGAGTTGATTTTTTTGTGCCCTTGAGATTTTATTATTTGAACTACTACTTCATAATCACAAGTTATATGACATGGTTTTAGATTTTTTATATTTCAGTCACAGTTGTGATAACTACGTTGAAAGATTGACTAGATATCTTGAAGCTTTAGGTTCCAGTAAGGTTGTAAGATTTTATTTATCTTTTACAGCACTAAGTGAGCTCAGTGATGCCTCAGTGAGTCACGATATCTCAGCACCAAAATTCACCCAGTTGCTAAGAGATGTAAACACCCAGCAAGGTCAAAGGGTAACCTTACAGTGCAGAGTTCAAGGTCATCCTCTACCCAGTGTGGAATGGTACAAGGACAACAGACATCTAGAACCTAGCGCTGACTTCCAAGTAATTACCCAATTATAGTAAAATTTCAGTATCACTTCTAAGGGTTTCAAAAATCTTTAATTTTTTTCATGTATGTTGATTTTTACAAGCTAGCAGTTTAAGCATTACTTCAGATTTAAGCAAAATGAATTTTAAAGCCTTGAAAAGCTTTGGCTTGAAGATTTTCAGCATTGTTTCATTTCAGTAGTTATATGTGTGATATAACTGTGTTTAAAACACACTTTCTTTTGGTTTCCTAGGTTACAGCATTTGCTGATGTACACAATCTTACAATCCCAGAAGTCTTTGTGGAAGATGGTGGTAACTACATGGTCAAGGCCACCAACAAAGCTGGGGAGGCCAAATGTTATGCCAAGCTGACCGTTAGACCCGCACCTCCTTCGCAGGAACTAAAGAGTGTAGAGGTGAGACGTACCACAACAGAACTCACTCACTCCCCGCCTGAGTTCCTGAAACTATTTCAGGACAAGATTGTGAGGGCTGGTGATAAAGTCACCTTTGAATGCATTATTGTGGGCAGCCCTAAACCAAAGGTTTGTAGACTTGGTTTATTAAATCTATTCAGTTTCTAAAGCAGACAAGGATCTGGATCTAATTTATTCTCAGTTTAGCTTCAGTTTTGAAAGTATTGTTGCAGCATAAAATAGTTTTTCTGGTCAGTACCCCAACCTATAATGGTTACAGCTTTTATACATATCCAGTCATACAAAGAATTTACACACTACTTCCACTCAGCAGTTTGAAATTTTTTAAATTATGTAACACATAATTTTCAAATTAATCATTATAATGAAAAACTTTTTTGAACAGAACTCATGAATGTATCTGTTTATTACAGGTTTCCTGGTTTGTCAATGGAGAACCAGTCGTTTCACAGGACTACCAGATCAGTATGGAAGGCGATCGTTACGTGCTCCATATACCAGAAGTGTTTGATGAAGACGCCGGAAGATTCTCTGTTACTGCAGAAAATCCATCTGGTAAAGCCACATGTTCTGGTGTTCTGCATGTTGAGGAACCAATGGTTACTGATATGGTTCCTGCAGTTGAGAGCAGAACTTTTGAGAGGTAAGTATTTTTTGCCAAACTTACTCTTATTGCTGTGTTAAGAACAAATCAAACATATTCAAGTTTAAGAACAATTAAATTTTCAGTGAATTTTGTATAGCAGACTTGTTACTTTAAGGGAAAAAAAAGTTACACTCATTGGTTATAAATGTATGTTTTTCACAGGTAACAGACCTTGTGATTACCTGTTTGTAATATGAAAGAGTTTTGAATTATGTTTCTAATAGTTTTTTGTCTCTGTTTGAATTAAATTGTATAAAATTTGATCAGTTCATTCCATATCAAATTATTGTTTTTAGGACTGGTAAACAGTACTCCTCTACAGAAACATTGACTACCACAGAGACACGTATTTCACGCCGCTCTATCACAGAGGTGCATCGTGAAGGACAGACATATATTCCTTCTATGGAAGATTATGCAACCACTATTGTAACCGATGTAAAACCCAAATATGACGTTCATGAAATCAAGGCACAAGAGCACTTTGCTACCACTATTACAACCGATATGCAACCAAAATATCAGCCGGTTGACTTGACAATATCTGTTCCAATACCACCCAAATTCTTACAGGCTTTGAAAAATGTGACAACAATGGAAGGGACAAAAGTTACATTTGAAGGTGTGGTTACAGGTAAGATTGTAATTCAAGAAATAAAATTTAAGTTGAGGAAGTTTTGGTTAGAGAGGTGATTTGAAAATTTTCAATCAACTGGGTGAGTGAGTGAACTTAGGTTTAATGTCCCTGTCAACAACTTTGGTCATATCCAGACAGGCAGTACCAGGGATCAAGCTGTGATCTTCCGATTTGTAGTAAACTTGCTAACTATGAAGCTGCTTTTTCTCTGCTAATTTGATAGGCTAATGAATTATGCATGCCTTGAAAAACAGAGTTATGCCTTTGAAAAATGATGAATGCCTTGCTTCTTATTCTTGTATTGATACTATGTTTATTTAATGTATATACTGGGGCATTATGGATCAGTTTCAAATGTCAGTCTCTGGAGTGGATGAAGGTTCTGCTCTATTTCAGTACCATCCAAGATAGGTCAAAATGATGAAAAAATTTCTTACAACATAAATTTTGGTTAAATTAGAAACTAATGAATATATTTATGACCATGTAAAAGGCTTAGAAAACAAGTTTCTAAAAATAGCTTTTGTTACTATTCTAGGAAAACCAGAGCCTCATATCAGATGGTACAAGGAGGGTAAGGATTTGAGTGATGGACCAGACTTTGAGATCTCATACAAAGATGGACGTGTCAGTCTGATGATTCCAGAAGCTTTCCCAGAGGATACTGGGAAATACACATGCAAAGCAGCAAATGTTGCAGGCCAGGCTTCAAGCACTGCTGAACTTATTGTCAGAGGTAAAGACCAAAAATTTTGTAGTAAAGACAGTTGTTAATGTCTATAGCTTTGCTACATGTATCAAATTAAAATCATGCATAATACTATAAAGTTGGTCATTCTACCAATAGTTCTTACCATTGAAGTGATTTTGTGATTTAAACAGTGAATGAGTTATGTGATTTGGTTGTATTATTTTTCACTTTGCTACAGTAATATTCCAAAAGCTTCAGTTTTCAGTGTGATAATAAGGCAACATGGTATTTTCCTGTTCTTCCTAAATTTTGATTATTTGTACATATTAAATTGGATTCTAAAATTCTAATTACAGCATCAGTG
This sequence comes from Cyclina sinensis, assembly GCA_012932295.1. Taxonomy (NCBI): domain Eukaryota; kingdom Metazoa; phylum Mollusca; class Bivalvia; order Venerida; family Veneridae; genus Cyclina; species Cyclina sinensis. The sequence goes on along the minus strand of JAAONU010000009.1, from coordinate 28,729,691 downwards.
ATTCCACCATCATTCACTGAGAGACTTTATGACATATCAATTAAGGAGGGAGAACCTGTCCGTCTTACTGTCAGGGTTGCAGGTCACCCCGCCCCTGAGGTCACATGGTACAGGGAAGGCCAGCAGTTGGTCAGCTCTCCTGACTTTGAAATAATTCAGGTAATAAGCATGTGAGAACTCCTGTTTAATGTCATAATTATGAAAGTGCAAAATTCATTATTAATGCATTAAATAACTTACTAGATAAGAAATATTGTAAAAATAAAACCTTTGAATTAGAACCTCTGACTGAAAGGTAGAAGACATTTTTAAAATGTAGTCATGATACACATGTGTACAGAGATTTATGCTTATTTCTTGCTATGTAAAAACCAAATTGTCAATATATTTTATTGTGTTTCATATATCTCTAGGAGGGTGACATCCACTCCCTGTATATACCAGAGGTTTTCTATGAGGATGCTGGCAAGTTCACAGTCAAGGCTCAAAACCCTGCAGGCCAGACGCAAGTCTCTGCCAACCTCATTGTCCAAGGTAAAGATTAAAACAAAATGTTTAAATTCTATAATTTTCCTATCTTTATGATCATATGCACTATTAGGTATATGTAGAAAGTAGAAATCTACACTAAACAATATGTTGGGGCTGTCAATATTTCTTTAAAGCTTTGGAGTTTGAATAGATAGTGGTTGTCAGTTATGTGGAATAAGGTGTTTTGGACAACTTTAACTTTATATAGGGATGTTTAGATGCCAGGGTGTTGTGATAACCTCTAAAGACAGTAATCACTTTACTGTAGTAGTGTGGTTTAAGATGTACTAAAAAATTTGAACCTTTCTCTTAGTTGAGGTAAAGTTGGTACGTAAAGTTTCACTCAGCAAAATCCAGACTGGTTTACTGAATATTTCGTTTCTCTTTCAGCTACTTCTCCCAAAATTGAAGAAGAACAGAAACCAGTCAGTGAAGCTCGTGAAATGTTTGAGCCAAGCAGGGCTCCTGGTGTGCGCACTGCAACGAAAAGACCAACTGACGAAGCTCCACTGTTTAAAGTCTCAAAGATACAGAAACCAGCTGAAAAGAAACCAGAAAAATTTACTGAACAAGTCCAGATGGAAATTGTAGACCAGCAGCCTTTACCAGAATACAAGAAGAAAATTCCTTTGTTTGGAATTCCAGTAGAGGAACCAGAAATGAAACCAGAAAAGAAGATAAAATCTTCAGCAGAAATGCGCCTTCCTAAATTTGGTGTCCCAGTTGAAGAAGAGGTGGCACCACCTGCCAAACAGACACTTTATCTCAAGGAGAAACCTCAGTTTATAAAACCACTCAAAGACACAAGGGTGAAAGAGGGTGAAAAGGTCAAACTTGATGTGACCTTCAAAGGTAAACCAGAACCAATTGTCAAGTGGTACAGAGATGATTCTGAAATTCAGAGTTCAACAGATTTTGAAATCTCGTATAGTGATGAAGGAACATCATTGACAATTGCTGAAGTGTTCCCTGAGGATGAAGGAAGATTTAAATGTATCATCACAAATGCTGATGGCTCTGCTATATCAGAGGCAAACTTGTCTGTCTTGCGTAAGTATATGTAAATTACCTGATTCACATACACAGAAGACGATTGACAGTTAGCTTGGTATTTAGTACTCAGTTAAGACATATATTTTATCATGAACATTTTCTGATAAGTAGAATAAAAATATTGATAGGAATTTCTTATTTCTTTCTCAAGTTTTTGGAAATAATATATCAGATTCAAGTGGCCTGAATCTCCAAATGTACATCTGGCACAGAACTGACAACTATACATACTTGAGATCTTACAGGCAGTATTTATAAATAAACGTCATTATTGTTTCACTTTTCTGGATTGTTGACCCAAGATGCATTGGTGATTTAAATCAGTAACCAATCTGTATGTCATTTATATGTAAATACAGTGAAGGATTTTATAAAAAAAAAGTTCATATTTTCTCATACAGCTGCTCAGCCACCTGCCACAGCCATCAAACCTCCCGTCACTGAAAAATTTGTACCAGAAGTTGCCGGACCTCTTGAAGAGAGAATCCCATCACCGATCGAGGCAGTTAAACCAATGTTCATTGAAAGACTTCAAACCACAAGACTTGTAGAAGACACAAACATTATCCTAGAAAGCCATGTATCTGGACAGCCTTTCCCAGATGTGCACTGGACAAAGGATAGTCGACGTCTGCTGCCTGATGCCCGGTATGAAAATCTTTTCCAACACTTCTTTTCTTTTTTCTTTTTTACTTGTTTAGTTTTTTTGTTGTATAATGTGTGTAAAAAAATATTACTAGTTTTCATTTCATAACTTAAACAGATTTCTTAGTATCTTGTACAGTGTTTCCTATTTAGTAGGTGCAGATAGTTTTACGTAACACCCCTATCAAGAAGTAATAAAACTGTCTGGATTGGAAGACAGATGAGTCTTTACTTGATTCTTGGTTTGAACAGTTATTTGAAGGGAACATTGTTTATAATTGAAATTCTAATGAAAAGCAATAAATATATGTGGTGATGATGATGAAGATGATGACGATGATGATGAAGATGAAGCAGCTACAGATGCTTAAGATTCTAATATAAGTAACAGTAATGAAAAATATAGTATTTTATTTTTTGCAGACACAAAATCTCTGTTGATGAGAGCACTGGAAGATGTACATTGATTATTTCCCGCTGTAGACCTGAAGATGCTGGAGAATACGCGTGTATTGCCGTCAATCCTATAGGTGAAACTGTAACAACAGCCACTCTTCTTCCTGTAGAAAGTAAGTATCATAGTGTTATAACTGTCACTATTGGCTTAAGGTTTAGTTTGGTAGTTGAATGAATGAATACAAATGAAAGATGCCTTGAAATTTTGTTCTTCTAAGATGTGTGTCTAATGATTATTCTGCCAAAACTTTAAAGATACTAATAAGAGAGACTGTTTTATGTAATTTGATATATATGACTTGCTAATTTACAGAAAAAGAGCCCACAGCTCCTCCACTGCCGGCTTCCATGCCACCAACATTGCCATTTGACCAGGAAGTCTTGCAGCGAGCCCAGCAACCAAGACGCACCGAGAAGGAATTTTTTATCCCAAGGTCAAGCCGCATTCTTGAGAGCAACATGGAATACAGGATGTCGCAGAAGGAAGAACCAGAATATCAGCAAGTCATGGAGGAGGAAGTCTCACCGGTGAGTCTGGTTGCTTAGTAACTGTTGCCTAGCAATATATTAGCAAAATAAAAGACCTATCAGTTTCTTCTGGTGAATGACATTTTTTGAAAATATATTGGTATTAACTTAATGCATGTTTTAAAAGAGTCATAAGAATATTAGAATAAGTTCAAAAGTGAAGAAATTATGTGATATATGAAGCCTCTGATATGCATTTTGATGGCTTGGCAGAATACAACAGTAAAACTTCTTTTAAATATATTGACATACTAGTATATGTGTATTGTTTGGGATATCAGTTTACTATTGCATTAAGATTGTTGCTTACTTCATGCATTCATTTTGCTAGTCAGAATGTTTTCTCAACATTTCAGAGAGAAGTATTTCAAAATGTGTTATTATCTATTAATTGCAGAGGTTCCAAGTATCTCATTTCGAGGACCGTTTGCGTGAGGAGATACAGTACCGTGATGGTAAGGTTCGATTTGCTAGTGAGACAGAGACATCTGAGTATGATTCTGAAGTACCCGATGCCCGTGCACCTGACTCACCTCCACAGATTGTACAGACAATGAAAGATTTTCACCTCATAGAGGGCGCTGATGCAACTTTCGTCTGCAGAATCATAGGCAAACCAAGACCAAAGGTAATCTATTAGAACCAAAGGGAATGAGTTTTTTTCCTTCAACTTGATTGAATCAGCAGTATGATAAGACATAAAAAAAAAGATTTGCAGGTTGAAGTCAAAGGAAAAATATTGAATCTGTCAATTATTTAAGTGCTTAATACAAAATTATCACATTTAGTAGAATAGCAATTTTCTGTTAAATTCTAATTCACTGTTAAGGGGCAATAAAAAATCTATGTAACAGGATTTTATTATTTTGATATATAGTGCACAAGCACATGCATGTAGATGTACAAGATCAATTAATTGATTTCATTTAAATATAGATAAAGGATAGGAAAGTTATAAACTCAGTAATGTTTCTACAGGTTGCCTGGTATAAAGATGGCCACCGCGTCAAGCGCTCAAATCGTTACGAAATAAAGTACGACAGAGACGGCTTCTGCACACTGCGTATACGTGTGGCTCTCCCAGAAGATGCTGGTTATTACACTGTTCTTGCTGTCAATGCTCACGGCAAAGATACATGTTCCAGTCAGTTGATTGTTGAAAGTGTTGGAAATATTGATGCTACCTCATATGTTCAACCAGAGACCCTGGACAGGATGTTTAGAAAGTAAGGATTTAAAAAAAAAACGCTTATAAAAAATGGGTTCTGTAATTATGGAGATCTTCTTCAGTTCAGTTATATCATATTCATTTCAGAGAGTTTAACTTGATAAAAGTTTTGGATTTCAAAGGTAGATAAATTAATTAGAAAATTTCTAAACTGTGATTGCTAGTTATGAACAGTGCTAATAAGGAAACAATTAGGAAATGTCAGAAAGTGTCTTTATTTATCTTTTATTTAAGCCTTGAAACATTTCTTGTTAAATACTGTCCAGTATATGTGATTAATCAGTTTTTATACATGATCAAAAATTGATCTGCTTCTTTTCACAGGGACTCAGTTCGAGCACCTAGTGACCAAGATAAGGGCGGGGTGTTTGAATCCCAGCTCAAACCTCAGTTCAAGATGCAACCCAGTGATACTGAGGTTCGGGAGGGCCACACTGTCCGGTTTGACACACTGGTCACCGGACGTCCAGCACCAGAACTGACCTGGTTCTGTAATGATAACAAGGTCCACCCAGATGACCATCACAAGGTAATGATTTTAGATAAAAGTTTTTAGGACAAATTTATTTTGCCTCTGAAAAATATTGTGATCATTTATTTAAGTTAATAATAAAAAAGTATTTATGGATTATTCCTGTGAGCATTATAAGCTTTTTACTTAAACCATTGTCAGTGCATTTAAAAGATTTTATCTGAAAAGCTTCATATACATTTAAGTTAGATAAAAATAATTGTTTTACCATTTCATATTTATAGTAGCTTCTTTTTTTGATTCATAAAATGATTCATCTCTGAATATTGACCACCAGTTTTGTTTTATCTAACAGATGGTGGTGAATGAAGACGGTGTACACTCACTAATTATCACTAAGTCATCACCACGTGATGCTGGTGTGTACACGTGTCTAGCCATGAACAAGGCAGGAGAAAATACATTCAGTGTTAACCTCAGAGTTCTTGGTAAGTTTTTATTTCATGTGAAAAATTCTTTGCTCCTAAAAAAATGAAGACTGTTATACTTTAATATTATCTATAATAATTTATGGCTTCTAGTGGCAGTCAGCATCTGGATGAAACTGATGTTAATGGAAACTTTAAACATTCCATATTAATGGAAACTTTAAATATTCCAAGTTGATAGAAACTTTAAACATTCCAAGAGTTAAAGCTGTTTTTTAAACCAGAGATTTGTTTAACAAGAGGACAAATTCTTGATGAGGTGGTCAAGATCTTCAGTAAATGATGGTAATATAGAGGATTGGGTCTAATACTTGAATGTTGGAGGCACTGAAATGTTGTACAAAGTAAATTAACTCAGCAAAATTAATATAAGACTTAGCCTGTCCTTATACTTTCCTGGAAAGTTACAGAAAGTTTCCTAAATCAGCATGTTTTCCCTAATATTGACTTTCATGATGTTTTGATCATTAAATTTCAGAACGAGAACAAATGCAGCCTCCCAAGTTTGTGGAGAGAATGCAGAACTACACAATCAAAGAAGGACAGAGTGTGACTTTGACAGCACGTGCTGTTGGCACACCAACACCAATGATGAGCTGGCAGAAGAACAACAAGATGTTGACACCTAGTAAAGACTACAAGTGCGTGTTTTACTTTTGAAAAAAAATTCCTACTTCGTTTAATTTTCATGTTTGAAACATCTTAAGGAATTCAGATAAAAACATTCCTGAGACATTTAATATAATTTGAAGAGTTTTTGTAAACGGATTCTTGTCAGTTTCATTAGAATAATCATGTTTAATTCAGTTTTAAATAAGTTCCCAGTGGGATTGGAACCCGCTGGAGGATTCTGAATACACTGGAGGATATGGGCTGGAATCTGAATTGTCTGGACTTGGGTAAGACATTTGTTAACATTGTAATCCATTGTTTTTCCAGAATTGAGATAGACAATGGCAGAGCAGTCTTGTACATAGAAGATGCCAAGAAAACTGATGCTGCCTGGTTCCAGTGCACTGCTGTAAATGTGGCTGGTTCCGCTAGCACTAAAGCTAAACTTGTAGTGACTCGTAAGTATTCAAATTTGATGTATAAGTTTATGCAGGTCATCTTTGAGGAGAAATGGTTTAGTGGTAACCATTCTACATAGAGAAATTTGAAAAAGTTACTGAGAAAAAGCTTACACTCTAAATGTGATGTCTATAATCACCTTGCTGATTTATCAAAAATCTGTTTCATCTTGAATTTAAATTTTGACTTGTAATTTAAACTCAATTTTAATTTTGTTTTGAGGGTGTATACACTTAATGGTATAACAAATCTACCTCCAACTGCTTTTTATTTTAGCTGAAGTGACAAAGAAAGAAGAACCAGTCCAGAAATTCATTGTACAGCCAAGACAGACCTCACCGTAAGTTTGTTAATGCATGTTATGAGTGGTTGACACTCTTATCTTTCACTGTGTTCTTGTTCACAGTGTCTTCTTAGTAGTGTAACATGGTGTGATCTCGATCTGATAAATATGATGTGATCTCGATCTGATAAACATGATGTCAGCTCAATCTGGTAAACATGATGTGAGCTCGATCTGGTAAACATAATGTGAGCTCAATCTGGTAAACATGATGTGAGCTCAATCTGGTAAACATGATGTGAGCTTAATCTGGTAAACTTAAGATACATTTTAATTGGCACACTGATTTCGTTATTTTTGACATAGTTTTTTTCACTCAGAGATGACTGTTTTTTCCATATCATTTTCTTTTGCACAGATGACCTCAAGCAACCAGCCCTAATTGATGACCATAAATCTAATGCCTTTGTCCTTGCTGGAAACTAACTTGATTTTATAGTGGTAGAATTGGGTGTTTACTTGTACATTTAGGATGAGAAAAGTCTAATGGAGGTCATTTAAAGTAATAGATTACTGTTACTGACATTTTAAAATAGTTTTTAGTGTAAATCAGATTGTTATGATAATGTTATTGTTACAGATATTTCTGTATAGCTTTTAAGATATTTTTTTGTAGACAATATGAGATTCAACCTGAAGGGTTTGTTCAGGAGATTTCATATGTTAAGGATGGAGATAGTGCTGTTTTACGTTTTGTCAAGGAAGAAGATCTTAGCAGGTTATTACTGATTTTTATATGTGGAATGGTGTGCCCCAAGGAAATGCTGTCTGCCCTATGTTGTTTATTGATTTTATAAATTTTTAGTTTCAGTTTTATGCATGCAGTAATAAGTATAGTTTCAGGGGAACCTTCGATTTAGAATCTTTTTAGAAGTGGAAGTTACAGGACCAGAAGAGACCTTAAAAAGCATGGAGTGACAGTTTTTTGTTTGTTTGTTTTATTCTTTTTGTCTGAAGAAAGGTGAAATGGCCAACATTTAAAATCATTGATGGATTAGCTAGCATGCAGTTTAGCAAAAGGCATATTTTTATAGGACATGAAATCAGAGACCATTATTAGAGTAATTTGACATGAAATACATTAAATGCAGATGTATACTGTGATAATTTGAAAACTACTTACATATAAATGCAGATACAGTTACTAACAGAATGTTCAGATTTAGGAAGAAAATTTGTAAAAACAGAATAGATATTAATTTTGGAATGGTGTTGTAATTAAAAAGAAATTTGAAATGAAATTATGTAGTTTTAAAGGAACTTACAATTAGATAGTGTAGTTCAAAAGAAACTTGAAATAAATTTAGTTCAAAATGAACTTGCTGTAAGATGGCGTAGTTCAAATGCAACTTGCAGATAGTACTTCATTTTAGAATTACTGATCACATTTTTTTTCAAATCATTCACATTTTGCAAGCTTTTACCAGTCATTCAAGTTTATGAGAACTTAAGGACATAAAAAGTAATTTGAGAAAATAAATTTAATCAAGGGTGTGTCTTTTCAGTGTGAATTCTTGATTTTGCCTTGAGTTTTGTTTCTTTTTCCAGTTGTTTTTCAGAATTCTATTAATTCCCTTTTCTTTATATTATGTAATACTTATCCATAGTCAACATAGATGAAATTGGAATTCAAATATTTTTGCTACACATAATTATTTAGTGTACTAAACATATTTGTTGACAGGAGTTTCCATTTTGGTGTCTTATTTGAAAGAAACTTCAGCTAATGTCTTTTAAAACATGGTCATAACTTAGAAGGGTAATAAAGGGCAGAACTGTTGACTTATGGTTGAGTATCTACAGTAAAATTAGTCTTTGAAGTTTGATTGGTTGTTGTGAAATTTACAAGTAACTGTTTCTTTTAGCACCACACCGGGCTATCTTTCCTCTGATTCGCCCGATCAGGCTTCACCCTTTTCCACCTTACCTCGTGGGGTCAAACCCCCGCCCCCAACTCCAGTGTGTGCCTCAGTGGAAGCCTCACCTGAACTTCGTCGGAAAAGGTGTTTGGAGCATTTTACTTTACATCTGAATGTTGTGTTTGTGTCGTTGAAACTTAAGTTTGTGTGTTTCAATTTTATTGTTTGTTTTAAAAACGTTTCTTACCATACTATATGTTACCACAATATATTTATATATGTATTTAAGATTATTTGTGTTGTAAAAAGTTGATGAAAAAGCAATAAGTTTTGTTCTTCTTTATAAAAAAATTCTTCTTATTTTCTGTATTTGTAATTTGTATTGAAAAGTTTTGTCACTTTATATCTGTTTGAGCTCCTTGGCTTCATTTTTCTTTATAAATCTTTCAGCTTAAATTTAGAATTTCAAATAGTGTATGTGTTTAAAAACGTAATAATGCAGCATATATTTACTTTGCAACTGCCTGAATTGTTTAGGATGCCCTACCAAAGACTTGAGAAACCTGAACCAATGGCTGTTCCCATGGAGATGGAAGCAGAGGAGGAGACTAAAATACCTTCCGTTGCCGAGGCACGTGCCCGCTTTGACACAACAGATGCTGTACCACCAAAGAAAGTATCCAAGATGGAATTCAAGCCTGCTGGTCCACCAAAAGTTCCAGTGGCAGCAAAAGTTCCAGTTGAAACTAAAGTGCCACCACCAAAACCAGTACCAGAAATTATACCAAAGAAGAAGGTTCCACCTACAGAAAAACCGGTACCAAAACCAGGACCAGCACCAGCAGAACAACCGGTTAGAACAACCAAGAAAAGCCCGTCACCAAGGTTCCTTTGTGTTTATTCTTGGCATGTTTTAAAAATGATCTTGATGACATGAGGAAAATTTTAACTGTATCTCTGTGATAGGAAGTAAAATTGTATGACTGAATAAATAACATTGTTTTCAGTATATTTATGTAAATGAAATACATGCACTTTATTGAACGTGAAAGAGAGCACATGTTGTTAAATTGATTCTATTCTATTCAAGTGATCAATGGTTTATTAAAATCTTTTATTGCTACAGCTATGAGCTACAGTTGGAAGGACCAGTCCAACAGATCAGTTATGTGTCAGACACAGAATGCGGATATGTTCGTGTTGTGTCAGAAGAGGAACTTGATTACAGAAGGTTTGTGAAGGAATGCGGGTTACACGTGCATGGAGTATCTTAAATGTTGTTGATAATGAATTAGCACAACACAGTAACTTGAATGACTACAGTCTCTACTATAAGAACCTGCATGCTCCTTCAAGTGTTCTCCTGAAAACAGGAGCTTGGCAACAAAAAAAGATAAGCAGAAAACTACAAACTTGACTTGCAAAAGAAAGATATAGTTTAACAGCTATGTTAACCATTTTCTTTCATTTATACTGATGCATGCAAACTACATCTTCTAGGACCTTCAGAGAGCTGCATGTCTCTACCAGATTGACTCCAGTTTGAAGTGTCACATTGTAAAACAAAAAAATGTAATCATGTCAGATCTATGATAAAAGCAGTTCTGTTCTAAAAAGTTATGTTCACTTGCATGGATTGTGTGATGCTAGTTGTGGAAGTGAGGTCAAGGCCTTGTGCATGCAGATGATAAAGGGCTGAAGCCAGATGGAAGATGTTCGGATAAGATTGTAAAATAGCTGCAGCCATTTTCCGTAGAGAAGAATTAAAGCTAGGACTGGAGTGGAATGAAGTATTTGTCTCAGATGCATCAACTGGATTTGTAGAGTGTTCATAATTAATTCAGAATGCTCCTCTGAAATAAAGAATAGAATTGAACGGTTGCAACTTCAAAAGAATGTAACAAAAGCATGTTTTAAACACATTAAAGATTGATTGAACTAAATTGAAATAAAAGATTTGCTATGCTTTTTTGCTGTTTGTTGTTTTGTTAATGAGAGTAGATGAAATGCATGTATTTGTTTTACAATTTTAACACTTATTAATATTTTCTGTGTTTACAGGTTCAGAATAATGCAGTTTAGAAATTTGACATATTTATGCAGTTTTTTGTTGGAGAACTGATTCATTTCTTTTTTTTACATGTAAATGTTTATTGATTTTAGCTGGCCTCTTGAAAAACTGTTGACATGCTTTTTGGTAGCTATCACTTTTTTTCAGATTTCAGCAGCTTTGTAAAACATCATACTGGAAAATATCTTCACCTTACAGAGAATTTGTGAAAGCATAGAACATTTTTACGACTGTGAAAAATACTTATAGACTGAAAATAGTGACTTTTCTAGTTATCCTAATTTTTTTTTTTTCTGCAGACGTGAACCTCCAACCAGAGCTGAACCTCCACAAGTACCTGTGCCAGAAGAGGAAGAAAGGTGAGTTTTAATTAATATGTACCCCACCCACTCACCACAGACAGGAGACGGGTTTGCTATCCTGCACTGTTAGTCTCGTTTGAAAAAGTCAGACATGTAAAAGCATTAATTATTCTCCAGTAGAAAATTACTGAATAGGACAGATCAAGATTTTCAAATATCCTTTAGACACTAACTGTCATTGATCATTTCAATATATATTTTTTCACGATACTTTGCTTTTTGCGAAAGTAAGATTCAAGTCATGCCCTGATATTTGTATTGAACTGCAGGAAAAATTTTGAAAGAGATACATTAAATGTTTGAAAGTATTTTACTACAAGCTTGTGTGAATATTATTCTACACAAGTCACCTAAGTCATTTCCATATATTCAAAATCCATGCCATATGCCAAGATTTTTACATGTTACGCAAGACAAGATTTTAAAGTGAGCTTAATTCTAAATGACCAGCTTCTGCCTTAGTTCCTTCAAAATTACCTCCCTTTAGGCAGAGCTAGCAAACTTGTTCACCCTCTATATCAGCTATTATTTAGTATTACATACAGTTCCAACACACCAGAAACCTTACATTTATATATACAATGTATATCCTAGAATCTAATGAACTATTATTTGCACAGACTAACCTATCAGTATACTACTCGGCAGAATCATGCTATCATAAACCTGTCATGCATAATCATTTTCTCACTTATAAGTGTGTATGAGTCACAAGTCGGAGTTACTTGTGGAATAAATTGATCAGTTTTAACCTGTGACAGTAGTAAAATCGTGAAAGAACAGGGGAGATAAAAAAAGTTAATTGCTTTAATTATCCTTTTAAATTGAAAAGACTTTCATATTTTCTTTCTCTAGGTTCAGTTTAGAATCAGATTACAAATTAAACTTAGGTAAATGTGTAGAAAGTGAGGATAAAATGAAAAATATAAACTTATTAGTGAGGAAATATTACTAGAATTTAGTTAAAGATTTTGTCATTTTTTTTGTCCTGTAAAAAGTGTAAATAAAGTTTGCTGAACACAAGACTGGAAGAGGGAGCTTCAAGCATGTTAGGGTGAAAGAATTTATCATCGCACAAAATTAATGTTGCAATGTTGTAAATGAATGAACAGTATAAAGTATAGCATGAGATATATGTACAGCTATGCATTAGATGTCATTTATATTGTGTAAATTTAAGTACTATCTTGATTGTATACACAATTTTGATATGCACACAATTTACAGAAAAAAGCATGTTCCATCAAAAGTTCCTCCAGCAAAAGCACCGAAACCAAAGAAGCCCCAGGTTGTGCAGCCGGTTGTAAAATTTCAACCGGAAGTGCCAACATCCATTAGTGCACCAGAAACACCAAATAGAACAGAAGCTAAAGTGCATCTTAAAGTGCCACCGGGGGTAAAACCGAAACCGAAACGAAGGGCAGAATCACCAGAAAGGTGATACACATTGCAAATGCTCATCTTGTTTTGAATGGTGTTGTAATTTTGTACTTACGCTTGAGTTTTGGTTTTTCCGTTCCCGCTAGTTCACCTTGTAACAGTCTTGATTTGATCTTTTACTTTCTTCCATTGACTTATTGGATGTTTATGTTGCACAGTACACCAAGCCTAACAGATCCTTTTAAGTATCTGTTAAACCATGACGTCACATTAATTTGGTGGATTAGTGTTCGTGACTACTCAATGTGTTTAACAGTAAGGTGCATGGTTGTGCCATAACTGCTTTGTTCACATTGAAAATTGTTTCCCTTGATATTGGATTCATTCATTTGTTCATAAACCTGTACTTAATTGGCTTGTTCTATGTAAAGTTGTGAAAATAGAACACTTGCATGTTTGTTTGTTTGTTTTTTCAACCTTATTCTCTGTGAGAAATTAGGTGTGAAAAGTAATGACTGGTTCTAATTCCCCCTGACATTTTGAATTTCAAGGTTGTGCAGAGGTTGAGAATAATTTATTTCTTGGTTTTGAATGTACCCTGTAACAAATGTTTTCCTTCCTAGAGTGCAGTTGGGTATAAATTTTAAGTACAAAGCATGTCTCAATCACATTCCATTCTAAAAAAGTAACTGTGGATGTAAGATAAGGGTAAAAGTATTAATCTAAAATTAAATTAATAGACTATATTGAAATACAAAAAAGAGGTACCTAGAAATACAAGAACTGGTAATAAAACTGTTGTCCCTTTACATCTTTAATGACATCTTAAACATCTTTTTTTTACCAGTCTTTTCTGTTCTTCTACACGAAAAGAAAATAAGGAAAATTTTCTTGCTTTCTTTCTGTGAAGTTTCTTGTTATATTTGAAACTGAATTTGTCAGTAACAAATAAAAAATTCTTCTACTTTTCTTTCCATGAAGTCTTTCTTTGCATCTGATTGAACAGTCATATTGTTTCTTTTTTTTTATTTAAAAAAACTTCCCTCTTGATTTTATCCAATGAAACTTTTCATTAAATTTGAATTAACCAATCATAATTATTGTTTCTTCTTTAGTCACTATGATATCCAGGAGAAAGGCTATGTACAGGAGATTCATTATGTCTCTGATACAGAGATGGGCTCCCTGCGCCTTGTTAGTTATTCTACTGAAGAAGAGACATCCAGGTGCGTCATGCATGAGAACAAAATGCATGTCGTGTGGATTAATTCTGGAAAAATTATTTTGTTGTTGTATTAAGTAAGAAAATAAGTTACTTCATCAAGTTATAAACATCCTGCAGGGTGGGAAGCCCATAACATAAGTCTACCCATCAGATAAAAAGTGTGAAAGCATTTTTTCTTTAAAATGGTACAAGAATCATATATACGAATGAAAAACTTAATAGTGAAATAAAAAATTTCCTTTAAATAAGAGATTTGACCTGTAAAATGTCGAATTATTATTGTAGGGCTGATGATTTATGGCCTAAAGTTGAGCCTCAAATACCAGCATCCTTGGAAACCAAGTACAAGTTATTCAGGTGCGGTATTGGCATCTGCATGACCCTGTGTGTCATATGTGTTACTATAAATAGCATTATTATAAATAGTTTATGATGTAATCTTTATTGTGAATTAGATAAAATAGGAAGTATCTAGTATTTAATATCTGAAAATTTTGACATATAAAAATTAACCTGTAAATTTTGTAATGCATGAGAATAAAAGTATATTAGAAAATAGATTTGAAACAACATTGTATTTTAATGAGCAAAGATGTAGATATTATTAAGTAGATAAAAAGTAAAGACCTTGCATGATAAGAACCCAGTACGCATGAATTAAAGAGGCAAATTTACATGAGCATAACTGGTAATATTTCCGTATATGGTATTCAGACCACAGAAACCTCCGTCTCCAAAAGAAAGACGTAGAGTACGAAAAACACCATCCCCTCCAAAAGAGAAAGTTACAAGGTACAGCTGTTTGTGTGAACCCCACCCTCCAGTAAATGTACAGGGTGTCCCTAAAATATTGTACTTTCCATTTGTCTGTGTAGCCTCAAGGTAGCAAGTTGATTTATATCAACTAAACAGAAGCATCATTATAGGAACAAAATGATTTTGGGAACACCCTGTGTTGTGTGACTATTGCCTTGTGCTGGTCAACATGTTGATGTTACTCAAAATGTTACATGTTAAGAAATAATGAAGTTTTCAGACTCATATATTAAGCTTTCAGTACAGTGTGCATGTTGAGTGGCATATGTGTCTGTATATGTGTTAATTTTCAGTGAAATTATTGTTGCAGGCATTCTGTGAATAGCTAGGCATCTTCTGTTACCTGTCCGTGTTCAAGCTTTATCATATGAATCAGTTCTTTCATTCTGTAAAAGATAACTCTAATGATAATGAAGCCACACAGGTCTGAAAATGAATCATGCAAAATGTTATCACTGTTTTTCCTTACATTCAAGCCATGAAATGGTTATAACAAGTCTGTTAGCATATATATCTATTCTCAGAAATCTGTAATGATTATAAGAACAATAAAATAGATAAACTAAATAAAATACTTGATAAGACTAGAAACTGATAATACTTGGATATGATTTAAAATACTAATTGTAGAAGTAGATGAAAATAATCACAAATATAACAAAGTCATTGGATGATACTGAACTATTATATTATAACAACAACAGTGTGTAAATACTTGGTAGCCTTGCTTTAAATGTTAGTCAAATTACATAATAAATTTGCATGTACATTCAATATTTCTTTCTCAGAATATTTGAATCACTCTCAGTCTATTCATTTACTACTTTTATCTTACCTGTCTTTCTTCGAATTTCCAGCAAATCTGACACAGAAATTAAAAAGCCTGGGCCACCTCCTATAAAGCCCAAACCTGTACGCCCTAAGTGGAAGGTCAAGGAGACAAGGGAACACAAATATCACCCAGTTACTTTTGAACCTATAGGTGATACTACTGTCAAAGCTAAGGTAGAAATACCTGTCTCAAAACCTTTCACTGAAGAGCTTGAAACTAAAAAATCACGTTTAGATTATACAGTGGCTAAACCAAAACCATGGAAACCTGAGACTAAACCTGAAGGTGACTGGAAAACTCGCTTTGAAACTGAGGTTCAGAAAATTAAAACAGAGACCTCTATGACTCAGCCACAGCTTATTCAGAAGGCCAAACCAAAAGTAACACAAAAGGTTATTAAGGAGGTACAGGTCAAAGGTCAAGAACCAGAAGAAGAGGAATATATCATTACTTACGAAGTTCCTGAAGAAAGTACTCTCCGTGAAACAAGGGTGACAAAAAGAGCTGAAGAGACAGTCTATAGAAAAAGTACCAAATATGAAACAAAAATGGTTATTGTCTCTGGCACTTCTGATGAATCTGATACTGGTTATTTCAAAAAAGCAGTTTCAATTAAGAAACTACCCCCACCCACTCCCGAAAAGTTAGTTATTGAAGGTGATCTTTTCCCTGAGAAACCTAGAAAGTACAAACGTGTAAGGGTTCGCAAACATAAAAGCAAAACTGTGAAATACAAGCCAGTTCCCTATGTCTCCAAGCCAACCACTTACTGGGTACCAGACAGAAAAGATGTTCTCATGGCTGCAGAAGCCTGGGCCAGGTAAACTAGCATTGTTTCCCTGGAGATGGTCATGTGATTGATTTTTTTGTTGCTAGAGAGATGACCTTGCTGTTTGAGGTGTTTGAAGTTTTTGTGGCTTTTCATGAATAAGTTAATTCTGACAGTGTCATTGACCACTTAGGTTTTTATATTAATTAATTCTGACTTCATGCCTGTTAACTTTACTGTATGTGTTCCGATGGTGATAGTCTTGGTGCTAAGGAAGTGGTTGTGAATTTGGAATGGTTTTAATGTTTTTGTTTTTAGGAAGGTTTGATTGGTTTCCACTGAGATAAGATTTTTTTCAGATTAATGAAATTGTTTATTTTGTTGTTTGTTTCCATGGGAATGAGCTTTTAACTTTATCTGGTTTGATGTATGCTAAGGTGTATCAGTGCAAGTGTTTGCCAGAGCTACCATTGAGTACCACCTTGACTAGGTCATTATTGATTGGGAAATATGTAACTTTATAATGTGCAGGTTATAGGGTGTTGGTATGTGTTGTAACTATTGCAATGGAAGCACTTCCCATCTGTGAAGATGGTCTGTATCTATCTGTATGGCCAGTAAGCTAGGTTGTTAGCAGATAGAATTCCCTTTTGTCTAATTGTTTTTGGTAAATGTATAATTCAAAACTTCTTGAGTGGCTGTATTATATATTTTGGTTTCTCTTTGGAATGCATAAGGGGTTTGAATTTGACATTTGCTGTGTGCCTAAAAGAAAAATAAAGCTTCATTCACATGGATGTGTTGTTTAAGTTGTGGTGTACCTAACAATTGGAAGTTACTGATGAGTGTAAATTTGATCTTTTATCACTGAAAAAAGTGTTGTTGTTTTTCTTCACATGTTTTGTGCACTTTGTTTTTCTTGCAACTGAATTGTGTAATTT
The DNA here is from genome assembly GCA_012932295.1 of Cyclina sinensis. Lineage (NCBI taxonomy): Eukaryota > Metazoa > Mollusca > Bivalvia > Venerida > Veneridae > Cyclina > Cyclina sinensis. Next base: position 28,712,621 of record JAAONU010000009.1, on the reverse strand, counting down.
TATGAAGTAGGTAGCTTTCTCAGTCAAGTTAAGTGTGAAATTTGAAAGGTGAAGGTCATCTATGGAGAACAAAGGGAGATAATTGCTATTTTTGTGACTTTATTGCTTAGCAGCATAACTGGAATAAATCACTAAAAAGTAAATCCGAAGAAGAAAAATAAGTACTTTTTGCATTTTAAGATTAATTTCTTGGCATAGTAGCATTACTTAATGGAGATATGCAAATGGATTGAATCAAAGACATTGCTTGTAAATATGCAACTTGATTTTTTGTCTAAGAAGCTGCTAAGAAAATTATCCACCTTATGAAATAAAGTAGAATAAGAAGCTCTCAACAGATTTGAGAATATTTTCCTGTATGTGAATTTATTCCAGTCAGTAGATGGTTTATTGCTTAAACACAGCTTGCCTAGCTTACAGTATTAAAACAGAAAATGTCCTTCAAAAAAGTTTTTTCATGTACATGGAGCCATTTCACTCCTGTAAACTGCCATGTAGCAAAAGTGGCAGAACAGTTGGGCATCTTGAATCAATTTCTACAGGTATATCTCCACTATAATCTGAGGCTGTGAAAACCCACAAAGATTTTTTCTTTCATTAACAGATAGTTTCATGAACAGATATTTTCTACAACAGAAGAAAGCTTTTTTGAAGGACAGTCTGTGGGTTTTTTTTGTTTGATTTAGAGACACTGTAGATAACCACATTAATTTCTCTTTCAGCTTTGCAAAAAAAATGGGCTAAAACTGAGATAGGTCACAATTTCTGAGACTCACTTCTACTATCAAATGTTGCCAGAACTACGTATATGTACAAAGCTGAGTTGATAATTCATTTTCCCCCTAGTAGGAGGTCTTTCATTTATTTTGTACACTGAATCAGCCAGTGTGAATCAAATTTTATTACTAGAGTAACAGTACTAGATTTACTAAAGTTCATCTCTGCATATAAAACAATACATGTTGTTAGCTCTAGAAGATTATTACTACATTTTAGGCATAGAGAATATGTTCCACAGTATTTACCACCAGTTCCAAGGATTGTCTTAGAGACAGAGTACAGGAGGTCAAGTTCACTATTTTGCAGCCTGTTTGACCTTGACTTTTGATCTTTATTCAGAATGCTTATGATATTTATTCATATCTTAAAGTATAAATGTCAGAGAATGATCGTGACCAGAGAGTGTACAAAGATTATAGAATGGATATGATGTGGGTTTTCCATTTTGCCCTTTATACATTTTCTTCTCAGTGTCAAATTTTGTAAAAATGACCATAAATGTCCAGTATCACTTCATATCTACCTCAGTTAGTCACTTCCTTTTATCATGATATAATCTTCACTTTCACTGAAGTTTTGCAATAAGCTTTTACCTTTGCACACTGTTTTACCTTTTACCTTTCATGTAACCTTCACTCTTTACCTCTTGCCTTTGACCTTCACTTTGACCTTGTCCATCTGCAGCCAGTCAGCTTTTTCAGCCATTTTTCTTACCTGTTGCCAGTTAACTTAGAATTAGATGCAAAATTTTCATACAAAAAATCTTTTTACAACATAAATGTCTGTAGGTATATACATCTTATTTCCACTCATATAAAGCAATGAAAAAAATAATATTTTACTTGAAACTATACAGAGATAACAACTTTTTCATCTTACAATACATTTATTTTTTTAAAAAAAGTTTTGGTGATATATCTGTGAAATTTAGAAGTCTTATGGATTTTTAAGGAAAGGTTTAATAAGTTGGACAATTTCTTCAACATATTTTGAACTGTGTTACAGGGAGGTTGATCACGAAAGTGCTGTACGTGAGTACATCAGACGTGAAGGCGAGGCCCCAGCTCCAGAGGATCTCTACCACAAATCTAAACAGTTACCACCAAAGTTCAAGACTGAGATTAAGGCCTTGATTCACCTGAAGGAGAATGAGCCGATACACTTTGAGTGTAAGCTGGTTCCCATTGGAGACCCCCACATGCAAGTAGAATGGTTCAAAGACGACCAGCCATTGCAATATGGTAAGAAATTGTTTGGTGAAAATTCGGCTTTTTCAACAATGCTAAGTTACTTAAATGATGCATACAAAAAGAAAACCACAAAACAACAGTTGTTTTCTCTCATCATTGAAATTATGAAGCCTTGTACCGAAGATTTAGTGTGTTTCCAGTTAAAGTATTCCAAATACAAATTGTTATTGTTAATTTAAGATCAGTGATATAGAATAGATGTTTACTACTACACTCTCATCATGCTTTTAAGTGGAAATATTTAGTGTGATATTAAGTAATTGATCTGTTTTATTTAAGGTCATAGATACAAGCCCAGTCATGAGTTTGGATTTGTCTCCCTTGACATACTTTACATGTACCCAGAGGACTCTGGTGTGTATACATGCAGAGCTACCAACTTATATGGTACTGCAGAGACTACTAGTGAAGTCAGATGTAGAGGTATGGTATAGGTTTTTTTTTATAGTGTGAAAATATCTTACATGTAACAAACTTCTCTGTCCTCTGCTTTTTGCCAATGAACTAAGTGTGGAATCATTTTTTTGTTTAAAACTGCCAGATCTTATCAAGACCCTGTTATTAATTGTAAGAAGTTATCTGAAACTTTTGATAATTACAGGACGCCGATCAATCATCATGGACACCCAGTTGCCAGGGGAAGGTGCAATACGCCTGCAGGAAATGGAGGAGGTCTGGAGAGGGTAAGTGTATTTTGCTGTTTCCTTCTGATGGAATATTTGTCTGTCTGTTATAGTTTATTTACTATTTGTATGGGTAGTCCAATTGACCAAAGCTCCCAGAAAGGTTAGTTATTTAAAATATAAAGGGGATAGAGCATTCGTTTACATGCTTAGAGTTTAGTATCAATACAAGGATCTCATTTTAACATCTCAGCAGAAAGGCGATTAGTAGTATTGTAGAACTGGGGATCAGATCTATGGTATCTGTTCTATAAGCCTTAAGTGGTATCTTATCTCAGAGTCAGAACTAATGACACTGTACTGAAAGGCACCACCCTTAATCTAAAGTTAATCTTTCCATTATAAAAGCCACACCCATTTATGTTAATTGTATCATTTTTTATTATATAGTCACACCCACTTGGAGGAACAGGATATTGAAGCACCAAAAGTGAAAAGCCCACCTAGCATTGATCTTAAACCAGAGCCAGTAGAAGTCCAGGAGGGCTTCCCAGCTAAATTCTTGGTGAAGGTCAGTGGGTATCCAAGACCCCGTGTCAACTGGTTTGTCAATGGCTGCCTGATTGTTGGTGTAAGTATCTCCTCAGTTATGTCATATGGCATTAAAAGCAAAAGTGCTATAGAACTAACCCTTTGTTGATAAGTTAAATTGGGTCTGGAAGTCATTCTAGATGAATATTGCATTTTTGATAAACTGTTAATATCTTTTTTATCTATTCTTAAAAAATGATGAATTGCCTTTGTCCAACAATATTGCAAAAACGATTTTATTTCATTAACAGAGCACAAGACACAAAGTTACCTATGATGGTATGATGCACTACCTGGAGATTCCACGTGCACGTGAAACAGATTCTGGACAAGTCCGAGTTGTGGCACGCAACAGCGAGGGGGAGGCAGAGGCATCTACCTCACTGAATGTACTACCTCATGATGACTGGAGATCCAAACTGAGACAAGCTCCAAAAGGTAAGTCAAGGTCAAGGTCACTGAAATGTAAAACCAGGGTAACTGAATATTGTTACATTGTTAAGAATCTATCAGTATTTTGCCTTAGCAGATGGATATTAAGATAAAAGAATGACAATTATGTTTATTAATTATAATAAAATAATAAAAAGACATTACTAGGATAAAAATGTATTGGTTGAAAAAAATAAAGGTAAAGGTCATACATCTTCCAAGGTCAAAACTACTTGTTAGAAGCTAAGTGTTATAAATTCCCTTTAAATTGCAGGGGAGCTTCAAATTGAACTTGACAGAAGACAGAAGATTGAGTTACGCAGACCAAAGGTCAGCGAGTACAAACAGATTGAAAAAGGTAAGAGAAAGAAAGCATGCGAATGTTTCTTTTAATGAATGAGGATTCTTTTCTGGCCAAGCTTAATTGATAATAATGGTATGTTAAATATAAGATATGTTGACAACAGTTTTGCTATCTGGAACATTCCTAAGAACATTACTTTAATGGTATAATGTGACATGAAATGAAAAAAATGACATAATGTGACATGAAATGAAAAAAATGAATATAATGTGCCATGAAATAAAAAAATGAATATAATGTGCCATGAAAGGAAAGAAATGGATAACAGCTTGAACTGTAAAACTGAAATGAATTCTGTAATATTGCCACCAGAAAGAAAGCTTGTCTTTATCATTACATATTTTAATGTGTTCTTTGTTTTCTGTATTCAGTGGGTGATAGAGAAGTGACCATTGTCCAGAAGGACAGAGAAACTGTCATTACTGAAGAACAATATATCATGACACACAGAGAACTACGACCGGTGAAACAACCGGAAGAGCGTGAAATGCCAGCTCGTGTTGTACGCCCAGACAGACCAGAAATCCAACTTGAGATTCAGCAAGCCAAGATGGTTCCAATCATACCAGAGGCTGCTGAACCACAGAAAGGGGAACCAATGGTGTCTGAGCACCAGGTTCTGCTTGAGCGCCGGGAACCACCAGTATTTACCAAGCCTCTAAGGCCAGCTCGAATCACTGAAGGAAAACCAGTGCAGTATGTATTCTTATATTGATTTTTTTCATTTTTCTTGTATCACTTATTTGTTATTTCTGATTTTATTTCATGGCAGTGTCTGGTGGCTTTTTGTTTTGCTTAAACCTGTAAAATGAAAACCAGTACCTTGGAGCTTTTAAACGTAAGATAGTGAAAGGTTATTTGTCATATTTTATCAGCAGGAAGGTAAAGATATGAGCTAAGCAGAGAAAAACGATACTCATTCAGAAGTTATTGTTTGTTAGCTTTTATCTCCTCTCTAAAAGAAGAAACAGAAGTACTCAGGGAAATACTTCTCTTTTTGTGTTTCAGAGTTTTGTTGTTTCAGAGTTTTGTTGTTTCAGAGTTTTGTTGTCTTATTTATTTAGTTATCACTATCAGAAGATATTCTGTTCTGTTAAATAAAAAAAAATGTCTTATTTTGTTGTTATTTTTCCTTACCAGAACCATTGAGTGAGTGTTAGAAATATACTAATTTATATGATTTTGACATTTTTATATCCTTTAGACCTTTAAAATTATATTTTTATCTTAATAACATTGTCTTACTTAATGGTACCTTCATTTCATACTATTTATGATATCTTAAATAAATTCTAATACAAAAGATTAGATAATTACCAGTATTCCTGTTCATTTTTTAGTACCTGATCTTTTTTTTCTTTAGACTCACTAGATAAAATTCATTCTTCTTTATCTCTTTCATTTGTTTCCTTACTTTCTTTGCTGTAGAGGTGGGGGATTTTACTTTTTTTTTCTTTTTCTTTCAAAGTAACAGACATCTTGGTCATTATTCATTTTAAAATCTGGGTTCTGTTAAAATCATTTAGTCTCTTTGACTAATCGTACCTTCATTCCAATCAATTTGGTCTTTAGTTTGTATACCTACAATATGTGCTATGTATTTTATATGTAAGTCCGTCAATTATGGCAAGTCAATGTTTTTTTATTTCGGCTCAACATTTCTTTCAAGAATAAAAGAAAAATCCTGTATTTGTAATTTTTTTTTAATATTTACTGATAGCCACTTATCTTCGAAGTAATTAACACAATTTTGTAAGACAGCTGAAATGGGCTCAATTGAATCACAGCAAAGTAAAATTACAGTGCACTGCTTAAGGAATTCTTCATTCCGTTCAGTAATTTTAGTCAATAACGAAAGATACGATACTCTGAAAAATGCAGTTCTATGAATGACTGACAAAATCTGTTGCAAATTTGAAGATTCGCTTGTCAGGTGTTAATTATAGTAGAAGAATTAATTGAAAAGTTATTTTATGATAAAAAGTCTTATATGTAAGTGCAACTGATCTGATCTAAAAGTATAAGTAAATGATACAAATGAAAATCAATTCATATGGTCAGTCATTTCCCATAATTGAGGGTTCATTGCTTTCTATTCAGGATGGAGGTACATTTCAAGGGTTATCCACCACCTTTGATCACATGGTATCGTGACAACTTTGAGATCCGCCCATCACATGACTTCCAGATTGTGACTTCCGAGACAACCAGCAAGCTGACAATACCGGAGGTATTCCCGGAAGATACGGGGATGTTCACGGTGAAAGCGTACAACATGTATGGCATGGTGCAATGCAAGGTATGGCCCTTAGCTCACAGCTGTTTAATAAATCAATTAGCAAAACAACTAGATTTACTCATAAAGTACTTTGAATTGTGAAAGCAAAAAATCAGTGCTATAAAAGAGATAAAAACTTTTGCTTTCACTCCTTGTGACTTGAATGTATTATTTCCCTTATTTCTTTATTATGTTAATACTTCAAGGAATTTTTCTCTAAACCATGTATTTCTGAGTGGTGAATGCTAAAAGTTTCTGTCTGCCCCATTATTTAATAGCAATAAGAACATTTTCATTTTTACCCCTCATGTTGCTCTGTCACTTTATATGGACCACCTTTCAGCATACCTTAAATTTTTATATACAGTATCTTATGAAAGTATTAAAATTCAGCTAGTAATTATTGTTTCACAGGCTCCATATTTTTCAATATTATATTGCAGTTTATGATAATTGTATCTTCATATATTTAATTATTCATATTTTAGGCCAAGCTCACAGTAGTTGAAGAAGAAGAACCCAGCAAAGACATCCCACCAGAATTCCGTAACCTCATCCGAGATAACCAGTCCATCCAGGGAGAACCTGCAACCTTTGATTGTAAAGTCACTGGACATCCTAATCCCAAGGTTCACTGGGAAAAGGCATGTGAAAATCAATATTTAGATATAAGTGATAGTGAGGCATGCATGCATCTGGACTTGTAATGATAGAGAAAATTAATGTGAGAAATAATGGTTTAGTTGACTTTCAAGCTGAATGTAATTCAGAGTATACTGTAAATGTCAGGTCTTAAAGTGAATGATAGTGTTGAATCAAAATAATAAACACCATAGTCTACACTGTCGATGAAATCTGACAGCTTTTTGATGATCATATCTGAGTCTTGATTACGTAAAAGTTTTTTGTTGACAATTAGTCTTCTCTTTTTCTCCTGACAGGATGGTAAACCAATGGATGAGACCAGTCCAAGGATGAAGTTTATCCATGAAGATGACAATTACACACTGTTGATTTATGAAGTACAGCCTGAAGATGCAGGAGACTATGCCTGTGTCGCCATTAATGATGTTGGCAAGGCAACATGCACAGCTAAACTCTGTGTTGAAGGTGAGATACACAAAAAATTATAGCAGAAACTAACATGGATTCTTGTCTTTCAACTGCTATTTAATCCTTGTAAGGCCCTCTGTATCCCTTATCAGTTTGATCATAGGTAGACCTCAAGTTTAACCCTTAACCTGCTGGAACCGGAAGTGATTAGCCTTTGCCACCAGTATAGAGCCAGACCAGCCTGCACATTTGTGCAGTCTGACCAGGCTCTATACTGTTGGTAGCTCCATTTTTGTATTTTAATATTGAAATCACTTAAACTTTGAATGGACTGTTCCAAATTCAAAGCTGGGCAAATCCATTACAAAATTTCAGCATGTTCAGGGTTAAAAAGTATTTTTCATTATTTTCACTCCTCTTGTTTCCAGTACTTTTTTGCCATACATATTACAAGAGTTCAGTGCAAAATTATTTTAACTGCATATTAAATGTGAAGCAGATATAATACTTTTGTGCTGAGCTCTTAAGAGTACACTGATTGTTTGAAACCTTTTGTCAAACATTTCAGTGCCAGTGCAATCCCCAGAGCCCATGGAGCCACAAGAGATAGAGCCCAAAGTGAGCCCACCTGTGTGCACCCAAAAACCACAGAACCTTGTCACAGATGAGGGTGAACCTGTAACCTTCACCTGCAAGATAATGGGCTCTCCAGGTAAGTCAAGCTGAATAATATCATATATTACATTAACCAAGTTTCCTGAAAGCAGTTTTATAATATTTTCATCTAAGAATTTCTCAGTACACCAGTCATCAGTAAACATTTGTTCTGAAAAACTTGAAAAGATATCTAACCAGTATCAATTTGCTAAACAAATTGTTAAATGCTAAAATATTTTGATGCTTTCAGCTCCTGTAGTAACATGGTACAGAAACAACCAGATTGTAAAACCATCTAAATACTTCCACATGGAGTCAACACCAGATGGTGTACATAGTCTAAGTATCCTGGAAGCATTCCCAGAGGACAGTGGAAACTACAAGTGTGTTGCTAGAAATAAGGTCGGCGAAACTACTGTTACCTGTTTCCTTAAAGTTCATGGTAAGTACTGATGCAATGTCCATAAATTTAAACATTGTAACAATTTAAAGAGCCAGCTGTATTAGAGAGGAAATTTGTAAAGCGGATTTAGAGGACCATAAAGTCTTTTTGAAATTCTCTTGTTTGTTGATATAAAATAAAATCTGGTATTATATTTCAGGTTTAGAGAGGAAATTCTGTAAAGCTGATTTAGAAGACCATGAAGTATTTTTTGAAGTTCTTTTGTTTGTGAATATCAAATAAAATCTGGTGTTGTATTTCAGGCCTGGAGAGTGAACCGGAACAGGTTTCACCAAAACCACAAGAGCAACCACCACAGATAATAAAACCAATCACTAACACCCTTGTCGTAGAGGGTAGCCCAGCTAAATTTGTAGCAGAATACTCTGGAGAACCTCAGCCACAAATCACATGGCTTAGGAATGCTTTACAGATTTTACAAGAAACCAGAGATATCAAGGTATGCATTCTGTTACTTGTATATGTTTTCTGGTAGTATAGTTACAGATATGGTATTGCTGTTCAGCTCTGTTCTAAGCACTCACATGGTTTTGCAAAATGAATATTGTTTTAGAAAGATATGGAAGTGTGGTGAAAGAACTAAGGAATTAACTAGAAGTTGGATATCACAACTTCACTACTGAATATTGTAACAAGTTGGTAAATGCCCTTTTATAAAGCCATCATTTCTTGTATTTGAGAGGGGAGGGTGAATCTTAAAATTTTATTCTAATTTATATTCAGTTTATTTACTGATATTTGATTCTTTCACTAGTATGTGAACAACTATTGATGATAAGATGTAAATTATCAGTGTATTCTTTAACATTTATTCTTAACATTATTTTGACCTTTCACCATGTCCTTGACCTTTATTTTAGATTGAGACAACAAGGACAACAACAACATTGACAATCAGACAAGCTTTCCCAGAGGACTCCGGTCTGATCACATGCAGACTGAAGAACAAGCTTGGTATGACAGAATGCTCAGCAGAACTTTATGTGCAAGGTAGGTGGTTGCCATGGTTACTCGGTATTTAATATGCTCTCTCAGAACTTAAAGCATGACTGTTGATTATGATTGCGCAGTAAAACCCATGAAGAATGATCAAAGGTAAGTGCATTTCTTTTACATTTTGGCATGATGAAATGCTATGACAGTGAACTCTCAAAGTTTGAGCATGGAACCCCGGAAATAAATGAAACCATTTATTATTTGAATAATAACAGATATAAATCAAGTATAAATTAAATCTTTGTGTCAAAGCATGTGCATTTTAAATTTTGATGTGTTATATATATATATGTTGTAAAAGCTGTACATTTCAGACTGGCGGACAGTCCCAGGAGCATGCAATCAAAGACTACCCCACCCACCAACTATTAACTTACCGCTTCATAATGCTATTAACAAAATTAAGATTATATTGATTTTTTTGTTACACTCCTTACATTCTAATTTGGAGTAAACCTTTCTACTATAGAAGGGTAGTCCATTTTAATTGCAGGGATGACAGATTGTTTTAACATTTTTGTAATACAGGCTTGAAGGAAGTTGCAATTTTAAATTTTGCAGCTTATTTCAAACCTTATAAAAGTATGTAACAGGTATTTAGATATTTAGCGTTGCTCCAAAGGTTGATTACAAAATAGTATAAAGTTTCTGAAAAAATCATTTTCAGGACATATTTTGTGGTCAGCCTTTCTTAATAATTTAAGTAGAAATGTTTTTAGGTTGTTTATCAGCATTTAGATCTAATATGAATTTTATTTCAATGCTAACAGCTTGGTTTGAACTATTACCTATAGTTTTTAATGAATTGAATTATGTTTTGATATATTATTGTGTTTGAAAATTAAGTTTATCTACCAGTGTTTACTTACATGTACCTAGATTTTTCAGTGTGTAGTACTAACATAGTTTGTATGACATGAATTTTATGAGAAGAAAATACATGATTGAATAAGCATGTTTTGAGCCTTGAAATCTAGAAGTATAGGAATCTGTGACCAGAATGGACAAATGCATGGTGTTTGTTGAAGTTCAGTATTACTATACTGAGAGGATGAGAAACTGCAGTTGAAAATCAGAATGCATGCTCATTTGAATAGAAGGTAAGAATTTAAACCCTGAATGTTTCAGAAATTGAATTGTGTCATGTAAAGATATTTGCAGCAAAGTTCAGCCCTGATGAAAATTTGCTTAAAGTGTATACTTATTTATCATGTACGTTCTTGAAAAGGATCTAGGTTGAATTATATCAGTTGAGTTTAGCTCAAGTAAAGTTTATTTACACATTCAAATTGAGTTCTTTAGATGTGAAATTACTAATGTAGTAAATGGTGAGCTATATATTACTTATATAAAACAGATGCTGAGCAGGCCAAGCTATTGGAGGAAAGATACAAGACCACTATTGAGAGACTACCACCTGAATTTATTAAACCTTTGCCACCTGTATGTGAAATACAGCCAGGGGAGACAACCAGGTTTGTTATAAAAATATTAACATTAATTGGTTTTATGTCACAAAACCAAGATTTAGATAGATATGTTTTCTTTAGATTTTGTTAATGCTGAATCTTTGTAAAAAAGATCATGTGAACAATCTGAATGTTTGTTAATTTTTATTTGTCAACAAATTTTTATCTGATTAGACAATTTTAATGCAAATGAACTTGCCACAGTTAACTTTTTATTAAAGATAAATACCATAAGGACAATGAATTTTTTTATTTGAAAAAAAACAACATTTCCATGCCTGTTTTAGACTGGAAGCCACAGTTACCGCCCAACCTCCACCAAAAAGCTACATATGGACATTCAAGGGCAAAGAGGTTAGACCATCTGACAGAGTCAGACTTGTGCGGGAGTCAAATACCCTCACCTTAATTATTTCACCAACACAACCACAGGATGTGGGTGAATACATTCTCAGAGTTGTGAATGACCTTGGAGAGGTCACTTGCAGAACGACATTGACACTGCCTGGTAAGTGTATTTTAATACTATCATATATGGAATTGATTTTGAATATTTCACTCAGCCCATAGAACAATCAAACTTTCACATTTTAGAATGATTTTTTAGTTATTTGCATTATGAAATTGGAAATGCCTTACAGGTATGCTGAGTGGCTTAGATAAAAGAACCTAAACTTAATTCTTAATAATAATTTGACAGTGCCTTGTTAATTTCAACACTTTTAGAAAAAAGGAATTTTAACCCTTTCATGATAAGGGAATGTTATAATAAATGTCATAGTATTTATGTAAATTATATACACAATGCAGAATTACAGCAAATATATAATATTATATAATTATTAGAAATATATAAAATATTTTTTCAGGAAAAGAAAAGGTCATTGAATTGCCAGCAGCTGGACCAGACCAGATGACCTTGACCCATACCACAACAACAGTTACAAGGGAAGAGGTTGTTACTACAAGGACACTTGCTCCAGAACTGGTGCAACCCCTGGAACCCGAAATATATGTGAGAGAAAGTGGTATTGCCAGGTCAGTTTATTTTTTTGTAGAAAGTTTAATTCTTTAAATTTTATTTGAACTTTAAAATATTCTACAAGTGCTTATAGAAATGTGTAACATTATAGAATTCTTGCTTTTTCAAACTGTATTCCTTGGCAGTTGAGAGTATTTTCTTCTGGTATTTTGGATTTCGTTGACAAAACTTTGCACTGTTAAGTCCTTAATTATATGAATGTGTCTTCAGTGATTGTTTACACTCAGTGATTATTTTCTACACAGACTTGAATGCAAGATAGATGCATACACACCACCTATGGTAACATGGTTCATAAACGGAATGGAAATCAAACCATCGCCTCACTACGAGATGCTGTATGAGGATGGAAAATCCGTGTTACTAATTATAGAAGTCGGACCTGAAGACACTGGAGAATACACTGTCAAGGCTACTTCTGATGAAATTGGTGAAATTGTCAGCAGCACAACTCTTTATGTACAAGGTGAGGAAATAACTAAAATAAGATGGATTTTTTGTAAAACATTCTACTAGAGGAGGGTAGTCTATTTAAAAACTGCATGGGTGCCAGTATAAGTTCTAAAAAGATTTACTCTATAGCTTGAGAGATTTCCTTACATGAACCAGCATTGAATAGAACTTTTCTTAGGATTGATACAGTCGTGCCTTAAATGGTCTAATACTATGTTTCCATTGTAGAACATAGTTTTTTTACAACATAACTACAATTTCTAATGATTTGTTAAGAACTGCTATGAATAGGTTTTGCATATTGATGTTTATGTTAAAATTAAAATAAAGCCTTTGAAAATGAATAAGTTTGTTTTATTAGGGAAGCAAAGTGGAATGTTTATATTTCGATACATACATTACCTTGAAATTTAAGGTTAGGTGAGAAAAGATCTCTTGTTTTTTGCAAATGACAATAATATAAGAAGGATAGAAATAGTATTAAGAAACCATATAAAAAGGCTTGTTTCTTTTTATAACAGAACCAGCTACAGAAGAAATTACTGCCCCAGGTGCTTCAGACACAGCTGCTGTCCAGGAAGGCCCTTCACAGAAGATGATTCCGCCACAGTTCATTGAGCCCATGCAGTCCACTCAGGCAGTAGATGGTCAGGAGATACGTTTACCATGTAAGGTGACAGGAAAACCCATGCCACAAATTTCATGGTACCACAATGGTGTAAACATTGACCACGATGAAGAGTATGTTATAACATACATTCCAGAAACAGGAGAATGTAGTTTGCTGATTGTTGAGGTGTTTCCTGAAGATGAAGGTGAATATGTGTGCGTTGCACATAATCCTGTGGGGGATGCTGTCACCAGGGCAACACTGGTTGTCATAGAACCTGAAGAACCTGTAACAACAGAGCCTGTAGAAGAGGAGACTGAAGTGAAGAAAGTACCAGAAGAAGAATGTGTACCTGAGGCTATGGAAATTGAAGAAGAAGAGGTCAAACCAGATTATATTGAAAGACCAAAGCCTGTACCCGTTGTTGAAGAGAGACCAAGGTCACCTTCTCCTGAAGTTGAAGAAGTTGTACCAGCACCAGCTGCTGCATCAGTTTCAGAAGAGGTTCCTCCTGAAGTAGAGGAGGAACTAGTACAGCCATCAAAGAAAGTAAAAGTTGAGCTTAAAATCGGCGTACCTTCAGAACCCTCAGAAGTAACTGAAGAGGAGGTGAAAGCTGAGTTGATTGAAAGACCAAAATTGGTCCCTCTTGAAGAGACAAAACCAAGGTCTCCCTCTCCAGAATTCTTTGAAACTGCTGAAGTACAGGAACAAGTTGAGGTTCCAGAGGCAAAAGAAGAACAACCAGAAATTGAAGAAGAAGTTCTTGAACAAGAGGTTAAAGCTAAAAAGATTGAGAGACCTAAACCAAAACCCATAGTTGAAGAAGTACCTAGACCAGAGTCTCCTATGTATGAAGAGATTGGAGAAGCTCCAATTTATGAGGAGATTCCAGAAAGACCACCTCCAGAAACTGAAGAAGAAGTTGTAGAGCCTTCTGTCAAACCATCAAAGGTGGCTCGTCCAAAACCAAAGTCTGTTGTAGAAGAGAAAGCTCCAGAAGAACCAGAGTTCATAGAAGAAATCTCTCCAGTAAAAGAGGTTCCTGAAGAAACTGGTGTGAGTGTAGAGGAAGAAACTCTTGTTCCTGATCATGTTACCAAAAAAGTTGAAATACCTGAACTTAAACCTAAGGATGAAACTCTCGATAAAAAGGCAGCCAGAGAAGGTGAAGAGGCTCCAAGGCGAAAAGAGGAGATCCATGTTGAAGATATTTATGAAACAGTTGATGAAGGTGAAACTGTGGAGGAAATTCCACCAGAATTTATTGAACTTCTTCAGCCACAGATTGTCAAAGATGGTGATAAAGTACTGCTAAAGTGTAAAGTGGTTGGAGTCCCAACACCAACAATTACATGGTTCAAAGAGGGCCAGGAAATAGTCCCAAGCTCAGACTTCCAGCCAGGATTTGAAACCAATACTGGCACATGCTCTTTGGAGATCCCAGAAGTCTTCCCAGAAGATGCAGGGGAGTATGCTTGCAGGGCAGTGAATCCATTTGGAGAGTCTGTCACAACAGCTAACCTCTTAGTCGAAGGTATGATTGTTTTAGGAGTCTTTCTAAACTGAAGTAGATTTTTATTTGAATATTTAGTAACAATAGTTTTGAACAGGTTCCTAGAAGAGCCATTGTAAATTTTGAAGGGTTAAAACTGTGTAGCTTAGGATTGCAAAAATGCAGTATTCCCCATCTGAAATACTATATTTCACTGTTGGATTTTTTTCCAAAAATAAGGAAAGGCAACAAATAATGTTAAATGGGAGAAAGTATATTTTCAGTTATAACATTTATTTGAAATAGAAGAACATTAAATGATGATGTTAAATTGAATGCTAATAGTATATCATATGAATTCTGTTTGGTAATGTACATGATTAATTGTAAACATAAGCTTACTAGAATCTGCAAAACAAAAATGAATTGTGTTTTATTCTCTTCAACAGTTGCTGCTGAAGAACCGTCAGAAATTTCAACCACATCAACTGAAGCAACAACTATTTTAGCAGAAGCCCCAATGGAAGAGGGTCCCATGGAAGAAGTTCCAATGGAAGAAGCCCCGGAAGAGCAACCCGTGCCCCAGAAAAGACCTCCAGAATTCATACGCCCCTTGGTGACTGATTTGGAGCTACCTGAAGGAGGCATAGCAAAGTAAGTGGAAAAAACCACATGCTTTTTATTGTCATTTTTCTTCTTGTTGAACTGCTGCTGTTGTCTGTTGTTGTTGTTGTTTTAATGCCAAAAAAGTCAAGCATGATGTTTATTTTGTTAAATATTTGTTTATAGGTTTGTGATAGAGGTGACTGGCGAACCATTACCTACCATCACTTGGTACTACAATGATACACGATTGGAACCCTCACCAAGGCTTCAAATAATAATTGACAACAACGTATCTACTCTGATTATCTTCAACACAGTGCCTGAAGACTCTGGAGATTACATCTGTGAGGCCAAGAATGATGTTGGCATTGTCACATGCAAGTCAACTCTTCATATCACACGTATGTTTCTCAGATTTGCATATATATTTCTATTTTTTTCACAAAACGTTTTTATGTAATTATTTTTGTCTTTCAGATACAGAGTTTTGATAGTATACATTCTTAAATCTGATACATATTTTCCTTAATCCTTGTAGTACAAGTAGGTTGAGTTATGAACGATATATTCTATAGAGTAAATGACTGATATATAACATGTCTTAAATGTTGTGATGGTAGTTTTGTTTTCATTCTACAATCAGACTTAAGATTAAGATATTTCTTCTTTATCTTATTTTAGCTCACAAGGTTAAGGAAGTAGAGATTGTACCAGAGCCTGTTGAACAAACATTCATTTACACAGATGAAGAAGAGGAGACCATTGTCAAGAGACCCGTGTTTGAGTCTGACTATGCCTTTACTAGTGAGGATGAAATCCCTGAGGACCAACTACAGGCCCCTGAGTTCACACAGCTGTTGAGAACAATGACTGTTCGAGATGGTCAGAGAGTTGAACTCATTGTTCGGTTCCAGGGTCGACCATCACCTAGAATACGCTGGTTCCATAACGGACTTGAAGTTCTCAAGAGTGACGATTTTGAGATTGTCATTGATTATGACAAAGGAGTTAGCATGTTGATAATTATTGAAGTTTTCCCAGAGGATGAGGGTGAATATACTTGTATTGCATCAAACAAGCTTGGAGAGACAATTACCACATGCAGGCTCAACATAATTGGTAAGTTATCATTGGTAGATATGAGCATAGATTTGAGTACAGAAGTTGTAGAGCCATTTCTTTAAGACTGTCATGTAGCTTGACTGCAGAAAGACAGGTAGTTACTGTAGATTTAAGGTTTGTCATCAGGATCATATTAATTATGGTTGTCTGCACATTAAAGTCATGTATTCATTTCTTCTGAAGAATTTTTTCTGTGTATCTTAAAATTGTTACTTTTCAGGTAGGAAGGCTTATTTTAAAATACATTTCAGCTTAACTCTCTTCATGGGTATACTTTTACACACATTTCTTGATAATTTTTTTAAATGATTTTTTCAGGCCCAGAGGAAGAGATTCCAACAGCTGAGTCACATAAAGAAACAATTGAAATTCAACATACAACACCAGAGGAACAGCCAGTGCCAGAGACGACAAGAGTTACCAAAACAATCCATGTGGAAGGTGTTCCAGAAGACTCTATGGTCATTCCTGAAGAGACTACACATACAGAGGCTATAAGAATCGACCAGCCACCGAAAACAGTTGTCATACCAACACGAGAACAGAGATTCCAAGAAACAGTTGAGATTGGTCAGAAACCAAAGAAACCAGGACCTGCATTTGAGATCAGAGTTGGCATGCCTAAGACAGTGCCCTCAACTACTGGTGAAAAATTGACGGAAACAACAACATATACCACAATCACCAGCCAGATTCAGGTATGTAACTTCATATTGCAGAGAGTTCAATAAATGAGGATCAAAGTTTTCAGTAAAACAGAGTCAGTAATTGCTTAATGTGTTCTGTAATTGAAGATTATATGTAACAATGGTATATTATGACTTATGATATCTTTTTGTGCAATTGTCATAGTAATCAGAAAGTTACAGAATTTGGAATCTCAATGAAGCTCTTAGTTAAAAAGATAATAAGAAAGGGAATATCTAAATTTAGGAATATTTTACTCAGTCTGTCTGTTTCATTCTTGCAGGAGCGACCAGATGAAATCCCTGTGATTAAGGAAGGCAAAGAAACAAGAACCACTACCATTAAGATCGACAAGTTAGGCCAGGAATCTGTTACAATGGAAGTACCAGAAAAACCAGTTCCCAAAGATGTTGTCTCAGCAACAGAGACCTCTAAGACAACAGTAACAAAGCAGTTGAGAATCAAAGAAATTGAAGGCGAAGAAATCCCAGAGTCTCATAGGGAGACCATAGAAATAACACCTGAAACAAAGCCACAGGAGATTGAGATGGTGGTCACTGTTCCAAAACCTTCAAAGGAAACAACAGTTATCAGCACAGAGATGGAGGAAACACGAACCCAGACTCAAAGGATTGAAGTGGAAATCCAAGAGTCAACCATGACACAAAAGCCAAAACAAAAAGAAATGGTTATACCAAAAACTGAGACAACAACAACTGATATACAGATTAGCAAGCCCGTACCAGCTGTACAGGCAACTAGACCAGCTGATGAGCAAATAGAAGAAACTAGACCAACTATTGAAGTTACTAAGATAGTTCCTTCTAAAGAAAAACCAGTTGAGAAAGAACAAATTGATATTGACATTAAAGCAAAACCATTGAAACAAGAAATTGTGATGGAAGTTTCAGCAGCTCCCATGGTTCCTGAAGAAGCAGCTCCGGTTGAAGCTGAAATACCAGCACCAGCACAACCAAAAGAGGTTGAAGAAAGAGAAACAATAACTGTAAAACCTACACTTGAACTTGAAACTAGAGCACCAGAAGAGGAAGTGAAAATCTCAGAGAGACAAACAATTGAGATAGTGAAGATACCAGAAGAGGAACAAACATTTGAAATTGAAATTGATGTTGAAGATAAAACTACTCCAGAAGTCACTGAAACTATTCAGATTGATACTGTTACAAAAGAGACAGTTATTGAACAAGTTCTACCAGAAGTTACTGAAACTCACAAAGAAGAAGTAACATTTGATATTGTTGGAAAGCCTATGGAAGAAGTTCAGCTTAGTTTTGAGCTTCAGCCATCTGAAAAGCAGGTACCACAAAAGGAAGAAATAAAGGAAGTTGAAACAGTTACTGAAACAGTTAGGGAAACAATACAACTTCCAGAGGTGGAAGAAACACCAAAGAAGGAAGATACTGTTGAAACTGAGGAAAAACCCTCTGAAGAAGTTCAGCTGACTATTGATTTGAAGGGACTTGAGACTACTGAAATTGAGGAAGTCACTTCAACCGAGAAAATGGAAGTTACTGAAACAACCACTATCACTGTTCCTGTTGTAGCTGAAACGAAAAAAGAAGAAATTACTTTGGAAGTCAAAGAAAGGCCATCAGAGCTGGTATCAGTTGACATTGAAATTCCCAAGAGTAAAGAAATTACACAAACAGAAGAGGTTACAACCACAGAAGAAACTGATGTGACTGAAACCATAACATTTGAAATCCCAGAGGTAACTGATACTCACAGAGATGAAGTGATTATGGAATTTGCTGATAAGCTTGCTGAAGAAGTGACGAAAGTTATTCAAATTCCAAAGGAAAAGGAAGTACCTCTTACTCAAGAAACTAAGGAAGCAGAATCAATGAAAGTTACAACAGAGATTGTTACTGAACTTCCCGAGATTAAAGATAAACCCAGAAAGGAAGTAACCATTGTAACAGAAGAGAAACCTCTAGAAGCTGTGGAATTTGAATTTGAAATTAAACAGAAAGAGGTTCCAGAAACAACTGAAATCACACAGCTGGATGTAACAACAAAAACTGTCACAGAAACTGTTGAATTGCCTACAGTGGAAGAAACATTTAAGGACGAAGTTACTTTAGACATAAGCAAAAAGCCAGAAACTGTGCAAATGGAAATCAAAGTTCCTTCCAGTGTAGAAACTACAGAAACTGTCATAGTTACAACCTCTGAAATAACTGAAGAAGTACCAGAAAAAATAGAAAAGACTGAAAAACACAAGGAAGAAATACAGCTTGAAATAAAAGGAAAACCAGTGGAAATGCAGGAAATAGAAATAACTCTTCCTGTTCAGCCTAAAGAGAGTCCTAAGGAATTAAGCCCAAAGGAAACAAGTCCTAAGGAATTAAGTCCAAAGGAATTAAGCCCAAAAGAGACAAGTCCAAAACAACAGAGTCCTCTGCAGGCTCCAACTGCTGAGGAAATCTTTGAGACTTTTGAGACTGTAGAAGAAGGGTCACCTGAGTTCACTTGGGGATTGACTTCCTTGAAGGTGATGGACGGGGAAGAAGCAAAGTTCTTCTGTGAGGTCCAAGCAGAACCTACCCCAGAAATATCCTGGTATCATGATGAGAAACCTATCACTGAGAACCAAGATTTCAGGTATTACATTTAAACTGATTTCTATCAGTTGCTTACAGGTAGCAGTCTTGTTAAAAAAATATAGGCCTAAATGTATGTTGTGTAGTAAAATGATATGTGATATAGTCATTTACATAGTTAAACATCATTGTTCTTTCTTGAAGGATTTAATCACATTATTTGTCATTTTTAAACATGGGATATCATTATTTTACCAAACATAAGCACTAAGCACCTTTTTTAACATTCAAAAAAGTCTGACCATCTTTCAGTTGTTCATATGAATGCTTCTTTTGATATATTTGATTTTCTAATATTAAAAATGAATATAGTATTATATTAAATCCTTTATATTTCAGGATCACCTTTGAGCCTGAATCAGGCAAATGTACATTGCTGATTGTTGAAGTGTTTCCCCAGGATGCCGGTGAATACCGTTGCATAGCTGTCAATGAGAAAGGAAAAGCCATTTCTAGAGCTACACTTGAAGTAGAATGTAAGTACCAGTTTGATTCAATTTTTTGTTATATTTTAGTTTAAACAGTTAAAGATGTTTACTATAAATGACTTACTATACCAAATGAAAATCTAAATAAAATTCATACATGGGTAGTGGCTGATGTTTGATCGAATTCAAAATATAGATGTTGATACTACTTTGATAAGATTTAAAAGCATTCAGAATTATTTGTTTTTGTTTTTGTTAACTTATTGCTGTGATGATTGTCAAAGCTTTAATTGCCATTTTTTTCAGCCTATGAATATGTGGCTGATACAGAGGAAGCATCTGATTCTGTCCAGTCATCAATTGAGGCAGGCTCACCACGGCAGAGAGTAGATTCTGACACAGAAGGGTCCACTGCCCGCAGACAGATGATCGAAGAAATGCAGGAGATGCAAGACCGTATCCATGCAATCTTCTCTGGTAAATTTCTTTATTAAATCATGATTTATTAAAAATTTCTCCTCAATGATTTTTGCTATGAATAAATTGGATACCAAACTAGTTCATATTAAAGTAGTAAAATACATGTGTATTAAAGCTTCCTATCAGTTGTTTGAGACAGAAAATCTTCCTGTTTAAAGTACAGTATTTCAACTAATTTTGAAGGTGTGTTGTTACAGCGTAAGTAGATATTGTTTCTATGATAATAAATGATTTAAATTACATGTTTAATGACTTGATTATTAATTACTCCAGGTGTCAAAGAAGAGCTTCAGGCCGATCTTGAAGAAGTTGAACTACGCCGTGAGGAAATAATGCGTTCAAGTTTACATGAAGACCAATTACCAGAGAGTGAAATTTCAGACCTGGCAGAAGAATATCCAGAAGAGGCTATCCCAGTGAAAGAAGTCAAGGTAACAGGGCATATAAGTTTTCAATTGTTAATCACCAATTAATACATTCAGTGTCTGTGCATGCATGTTTAAAAATAAATCTGTCAAACGTGCCAGACTGAGAATGGAGAAAAAACGCTTACAAAGGAAACAAAATAATATAGAAGACAACTTTTTATTTAACTATTACTTTTTGCATGTCCTCTACTTAAGTCTTATAGGATTTCATAAAACAGAATAAAGTAATACGTTTTTTAAAATCCTGTAATGTTACTGCACTTTATTTTTTGGAAAAAAGGTTGAAGAGGTTCCCAAAGAAGAAGTCACAGAATTCAAGATAGAGGAAGTACCTGAAGAAGATAAGGCAGAAAAAGTTGTTCCAGAAACTGAAATACAGCCAGAACAAGCTGACATCTTTGTCGAAAAGGCAGAACTGGAGAAACCAGAGATGGAAAAAACTGAATATAAAACTGAAATTGTCACAGAAACCTATGAGAAACCAGAGGTAATTGAAGTTTCAGAAACAGCTCCTGATAAAACAAAGCCAGTAAAAACCCAGTTAGAAATAGTAAGACAGGAGACTGAACAGCCTCAGGTATCCAAAATAGATATTGCTGTTGAAGATCAGCAACCTCAAGATGTTTTAGAAGTCTCTGAGACAACAGTTATTACAACAAAGGTTACAGAGGTAGTCCCTGAAACAGCTCAACCAAAAAAAGAGGAGGCAGAGGAGTTTAAAGTGGAAGTCATTGCTGAAGCTCCTGAGATGCAAGAAGTTATGGAGGTTTCTGAAAAACCTGCTGTAATCACACTGATTTCTGAGACAGAAGTTGACACTACCATACCAAAAGAAACTAAACCAGAAGAATACAAAGTTGAAATTGTCACTGAAACACAAGAGAAACCAGAGGTTACTGAGGTAACAGAGACTCCATCAGAGACAACCACTGTTTCAGAAATTGAAATTCAGGTTGCCAAGCCTGATGAAAAGAAACCAGAAGAATACAAAGTTGAAATTGTCACTGAAACACAAGAGAAACCAGAGGTAACTGAGGTAACAGAAACTCCATCTGAAACAACAACTATTTCAGAAATTGAGGTTGAGGTTGCCAAGCCTGAAGAAAAGAAACCAGAAGAATACAACGTTGAAATTGTCACTGAAACACAAGAGAAACCAGAGGTAACTGAGGTAACAGAAACTCCATCCGAAACAACAACTATTTCAGAAATTGAGGTTGAGGTTGCCAAGCCTGAAGAAAAGAAACCTGAAGAATACAAAGTTGAAATTGTCACTGAAACACAAGAGAAACCACAGGTAACTGAGGTAACAGAAACTCCATCAGAGACAACTACTGTTTCAGAAATTGAGGTTGAGGTTGCTAAGCCTGAAGAAAAGAAACCAGAAGAATACAAAGTTGATTTTATCTCTGAAACAGTAGAGAAACCAGAGGTAACTGAGGTAACAGAGACTCCATCTGAGACCACAACTGTTTCAGAAATTGAAATTGAGGTTGCCAAGCCTGAAGAAAAGAAACCACAAGAATACAAAGTTGAAATTGTCACTGAAACAGAAGAGAAACCAGAAGTCACTAAGGTAACAGAGACTCCATCTGAGACAACCACTGTTTCAGAAATTGAGGTTGAGATTGCCAAGCCTGAAGAAAAGAAACCAGAAGAATACAAAGTTGAAATTGTCACTGAAACACAAGAGAAACCTGAGGTAACTGAGGTAACAGAAACTCCATCTGAATCAACCACTGTTTCAGAAATTGAGGTTGAGGTTGCCAAGCCTGAAGAAAAGAAAGCAGAAGAATACAAAGTTGATTTTATCTCTGAAACAGAAGAGAAACCAGAGATAACTGAGGTGACAGAGTCTCCATCTGAGACCTCAACTGTTTCAGAAATTGAAATTGAGGTTGCCAAGCCTGAAGAAAAGAAACCTGAAGAATACAAAGTTGAAATTGTCACTGAAACAGTAGAGAAACCAGAAGTTACTGAGATGACAGAGACTCCATCTGAGACAAGCACTGTTTCAGAAATTGAGGTTGAGGTTGCCAAGCCTGAAGAAAAGAAACCTGAAGAATACAAAGTTGAAATTGTCACTGAAACTGAGGAGAAACCAGAGGTAACTGAGGTACCAGAGACTTCATCTGAGACCACAACTGTTACAGAAATTGAAATTGAGGTTGCCAAGCCTGAAGAAAAGAAACCAGAAGAATACAAAGTTGAAATTATCACTGAAACACAAGAGAAACCAGAAGTTACAGAGGTAACAGAGACTCCAGCTGAGACCACAACTGTTTCAGAAATTAAGCTTGAGGTTGCCAAGCCTGAAGAAAAGAAACCAGAAGAATACAAAGTTGAAATTGTCACTGAAACTGAGGAGAAACCAGAAATTACTGAAGTGACAGAGACTCCATTTGAGACGAGCACTGTTTCAGAAATTGAAGTTGAGGTTGCCAAGCCAGAAGAAAAGAAACCGGAAGAATACAAAGTTGAAATTGTCACTGAATCACAAGAGAAACCAGAAGTTACAGAGGTAACAGAGACTCCATCAGAGACAAGCACTTTTTCAGAAATTAAGGTTGAAGTTGCCAAGCCAGAAGAAAAGAAACCAGAAGAATACAAAGTTGAAATTGTGACTGAAACACAAGAGAAACCAGAAGTTACAGAGGTAACAGAGACTTCATCAGAGACAATCACTGTTTCAGAAATTGAGGTTGAGATTGCCAAGCCTGAAGAAAAGAAACCTGAAGAATACAAAGTTGAAATTGTCACTGAAACACAAGAGAAACCAGAGGTTACTGAGGTGACAGAGACTCCATCTGAGACCACAACTGTTTCAGAAATTGAAATTGAGGTTGCCAAGCCTGAAGAAAAGAAACCTGAAGAATACAAAGTTGAAATTGTCACTGAAACACAAGAGAAACCAGAAGTAACTGAGGTAACAGAGACCCCATCTGAGACTACCACTGTTTCAGAAATTGAGGTTGAGGTTGCTAAGCCTGAAGAAAAGAAACCAGAAGAATACAAAGTTGAAATTGTCTCTGAAACAGAAGAGAAACCTGAAATTACAGAGGTTACAGAGACTCCATCTGAGACAACCACTTTTTCAGAAATTAAGCTTGAGGTTGCCAAGCCTGAAGAAAAGAAACCTGAAGAATACAAAGTTGAAATTGTCACTGAAACACAAGAGAAACCAGAAGTAACTGAGGTGACAGAGACTCCATCGGAGACAACCACTGTTTCAGAAATTGAGGTTGAGGTTGCCAAACCTGAAGAAAAGAAACCAGAAGAATATAAAGTTGAAATTGTCACTGAAACTGAGGAGAAACCAGAAGTCACTGAGGTAACAGAGACACCATCGGAGACAACCACTGTTTCAGAAATTGAGGTTGAGGTTGCCAAGCCTGAAGAAAAGAAACCAGAAGAATACAAAGTTGAAATTGTCACTGAAACTGAGGAGAAACCAGAAATTACTGAAGTGACAGAGACTCCATCTGAGACAAGCACTGTTTCAGAAATTGAGGTTGAGATTGCCAAGCCTGAAGAAAAGAAACCAGAAGAATACAAAGTTGAAATTATCACTGAAACTGAGGAGAAACCGGAAGTTACTGAGGTGACAGAGACTCCATCTGAGACAACCACTGTTTCAGAAATTGAGGTTGAGGTTGCCAAGCCTGAAAAAAAGAAACCAGAAGAATACAAAGTTGAAATTATCACAGAAACTGAGGAGAAACCAGAAGTTACTGAGTTGACAGAGACTCCATCTGAATCAACCACTGTTTCAGAAATTGCGGTTGAGGTTGCCAAGCCTGAAGAAAAGAAACCTGAAGAATACAAAGTGGATCATGTTGATGAAGGTGTTGATTATCCTTCTGTTGTAACTGTATATGAAGAAAAGCCTGAAATTGTTGAAGTAACTGAGGTTTCAAGTGAGATTGTCTCTGCGAAACCAGAATCTGTACAACAGATTGAAATTGAAGAAAAAGAAATTCCTACTGAGACCTTTAAGGAAGAGATTACAGTGCAGAAACAACCAGAGGAAGAAACTCAACCTGAGACTTTTAAGGCTGAAATTGAACTCAAAGAACCTGAACATGATGTTGTTACAGTGACATTTGCAATGCATGAAGGAGAAGATGAAGAAGAAGTAACACATGAAATATTAGAGGAGACTGGTGAGCTGATGGTTTCTGAGCTCCAACCTGAGAGACCTATATTCATCACTCCATTGAAAGATGAGACTATCCAGGAAGGCAATGACCTGAGGATAGAAGCTGTTGTGAGGGGCAACCCAGTACCGACAGTCCAGTGGTTTGTTGACGATGAACAGTTGTCACCATCTGATGATATCGAAATCATTTTCCAGGAAGGAAAATGTATGCTCACCATTCGAGAGGTTTTCCTTGATGATGAAGGTGAATACTGGGTGGAAGCGACAAATGAATATGGCACTGCTACTACATCCTCATATGTTACCATATTGCGTAAGTAAAATAACTGTTCAGCCAAAAAACAGCATTAGTTTACATTTGTCAAAAGCTTCATGGATTTATGTTACATGTCTGCATTTATTTTTTTTTTCTAAATTCTAAAGCTTTCTGGAACTTTTTGCTGATATAACAAACTGATTCATTTAATACTTGAAACTGTATTTTATTGAATTTAAATAGTAAAGTTTCATTTACAAAACAATTATCTCTGAATTATCTCGGAAATTTGATATTGTTAGTGTGACATTATTCACATTTATAATGAGAATACATTAAGCTCTGTCATAAACTGCAGTTTGTAAAGCTTTTGGCACTAAAAAAAATTTGCTGTTTTTGGGGATTTTTTTAAGCTTAGAACCAGTATTTCTTTAAAAAAAATCTTCTTTTTTATGTTTTGGAAAGTATTAGAGCTAAAAAAAGTATATATGAACGTAGAGTAGACGATTTTTGTTAATGTTGTAAATATATAAAACTTTAAAACCTTTACAAAGTTAAAAAGTAATAATGCATGAAATAGTTTTATAGAGGTGTTTGTGCTATTTTATCATGTTTTTTGTGTTATTTTTTCAAAAACTACAAAGCAAGCTTATCTAAACTTCAAGCTTATGTTGTAGTAAAAAGATATGTTAAACAAAGATACACAGTAACAACACTTGATACTTAAATAAAGTGTCCATATCGGTTATTCCTGTCTGAAGTTTTGCAAACTTGTTTTATTAATTCATTAGTAAGTTATTTTTCTCATTTAGTACAATAGAAACAAAATGGTTCTTTTAATTTATAAAGCCAATCTTCTCTATACATGCTAAAGTAGCACATACTACCTCTACAGATTTTTTTTCACCACAGTTACATTGTATATATTGATATGTCATTGTATCATTTGATCTCCATGCATGCAGTCATACCCATGTACAAATATACCCTTGATACTTTGCTGCCTGTCTATCGATCACACAAGCACATTTACACACTGCACTTTATGAAAGTTTACTATTCTGTCCTCCATTTTTCTTACCCTATATTTCAAACCGTTTTTTATTCCTGTGCATAAATATGCTACTTTGACACACTCCAAACTCCCCATGCATAAAAAGCCAATTAGACTTGTTGCAAATTTTGGTCACCTTTTGTTTCCATGACACTGTCTTGACCCCAATATTACAAGCTTGCAGACACATACCAGTTACTGTTACTGTGAGTTACTGTACACCAATTATTCCCCGTTTTAAGTAGTCAGTATAAACCTTGGTGTATCAAGTGAAAAGTACCGGTTTTCCAGACCACTTACCATCTTTGTTGAACAATGTATGAGAATAGTGGATGGAAGATGGATGCCAGTTGAGGATTTTTTTCTATAAGGCTGGTATTTAAATGGTGAGTATCCAGAGTGCTTTCTGTCTTTTCCTTATTTCTAATTTGATCTTACAGCTGAAATCCGGAATCATGGAATCTTCTTTTCTGTCTTCTCCTTTGATTTGAAGTTATTCTCTTGTACCCTCATTGTATGGCTGCTTGCAGTAAATTAAACTAGATATACTGAAGTTCTGAAATTGTTTAGATCAGATCCATATTCATGGTTGTTGAAATCACCGATGTGAAATCACCTAATTCGCCGACGTCAAATCACCTAACTGCCCACTGTTAATGGTAATGGGATCGAGCCCCGCTACCAACTATTACCATTTATATTAAACAGTTGGTAGTCTCTTACTGAGAAAGTGAGAGTCAAGTATTGTTCTTTCCCAGGAATAATGGTTAGGTAAACTGCTCACCTGATGGTGATAAATTCAGTTGAAGCAATGAAATCAATCATTTAGATCGATTAGTTTGTTATCTTACATATAGATTTAATGGAAACATTATATGTGTAAGAGTTTTTTAGAAAAGATTTCAGAAAATTTGACATCTTAAGCCTTTGAAAGGCTTCCCTGGTGCTTTAAGGCTTCCGGAGTGCTTGTAGTAAAAGATTGAGTCTCATGTTTTCTTGTAGTCATTGTTCAGCCTTCCATATTGACATTCTCTTACATGTTTTCCATTACAAGTCATGTCAGATGTAACTTTTTTGGAAGTCAGTCTCCATGTGTTTCAACATTTGTTTTAGTTTGCTAAACTGGGACACTGGTTACACATGACATCATCATGAAAAAATCACACAAAGCACTTCTGTTTCCTATTCATCTTATTTCTGTGGCAGTCAGTACTTCTGTTTCCTATTCATCTTATTTCTGTGGCAGTCAGTACTTCTGTTTCCTATTCATCTTATTTCTGTGGCAGTCAGTACTTCTGTTTCCTATTCATCTTATTTCTGTGGCAGTCAGTACTTCTGTTTCCTATTCATCTTATTTCTGTGGCAGTCAGTACTTCTGTTTCCTATTCAACTTATTTCTGTGGCAGTCAGTACTTCTGTTTCCTATTCATCTTATTTCTGTGGCAGTCAGTACTTCTGTTTCCTATTCAACTTATTTCTGTGGCAGTAAGTTCTTTCACTTGATATTCCTCTTCTCATTTGAGAAAGATTTTTATGTTTAATTTAACCAATGGTTTTGTTGGATCAAAGTCTTCCCTTTTAATGAGTGTCTATATTTCCTACCAATTTCATGGTCTAAATGGATGTCAATAAATTGCCAGTTGTTCTGTTTTATTATCAAATCCTCGGGTCTGTTTCCTCAAGATCACATCTTGGACTCGTACACTTTGTTTGTTCATTGTTGTGTAAAAATTTTACTAGTGAAGATCTTCTTTCTGCTGAGGCTTCCTTTTCCCTTTCTGGAGAAGATTCAAATAATCATTTATCACATCTGCTGCATTCATTTTAAGACTAGCTACAGAATCATCAGTGTGTCCATTCATTTTCATGCTTTTTTATCATTTAACAACACACAGTCATATTTTGTCACCAAGTCAATTATACATAAATTTTATCATCATTTCATAGCAGGAGAAGTTGTTTCATCTGAGGAGCAGCCAGAGGAGGAGGCCATTCCAGAACAAGAAGTTGAAGCTCCTGTAGAAACAACCGAAACATTTTACAAAGATGTTATTGAAGTACCAAAAACATTTGAAGTTGAGACAGAAGCTCCGGTTGAAATGACAGAAACACTTTACAAAGATGTTATTAAAGTCCCTGAACAACCTGAAGTAGAAGCAGAAGCTCCCATTGAAACAACAGAAACATTGTACAGAGAAACATTCGAGGTTGTTAAACCAGACAAAATTGAAAAAGAAGAAGTTTTAGTAGAAATAAAACCAAAGGAGGAGGTAAAAGAGACAGTTGAAGTTGAGATAAAACCAAAGAGAGATGTTCTTGAAGAAATCAGTTTTGATATCAAACCTGAATCACCTATTAAAGAACAGATAGATGTTGAGGTTAAACCAGGAATTGAAAAATCAATGGTAACTGTTGAGACTAAAGGTAAAAAAGTTGTTGCCCAAGAGGTTCTACTAGAAGTAAGAGAAACGCCTGCACAAATTACTGAAACTGAGATTACAGTAGAGGAAGAATTACCACTGGAAGAAAGAGAGACGGTTATTGAGAAAATAGAGATTTCTCCAAAACCAAGACCATCAGTCGTTGAAATGGAAGTTTCAGTTCCAACAGAAACTACAGAAATACACAGAGAAACAGTTGAAGTTGAAACAAAACCATACACAGATGTTGTCCAAGAAAAAACATCATTTAAGGACACAATTGATATTGGCCCAAAACAGAGGCAAAGTGTTGTGGAGATGGAAATTTCATTGCCAAAAGATGTTACAGAAACTTATAAAGAAACTTTAGAAGTACAGCATGGAATAGACGAAACTGATCACAAAGGTCCAGAAATGGTAAAACATCATATTGTAACAGAAAGCATTACTGTAGACGAAGAAAAGAAACCTGTGAAGATTGATATTGAACTAACCCCTGGGGAGGTTTCTGAAAAAACTGTCAAAGAGACGACTGAAATAACTAAAACAGAAACTACAGAGATTGAGATTGATGAAGGACCATCTTTTGAAGAAGTCATAGAAGTTGAATCCAAACCTGAAACAGTTGAAATAGAATTTGATATGAAGCCAAGAGTAGAAAAGACAACAGTGACTGAAATTATGGAGAAAGAAACAGATATTGTTGAAGAAACACAAAGATTCAAAGAAGTAATAGAAATTGATCACAAACCAAAGACAGAGTTGCAGGAAATTGTTTTTGATATAAAGACACAACAAGAAATTGAAGCACCTGTTGAAGAGATTATAGTATCTGAGAGAGAAACAATTGAAGTCACTGAAGAGACAGTAGAAGAAACAGAGATTGAAGGTCCAACTGATGAAGTAGTTATAACAGAAAGAGAGCAAATTAAATTTAAAGAAATCCCAAGTGAATCTGAACAAGTTTCAGAAACCACTACTGCCATACCTGAAACTGTCATTGAAAAACCAGCAGACATATCAATTTTCTCCACAGTTACAAAAACTGATACTACATTTGTAGAAGTGGCTGAGGGTACTTTAGAAAAAGAAAAAGAACGCCCTGTTGAGGAAATTGTAGAAGACATCAAGCAAACTGTTACAGTTGAAAGCAGAATTCCATTCAGTGCTGAAACAACTGAAACAGAGTTTGATCTAACCGAAACAAGTCCTGTGACAGTTGAAGCTGAAACTGCAGTGCCTAAGGAGGAAACTGTTGAAGAAATAAGAAAGACAATTATTGTTGACTATGAAAGACCATCAGAGGTTACACCAGAGGAGTCCACAATAGCTGCTGCTGTTGTTGAACCCTTTGAAAAGTCAGTTGAAGCTGAAAAACCTTCTGAGGAAACCATTGAGGAAACAAGAGAAACTATTACTGTGACTGAAAAGCTTCCAGCTACTGTTGAATTGGGTGAAAGAGATGAAAAATTATCTGAAGCAGAAAGTATTAAGACAGAAATAGAAATCAGTGTTTCAAAGGAGTCAGGAAGAGAGGTACCATTAGAAACTGTTGAAATTGAGGTAAAGGTGCCATCAAAGGCTTTAGAAGATCAGCAACAGCAGGAGGTGCAAGTCGCTGAAGAATTCATACAGGAGACTGAAGTACCAAAAGAAGATGTTATAGAAGAGATAAGAGCAACCATTCAAGTAGAGAAAGAGAAACCATCAGAGGTTGAAACAGAGAAAATTGAAAAGTCTGTTGAGGAGGTGATAAGAACAACAGAAATAAGTGAAGAGATACCAAGAGAAGAAACTATTGAAACACTGAAAGAGGCAATTTCTGTTGAAAAAGAAAAGCCTTCAGACGTCACTGCACATGAAGAAATAGTTTCAGAGGAATCTCCAGAAGAAGTCACATTTGAAGTTGAAAAACCTTCAGAAATTACCACAATTGAGACTAAAGAAACTATCACAGTACAGATGAGAGAAATTTCTGAAGCTAAGGTGCAAGAAGAGGCTCCTGTTGAAACTCAAGAGATACAAGAAGAAATACAAGAAGCTGCAAAAGAAATTGCAGAGAAAGAAATGGAAAAGGTTAAAGAAGAAGTAAAGCCAACTGAATCTACAGAGATTGAATTAGTTATAGAGAAACCTAGAGTATCAGATATAACTGAAGTTCTGTTAGTTCCTGAAGTCCAACCAACTGAAATAGATATTGAAGTCATGGAAAAAGTAACAGAAAAGGAAACAGTAACTTCTGTTATTGAGGAAGAAATAGTTCCCGAAGTTCCAGAAACAGTAGAGCTTTCAGAAATTGAAACCATGAAAACAAAAGAAGAAACAACTGTTCAACCAACCCAGGTTACCAGAGTTCAGACAGATGAACAATCTGCAGTGTCTGAAGTTGAAATTGACATTTCTAAACCAGATGTTTCTGAAATAATAGAAACAGAAGCTGTGTCTCCAGTCATTGAAACTATTGTTGAAACTAGAGAAACAATACAAAAGGAATTAGAACAACCAACTGAATCAAAGGCTGTAAGTGAGGATGTAAGTGCAGAGGTAATGCCAGTTGAAGAAACTGAAGAAGAAAGTCTGACTGAAGAGATAGTACCTGACACAAAGAGTTTAATAACAACAGTTTCTGAAATACCTGGAAAAGTAACAGAAGAAATGCCAGAGAAATTTGAGATTGAAATAACTGGCATTCCAGTAGAAAAATCTGAAGAACTAGAGGAAGCTGTTGTTATTGAAAGCATTGAAAAACCACAGAAAGCACCCGAGGAAGTCAGTAAGATAACTGAAACAGAATTAGAGATTGAAAAACCAGAACTGAAAGAAGTACCAAAAGCTTTCTCTGAAAGTGTTCCCGAAGTACCAGTTGAGAAAATTGAAAAAACTACAGAAATGAAAGAAACTCATCCATCTGAGGTAGCCTTGGAAGAAATTAAAATTTCAGAATCTCCTACAGGTGAAATAATTTCAGAAGAAGTAACTATACCAAGACAGGAAACAATGCCTGGTGTTACAAATAAAGTGGAGGTTTCAATACAGCCTCTTGCTAAAACAACAGAAGAGGAAGAGAAAGTTCCTACAACAGAAATAGCAGAAATAACTTCAGAACAACCAGAAACATTAGAAGAAGAAACCATTCCAGATATTTCACAGCAAAAAGAATTTAGAGATGAAGATATTACAGAAGTTTCAGTGGCGTTTGAGGAAAAACCAGCAGAAGAAGCAGTAGAAATTCCTTCAGAAAGTATTGAGAAATATGCAGAAGAAGTTTCAAAGGACATTTTGGAGTCAGCCACAATTTCTGTAAAACAAGACACTAAAATCTCAGAAGAGGAACTTGAAATGAAAGAAGATATTATCTCTGAAGTTCCTGAAGAAAGAGAAGAAACGCTAAAAGAAAAGCCTTCAGAAAAACCTTCAGAAAAAGCATTAATTGAAGAAGAAAAGCCAGCTGAGGTTAGAATCGCAGATGAAGCTGTCACTGAAATCATGGTTTCTGAGATTGCTGAAGAGTCTATAGAACAGTTTGCTGAAGAAATAACTAAGGACATATTAGCACAAGCTACTAAAGGAGAGGTGCAAGTAACTACCAAAGAAATTGAAGAACAGACACCAGAAGAAACAGTTGAAATGGTTGTTGATATTACCTCTGAGAAGCCAAAAGAAGTAAGTACAGAGGTTACAAAAGAAACTGTGAAAATATCTGATATTACATCAGCAGAGGTCCTGCCAGAAGAGACTGTCACTGAAGAAAAACTGTCAGAATTCACAGGGGAAATAGAAGAAATTCCTGAAGAGTCCATACAAATCGGAGTTGAAGAAAAGGTTGAAGTAGAATTTGTCCCTACTGAAGAAATGCCAGAGAAAATTGCCCAAACTGTAGATGTTGATATCAAAGAGAAGCCAACAGAAAAGGAAATAATTTCCATTGAATTTCAGCAGCCAGAAAAGAAAGAAGAAGTTACAATTGATCTTCAGTTGAAGGAAAAAATAAAAGAGACTGTTGAAATCCTAGAGAAACACCCAGCTGAAGAAAGTGAAATTGAAACTACATTGGAGGAAGAGAAACCAGTTGAAAAGGAGCATGTTGAAACAAAAGTTTCCTTTGAGAAGCCACAAGAAACACCTGTCACAACACAAGAAGTCACCCTGGAGATCACACCAGAAGAAAAACCAAGTACCTCTGAAGAGGTCACTGTTAAAATTCCTGTAAAAGAAGAACCACAGGAAGTTACAATGGACATTGAATTTAAAGAAACCCCATCTGAAAAGACAGAAATTGACTTTGAAATAATACCTGAACAGAAACAAGAATCAGTTTCAATGGAAATAGATCTCAAAGAGAAACCAGCTACTTCTACCATTGAAGTTGAAATGAAACCTGAAGAGAAACCAGAAGCAGTTTCATTGAAAATAGATGTAGAAGAGAAAATTACATCAACTGATATAACAGAGAGAAAAACTGTAACAG
The DNA here is from genome assembly GCA_012932295.1 of Cyclina sinensis. Lineage (NCBI taxonomy): Eukaryota > Metazoa > Mollusca > Bivalvia > Venerida > Veneridae > Cyclina > Cyclina sinensis. Next base: position 28,679,333 of record JAAONU010000009.1, on the reverse strand, counting down.
AGGATGTTACCCTTGAAGTTCCAACTGATGTTGATGTAACTGAAACTACAACAGAGAAAGTATCTGTTGAAATTCCAACTGAAGGAAAACCAACACCAGTTTCTCTAGATGTGGAATTAAAGGAGAAACCTTATGAAAAAACTGAAATTGAAATTAAACCAGAGAAAAAGCCTGAGACTGTTTCAATGGAGATTGGTGTCAAGGAAAAGACAACAGTAACTGAAATAACAGAAAAGGAAACAGTAACAGAAGAAATTTCAGTTGAGACTCCAGTAGATGAAACTGTCAAAGAAACAACAGTAACAACTGAAAAGGTTTCTTTTGAAATTCCGCTACAAGAGAAACCGGTTGTAGAAAAGCCTGAAGAAGTCACCTTGACAGTAAGACCAGAAATTCCAACAGATATTTCAATTAAAGAAACAACAATGGAGACAGTTTCAATTGAAATCCCATCAGAAGAGGAGAAAAAGCCAGAAGAAATCAGTGTGACGGTTACAGAGAAAACAACGGTTGAAGAAACAATAACTAAGACTGTTGAAGTTGTGGAATTTGCTCCAAAGTTTGTAAAGTCTCTAACCGATATCACTGTCATGGAAGGAGAAAAGGTTGAATTCACCGTTGAATTCAAGGCGCATCCAGCTCCTGAGGTGTCATGGTTCATAGATAACCAGCCATTGAAGGAGAGTGAAGACTTTATAGTGACTGTTGAGAAAGAATTCAGTAAGATTGTCATTCCAGAGACCTACCTTGAGGATGAAGGCGAATATAAGGTTGTTATAAAAAATACTGTTGGATCTATTACCTCCATCTGCTACCTCACTGTTATTGGTAAGTCATTAACTTTTGCACATTCCATTTGGTTTTCAACATTTGACAAAAAAAAGAAAAAAAGATAGGCTCCTGATTGCTCTGAAAATGAAACTACAGATGTTCTTTTGAGAGAAAGACACAAATGTGCCTTGATTCTTGAAACATACTTTTTTCAGAATTCTAAAAAAGACACTTTTACTTTCTTTTATTTCTTTGAACAATTAGATTGTCAGTATGTTTGATCTTTCAAAATTTATTAATTGTAATCTTTAACACTGTTTATTTTTTATTTTGCAGGATATACTGTGTTATATATATACACTGCATGTCTGTTTATATATATTCCTTGCACGATTCTGTATTGTGCCCATTTTCACCTTTTCTCAGCTAGTTATATCACTTGACCTGTTCTTTATTACAAATCTATAAAATGATCTTCAATTAAGCAAAGGAAAGAAATGCTCACTCATTAAAAGCACTTCAAAGAAAATTAAACAGAGAATTATTTTTTTTATTGTTCAATGTTCTTGTTGCTATAGCAATAGAAGAAACCGCAGATGAGGAAGTGACTGTTAAAGAGACAACAACTGTCAAGGAAACCCTCGAAGTTCCTGTAGAAGAAAAAGGTTTGCATACATTTAAACCCTTTACTTGTTTAACTGAATTATTTCAGTTATTAGCAACCCAAGCAGATTTGTAGTAAAAGGTGGCACAATGCAATTTTGTTCTGTAAAATTTGTCAACTTTTTTTTAAGATTAAGTTCTGTATCATCATAAAGTTGGTATTTTGAATAGTCAGTGCTGAAAGAAATTATATTTTTGATAAGACTTTTTAAGTAAAATGAAGTCTCAATACTGAAGGTGTGTTTTACCTGCATCAGCCTTTAGCTCTTGTAGATGTGATCGTTTAAATATTTCAGAACTGCCTTAGGTTTCAGTGATAAGTTGACATATACTTCAGTATTGGCTTTAACTAGTCATCCACAAAATTGATTTTGTTTTCAGAATTGCCTCAGACTGAAGTCTCAGAAGAGACCATCGCCCCTCGTAAACCTGAAGAAGAGATTAGCGAAGGAGATTTCGCGGCTCCCCGTTTCACTACGACCCTCCAGAAACACGTCGATGTACAAGAAGGCACAAGCATCACGCTCACATGTGTGGTAACCGGCAAACCAACTCCAGAGATCACTTGGTTTTTGGTATGTTTTATTCTGCTTTTAACAAGCAATAGTCCTTATAAACTCCCTACATTCTTGAAAGTAGGAAGATAAAGGGGAAGATAAACAGAAGCTGTGTATATTGCAAATGGTCTTATGCTGAACGGTTATCATTTTTCAGTGACTATTTTGCAGCTCATTCACGCTTTGAAGTCTACCTATTGGCTATGTTTTTTTATCTTGCCTGACCATTTGTTAAATGAAGTGTTAGGATTTAAAGAGACTGTTGTGCCTTCTGTTGAAAATGGCAAACAGTTTGATTCCTGTTGCCTATGTTGTGTAGGGCTGACATTTTAAATTTATCTTCCATACTAAGCTAGTATTTTGATACATTAGCAATGATGTTGTGGTTTGGTAATGACTTTCTACTCAGACTGAAGATGTTCAAACTGGTGTTATTTTTTGAGCAAGGTAATATATTTCACTTCATCTCTTTATATTGTATTATACTCTATAATGAATTTGTAAACTAAATATCCACTTAAAGAATGATGAGCCCTTGCCTGAAGAGGAGCGTTACATCACTGAGTATCACAGAGAGACTGTTACCCTGACGATCAACAATGTTACCATTGATGATGAGGGTTACTTTAAGTGTGAAGCCAAAAACCAGTATGGAACTGCCACAACTGTCGTTGAACTTTTCGTACAAAGTAAGTATCTTCATGCTGCTTGGATAGTAAATTCAGACTTTGCGAAGCATGTGTCATGTAGAAACTGGCAAGTCATAATAATGCATTTCAGATAACAAAACATATAAATCGACTGGAAATGGTGACATAATTTTTTTACCAAAAGGTGACACTTTCAAAGAGCCTGTTGCAACCAGAGAAAAAAATAAATGTTTGAAAAACTTATTTTTTTTCCTTTTCCTAGGAGTTTTATTCAAGGCAATATATTTCAGTTATTGTTATAATATGACTAAAGATTTCCACCCCCCACCCCACAAAAAAAAAAAAAAAAAATGAGCAGTTTTATATTATTTTTGAAAGTTAAGTCTATTTCAAGTCTATTTTATGTTTTTATATTGTACTTTATTCTTACTTTGCCTTATTTTTAATGGAGTGTTACATTGATGTTTCATTCTTATTCAAAACCATGAGCACCTTTTTTTAAAAAAAAGTTTAAGGTTGCTGATCTAAAGCCAACAATACCTCTCACTGATTTTTGGTCATGCTTCAGTTTTCATTGATCAGCGAGAAATGAGTGCTCTTGTAGATGGTTAGGGTCTAGTACTTGTACTTTCTAGAAGTATTGTTTAGCTGAATAATGAACATTTACATTTCTGGAGCACTTCTGCAGGGGTTTGTCAGTAGCAGAATTAAATTATATAAAGGACAAAATAATGTGCTCTGCATAAAGCACCATTAGCACATCAAGGGATAAAATCAAAAATGGGCTTTCTGTTCCTTTTTTTATATTATATTTATATATAATGTCAGTTAGAGCCTTCTTGCTTTTATCCTAGATGTTGACTTATCTATGAACATTTCCATTTTTTATAAGTTGATATTTCGTTGTACATGCATATTCGGTATAATAATTTCATACTGCTATTACTATGTTCTGTCAAGCTGCAGTGTAAGGTCACTCCTAAAATGACTCCAAAAGATTTCTTCTTTTTTTTTGCTTTTTATTACGATGTTTTAAACTGTATGATATTTTCAATTTTGCTCTTCATGACAACAGTTATACCAAAATAAAAGCATTTGATTGGTTAGAACTGTTAGTGTCTTTTTCATCCCGCACACACACACGAGGAAGGACCTACTAGCACGAAGCATTTTAAGAGATTAATGTGTGTGGTTTGAACAAATAATGTCTTGATATTTGATTAATTCCCTAAATTTAATTATACCCTTCTTTGTTATAAACTACAAAATAATTTGAGCTTTTATATTAATATTTTTCTTTAAAGAGGACATTCATTTTACGAGTGGCTTTATATGTGTACTGACAGTTTAAATGTCTGACATGATTTTTTAAGTAAAGTGATTGACACATGTTTCGCTTTTTACATGTATATTAATCCATTTACATTTTGCATGCAAATGTCCCCCTTCTAATGGCAATTTCTTTTTCAGGTTTTACTTGGAAATTAATCTCTCAAGACAATGATGATATTGTTTACCAATTAATTTTATGAATATATTACCATTACCTTTCATTTAAACAAATTCAAACATTTTTACTCTTAAACATTTAGGTATTAAACATCTCTTTCTGTGTAACATTGACCACTTCGTCATTGTAATATTTTCCCCTCGATCATTGTAACATTTACCACTTGATCATTATAACATGTACTACAACTAAAAGTAAATGTTGTGTGTCCACTTCTTTCATTTCATTTAAGTTTTCTCCAGTGTTATCATAGATAAATTTTCATTATTTGTTTGTCACCATTTTACAAAATTTAATATTGATACATGTAAATGTAAGGGACTTAAAGTAGTATTGAGTTGACATTGAAGTTCAAATTTCTTCTTTGAAAAGAACACATAACAGTTTAGTTTCAACATCAGATAGTAAAGTAGATGTCTTTTAAACTGTTTTTTGTGTACATTTAAGCTTAGCTATTCCCCTTCTTATAAGGGACAGCTTAATGAACACAATGTGTTCCTTCTTTTTATTTTGCTGTGAAATATACATACTAATTGTGTAATAATACCTTTTTCATCTTATAAAACAGCAAACACAATGTTCAAAATTCTGCACGAGGAACTGTACCGTCTGGAAGTCCAGGTTGACCTGTACTGGTCAAAACAGAGCAAACAGGTGCTAGAGGTCAAAGAAAACATCACAGAAACTAGAACTGTTATCAACCACTGTGACACATCGTAGCATTGTTAAATTGTATTTTGATGACATAGAGTAATGACCCTTTGTTTATAGGATATTGCTTTTAGAAGAGTGATGTCCCTTTGTTCATAAGATATTGCTTTTAGAAGAGTGATGTCCCTTTATAAATAGGATATTGCTTTTAGAAGAGTGATGTCCCTTTGTTCATAGGATATTGCTTTTAGAAGAGTGATGTCCCCTTGTTCATAGGATATTGCTTTCAGGAAGTTGCAAAGTCAGAAAAACTACACTTGAAAAATATTTTTTTTTTTTTCGGACAGAAGTTCAACAAGTTTGCATAAAAAGTCCTGTTATATGTTTACTATTTTTACATCTCATAGTATTTAAAGAATCCATTTTATAATTCAAGAAACCATTATATGACTGAAACGAGTAGAAATATCAATTACAGTTTGGCTATAAAATACAGTAAAAATGAAAGAAACATCCACTGAAAGTGATAAGGTCTTCTGACTATTTAAAGACTTGTTCTTTTTCTTTCAAATCATTCCATTATTATTCATTTTTGTGTTTGTGCATCTTTAGAGACATGGCGGGTGTATTAGTCAACCATTGTCAGTCACAAGGAATTAATTTGGAATGACGAATTGTCCTTCTGCTGAGTAATCTTTTAAATAAGGTTTATAAGTTATCATAATGTGCCGCCATATCTCTAAACATTGTCTGTGTCTTTTATGTGTTTCATGTGAGTAAGAAGGTCAAGGTTATATTCTGTATTTTTGACTTAAATGCATATAGCTGTTGTTGACAGAGGTAATATTGATTACATAAATACTTTGTCCATTGGGGTATCAACATAAGATTGCAAAGATTACAAGTGCACAGTGACCTTGACCTTTGAACAGAAATCTCTGCCTTTAAAAGGAAATGTTGTGATCAGGTAAAATACTGTTCTCTGGTACATATATCTTTTATGAAGTATTTGATACATGAAGTGATTCAGCTATATAATCTCAGACAGTTGTGAATAGACTGTAAAGGCAATATGTATATATATTTTTTATCTGATTGGTCAATTAGGAAGAAAAAAGTTATCTTGTAGAAATTTAATATCATCATTACACCAGAGAACTGTATTTCATAAAATTTGAATCAAAATGTTCGTATTTTTAATAAGGCAGTTGATCTTGTGTTTTTATATCTTACAAATGGTGATTAACTTACCACTCACTTATCTCAGTTTTCGTGCGAAGTCATTTTTCAGGTTCACGTTTCAGCAACCACATTTCATCATAAGGCTAAGGACACACAACATTTTAAAATGTTACACAGACATTACAGCTAAACTTAGAACAGTTAATCATATCTAAATTTATTACAATGGGAAAACAGTTACAATAACTTCTGAAAATATAGAAGTTATTGAAAAAAGATAAAGCATTTGAGACTTCAGACATTTTTTCTTAAATATTTGTAAATAATAGAGGTATCATTAAAATTTTTATAGTCCCACATATTGCTGATGAGCGTGGACCTGACGTTACCATGGAAACTGTAGAAATTGTTGTTGAGGAAACACAACCAGAATCGCAGAAACCGTCAGAGGAGATAATCACTCCATTAGGTTGGACAATTTTCTTTCTGTCTGTGCGTCTTGCCCCGTTACTATTTATATATCTAACATCAATGCATTGTGGGAAATAACGAAGAAACATAGCATGGTATCATGGGAAATGTCAAATCACAGCCACTTTTTAAAATGTCGTTTCTGCGATGCACACTGCCTGGTTGTATGTTGAATAAAAATCTTGATAGGTTACCCTCTGGCAATCTTTAGAATTCAGCTAAAGTATATAATTATGACATTGAACACAGAAACTATTTTAAATGTGTTATATTATTGGCAAGCATTTAGCCTTTTCTTTAATACTTGCTATCAGAGGCAATATGGTTTTCTCTTATTTCTGGTTCTTTTTGTAAACACCATTTTATGTACTATTTGTTACCTCATTTACTTATAGTTTTTATTTTAATATAACTGTTAGTTTAAATTATCAATATTTTTATAAATTTATTTATCCCGTTAACACCTTATCAGCATTGTGCTTTAAGTATAAAATACGCATTATTGTTACGATTTTGTTTAATGTAAAAACAGGACCTATATCTTGTGTGTAGAATTAAGATTGCCAGTATGGTTATACCATTGTGGATAAAAGGTGTCACAGCCTAAAAAGGGAATCCTGGATTACAAATGTTACTTTGAAATTAAATGAAAATATTTTTTATGTTTAAAGTAACATGACTGTGCCACACAAGTAGTGTAGTCATTGGGCAAAAGTTAGAGTGATGTAAAAATATAACCGTTAGTGCTGTGACACAATTTACTCACCAGTATTATATGGATATGTACCTGCGTTTCTTTGTTCTTTTTCTTTTCTGTTAGAGCTTTTGTTTGAATATGCAGCATGTAGAAAGTTATTTCTTTATGTTCTTTAGATGCTATTTGATAGGCGTTATATTTCAGTTGTTCAAAATTTGCTGTAAACAGTTTCTACTCTGAGACACTAACTTACCCTTTTCAGTCAAAACAAGGCTTAATAATAATACATAATTAAGGCATTAGCAAATTGACATGATTAAGATTCTGATGCAGGGTCACTAAAGTGTGACACCCTTAAAAAGGTAAAAAGTTTGTCAGTAATGGAGTTTGTTATGCAATAATTTATGAAGAGTATTCAGGCTATGCAATTATGGTTAATAATTAATTGCAAGGATAATTCTTTTTCTTCATTAATGTGTGTATTTAATGATGCTTGTTCTGCCTATGGAATATGTACGCAGCCTTGTCATACTAATATTTGCCCTGACATTTTCGATAAGAAGCATATTTTTTCGAATTTAGTCTCAGGGTAGAAACTGTACAAAGTAAGATACAGGTGAGCAAATGTAATGTTTTCCAGATTTTATGCTTTATTGAAAATTTGTGGTTCTATGTGCCAAAAATTTAAAAACCGTGTGTTGTGTTATAAAATCCCCTGAGGACCAAATAAAGAATTTAAAAGAGGACTATTTTATATTGTTTTTGTAGAAAATTTCCAATCATTAGGATTCAAGTATCCATTGCATGTCCTGTGTACCAATATCCCTTTAAACTTAAGAAATCTTTTTTTGAATTTTTGAATATCCCTCTTGGATTCTATTTCAAGCATTACATAGGTCTGTTTTTAGAATTCCAAAAAGGGCCATAGTTTATGTTTTGTGGCCCCTTTAGTCTCCAAACATTTTACTGTTAGTACTACCACTTTTTGTTAGAGACAGACAATATTAACATTTTTACCTATGTACAGTTGTTGTAAATAGTTGTTATTGTTCCATACTAAATACTTCTAATAGAAAGCATAGGTATTATACCCCTGTTACTGCCTTGTGGCAAAAAGTGGTTTTTAACAGTAGAAAAAAGTCTCCTAAATGCTCACCTGTCAGTGTGTGTTCTTGCTATCTTTTATTCAGTTTTGTTTTAGTATGCATAGAAAATTTAGTTTCATGTTGTTATGATTACCTTACTGAATGTTGTAAATCTTAGCTGAACTTAATCCATGGGCCAAAATACAAACCTATGTAGATATTTGAAAGTAACTTTAAAACTGTTTATTTTTTTTACAAATGACAGTTAATTTTAATGGCCACATGCTTAATCATATTTTTATGTACACTGTAAGTAAATTATTTGAAAGTTATTTTTAACAGGTTGACTGTGAAAAAATTTGACTGCTATAATATAAAGAAGCTGATAGCACACTTTTGCATTCGAAATTTAATCAGAGTTTTTTTGTTTTTTTTTGGCCAAGAACAATATGGCCAATATAAGTCTGTGAGACAGTTTGACTTAGTAACAAGTTTGTCTTTAACAAATGAACATATTAAGTTCAGCTAAACTTGACCTAATGATGACATGTATGTATCCTAATCTGTTTCCTTACAGTACAACTTTTATCTCACCAAGCCTTGCAGGAAAAGCATGAACATGGAATTTCTCCAGGTATGTGAATTCATAGTTTGACAGAAACAGAAAAACAGCAAAGAATATAATAATTCTTAGCCCTTTTTGCTGCTTGTTACTTCAGCTTTGTGAGAGCATTTTCCAGCAGAAAAGTTAGAAGAGTCAAAGATTGCAATAATAAAAGGACAAAAATGAATGCCTTTTACAAAATTTTAACATATAAGTGTGTTCAAGGTGTTATAAATGAAACCAATGTTTCATTTTTTTGAGGTCTTGCCCGACATTTTTTTTTAATTACACAGTGGTCTGTCAAACTGGTGAAGTTCCAAGATAAGAATGTAGATTTGATGTTTTTCCAACCCTAAATCAGTACTTAAACAAATGAAGAGTTTCAGTGATAACTTGAGAAAATTGATCTTAGAGATTGCACATGTGTAGACATTGCTCATGACAGATATGCTTTTGTTATTGTATTTGTTTGACTTGACAGAGTCAATTTTTGAAGTGTTATTTGGGAACAAAGTTGTTTCCATATTGAAATAAGCACACAAGTAAATAAATGAAATCAAATAACAGAAAAAGTTCAGTATTCGAAACATGTATAATGCTACACATGTACATATACTGTGCATTTTCAAAGGATTTTTTGGCTTGATTTATTTTTATTCAGAGCATTTCAAAATGTCTAGAATTAAAAGTGTTGGAAAAACATTTTGTTATGTTTATTCTAACAGTATTTTGTTTGCAGTAATCTCCCTTTTTTTCCCCTGATGAGCATGCTCCTGTGATGTCACATGTCATCTGATTGCTACAACAAGGATGTAAGAACAATTTTGATTGGTAAATAGTAGACTTTTTGGTCAGTACATACTCAGAGGTCAGCTCTGTAAGGGCATAACATAATTTCATAGCAATACAAACAATCTAATATACACCATAATTTGCAGATACACTGTGAAGGTCACCAAGGTTGTTTTTTGATAAAAACCATTTTTTGCCCATTATAGCACTGGCCTGTGATTGGCAAATCTGAGACCAAAGTGACACAAACAGCCATTCTTGTCCTGAAAATTGTAAATACCAAATGAACAAACCTGTAATGTCAGAAGCAGAAATAATATCTGTATTTTTTAAAAAGTTACTAGGAATGAACTGTTTATTCAAGCAGTCCATAGTGGAACACAGATCTTGACACGTTCCAACCCCACATTTTGTTGGCTGCTTACCCGTATGGTTTAACGATAACTTCTGCCAGTAAATCTAAGGTCAATATTTTAAGACTGTTTTAAGTATTGAGTGAAAAGTAACAAATCATGCAAAAATATATCACTCTATACCTGCACAGAGAACTGTTATGTCACTGCATCCATTGTCATATAATATTAATTTTGTTGTGTATTAGGTTTGATTCAGTAAAATTTTTCCTGTACAATATTAGCATGACTATCAGCATGTATTTGTTGTGCCTAAGAGATGGCCCAGTCCTGTCTAAGTATTAAAAACAACAGTATTTGTCCAAGAGGGATTGTCTAGACATATTTTCATGCCACTGCCATTTGAAGAATGGCTACAGGGAATTAAGTGTTGCATCTGTTTGTCTGTCTGTTGGTCTGGGCAAATATATGAAGTTTTGGGGCCATCTGAAATTATATAGCACAGTTCAGTCTCAATTAGTAAAACACCATTTGCCAAAGGAGGATGCCCATTCATACCAAACTGAATTATTGGATACCACGTACTTTCAACAGAAAAAGTTCAAGTGGTAATTCAGTACTATCTGCTTAATCAGATGCAAGTGCCATCTTGTAATTTAATACAATTTGCTTAAAGGAAAAGACAGCCAAGTCTTATAGTCCAGTTTTAACACACCATATGTTGAAATCAAGGAGATAATGCAAAAAGAGTCCTATCTGCTCCTTTATTTTATAGCACTTAGACTTCTTTGCATTCACCCCTTGAAATACTGTGTCATCTGGTAAAATGTGCCCAGTTATATAGAATATATTAAAAACTCCATACCTGAATTCAACCTGAAACACCTTTGTAGAGAAACAAATGGAGTAGACATTTTATGTCTTTGTTACAAGTCAGATCTGTTGTGACTTCTGTCTTACATCAGTAATAGAAAGATTCAGTACATCAGAAAAAAAAAGACCCTTTTGTGGGATTCAGACTTATGCTCTCTTGGTCATTAGTAGTATGAAAACCAATGCTCTACACCACTTAGCCAAAGAATCAATTCCCTGATGCAACTATTAAAGGCTGAATTTATACAAATGCAGGTAAAAGTACACTTGACAGTTATAGCTATAGCAACAGATTTATAAAACATGTACTTGAAAGGGTACATAATTATAACAGTTAAATTGATGTAATAGAAAGGTGTGTACAAAAACTGAATAAAGGACAGTAGATATCGTGTGTAAATACAGACATTGCTAAGAGCAATTACATTTAATTTAAAGTTCCTGTAGCAATAACCAAAACTTTATGTGCCAGTGAAAATAAAGTAGGGCTATGACTTGTAAGAACTAAATGAAAAGGAAGCTTAGTTATTCACAACACCTGGACTACAGAGGTAATGAGAGGAAATTGAATTCAAACACATTTTAAGATCTATCCTTGGGTTACTGGTAGTTCAGAAGAATGATGTACCTAAAACACTTTTAGTGCCTCTCAAGATAAGATAATTCCAGAAGAGTTTTAAGCTCTAAAATAATCTATGAAAATTTATTCAGTCTTCCAGTTAAGCAAATTTTACAGTTAAGGTCCTTTTGCATCCAGCAGTATGCCTGGAATTTATTGAGCAGCTTGCTGATATACAAAAGACAATTTAATGTTACAGATTATAGCAGCTTTTCTTGCTGATGGACTAAGTTTGAAGAAAAAATATTTCAACATACATACACCAGTACTTTCATGGGCATTACAATTTGTCAAAGCTCAAACTTGAGGGGTTTTATTCGAGAAATTTCTAAGTGTTATAGAAATTTTATAAAAAAGCAGAGAGCACTTTTTCACATACAGGTATTGCAAAATATAGATGTAACTTAGCAGGTATTTCAAACAGAGCTATACACTATGCCATACAACATCTGAGCACTGCAGAGAAAGAACTTAAATGGTCAGAATATCTAAACTTTATAAACAGTGTAATGTTATAAAGGTGAGTATACAAGGCCAGCTCTGCAATATTAGTGTAAAGATTTACCAAAAACAATACTTTAACAAAGTGGATGGTAAACTATTTACCTGCATCTTTCTACTTTGAAATTTGATTTATTGCACCTCACAAAACATTTACAAAAATATATTTAATTTACACAAATAATCTGCAGTTCTGATCAGTGAATTACATGTATATAGTAAAGTTCTGCTAATACAACCAGTCTAAAAGTGATCTTGATAAAGAATTTGTCATACAAGCTGACCTTTTTTCCTGTAAATAGTGTACTCTGGTTCTTTCAATTTTTCTTTTGATTTTTTAAATAATTAAAGTGGTCTCAATAGTGGGACTTTGCTTCAAATAAAGAAAGAACATAGTTAAACATGATAAAATTTGAAAATCTGAAATTGAAAGTGGCATTTCATTAGAGTTACTGTAATAATTTAGATGTTTGAATTTAAACCTTGGAATCAGTGAAACTACTGAAAAGTCTACTTTATATTTCCCAAGAATATCAAACCTCAGTCATCTTAACAGTGTAACTAATCCTTATGTTCAAACGTCTCATATTTACATTTCATGCTCTTGAATACAAAAAAAACTACAGCCTTGATATATGAAAAGAAGGGCTTAGAAATGCAACATAAAAGGCTGATCCCCACAAAATGAGATTATTTCATGATACACACATTTCCGAAATTAGCAGCTGAAAACTCATGGAAATGGTAATATTGTTTAATGATACACACTTTCCCAAAACAAGCAACCAAACACTTATGAGAAAGGTAAGATAACTGTTATAGACTTCCTTCTGTTAATGCTAAGATAATGTTTTAGAAAGTTTTCTGTCCATTTTTGATCAGCATTGAAGTAATGACTGGGTAGTTTTGAGCAGTTGATGGACATCAATTTTATATGTAGTTTTATCTCCTATAGTCCTTCAATCTGAATCATGATTCAGGAAAATAGCATCTTAACACTTAGGACAACTTTTTACACTCAACTGTCATTTGTTAATTCAAAATAGACTTTCTGTTTGCAAAAAAGCTGCCTTTTGGGTTTCCCAAAGCATTATTAAGATACGTTTCTCTAAGAGTAACATCCCATTTTGTTTTCTGTAGCACCAACTGAAGAGGAAGAAATCACAGTACATGAAGCACCAGAAGAGACACTGACTGTGGAGGGTCAAGAGATTTCACCTGAGAAGGTGACCCCAGAAAAATCTGAGGTCATCACCATAGAAACGACAAGGGAGGATATAGAGAAGGTTGAGAAAGAGGAGATAACTTTCGAGATTGTGACGCCTGAGAAGACGGAGTTATCTTCAACGGAAGTCACTGTATCAGAGACACCTCTTCCAGATGAGGAAAAAGTTGCTCCAACGGCAACAGCTGCTGAAGTCTCCATGGCAACAACCTTGGAGATGGAAGAGGTTATTCCTAAAGAAGTGAGCCCTGAAGAGGTCACTTCAGAAGAAACAAGCGTAAAGCTGTTACTGCCTGAGGAGCAACTTCCAGAACAGAGGAAGGCTCCAGAAGAGGAGGTTTGTTGGCAAAATTTCTTCAGAACTGTGATCATTATTTTACAGTATCCTGTCAGTCATCCCTGTATAGGAAACTAAGAGAACAAATATTTGTAATCCTTGTATGATGTAAAAAGAGAGGGGTCATAAAACTCACGCATTTTTTAAATTTTAAGCTCCCTGTAAGTTGCAGTAAATAAGACTGGGATTGTTTCGAAATAAGCTCATCTACATTGCAGTGAATATTGTCTGTTTGCTGAAAATATGTTAAAGTGACAAAGTTTATGCACTATTTTTTATTTGTTGCTATTTATAGAAAGTACCTGAGGAGGTCGTTCCAGAAGAGAAGGCTCCTGAAGAAAGTAAGGAAGAGGTCACCCCTACCCCTGCAGGTGAAGCCCCAATATTTATTACAGAACTGTCTAAAACTACAGCTAAACATGGGCAACCAACGCAAATCACTTGTATTGTCGTTGGAACCCCTTTACCTACCATTCGATGGATTTTAGATGGTGAATATATTCCAGAGGATTCTACAACATACATTACAGAGTATCACAAGGATGGAACATGTACACTGTCTATTAAAGAAACATATCAAGAAGACGAGGGCGAATATACTGTAGAGGCATCTAATGATTTCGGAATTGTTCGTTCTACAGCAGAACTTGTTCTAGAAGGTATGTGTTGTGTCATATTTTTTATATTACATTTATTACTTCTCAGGACAGCATTAAGTTAGTTAATTGTAAAAGGACACTCTCTGTATGGTGAATAACAATGTTAACTTTGTGTTGTTTTTTTAATATGGTATAAAGGGGAAGGGGGTTGGCTTTTGTACAAGACCTCATGTCATTTTTAATAATTTAATTCACATTATGTTTCTTAAATCTTTTATTTGAATCTTATGTTTTGAATCATCTTAAATTTGTTTAGGAAAAGGCACAAAGGGATCAGATATGATAATGACATGTACTTTCTTTTATATTTATCTACAACTTTTAAATTACTAAAAACTACCATAATGATAATAGATTTTATTATGTTCTTAAGTGATTTCAAATGAAGATAAAGTGTGTACATTTTACATGTAACATTCTTTTGTCAGTGAATTATGATATATAAGACTAGGAAGCAGTTTACTGGCATTAAGGTTGATAAGCAAAGATCTTAAAACTTTTCATGTTCTTGTAATAGTATCCACCCACCTATTATATATTTTCTGTTTTCACTGTCATGTTTCAAGCTTAGCATTTTTCTAAAATACAGTAGTCTTACACTGCAGTGGGAAACCAAGAAGCAGAGAACTATTTCTATTTAAAAAATCACGAATTTTTCGTCAATCTTTTTATGTTTGTAAAACAAATGTATGGCATAAAAAAATTGTTTAAGCAGTTTAAATATTTTGATAGAAAGTGAAAGAAATAAGACAGTGAAGATAGACCACATTTTAATCGTTATACCCAATTTGATCCTTGCACATGTGTGATATTTCAAACATATGTATTTCCCTATAAACCTTAATGTCATCAGAGACAGTAACATCAGAGACAGAGAAACCCGTAACTGAAGAACCAGTTCATTATCCAGATGAAAAGGCGAAACCAATTGAAGAAATTCCTGTGGTTTCACCTAAATCTCTAGTAATACCCCTTGAACAAATTGAAGAAGTAAGTGTGGCAAGTGTAAGTCCATCTGTTGAATCTGTTGACTTTGAAACATTAGAATCATATCAAGTATCTGATAAAACTGTTATATCTGAAGCTCCCGGTGTAGAGGAAGAAACCACAATGCCTGTACTTAAAAAGGGTGAGGTTCATTTAGATAAAACAGTAACTAAAGATGTAAAACCTATTCTTGAAAGAACAGAAGAGTTAACAAAAATTGTAGTTGAACAGGAGGAGATATTTGATACAGAAAAGGAAATGGTAAATGTAGAAATCTATCAGCAAATGCAAAGACCAAAAGTCGAGGTTGGGATCAAAGCAACACCAGAGGAGATTGCTCCAAAACCATCTGAGATCGAAACAGAAATTAAACCAACGACAGAAGTTAAAGAAATTCTTGAAGTTGAGGAAGAGAAACCTAAGCCAGCAGAGGTAGAGATTGAAATCGAAGCAACTCTAGAGGAGGTAGCACCAAAACCATCTGATATTGAGACTGAAATCATACCGAGATTAAAGGTTGAGAAAATACTTGAAATGAAGGAAGAGAAACTTCAGCCAGCTGAGATAGTGATTGAAATCAAAGCAGTTCCAGAGGAAATAAAAGCATCTGAGGTAAAGGTTGAAGTCAAACCAACAATAGAGGTTGAGGAAATACATGAAATGGAAGAAGAGAAACCTCAGCCATCTGACGTAGAATTTAAAATTGCACCTGCACCAGAGGAAGTTTCTCCAAAACCATCTGAGGTTATTGTAGAAATCAAACCAACAACAGAGGTTGAGGAAATACATGCAGTTGAAGAAGAGAAACCTCACCCGTCTGAGGTAGAATTTGAAATTGCACCTGCACCAGAGGAAGTTTCTCCAAAACCATCTGAGGTTGAGATTGAAATCAAACCAGTAACAGCGGTTGAGGAAATAGTTGAATTGGAAGAAAAGAAACCTCAACCATCTGAGATAGAATTTGAAATTGCACCTGCACCAGAAGAAGTTTCTCCAAAACCATCTGAGGTTGAAATTGAAATCAAACCAACAACAGAGGTTGAGGAAATATATGAAGTGAAAGAAGAAAAACCTCAGCCAACTGAGGTAGAATTTGAAATTGCACCTGCACCAGAGGAAGTTTCTCCAAAACCATCTGAGGTTGAGATTGAAATCAAACCAGTAACAGAGGTTGAGGAAATAGTTGAAGTGGAAGAAGAGAAACCTCAGCCATCTGAAGTAGAATTTGAAATTGCACCTGCACCAGAGGAAGTTTCTCCAAAACCATCTGAGGTTAAAATTGAAATCAAACAAGTAACAGAGGTTGAGGAAATAGTTGAAGTGGGAGAAGAGAAACCTCAGCCATCTGAGATAGAATTTGAAATTGCACCTGAAGCAGAGGAAGTTTCTGTAAAACTATCTGAGGTTGAGATTGAAATCAAACCAGTAACAGCGGTTGAGGAAATTGTTGAATTGGAAGAAGAGAAACCTCAACCATCTGAGGTAGAATTTGAAATTGCACCTGCACCAGAGGAAGTGTCTATAAAACCATCTGAGGTTGAGATTGAAATCAAACCGGTGACAAAGGTTGAGGAAATAGTTGAAGTGGAAGAAGAGAAACCTCAGCCATCTGAAGTAGAATTTGAAATTGCAACTGCACCGGAGGAATTTTCTCCAGAACCAGCTGAGGTTCAGATTGAAATCAAACCAGTAACAGAGGTTGAGGAAATAGTTGAAATGGAAGAAGAGAAACCTCAGCCCTCTGAGTTAGAATTTGAAATTGCACCTGCACCAGAGATAGTTTCTCTTAAACCAGCTGAGGTAGAAGTTGAAATCAAGCAAACAACAGAGGTTGGGGAAATAGATGAAGTGAAAGAAGAGAAACCTCAGCCAACTGAGGTAGAATTTGAAATTGCACCTGTACCAGAGGAAGTTTCTCTAAAACCATCTGAGGTTGAGATGGAAATCAAACCAGTAACAGATGTTGAGGAAATAGTTGAAGTGGAAGAAGAGAAACCTCAGCCATCTGAGGTAGAATTTGAAATTGCACCTGCACCAGAGGAAGTTTCTCCAAAACCATCTGAGGTTGAAATTGAAATCGAACAAGTAACAGAGGTTGAGGAAATAGTTGAAGTGGAAGAAGAGAAACCCCAGCCATCTGAGGTAGAATTTGAAATTGCACCTGTACCAGAGGAAGTTTCTCCAAAACTATCAGAGGTTGAGATTGAAATCAAACCTGTAACAGCGGTTGAGGAAATAGTTGAATTGGAAGAAGAGAAACCTCAACCATCTGAGGTAGAATTTGAAATTGCACCTGCACCAGAGGAAGTGTCTATAAAACCATCTGAGGTAGAAGTTGAAATCAAACCAACAACAGAGGTTGAGGAAATACATGAACTGAAAGAAGAAAAACCTCAGCCAACTGAGGCAGAATTTGAAATTGCACCTGCACCAGAAGAAGTTTCTCCAAAACCGTCTAAGGTTGAAATTGAAATCAAACAAGTGACAGAGGTTGAGGAAATAGTTGAAGTGGAAGAAGAGAAACCTCAGCAATCTGAGGTAGAATTTGAAATTGCACCTGCATCAGAGGAAGTTTCTCTAAAACCAGCTGAAGTAGAAGTAGAAATTAAACCAACAACAGAGGTTGAGGAAATACTTGAAACGGAAGAAGAGAAACCTCAGCCATCTGAGGTAGAATTTGAAATTTCGCCTGCACCAGAGGAAGTTTCTCTAAAACCATCTGAAGTTAAGATTGAAATCAAAGCAACAACAGAGATTGAGGAAAAAGTTGATATGGAAGAAGAGAAACCTCAGCCATCTGAGGTAGAATTTGAAATTTCGCCTGCACCAGAGGAAGTTTCTCTAAAACCATCTGAGGTAGAAGTCGAAATCAAACCAACAACAGAGGTTGAGGAAATACACGAACTGCAAGAAGAAAAACCTCAGCCAACTGAGGCAGAATTTGAAATTGCACCTGCACCAGAAGAAGTTTCTCCAAAACCATCTGAGGTTGAAATTGAAATCAAACCGGTAACAGAGGTTGAGGAAATAGTTGAAGTGGAAGAAGAGAAACCTCAGCCATCTGAGGTAGAATTTGAAATTGCACCTGCACCAGAGGAAATTTCTCTAAAACCAGCTGAAATAGAAGTTGAAATCAAACCAACAACACAGGTTATGGAAATACTTGAAACGGAAGAAGAGAAACCTCATCCATCTGAGGTAGAATTTGAAATTAAACCAACACCAGAGGAAGTGTCTATAAAACAATCTGAGGTTGAGATTGAAATCAAACCGGTAACAGAGGTTGAGGAAATAGTTAAAGTGGAAGAAGAGAAACCTCAGCCATCTGAGGTAGAATTTGAAATTGCACCTGCACCAGAAGAAGTTTCTCCAAAACCATCTGAGGTGGAAATTGAAATCAAACCAGTAACAGAGGTTGAGGAAATAGTTGAAGTGGAAGAAGAGAAACCTCAGCCATCTGAGATAGAATTTGAAATTGCATCTGCATCAGAGGAAGTTTCTCTAAAACCAGCTGAAGTAGAAGTTGAAATCAAACCAACAACAGAGGTTGAGGAAATACTTGAAACGGAAGAAGAGAAACCTCAGCCATCTGAGGTAGAAATTGAAATTAAACCTGCACCAGAGGAAGTGTTTATAACATCATCTGAGGTTGAGATTGAAATCAAACCCGTAACAGAGGTTGAAGAAATAGTTAAAGTAGAAGAAGAGAAACCGCAGCCATCTGAGGTAGAATTTGAAATTGCACCTGCACCAGAGGAAGTTTCTCCAAAACCATCTGAGGTTGAGATTGAAATTAAACCAACAACAGAGGTTGAGGAAATAGTTGAAATGGAAGAAGAGAAACCTCAGCCATCTGAGGTAGAATTTGAAATTGCACCTGCACCAGAGAAAGTTACTTTAAAATCAGCTGAAGTAGAAGTTGAAATCAAACCAACAACACAGGTTATGGAAAAACTTGAAACGGAAGAAGAGAAACCTCAGCCATCTGAGGTAGAATTTGAAATTGCACCTGCACCAGAGGAAGTTTCTCCAAAACCATCTGAGGTAGAAGTCGAAATCAAACCTACAACAGAGGTTGAGGAAAAACATGAAGTGAAAGAAGAAAAACCTCAGCCAACTGAAGTAAAATTTGAAATTGCACCTGCACCAGAGGAAGTTTCTCCAAAACCATCTGAGGTTGAAATTGAAATCACACCAGTAACAGAGGTTGAGGAAACAGTTGAAGTGGAAGAAGAGAAACCTCAGCCATCTGAAGTAGAATTTGAAATTGCACCTGCACCAGAGGTAGTTTCTCTAAAACCAGCTGAAGTAGAAGTTGAAATCAAACCAACAACACAGGTTGAGGAAATACTTAAAATGGAAGAAGAGAAACCTCAGCCATCTGAGGTAGAAATTGAAATTAAACCTGCACCAGAGGAAGTGTCTATAAAAACATCTGAGGTTGAGATTGAAATCAAACCGGTAACAGAGGTTGAGGAAATAGTTGAAGTGGAAGAAGAGAAACCTCAGCCATCTGAGGTAGAAGTTGAAATTAAACCTGCCCCAGAGGAAGTTTCTTTAAAAACATCTGAGGTTGAGATTAAAATCAAACCGGTAACTGAGGTTGAAGAAATAGTTAAAGTAGAAGAAGAGAAACCTCAGACATCTGAGGTAGAATTTGAAATTGCACCTGCACCAGAGGAAGTTTCTCCAAAACCATCTGAGGTTGAGATTGAAATTAAACCAACAACAGAGGTTGAGGAAATAGTTGAAATGGAAGAAGAGAAACCTCAGCCATCTGAGGTAGAATTTGAAATTGCACCTGCACCAGAGGAAGTTTCTCTAAAACCAGCTGAAGTAGAAGTTGAAATCAAACCAACAACACAGGTTATGGAAATACTTGAAACGGAAGAAGAGAAACCTCAGCCATCTGAGGTAGAATTTGAAATTGCACCTGCACCAGAGGAAGTTTCTCCAAAACCGTCTGAGGTAGAAGTCGAAATCAAACCAACAACAGAGGTTGAGGAAAAACATGAAGTGAAAGAAGAAAAACCTCAGCCAACTGAGGCAGAATTTGAAATTGCACCTGCACCAGAGGAAGTTTCTCCAAAACCATCTGAGGTTGAAATTGAAATCAAACCAGTATCAGAGGTTGAGGAAATAGTTGAAGTGGAAGAAGAGAAACCTCAGCCATCTGAGGTAGAATTTGAAATTGCACCTGCACCAGAGGAAGTTTCTCTAAAACCAGCTGAAGTAGAAGTTGAAATCAAACCAACAATAGAGGTTGAGCAAATACTTGAAATTGAAGAAGAGAAACCTCAGCCATCTGAGGTAGAAGTTGAAATTAAACCTGCACCAGAGGAAGTGTCTATAAAAACATCTGAGGTTAAGATTGAAATCAAACCGGTAACAGAGGTTGAAGAAATAGTTAAAGTGGAAGAAGAGAAACCTCAGCCATCTGAGGTAGAATTTGAAATTGCACCTGCTCCAGAGGAAGTTTCTCCAAAACCATCTGAGGTTGAGATTGAAATTAAACCAACAACAGAGGTTGAGGAAATAGTTGAAATGGAAGAAGAGAAACCTCAGCCATCTGAGGTAGAATTTGAAATTGCACCTGCACCAGAGGAAGTTTCTCTAAAACCAGCTGAAGTAGAAGTTGAAATCAAACCAACAACACAGGTTATGGAAATACTTGAAACGGAAGAAGAGAAACCTCAGCCATCTGAGGTAGAATTTGAAATTGCACCTGCACCAGAGGAAGTTTCTCCAAAACCGTCTGAGGTAGAAGTCGAAATCAAACCAACAACAGAGGTTGAGGAAAAACATGAAGTGAAAGAAGAAAAACCTCAGCCAACTGAGGCAGAATTTGAAATTGCACCTGCACCAGAGGAAGTTTCTCCAAAACCCTCTGAGGTTGAAATTGAAATCAAACCAGTATCAGAGGTTGAGGAAATAGTTGAAGTGGAAGAAGAGAAACCTCAGCCATCTGAGGTAGAATTTGAAATTGCACCTGCACCAGAGGAAGTTTCTCTAAGACCAGCTGAAGTAGAAGTTGAAATCAAACCAACAACAGAGGTTGAGCAAATACTTGAAATTGAAGAAGAGAAACCTCAGCCATCTGAGGTAGAAATTGAAATTAAACCTGCACCAGAGGAAGTGTCTATAAAAACATCTGAGGTTAAGATTGAAATCAAACCGGTAACAGAGGTTGAAGAAATAGTTAAAGTGGAAGAAGAGAAACCTCAGCCATCTGAGGTAGAATTTGAAATTGCACCTGCACCAGACGAAGTTTCTCCAAAACCATCTGAGGTGGAAATTGAAATCAAACCAACAACAGAGGTTGAGGAAATACTTGAAATGGAAGAAGAGAAACCTCAGCCATCTGAGGTAGAAGTTGAAATTAAACCTGCCCCAGAGGAAGTTTCTCTAAAACCAGCTGAGGTAGAAGTTGAAATCAAACCAACAACACAGGTTATGGAAATACTTGAAACGGAAGAAGAGAAACCTCAGCCATCTGAGGTAGAATTTGAAATTGCACCTGCACCAGAAGAAGTTTCTCCAAAACCATCTGAGGTTGAAATTGAAATAAAACCAGTAACAGAGATTGAGGAAAAACATGAAGTGAAAGAAGAAAAACCCCAGCCAACTGAAGTAGAATTTGAAATTGCACCTGCACCAGAAGAAGTTTCTCCAAAACCATCTGAGGTTGAAATTGAAATAAAACCAGTAACAGAGGTTGAGGAAATAGTTGAAGTGGAAGAAGAGAAACCTCAGCCATCTGAGGTAGAATTTGAAATTGCACCTGCACCAGAGGAAGTTTCTCTAAAACCAGCTGAAGTAGAAGTTGAAATCAAACCAACAACACAGGTTGAGGAAATACTTAAAATGGAAGAAGAGAAACCTCAGCCATCTGAGGTAGAAATTGAAATTAAACCTGCACCAGAGGAAGTGTCTATAAAAACATCTGAGGTTGAGATTGAAATCAAACCGGTAACAGAGGTTGAAGAAATAGTTAAAGTGGAAGAAGAGAAACCTCAGCCATCTGAGGTAGAATTTGAAATTGCACCTGCACCAGAGGAAGTTTCTCCAAAACCATCTGAGGTTGAAATTGAAATCAAACCAACAACAGAGGTTGAGGAAATACTTGAAATGGAAGAAGAGAAACCTCAGCCATCTGAGGTAGAAGTTGAAATTAAACCTGCCCCAGAGGAAGTTTCTCTAAAACCAGATGAAGTAGAAGTTGAAATCAAACCAACAACAGAGGTTGAGGAAATACTTGAAATCGAAGAAGAGAAACCTCAGCCATCTGAGGTAGAAGTTGAAATTAAACCTGCCCCAGAGGAGGTGTCTGCAAAACCATCTGAGTTTGAGATAGAAATCAAACCAACAACAGAGGTTGAGGAAGTATTTGAAGTGGAAGAAGAGAAACTTCAGCCAGCTGTGGTAGAATTTGAAGTTAAACCGACGCTAATTGAAGTATCTCCGAAACCATCTGAAGTTGAAATTGAAATCAAACCAATAATGGAGGTTGTTAAAAAACTTGAAGTGCAGGAAGAGAAACTTCAGCCAACTGAGGCAGAAATTGAAATTAAACCTGCATCAGAGGAGGTCACTCTAAAACCTTCTGAAGTTGAAATTGAAATAAGACCAACAAAAGAAGTTGAGAAATTTTTAGAAGTTGAAGAAGAGAAACCTCAGACAACAGTGGAAGAGATTAAAGCCAAAGCAGAGGAGGTAGCTGCAAAACCACCTGAGGTCAAGGTTGAAATCAAACCAACAGCAGAGGTTAAGGACATTCATGAAGTTGAAAAAGAGAAAAAGATTTCAGTTATAACAGATATAAAAGATTTACATCTTGGTACAGAAACTAGGAAAGATTTTGTAGAAACTATAAAACCACAGGAATTTTCATTGGTTGGCTTTGAAGTACAGGAGGCACAGGTGAAAGAGTCAGGTACTGAACTTGTTAGAACAATAGCTTTATTAATAATCCTGAAAGTCTGGCTTCATTTTCCTTACCTTTTTCAAACAGATCTGAGTTTCACAGTTTTTTATTAATTAAAAATAGAACTTTTAATTTGAATTTCAAATCATATTAACCTAAATAGTGGCAGTCTTTACTGGACAACTTTACCATCTAAAGGCAAAATCATATCTTATTAATATTAAGTTTATGACAGCAGTTTCCATTTTGATTAAAAAAAATCCTTACTGAGAAATAGTGCAAAGTCTGCAGTGTTTGTAATCAGCTGTGAGAGTTACATGGTAATTCATCTCCAGAAATTCACAAGAATTGTAATACATTAGATTGGTCCATTTAAAATGTAGATTTGAAGTACTGATTGTTTTGAGATATCTTCATATTACTTTCGAGTAGTCTTTTGGAGGGAATCTATCTGCTTACTCATTTATAAATTTAGATAAGATTTTTTTGGCATTTAGGTATAGCTGAGTATTCAGAAGATAATATAAAGTATGTTGATATTAAATGACTGTGTAATCTGGGAAAATAATGGGACTGTATCCAGAATTCAGTTTGTTTTATGAAAATAAGGTCAGTGGAGTTAGTATATAAAGATTTGTTACATTTGGCATTTAAAGTTTATAAATAAAAAAAATGAGAACAGAAAGTAAGTACTTGAACTTAAAATACTGTTCTTTGGTGAATTCAAAATACGGAAAATCTGCTTCATGTGAAATTAATACAACATAAATATTAAGGTTATAAAATTAATTTATGGCTTCTTTTCATGAAAGTAGCAATTTCAAGCTGTAAACTTGTGAAACTTTGGCTTTCTTGGGTTGGGCAGACTCTGCTGTAAGCTTGTGAAACTTGGGCAGACTCTGCTGTAAACTTGTGAAACTTTGGCTTTCTTGGGTTGGGCAGACTCTGCTGTAAACTTGTGAAACTTTGGCTTTCTTGGGTTGGGCAGACTCTGCTGTAAACTTGTGAAACTTTGGCTTTCTTGGGTTGGGCAGACTCTGCTGTAAACTTGTGAAACCTTGGCTTTCTTGGGTTGGGGAGACTCTGCTGTAAACTTGTGAAACCTTGGCTTTCTTGGGTTGGGCAGACTCTGCTGTAAACTTGTGAAACTTTGGCTTTCTTGGGTTGGGCAGACTCTGCTGTAAACTTGTGAAACTTTGGCTTTCTTGGGTTGGGCAGACTCTGCTGTAAACTTGTGAAACCTTGGCTTTCTTGGGTTGGGGAGACTCTGCTGTAAACTTGTGAAACTTTGGCTTTCTTGGGTTGGGCAGACTCTGCTGTAAACTTGTGAAACTTTGGCTTTCTTGGGTTGGGGAGACTCTGCTGTAAACTTGTGAAACCTTGGCTTTCTTGGGTTGGGGAGACTCTGCTGTAAACTTGTGAAACCTTGGCTTTCTTGGGTTGGGGAGACTCTGCTGTAAACTTGTGAAACTTTGGCTTTCTTGGGTTGGGCAGACTCTGCTGTAAACTTGTGAAACTTTGGCTTTCTTGGGTTGGGCAGACTCTGCTGTAAACTTGTGAAACTTTGGCTTTCTTGGGTTGGGCAGACTCTGCTGTAAACTTGTGAAACTTTGGCTTTCTTGGGTTGGGGAGACTCTGCTGTAAACTTGTGAAACTTTGGCTTTCTTGGGTTGGGCAGACTCTGCTGTAAACTTGTGAAACTTTGGCTTTCTTGGGTTGGGGAGACTCTGCTGTAAACTTGTGAAACTTTGGCTTTCTTGGGTTGGGGAGACTCTGCTGTAAACTTGTGAAACCTTGGCTTTCTTGGGTTGGGGAGACTCTGCTGTAAACTTGTGAAACCTTGGCTTTCTTGGGTTGGGGAGACTCTGCTGTAAACTTGTGAAACTTTGGCTTTCTTGGGTTGGGCAGACTCTGCTGTAAACTTGTGAAACTTTGGCTTTCTTGGGTTGGGCAGACTCTGCTGTAAACTTGTGAAACTTTGGCTTTCTTGGGTTGGGCAGACTCTGCTGTAAACTTGTGAAACTTTGGCTTTCTTGGGTTGGGCAGACTCTGCTGTAAACTTGTGAAACTTTGGCTTTCTTGGGTTAGGCAGACTCTGCTGTAAACTTGTGAAACCTTGGCTTTCTTGGGTTAGGCAGACTCTGCTGTAAACTTGTGAAACTTTGGCTTTCTTGGGTTGGGGAGACTCTGCTGTAAACTTGTGAAACTTTGGCTTTCTTGGGTTGGGCAGACTCTGCTGTAAACTTGTGAAACTTTGGCTTTCTTGGGTTGGGCAGACTCTGCTGTAAACTTGTGAAACTTTGGCTTTCTTGGGTTGGGGAGACTCTGCTGTAAACTTGTGAAACTTTGGCTTTCTTGGGTTGGGCAGACTCTGCTGTAAACTTGTGAAACTTTGGCTTTCTTGGGTTGGGCAGACTCTGCTGTAAACTTGTGAAACTTTGGCTTTCTTGGGTTGGGCAGACTCTGCTGTAAACTTGTGAAACTTTGGCTTTCTTGGGTTGGGCAGACTCTGCTGTAAACTTGTGAAACTTTGGCTTTCTTGGGTTGGGCAGACTCTGCTGTAAGCTTGTGAAACTTTGGCTTTCTTGGGTTAGGCAGACTCTGCTGTAAGCTTGTGAAACTTTGGCTTTCTTGGGTTAGGCAGACTCTGCTGTAAGCTTGTGAAACTTTGGCTTTCTTGGGTTAGGCAGACTCTGCTGTAAGCTTGTGAAACTTGGGCAGACTCGTGAAACTTTGGCTTTCTTGGGTTGGGCAGACTCTGCTGTAAACTTGTGAAACTTTGGCTTTCTTGGGTTGGGCAGACTCTGCTGTAAACTTGTGAAACTTTGGCTTTCTTGGGTTGGGCAGACTCTGCTGTAAACTTGTGAAACTTTGGCTTTCTTGGGTTGGGCAGACTCTGCTGTAAACTTGTGAAACTTTGGCTTTCTTGGGTTGGGCAGACTCTGCTGTAAACTTGTGAAACTTTGGCTTTCTTGGGTTGGGCAGACTCTGCTGTAAACTTGTGAAACTTTGGCTTTCTTGGGTTAGGCAGACTCTGCTGTAAACTTGTGAAACTTTGGCTTTCTTGGGTTGGGCAGACTCTGCTGTAAACTTGTGAAACCTTGGCTTTCTTGGGTTAGGGAGACTCTGCTGTAAACTTGTGAAACTTTGGCTTTCTTGGGTTGGGCAGACTCTGCTGTAAACTTGTGAAACTTTGGCTTTCTTGGGTTGGGCAGACTCTGCTGTAAACTTGTGAAACTTTGGCTTTCTTGGGTTGGGCAGACTCTGCTGTAAACTTGTGAAACTTTGGCTTTCTTGGGTTGGGCAGACTCTGCTGTAAACTTGTGAAACTTTGGCTTTCTTGGGTTGGGCAGACTCTGCTGTAAACTTGTGAAACTTTGGCTTTCTTGGGTTAGGCAGACTCTGCTGTAAACTTGTGAAACTTTGGCTTTCTTGGGTTAGGCAGACTCTGCTGTAAACTTGTGAAACTTTGGCTTTCTTGGGTTGGGCAGACTCTGCTGTAAATTCTTTGTATGTAATCAAATTGTCTGATTCTTCTGCTTTGTAGGCCAGATGGGCACCACAGTCACATTTAAGGATATAACCATGCTTCAGTCTGAACAAGTTTGTTCTCTTGTAACAGTGTTCTAGAAGTCACATTTAAGGATATAACCATGCTTCAGTCTGAACAAGTTTGTTCTCTTGTAACAGTGTTCTAGAAGTCACATTTAAGGATATAACCATGCTTCAGTCTGAACAAGTTTGTTCTCCTGTAACAGTGTTCTAGAAATTTTCTAAAGACCATGCTTCATTTTGAGAAATATATTCTTGAGACAAAATTGAAGGGCTTTCTGGCATGTATCAGTGGGATGGTTGTACCCTATGACATGGTGTCACCGATCTTAAAGCTTTTCGTGAAATAGTGTTGCAGTGTGATTTCTTATAAAAACAAGAATTCAGTTTTCTTTTTGTGATTTCATCTTTCTTAAGACTCACAAAAATATATATTTTCTTTACATGATCATGTGTATTGTGTGGTTTGACTTGGTAGCAATAATGCTAGTTTTAGTAGGGTTACTTACTGAATTTACCAGCAATTAGAAAGAGTTACTTAACACACTTAACATACTTTTTGGCTTCATGGTATCAACTTGAAATTACATAACCCCTAAATCAACTTGAAATTATACAATCTCTTGAATCAGCTTGGAATTATACAATCTCTTGAATCAATTTTGAATTATACAATCTATGTTAATGTTACATTCAGCCATATTTCTTACTTGGTATCTTCTTATCTTTGGAAAAGTTCTATTGTTACCTGTTTTCTTAGAAAACTTATCTTTCTGTGAAATACCCTAGGAAGTTATGCAGTACTGAAACTATGAATTTCACTTAGAAATCTGAACAACCTTATAAACATTCTACACATAATATCAACTCTTGCCAATTATAGTAAACTAGTTTTGATAAGGTACAAAAACTGATCAGTCTTAAAACAAGAAGTGCACATACTTTTGAGGTGATCAATTTTAAAACAAGAACTACACATACTGTTGAGGTGATCAATTTTAAAACAAGAAGTGCACAAACTTTTAACAGTCAAAATAGGGCAAGAAAACAGTAGATGAAATAAAAAGGCATGGTAAAAATGCTGATGTGGATATTAATACTTTCAGTTTTGGAAAATGACACTGATATTTTGGGTTAGGCAAAGTTTCTATGTCAAAGATATGTAGTAGGCAAGGCTTTAATTTTGAATAAAAAAGGTAAGGTTTGAAGCCAGACTAAAGGAGTTCTTTTGCAGGTGCTAGAACAGCTGGTGATACATTGTGCAATTATTTTTTTGTGATCTAGCTGATGGAATGGCTCACACCCTGGAATGCGCTTCTGCTGCACAGCTTAATCAGCAGAAAATTATAACTGATGAAACTTATTTGATTAATTTATATATATATTTTCGATATATATTTATATTAAATGTGATTATTATAAGCCTTTTTTTAAGACTTAGTCTATACATCTGTTTTTTTTTTCTTTTATTTGGCTTTTTTATTATTTGAACTTTGTTTTACATAATTTTATCTAACATCACTCAAAATCATCACTTCCTCAAAGATTTAAAACAAAAAACAAGAAGAATAGATAATCAGAGTTATTTTTTTTATTTATTCATTATTAGAAATAAGCAAATTTAAAACATTTGAATTATGCTTGAATAATTCATTGATATATCACTAATGGTTTGCAAGAATAAAGCAGTGGCTCTTTGTGTGTTGTATTATTAATTAATGTATCTAAGTCTGATATATTATTTTTATTTCAGTGTAATTCAGTTGTTTGATGTTGTTTTCCCCAGGCAGTTATTTTCCTATTTTTATTTTCAGTTGTAAACATGTCTTTTAAGCTTACTGTCGCTATAAAATGCTTGCAGTGGTACAAAAATGCAGTGGTTCTCAAAAATGAAGTGGTACAAAAATGCAGTCACACATAATATAGTTTGTGTTTAGCTGTTTTGTAATATTTCCTGATAATACATACTTGCCTGAACAATGTAAAACCTGCATTCCACATACCACTGTCAGTATGAAATAGAATGGACTTACATTGAATGATGCATATTTGCTGTGTAAAAGAAGTTTTCTTAATCTTTGGTCATTTCAGTGCTTTGATTTTTTTCAAAAGTGATTGTCTTTCTTTTCTTATATGTCTGTATTTTGTAAAGCTGTTGACATGTAGATGATCAAAATGTCTAATATTTAATTAGGACCCTGTTTATCTATAATGTCAGATAAGAAACACAGTTAAGTTTTGATACAAAAATATCATTTAAAAATTTGTAACTTTGGTCATCATTTGGTCGGTTAACTTGTAATAATCTAAAATAAAGTTGATGGCTACTGAAGTTGTAAACAGGGTCTAAATAGCTAAAACACTCTGAGCTGAAGGCAGTTCTAATTTTTAGTTTGCTATTTCAAAATTTATTTTGGCAGAAGCGCTCTCTTTAACACGAATTACTAAATTTTGAAATGAAGATCTGTATTTTTATTCATGTATACTTTCTTTGATTTTATAATTTAAAATGGGCAGTCAATTTCAACTAAAGTTGATGAAGAAATAATAACTTACATAATACATAGTTAATTTTTTTAAATTCTTAATCCTAGTATTTACATAAAAAAGAAAATTTGTTCTTTCAATATTTGTTACGTGTTTGTCAACTGTTTATGTGGTTACTATATTATCTATGTTGTTTATCCACTGTTATAATTTGGCATGTCATTTGTTACTCTGCAACAGTCAGGAAGTTTCTTGTTCCAGGCATGCAATGATTAATTAGAACTCAGTGGTGTCGGAATATCACATAGCCTCATTTTGATGGCCAGTTTTCAAGATTTTGATGCTTATTTTATTATGACTCATTCTTATACCTATCTTTGCTAAATATCTAATATGGACTTGTCCATCTTTCAGTTTGGACAGATCCATTAATTATTTATGGGGGTGCTTATTTAAAGTATACTTACTTGAATGGTGTGTAATTGGTCTGCACTAGTCGCAAAGGCAAAATCATTTGCCTCCAGCAGGGTAAATGTTTAATACCTGTAAAAATGTAGTGATGTAAATTTCACAAAAACAAAATTTAAACAAAAACCAGCAACTTTGTACCATAAAAGGGTTTTATACACTGATTAGTAAATGTAAATATGTGTTTTATGATATTTCAAAAAAAATTTTATTTTTTTTTCATTTCCATAGTTAATGTTTTATTTATTGGGTATTTATAGTCTTATCAACTTTCTAATGACAGTGAAGTCATCTACTGCACCTCCATTTTTTGTAAGTGAAAAGGAAATGTGTCTAGAAGATAGGGCAGTGTCTCTGAATGGGCAAATCAGAATTGCTACTGGAACTTGAAATGCTCTGACATGTTGAATTCAATGTTGTCCTTAATGTTTTGACTTTACCTGTTCAGTAATGTGTTTCCCTTAAATTAAAATAACTATCAAAGTTTGGAATTGCCTGTCAGCAGTCAAGACAACATTAACATAAGGTGAAAGTCATTTGTTTTCATAATGGTGATGACCAATTCCTTGGCTGGTGTGTTATTGATTTTCAGGGAGAGAAAAATGGGCATGTAAAGACAAAACATTATGTTCCTATGTTTTTTTCATAATATTTGTCTGGGATTTCTTTTGTGTATAGCCCTTTGATGTGATCAGTGCAGAACTGTTGTAAGTATAATATAAAATAAGATTATACAGTAGTACTGCACTGAGCCATGAATTTGTTGTGTCATGGAAGATATTATTTTCCATAGAATTAATCACTTGTCAACTGAAAACTTTACAGTGCCAGAAGATGAGCTGGTTCGTGCTGACATTGTTATCCCTGAAGAAGTACCAAGTGAAGAAGTTGTGTCAGAAGTTTCCATTGAGGTGGAAGAGAGACCAACCACAGAAGCAACATTTGAGGCAAGTCTTGATAATGAAATTTACATTGGCATCCATTCAAATATGTATGGTCTTGAAAGGCTTAAACAGTCGGTATTCTAGACTCAAAGACCTATCCAAAGGTAAAAAAAGGCTCACTTCAAAGGCCCAAATAGGCTCAGTTGAAAGGCTCGATTAGGCTCAATTCAAAGGCACAAATAGGCTCAGTTTTTGGGATAAAACTGGTAAAAGTGTGGTACAGACTCCTTTTCTGAAAGAATTCCCCACTAAGTGCAGGCTATGAAAAGATAAAACAGTGCAAAGGCAATAGTACTATGGCGTACAAAACATATAAGCTGGAATAAAGGAAACAAAGGAAATAAAGGTCAAGGAAACTCAATAATGAGACAAACTTCAAATTAAGACCACTTTGCTCTAGTTCTTTTGGTATATCTTAGTACTGACTTTATGTACATGGAAGTGAGGGCTTCATTCTCATTCCAAATTTACTATGTAGGTTTCCATGGAAACAGAAGAAGTCGTGCCAGAGAAGAAACCTGTAGAAGAGGAAGAGGTCTCCATTGAATTGGCAGTAGAGGAATCGATTCCACAACCTCAAGGTACAATGCTTTTAAAATCAAGTATACCTCTTGAGAAGAACTTGATTGATACTTTGTTTAATAGACTCACACCTGATACTGTAAAAATATTTTGAAGCATTTTACATGCTTTGTTAAACTGAAATGAGAAAACTGAAAATAAATAATTTTACTTTTTGAAATGACATAATTATTTTAGTTCTTGTTTTAAAGTATCAAAAGTTCTTCAAAGTCATATGTATGTTGTACCCCTAGTATCTCTTCTAATCAGTTTACTAGAAAACTAAAGACATACCATGTACTTTCTACAACTTGTTTTACCTTATTTATTTCTTTAGCAACATTAATTTCAGTAGTTGTTAATGCTTAATTAGTTTTTTTTTTAACCACGCTTCTTCTGTTTAAAGGCTATAAGCTTATAAAGCAGTTAACAATTATTTAAAATAGAAAATAGTTTTGTAAGAGATGAAGTCTTAGCAAAATGAAAACAGAATCAATGCCGTAAGCAGTCTGAGGTTTTAATATGTTTTAGCCAGTGTGATACTTTCCTTTTCAAAACTTCAAATTTTATTCTGTATAAGCAAAATCCTTACTGGTGCATGTGAAAATCTCTTCAGAAATTGTCAGTTTTTCATAGCCACCCTGGCCCTTTATACAGTGCTTAAGTAACATGATTTAAAGATTTTGTTTACCAGTTTATACTAATTTTTCCTCTTTTACTTTTTAAACCTCTACTGTACTTATGTTTCCTCTTTTTACCTTTACAACCTCTTTTGTGTTTACATCATAGAAGTTTCCCTTGACCTGGAATTAAAAACAGACCAAGCATTCAAGATGCAAGACATTATCTCTGATACACCCCTTCAAACTGAGTCTGTCATAATAACTGCTGAAACCATTTTTAAAACAGATGTTTCCAAGACAGAGATCAGTGATAAAAAAGAAAAAGAATTTTCAGTTGAGCTTAAATATGAACAAGAGGTTTCTCATCAAGTAGAGGAAGTTTCTAGAGAAAAATCTGAAATAAAAGTGAAACCTGAAGAAATAACTGAGGTCATTGTCCAAGACCAAGAAGAAAAACAATTCAGTGTAACAGAAATGATACCAGCTGAAGAACTCAAACCAGCAGTCAAAAAAATATCTTCAGAAAAACTTGCAATTGAAATGAAACCAACAGAAGAATCCATAGTAACAATGGAAGAAGGTGATTTAGAATCTGTTGCAATTGAGGTTACCCAAATAGAGACAGTTACACCTATAGCAGAGGAAGTTTCTTTTGAAAAGGTTGAGCTTGAAGTCAGACCAAAAGAAAAAGCTGAAGTTTTTACTGAGGAGGAATTTGAAAAAGAAATGGTTATTACAAAGGTAACAGCAGCTGAAGAACTTAAACTTGAGATTGAGGAAATTCCTTCAACAGAGGCTGAATTTGAAATCAAAGAAATAGAAGAGACGAAAGTGACGGAAGCTGAAGAAGCTGAACAGGAAATAACTACTTCTGAGCTTACACGTGTAGAAGAGGTTTCAGCTATTACAGAAGAAGTTACCACAGAAAAAGCTGAAGTTGAAATGAAACCAGAAGAAATTGCTGAGGTTTGTGCGCAAGACAAAGAAGAAAAACAGATCACTGTAACAGAAGTTATACCACCTGAAGAACTTAAACCAGCAGTCAAGGAAATAACTTCTGAAAAACATGAGTTTGAAATGAAACCAACAGAAGAATCCATAGTAACAATGGAAGAGGCTGATATAGAATCTGTTGCAACTAAGGTTACCCCGATAGAGAAAGTAACACCTGTAGCAGAAGAAATTCCTTTAGAAAAAGTTGAACTTGAAGTTAGACAAAAAGTAAAAGCTGAAGTTTCTACTAAAGAGGTCATTGAAAAAGAAACAAGTATTACAGAGGTTACATCAGCTGAAAAACTTAAACTTGAGATTGAGGAAATTCCTTCAACAGAGGCTGAATTTGAAATCAAAGAAATAGAAGAGACGAAAGTGACTGAAGCTGAAGAAGCTGAACAGGAAATAACTACTTCTGAGCTTACACGTGTAGAAGAGGTTTCAGCTATTACAGAAGAAGTTACTACAGAAAAAGCTGAAGTTGAAATGAAACCAGAAGAAATTGTTGAGGTTTGTGCTCAAGACAAAGAAGAAAAACAAATCAGTGTAACAGAAGTTATATCACCTGAAGAACTTAAACCAGCAGTCAAGGAAATAACTTCTGAAAAACATGAGTTTGAACTGAAACCAACAGAAGAATCCATTGTAACAATGGAAGAGGCTGATATAGAATCTGTTGCAACTGAAGTTACCCCGATAGAGAAAGTAACACCTGTAGCAGAAGAAATTCCTTTAGAAAAAGTTGAACTTGAAGTAAGACCAAAAGAAAAAGCTGAAGTTTCTACTGAAGAGGTCATTGAAAAAGAAA
This sequence comes from Cyclina sinensis, assembly GCA_012932295.1. Taxonomy (NCBI): domain Eukaryota; kingdom Metazoa; phylum Mollusca; class Bivalvia; order Venerida; family Veneridae; genus Cyclina; species Cyclina sinensis. The sequence goes on along the minus strand of JAAONU010000009.1, from coordinate 28,645,786 downwards.
TAGGTATTACAGAGGTTACATCAGCTGAAGAACTTAAACTTGAGATTGAGGAAATTCCTTCAACAGAGGCTGAATTTGAAATCAAAGAAATAGAAGAGACTAAAGTGACTGAAGTTGAAGAAGCTGAACAGGAAATAACTACTTCTGAGCTTACACGTGTAGAAGAGGTTTCAGCTATCACCGAAGAAGTTACTACAGAAAAAGCTGAAGTTGAAATGAAACCAGAAGAAATTGTTGAGGTTTGTGCCCAAGACAAAGAAGAAAAACAAATCACTGTAACAGAAGTTCTACAACCGGAAGAACTTAAACCAGCAGTCAAGGAAATAACTTCTGAAAAACATGAGTTTCAAATGAAACCAACAGAAGAATCCATAGTAACAATGGAAGAGGCTGATATAGAATCTGTTGCAACTGAGGTTACCCCGATAGAGAAAGTAACACCTGTAGCAGAAGAAATTCCTTTAGAAAAAGTTGAACTTGAAGTAAGACCAAAAGAAACAGCTGAAGTTTCTACTGAAGAGGTCATTGAAAAAGAAATAGGTATTACAGAGGTAACAGCAGCTGAAGAACTTAAACTTGAGATTGAGGAAATTCCTTCAACAGAGGCTGAATTTGAAATCAAAGAAATAGAAGAGACTAAAGTGACTGAAGCTGAAGAAGCTGAACAGGAAATAACTACTTCTGAGCTAACACGTGTAGAAGAGGTTTCAGCAAACACAGAAGAAGTTACCACAGAAAAAGCTGAAGTTGAAATGAAACCAGAAGAACTTGTTGAGGTTTGTGCTCAAGACAAAGAAGAAAAACAAATCTCTGTAACAGAAGTTATACCACCTGAAGAACTTAAACCAGCAGTCAAGGAAATAACTTCTGAAAAACATGAGTTTGAAATGAAACCAACAGAAGAATCCATAGTAACAATGGAAGAGGCTGATATAGAATCTGTTGCAACTGAGGTTACCTCAATAGAGGAAGTAACACCAGTAGCAGAAGAAATTCCTTTAGAAAAAGTTGAACTTGAAGTAAGACCAAAAGAAAAAGCTGAAGTTTTTACTGAGGAGGAATTTGAAAAAGAAATGGGTATTACAAAGGTAACAGCAGCTGAAGAACTTAAACTTGAGATTGAGGAAATTCCTTCAACAGAGGCTGAATTTGAAATCAAAGAAATAGAAGAGACTAAAGTGACTGAAGCTGAAGAAGCTGAACAGGAAATAACTACTTCTGAGCTAACACGTGTAGAAGAGGTTTCAGCTATCACAGAAGAAGTTCCTACAGAAAAAGCTGAAGTTGAAATGAAACTAGAAGAAATTGTAAAGGTTTGTGCTCAAGACAAAGAAGAAAAACAAATCGCTGTAACAGAAGTTATACCACTCGAAGAACTTAAACCAGCAGTCAAGGAAATAACTTCTGAAAAACATGAGTTTGAAATGAAACCAACAGAAGAATCCATAGTAACAATGAAAGAGGCTGATATAGAATCTGTTGCAACTGAAGTTACCCCGATAGAGAAAGTAACACCAGTAGCAGAAGAAATTCCTTTAGAAAAAGTTGAACTTGAAGTTAGACCAAAAGAAAAAGCTGAAGTTTCTACTGAAGAGGTCATTGAAAAAGAAATAGGTATTACAGTGGTTACATCAGCTGAAAAACTTAAACTTGAGATTGAGGAAATTCCTTCAATAGAGGCTGAATTTGAAATCAAAGAAATAGAAGAGACTAAAGTGACTGAAGCTGAAGAAGCTGAACAGGAAATAACTACTTCTGAGCTTACACGTGTAGAAGAGGTTTCAGCTATCACAGAAGAAGTTACTACAGAAAAAGCTGAAGTTGAAATGAAACCAGAAGAAATTGTTGAGGTTTGTGCTCAAGACAAAGAAGAAAAACCAATCACTGTAACAGAAGTTATACCACCCGAAGAACTTAAACCAGCAGTCAAGGAAATAACTTCTGAAAAACATGAGTTTGAAATGAAACCAACAGAAGAATCCATAGTAACAATGGAAGAGGCTGATATAGAATCTGTTGCAACTGAAGTTACCCCGATAGAGAAAGTAACACCTGTAGCAGAAGAAATTCCTTTAGAAAGAGTTGAACTTGAAGTAAGACCAAAAGAAAAAGCTGAAGTTTCTACTGAAGAGGTCATTGAAAAAGAAATAGGTATTACAGAGGTAACAGCAGCTGAAGAACTTAAACTTGAGATTGAGGAAATTCCTTCAACAGAGGCTGAATTTGAAATCAAAGAAATAGAAGAGACGAAAGTGACTGAAGCTGAAGAAGCTGAACAGGAAATAACTACTTCTGAGCTTACACGTGTAGAAGAGGTTTCAGCTATTACAGAAGAAGTTACTACAGAAAAAGCTGAAGTTGAAATGAAACCAGAAGAAATTGTTGAGGTTTGTGCTCAAGACAAAGAAGAAAAACAAATCAGTGTAACAGAAGTTATATCACCTGAAGAACTTAAACCAGCAGTCAAGGAAATAACTTCTGAAAAACATGAGTTTGAACTGAAACCAACAGAAGAATCCATTGTAACAATGGAAGAGGCTGATATAGAATCTGTTGCAACTGAAGTTACCCCGATAGAGAAAGTAACACCTGTAGCAGAAGAAATTCCTTTAGAAAAAGTTGAACTTGAAGTAAGACCAAAAGAAAAAGCTGAAGTTTCTACTGAAGAGGTCATTGAAAAAGAAATAGGTATTACAGAGGTTACATCAGCTGAAGAACTTAAACTTGAGATTGAGGAAATTCCTTCAACAGAGGCTGAATTTGAAATCAAAGAAATAGAAGAGACTAAAGTGACTGAAGTTGAAGAAGCTGAACAGGAAATAACTACTTCTGAGCTTACACGTGTAGAAGAGGTTTCAGCTATCACCGAAGAAGTTACTACAGAAAAAGCTGAAGTTGAAATGAAACCAGAAGAAATTGTTGAGGTTTGTGCTCAAGACAAAGAAGAAAAACAAATCTCTGTAACAGAAGTTATACCACCTGAAGAATTTAAACCAGCAGTCAAGGAAATAATTTCTGAAAAACATGAGTTTGAAATGAAACCAAAAGAAGAATCCATAGTAACAGTGGAAGAGGCTGATATAGAATCTGTTGCAACTGAGGTTACCTCAGTAGAGGAAGTAACACCAGTAGCAGAAGAAATTCCTTTAGAAAAAGTTGAACTTGAAGTAAGACCAAAAGAAAAAGCTGAAGTTTATACTGAGGAGGTTATGGAAAAAGAAATAAGTGTTACAGAGGTTAAAGCAGCTGAAGAACTTAAACTTGAGGGTGAGGAAATTCCTTCAACAGATGCTGAGGAAATATCCATAGAAAAGCTTAAAACTGAAATAAAGGCTGATAACTCTGGAGTAACTGATAAAGCACTCACTGATCTCTGTTTTGAAAAGCCCGTGAAAGAATTGGATTTAGAGAAAGTAGAACTTGGACATATGAAACAAATTCAGAAAACAGAATTAGGTGTTGAAGTTGTTTACGGTAGAAGGTCAGAGGGGGAGGTATCAGTAGAATTCGAACAGCCAATGAAAGGTATAGGAGCATGGGATAATGTTTTGATTTTTCTTTCATGTCAGATTTGCATGATTCAAAGACAGAGCAGCATCAATATACTGTACAGTGTGGCATGAAATTGCTGGTTGAACTGTTTTCATCTTTTTTACAATTTCTTAAGTACTTCTGCAGGATATTCAAGATGTTACACTGATGAAGAAATACAATTTCTAAATGTATTTTGTTGTCATAGATGAATTGAATTTGACATGAATTGGTAACATATTCAGTACAAGTAAAATGTTTTGTTTTTGTTAATGCTAGGTAATTTCTATCTGGAATGAGCATAAGAAATTTATATTTATATTTTTTGGAAATATTTTTGTACTTTTATCTCCATTTAACGGTATTTCAATGTATATGTTGCATCTTGCTTCAAAGACTCCCACATTATTACTTTCTTCAAAATCAGCAATAATTTGTTGGTTCAATTATTTGAAGTGAGATATGAGACATAGCTTATATAGACATGACATACTTTACTATGCAATGAATTTTGTAATTTCTCAGCTATTTGTTGCATTGTGATTCTATAAACTATAGATTTAAAAGAGCTGTTAGGGTTTTAGAAATGCTCTAAATAAATAGACGTCTGTTATATAGTAAAATGTAGCTTTTACTCATTACAGTGTAGTTTTATAAACTATAAACTTGAGTGGTTCTTTTTGGTCTCCATTTTGTGGGAGATCATTTATGTGTGTGACTGAATATTATAACTAGCCATTTTTAATGTGCATTTTTTGTCAGTATTGCTACAAAAGACTGACAAGTTATTTGTTGAATTTCTCTGTTCAGTGTCGTTTGTCAAAAAGTGTTCTGATTGCCTTGAAATATTTTTAACTGAAGAGTTCCAGTTTTGATTAATAGTTTCTATGTCCACTACAACATACACTAATCAGGGCAATGAAATAGTGTAGCTCACTTAAACACAGTCGATACAAACGTTTTCAAATTTGAAATGTCAAATGTGAAAAATTTTTATGGTAGGAAAATTGCTTTGTGGACTGGGGGAGGGGGTGGGGGGGGGGGGCTGTAATTATTCTTTTCTTTATTTATAACTTTTTATTTAATAAAGTAAGATTTTTTGAAACCTTATTTCTCTTATTGCCAACAAGATACATATTGTTACACCTTGTACTAGCATAGCAGTAAATGTATTCCATCGGTTCTTAGGCACAAACTAACAGTTTTAAAGGTTTGTGAAATAACAAAAAAAGGTGGTACAGAAATGAGCATTAGTGTTTAGAAAGAGGACTTACTACTTTTTTCAGTGGCAACCTGAATTATGTCTTGGAAACTAAATTCAAAAACCTTCAATAATGAAAAAAATATAGTTGTCAAATGAGTATTTCTGTAGCAGCTTTGGTTTTGTTTAAGCATAGGACCTCTTTCTGTAACACAGCTCATGCATAACCTAACATATAACATTATCATATATATGTATCATACTCGTGCTTAAAACACATATGTAATCTAGAAATCATATAATCTTTAACCAGGTGAAGATGTAGAAGAAGAGATAACAATTGAAGAGGAATACCTCTCAGAGAAAGAGAAACAAGTTGGTATGTAACCATAGTAACCAGTGACCTTTTCTGAAACAGATTTAACTTGACATTGAGTAACTTCATGGTTGTACTGTTCTAGACGATAAATGACAAATACATCTTTAAAACTATGACTGCTAAATTTTATTAAGTTTTATAACCTATTAATGCTTAGCGTCTACAAATGTAGACATAGACAAACAGTGCAGACCCAGAACAGATGCTGCAATATGTGGCATTTGATCAGAGTCTACAGTGATTGCATAAAGGACTTCCTTCCCTGAATAGAATGAAATTGAAAATTTATACCAGAAAACCCTTTTAATTAAAAATAGACTTGACCAACTAACAAGGTTTGCATAGTCCATTTGACATATATGGGTTTTGTTAACTACTAAGGTTTGATGAACAGACATAGAATAGTACATACTTTACAGGTAATCAGTGCACTACAAATAAGTAAAGAGAATTAATAACATATAATAACATATTAACATATTATATTAATAATATATAAAAAAAGAACATCAGTTTTAATGAACAAATAATTTTTTTCTGTCACTTCATGTTTTTACTGTCAAACCGACTGTCAAACATTAAAAATGTTGATACATGATTTCCCGGGGGGGGCACTCACTATATATTGGGTGGTGGGGAGGTTCTGACAAACGGGGGTATTTTTTTCATATTTTTGTCTACAATGGGGTATGTCATTTTTACTTTGTCTCTGAAGGGGTCTGTAAAATCTAGTCTCTAATGGGGTTATAATTAGCAAAGTTAATTCTACCATGGGGTTGTAACTGAATCTTACTCATAGCAGGTCGGCATCTTTATTGGATTATAACAATACCCTACCATTTTAGAGCTTATCTCATAATTATTATATAAATTACATCCCTTATCACAATCTCTAAGTATTGCACAGCAGGAAATAACATCTGCACCACCCAGACAAGAAAGTGGTGAAAGGCGGTCCATGAGAGCAAGGACTGACATCTATGTAATATCAGTTTGTAAATCGGTCGGTCTTGCAGTCGAAATATTGAGACTAGGACTGTCATTGAGTTTACGTCTTAATTTATCTTGTTAATATAAAATTATGCTTCATACTGTCTTAAAATTTTATGATATAAATGTATAAACACCTGAAAAAGGGGTGTATGATTTTGCATGTTGGTCTACAATGGGGTTTCTAAGATGCCTAAAAAGTCTACGATGGGGTTGCGTATTCAGGAAAAAGTAGTCTACAATGGGGTCGGGGTTCAAGACCTCTATCCGAACCTCCCCGCCAAAATTTTTTCAAGTACCCCCCCCCGGGCATGATTTATTAACTGAACAATTAAGAAAATCCATTGCCCAGTAGACTGTCAGTCATAATTATTTATATGAAATAGAATCATTGCTTAGTGGATAGGTAATGGAACAATTATCAGTGTTGTTGCTATTTCCTGTATTTACAGAAGAAGAAAAAGAAACCATCTCAGATGAGGAAACCAAAGTTCCTGAACATGGTTAGTGTCTGAGTGAATTTCTCCAAATAGTAATCTTCTTAAACTTGAATCTCTTAGATACCTAGATTTCCCAGATCTCAAGGATTTCAGACCATACTTGTATTAATGCCACATTTATGATAGTTTCACCAGAAGAAGACACTGAATTTGTCAAATCATCATGTGTAATTATTAATTCTCTTGTTTATTTATCAAGCATATTTGCATAGATTTATAAATAACTTCATTAGTTAGTGAGGACAAAATGATACCTTGTAGTCTTGTTTGTACCAAAGATTACAGAACTGTTTATTTGTTTATGCAGTTGTGGAGGAACAGGAGGTCAGAATGGCCCCAGAGTTTACCAATCAGCTAGAAGATATAGTCACCACAGATGGAGGAAAAGCTGAGTTCACATGCATCATCAAGGGTGAACCCTTGCCAACAGTCACATGGCTCAAAGACAACACAGAAGTTGAAGAAAGTGATGAATTCCAGGTCATATTTGAAGATGGTGTGAGCATACTGAAAATTCCAGATGTTTACCCAGAAGATGCTGGTAAATACACAGTGGTGGCCAAGAATGAACTTGGAACGGCTATGTCAACTGCTGAACTTATTGTTGAAGGTAATTGTTGTTGTTGTTTTTTTTAATTTGCTACAAGACAATTAAAGTCAGCTGAAGGCTAAGCAAAGATTGGACCGAGACAAAGGGCTTTATAATTCAAATAGAGTTGGTCCATTCTTGCCCCAGGTCCTTGAGTTTAGTAGTCTTTGTCTGTTTATAATCATCCCTTAAGCATAGCTACAAAAATCTAGTTGGGACAGTTCTCGGCAATGGTTGATGCAAGTTATGATATTGTCAATAAAAAAAATTAATCTCAGTACTTCAAAACAAGAGGGCTTAAGAGTGAGATGGGGTTTAAAGGGATAGTTGTGCATGTTGGAATCCATAACAACTACAAAAAAAAGAATATATGAAACAGCGCTTCTAAAGCTGTAAACAGTTCTCCGATGCAATCCTTTTATAGCAGTCTGCTATGTATAACACAGCTCTGAGCTTGTAAAATTCTGGTTGGGCCTTTTTTTTTTGTCAGATAGTAAGCCCAGTGGACCTGTAAGAATTTAACTTTATGACCTTACATTTTATTGTTTGGGCTTTTGAAATTAGATTTGGACCTGTGCATTTTTAGGGGCCAAAACTCGAATGGCCATTGAAACATTATTTCACAGACTGTTATGGTTAGTTTTAATTAGAAAACACATTATGAAAGGCTTAATAGCTAGTAGGTAGCAAATCATAGTAGTCAGATATATTTATAAATAGTTTTCTGACAGATACACATTTAAAGGTCTTAGCAGGAAAAGTTTTAGAGGTGAAAAGTCTGTCAACCAGTCTATCTGGCTTACTTATATAGGTTTTTGCTGAGGAGAGGTTCGAAGTTTGTTTTGACTACCTGTTACATGTTTATGCTTAAATTAAGCACAAATTCCAGAACAAGAGAAACAATCAGCCATAATTTTATAAAGACTGATTTGATATTCTTGTGAATTTTAGGATAGATCTAGATCTTAACATAAGATTGCAGTATCTTGTGACTTACAAGTCAGTCTAGCCCACCAGTTTTAAGATAGTATATAAAAATGTTTGCAAATTGAAAAAAAAAATCCAGAAATTGTGTCTCAATTTTATTTCTAATTGAAATTAGGACATACAGGCAGTAAAACAGTGTAATGGAGTGGCTGCTAAGTAGGGGTGATTGTATGTCAAAGGGTCTGCCTCTTCTCAAACAAAAGTAACATTGACTCAGTCAGTCATTTTAAAGAGGCTGTACTCCAGATTTGACATAAAAAAAAAATTTTTCATAAATTATATATTTAGATGCCGTGAGATTATAACAACATAATATTTTACTTCAAAACTGATTCAAACTCTGGACCCTCATGTTAACAAAATATTTCCAACGCTTTTACTGTCACCACCATCGCCGCATGTGATATTACAGATATTTACTTTAAATCTTATATGATATAGTTATACCGTCGCGTTAAGGTATAGCACTTTGAAAGGGAAAAAAAATCAATTTATAATGTAATTATTTGACATATTTTTTGTCAGTAAGTTATTTTTTAAGCATTAGTCATAAATATTACAAGAAATTTATAATACAAGAAAACTTTCTTTTTTTGTCATCTGGAGCACAGCCCCTTTAAACCTTTTGAATGAATTAAGTTAATGCAGAATTATTACAAACACCTAAAATACAAGTTTAGGTCTTTGGACTTTTACTAAACTTTTCACTGTTTACGCGGACAAAATGCAAGGGATAGAATGTAACTTAGCACCGTTTCCAAGAAACCGTACCACAATGCATTGCGTGACAATAGAGTGTTTCCTGGTTTCAGTTTTCAGCATGCAAGTGAAATAAAGTTTAAAAGACATTAGGATTATATCATCAATTAACGTGAGGCTTGCTTTGGGCCTTTCAGGTATACTGAAGACTTGATTAATTACTAGAAAAGAGCTGTCAATGTTCGATAATTCGTCACTAGATTGTAATTGGCAGTTGAACAGAATTTTGTCTTGGAGGCTGCTGCTGGAATATTTTAACTTACGCAGATTTTTGATAGTTTTGATTTTGGCAGAATCCATTACCGAATGAAAATATTGCCAGTACAAAAAAAGCTGAATATTTTCAAAGATCCTGTAAAGTAATAGCCAATGAATATTGTAATTTAACTTAGGCTTGAAGTTGAAAAAAAATCGGTCTTCCATATTGCAATGGAGTTAAAAACATGTACTAGTCTAAATAATGTTAAGTTATTTAATTGATCAGTCTCAAGTCAAGTCATGGAATATTTATTTATCAAGTCGGGTATAATAACAAAATTAATGAAGAAACAAGCTCTGAAGAGCTTGTAAAGCAGACTTGATCAACTGAGTCAAATGGAAGTATAAAGAACTCAGCAATGGTATTGGACAAGGCCATTTTATCTGGCAAGTTGAGAAATGTAAAATGACTTCTAAGTAAAACTTTATTAATCTTTTTAGAGTATTTTAAATGAAATTTGTTTCTTTGAGTTTGTCCATAAAGAAAGTTTGTTTAAGTTTAGGAGAGATAGGACTGGCTGTGAGACAGTTGGCTAAACTGAGGGATATTGAAATTTTTAGAATATTAGATAGTTGTTTATTTCATCATGAAAGTCTTATTAACTGTTTTCAGCTGTGGAGGAGGAGTTCATTCAGCCATCCTTCCAGCAGAAACCAAAGTTCCAAAATGTGGATGAGGGTACGACAGTCACCTTCATGGCCAGGGTTGTAGCCATGCCCAAACCAGATGTAAGTTGCCTTGTATTTTCATGTTATGCAGTGGCTGAGTATCTTTTGTAAATTGCTCTATAATTATTGTAAAATATTTGTTCATTTTAAAAAATAGCTAAAACTTGAGATCAGTTTGGTCATACAGTGGTCAAAGTATTCAAGATGCCAACAGGACATAATGCTTCAGTTTTGACTTTAGATATGTATGTGCCAGATGAAAAAATAGAGGGCAAGTTTTATTGTTTCAAAATCGCTATCATTGCCAATAATTTTTTACCTTTATACTGAGACCATTACTTCTTGAAATTCAGGGAATGCTTTGTCAGGAAGTGCTTCAGTTTCAGATTCAAACCTATATATATGAGCAGTTGCAAGAGCTCTAGAAAGGAGTGGAAATTAGTTTTATGTTCCAAGAAAATACTTTCACAAATACTGTAAAATAAAACACAATAATGGCTTATCATTGGAAGTTCAAAACAAAATTTCTGTATCAAATTTCACAGATCTACTGGAGTTATAATGGTGTACAGATTGAAGAAGATGATCTTCACACAGTCGAGATCATTGAAGATGTACATGTTTACACAGCCACACTTACTATACAGGCAGTCACACCACAGGAGGCTGGCACATACAAGTGTGTTGCTATCAATGAGGCTGGTGAAGAAACTGTCTCTGCATCTCTCATTGTTAAAGGTAGGGAAAATTATTTTTTTCTTTCTTTTGATTTTAGTTGGTTGCTTTAAATTTGGCCAGTTAGAAAGTTAGACTTCTGTTTTGTAATGCCCTAAAGTGGTCATAGGGTCATTGTTTATGTAAAGTCATTTAAAACACCTATAACATTGAATGGATGAAAACGATTAAGTAAATGGTTGTCATGGAAACCTTATTTTTTTTACAGAAGCTCCTGTCCAGAAAGACCTTAGAGATCAGCTGAAGACAAAAGTGTAAGTGTTGAAAAAAGTAAAAGAAAAACAAGTAAATGTTGGGTTCGGGTACTCAAAACTTGTTGTATAACAAACACTTGATGGAATGTTCTGCTTGAGCAAGTTTTTTTTGTAGAATGTTACTGCAGAAAAGTGTGTATTTGGGGAATACATAATTCTGGCAGTATTTAACAGAAGAGTGTTTACAGGCTTTGAAAGAATAACATTTGTCAGCATGTTATAGGGGAGATAATTAGATATGCATCTTAAGTAAGGGAGATATCAAAGAATAAATGAGATTTGGAAGGGAGTTAACATGATACATTTATAGTGGCATGGTTTTTTTTTTTACTGTTTTTAGCATCTCTAAATTTAATTTCATTATGTCTGCTTCATATTTTTATTCAGACTAAAAGAAAAGTATGGTGCATGGCTGTTTTAATCAGTAGTCAAGTTGTAGATTTTGTAGATGCTAACATGAGAGGATTGTTTAAGGTGGATGGACATCCTTTGAACTGAATTCTACTTTTATTTTAGAATTTTGTTAAAGCAACTGACCTCAACATTATTCCCCATTGCATGAAACAGAAAATGTTTATGTATAGTTGTATTTGTAAATTTAGTTCCTGACTTATTTTTGTTGCAGAAACACTGGAAAAAATAATTTGTCATAAGTAAATATTTTACCTTATTAGTCATTAGGTAGAAACTTATTTCTTATTGTAAATTAAGTGCACAAAAATAAATAGCAAGAATAAAATTGTTGCTTATCATTGTTCTTACTAGAGGGTCATGGGTTTGAATCCTGCCACAAACTTGATTTTTTTCTCGATTTTTAAGCTGAATAAAAGCATAAAATTATGTTTTTGGCATCATTGATTTTAAGGAAAACAATAATTTAAGCTGAAATCTGGAGATCAGTGGCTTTATGGTTTGAAATTGATCAGAGATGTTTTCTGTCTTTAGATTTAAAAGATATTTCCCTTCTAATACAAACTTGGGTGTCCATCTTACCTGTGGTTTATTGCCTTACTTTTAACTGTATAGATGTATGTTTGTTTTAATGTAGCAAAACTAAGGTTGGCTTTAAGAAGGGCCCAGAGCAGAAGGATTTCAGAAGCAGTCTCCACACTATGGTGTAAGTTATATCAGTCCTTAAGATCTCTTACCCTGTGGAATTTACCAGTTTATTATACCCATTGTTAAATTTTGAACCATTCACTTTAACCTTATGTTCTTCATGGTTTGAAAACTTTACTATTATTGTCCATGGACTTTGTCTGAATTTGAACACTATTACTGAGGCATCGTACATTTTACCCTTCAACTGTGAAATCAGTTTGATGTGCACATTGGTATATTGGCACCATTCCACAGTGTCTGTTTCCCCTTGCAACCTTTTGAACAACTATGATCATATAGTAATGTTGGGAAGCAGTCACAGTTGTCTGTCATTTTACCTTATTACCCACCCTATGAGAAAGTTTTTTGGAACCAGTCTGCCTTATTGTTATCCCCAGCTGTGAAGTATGACCTATATATGTATATGTTTAATGCACCATTTCTCTAGGTTTTTGTCGATTGTTTGCACTGCCATACTGCTATGCGAGGGCCCAACACACCTTCTCTGAACATGCTTGTTATGAATTGAAAACAATGCAATAGACACTACCTGAAAATCTTAAACACTATGATGTTGCTTTTGAAACTTTCCCCTTAATTTTTCTGATGGGGGTAAACAGTTGTTTTGCTCTACTTGCATGAGGTTTGATGCATGCTTTGATATCCACATCACTGATGAAATTACCTTTAACTAAATTATTAAGAGTTAAATTTGTCTGTGTTTTTTTGCTTTGATGAATTCATGTTGTGAAGTACTAACATATAAAATTATTGATTTTCAAGCTTCTTTAAAAGTTACCAAGATTGCTAATTTTTGTATTAAAAAAAACTAAAGTAGCTATAATTGAATGCTGAGTTTGTATTAATGAAATTGTATTTGAATTTATAGTCTTTCATTTACTGAAATGGCTTTTGTTGAAGCTGTGCTAGCTTTTTTGAAACTTGCAGAGTTTTTATGAATGGACTTTTTGGATGAAAAGGCTTCTTTTGATATATTTTTGCAGAAATCTTGCTGTAGGTTTGAAAATAAATGGAGTGATTTTTTTTATGATTTATTGATTGTTGATATTTTGGACAGAATGTTAATTGTTGTTGTGTTTTTGCTTTGCATGCTATAGTAAAACTAAGGAAGGTGTCAGAACAGATGCTGAACAAGTGGATTTCAGGGAAAACCTCAAAACCAAAGTGTAAGTACTGTACAATATGCCAGAAATAATCTCAAAACCAAAGTCATTCTGTTATGCAGATGTAAATAATCTTACAACCAAAGTGTATGCAGCACAGAATAATTATTTAAACAGAATATTCAGTTAATTGCACACATATATAATATTCATATACTTAATGACAAGTCATAGCCCTTTTTTTTTCAATGAAAAAAAGCATTGACATGTAATATTCATTCAGAAATAAACATCATATGATTGCAGCATAACACATGTACTCAAAATGCTTTTATCTTCAGTATAACACAACCAAATTTTTTCAGAACTAAACAAAAAGTCCTTGGCAGGCAAAAATATCTTCTGAGTATTTCATCCAGTATGCCATTTTTCATTTATTAGTTCTTTCAATATTTTCTTGTCGCAGAGAGACAAAGGTTGGAGTAAAATTTGATGCTGAGCAAAAGGACTTTAGGGACAAACTTGTCACGAAAGTGTAAGTTCTGTCACAAGTTTTCTTGTAGATTTTTTTATATTGATCAGTTATACACAGTCAGAATTCCTCTCTAATGAGAAACTGGTTTCTAGGATAACAAATTAATTCAGTTACCATAAGGTTTTTGTTAATGAAAATACATGAAAATGAAAAAGTTCATGTGCCCCAACCCTATCTATACTTCTTATTTCAAGTAAGTATATATAAATATTCCCCAACTCCTCACACACACACCCAATAATGTTTACAGGCAGACTAGATAATTGATCTTCGAAATTTTATATTGACAGAAAAAGTCTGAGAAAAAGACAACAGAAAAACAAACGGTAAAACAAACTGAACCAATGAAATGTTGCCTGATTGATACAGTACATTCAGTTTAGCCTTTGGAATGTGCAGTAAATTTGGACCTTATCCATTTCCCTGAGTGACAAAATAAACCAGACAGTTGTTGCCTTTAAAAGAATGTTCCACTAAGAAAATACCTGTCATTACTTGAATATGAAACTGAAACCAAGCCACTGAAATTTTGACTTAACACAAAAAGTATACATGAATATCCTTTTGTCTTAATTATTATGCTTGATGCCTGTGTGCTTTTCACAAGGGAAAAATAAAATGCTAATTAATATTATTCCCCCTCTTACATATTCATGATTTATAGATGATATACCTGTATATGTATTGTACAACTTACCAGACAGACCATATATGCCACTTGTTCTTACCAACAACCAGAAACGTGTATGAATGTATTATGTTTGTGAAAAGCATGTATAATTTATTTGCCATAGAAATGTATTTAAATACAAGAATGATTTTGCTTCTCAGGGAACATGTTCATTGAATTTTACTTCGAAAAATTGGACTGTCTACTGCTTACTCTGGAAAAAAAGAATGGGCAGTCTTTGCATTTATTAGAAAACTTATTTGGCTTAATTAGCAGAAAATTAAAGTTGTGACTGAAGAAAAAAGGATGGAATAATTACCCCTTGAAATGAAACATACAAAGCATTATGTGTATATCTTATGAAATATCATATGCACACTTTGCTACATTGGCTTTGCAAATTATTTTAAGGAAAAGAAAAATTGCAGAATATATGCAGATCACCCAGACAAGCAGATCATTTTCTTGTTTAATTTGCATGGTACCTATTGTTTTATTGAATTGCATTTTGTTACTTTCGCATGTCCAGTGATACCAAAGTCGGAGAAAGGTTTGAGGCTGAACAGATGGACTACAGGGACAGTTTAAAAACTAAAGTTGACACAAAAGTCGGTCTGAAATTTGAGGCTGAACAGGTTGATTATCGCGACTCACTCAAGCGGAAGGTTGACACTAAAGTCGGGGAACATTTTGACGTTTTACAAGTAGATTACACTGAAGCCCTCAAAAGAAAAGTTGATACACAAGTGGGCAAACAGTTCGAAACACTTCAAGTAGATTACACAGGTGCCTTAAAAAGAAAAGTTGACACAAAAATTGACGAACATTTTGAAACAATTCAAGTAGATTACACAGACGCGTTGAAAAGAAAAGCAGACACAAAATCAAGAGAGTCCGAACATTACGCGGCTGAACATTACGAGGCCGAACAGAAAGACTACAGAGAAGTCTTAAAAACTAAAGTGGAAACAAAAATCGGTGAAAAGTTTGAAATGGAACAAGTAGACTATCGAGTTACTTTGAAAAAGAAAGTGTAAGTTTAAATACCATGTGGTGTTTTTTCTTTTAGGAAAAATTCTGTACACTGCAGTTACAGTTTAATTTTGTACTTACCAAGTTGAAAAATGTTGGTGGTGGGTTTTAATATTTATAATTTACCCAGAACTGTAATCATTGTAAATACCAGTCTAAATTTTGGAGCTGAATTAATTAAAGGTTTTTAAACTTGCAGAAATTCAAAGAATTTATTGTAGATATGTAATTTGCGGTTAGGTATTGTGAAACGTTTGCTTCAGAGAAAGTTTGAAAGTAGAAAGTTAAAAACTTCAGTTAAAAAGAAACTATCTTAAGCTAATATGAAGGTTAATGCAATAGCTTAAAAACCAGTGAATTAAATCATGAATAAATGCTTATACAAATATGGTAATAGAACTTTGGATCACTTGGCATGGAACATGGGTCAAGCATTCATGTGTGCCTTACTAATAACTAATTAATAAATAATGCAAAAGCATATGGTAGTTTGTGTAAAACTAATTTGCATGTCATGTGTGTGTTTTTTTCTGCATGTATAGAGAGACGAAATTTGGACAGACATTTGGAACAGAGCAAATTGATTATACAGGTGTCCTAAAATCTAACAAGTAAGTACTAACACCATTGTGTATTTAGTCATAATCTAGTTAAATGATAAGAATATCTAAGACTTTTAAGTGTCATGAATATTCATTGCTTCTAAGTGAGCATGAATATTGATTAATTTTAATTAATATGCATTTTTATCATTTAATCTGTAATGAAATTTCATCATTTAACAGGGTAACAAAAGTCACTATGATACAAACATCATTAATTTTGATAAGATTCATTTTGAAAGATCTGATTGAAAGGAAATGTAATTTCACTGTATGAAAGTTTTGATACTACCATAAGTTTAGAGTTTGAATCATGACTTCTCCTTGATATCCATTTTTTGTACAAAATTCTTCAAACCCTTTTCAGTATATTGGTAATCTGGTGCTTTGCCTTTGCTCTGATTTTATTTGCTGTTTTTAACTTGCTTTTAGTGACTGTCAAAAGACCTTAAGAGATGCCTCTAAAGTCAAAAGAGTGTAAGTCTTATATTTTGTGAACTGTAGAATTTTTGGTACAGTTTACACAATATATGGTACAATTCAAACAGTATATGGTACAGTTTATATAATATATGGTACAGTTTACACATTATATGGTACAGTTTAGATAAATATGGGTGTAGTATATATAAATTTAACAACTCTGGGAAAGTTTTTCTCCTTGTTTTGTGAATTAAATAATTCTCCCCTTTAGAATGCAGTGGTGCTAGCTTCTACCTGCTACCTTTTCATTTGTTTACAATTTTCCTGGATACCATTTAAAAAAAGATATCATTCACTGGTTGGGGCTTTACTTTTCTGGTGTTAAAAGCCCTTTGACGTATTTGATAAAACCTTTCCTTGAGTTTAAGTTGTTCCTTTCTACCCATCCTATATCCCAGTCCATTTCCACTTCCCAAAGCTAGAATAATTAACTGAATGAAACAATAGTTTCTCTGTACATCAGCTACCAGTATTTTTTTCAGTTCAAATACCTTTAATAAGGTTTCACTTTCCCCAGGACCTAGTGTACTTACAAAGAACCATTACCAGCAAACTGGTATCCAAGAATTTAATTTCTTAAAATAAATATCACCATTGTCTGTTTATTCAGTCGGAGAAAGTTTTGAATGAGTAAAGTAGTAAATCTTTCATCCATATAGTCATATCATATTCTATCTGTTAAAGTTTGAATCGTTTACCATTCTTTGATATAGCTGCTGTGTTGCCCTTTTTCAGTTCTGACTCTTTTCTAAACCACCTTAGTTACATTTTTTTTCTATCAAACAGATTGCTAGTCTCTGTGAGCAATATATTATCAGATTATTCATCATGCTCATCATTAGTCTATTTATAAATTATTTTCATTTCAAATAAATTTTAAATCCAGTTCAAACTAATTGTAAATTCAGAATGACATTTGAACACTGCCATAATTTACAAACAAAGGTTAAACAACAACAACAAATATAGTTTGATAGTCATTTAAAATCCATTTCAAAGTGATGTGACAAATTTATCTCTTGTGACAAAATATCATTCTCTCTTTCAAAAAGTGATATGACAAATTTATCTCTTTTTCAAAAAGTGATGTGACAAATTTATCTCTTTCTTTCTTGATCTATTGCATGTAATAAGTATGCTGTAACATGCATGTGAAATAAATGCATGTATATTTTCATACATGGATATGCATGTCTTTGATTAATTTGTTCAGCAATTTTAGTGAATATGCTGCTATGAAATTGAGTAAATTCTATCACAGATAAGTGATTCAAGAAATGGACAATAAAAAGTGGGTGGAGTGTGCATTTAATAATCTTTCTTATTGCAGTCATGTTTAGTTTTCATTTCATTGTTAATTTTAGTTTGTTTAATTTTTCTTTTCAACCATTTTTTTTTTTGGAAGAAAACCATTACAGAATGTTTACAGAACATCACATTTTCAGGAAATCAATATATTACTGTATTTCTGTAATATATGGTACAAATATTATGGTAAGTATGCAAGAAGTCACTTCAGGAAGGTAACAAGTTGAACAAAATCAATAAAAGGATTGCTTTCATCATAACCCATTCTCTTTGATAAGTATTTTTTTTTGGTAAATTTTCTAGTACCTTTGCTGAAGAGGTTGTGACCTTGGAGGAAGCTGAAGAAACACCAGAGAAGATCGTGTCAGAAGTTGAAACCACAGCAACCATTGAACAGGAAGAGACTGTTGCTCCTCAGTTTGTTGTAACCCTTGAAGATGTCAAGGTCAAAGAGGGCAAACCGGCCAAGTTTGTTGCCAAGGCAACAGGGGAGCCGACACCAAAACTGACATGGTACCATGACAATGAACCTATTGAAGATGGTGACATTTACAAAATCAGGTAACTGAATAAAAATGATACATCCTTTGATTTAAGTTTTTGAAAGCTTTCTTTGTAAAGGCAGAAGTATAAGAAATGATTTCTAAATTTTGAAATAGTATCTTGTATAATGTAACGAGGTGCTTTGTGCTTATATATACTCCTTTAAAAGTAAAAATGAATACACAGAGCCATGTAATAATGCTCATGAACTTAAAAGTAAGATTTTCATTTACTGAGAGGCCAGAGGACAATATATCAGTCATAAAACTAACTCAGTTGCTTTTTAATGTTTCAGTATTTTTCATTGAAGCTGTATGACTAAAGTACCAATGTTATGAGAAGTTTTGTGTGACCTTTCTGATTCATATTTGACATGTGGCTTTGTATATATGCCTTCACTTCTAAATATTTTTTTTGGACAACATTTTCAACACTTTTTGTCTTCATCAGATACCCCTCAGAGGGAGAGAGCACACTTATGCTGGCTGAAGCCTTCCCAGAGGACACTGGGGTCTACACAGTCAAGGCCACTAATGTGTTAGGAGAAGCTGAATGCAGTTCTACCCTGGAAGTAGCTGGTAAGTTTGTTTTGACTGTTGACATTTTGTAATATCTTTTACATTGTCACGGGATAGGACCAGTTTTTAAAATCCCAATGTTGAATGATACACGGAAAATGCTTAGATTTCACACCTGTTCCAAATAAAGTGTAAGACTATGGTAATATTTATCTTCTGAACTCTATTTGTGTAATTTGTTTTTCATCTGAACTATTTAGAATCTTGACCTTAGTTATTATAACCTTGACCTTTGAGGTGCATGTTTTACCTTGACCTTTTATTACAGGGCTAATTGATGAACCAGAACAACTAGACTTTAGAATGGCATTAAAGAAACCTGTGTAAGTTTGATCAATTTCTAGTTACCATGGTAACATTTTCATTCTTTTTATATCTACAGCTAAAGAACCAACCAAAGTGGAAGAGTAAGATACTTATTGCGATATATTTCAGAATGCTTAGTTTATGCTAGAAAATCCTTGTTTTATTTCCATGCTTGTATTGTTTTGTCTTAAATTTTTCATATTGTTTTATTTTCTTATTTATATTTTAAACAATGTGTTTTGACCATGTTGTGTTTTTAATAAATCAAGCAGACAGTTTTTATAATAAATCATCTTTTTCTAATTGCATGAATTTATCACCAAGGAAGACTTTTGTACACTGTTAAACGGTCACAAAAAATATCATTCCTTTAAAACCCAAGCTGATATACAGATCATTTTTATTCCAGTTTTGTTTTTCTATGTCACTTCATTTAAACTTGTGTTGAAAGCCTGAAAAAAAACAACAACAGAAAACCTGTGCACACAGTTCAGGATTTAAGGTCCTTGTCTATAGTTTGTGCCAAAACATGACAATTATAGCTTGTTTTGGTCAGTGTACACAGGTTTGACTGTATAACAGTATTACTATACAGTAACAAATGAC
This sequence comes from Cyclina sinensis, assembly GCA_012932295.1. Taxonomy (NCBI): domain Eukaryota; kingdom Metazoa; phylum Mollusca; class Bivalvia; order Venerida; family Veneridae; genus Cyclina; species Cyclina sinensis. The sequence continues at coordinate 28,626,046 of JAAONU010000009.1, read as the reverse complement.
CTTGACCTTGAAACTTCATTCTAACCTTCCCTTATTTTAACTAATGCATGATGTTAATATTCTTTCTGCATGTATAGCCAAACTAAAGTGGGTCAAAAGTTTGAAATGGAGCAACTGGATTTTAGATCCTTGCTTAAACCATCGGCCCAGAAATCAAAGTAAGTAATGTCCTTGACCTTTTCAAGTAAAAGTCGTATAGACAAGTCTTGCACAATTATTTAAGCAAAACTCTTGGATAAGAGTGGGAAATTTCATGAAATTTATAAACTTACCAAATAAAACTACAATTGGTTAGATGATTTTTTTTTTACCTGTCTCCTGTTTTCTAAGAAGGAATCTGTGTTTTTTTGTATGTTTTTTTTTTTTGTTTTTTCATAGTTTGCTAGACAAAGATGTTGCTAAGCAAAATAGCATTTGTACATAATGCAACAAACATTTACACTGCCTCAGTCTATTCATAATCAGAAGCTTTATGTTGTTTCAGTGTTGTACATATAAACTCAGTGATTTAGAATTGGTATGATAACTGAGAACAGAAATCAGTGAAAAGTGCATTGACCAAAAGTATTAAGCAAAGTTACCTTTTACATTTTTGCATGCATATGCCTTTTATTCATTGACAAAGACTTACAATTTCAGCATGGAACATACTAACCTGATTCACATTTAATTCAAAATCTTGTACATTGTATTCACTCCAAGCATGCTGAGAAGTTCTGTATTTTTTTTTTCGGCTTATAAACTAAAATGATTGATGTGGATTGAAATTGAGTAATATTGTTATACAATTAATTTTTTACTTATTCTTTTTATTGTAACTTTAAGTCAGCTGAAGTTTTGTATGTCAATACTATTCTTGCATAGGCATTTTTTTCTCTACAGGCATTTGTTTCAATTAACCCTTACCATGCTAAATATTTAAAATGGACTTTTTAATTGTTTATGGGGAAGCTTATTGAAAATGTACTGACTGATGATGAATAGTGTAGACCATGATCAGACTACACGGTTTTGCAGGCTGATCTTGTTCTGCACAGGTCACAAAGGCAGTCAGTTGCATTCAGCAAGGTAAGGTTAAAAAAGAATTTTATAAGCTGAATGTAAAATTCAATTTAAGAATTCCTTATATTTCCGAACTGTTATATAAGATGAGAAACCCCACCTTTCAGGAAATTCGAGACTGATGTATCAGAAACTGTCACCTTGACTGAAGAAACTCCTAAGACTGAGGAGGTTGAAGTGACCACAATTATACCTGAGGTAGCTATCCTTTTTTTTTTTAAATCATACATAAGAGCAGTGTTAATAAAGGGTACAAGCTATTTTGTGTAAATTTGCATTGTCTGTAACTTCATTAATATTGAATTGTACATCAGAAATGGCTTTAACTAAGATCAAAGTTTGTACAGTGTATAAACACTTCTTAGAAATAGATCCCTTTTCATTTGATTTTCATTAAATTATGGAATTAACTCTCAGTCCTAATCTTTCGAGAATGACACAGGCAAATTGCTTTTAAATTGTTTTATTTGTAAAGAGTAAGACCTTATTTCTAAAGCCTTCTGTGGAGCAGGTTTTATCATTGGTGGGTCTATATTTTAGGCTGAAAAGGCAAAATTACATGCTCCTGAGTTCATCATCAGCATTGGTGACCTCACTGTGAAGGAGGGTAAGCCTGCCACCTTGACCTGCAAGGTCACAGGTCAGCCAGTTCCAGAGATCACATGGTACCATGCTGATCAGCCAATCAAATCTGATGACATATACAGAGTAATTCCTGGAAAGGAAGAAGGGGAGAGCACTCTAGAGATACAAGAAAGTTTCCCAGAAGACAGTGGTGTGTACACAGTGAAAGCTACCAATGAGGCTGGCACTGTGGAGGCAACTGCAATGCTAACAGTTACTGGTAAGATATAAAAAGAATCTATATATTTGAGTTTATTTATTGCTAGTACTGGTTTCCAATACGATCTACACATTCTGAAGAGTTTAGTTATTTTAAAGATTGGGATAATGCAAGATACAGAAAGCATACCATTCCAGAGACATACCTGGTTCTTTTACATGTGTGAAGCATCAATACATAGGTCCTCTGTTTAATGTCTCTTCTGAAAACAGTAAATTGAGTTAGTGGAAGAGTGTGAGATCAAACTCTTGACCACCGGATTACTATTCCCGATCACTGATATAAATAGAATTATACCTGAACCTGTTACTCAGCTGATTAATATCAATTTGGCTGGCTAACTTACCCTGGGTCATAAATGATAATGGCTTAGACCAGGAGATTAGACAAAGTTCTACAGAGTTAGAGACAACCAACTTTCATTAAAAGACAGGATTCAGCGTCATTTATTTAGTGGAAAAGTTAGACTTTGGTTGTCTTGATGATAGCGTTGTATTTTTATGCCAACTGGTGGTTTAATTTAAGAGAATTTCAGATTACACATATCGCTAAATATTACACATTCTTTCCAGGTACATATATTCTAACATACACATACAAAGGTATTTATTTGTGCTGTATAACTGGAAAAGATTTTTCTAACAAATGACACAAACTGAATACACGTGTATATGATTTCCCTCAAATTCTCCCTTTAACAAACTAGCTGTCAGATTCTGAAACAAGTTTTGATTGGAATGTCTTTGAAGGACAGACATTTCTAGGCAGTCAAATGCAGTAACAATATACAACTTAGTGCACTAGTTTAAAAAAAAAGTTGAGTTTTAAAACCTTCATTCATACTGGTCACACTTCCATTGCACTTAAGTAAATTTTCTATGGAAATGTTTTTATTTGGAATTTTTGTGAGTGTTTTTTCAAGTTCATATGTATTTATTTTTTTAACAGTATTTTCTTAAAGTTAAACAAGTTGAGCTTTACTGAAACATTTTATAAAACTGTTACACTTTAAAATTGTTGTTTAACATAGATTGTCATCTGAAAATTAATGAATCTTTGTCATGTAGAATTAGTTGAAGCAGAAGAGGAAACAATCCCAGAAGTCACTGCTGAGGTCATTGCCAAGGAAGCAGAGGTCACTCTCGAAGCCCCACAAGAAGAGGTCACAGACTTCACTTTTGAGGTTCCTGAAACTGAGGCTGAGTTTGTTGTACAGAAAGGGGAGGATACTGAGGCAGAAATCCAGGTAGGTGGCAGCACTTACATCCTGTTTCTTGTTGTGTCAAAGGTTACAACAAAAAATAGAAATGTATGAATTTACTTTTGATGGAAAGTGAGATAGCAAATAGGTTTAGAAAATACATGTCAGAGGTTAAATTATTTATAATCACTATTTAAATCAAATAGTAATTTCCAGTAATTCCTGGAAATTGAAAATAATTATAAATACATCTTGACATCCTTAAATTATTTCTTTTGATAATCTTTTGATATCTATTGGCATGATAGAATTAATTCAAATTGATAAAAGATACAAAATGTATATTTGATATTTTAGCCATTTATTTTGCTTTAGCTAAAACACAAAAATATAGCCTAGAATTTCTTTTTTATGGTATATATATTCTTCAGAATGAGAAAAAAATATATTAAAGAATGCAAAAATGAAAGGATATTGACATTGAAATGCATTTCTGAAAAAAAAGCCTGCCAGGCATAACCATAAAACATTTTCTAACATTTCATATAATTTTTTACCATAAAAATACTAAAGCATGATTTTTTACTTTTAAAACAATCAGCATCATTTACATGGAACTTAACTGTATAGTTTAGAAGCTATAGGATTTCGACATACATTATATAAAGAAGAAATGTTATTTTGCCTCGGATTTGGTCATTTACTGAGTGGTAAAAGTAAATATCGGCCTAGGTAATTGTTAATAATTAAAGTAATTCCATGACAGTTTTGTGTCAATGTAAATGATTTATGAATGATTTATATATTATTTTTATAGTTGTTCTGGGCAGCAAGAAGTATTTGTGAATAAGTTCTTTGTATAATATGAAACTTTTATAAAGTATTGATCAATTTATTAAAAGAAATAGGAATTTTTTAAATTTGGATGATGGTTTTAGGAATAGATACAAATGAATGAATATATTGCTGCACAGTAATAAAGCACATGGTTGCACAGTTGCCTTCCACACATATATTTCCTGGCAGTCCAGCCAATGCACAATGCACTTATATGCATTATACCCAAGATAAATTGCTTTTGTCGGGAAAAGAAGCAATTGGTCCGGAACACATGCTTTCCTTATAAAAGAAAAACGGGTTACACAGTGTGAAGTTGCCATGTTTTCAGTGACGTTACAGTCGAGTACTGTAAAAACAAAAACAGAACTGTGATTGGTACCCTGATTTTTATGAAATTTCAATAAAAGTAACTTGAAACTTCATTAAGTATTATATTAAATTTTACTGTTGCATCAGTTTATTTCTTTAGAGTCTCTTTATTTCGTAACATTAAGTTTGAAATTTTACAGATTTTTTTTCCCATATGAGACTAATTTAAGCATTTGGCTTGTAAATACACATTTTGATATATATATATATACTTTTTTAAATTTAAACCTGTGATAGTTTCTGTTTTGATACAGATTATGGGTGATCTTGAGAAATCATTTTTCATTACCATAGGTTATAATTTTAATGAAGGTGCTCATTGGCTTAGGTTTATTTGGCAATTTTGCAACAGATGTGCCCACTTTATTAACTGGAATAACCTCTTAGGTAGAGGCTTATCTAAACGCATGGAGCTATCAATGTGTCAATGTATTTTGTTTCTAGTCACCGCATGCTACGCTGCCTTCAAACCTAGATAGTGACCGAATTTTCACTTGGAAAATGAAAAATCTTGACAGTGAGCATGAAAAGGGTCCTGCTATATTTAAGGAGGAAATAGTTGTTGAAGACCATATTGTTCTCCCAACTGAAGAGGAATCACAGGAAGTAGATGAAGATGTTGATGGTACCTCCAAACGTGGAGAGCTTTTGAGACAGGACACTGAAAGCAGTGAGGAATATATTCCAGAAATCACAGGAGTTGAGTTTGATGCATTTTTGATTCAGAAAAGACAAGCAAGTGAGCCTCAGATAACTACTGCCTTTGAATCCAAACAACATCTACAGGCACCATTAGGTTTCACTGCTGATGTTGAAATTGATGAAAAGATAGCCAAAGAAAAAGATGTCAAAACAGAAATTGAATTGAAAGAAGAGTATGAATTCAAAATACCAAAAGAAGGTTATATAAGTGATAAACAATTCGGAGTTGATATGTCTGTAAGAACTGAGGATGAAGTTTCTGAGTTACCCGATTCAGAAATAGCTTCTTTGATGTCAGACAGGAAAGCTGAGTTAGAGAGGAGGGACTCCGATGTGTCACTTTCTGACCGGGAGTATTCTGACAAGGACGATGAGAATGTCATTATCTCAGACACTGAATCTGAAACAGAATCTCCATTTACTGCTAAACAAGTTATAAGACTAGATGATGAAAAGACAAAATCTCTTAAAGAAAAATCAGAAAGTTCTGATGAGTCATCTTCGTCAGAAGAGAGTGAAAAACATACAGGTGAAGCTGAAGAAAATCAGGGTATGCAGACAACAGAACAAGAGGCTTTAGATGAGTCTTATGATGAATCTGAATCTCTTGGAGCTATTCCTGCTAGGGTATATGGTGATCAGTATATGCAAGAGATCAGTAGGCTTAGAGACAGACCAGTCACACAAGGACCTGAGCGGTATCAGACAACTGAAGAAGTCCTAGAAGAGACTGAACAAACTCCTTCAGATTTAAGAGCTTTAGAAAAAGTGAAACCAAAAGTTTATGACAGACCTGAAAGACATATTGTGGCCTCTGAAGATGAGAGCAGTGAGGGTAGCGAAAGTGGGGAATCTGGTGAACCAGAGAAGAAGAAAAAGTACATTCTAGATAGTGATGAGAAAGAGGGCAAAGATAAGATAGGAACTGTTCCAGAGATGTACCTAGCAGGTGAAGGGGATGAAAGGCCTCCATATGGAGAATATCCATATGGAAAAGGTTTACCAGTTCCAAGGTTGAAACTAAAAAGGGAATCTTCTGATTCAGAATCAGATATTCCAGTAGAAACAGATGAGTCCATGTTTGATGCTACAACTGATCTTGAAACTACTGTTGATTTGGAAAGTACCCTTGAAAAAGGTGAGAGCCCAGATGCAGCAGTTGAGGTTTCTGACAGAGATACCCCTGGCAAGACAACAGATGAGGACTCTTCCACAATAAAGGAAGAATTCATTACACTAGTGGATAGTTTAGAAATGAAACCTAAACATGAAATGGAAGTTAGAGAATATATTTCATCAGAGGAAGATGAAGGCCAGAAAACACCACATATACATATCAGGGTTGAAGAAGACAGGAGTGAAACACCTGAAATTCACACAGGTTTCTCTGAGGAAATGGAACTTTCTAGAATTACTGAAGATGAAGAACCTCAGAGTGATGAATCTTCAGACTCTGAGTCAACAACAAGTGCTGACAGTGTAAGACAAGTTGAGATACCGCTTCGTGATGACATACTCCATACTGTGCCTGAGGAGTCAGAATCTGCTGATGTTTCCATGGAGATTCCACATGAAGGGGAGATAAGCGATACAAGTTTTGATGTTGAAGAGAGCTTTAATGTTGAAGGCCCACTTGCTAGGTCTACTCTTGTGAGAGAGCAAGAAACACCTTTGGAGGTAATTTTTAAGGTGGCACTTGTTTTGGAAATGTGAAACATGGGCTGGAAAAAAGCAGAACAATAACAGATAAATGATGAAATTCCTTGAATTGTATTATTGTTTTTTTATGAAATTCTAAAATTTGTATGGGTAAGTAAAGACAAAAAAAATGGTTGATATCTGTAATGCATTATGCTGTCAGTTAACCTTTTTTTCCCCCATGTATTCATTTTCCATCTAAGTTTGAAGTGCTTGCACCTACAGATGAAATTTTTATGATGGAAGAAGAAGTCTTAATGACTGATAAAAAGATGTTGGTGTAAAATTATGTTTTAATATGAAGCATGATTTTTATTGTTGTTCTTTGAAACAAACCTCTGTAATAACATTACCTCTCACCTTACCTCAGGGCAAAAGATTTAATTGGTTTTTTTTCTTGGAAAACCAGTCTCAAATTTCTTGTTTCATATTGGTCTATAATAAGACTGAGCCTATTTATAGCCAATCAGATGCTGAAGACTTGAGACTGGTTCAAGATAGGAAAAATGCATAATCTTGTGCCCAGTCTGGACTGCAGTGATGTTTTTTGTCCCCCTGTTCTTGTTGAGTTTGTTAAAATGTTGACTGAAGTTTTTGCAACAAGTTTTTAGGCATGACACTGATTGTTGTATTTATCTCATTCAGGATAAGATAACTCTTGCAAGCACGCAAGCAGCCTGTGCGCTCAATTTTTCCCATACATGCATATCATGACAACAAAGCAAACCAGTTCCTTTCCCCCTCCCAGCAATATTATTACAGATTCCCAAATGAAAAATAGGCATCAGCTTCAAGTTTTGGTTTGAATCGGCAAACTACAAAATATATACGTTAAACTAACACATGAAGGAATGTAATGACTTTGAAAGACCCTAATTATTTGATAAAATAGTGACATTTTATACACCTGTTTAATTGATCATAGCTATATTCTTACATAAGATTTCATGCCAATTTAAGTAAAAACTAAAGTTTGATGCGAGTCGCCATCTTGTTTGTCTGTCTACACTTTGGTTGTTGTTGTTGTTGTATCAGTCATACTTAATGTATATCATATCTTAAAGTCATGGGATTTGGGGTCATATACATTATGTGTTAATTCTTTTACTAACAAAGGAAAATACTCTAGAAATAAGCATGCTAATGAGAGTTGAGTTGCGGAACAGTAACTGTCAAGAAAAGGCAACTTGGATCAAGCTTGTTTAGAATGAATTGAACATTGACAACCCTTGGTTTAGAAATTCAGATTTCAGATAGTTTTTCTATGATTCATTTTGTATATCATTTTACCCACAATTCTTAGCTCACTTTGGAGGAGGAGCCAACAAAGAGTGTAGAAGAGATCAGCGTGGTGCTGGAGGTACCAAGGTTCCTTGAGGAACTTACTGATCAGGAGGTTACCGAGGGTGACACTGTGACCTTCATTGTGAAGGTTGAAGGCAAACCTTTCCCAGAACTGACCTGGTAAGTTCTGATCCAATAATCCAATCTTTTCTTCAGTTCTTATAATAGGAAACACATTCAATATGTGAGCATTTACTTTTCCAGATTACATTTGCTTTGTTTTGAGCTAATAAAAAGTTTTGAGATAGAGAAAGGAATTTTGAATGAAAATATGATTATTGCTAAAGTTGTACTTCTGTGTTTCAGGGTTATTGCCCTTTTAATTGTTACAGCCTGTATGTTTGTAATGTTTAAATGCTTCCTTGTTGGGTTCTAGGTATCGTGATGCTGTTGAAATCAAACCAGATGACAGACATGTTATTGACATCCGTGGAAACTTTGCAACATTGATAATGAAAGACATTCAACCAGAAGACGATGCTGAATACTCAGTAACAGCAACAAACAAAGCCGGAACTGTTACTTCCAAATGTGAACTGTTTGTTAACCCATTAGGTATATAAAATTATAAATCCCTGTAATTCAGGGGGTAAACAAAAGTTTTTCTTCCTAGAAAAAAGCATGTTGATTTGTCATTAATTGATTTGTCATTTAAATTTAATTCAAGATGCTAAATTTACTAGAAATGCAGGCATAATAACTTTTCGATTGTTTAAGGGATGTGCAAAATAATATTTACAAAAAAAGAGGTTTATGTTCTTAGTTTGGGTCAGTAAGAAAATACTAGATAGACAGAATTGTTTCAACTAGGATTTTCCTTAAAATACTGATTTGTTTTACATTAATGCGATCCGTGAAATGTAAAAATTTACATTTGTTTTTATTGTACTTGAAGGAGAAGCACCTTCTTTCATATCAAGTATTTCTGACATGGAGGTTGAGCTTGACTCACCAATCAAACTACAGTGCCAGGTACGCGGCACACCAAAGAAGATCACTTGGATGAAAGACGGTGCCGAAATTGAAGGCGGCAGATTCAAGTAAGTCTGACTTACGCATATAAGATAACATAAAATAACTACATGAGAACCGTCCTGGTGAGTTTTGATTCCATATTAAGCTCTTTGCACTAGCTAAAAGCATAGCGAACACATTCAGTCTGCTTGTACGAGAATTAGATAATCAAGTTTTAATTGTTCCACTTTAATCTGATTACATGCTAGCTTGTGTCTTGTGTAATATCTCAATCATTTTCTCTGACTTTTGTGAATCTGAATATATACACATACTCTCTGCTGTTGCTATACAAACATTATTTTAATTACCCCGAAATTATTACAAATTATCAAATAAAATGGAACAGTTGAGGGAATTTTTTTTCAAGTAATCCCAGATGAATTATATGAAAGCACTTTTTTGTGCTATTTAACTTTTGTTAACAGTATAACATTTTTATTTTGAACAAGAAAACAAAATACAGGTATTTTAAGTACAAGCTATAAATGAAATTATAAATTCTAGGATTGAATCGGACTGGTAAGTTTATTGGACAGTACTCCAGTGAAGTATTCTGTATTGATAATTTATGTATTTTATGATTGTACCTCTTTATGAAACAAGAGATATTTCCTCTCTGGAATTCAGGGTAGTTGGCATTATGCCAGAGCCATTTCCTGTCAGGAATTCTGGGTAAAGGAAGCACATTGTAGACTGGTTGTTCATTTTATTGCTATGTTGTATATATGACTTATTAAGGTGTTTATGAATTCTAGTATCAATGTGGTACAGTGTATATCATTCTGTGTAGCACTTTTATGATACAGAGAGGTTGTTTGCAGAAATTTTTGTAGGATTTTGAATGATTTGAATGCTTGAAGTTAATTAAAATTCAGTTTGGAAAGTATCAAAAATTTTCTTCTTTAAAAAATTTCTTCCATAGATTAGTTAATGGTGTTGGAATTGTAGCATTTTGAAAGTTTTAGAATTGGTTTTTATTGGTACCTTTTATAAAAGAAATGGTAGATTTCATTTTTTTTATTTTAAAAGGAAGGGAACTTCAGAACTATTTTTGTAAGATCAAGCACTCTTATACAAATCAAGCCATCACAATGTACACAAAGTTATTTAACATTGAAGTGGACATTAAGCTAGCTTCTAAAGACTGTTGAAACATTCTTGTGCAATACTTTTTCAGAGTTTTTGCTAACTTATGAGATGTTTTGCTTTTTTCATAACTTTTTGCACCAAGTAAAATGTATACTGTATTTCAAAGTTTAAGTAAATGAACTAATGAAGGGGCATTTCAAATTGTACTTTTCCATTCATTATTGTTAACAAAACTAAGTAAGGCTAGCCCTGATTGGCTCATAAAGCCAGTTCTGATTGGCTGTTAGGATTCAGCCATATGTAAGGCGAGCTCTGAGTGGCTACATGTTATGAAACAATAATTTGCAAGCTTTCATACCAGCAGAAACATAAATTCTAATGCTTGAGCATGCCTATCAAGGAGCATTAACTAACTTGAACATTTACATCATACACTGTCTTTTCAAATATTGTATGACTGTAGATTTTTTATGAATTGAATATAAAGGACATATACTGAAGAGTTAATTTAAGTTTAATCTATGCAGCCAAGAAGAAAGGAAACATACATTGAAAAACCATAGTTTGTAGGAAAAGAAATTGTACATGTCCATATTGACAAGAATGTTATCTACCCTTTTTTCTTGTAAAGCAGTCAAGATTAGGTCTTACTTAGGCAGACCTCTGTTGATTGCTTGTCTTGGAAATAGTGTTCCTAAAAAAAGATTTGAAGGTGAAATTGTTGTTTTACTAACTTAAGTCCTTGAGAAAAGCTGTTACGTTTGAAGGAGAAACTTTTTGCACTGAAGTGGCCTTTTCATTTACATGGTTATGCTAGGTTATTACTGATGTTCGAGTAAGAATTTCAGATATAATATTTCTTACAGTGTCTTGTAAACTTGAGTTATGTCTATAAATCACAAATTTATGTTCTTTCTAGGACAAGTTATGAAGAGGAATTTGTTAGTCTAACCATTGAGAATGCCATACCAGAAGATGAGGGTGAATACACAATTAAGGCCGTCAATGACAAAGGCGTGGCTACCAGTAGTGCTGAGGTTCTTGTACACTTGGAGGCTCCAACATTCACCCAACAGTTATCTGATGTTGTCGTTGAACTCTCACAAACAGCAGTATTTGAATGTGTTGTTACTGGAATACCAAAACCCAAAGTATTCTGGTTTGTTGAAGACACTCCTATTGAGGAAAGTCCAAAATATCACACTAGTTACCAAGACAATGTTGTGACCTTAGAGGTCAAGGATGTTTCCATGGATGACTCACCAATATTTGTGACTTGTAAAGCAGAAAATATTGCCGGGGAGGCCAGAACTTCTGCTGAGCTCACCGTTGAAGGTATTTACATATAGAAAATACCATAGCTATGTAACTTAATAGTGACTACTTAACAGTTTGTGTACCCAAAGATTGTAACCAGGACTAAATCATAGCAGTTGCCATGGAAACAAGAAAAAATAGAAAATCATTTGCATTTTAATTTCTTCCACTTTTGCTTGTCTGCTGATACATTTTTTGTATGTAAATTTGCCAAAAGTAACTTGTAACCATGGCAACTATCTCTGTTTGCATCCACAATTTCATTTCATGATCTGAGTAGACCTAGAAAACGTCACTAAACTCTGCTTGTACTTCTGTTCTGTACTCTTTGGATTTCTGTCATGAACAATAAAAAACTGCAACAGTTGGGGTTTTACACCTGACTTTTTTGTCATCTGTTCATTTCCATTGCATGTGAAAGATAAATGAAAAACACATCTTTTTCATTTCATTGTCGGAAAATGCTTACCAGTACATTCATTGTTACATAGAGATTAATTAATTGTTGCGACATGTCAACCTGTATGTATCTACACTAAAAGAGCATCTTTGTGTCTGTTTTCTTTGTTACGTCCCCCGCTGTGTTCCATTTTCATTTATCATCCCATGTTCTAACTACTTTACCAGATTTGCTGATGATGATTTATGTTACAATTTTTTTCTTCTTTGTTATCTGGAATTTTTACCTTTATAAAAATTTAACTAAACCTTTAGTAGTACATGTGTATGTTTTTTTTTTAAGTTGACGTTGAATAGATCCTTATGACTCTTTCTTGCTTTAATCAAAAGCAGCATTAATTGATAACATAATTGCTTCTGACAGAATTTCAGTGTCAACTGATCGTTTGACAGCGTTTTTTTTTCTGTTTTATCTAAGTAACAATTATTTGAACAAATCTGGTAAATATGAAATGTCTAGTTGTACATTAGTCACATCATTTCCATTATTTCATTGCATTCTTTTTTATTTACCTTTATTTTGCATCTCGACATGTGTTAGAAGTTTCTGATGATATTTATTTAATGTGTATTGACCATAAGAGGAAAATGCAGTCAAACTGTTTACTAAGACACAAAATATTACAATAAAGCCTGTGTATCTTTTTTATGACAGCTGTCTTCCATGTTCAACCAGTACTTTTTATATCCCTTAGAGCAAGATTTAAAATAAAAACAAATGTATCCCAGTTAAGAACAGAACAGAAATTTTTCAGAACTGTTCTATATCCCACTTAAGCAGGCACCTTATCTTAACGGCCATTCTTACTGACTCTTAAACTCAATTATATTTTCTGATTGGTGGATGAGACACTGTTTATGTGATTGTAGTTTCAGAATTGAGTAAAACAGTTTGACTGTACTTAGACTGCTAAAGAGAATGTAACAGTTTGTGTTTGTGTTTTTTGTGTGCATATTTGCATTTAAGATTATTTTGTGGTTTGCAAGAAAATTGTTTCTGATCATTTCCACTGAAATAACTTGGTATGAGCCAGTTACATTGAACATTCATGAAGAGAAAAGCGTATTTTTTATTTACCCAGTTCTGTCATGCAATATTTTGACAGTTTGTAACAGTCCTTAATGATTTAGAGAATGATTATAGGTTTTTCACCAGTTTATTAAGACATGATTATTCATTTTAAGAGCTAGCAGTAAATAATACAACATACGTTGAATTTCCATTTGAAATTAATATAAATATTTTGACATTTAAATGCAGTGAATAGTGCAACATCATTGTCTGATTACTTGGTACCAGTGCTTGGTATGAATCGGTTGGTACTAGCTTAGTATCCAAAAGGAATAGTCTGGTACTTCCTTGGTACATGTAAGGGGTAGTTTGGTACTTGTTGGGTAGTTGCAAGCATTTTGCTTGGTACTACACATCTCTAAAAATATTAGATATTACTTGAACTACTTTGGCCTACTAGAAGTAATCAGTGTTTTAATTTCTGCGTAAAAAATAGAAATAGATTTTTTTACATGAGAAGTGTATTATTTTGATATTAAATTTGTGTACATTTTGTAAATAGATTGAAGTGCATATGGCATGGTTATTTAAGACAACTATTAAAACATTCCCCTTGTGTAAAGTAAACCATCTTGTATGTGGAAATTATAGGTCTGATTTATTAGTGTTCATTCCCATATTTTTTTCACCTATGCATTCCTGTAAAAATTGTGATAACAGATTTTAACTGTTTTGTCATATATTTTTTCCTAAGTATATATTAAGTATACAAGTATTATATTGTTATTTACATAGATATATATTTTCTATAAGCTTTGTAAATAGATATTTTTGCTGGCTTTGATCTAAGAAGATTTTTTTTATATATTATCATTCAAGAGAAGTTAATTCTGGATGGCAATAATTTACATTTACATGGATTGTCTCCCTTGTAAGAAAGGAATAATTAGTGTATATGCAGATGGACAGGAGATTCATGTATAAATTTGCTTGTGAACTAGATCGCAATAAAATATCATTATTAACAAAATCATGTGTTTTGTTTTTGCTCCCAAAGCATGGAATGAGGGATGTTTATCTGATCTGCCACTGCATGGTTTTCTTGGCATGTTTTGAGTGGACTGTGAATACCTATGTACCAAAATATGTCTGGCATGATTCAAACTTGAAAGGAGAATTTATCTACCTTTATCTCAAACATACAATTGTTTAGCTCTGTTTCCTTTGCAAGTGACATGTACTTCAAAGGGTATGATATTTGAGTTTATTGAGTATTTTGCATTTTTGTATGCAAACTGAAGGGTGAAATTGTCAGATGAAAGGCTGTATAGGCAACTGTGGTCTAGTTAGGTTTTATACTGGACAATATACAGTAAAAGAAGTGGTTGACATTGAAAAAAGATCGGGCAAGTTAAATCTTTCAGTCCTTAATACAAGTATGGCCAGAAAAAGTGGAAATAAAGCAAACAGGATAATTGTGTATTTAAAAAAAAAAAAACTGTAAGAGGGTACTAAAAGTTTGTAGATGTTTTTCATTAGCTATTACAAATTCATCAAAATTGACTCATTGAATATAGTATATATTTAAATGTAATATTGGTCATAATTTACACTTGTAAGAAGACCTAAAATACCAAAGTGTATTCAGGTTTTGAGATCTCTTGTACAAACTACCAGTCAATTTAGTATGGTCAGTTGATGTACACACTGATTTTCATTAAATGAATATTTTATAAATATTGATGTTATGTGAACACTGTATAATTCAGACAAAGGTTGATAATTATGTTAAATAATTGAGAAACTAATAAAGATTTTTAATATATGAACATACATTGTTTGATCATGGGGTTAAGTGAGAGAACAACCAATTGAATCTTCAATACCTGATTATTGTCATTATTGAAAGACATAGTTGGGTAATGCATTTGAGGTTTGAAATTTTTGATTACTGAATATAGAATAGTGCTATTGTTGAATTAAATGAAGGTTTCACTGTATAACTATGTTGCCATGTATCTCTGTCATTGAAGTGTTTGATCATTTAGGCCACTGAGGAATCTTGTCATTTAGGTCATTGAAGGTTACATGATGGTGATAGGTGGACATACTTTGACAGTTTTAATAGCTCAAGTGGTCACTTAATGTACAATTACCCTGATATAAATAGTCAAACTTCATGATTACAGGTTGTAAATTTTGCTAACAAACAACTAAGGGTGTAAAAGCTTGACTTTTTGGTCAGAATTTGTAACCAAATAGCTTTTGTCATGAGAAATAGGTGAAAGAAAATTGATCTTTAAGCAAAAAATTGCTTGATTCTACAGTAAAATTTCATTTCTGTATGTTTACATAATATTCTTTATATGTTTGATATAAAATTGTACATGTCACTTTTACATGCTCTTAATGTATAATACTTCCGCTCAAACTTTTATTGTGTACTTGAAATTCAAACTACATCAAGCGTTTTAAACCAGAACAAAATCTCTTCAAACCATAGATTAAAATCTTCAGTCTTATTTACAATCCAGTGACATATACAGTACGGCAGGGTTTTTTTTCCTTAAAAGATTAGAATGTAAACATTTTTAATGGAAGTTGGAAAATACAATGTACATGTGTTTTGAAATAGGATTTTCTCCTGATGTACTTTAAGTATCAAGTTTTCAAACAATCACTAACATGTGAAATTGTTCTTTTTAACAGCAACAGCTCCACGTTTTCAGAATTTGAAATTAAGAATTAAAAAAAAATGTCTGTGCATTAAAGAAATTTGAAAAGGAAATGATTTCTTATTAAATCCTGCTGACTTTGAAGATTTTATCCACCAGTAAACAGTTAAAATATCTTAAGGTAGTCTCATCATACAAGGTGTATTTAAATCCTGTGCGAACTATTTTATCGGATCATAGGTTTAAAGTATTGTGTTGAATATATAACGAAACAGATAATAAGCAAGATAATATTTTAACAAAGAATAATATTCCATGGTTGACATCTGCTGTTCTTATATATGCAAAATATCAAAAATTTAAAATCCTGTTTGCTTTATTTCTTTTCTATTAATATTTACAAAAATTGCACTTCATGTAGATTTACATACTGTCCCAATAATAAATGTCACAAAATATCCCAGTAAATACTATTCTTAAGAGGGCAACAAAGACCCTGTGACAATGAAAAATGAAATAATACTGTTCTGAGTTGGGAGGGGACACGCTTAATATTTATAAATGTTGACCTTTGACCTATTATATCATCAGAAGGGAGAAGATTTCATTGGTTGAGGGGAGTGTTTGATGTGGGGAAATAATGAATATTCATGAGGGATAAGGTGTATTGATGTAAATGGAGCCATTAGATGTAATGTAAGATTCAATTAGTGATAAGCATACCTATGTGTGTCAGGTGTTCAGTTATCAATTAGTAATGAGAGATTTTTAGTCATGCTATTTAATGTTTTAGACCATTATTGGTTAATTGATCTAGAGCATACAGTTTTACCTCAGGCCAAACTTTTATATTTTTTCATTGTGTGACTTAAGAGCAGTAAAAAAAAATGATTTTTTTTGTGAGTAAAATATTAAAATCTTAAATATAAATTTTCTGTTAGTCCAAGTACTGAATTTTTATTCCTGAATTGCTGAGTTTTAGATTTTCATTAAGAATAAATGTTTTCAGTTTTGAAACTTAGGTTGTGTTTTTCTATATTATTTTTCTGTCCTGTAATGAACACCAAGAAAAAAAATGCAGGTCACTCTATTTTCAAGATAATTCAAGCCAGGACTTTTTTGTCAATTTTGATTAAAGAAATGTATTGGCTATAACTTCTAATGTTTGTCTTCAAACTATTGTTATTATTATTCTTTTTATTATTTTTACCTTGGACTATTCCTGATGAAGATATAAAACAATGAAACAGTTCAGAATCTGGTATTAAAATGTTTTTTGTCACACTTCATTTAACCCTTAACCTGCTGGAACCGAAAGTAATTAGCCTTTGCCACCAGTATAGAGCCAGGCCAGCCTGCACATCCGTGCAGTCTGACCAGGCTCTATACTGTTGGTAGCTATATTTTTGTATTCTGATATTGAAATCCCTTAAACTTTGAATGGACTGTTCCAAATTCAAAGCTGGGCAAATCCATTACAAAATTTCAGCATGTTCAGGGTTAATAAGGAAGACAAAGGCATGCATGGAATGTCAAGTCAGTTGCAAACAAAATGTATTTTGTTATATATCATTATTATCCTGTGTTTAATGGAAAAGTCATTTCTTCAAAATGTAAATGTTTTGTAGCCTCATACAGTAAGAGAAGGTCAAAATGTGACCTTGCAATGAGTCATATCTTTTTTACTATTACTGTAAAATAGAAAAAATTGGTGTGGTAATTTATTTTTGATTTTCAGTAAAATCCATTTTTGTTACATGCATACTATTGATTTTTCTAAATTTTCAAAAAAAGATTATTATATATATTTTCGTCCGAGTGATCTTGTGAGTACAAAATTTGAAATATATATGGAAAGTATCTTATTCTTGTACCAGAAAGGAATGGTGGTAGTTACTGCAAGACCTTAATATCTGCAATGCTATTGAAGAAAGAGTTATACATGTATTCATGTACGAAAGATGAATTTTTGACATAAAACAAATTATTTTTTATCTTTGGCCTTACCTGAACTAATTTACATTTGTACACCTGCAAACATAGTTAATTATCAAGAATCTCTGTATAAAATATTGACATTCCTGAACATCAAATATTGAAAAATGATGATAAAGTCACTGTATAACTAATAAACCTAATCACAAGTTCAAATTCAATGTAGACGATAAAATGTGTGTCCTATAAAATGTTTTAAGCAAAATAGAGATGGCTGTGTTTCGGTTTTACAGTCTTTGAAGTAAAGTAAAAGTTTGAAATAATACAAACTAGAAAAAAATCATCAACTGATAATTGTAGTCTTATTGTTGATCCATGATGTAGAGATGTAGCACTTCTTAGGCAAAAACATCTAATTGGTAGTGACCTGTTCCCAAAACGTTACATCGTCTGTCTAGCTTAGCAGTTTAGTTGGGTTTTGGCAATAGTCCAGTTCTGCAGTTTTGACTGGCAATGTCAACCTATTTCTTTAAACAAGAAGTATGGAGTTTACCTAATGATCCAAGGCTGGATCCCTGCTGCCTGCATGCTCTATGGCTGAACCACAGTGCAGGTCCATGTAGATACCAGGAACCTGAAGAACTGATAACCTCTTTTGCTGTTTGTTTTTTGTTGTTCATATCCCTTTTAGCTGTTTAGATTTTATCCATTTGTAGATAGCAAACTTGGTGAGTGAAAAATACAGTAGTTTTTCTTTTGATCTTTTCATGCATGAATTCCCTTTATAATCTTTTTGTTTAATGGTTAATGAGTTAAAATATTTTTCATACATGCATGTTACGGGAAAGTTTTATTCCCTTTTTTTCTTACAGCATTAAATTATATTTTGTGTTTGTATTTTTTTTTGTTATTATTCATCATCATCATCATGATCAAACTTTCATTGTTACTTACCTTGTTTGTGTTATAAACTGTTGGTGCTAAAAGTGTTGTTTTTTTGCCATTTTAACATCATGCATAAGTCATTCTTTCATTTTATAAACTTAGTTGTTAATGTATGTATTTATATCACCATGTAGGGTGTCATCATTCATCAGTTATCATTTCATTCCATCCTGCCAGTAGAGGTATGTGCCTTACCATTTCATATTTGCACGTGTTTCTCCCTTCACTACAAATATATTCTATATTCATTACATTCTGTGGTCTCTGTGTGAAGTTAAATAATTTCCTACTTTGTTATATATTCAGTACTTCAAGTGCAACTTAAAATAAGTTTAATTATACTAAGGGAAGTAACTTGTCAATCTTAATTATAAGATACTGCAATTTCAGTCTGGTATAAGTTATCTTTCTTAAATTGGAAGAAGGTTTAAATATAAAAGGGAATAAACTCTTCTGACTTATTTTTTTTAAATTATAAGTCATTTTTCATGATGAGAAGATAATGTAGCCTTTTTTGTTCTGTTACAGTACCAAAGAAAGAGAGTCCTGTACCTGAAGGTAAGTTATACTGAATAACATTGACTCATCTGATTATCAAAAATAGTTCTTTCCATTTGTCATTTTGGAATGTACTGTTTTTTTGTCTAAAGGGTCAGTTGACTATTTTCCATATCAGCATAGACCATTGTCTACTTTGCATATTTATGGTCTGTCCTGGTTAAAAAGCTTAAATATCTATACCAAAATAGAAATTTTGATGAAAGAAAAAAGATAGATGATGCATTTTCACTTATTAAAGCTATTTGATATATACATTCTTAAATGTTATTTTTTATACAACAATTTAAACTTCATCTGTTTGAACAAAAAGGAGGGATTTAGAATTTTTATTTTTTGTAAAAGAGAATTGAAACACTCTACTGAACTGTTGACTACTACAGTGATTAGTGGAGTGTGTAAGATTATTATGATTGTGGTGGTCTTGTTTTCCACTTGTTTTTAGATCTAAAAAGAAAAGAAAACAAAAGGCAAATAAAGCTTTGTTTTCTTATATTTTTAAAAATATTTTGTACAAATAGAACCAAAAAATACTATAGCAATGCTTCCTCACATTTCAAAACTGCATTTCACTGAAAAAAATATCAAATTTCAATTTTTAAGCCTTTTCATTTTTTCTCAGTGGTGAAAAGGCCTTTGCCAGGCTTGGTGGTGATATTTTTGTATCATTTTATTTGGATTAAATACTTTATTTTCCCTATTACATATTATAATCCTCTGCAAATCCAAAAATGAGGACAAATTGTCCTTATCTATTAATAAGGATTAATATTGATTAAGATTAATGTGGAGAAAAGAAAATAATGTGTGAAAAAATGCTAACTTTTTGACATAAAGTGGTGTATCAAATGTGTATGAAGGACTTAGTTAATACATATCTTTTTCCTAGAATTTGCAATATTTTGATTGTGAACTTATTATTTCTAAATATATGAATGAGGAAGATATAAGAAAGTCTAGGCAATAAAAAATATCATGTGCTGGGAATGATTTTTTTTCATTTACACTATATGGAAATAACGTTAAGAAATTGCCACAGAGAACAAATTATGACCTAATGATTCTAATGCCATGGTCATATGGATGTGAATGAAGAAATAATAATGGTGTCAAAATGTGGCAGTCGTAGCAAAGTGTACATTACAATATTCTGTAATGTAAAGATTGAAGATATTATTCTGCTGTACTTGAATAGGAATGGTAGGTCAATTGACAATAAATAATTTACAGTAACATTTTCTGTTTATTATTTCAAAATTAGATGATTTGCATTATGTATTTATTCTCACCTTAAAGATGAAATATGAATAGTTTGAAAAATTTAAATGTTCATAACAAATCCTCCTTCATTACAAAAAAAACTCTAATGTAGAATTATACCTACATATGAATTACCTCCCTTGTTCATTTGAAGAGTGCACTTACCTTTTTTACCTTCAGAAACTGAAGAGGTCAAGAAAGAGGAAGAAGCTGTTGTTATCAAGCCAGAAGGCAAGAAACCAGAGTTTGTCCTCAAGATCAAAACACAAACTGTAAGTTTGACAATTTTCAGTGTATATTTCAGTATTATTAAAAATGAATGTCTTTATCTCTTATGGTGTAATTCAAGGTAAACATATCTATTTTAGAGGGATTGCAAAGATTTTTTCTCCATTTTCTTTTACTCTGCTTTCATTGACAGCTTTCAAGAGTTACACCAAATCCTAAAAAATTTAACAATGGCTTAATTTTTAGCTTGTCTTTTTTGGAGAAAAAGTCGAGCTATTATGATTGCTGCATTGTTGTCGTCATGCAAAAACTTTAATGTAGCCCATTACTCAAACAATTTTAAAGGTATCAATATCAAACTTTGATTGCTTGCTTATCATGACAAGAGGCATTTGTAAAACAAGGGGCATTATTCTAAAAGGTGTATTTTTGGAGTTATGCCCCTTTTTAACTTACAATTTTTGTCAGAATTGCTTATTAAGTTGAATGATTTCAAAACTATCAAAGGTATCAATATGAAACTTGGACTGCTTGCTTATCATGACAAGAGGCATTTGCAACACAAGGGGAATTATTCTGAAAGCTACATTTTTTGAGTTATATCCCTATTTAACTTACAGTTTTTGTCAAAATTGCTTATTAAGTTGAATGATCAAAGGTATCATTATGAACAATATCAACATCTTGACATGAAACTTCAGAGGTATATAGACCTCCTTCAGGAGAAGTGCACAAGAACCATAACTATTGTCCCCATTGTTGACATGTAAAACAGAGGAGCGTTGGAGCCGCTCCGCGGAGCTCTTGTTATCTCTAAGTTTGATATGACTTCTGTATTAGGAGTCCCTTGATTGAAGAAATATTCAGAAATATTTTTTTTATTTTTAAAGTGTTATTGTGGAAAAAGATAATAGGTTTGCTGCAAGCCACTGTAAGTTTACAGATTATATTTCATTCAACATGAGTTCTTTAAGCAAGACACACTGAGGGCTCAGAGCAAAAATTTTGTATCTCCTTATTTTATATGTAGGTACAAGCTGTCAATATGATATTGATGTTTTTAAATGTTTATTTTCAGCTGGATGAAGGTGACACGGTTGACTTCAACTGCGAGGTTGTAGGTGAACCCAAACCTGACATCAAATGGCTGTACAATGGCAAGGAACTCAAACAGGAGGGCCGCTACATGATCTTTGAACAAGAATGCCTGCATCACCTTGAGATTACTGATATTGTACCAGAAGATGCAGGAGAGTACATGGTGGAGGTAGAAAATACTCTCGGCAAAGCAACATGCACAGCAGAGCTACAAGTCATAGGTAATGAAAAATTGTCTGTCTTGCTCTCCCATTGAGTATAACAGCCTTTTACCTCCGTTTTGCCATAAGAAGGACATGTTCTTTCACCCTGTACAGTTGGGTAACTGACTGGCTACTCTGTTTCCAAGAATAAGCTATGTCAGCCAATAATATCTTTAGCATTTGGAAACCAGTCTGTCTGAATGAATTGTTATCAAGCTTCCCTTTGGATACTATGTAGTAATGATGTCACTAAACAACTCTTACAATTTAATGAAGGTCATTCTTGAAAAGAAGTAATAGTGTCAACTTAAATAATATTTCAATATCTGCTGTGTCTCAAAACCAAATTGCATTTGATAATTTTACTTTTTAAGCTACTCTGCTTGGAATGCGTGTTTGATATAAACTCAAGTTTCCAATTTTTGGGGTTTCTAATCTTTACAGCATATATTATTCAGGTTTTTCAATTGTCTTTGATGTTTCTCTCACAGAAAAACCCAAAGAAGAAGTACAAAAACTCGAAGCTCCAAAATTCACAGTTGAAATACAGACAGTTGAAACAACTGTTGGAGAGAAGGCCTCATTCTTCTGTAAGGCCAAGGGCAACCCCAAACCTAACATTCTCTGGTACAAGGAGGATAAGGAAATCACCAAAGAGGACAATAGATTTACCATTGAATATGGTGATGAGGGAGATTCCTCGTTACTAATTATAGATGTTCTCCCAGAGCATGATGGGAAATACATGGCTGAAGCTAAGAATGAGGTTGGAACTGCAACCACCAAAGCAGAACTGTTTGTTCATGGTAAGTATCCCCTGCACCCGCTTGTTATTACTTCTTTCTTGTTGGTAATGATGAGCTGATTAGTTAGAAGCTAAGGAGTTTGAAAATTAAAATAATTAAAAATGAATTCTTTGCAAAATATATCTACATTAGATTACCTATTACAAGGCTTATTATGAACTTCCACCTTTTAACAGGTGTTCTGATTATTCAATTTTCTTTCAGAAAAAGAGGAAACCTACGCACCAGAATTTATCAAATCACCGACAGAGGTTGTAACAAGGGAGCATGACCGTGCCCAGTTCTTGGTCAAGGTCATCGGCATGCCTAGTCCTACAGGTTTGTGTTTATCACAAGATCAGTTACTTTTTATTTTTGAGCAGTGGTAGTTCTTAAGGTTTGATACATTAATTCAGAAACAAAGAAATTTATGTCTGGTCTGAAAAATGAAAAGCTTATTTCTATTTTATAATTTATTGCATTCCTTCATAAATTGTACACAGGAAACCATGGATTAAATAAAGTTGAATAAATATAAAAACAACTCTGAGATTTTTTTGGAACAAGAAAAATCAGGAGAAGTGTATGCCTTTTTGTGAAAGAAATGCAGGCATTTGTTAACCAAGATTTGTTGTCTGGTACAGTTATCTGGAAGAAAGATGACAAGCCTCTGGAAGACACTGATCTATACCATGTTGAAAGTTATGAAGATACCTACTGTTTTGAGATCAAGGACACTGGCCCTGAGGATGCTGGGACATATATATGTGTTGCTACCAATGAGGTCGGCGAGGCCGTTTGTGAAATACCTCTTGAGGTCAAAGGTCAGTATTACTTTAAAATAGACATATATTTTATGTTTCTTAGTGACCTAGAGAAATTAGCACACCATAACAACTTTTTCTTTTACCCTTAAAAGAGAAACACATATTCAACATGACTGCCTCCATTGTATGTGTGTGCAGTGACTTAGAAAAACTATAGATTAGTACAATTTTGCCTTTTCCTTTATTGTTTCTGATTTCTTTTTGTAGAAAACTTAACAGAAATGTATGCTGTAGTCAACTTCTCTTTACCCTTGTCTGTGTACAGTTTGATGTCCTTGTCTTTTCAGCCATCTTTATATTTTCATTTCATTTTTGTACTTACCCTTTATCATCTTAGATGAGAAAGTTTCATTGTTCTGTGCATTTAAATCCATCATTTATTTAATATTTATATAAAAATTACTTGAGAAAATGTTATGTTATCGATAATTATTTAAGTTTGGCTTGATTCTAGTTGACAAAGCTTGAATTTCAGAATATCCTTATATATGTAAGTGTTTGTAAAAATATCGCTCTAGCTTTCTATATTATAGCGTAAGTTATTCTCAGTATGCCTTATTATGTATGTAGATTTTCAAAGCCTGACTCTGTTAGTGCCATGGCAGTAAAATCTATGAAACTTTGATTACTAAAATATTTGGCCGATAACAAACACATAATATTAACTTTAGCAGAGAAAGGATCAATAAATATTCATTTAAAACCATGATTGAACCTAAGTCTTCATTTGTAAGTCTTTGATTTGGCGTGAAACTTTGGTAACTATGCATGAAACAAGATGGATATACAGTAGTTTGTCATAGATCCTTCGAAATATTAATGCTGGAAAAAAAAAATTGGGCGAGACACAAACAGATTGTAATAAAGAAAAATTTTTGTTGTACTACCAAAATGTTCTTTCTTCCCTTTAGTTAGTAACTTTTTCCCTAGGAATAAACGATGCAGTAATATGATTAAATATGATTCTATAAAAATGATAAAGAACATTGCAGATTTAAAAAATTGTCATGGCACTTAAATAGTTGTCATATTTATATTATCTGCCTATTTATGTGTCATTATTCAATGTAAATACCACAATTCTTAGGCGACTATGATGTCATTGTTGAAACTGAGGAGGGTGAGTATAACACATTGACAACTACCAGATATATTATCATCATCTTCATGTTGTGGTGTACACGTGTACTGTATTGTCACAGAGTTTGAAGTCATCTTGAATTCCTTAGCTTGTATATGACTTTTCTGCACTGATTCTATTGCCGAGTACTATTAAACTTCCTTTTATGAAATCAGATTTATACTAAGTCAGTCTCAAGTCTAGTGGTTTTGGTGACATCTAGGTATTAAATGCAGAGAATGGACACTTTTGCCTCAGTTCTCTATTCTTTCATTTTGTTCTGATAACTGAAAGTCTGTGAGATTTTTATTGAAAGCAATCAGTGGAACAACTGGCAATTACTCAAAGTCATGTAAATTGAAAAAAGATTCCTTTGTAATCGAGTTGCTTAAGTCATAAAGAATTGGGTATGGTTCTGTACATCTCATTTAGAAAGATGTTTACGGTAATAAATGGTATTAAATTACTTGAGATGACTTCAAAATCTTGCTGTAGATTATTTGTTGTTGAGTTCATTCAGTTTTAAGCAGAGCAATAGGTGTTGGTTACAAGGAATAAGGAATCAGTATGATTTACCAAACCTATACTTTTGAAATATTTCCTTGGTGAAAAGTTGTACTCAGATGCATGATTTTTCTTCTTCTCTATTTAAGGCTAAAAAAATATATTTATTTATTATTGCATCCTATTCATTATGATTTAAGAGTAAAAAAATCCTTTAGTAACTTTCAAAACTTTACTGTAGTGGTCATGCAGTAATTTTCATTTCTTTTGAGACTCTAAATTCAGTATTGCTGACAGACAGACAAAAAATGTTTTTATAAAAAAGAAAATTTTGTGGTGTATAACCAGAGCATGCTTTGAAGAAATGTTTCAGAATATATATAGAGGTCTGTCTTTATGGCTGTAATTTCATTGACTTAAAAACTGATACAGAAACTGTTTGTGTGTTTTTTCTTATATATTACAATTGCATGATTGAGGTAACAGATTAAAGAATACAGTATATAGAGAGTAACAAGAGAAACCTTAAGATTACCAGTAATCTGCATGCAAAGTGAAAGTAAATCTTAATATTGTTGTTTGTAGTTAAAGAGAATTTAACAGCAAATTGATTAACAACACAGAGCATTGTACCACAAGAAATAGAACAGATTGTTACATCTTTTTAAGTTTATATTTTTTTTTCATAATTTTCAAACAGCCTTTTCTGTGTAATTCATAAAATTTACCTCAAAAAATCTTAGCATAAATTCATTTTCATCTGCCATTTTTGTCATTTTTTTAACATGATCATTATATTTCACAGTTAAGAAAAAAATGCTAACTACGTATTGTTAATATTTGATGATTTTGTTTTTTTAAGACAAGGTTTGAATCTCATTAACTCAAAATTAACATTATATTCTGGTGTACTTTGACAATTTTCAGTGTATATTTCAGTCACTCGTGAAGAGAGAATCACCGAGTCACCTCTTGTACTCAGATCTCAGGAACTGTCCCAACCTCCAGAATTTACCGAAACACTCACTGATCTTGTAAGATTGTTTTTCTTTTATTTTCTGGTATTTTTTCATGTATTTATTGATTTGATCAGTCTACAAATATTTGGAATAAAAACAGCTTTAAGAATTCTTGCATTTTCTTCAATGGTTCCTGCTTTTATAAATATAACCTCATGGAAAGGTGTAATTTTTTAAGAAAAACAAGTGCTATAAACGGCAAAGCTGGATTATTCCTTCGAATGGGAAGAGATCTTTTTTGGGACAAATGAAAAATAACAGTTTCGGAAATAATCCATTTAAATGCATCATTAACAGTTTTTATTTGCTGTTTCTAGACGGCAATGGAGGAGAAACCAATGACCTTGACCTGTAAGGTGGTTGGCCTGCCAAGACCAGAGGTCACCTGGCTTAAGTAAGTCTTTTTTAAATTATCATACAGTGAAAAAGAAATGTATTTGATAAGTAATTACTTTTTATAGCAAAGCTTCACATTTTAAATTCATTGACAAAGACACATTCAAAATGAAGGCAAAGAAAAACCCAATAAGTCACTCTCTCTGACAGGAGGAAACTGTTAGAATGTTTTAAAAAAAACAGAGAAATCAATGGCTAGAATGCAAAATTAAGTTCTGAAATACTTAAATTTAAATGCTTCTTTGATTTAAGCAATTTTACACAAAAGACCGGTAATAAATTGTATATGGATTAAGATTTTTATAAGCTTTCTATATTTCTATAAACTTTAACAATCTCTTACAGGGATGGCAAGGAACTTATTACCACACCGAACATCAAACAGTCCTATGATGAAGACACAGCCGTTCTCACAATCAAGAAAATGACAATGGACCTTGATGGAGAGTACAAGTGTATCGCAGAAAACTCCGCTGGTACCTCTGAAACTGCTGCTAAAGTTGTTGTCGAAGGTAGGCTAAAAAATTTCAGATAAAACCCATTAAAATATTGATTTTAAATTTAACTTTTAACTGATGATAGAAGTGATGAATATGATGATGTTGACAATGATGATGATGAAAATGATTCTTTTATTAATAAATGATACTAGTTTTGACTGATGAAAAGATGGATGGAAAGAAAAGTTTATTAGTGATCATGATGATGACAGTGATGATGAAAAAGGTGATCAGGATAATGATGATGCTGATGATGTAGAAGAAGAAGAAATTTGTTGTCACTTTTTTTGAGATCAAAATTAAATTACCCTGTTACCAGTAATTGAGCTTGTCTCTGTTTTTACTTCAGGTAAAATGGAAGCTCCTGAGTTCACCAGGCCATTGTCTGACAGAGAATGCCGTGAGGGCAGACCTGTCAAGTTTGAATGTGCCACCAAGGGCATTCCAAAGCCTGATGTCAAATGGTAAGACTGTTATATTGTCTCTTAGTTATATGATTCAGAATTATAAGTGGGAAAAACCTTGTAATCAAAGTCATACATGCTGTTTAAAGACAATACTTATGCAGTTTTCTTAACAGTTCCCACAGCTGTCAAAACAGTCTGTGGAATTATCAGAAAAAAAGTTTCAACTATCCAAAATCTAAAATTTCAGAGCCTTGCACTTAAATGGTTATCTTAGAGCAAGAAAGGAAAGAATTAAACCTGTCATTTTAGCACTTCAAATATCTAAATAAAACAGCCAAAGGTGTGCTGTTGCTATCCAAAACATGTGCAAGACTTGCATGAAGATTTGTTAATATTATCTGTCACGACGCAGCTGTCTGTTCTCCTTATTAACTTTGTTGCCTGTGTTTTAAGGTTTATCAATGACCAGCCCATTGAGCCAGGACTCAAGTTCCACACAGAACAACGCAAAGGTTTTGCTGGAGATATCACTCACAGTCTCAGCATTGACAATACAGAAGTCGACTATGCTGGAAAGGTCAAGGCCGTTGCTACAAACAAAGCCGGAGTTGTTGAAACCAAAGCAACACTCACTGTAGAAGGTTTGTGTTTATACTGATGGTAGATGTTTTAATTGAAAGAAATTAGCTTTATATGTATGTTTAGGTTCTAACCTTGTCATTAAAGTCAAGGTCATTGCTAATGGATACAGTATAATGGAGAAAGAAAAACTTGAGAATGTGCCAAAAACTCTTTGTACATATGTGAGTAAATGTCTGAAATTTACTTTTTTCTTATTTTTGCTTAATGTTTCATTAAGTTTTCCTATTGTGTTTGCAGAAAAGAAAGAGACACCCAAATTTGTACGTAAAATGGAGAACATTGACACCATTGAAAAACAGAATGTGACCTTTGAAGTAGAGGTCACTGGAAAACCAAAGCCTCATGTCACATGGTATGGTATTTTTCATCTAGATTAATGTTTTTAATGTTCATGCCTTCACAACTACAGAGCTTGTTGGGTTATCCTTTAACAACAAATTGTAAAGAGGAATTCTGGTTTTAAATTGCATAATAAATTCAGAGTTACTATAATTCTGTATAAAGAGACACCAGGGTTGTGTAATAGACAAAACTAAGTTGATATACAATCAAATTTTTTTTTTCATTAAGATTATGTATTTTTATATACTGTATAAATCTTTCAGGTCCAAAGGCAGTGTTGAACTCCAGAACACAGAGGATATTGTTATCGAAGCCACAGATCGTGTTCATACCTTGACCTTGAAGAATGTCAAACCATCTGATGCAGCTCTTTACAGTGTCAAGGCCCATAATCCTGCTGGACAGACATCATGCAGTGCTCGTCTTAAAGTAGCACGTAAGTTTCCTTTGTTATTACAAACAGACTTCTTCAATAGTCTTTCTGTATGAACACTTATTTACAAATTCCTTATTTCTAAAACTGAGGAGAGTTTAAAAAAATTAAATCTTTAAATCAAGTAGCATCAAAATATTTAATGTTCATTTTGTTTTGATACATCATTACTTCAGTTTTCATTGTTTTAAAATTTATGTTCCCATGGTTTTCTCCATGATATTTCAACTGCTGTTTCTATAAAAGAGTCTTAAACATGTAGTTTTCTTTTCTTTTCAAAAATTTATTACAATGAAATTATATAATGTGATCATGTTTAATTGATTAGTAATAATAATTGTGTTGTAACTGAGTAATGTACAAAACTCTTGATCTTGATCAGAAAACAATACAAACAACAGATGAGCATTTTTATTTGCTGCTGTTTGTAGTCGGATAAGCATACAAATTTAGGTTTGTTTGGGATAATGATGTAGACAAAATATGGTGTTCATTTTAACATATTTCACTAACTTAATCAAATCATTTAACAGCTAGGCTTACAGTTACATTATCTAAATGATGATTTTCTTGCACAGTTCAGTCGTGTGTCGTGTGTGTGGTGTTTTGTTTATGATGTTTTGTGAAATGCCAGTTCTTATTTCCTGTCATTTTTTTCAATTGTTATGACACCATTCAGTATTCTGTTTCAGTTCACAGTTTTCAGTTAAAATGTTTGTTTTGTGTGTGAAGTTTTTTGAAATATACATACCTGTTCCACTTTCCGTCACTGAAATGAGGCACTGAATTGATAGGTGCTTGTGTAATGTTGTGTTGTCACAAAGTTTGGTGCCCTCTTGTGTATGTAATACACTCCCTCATGCTGTGTAAAAGAACAAAATTAACAACTGCTTTTACTCATGCGTATTAATTTTAAAGCTTGCGAGGAAGCAGAACTAATTTTACCAGCGGATGTAGAAAAGGGTGAAGAGGGTAAGGCAGACAATAGAGTTCAAAGTTCAACCATTAGAAAGTTCCAGTTTTCATACACAAATGTTTATGCATTAGCTAATACATGCACATATTCTTTTTGCTCATTTCTTATATAAAAACTAATTTCTCAGGTAAAGTCAGTATGTAATACTTATGGTAATATTATGTTAGTTTAATATTAACAGGATTATTTTTCAAGTATATGTGACTTTTACTAGCATGATGGCCATAGGCCAAAGTGTGCAGTATATTATATTTATTTTATGCCTACCAATGAAATATAGGGAAATATCAGTGAGATAAAAGTGATAATACACTGTTTTGAATCAGTTAATTACCATTTTGATAATACATGTTTTGGGCCCGAACTACTTTTTTACCTGATTCAGCCAAGAACCACACTGCTCCAATGATTGCAGGAAATAGTGAATCTGGTCCTGCACCAAGAGGATTTTTCATGAACAGTCACTTTCATGGAAATGTTACTTTCAGTTTCAATTCCTCTAAAACTGCAACCCAGCAACAGGTCATAAATTCCAGTCCAAAAGCTGGCCTGCTTGATGAAACTTCAGGAATTTCCCCACCACGTAAATACAAGAGAATCCGATGTATTTCAGACAGTGACAGCGAGTGAAATTTATTTACCTTGTTAAATCCAGTTATAATATTGAATTCCTAGTTGTGAACAATGATGCAATTCGCCATAAATTATTTAAAATGTCTGATTTGTTTACATAACTCACATGGACAATATCCAATATGGCCGACTTTCAATTCAATTGATTGAATATTGAGTATTAATCCGCTTTTATAATTAAAATATGTATGGCAAAAATTCAATAAATATTGATAAACTGTGTAGACAAAAATAAATGTTATTTGATGAAAGTGTATTCAGTTTATTTCAGCAGAAATAAAGTTATCATATGTATTAGAGATTGTCTGCACTTTTTTTTTGTGCGCAGTAACCAAAGTACGCATTAACTGATTTGGGGCTCACCATGGGGAATTTATTGAAGGCCCTGATTAAAAATGTCATAAAAAAACCCATTTTTGACGTGTTAGCATAAAATAGAAAGAAAATTTGTTTGTTTTTTAGTGGAAGATGGGAATTTATTTCATCTCGTGAACACCATATGTTTATATTTTCACGAGTGGCGCAGCCACTCGTGAAAATATCACATATGGTGTTCACTCGATGAAATAAATTCTCATCTTCCACAAAAACAAACAAATATCCTCTAAATAGGAAATATTTTTTGACAAATTAAAGTCAGATATAAGACCTCTTAAACTCTTTCTCTGGTTTAGCTTAAAACCTGTATACTTTATTCATAATGTTTTCAAGGCAAGCTCAAAGTACTTCAAGTTTGTCAGAACTCACCTGAGAAATAAGTTTTAATTTTGATTTGAAACTACAGTTACTTTGCATGCCTCTAAACATACAAATTCAGATGCACTGCAATGCATGTTTAGTACACGAATTCATAGCATCGCATGTTTTATACATAAAACAACAAACTCAAGATTTTGTTTGTTTAACAGTTAGTTTGTTGCTTTAGTGGAAAATTACAATTAAAAAAAAACACACACACATCTGAAAGAGCCTACAATGTAGGTAAGTACAGTAAAAACAGAGGCAGATCAAATTAACTTGAGAACTGTCAGTGTCAAAAGGTTTCTTACACACATAATCTCTTTATAAGTAGCTTTGTTTCAGCAGGCCTAACTTACGATTATTATCAAAAATTTGCATCCTGAGGAACACCTTTTGCAATTTTTACATGATTAGAAAAAAAAGATTTTTTTATTGAGTTTTAGATGCTTAAATAATGGAAACAATGCTTGAACATTATCTCAGTAAAATTACATCTAAGATACCCTTTGTTAAGAATAAGAGAAATTAAAATTTAATTCTGAAAAGAAAAGAAAAAAATTATATAGAATAGAAGTGTAATTAATTAGTAAGTACATTACCTGCCTATTAATACTGCTGCAGTGAATGTGTTAATATTGAATGCTCTTAGTCAAAATTAATGCCGTATACATGTAACCATGCTGATTATCATGCCCAGTTTTGCAATGAATGCCGTGATAAACAAGGATGAGTAAGTGAACATAGGTGTAATAAATTATATGTAGTTACAGACTAACAAAATTACTTAAATAGTATGACAACAATAACCTAGAAAATGACAGCTTTTATTTACTGTAACATGGAGCTGCGATAATATCCAGCAAAGAATGCAAAAAGAAGTGCTATCTGCATCTTTATTTTATAGCACTGCGAACTTTTTCTTGCGAAATGATTCTTGCTTCAGTTAGAAACTAAATAATGTAATTAGAAAACCTAATAATAAGAAGAAGAAAGAAACATAACATAAATATTGTCTTATGTAATAATTGCTTCTTCACATGGCTAATTAATATTCTAAAATTTTACAGACTAAATACTTAATAACACGAATAATTAACTATGACAATTATATGTAGATACTTAATGTGTGCTATCGGAGTCGCTATTATAACAGACAATTATACGTAGATACTTAATGTGTGCTATCGGAGTCGCTATTGTAACAGATAACGTAAACGATCTAACTTGTAACATATTTAACACTTCTCACAGCTTCTTTTAACCTTGAAATAACCTTGACATAACTGCCGGCTGCAAACGTCTGCGATCACACTTTGCTGCGACTCTCTGCTGACTATGAAATGTGGTTTCATGAGTACAGTTTCTGCTAAAAAAATATTAAAAGGAAGTATGAAACCAATGTGTGAATACAGTAAACTTCTGTTAGTAAGACCTGTTAATTAGTGGTCATTAGTTGTAAATGGTTTTGTTAGTAGAACTTCACTGTATTAACATTAAACCAGATTTTCATGAAACCACACTCATGTAGATTTTACTGATCATTGCGATAAAATTGAGATTTAACTTTGTTTAAACAAGGTTTACAGTTTCTTAAGAATCATTTGAAATATTTTTACAGCTGCAAGAAGACCAAGCTTCATGCGTCGTATGTCAGACATCTTGGCCCCCGAGAGTGGTGAAGCCAAGTTTGACTGTAAGGTGGAAGGATTCCCATTACCAGAAGTCAAATGGTAAAATACCTGTTTCCATGTAGTAATACTTACACCAGTATTTTCAACATAAATTCATGTGTACTTTATGCTTTTAACTCTACCAACTTCTTGCCTAAAATGAAAAGATAGTGGTTATCTACTGACACTGGCTCTCGTATTTTGTTACAGATTGATATTTGATTCATTCAAAAGTTATACAGATGTATAGGTTTTAAAACAGAAGTTCTGGAAGCTTTGAAAAGTTTCACTTAGAACAATTATACTATTATAACAGTTAACAAGTTCTTTGAAGCATGCTACAAGAATATGTTAGTAATAGAATGAGTTGACAGGTTTGTTTGTGTACATCTATTAGGTTCGTTAATGACAAAGAGTTAGAACCCAGCGAAAACATTATTATGGAACAGAAAAAAGACGGTACATGTACACTGATCATCAAAGACGCAAGCCCAGACATGCAGGGTGAGATTCGAGCTGTTGCAGCCAATGTTGGTGGAGAGGATCTTTGCTCTGCCACTCTTGAGGTCAGAGGTCAAGCTCCTAAGTTTGAGGAAACACCAATAAAATGTACTATTCTCCAAGGTATGTGTTACATCGAAGGTATGTGTTACATCCAAGGTATGTGTTACATTTTGTCTTGTTTGAAGATATATAATTACCATTCTGAAATCTGTTTTTTGTTGTTTTTTTTCATATTTCTTATATGCAAATTGAAAACATAAAGTTCTTATAAAAAAGTTACAATTTATTGTGACATTGGATGCAGATGCCATATTATATCTTAACGATGGTCTTGAATCCGTACATTGTAGAACGATCCACATCTTCTCATCAGTTGTTATATTTCAGGGTATTGAATTTCTCTTCAAATCTGTTGTTTGCATTGCTTAACCTCTCTACACTTTACTTCAGGGGACACTGCCATTTTCAAGTGCCTTGTCAAGGGTGAACCCTCACCTACAGTCGAGTGGTCCAAGGGCAAATGGTCTAAACTGAAACCTTCAGATCGCTACAATATTTTCAAAGATGAAACAACTGGTGAAAACATTCTTGAAATCAAAGACATTCAAAAGAAAGATGCCGGCACATATAATGTAAGCGCTACCAATGAACATGGTACGCAGCAAGTGGCTGCAACGCTCATTGTCACCTCCAACCCTGAAGAGGCAGAGGACTGGAAGGCTGCACTCAAACACAGGTACAGTTTTTGAAATATTTAGAAGCCCATGCTCAAACACAGGACTGGTACATACTTCAGAAGTCAGGTGAAAAACAAAATCAATCTGACTTTTGAGAAAAAAATTATATGAAATCCAGGGCTAGATAAGTATTGTCTTGCTTTTTATGGAATAGCTCTCTAATAGGTTTCTTGTGTCTGATTATTGCCCACTGTCCAGGCTGCACAGTTAAGTAAAACCAGTTTGTAGAGACCAAGTTTCAGTGAGAACTACATGTACTTGGTAATCTTTCATTAACTAGGGGTAGTTTACAGGTTCCCAAGTTCAGTGATCCTTAGGTCAAGCCCCCTGACCCCTTTAGTGAATATATTTAAAGCTTATTTTGGTTGGAATGAGTCTAGTTTTTGTGCTTTTGACTTTTTATTCTAAATTTTTCTAGTGTTGAAAGGTAATTAAATGATTGAACCAGGTTTTTGATTACCTAAAGTATTTGCCAAAAATGACTTTGTTCTTGTACCGTATAATGTATTCTATTTACTATTGTCTGTTCGCAGAGAATATGAAAGAGAGAGTGCTGAAATTGATGCAGACTGGTTACCTAGTTTGAAACATGTAGAAGGTGAAGAAGTGTCTCCAGAAAAGGAGAAAGAGAAGGAACTTATCAAGGAGAAAGAGGAACCAGTCGCCTTCCAGATTCTACAGAAACGTAGAATGTCTGAGGTATATATGATAGATAATAAACATTGAGGGCTTTTAACCAATGTGATATATTTTGTGTCAGTTTCATCAAGTTAATGAAGATTTAATTCTTACAACTTAAAATAACTGTCAGTCAGTGCTTTTAAACATACTAATTTCATGGGAAACTTTATACATTCTGTAGTTTATCAAAATATTTTACAGTTTTGCTTAAAGAGCTCTAGCATCTTGAAAAAAAACACACAAAAGAAACTAAGTCTTATGAGTTTTCGAGTTTTACTTTGCTACTGACAGCAAATGTTACAACTGTGAGGTGAAAGATTTTGGTATAAATTGTCGAGATCAGGGTGAATACTTTTAAGGTAGAAGATACCTGTCAATCATTCTTTTCAACGTTGATTTTACAGCTGGAGGGAAAACGTGAACCAGTCACTGTTGAACCAATTGAGCGTGAGAAGGTTGAACTAGAAAAGGCCGCAGCTCCAAAACTTGAGAAAGAGGAAGCACCTACAGAGGAAGTAGAGAAGAAACCATATAAACCTGAGCCAAAACAGCTCACCAAAGACGAGGTTGATGCTGCAGAGCTTCTCATACCAAAAGTCAAGGTAGAGTTTTTGTTGCCTTTATACTCAACATCTTTTACTCTTTTTTTGTAAATCTTTGTAAATATTAAGAATCATTATCTTGCTGGAGTTTTCTTGCGCTAGTTTTAATTGATTTTTTCTCTATTTCCATCAGTATAGCTTAAAAGTATCTAATGTGCAGGTATCTGCAGTATAACAAGTGGTCTATATAGAAGGTAGTTTAATATTTTGCTAAAAATTGGAATGAAATTTTCAAATGTTTTTAATGAATTTGGAGAAGTCAGTTGAAGAAGTGTGATTTTGTTCTTTTAGAACTAGTCCTTCTCTATGAAATGTTTCATTGCAGTTTTTTCTTTGTTAGATTCAGCGCACATTGTATTGTAAACATTTCCATTAAATTTTGTTTACAGTGGGAGTGGCTCACACCACTCAAAGATGTCAAGGTCATGGAAACTGAATCTGCCGACTTTGAGTGTGAGTTTTCAGTAACAGACGTCAATGTCACATGGACCGTGAAAGGTGAACCAGTTGAGGCCAGTCCTAAATATAACATGACCTCAGAAGGCAAGAAACACAAATTGACTGTTGCTAAGTGTCGTCCTAGAGATGAGGGAGAAATCACATGCTCATATTCTAATTTCACAACCAAGGCCAATCTTAATGTTGAAGGTTTGTATCAGTTTTTTTTATTGAAGAACATTTTGTTTAGATCAGTATATTTTTCCTAATAAAATTGCCTAAAAGGATATCATAACTTCACGCATTTACTTTTTGATGATACTTTTGCATAGGTTCAGAAAAGAGGTTCTTCAAGTTTTGACTTATACCACCAAAATTCCCTTCTTGCATTTGTTTCTAAAGAGTAAATGAGTAGTTTGTTTAAATACTACTAATTTTTACCTTATACAGCAATGGTGAAAGAATTCACCATGAAGCTAGGTGACACTGTTGCCATGGAAAACACTGAAGCCACTTTCACATGTGAAACTAACGATGATGAAGCTGAAGTTGTATGGATGCTTGACAACAAGCCTCTACCTGACTCAGACAAATACAAGACACGTAGTGAAGGCACTACACACACTTTGACTATTTATGACTTATCACCAAATGACAACTGTGAGGTGTCAGCAACAATTGGTGACCAGTCTACATCCGCCAAGCTGGTTGTTGAAGGTAAACTTTTTTAAGAAATTGTCCTCTTTTGTTGACCAGACTTTTGAACTGAGTAATGTTTTTTTATGCCCCAACCACTTTTGGGAGTGTGGGTGGGGGGATATAGATTTGCCTTTGTGTTAATGCTGTCCTGGATCTAAGAATTATTTTCACATAATTTTAATTGGAGGTAAAAAAAAAAAATCCAACATACTCTGATCATCTTAACTAAAAGTATTTTCATAGAATTTAT
Source organism: Cyclina sinensis (assembly GCA_012932295.1). Taxonomy (NCBI): domain Eukaryota; kingdom Metazoa; phylum Mollusca; class Bivalvia; order Venerida; family Veneridae; genus Cyclina; species Cyclina sinensis. Next base: position 28,589,284 of record JAAONU010000009.1, on the reverse strand, counting down.
TTTGTCTTTATTACTACAAAATTGAATTCAGTTCTTTGATTTCCAAGTATGTGATATGCAGAGATACATTTCCTAATATGGCATTATAGGTATTTCTCTTGTTGCAGTAAAACAAAACTTTGTTCTAACTCAGAGAAAGCACACTTCAAAATCTTGATTTTTATAACTTTTTAGAGACAATTGCTTTACCAGCTAAAATGATTAACTTGTTGTATCAGATTCTTAATTGCTTTCATTATTTAGGTCTTCAACATTTTGAAAACTGTTTAACTTTGATTTGCAGAAGTATCAGCCAATTTCACAGTGCCTCTGTCAGACGTTTCTGTTCTTGAGAAATCAAATGCAGAATTTTCTTTCAAATTATCGCTTCCTGTGGACAAAGTACGCTGGTTCTTGGATGATGTTGAACTTCGACCAAGTGATAAAGTGCAGTTTGTTGATGAAGGAAAAGAGCACAAGCTCATATTCAAAGACGTTGACGTAACTGATGAAGGTCAGGTTAGCGTCCTTGTTGGAGAAAAAAAATCAACGGCAAATCTATTTGTCCAAGAATTATCTCCAGACTTTGTTAAACCACTCACAAATGTGACAGTGAAAGAACATGAAAATGTAGAATTTCTCACGGAAGTGAACAAAGAAGGAGTTACTGTGAAATGGTTTGTCGATAACAAAGAGATCGAAGAGGATGAACGATTTGAAATCTACTCTGAGGGACGTACACATAGACTTAGAATTAAGAATGCTATTTTGCCCGACTCTGGTGAAATTATGGCTAGAGTTGAAGGCAAGACCCAGAAAGCCACCCTCAGTGTTCAAGGTAAAATTTCCTAACTAATATTAAAGTTGATGGAAGCAAACATCATTGCTTTTCTTTTTACAGAGAAACTGTAATCTTGCCAAGTAACTGGTATTGAAAAAAAGACATAAAAAAACAAGTTTACCTTATTTACTCATTTATTTTGTTCATCAGTATAAAGTATGCTTTTGATACCTGTTTGTTAATGTATTTCTCTTTTTTCTTAATTATAGAAATCCCAGTTGAAATTGTTGCTGAACTTTCTGAACAGCACGTGGAAGAGCACAAAGCCTCATTCTTCACGTGCGAAGTCAACAAACCCGATGTTACAGTCACATGGTTGAAAGACGGTAAACCACTCACTCCAACTGAGAAACATCAAATTGTTGATGATGGAACAACACATACCCTTGTTATCATGGATACTGACAAATCTGACGTAGCTGAATATACTGTTGTTGTTGGCGACAGACGCAGTTCAGCTCAGTTACATCTGGATGGTAAGTCTGAATTACAAATAATTTCCTTCTTTCTTCTTATTTTTAAGTTTAATTTTATTGGGTTTTTATGTTGAATGCTCGTTGAGTAACTAATAATTGTGATAATATAGAATTTTAAAGCATGTTTTTCTATAAATCTGCATCTGTTTGGTATTTTTGAATATATTGTTTACATACCTCTTTGTGTTGTTTGAAATGTTTAATTTATTTTCATTGTTTCATCAGTAAAACTATAGTTTTTATCTCTTTATATTCAATGTTACATTTGATGACAAATTTTTTAAAAATCCCCTCATTATTAAACTCAGTCTGATCTTGGTATTTCAAGTGGGAACTCTTTAGGTGAACCTGTGTTTACCTTAAGTTCACTGTTACCTTCAAATTGGAGAACTTTTAAAGGGAGATAAATATTGTCATCAAAGTTTTAATGCTCCCATGGACATGCTCATTCATTGTCATTTATTTTAGACTCCCAGTTTTGAAAATCATTTATTAAAAAGTTTCTGTTGACCAGTTCTTTTGTACATAGTCTGCAGAATAAGGTATAGACCCAAGACCCTTGACTTGTAAAATTTAGACAGGCATACAAACTTTGCCAGACCATAGGCCAAGTGGACTTTTAGTAAGGCCTTAATTTCAATTGTTCAGGCCTGTGGAATTGGAATTCGGCCTGTGGATTTTCTGCAATCGTGACCTTAAAAATGGCTTGTGCCTACAAAAAAATTTATTTTGCAGACTGTATACAATTAACTCAAAATATCTGACAAGTTTTAATGACCAACACTTTTGGAAAGTAAAGTTGATATTTTTTATATTTATTACATTTGGGGTAAAGAAGTTTAAACTATAAAGTTTTAGCTTGGTGACAGGGTTTTCAAGCTTTTGGTCAGGGAAAACACTGAACTCATATAGCATGTGATAGAAGGGGAAATGTTTTGGTGGCTATTTCAGGACATAGATCTAATTATGAAATAATTTATTATAGGGTGTCAAAAATTATAGACATGTTAAACTGGAGAACGATATTCACATGCAATTTATTTATGATTGTGTATGTCTTTTAATTCTGTTGGCTGACCACAGCAAAGAAAATGGAATGGAATATAAATTTAAAGGGATTTAGAGCCAAATCAAAGCAAATTCAAGATTAAATTGACCAAGATATTGGTGCAGCTACTGACCTATTTAGAAATTTCCAAAATGATCTGTTTGAAACATTTAGCTTTCAGATATTGAAGTAAAATTCTGCATATGTTAAACCTTGTACTCAAGCTGATATAGTCACCAGAACATTTCTATGTTTGCATTTCTTTCTGCATTTTACATTTATATATTTGTTTGATATTTGGATTGTCTTGCAATTGGGTCACCTTAAAAATATTTCTTCATCTTATCGGAAGTTACCTAGATTGTTATTTGAAAATAAAGTCCAAAATAGTGACTTTCCTACATAGTGCCAAAAAAGTGTTAATTGAAATATTATCAAATAAATTAAGACGCTTGCAAAACTTTATAAAAAAAGAAATTTTATTAAATCAGGAAACCATAGATAAGATGCAGAGAATTTTTCAAGGTGGCTAAACATATTCAGTTTGCTTTTTCTTTATTTATTTGCATGCTGATTTAATTAGCACTTTGTTCAGTAAGACACAAAAAATGACCTGAACATTTTCTTCTTGGTCCATAACAATGAGTAATTTTGAAAGCTGGATTTGAACTCAGGGTCTCTAGTACACAAAATGAACACTTGCCATAAAAGCTAGCTGATAGGCAAGGCAATAAAAGTGCCTAATAAAACCTCTACTACAATAGTCTTAAAGTAATAGGAAGCAGAAATACTAATTATATAAACTTACATAGTGGAGTTTGAAATTATGAGATATGCAGTAAATACAGTAAGTCCATTCTTAAGGGCCTTGCATTGATCAAATGGCATTGTTTAATGTACATATACATTTACAAGAAAGCAGGTTTGCATGATTGTGCATATTGCATGGTAGCACATTTACAACAAATACTAACATTTCTTTGCAAAAGTCCAAAGAATCAAACAATGGCAGTCTGTGACATGGAAAGAAAAAAGGTTTTTATTTGACTGGTTTACAGTTTTCATTGTGTTTTGTCTGCTTGCTTTCCAGGGCATATTATGAGTATGGTACCAGTCCAGATTTTGTCAGCGCTACACCAGTCAGAATTGCACCAAAACCAGTCTGTTGTATTTACTTGTCACTTATCCCATGCAAATGTACCAGTCACATGGTTCCGTGATGGGGTAGAAATTACTGACAGTTTGAAATACACAATAACGGTTTTTGGAACATTGCATAAACTGTGTATCCATGATTTAGATCTTTGTGATGAAGCTGTCTACACACTAAAAGTAGACAGTTCTGAAAAATCATCCTCTGCAATGCTGTTTTTAGAAGGTCTGTAGAGACACCTATTTTGTTATACTTTTACAGTCATGTGTTCAAAAAAATCTCTTCACATTTTTCATGAAGAAAAAAAAGCCTGTATTTTAAGGGGGTGGAGTAAATGATATGTTGATCACAATTCAAGATTGTATCCCAGCACTGTAATTCACATTTGTTTTTCACAAAACTTTTGCACCTTTTCTAACTGTGTCACACATTGTATGCTATTAAGGTACTGTGTGAGTTTGCAGAGAATCATAATAAAAATATATTAAGCATGAAATGCATGTGAAATAGTGTACATGTATATATAAATGATTAGTATGAAATACTAACCAAATTATCTTATTGAAAATATTGTAACCAATGGACAGTATATTGACTGTAATTTTTTTTTTCAAATGTAGATTACATAAATGTAAACAATATTAGTTATTTATACTGTATGCAAAAGAATCAAACAGCAATTTGTGATAAAAAACATTTCAATAAATGAGAAAACATTCTATGGTTTAGTTAGTCTTGAATATTTAGCTTTGCTGGCAAAATATATTTTAAGTATAGGGTCTTCAGTTATATTTTGGTGCAGTAACTATCATGTATCTGCTTGCATGTAAACAGAGAGTGATATATAGCCTAGAATGCATGCTTTTAAGCACAGCAATAGCCGATGGGTGCACATAAGAATTTAGCCCTTTTGTAACTGAATGGAATATGATAAAGTTTCAAAAGTGATTGAAAACAAAGTAAAAAAAAAATGACATCAGACACAGCAGTGTGAAACTAATGAGCATGTCTAGTGACTTTTGACCTTTCACAATGAGCATGCCCAGTTAACAGTGTGACATCACTTCCTGTGCTCCCATGATCCTTTGCTTCCAGAACTTCCTATTAATGTCTCTTTGACACTAAAACGTCACCATGAGGATCATCATCACTACACAGAGCAACTTGCGACCTTCACCTGCATGACCTCTAAAACGGCCATTGAGGTCACATGGTCTAAAGATAAAGATGTTATTGAGTCCAGTAGTAAGTACGAGCTGCACGACTTAGGACGCGAACACAGACTCACTGTGCATGACCTTTGCATGTCAGATTACGGCGACTATGCTGTTTCAATACGGAGTCTGCGAAAGCCTCCACATAGTCCTGGAGCTGTAGGTTCGTCTTCTGTTTTATTATCTGTTTATTTCCATCCTCTAATCACTGCATGTAAATGTGAATGTTTTAAGCAAAACATTTTAAAGAATAGAAAAACTAGCTTGTGTGTCTGTTCTGTAGGAAAGTGTATTTATATGAAAGGAACCTTTTCATTATTAATAGAATTAGAGGATTTGATGAAAAGTTCAAAAATACAAATGAGAACCTTTACTTTTAATTCTAAGAAATTATGTAAATGCTTTAAAACATGGATAGCAGTAATTTCATTTGTTACATACTTGAATTACACAAATATGTAGAGAATGATTTCAGTTGATTCGGTTATAGTCTGCAAGGTTATTTGTCAAATATCAAGCTATCAGTTTCAAATGAAAATTAGACTGACAGAGATTTGTGGTACACATTACTTTCTTTAGTTACCGAATTGCACTAAAATTTTGAAAGGTGCTTTATTTGTGTCGTTTGTTGATTTATTATAAAGAGTTTTGTGAAGCATGCTTGTAGGTTTGTTTGAAATAGATGGCATTTGATTCAGAATGAACTCATATGTATAAAGTTAAAAATTGTATTTATATAACTGATGAAAAAAATTGAAGACAGTTTCAGACAGTTGATTAATTCAAGGATTTCACCTTTCAGAACCCCCTACACAATTCATAATTCCCCTCAATGAGGCCTCATGCAAGGAAGGTGATGACGTGACCTTCACCTGTGAGGTTACTGATGAGAAGATCCCAGCACGCTGGTTCAAGGACGGTGAGAAGCTTCAGCCATCAGACAAATATGTGATGAAGAAAGATGGCCGCCAGCACACATTGACGATCAAGAACGCACAGTTAGAGGATAGGGCTGAGTATACAATTGAGCTCAGAGACAGAAAGAGCTCAGCTCCACTCTTTGTGGAAGGTAATTTATGACATAAGAATCTGTTTCATATAGTTTGTCGTAGCTTGTCTTTTTTGTTGCTAATACTGTGTTGTTTTAAGGCAACAGTTTGAGAAAACTTGTTGCTTTTTGTCAGTAGACTAATATGGTATGTCTGAATTCCATGAAAATATTAACGTTTTTGTATCTATTTTGTCCTCTGAAATGTTACTAAATAGAGGAGTTAAAAGAAACTGCTCTCTTCCTAAAAACACTTTGATCAGTTCTTAGGTGTCACACCTAGCCATAACATTCTTGATTTCATTTTTTATTGCACAGAAACTCCCCTTGAGTTTACCATGCCACTGCAAGAACAGATGGAATGTATAGAGGGAGAAACTGTTACCCTTGTCTGCGAGGTTAACAAGCCAAACAAACCAGCCATGTGGTTACGTGATGGGGAACAGGTCACTGCTGTTGAGGGATATGAAATAACAGTAGAGGGTAACGTTCATAAAATGGTCATACGTCGTGCATCGCTTGACAATGAGGCAGAGTACACATGCATGATTGGCAATGTTGACACAACTACCATGCTGTATGTTGAAGGTAAGAAAATGTGTTACAGAATATTTAGAATATGTCATTTGAGTTTTGACTGCCACTATAATACAAGCACATTTTTATTTACCTTTTGTTCCATCTGAATCCCTCCACTAAAAGTGCTTTAATACTTAAAGATTGGTGTTTTTTTTTCAAATTAAGTATTTTTGTTTATCTATCTATATATTAAAGAAAGTTTTTTCAACTAAAACATTTTTTATCCAGAGCCCTCGGCAGAGTTCACACATCGCCTGAGTGATGTCTCAGGTGAAGAGGGTGAAGACATTGAAATGTATGTCGAGTTGAGCCGACCAGATGTTCCTGTTAACTGGCTGAAGAACCGCAAGCCACTCAAACCAAGTGAGAGGATCCATATCCTGTGTGAGCGTTATCGCCAGGTTCTCCAGATTCTTGATGCTATTCCAGAAGACGAGGGCGAATACACTGTCTGCTTACCAGACAAGACGGAATCAACTGCTGTCGTCAAAATCAAAGGTAAGATTAATGTATAAATGGGTGTTTTTCCTATGACATAATTTCAGAATTTTTTTAACTTTGGATGAAGGTTTAACAACATAGTTGTGCATCAGGTGTGGAAACATCTCACTCAGTCATTAAAAAAACATAACTTTGTAGAACTTAAACTATACAAGAGAGCTTGAACTTTTGAAGTATATGAATACAATCATGTTTTGCTTCAGAAAAAGCTCCTGAATTCAAAAAACCTCTTGATGACCAGACAGTCAAGGAAAAAGATACAGTAACCTTGACCTGCGAACTTAACAAACCTGACCTTCCAGTCAAGTGGTTGAAGAATGGCAAAGAAATTACACCAGATGATAGAACTAAGTTCTCTGTTGACCAGTACCTGCACCAGCTGGTTGTAGCAGACGTCACCCTGAGTGATGCAGACAAGTACACTTGTGTCTGTGGGGATGTCAACACTGAATGTACCATTAAGGTTGAAGGTGAGTTTTAAGTTACTTATTTTGGTTCAGTTTCAGAATAAATGACAAACATATCTTGGCAAATTGACTTGTTTGTAAAAGAACTGTTTAACCATCTGCTTGCTTTTTTTGCAGAACTTCCTGCTGAATTCACTCAACCTCTCAAAGACACAAAGGTCAAGGAGAAAGATGCAGTAACCTTGACATGTGAACTAAGTAAACCTGACAAACCAGTAAAATGGTTGAAGAATGGCAAAGAAATAAAACCAGATGACAGAATCAAGTTCTCTGTTGACCAGTACCAACACCAGCTGGTTGTAGCAGACGTCACCCTGAGTGATGCAGACAAGTACACTTGTGTCTGTGGGGATGTCAGCACGGAATGTACCATAAAAGTAGAAGGTAAATTACCTAAGAAACCAATGATAAAATATTGATTTTATCTTTATTAGCTTTTGACTACTTTTGTAATATTGTTTAAGTAAAAGTATTTTGGTTGTGAAATTACTTCTTTATGAGTTAATGCTGATACAGCTCATAAAATCTTGATGGAAATTAGTTTCTGGTTGTTACTGATTTATGATTAATCATAAATTCTCTTTTTTTCAGAACTTCCAGTTGAATTCAGTCATCCACTCCAAGACCAGACTGTCAAAGAGAAAGACACATTGACCTTGACCTGTGAACTCAACAAACCCGACAAAAAGGTCAAATGGTTGAAGAATGGCAAAGAAATCAAACCAAGCAAAAAGATCAAGTTCTCAGTTGACCAGCACCAACACCAGCTGGTTGTAGCAGACGTCACCCTGAGTGATGCAGACAAGTACACTTGTGTCTGTGGGGATGTCAACACGGAATGTACCATTAAGGTTGAAGGTGAGTTTTAAGTTACTTATTTTGGTTCAATTTCAGAATAAATGACAAACATATCTTGGCATATTGACTTGTTTATAAAAGAACTGTTTAACCATCTGCTTGCTTTTTTTGCAGAACTTCCTGCTGAATTCACTCAACCTCTCAAAGACCAAAAGGTCAAGGAGAAAGATGCAGTAACCTTGACCTGTGAACTTAGTAAACCTGACAAACCAGTAAAATGGTTGAAGAATGGCAAAGAAATAAAACCAGATGACAGAATCAAGTTCTCTGTTGACCAGTACCAACACCAGCTGGTTGTAGCAGATGTCACCCTGAGTGATGCAGACAAGTACACTTGTGTCTGTGGGGATGTCAGCACGGAATGTACCATAAAAGTAGAAGGTAAATTACCTAAGAAACCAGTGATAAAATATTGATTTTATCTTTATTAGCTTTTGACTACTTTTGTAATATTGTTTAAGTAAAAGTATTTTGGTTGTGAAATTACTTCTTTATGAGTAAATGGTGATACAGCTCATAAAATCTTGATTGAAATTAGTTTCTGGTTGTTACTGATTCATGATAAATCATAAATTCTCTTTTTTTCAGAACTTCCAATTGAATTCAGTCAGCCACTCCAAGACCAGACTGTCAAAGAGAAAGACACATTGACCTTGACCTGTGAACTCAACAAACCCGACAAAAAGGTCAAATGGTTGAAGAATGGCAAAGAAATCAAACCAAGCAAAAAGATCAAGTTCTCAGTTGACCAGTACCAACACCAGTTGGTTTTAGCAGACATCACCCTGAGTGATGCAGACAAGTACACTTGTGTCTGTGGGGATGTCAGCACGGAATGTACCATTGCTGTGGAGGGTAAGTGAATGTGTTTTCCATTTTGCCTGTTTCACAAATTTGTTTTCATTTATGAGGTTTTTGTATGAAAAAGAGATTTGCAGTCTGTTTATAACAAATTAACAGAAATGATACTGGTTATTCTCTTCTCAATTTTTCTTCATATTTGGTTGTGTATTTTGCTGAAATAAATAGTAAGAGGTAAAACACTAAACCTACTGTAAAGTTGTAAAAGGGAAAAAAACTTAATGCATTTTAACCTTTTCTTTAGAACTACCTGTTGAATTCACCAAGCCACTCACAGATCAGACAGTCAAAGAGAAGAAGAAACTGACCTTGACCTGTGAACTCAGCAAACTTGACAAACCAGTCAAGTGGCTGAAGGATGGAGAAGAAATAAAACCAGACAAGCGTGTCAAATTCTCAATGAAACAGTACCAACACCAGCTGGTTGCCACTGACATCACTATAGAGGATGCAGGCCAATACACTTGTGTATGTGGGGATGTCAGCACGGAATGTACCATTATTGTTGAAGGTATGTTTAGTAAAACACTTTCAAGGTTTCAACCTAAAAAAGCTTCTAGTAGGTCTATTCTTCTCTCATTTCTTAAAATTAATAACTTTATTTTGAGAATTTCTCTAAATAACCATTATCATGTGTAAAGGTTAACTTTTAAATTGACCTTGTTGGCTAGCTTCCAATACTTGGAAAGTTTAATTCAGTCATATACACTTAAAAAACATTTCATTTGAAATGAATTTTTTTTTCAGAGCTACCAGCAGAGTTTACCAAACCTCTAAAGAACCAAAAAGTCAAGGAAAAAGAGACAGTGACCTTGACCTGTAAACTGAACAAGCCTGACAAACCAGTCAAGTGGTTGAAGAATGGTAAAGAGATTACCCCAGATGATCGTGTTAGCTTCTCTGTTGACCAGTACCAACACCAGCTGGTTGTAGCAGACGTCACTCTGAGTGATGCAGACAAGTACAGTTGTGTCTGTGGGGATGTCAGCACGGAATGTACCATTAAGATTGAAGGTGAGTTTGAAGACATTTTTATTTTGTTTTCTTATAGAGAAGCATGTTTTTGTTGCTTGACCTAAAAAATAAAAAAATAAAACAATTTTTTTTCTGATCAAAATATTGTAATCGCAGTATTTTTGTAAACACAGACAGACATTTTATTATTATTATCTAAATGAAATATAAATGTTTTGCCATTTTGGGAATAAAATTTTCTTTGAACCTCATGGAATGGCCAGATCCATTATTAAAGTATTCATAAATGATATTTTTTTCAGAACTGCCAGTTGAATTCACGAAACCACTCACTGACCAAACGATTAAGGAGAAAGACACCTTGTCCTTGACCTGTGAACTCAACAAACCTGACCTTCCAGTCAAATGGTTGAAGAATGGTAAAGAATTTAAGCCTACGGATAGGATTAATTTCTCTGTGGACCAGTATCTGCACCAGCTGGTGATAACAGACGTCACATTGGAAGATGCTGCTAAATATAGATGCGTCTGCAAGGATGTGAGCACCACATGTACCATCAAGGTGGAAGGTATGTCAAATAGTTTTGAAAAAAACACTCAACTTCTTTCATCAAATTGTTGCTTGTTTTGTGAAGTGAGTTAACCAGTTAGAATTTTGTTAATGTTCTATAAACTTCTATCATGCCCCTTTTCAAAAAGAGTGAGGCCCTGTCAAAATTTAAGGTAGACCAGTTTCTTTGAATATTTTAAAGCAAGTAAAATAATTTCAATCCACACTGCTATTCTACAGAAAATCATCTTTTGTAAGGGGCTTTTACTAAATTCTTTAAAAGTATTAATAAATAAATTAAACATTAGCTTAGACTCATCAAGGGTTATAAAGTCAAAAATCTAGAATATAAAGCTATTTGTAAGGAAAAGTAGCCTATTTATAAAGCACACATTTTCCTTTTCCAGAACTGCCGACTGAATTCACAAAACCACTTGAAGACACCAAAGCCTTTGAGAAGGAGTCAGTCAAGATGACTTGTGAACTGAACAAGCCAAAGAAATCTGTCAAATGGTCGAAAGATGGCAAACCTCTACGGCAGACAAGGAACATCAAATTTTCTGTTGACATGTACACACACCAGCTTGTGTTTACAGATATAACAAGAGAAGAGACTGGAACATACACTTGTAGCTGTGGTGATGTTTCCACGACTGCAACCCTAACTGTAGCAGGTTTGTAAATTTTTTTTTTACCTGTTTTGCTACAAATTCAGCTTTGAATGTAAATTCTATTTTTATCTCATTACAAGTTTTCTGCCTGATTAGTTTGCTGTAATTTCAAAGCTTTAAGCTTTTTGATTGTAGATTGCTTATTGCATGGTTATATTACAGAGGAACCAGTTAAGATCACCAAGCCTTTGACTGACACAGAGGTTGATGAGAAAGGGGAGGTCACTCTAACCTGTGAAATCAACAAACTGAACAAGAAACCAGTCTGGTTGTTGGATGATGAAGAAATCACTCCAAATGATAGGGTCAAGGTCACCTCAAGGGGACTGGTTCACAAACTTACAATTCAGACTACAAAACTACATGATGAGGGAAAATACACTGTGGCATTTGGTGATGTGAAATCAACAGCTAATTTGACTGTCAAACGTAAGAATTTGAATTACTGCCATTATATTGTTCTCTTCATTAAAGTATAAAATGCGAGATGTTAAGTTAGCACAAGTGAGATTGGTAAGATAATTTTTTATCATAAACATTTTTCAGGTATCAAGCAAGGAAAAATAGGTTAAAGTGCAATCTTTAAAGATGTTTTTCATTTAATTAGTTAAAGTGAGTAGTATGTCTTTCATTTATTACTAATTAACAATTCAAACCTAAACGCCTTATTTACAGCATTGCCAGTTGAATTTGTCGCACCACTTAAAAATGTTGAGGTCACTGCTAAAACATCAGCAGTTCTGGAATGTGAAGTCAACAAACCAGATGCCACAGCAACTTGGACTAAAGATAACCAACCAATCAGCATATCTGATGGTTATGACATAAGACATGACAAGACTCGTCATTCGCTGCATATTGATGAGGTCAAACCTGAAGACAGTGCTGAATACACCATAACTGTTGACAATAAATCAAGCACAGCCCAACTGAAGGTTAAAGGTCAGCAAAAGAAATTACATTTCCTAGTGAATCTTTAGTGTATTTGCGTTGATTATGTTTTGACGGTAACTGTTCTTAATAAATCAAGCAAAGCCAAACAGTAAGTCAAAGGTATTTATAAATTATAAGTCTTAAATCAAGATAGTGTTTATGATTCAGCCCCTCTGCTCATTACTACATAAGCAGTTATTATCTATTTTGATTGTGAGGAGTAAATACAAGAAGCAGGCATTAAGCACAATGGATTGATGTAGTTATTTCAAAAGTCATTTTTCTTATTTCTAGAAGAGGCAGTGAAGTTCACTGTACCACTTGAGGACAAGCAGATCCAGGAAGGTGAGGACATTACACTAGAGTGCACTGTGTCCAAACCCGACCTCACAGCTGAGTGGACCAAGGACGGCTCCCCAGTGGAGGCCACAGAGAGGATCAAACCAAAATCTGTTGACACTACCCACACTCTTAATATCGCCAGCGTCACTGCTGAGGACTCTGGGGAATATGTGGTCAAAGTTGGTGACACAGAGTCCAAATCTACCATACAAGTTGAAGGTAAGTACAATTTCTAGCAATGAAAGTTGTAGCAATGATTATAATATAGGTCCTTGTCATTGCCTTAATGTTAGGCTTATTATTAAATGGACCTCAAATCTGTCCACTGACCTGTTGTATTACCACAGTATTAAATAAAAGTCTGATGAAATACATATTTTTTGATGTCATCCGTCTTTTGACATAATTATGATTTTTCAGCCAAATTCACAATGTGTTGTTAGAAGCTCTATGGTTTTACTATGCAGCAAGATTTTACATATGTTTTACTTTAGAACATAGTGGAAATTACAAGTTGACCTTTCAATGAAATTTTTTGTCCAGCCCATTGTAATTCTACAGTAAGTAACCATTTTGTGTGTTCATTTTCAACCTTATTTATCATCTATACGTAAAATCATAAAATTCATTCTTTATTCCATGGCAGAATCACCCCTTGAGTTTGTCCGCAAACTTGAAGACATTGATGTGGGAGAACTACCTGGCACAGCCGTGTTTGAATGTGAGCTCAACAAAGATAACGTACCAGTCACATGGTACCGGGACAATAAAGCACTCCTACCAAACAAGAAATATAAGATGATTGATGAAGGGCCGGTCCATAAGTTACAGATCAGTGACATTGATGGTGAGGATGAGGGCATATACAGAGTTGTTGCAAAAACATTGAAATCTGAGGCTTCACTCTTTGTTGAAGGTAGGCAGAGCTTTGTATAAAGCCTAGATTTTTTTTTATACATATTTTAAGGAAAGAACTAAATGACTGAAATTTGCAGAGAAGCTTTTTTGTTAATCATAACCTTAATTTAACACTAATAAGCAGTTAGTCATGATATTCGTTGTTTTTGTTACACAGTACAGTAATTTTTTGTTATTCTTCTTGTAAAATCAAATTTAAGACAACCCTGCTTTTACTTTTTGACACTGATATTTTCACAATTATATACGACTATCGTCAATTCAAACAGTCTTTTTATTTATCTGCTGACTTTATATAGGGAAGAGTCCTGACAGGATATGCTTGAAAAATTGGTTTATAATTTATTTCCCATGAAGTAGTTAAAACAGGCTTAATTTTCTACATATGTCTCATGGTGTTATTTGCAGTTCCACCAGAACTGTTTGTTGACAAGAAATATGCAGAGACTGTCACCCTGAAACGTGGCCAGTCCACTGCGTTTGAGATACCATTCAAGGGCAGTCCACAGCCCAAGGTCACTTGGCTCTACAATGGTGGAGATCTTCCTGATAAGAAGAGAATGGAAGTGGAGACAATTAGAAACATGACCACTTGTAGACTTGGTAAAGTGATCCGAACAGATGCTGGGGAGTACAGCCTCACACTGGAGAATACTGTTGGAAAAACTTCTTTGACTATTACCCTGAATGTGTTAGGTAAGGAACTGTCATGACTCTTGTAAGTTTATAATGGCCATCTTAAATTTCCTGGATCAGATTTATTAGTACATGGATTATGGGATATGTAGTAAATGAATTGCATTTATGAATTTTCTTAATCATTAAATCTTCACAGTATAACTTGTATGCTTTTTTCCAGATAAACCATCTGCACCACAAGATCTGTCTGTAACTGAGGTCACCGCAGAGTCATGCATCATGCACTGGCAGCCACCGAAAGACGACGGAGGATGTGAAATCAAACAGTATGTTGTTGAAAAACGCGAGGCTAACAGACGATCCTGGAACAAAGTGGGCACAAGTGCTACCCTTGAATTGACTATAACAAAACTGACTAAGAATGTACAGTATGTTTTCCGAGTGGCAGCTGAAAATGAGGTCGGCATCGGAGAATTTGCTGAATTACGAGAACCAGTGACAGCAAAGGACAGCTTTGGTATGTATCTTTGTATTATCTTTCAACATTTATTGTAAGACTTTATAATGTCTTTATGAAGTAACATTGTTTTTCCACCATCGTAATTTATCTTAGAATTATAATTCGTTTTATCTAAAACAAATCATTTCAAGAAGATGTCTTGGTTTAAAAGAAATATTTATTTGAAGAGCCTCTCAGATTTAAGATGAAGTCAAGTTGTTAATGGTATAATTGGTTTTGTTAAAATAAATTTCCTGTCATTTTGGTTAAAGTTGAAATTATTTTTTTCTCCATGTAGTTGTACCAGATGCTCCAGATGCACCAAATGTCAGCGAAATATTCAAGAACTCTGCACTTGTTGCCTGGCAACCACCAAAGAATGATGGCGGCTCTCCTGTGATTGGTTATCACGTTGAGAGAAAGACAGATGTTGGTTCTCGCTGGATCAGAGTCACAAAGAAGCTTGAACCAGAATTAAGCATGCAAGTAAATGACCTTGAAGAAAGCTTGACATACCAGTTCAGGGTCATAGCTGAAAATAAAGCTGGCCCTAGCAAACCAAGTGAACCATCACAGCCCATCAAAGCTAAGGACCCATGGGGTAAGCATTGTTAATTTATCATAATTTTATTTCAGCTGACTCTTTCCTCTTCCATTTCTAATTGGTAAAATTAATTAACCTTTATAATTTAAAGATAAAAGTCCACAATCAGTTTTCATGCATATGATTTTACATTTTATTAACACGTTTTCAATGCACATCTAAATGATAGAGGTTTTAATATAATTGTGATTGATCTTATTTTTAAAGTTAAATCAGAAACAAATGTAAATTCATTTTACTTCCTTTAGACAAACCAACAAAGCCTGGTGTCCCAGAAGTCATGGGTACAGATAAATCTTCAGTGGCACTCAAATGGTCCCCACCATCGAAAGATGGTGGTGATACTGTTGATTACATCATTGAGTACCGCCGACGTGGTTCATCCACTTGGAAGCGTGCCAACAGTGTGCCAGTCCAGGAAACCAACTTTAGCGTCACTGGTCTCAAAGAGGGTGAAGAGTATGAGTTCCGAATCACAGCACAGAATAAGGCGGGTCCCGGACCTTCCTCTGAAGTATCACAATCTGTTAAAGTGGAGGCTCCACTTGGTATGCACCTTTTGTTTTGGTTTAGCCTAAATATTTCTATAATTGCAAATGAAACATAGACTTGTCTATGACATTGTTATACTGATTTATGTAATTTATGCGACTACTTACTTTTCAATCTCAAAAAAAATAAAGCAACAAGGAAGTGCATCACAAACATGCAAAATGAAAGTTGGAAAATTTTAGACTAATAACTTTGGTCTTTTCAAGTAAAGTAATTTAATTTGCATATTTAATATTTTTTTTTGTTTCTTTCAGTTGGAGTACCACCAAAGATATTGGAGCCTTTGAGTGATGTCATAGTAATAGCACCAAAAGACGCCATCTTGGAATGTGACCTTGACCTTGGAGAACCTGAGTCAGACATCAAATGGTCAGTTCAGATTGAAACCTTTTCATATAATACATTTTACAAACCTGACTTGTATTTTCCCCTCTACTCATTCAGCAAATTTATTTATACCTCTTACATGTTTAATAGTCACATCCAGTCTTTGCCAGTCTAGGTCTGTCGTTTTGCACAGATAATAGGATTAATAATAAACAGACTACTTCTGCTAAGGATTGAACTAATGTTTTTTTTCCCCTGGAAACCCACACTTTATCTTTCTTTTTTTCTGTGACCTTTTCAGGTTCAAGGGCAACAAAGAGGTCAAGAAGAGTCCAAAATATGAGATGAGTTATGAAGACGAGGTTGCAGCCCTTGTTATTCACAAAACAGAACCAGATGACACTGGAACCTACAGTCTCCAGGCAACCAACCCACTGGGACAGGTGAAATCTGAGGGCAGCCTTGCTGTACATAGTAAGTGACCTTCACCTTTGACCTTAAAAATTTTTCTTTTGATACATGAAACAGAAAACATGACACATATTGAATATAAAGAAATACACGTTAAACTTCATTGAGCATTATATTGAGATTTGGTTAGTTCCTTACATGTTTAAATGAAGGCTTATACATATACTTTAAAGGATACTTTTTCTTTGTTTCAGCACATCCAAAACTTGACTACGACAACCGTCTCAAGAGTGTCCAGAACATTAAGGCTGGTACCACTCTCTCTCTGCCGGTCAACACAAGTGGAATCCCCAATCCTACAATCTCTTGGCTGCTGGACGAAGAACCAGTTGAAAAGTCAGCCAGGATTACCATAGAAACAACTGACACCAAAACAACCTTGACCATTAAGAACACAACCTTTGATGATACAGGGGTTTATACAGTCGAAGCAGAGAATGAAGTTGGAAAGGCTGTTGCTGACTTTGAAGTTAATGTCAGAGGTAGGATTTTAAAGTCTTCTGTTTTTTTTTTTTTTTCCAACAGATTTTTTCACAAAGTGGATTTCATTGAAAACATTAAAATGTTGAAAACATTTGTTTGGTTTTAGAATAAGACAAGGTGTCATAAAATGGAGAATTTTCAAAATTACTGGTAGATGTTTTGTTTGAACCTTATAGAATAGAATTGTTTCTTTTAACAGTGATTTGAGTTTGAAGTTTAGAGGCTAGTAATGATTCTTAACTTATAATGTTTATCTGGGTTAATTACAGACAAACCATCCAAGCCAACAAACCTGTCAGTTGCCGAGGTGATGAAAGATTCCATTGCATTGTCATGGCAACCACCAACAAGCAATGGTGGATGTGACATCACTGCTTACATCATTGAGAAGAGAGATGCCAGACGAAATATCTGGACACAAGTTGAGAAAGTCACTGGATTGACAAATACCTATGCAGTTCAGAAGCTTCTTGAGGGAAATGAATATTACTTCCGTGTCTCGGCTGAGAATGAAATAGGTCAGGGAGAACCTGCTGAGATGGAAGCACCTATTATGGCCAAGAGTCCATTTGGTAAGTGTTATTGACAACTTTTAGGATGTGTTAACCTGTCTGAATTTTTCCTTCATATTATGGCTTTCTTTATTATTATTTCTTAAAATTTGTATTCTGTTGTTGCCAGATGTCTTTCATTAAAGTCCTGTTAAACTTTCTGACAAATTATTTACTACTGATACACAAAACTTCTATATTCAAAGTAATGAGTATAAAGTATTAGAATTCTATTTATATTCTCTTTTTCTTTTAATTAATTTCACAGACGTACCAGATTCACCAACACATCTCCAAGCAACAGAAATCACAAAGTCAAGTGTGACCTTGACATGGGAGGTACCACAGAAAGATGGTGGCTCTCCAATCACAGGCTATGTTTTGGAACGTTGCCAACTGCCTGGTTCCCGTTGGGTGAAGGCAAGCAAGAAACCAGTTCCAGATACAATGTTTACAGTACCAGACTTGTATGAGAACTCAGAGTACCAGTTCAGGGTGTCAGCTGTGAACGCTATTGGTGTAGGAAAACCGTCTGAACCAACCAGTCCAATAAAGGCCAAGGAACCATACGGTAGGTGTAGACTAACAGAGGACTTTGTTTTTCCTCTTATGTTATAGAAAAATGTTCATACTACTATTTGTGAATGTCTGGTTTTATTTTTAAAATGCTATGAAATAAAATATACATGCCTTTGTGAAATTGCAAGATTTTACTGTTTTAAGTGTAGGATAACAACCTTGCCTTCAAAATAATAATGCATGTAATTACATACTTCATTTTAAACTTCAGTAGATTCAGTAATTTAATTTTTTCCAGTTTCAGCACGTTTGGGTTGTAGTTAACTTTTTGTAAGTAAGTACCAAGACATCTGTTTATGATATACTAGTAAAGTTCTGTGTAATTCTTAAACAAGATTTGGAAGCTATTTGTGTTATAACTGTATCAAAACAACAACTAATTGTTTTTAATTTTCTTTTCAGAGAAGCCAAGTGCACCTGGCGTACCAAATGTCACTGAAGTGACCAATACTACAGCAACACTTAATTGGTCACCACCATCTAAAGATGGAGGAAGCCCAGTTCTCAGCTATCTGATTGAGTACAAACCACTTTCTGCTAAAAAATGGCTCCCAGCTAACAAAGGGGAGGTAATGCCTGACACAACATTTACAGTTACTGACCTACCAGAAGGTGAGGTCTGTGAATTCAGAATCACAGCAGAGAATAAGGCTGGACTTGGCAAACCTTCTGATGTGTCTGAAAAGATCACAATCAAGGCACCTATTGGTAAGTGAAAACAATTTCTTACTTGATGACATCTGAAGTAAAACAGTATTTTGCATTGAGTTTAAAACTTCTCAGCAAAAAAATCACAATATTTGTTTTATTTTGCTTAGTTTAATACAGGATGTTTCTGTGTCATATCAGTGTGAAGAAACAGTACTTACTATATGGTCACAGTTTTAAGCCAGACATGTCAGTTTACACATGATATCTCATACAAAAATCAGACGTCATTGTCAATGATAATTTTTTTTGGTAAAAATTGTGAGTTTACAGTGTGTATGAACTATATTTTTCTTTCAAAATAAATGTTGAAGTACATAAACAATATTCAGTTGTAATACAAGTTTTTATGTTTAATATTTTTCTTTTTAGTTGGAGAAGCACCATCTGTGCTTGAAGGCCTACCTGACGTTTGTGTTCTCCTGGGCGAGACTGGTTACATGGAGTGTAAGATCAGTGGGGAACCAGTACCATCTATTGCCTGGTTCCGTGACTCAAAGGAAATCACTGAGAGCAAGAAATACCAAATGGACTATACAGATCTAGTTGCCTCCATCAAAATTAAGGAAGTGACAGAGAAAGACACTGCCAGCATCACTTGCGAGGCATCCAATGACCTTGGATCAGTGAAAACTACAGGACAACTTGAAGTTCAAGGTCAGTTATCTGATATTTGGTTTTGGTCACAGACAATCTGTGTCTCTATTCTTAGTAACAACATTATCTTTACTTCCTTATGGTGATTGTTCAATCCAGACATTGCTCACATAATGTCAGTCATATTTTTTTTCTTTTAAAGTTTAAGATGACTTCAGTTTTGCTAATTCTTATGATATTTCAATTTTGCTCATAGGTTTTTTAAGTATGCTATCCAAAACTTTGTACTTTGCAGACAAACCCAAACTTGAGTATGACAACAAATTCCGTGACCTTGTGACCTTGAATTCTGGGTCAACCTTGAAGATACCTGTGAAGGTTTCTGGTCTTCCCAAGCCTGCAGTAACATGGAGCAAGGATGATAAACCAGTCAGATCACATGGACGCTTGACCCTTGACATTGGAGACAAAGCAACAACCTTGACATTGAAAAAGGTCACCAGAGAGGATGATGGGTTGTATTCAGTTCTTGCTGAAAATGAAGCTGGCCAAGCTACAGCCAAATTTGACATTGAAATCATTGGTAGGTCCAAACATCATTATCTTGTTCATTCTTTGTTAGATTTTCTACTTTCATGTTTGAAATTTAATAATCAACAGATACTACATTGGCACCTACCTGTCTTTGTTGAATAAAGATATGTTGCTTTTTTAATAGATTGGAAATACTCTGATAGTGTTTTGAAAATATCCTTTGAAATTTTTATAAATACTACAAAACAGCTATATATACTTAACAGTAAGGAGCTCATTTTTGACTTTGATTTTTTTCAAACAGATGTTCCAGAGAAGCCTGAAAATCTCAAGGTTGAGGAAGTGACTCGTGACAGTGTCATGTTGTCATGGCAACCACCAAAAGATGATGGTGGTACTGACATTCTGTCATACATCATTGAACGTAGAGATCAAGGTCGTTCTATGTGGATGAAGGTCACTACAGTTGATGCAGCAGACACCTCTTATTGTGTAAAAGAACTTGTTGAAGGAAAAGAATACTTTTTCCGTGTATCAGCCAAAAATGAGGTCGGAATTTCAGAACCTGTAGAAATGGACAAAGCTGTGACACCAAAGAGTGGATTTGGTATGTTTCACAGAGTTATCCCCATTCACGAGAGATGACTGCTGCTTGGAGTTCTTCCCCTTTGTTGCATTTTGTTGATACCACTAATCTCCTCCTTGTTAAAGGAAAAGGACTAACAAACTGTTTGCATGAACTTGTGTTTGACTGTTGTTGTTGTTGTTTTTATCTGGTACCATACAAATTCCAAGACAGGTTTTTATGGCAGTTAGTAATTTAAACTTACACTTAATTACTCTAATTTTGTTGCAGAAATTTTTACTTGTGAAGACATTGTTTCATAAATGTGGAGATAATGGACATTCTGTCACACACAAAAAACTTTTCTTCTTCATTCAAAGAACTGACTGACGTAGAAAGTTAAGACAAAAAAAGGATTGTTTGTAAGATTTAGAAATTGAGTAGCTAGAATAGTGGGGAAAAAAAGGCATGCATTTATTTTTAGAAAGTTGCATTTTTATTGCATGAATAAAAAAATTATACTTTGTTTGTGTTGAAATGTTTTTTGTTACTTTTTGAATTTCTTAAATGTTGTTATATGTTTTGCGCAATAGCATCATAGATACTTAGTTAGATTCTGTGCATGAAGTTCTTGAAAAAATGCCTGCTCTTTTGACAGTTTTATAATGAAGTCTTTATTTATCAGTTTAAAGATTTTCATTGAAACTTCTTAAAAAGTTTATACAGAAAAGATACAGTAAGGTGCCTTAAATTCTAGACTTAAATTTTACCATTTTTGAAATGCATCAGTTATCAAAGTATGTACAACTTCTCATGTATATAAGGAATTACGTTTATGTCTTATTATGTCTTTTTCCTCTTCAAAATATTATTTTATATATTAAGTCATTTACATTTGGCTCATTTTGGGAAGAACTTCAGATAAATTTCATTTTTTTACTCATTTTTAGTTATATACTCAAGGCAAATGAAAGAAGTCTCATATTAAATGTAGCCAGTCAATGCATAATAATATACAAAGATTAATAATATTTCTGGAATTTGATATGAATTATCAGTTAAGATTATAATTAAGTAATTAAGAACAATTTTTGTATCCTTAGAAAAATATACTCATGCAATGCTTAATTTTCATACATAAAGTCATATCTTTGTGTATGTAAGATATATAATTTATATATATATATTAACTACTACAGTAAAGTAATATATTATATATTATTTTACTGTAGTAGTAAAGATTAAAACATGATTTCAGTAGTAACTAGTGCTTGATTTATGCAGATTTTTGTTGAATATTCATTTTGGTTGCTTCTGTTTAATCTGTGTATTAATTATGCAAGAAAATTTGTTTACTTATTTTTCATTTAATTTGCCATGTTTATACAGATTTTAATGGAATTCATGGAAACTAGCCAGTGCTTTTTGTACATACTTTGTGCATATTTGTTTTAATGGCTTCGCAACACTAAATTAGAACATTCAAGTCATGTAATGCAAGAAAACCATATTGTGTGCTATAATCATAGTTATAGGAAAAAATGGTAGCTACAGGCATAATGTGCATATATTATTTCTATTCTTATTGCTTTATGCATATTATACTGGTTAAAGAACTAACTACACAAGTTATTTTTTCTAGTGCTTTATTACATATGTACAAATAAACCATATCAAAAGACATTCCATTTTTGTATATAAAAAGTTCATATACAATAAAAAGATATTATTTTTAGATCAGTTTTCACTGTCATTAATTTGAACCTAATCTTACCATCCACCATTTTAATATTCTGTTTGTGCCTTCCCCTAACAAGCCTCTGTGCCCCCTTGACAGCATTCACCTTTATGAAGGTACCATATCGAAATACGGCTCTTGAGTGATACATAATTGTCATTGGAAGTCTTCATCCGGAAGTGTTTGCTTTAAATATTATGCAGTACCAAGAACTTTGGATGTGACTATCCTTTCAAAGGGAATATAATGTACAGGTATTAGCGTGCCAGAACAGAGATAAAATCTATTTAAAATAGTCCTGAAGTTAGTGTCAAAAATTTACATTTATTGTACACATTTCAGTCAAATAGACACCTTTTCATTGCTAAACATGATCAAGTTTTAGTAGTTTCTGAGAACTACTCCACATAGCTTTCATGTATACTGTAGTCAATCAGGTACATTTATTGGAACATGCTAAGACTGGAGTCCGAGTCCTGTATTGTATGCTAAACACTAGTGTATTGAACAAAAGCTTACCTCAAAAACTTACATGATAAGTGATTTAAAATGATACCTTAGCATGTCTGATAAAAAAAATGCATGCATTTTGAGAAAGTGAGACAAATGAGAAATTACTTGTAAGTGAAGAAGGAGGCTGAAGCCAGGTCTGGCTACTCAGAAAAAGATGATGCTATCAGTAGAGGGTGCATGTTTGAAACCTAAAAGAGAGGCATGTGCATGGTGGTGCATTTTGAGACAAAGCATACTGGTCATCAACTGGTAAGATGAACTGTTTTCTGCCATCCTTACTAAAGATCAGTCTTTTGTATTATAAGAACATTAGATTTCTGTATTGGATTATGACTGTCTTCTTGTATTGCCAGAACCATATTTCAGTAGAAACTTGCTGGCCAGGTAATCAAACTTAATTTAACTTCTGAGGAATTAGACCATGTCTGTTGACAAAGACTTAAATAGCTACCTGGCTCTTAAGGTGAGGAAGTTGGTAGTTTTAAATTGTAGATTCTAGTAAATTAACTTTCCTTCTACAATGGTATATAGTGTTTTGTCTATATACTTAAAGGGTCTTTAAGAGAAAAAAAGTCCATGTTATACCTAAGCACCAAAATCCTGTGGAAGTTTTGGAATTTTCATGGTTATTTTATGTTGAACAGAGGTTCCATCAGCTCCTGTTGGGCCACTGACTGCCTCAGATATCACTGCTGACAGTGTCAAGTTGTCATGGCAACCACCAAAACAAGATGGTGGAACTCCCATCACTAAATACCTTGTAGAGAAATGTGACACCAAGAGAATGGCCTGGAGCCCTGTAGCAGAAGTTGATGCTAAAACGCTGAGTCAGGTGGTTAGCAAACTACTTGAGGATCAGCCATATTTATTCCGTGTGTCAGCCATAAATGCCGAGGGCCAGAGCAAGCCATTGCAGACAGACATTGAGATAAAACCGAAGAAACCTGCAGGTTTGTTTTTTTGTATAAAAGTACAGGAAATCAGAGAAAAAATTTGAATATCTGTAGCCCTGCATTTCAAAGTCGTATCAAATGACATGCTTGCTTAGTGACAAGGTCATAAATTCTCATTACAGTAGAACATTTAGGTCACATCCTTAATGCTCAGATCAATTTTAAAAAGGGAGGATTGACCAAATTTGTTTCAAAAAAGTATTTCAAGAAGGTTATATGATAAAGATAAGTATGTAAATATTCCTACAAAAGCAGTAGATTGTAATACTTGTTCACTGATGTATGATTGTTGAGTATGTTCTTAAGATGTATGACCAGTTTCATGTCTGTGTTATAACAGAAGCTCCAGGTAAACCTGCCGGCAATTTGACCTTCACCAAGCCCACCAAGGACAGTGTGGTACTTAACTGGAGTGCACCTAAGAAAGATGGTGGTGCTCCAATCAAATCCTACAAGATTGAAGTGTCTAATGATGGAAAGACTTGGAAAGATCTGGCCACAGCAACTAAGCTGTCAACGCAGTACACCGTCAAAGATCTGGAGACGGGAAAAGATTATTACTTCAGAGTTTCTGCTGAGAATGATGTGGGCTTTGGTGAATGTGTAACATCTGATGTCTTTAAACCAGTCAAACCAGTTGGTAGGTGGAAAACAAAACTTGTTTGTAATTTTGAAGTTCTGGGAACATATTAGTATTTACTTATTATTACTTTGAAAACTCTGAGTAAGCAATCACTCACAGATGTGTTATAGTTTCAGTACTTGTAAGTAAAATACAAGTACTTAAAAGTCTGTTTTATGTGTATTCCTTACTTGTCAAGTGGTTGAGTACTTGTTTTAAGTCAGTACTCGAGAGTTGCAGCACTTCAAGCATGAGTACCTTCCCTTGTTTAGAAATCTGAATATCTGATCATCTCAAATCCCTTGTCTGAGTATTCATATTCTGAAAAAAAAAAAGAAACGGAGCAAATTCTTCATACTACTACATGTATTATATAGTAACATGAAAAATAAATATATTATTGTCTTAACATATAAATTTTTAATGGTTTTATTTCAACTACATATATATATGATATGAGAAGTCATTTGTATATTGAAAGTTCTTTTATTATGCTTTGAAGAGAGTGTTGTCTCAAGAAGAATATTCTTTTTGTCATCACAGAGGTCCCAGATAAACCAGAATCAGTGGAAATTCTGGATGTACAGAAGACTTCCGTGAAACTGCAGTGGAAGCCACCAACATATGATGGTGGTTCACCAGTCACAGGTTATGTCATTGAAAAACGTGACATGAAGAGACCGACTTGGACAAATGCTGGCAAAGTGCCAAAAGACACTACTGAGATCACGGTGGACAAGCTTCTGGAAGGCTCAGAGTACTTGTTTAGGGTCATGGCTGAAAACAAAAAAGGTCAAAGCAAACCTTGTGAGACAACAGCCCCTGTTGTTGCCAAGAGCCCATATGGTTAGTGCAGAATAAATAGAACTTCCTTGCCACACGCCTTGATACCAAGATTTGTCTAAAATACATGTTCTCCATATTTTAAGTTTATTGTAAAATTTTGTAAATGATAGTCAGTCTCTGAGAAGATTTCATACTTGTTTTTTTATATTTTAGTTAATAAACATTTTATGTAGAAATATTACAATAAACATTATTATGTAAAAATGTTCTAAAAAAGAATGGTAGTTGTTCATATTTTTGCTAAGGTATTTTTCTTTTAAGATCTTGATAAATTTAATCAATTTGCACACAAAACCCTAATTTCTCTAAAAAAAAAAAAAATTTTTTTTTGTTTTGTTTTTTTTTTTGCTCTTTTTTGAAAAGCTTAATGGTTTTTTATGCAGATTGAGTTGCTCCTGTGATTTGTGTACTGTATCTTGATTGGTCAGTGAATTTAATCTGTTTGTCTTTCCAGATGTTCCATCTCAGCCAGTAGGACCACTGCTTGTTGACAACATTACCAAGGATTCTGTTGAGTTGTCATGGCAACCCCCAGCATCAGATGGAGGCTCACCAATCAAAAACTACCTGATAGAGTACAAACAACCAAGTAAAGCTAACTGGGTCAAGGGCGGAACAACCGACGGATTGACAACCAACTTTACCGTCACAGGATTGATGGATGGAGTTGATTACCTGTTCCGTGTTTCTGCCATCAATGAAGAAGGCAAGAGCAAACCACTTGAATCAGACAAGCCTGTAAAACCACAAAAACAAATAGGTAAATTTTCCATTTTTACACTAATGAGCATTTTTATGACTGGTTGATTACCAGTATAATGAAATCTTAATTCAGTGACTGTTAACTGTGAACTGAAAGGCTGAGGTTGTTTGTTCTTGGGCAGTTTCAACTTTGTTTTGAAGTATTTTATTATACAACTTACATGATTTTGTATGAAATATGTAATTTTTTACAAAAAATATTACCTGTGTTGATATTTTGGCTTTTTGTTAAAACTACAGCTGTACCAAGTAAGCCAGAAGGCCTGACTGTCGTCAAAGTTGACAAAGACTCTGTTACAATTGAATGGAAGAAACCAGCTAAAGATGGTGGCTCTAAACTCACTGCATACATAGTCAGCAAGTGTGAGGCTAAGAGTGATGAGTGGGTGAAGGTCGCGACCTTGAAACCACAGGAAATGGTTTACAAGTTCAAGGACTTACCTGAAAAGAAGTTCTACTTCTCTGTGGCTGCTGAGAATGCAGCAGGTGTGGGTCCTGCAGCAGAAACTGAGAAAGCCGTGAAACCAGAGTACCCATTAGGTGACTGGAAAATATTTCGTCAAGTTTAGATTCAGTCAAATTGCATTTCTTCAAATCAGCGAGGGACTTGATAAAAATTGTTTATAGAATCATATTTGTTTCTTTGTATTGCATCTTCCATTCTTAGGAAATAGTACTGAGTTTACCAAAGAATGTTTACAATGTACATAAAGTTTACACCTTTTCAGGGTCCTCACAATCCTATAGTTTTTATTCTTTACACATTTTGAGGGATAATGGGATTGCCAAAGGTTAAATTCTAATTGATGGCTTCTACTTGAAATTCATATTTTGAAAATGTTTGACTGTAATGAATTATTCAAGTTGTCATTGTGGCTTTTAAGAGTTTATTAGACATTATTTTTATCTTTGAAAGGTCCACCAAGTACACCAGTTGGCCCCCTCATTGCCTCTAACGTAGATGCAACAGAACTCACATTGTCATGGAAACCACCAGAGCATGATGGAGGTTCACCTCTAACTGGATATTTCATTGAGAAACGTGAAGGATTCAAACAGTTCTGGGGCAAGGTTGCAAGAATACCAGCTGATACAGAGACCTGTCTTGTGACAGATTTGACCGAGAATACCAACTACCTGTTCCGTGTATCAGCAGAAAATAAAGAAGGTACCAGCAAACCACTAGAGATGAAGGACTCAGTCACACTCAGAAGTGCTTATAGTAAGTACCATATATACTGTCTTATTATTTTCTTTTGTTTACAAGTTATTGAAGCCTTCACACAATTTTTCATGGTTAAGTAGCCTCATGAGCCTTTAGATTTCCATCAGGCTAGATTCTCCTTTATGTTTGCAATATGGCTGAATAAAAAAATATATTTTGTCTTTACTTACTTCTAGGAATGAATCTTATTTCTAAAATGGAGATAACCTAGCTACAACTTTAAAAGATTTATGATTTTTTTCCTAACTGTCAATTGTCTGCAAGATGTAAACATTACCAACCTGATTTTTTGCCTTGATGTGAATAAATTCATATTCTTGATTTATGGTACTGTAAATACTTCTAAGTGACTGAAAGGAATATTTCTGAAAACCTATAGTGAAGCATAGTTTTCAGAAAAGTGCTAGGATTCAAAGTTGCCAGGTATGCTTTACAGGGGTTTTTATTTCATGGTGTAAAATGTTGTAACTTCCTTCATAGAAACTCCAGATCAACCTGTTGGACCAATCAATATCTCTGATGTAACACAAGATTCTGCAACCTTGACCTGGAAACCTCCCCATGATGATGGAGGTTCACCAATCACTGGCTACAATATTGAGTACCGAGACTCGCGCAGCGCCACCTGGCAGAAGGCCGGTTCTGTTGATAAGGACACAACAAGCTGGACCCAGACAAAGCTTCTAGGAGACAATGAATACATATTCAGAGTTTCTGCAGTAAACAAGAAAGGAGAAAGTGCCCCACTTGAGGCCCAGGAAACTGTTAAACCACTCAAACCTCTTGGTAAAAGAAACTGATTGATTATACATTCAGTAAAGCATTCTTAACTCAGTACTGACAAAGAATAAACTATTGTTTTTTATTTCTTGAGAAAAAAGGCTTAACAAAACTTTCCAGGTCACTGTTATTGCAACATTCTATTATTCTCTGCCTGAAAAAAGTCCTTAATTGTTTTTCAAGGAAATTCATGTCATATAAAGCCAAATAAAAAGATAAAGAGAGCTGTTTTTCTCATTTTGTCAATAAATTTATTTATATCAACAGTTTACTTACATGAACATATTTCAGCAAATTTTTATTGTATTTTTTTGTGTAATATTTTAGGTGCTCCAGGAAAACCAGAAGATGTCAAGGTCAAGGACATGAAGCCAGACTCAGTGACCTTGACCTGGAGTAAACCGAAGGAAGATGGCGGAGCCAAGATTGACTCTTATTACATTTTAATGAAAGAAGATGATGGAGAATTCAGAGAAATTGCTAAACTGAAGTCATTTGACAATGATTATAAAATTAAAGACCTTGTGCCCGGCAAGAAATATTACTTTGCTGTTGTGGCTGGCAACAAAATTGGCAGAGGTGATGCCATGGAAACCAGCACACCAACTGTGCTGAAAAAGAAGGCAACAAAACCTTCAGCACCTGTAGGCCCCATTGAGTTCTCAGACATCCAGAAAAATTCTGTTGTTATCTCATGGAAACCGTGTGAGGATGATGGTGGGTCACCGCTGACTGGTTACTACATTGAAAGCAAAGAGTCTTCAAAACCCACATGGACCAAAGTAATAACAGTAAATCCTGATATCACTTCATACTGTGTTCAGAGACTGAAAGAACGTCAGGAATACTTCTTCCGTGTATATGCCGAAAACAAAGTTGGCAGGTCAGATGCCCTGGTCTCTGAAGGTGTTACAGTCAAGTCACCATTTGGTATGTATCTAAAAATTTCTGTAAACTTTTCAGAAGAAAAATGACAAAGCATTTCAGATTCATACCATAGATTATATCCCTTATGCCATATTTTCAGACATTTTTGTTCAAAAGTGACTAAATAACAGAATGATACAGTTAAATGAACAGTTTTTCATTTAAAACAGTTGAAGGAACACATAAAAAATTCCAATTTTTAAGTGAGAGTTTGAACTATATTTATTTATACAGACGTGCCAGATGCTCCAGAGGGACCAGTAGAATTTAGTGATATCACCAAGGACTCTGTTACATTGTCATGGAAACCACCAACCAAAGATGGTGGCTCAGAACTTACAGGCTATGTCATTGAACAACGTGACACTCGTAGATCAACATGGATTAAAGCAGGTTCAGTAAACAGCCAGACTACGTCGTTCACGGCAACCAGACTGTTGGAGGACAATGAATATGTGTTCAGAATAATGGCAGAGAATAAAGAAGGTCCTAGCACTTACTTGGAATCGGCACCAGTTAAACCTGTCAGAGCAAAAGGTAAGTGTTAATTTTCATGAAGATTGCAACTTAGTTTCCGTAAGCCCTTATTCATTATAAAACATTAAAACTTTTTAAATGAAATTTAATCATGGAAGGCAGAATAATGCAGATCAAAGTATTATTAGTTGAAGTGTAATTTTCAAACATCACTTATGTTTTCACAGCTGCACCATCAGCACCAACGCTACTCACAGTACAAGACAAGAAACCTAACAGTGTGACCTTAACCTGGAAACCACCTAAAGATGGTGGAAGTGACAAGATGCAGGCTTATCACATCTTTGTTAAAGAAGGAGAAGGAAAATGGTTTGGTGTTGGTAAAGTGAAAGCCTTTGACATGGAATACAAGGTGGAGAACTTGAAACCTGACAAACCATACTTCTTTGCTGTCTGTGCAGAAAATTCAGTCGGCAAAGGGCCACTGGCAGAGACTGACACACCAACAGTACTGAAAAAGAGGACAGGTGTGTTGACAATTTCAGTAACACTTTTGTATTCAGAATTTGATATCAAATAGAAAAAAAAGGGGTGAAGATTAAACAATCCTTTAGACCAGTTTTTAATGTGTAGAGACCTATTTCAATAGGTTTGTGTATAATTACATTTCAATAACCTTCTGTTTCAGGCTTTGTATGTTTAAAATTCAGATATTGTTTTACATCAGACATTCTATTAGTGATACTTAAATACCAGCTAGATGTTGTTAATTCATTTACTATTATAATTCATATATTGTCTGTCTGTGTAAACTGAATTATTCAACACCTTTCTTTCTTGCACTTTACATATATTTAATATAAGCTTCTATCGACTATAATTGTAATGTATAATTTAACACCAAATAAATATTTGTTGTATAATGAATGCAGTTTTCAATTTAATTTATTCACACTTTTGCTACAGTTGCACCATCACCACCTGTTGGACCAATTGAATTCTCCAATGTTCATCGCACCTCAGTTACTGTATCCTGGAAACCTCCAGAAGATGATGGAGGGGCAAAGGTCAAAGAATACATTCTTGAAGCCAAGGAAGCCACCAGAGCCACATGGACAAAGGTCGAAACAGTCAGTGCTGTCACTACCTCATATGATGTGGAAAAACTAAAGGACAGTCAGGAATACGTGTTCCGAGTATCAGCAGTCAACTCAGTCGGACAGTCTGAACCACTTGTATCAGACAAAATCCAACTTGCATCACCTTATGGTATGTTTACAGCTGATTATCAGAAAGCAAGCCGTAATAATTTAGCTGTTTAATTTTGTAAGTACAGAACTTTTTTTAGGCTATCAATTTAACCAAGTTTCATGCCTTACGTTTGTTTGAATGGCAGTCCTGCATTATTGTTCTACTTAAGCAACTAGAATTTTTCAATGGAGTCACTGTTTTAGACAGAAATGCTGTCAGGCTGACAAGGTTTGGATCTAAAATATTTATTGAAGCTTGAGCTTTACCTTGAACCTTGTTTAATCTTAGTATATTTGTCATCAATATTTTAGATGTTCCATCTAAACCTGTTGGACCACTGAATGTATCCAATGTCACAGAGTCATCTGCTGTGTTGTCATGGCAACCACCAGCATATGATGGTGGAACTCCTGTCAAGAATTACATCATTGAGAGTCGAGAGGGTATATCAGGGGTCTGGAAGAAGGTATAATAATATAAGGGCTTTAAGCTTTAAAAATCATTTCTGTAATCTTCAGACCATGTCTATACATACATGTTTGAAATAGGGAATTCTGATGACTTACAAATTGCCAGATGATAAGCAAGAAATACCAAGATTCACACAGAATACCCTAATTTTCCAGTCATCGAGGATATAACAATATATCTTAGGTACTTAAGTACAGAAATCAATAATATTTTGTCATTCTATCATATTTTTGATAGATTTTGTACCTTCAGTTACAATATTTATCCATTACCGTGGTAACTTTGAAAACATTCAACTACATCTTCTGCAATATAGTATATAGGTCTTCTGTTAGAGTTTATTTTATTAGCATGCTTTAAGTTTGTATAGGATATTAATATCAGTGCTGTAAGAATGTGTTCAGTTCACTGATTCATAAATCTTTATAGATTGCTGAGGTTCGCCCAACAGATGACAAGTACATGGTGGACAACTTGAGAATCGGCAATGACTATGATTTCCGTGTTATTGCTGTCAATGCTGAAGGTCCTAGTGAACCATTACAGACCGCACAACCAGTTGAGATTAGGAAGAAAATTGGTAAGCATCTTAGATTTAACCCTCCATTTAATTAAATCTACTTGCTGCTGGTAGTTATTCATCTTGCTGGTGGATATTCATCTTGCTGGTAAATATTCATCTTGCTGGTAGATGTTCATCTTGCTGGCAGATGTTCATCATGCTGGCAGCTGTTCATCTTGCTGGCAGATGTTTATCTTGCTGGTAGATGTTCATCTTGCTGCTATATATTCATCTTACTGGCAGACATTCATCTTGCTGGCAGATGTTCATCTTACTGGCAGATGTGTTCATCTTGCTGGTAGATGTTCATCTTGCAACCAGGTGTACATCTTGCTGGTAGATGTTCATCTTGCTGGTAGATATTTATCTTGCCTTTGATCAGCCTTCATATTGATTTACATTTATATTTCATCTTTACATTTTGGCCAGTAAGAATTCAAATATTACCCCTAATTATGATAAAGGGATAATCCAAATTGAATCCATAAATTCAACAGGGTACAAGTCAAAGCATAGCCTTTAAAATAGCTTTTGAAATGTACAAACGATTTTACCTAATTAAAGAATTATTCAAACAAGTGTACACATATTGCACAGTCAATACTCATACACCAACTTACAGTGTACATTGTAATTGTGCAAAATGTTTTTGTAAGTATTGTAGACAAGCTGAAATGAGCCATTACTTTTGATGATGATTCTTTTTTCTCATACTAGATGCCCCTGAAGCACCAGAATCTCTCAAGGTTACAAAGGTCAGCCCAGACTCTGTTGATCTCAAATGGACGCCACCCACCAAAGATGGAGGGTCAAAGGTCAAAGGCTACCATATCTTCATGGCAACAACTCCTGGAGAATGGACAGAAGTTGGCCAAACAAGGAGTTTTGATGAGAAATTCACAGTACCAAACTTGACTGAAGGCCAGGCCTACTACTTTGCAGTTGCTGCTGAGAATGAGGCAGGCCTTGGGCCTAAACAAGAACTAAGCAAACCAGTCACTGCTGAGAAACCAAAAGGTAAGGAACAAGGATTTTGTTAACCATGCTGATGCACAAACATTAGTTGCACTCTAGTAAACACAGACCAGATTAGAAATGAATATAATAACATATCTTTGATAGACCCTAATGCCCAGAGTATTTAAATGAATGCCATTTACAGAAAGTCTTCTTTTCCAGGGAAACCATCAGTCCCAGAGTCACCTTTTGAGGTCATGAAGGTTACAGAAGATAGTATCACTTTCTCCTGGAAACCAAGTAGTATGGATGGTGGTTCTCCAATCACAGCCTATGTTGTTGAGATGAGGGAATCATGGAAATCGAAATGGCGTGACTGTGGAAAGACTGAGCCAGATACGTGTAACTATACTGCCAAGAAACTTAAGGAGGGTGAAGAGTACTTCTTCCGTGTGTGTGCAGAAAATGCTGTAGGACAATCTGACTTCCTTGAAATGCCTAAAGCAGTCAAGGCAGAAAAACCAAAGAGTGAGTTCCTTTTAGAAATTCATCGTACAGATATGCACATGGTTGCTTACATTAAATGACTAATGTCCGTATTAGACAAAAAGGCCTTTTGATCTTTCTTTTTTGGGTAGTCAAATGTTATTCTGTTTACATATTCATATAATCAAGTATAGTTTTAGTATGACATGAATAGTGATTAAGTTACCATAAATTGTAAGAAATGTGTTAGTAAACCTTAAAATATTATAGTTTTGCCTAACACTTATATTTTCAGCTGCTCCAAGTCCCCCACAGAATGTGAAGGTAACCAAGGTGTTGACAGATGGCTCCGCCTTCCTAGAATGGAAAGCACCTTCTGATGATGGAGGTTCTAAAGTACACCACTATCATGTGTACATCAGTCATGAGGGCAAAGATGACTGGAAGGATGTGGAAACAACAGATATTTTCAAACTTACATCCACTGTTAAAGACTTGAAGTATGAAAAGAATTACATTTTGGCTGTTACAGCTGAAAATGACATTGACGAGAGTGAAATGGCAATGACACCTGAACCCATTAAAATTGACAGACCAAGAGATATTCCATCACCACCAGTTGGTCCAGTCGAGTTCTCGAACATCAACAAGACTTCTGCTACCATGTCCTTTAAAAAGAGCAAGTTTGATGGATATTCTCCAATAACACACTATATTGTTGACATACGGGAGAAATTCAAACGTACATACACTCACATGTGTGACATCAGAGCCGACCAGGAACTCAAGTGTGAGCTCACAAATCTGACAGAAGGACAAGAATATCAAGTCCAAATCCGGGCTGTTAACTCAGTTGGTACCTCAAAACCATTGGAATCTGAGAGCACGGTCAAGCCAAAGAGTCCATATTCAGCACCTTCTGCACCAAAAGATTTAGCTGCAAGAGATGTAACCACAACCAAGGGAACACTTGATTGGAAAGCACCAGACAAAGATGGTGGTGCAACAATCATAAAATACCATGTTGAAAAACGTGAAAAGACCTATGGTGCTTGGAAACCTGAAGGCACCGTTGATGCCCCAACCACATCTCTTGAGTTGAAACCCCTATCAGAAGGTGTAGAATATTATTTCAAGGTCTGTGCTGAAAACGAGGCAGGCAAAGGTCCCTTCTCTGACATGCTTGGACCAGTCAAACCTGAAAAGGAAAAAAGTAAGAGCTCTTAAAATTTGCATTTGTTTGAAATTAAAAAAAGAAAGACTGGCATTAATTGTGCATAAATATTTGTTTCAGTATTGCATTATTAAAGAAAATGAATCTTTATCTAAGTGTTAGTGGAAAGTGTTGTGATGCACAATATGCCATGTTGATTCTGTTTAAAACATTTTATGAATTACTTCATGATGTAACTTTTTATTTTGGAGCACTGAAATTTTCAAATATCTTTTGTTTTCTTTATTTGCCAACTGGATTTATGTTGTTGTTGTTTCATAGCTGTACCTGACAAGCCTGTTGGACCAGTCAAATTCAATGACATTGATGCCACTAGTCTAACAATGGAATGGCAACCACCAAAGAATGATGGCGGGTCAAAGATTAGTGGGTACAAAATCCAGGTCACAACTGACCAGAAGATCTGGACAGATGTAACAATATCCCAGAAGACTGTTTACAAAGTGACACAGCTAGTGACTGACCAATCATATTACTTCAAAATCATGGCGTTCAATGACATTGGTGAAAGCAAGCCACTTCTGTCAGAGGAGGTTATCTGCAAGACACCTAAAGGTAATACATCATACTGGAACTATTGAAATATGCCTTTATAAAGTATTAGTCACCTTACTTTCACTGAAACAAAAGCTTTAGAAGTTAATGATGCAGTTCCAGTCATGACTTATGTCATGAGTTGTTCTATAACATCTTAAAATTGTGCTCATTGAAAATTGTTGTATTAAAAAATTCCACAAACAAAAACATTTGTAAATCTGTTTCTTGGGGACATGTCTAATTTTCAATTTTCCCTTCATAGGCAAACCAGGAAGGCCTTGTGAACCCATAGAGGCTAAACCACTCACCAAAGACTCAGTTGAGTTGTCATGGCAACCACCAGAGAATGATGGAGGTTCACCAATCACTGGATATGTTATTGAGAAGCGTGACAAGTCCTACACTCGCTGGACTCACCTGGAGAAAACGCTGGATGCTAACACATCGGCCATCTTGAAACGTTTACAGACTGGTTCTGAAATGTATTTCAGAGTGGCTGCAGTCAACAAACTTGGCACCAGTGAATTTTTAGAAATGACCAAACCAGTCACAGTCAAGAGCCCATATGGTATGTGCTTTAGGAGTAATAGCTTTTAATTACAAAAAGTATTTGTAGAAAGAGTGCAAAAAGACACTGAACTGTTCATATTTGTGACCTTAAATAGAAAGTAAGCCTCAAATAAAATAGTTGAATAAGCTAAAAGCTAAAAATTAAGACTTTTGTGCTTTTGTACATATGTGGTAATGGTAAAATGTTCCTTAAATATTTTACAGATGTACCATCTGCCCCAGTTGGCCCTCTTGAGGTCTCAGACATTACTGAAAACAGTTGCCTGCTTAAATGGAAGCCATCTGAAAAAGATGGTGGAAAACCAATCACCAAATATGTCATAGAAGTACGTGAATCCCGCCGCAGTATGTGGAGCCAGTGTGGCACAGTTGAACCAAATGTCACCAAATTCAGTCCAAAGAATATAATGATTGGAAATGAGTACTACTTCAGGGTTAAAGCTGTGAATGAAGAGGGAGAGAGTGCCCCTCTCGAGACACAGGAACTTGTTGTTCCTAAGAAAAAGATTGGTAAGCTTTTATTTCTCATTAAAAACAAACATTCTTTGTCATTGTTATATTTTTCCCCATGTTCTAGATACTTTCTTGCGTGTCAGCTGTCATTTTAGGAGTACTGTAACAGCTAACTGGATTAAGGTTTACTAACTAAATTGACCTATCAGAAACTAGATAGGTAGGTTGGTTTTAAAGCAATGCCATTACAGAGCAGCAAGAATTGCTAATGAATGAATCAGTAAAGTCTGTTTCACAGTCAGTAACTCATTCAATCTGCCAATTTCAGAACCACCAAGCTCACCACAGAAATTCTCAGTTGACCGTGTTACTGACAAAGATGTTAGTCTTACATGGCGTGCTCCAAAGT
This sequence comes from Cyclina sinensis, assembly GCA_012932295.1. NCBI lineage: Eukaryota > Metazoa > Mollusca > Bivalvia > Venerida > Veneridae > Cyclina > Cyclina sinensis. The sequence continues at coordinate 28,552,988 of JAAONU010000009.1, read as the reverse complement.
CAGACGGCGGCTCACGCATCAAACAATACAAGATCTACAAGAAGACTGACAAACCAGGAAGTGCATGGGCCGATGCAGGAACTGTTGACTCCTTCAGGACTAATGCAACTGTGACAGGACTGTCCCCTGATGAAAAATACATGTTTGCCGTAATGGCAGAAAACGAAATGGGTCTTGGAGAAATGGCAGAGACAGACAGGCCAGTTGTACTGCAGAAACCAATAAGTAAGTTTCATTTTCATTAAGAGATTATGCTTTGATGATTTTTATAGCCACATTTATTTCCTGCTTTGAAAATAACAGAATAAGTTGCTTGTAACTCATATAACTGTACAAAATTGCCTTTGGTCAAATCTCCAATTTTATTTGTAAATTAAGATTTCCAGTTGTGAATGGATTAGAATAGAGCAGTTTTATTTATATGCTTTTTTCTAAAAGCTTAAAAGTTCAATGCATTGCTGCTGGTTTTTTAAGATAAAACCTTAAAACATGGTGTTTGTATTATGAGTAATAAAAGTTCTAATCCCTTAAGATTATTTCTTGTGTTGCAATTTTATGGAAGAATTTTGAGGAGTTTTAACAAAAATATTTCTGCTGTGACAGCACCCCCAGCAGCTCCTGAAGGACCAATGGAGGTCAAAGAAATTACTAAAAATAGCGCGACCTTGACATGGAAGGAGAGTCCTGATGATGGTGGGTCACCAATCACTCACTATGTGATCGAACAGCGTGAGGCCTGGAAAACAACATGGACATATGTTGAAAAGAAGAGGGCACCTGCTACTTCTCACAAGTTCACACGCTTGACAGAAGGTGTCGAGTATGTGGTACAAGTGAAGGCAGAAAACAAAGTTGGCCAGTCAGAACCACTGGAAAGTGAAAAATTCACACCAAGGAGTCTTTATGGTAATTATCTGCATAGATAAATTTCAGTCATAACCTTTGCAACTTTTGTAAACAATAGTTTCTATAGAGGTATACAAATGTATTGTTAAAGAAATATTCTTTTATACATGTTCCTTTAAGCCTTATTTTTATGATTTTTAAGACCTCTAATTTTCATTTGAAAGTGCTTTTACTATCACAATGTCATTAAAAAAAATTTCTTCTTCTTTAGGCCCGCCCTCAGCTCCTAAAGGACCTCTTGTCGTCTCGGATATTACTTCTAACTCTTGTAAACTCTCATGGAATGCTCCAGAAAGTGATGGTGGAAAACCATTGAAACAATACATCATTGAACGTCGTGACTCCAAACGCTACTCATGGACAGAGGTGGAGACAGTAAGACCAAAATACACATCCATCGATGTGTCCCGCCTCCTGGAAGGCGTGGAGTATGAGTTCCGTGTGTTTGCCGAGAATGAAGAAGGAAGAAGTCCAGCATTGGAAACCAAAGACAAAACAATCTGCAGAAAGTCTGCCTGTAAGTATTTTATACTATGTACCATCAAATGCATAATTAAATAAAAACATAAACAAGAATATCTTACCTCATACTTCCTATGTTGATTTTACCGGGTAGTTATGCAGTCATGGTATTAGGTTAGCTTTAACTAGTAAGACTCTAACTTGTGCTTTTTTCTTTTTTTTTATACAAGAAAACAGTTTCAAGTTGAATTGGTAACATGGTGCAGAGAAGAAAAACTGCCAAATATAGAAGTAATGTGTTGTATTTAAAATGGTCATTAACAAATTTGGCGATTGCTTTAGGTGTTTGAAAATTTAATGTTCATACTGATTTATTCAAGACAGTTTGCATTGCTGATTAAAAAGTAATCAGTTAACAATTAGTTAATCTGAAAATTTGTCATTTACAGCCAAACCAGATGCAATAAATGGTAAACTACGTACTAGTGACCTTACCCAAGACTCTGTAACACTGTCATGGTTACCTCCCTTAGACGATGGTGGTTCACCAATTACAAAATACATCCTGGAGTCACGTGACACAGGATCACGAGACTGGAAACCACTGGCAGAAGTTCCTGCCAGAAGCAGTGAATACACAGTGAAAGATCTTGTTGAGGGTGAAGAATATAAGTTCCGAATCATGGCAGAGAACAGTGTCGGTCGCAGCAAACCAGCTGAAACAGACACAGCCATCAAACCATACAAAGAACTAGGTAGGTATAGTTTAACAATTTTGTAATTCTTTTATGGACAATTGTAAATAAAAGTCAAAGCAAACAATTGCTTATTTATTTATTATAATGGGTGTGGAAGTATTTCATTCCATTTAAACAAAGTAAGTCCGTAATTAAAGATGTAATTGCTCTCTTTTTAATAAAAATATCTTTCAAAGACCGGTAATGTATGAATGATTACCTTGTACCCTTCATCATACATTTGATTTTAATTTTTTGGCTTTAAAATGAGAGTCAAAGTTTTAAGACATCTTAATATAATTTGTTCTTGAGAACTGAAATTATGGATAATGTTTTTAAATAATCTTCTATTATCAGAAGCTCCAGAGCATCCTACAGGACCACTGGTTGCTAGCAACATCACTAAAGACTCCTTGACATTGTCATGGCAACCACCCAAGTATGATGGTGGCTCACCAGTGACTGGATACCTCATCGATAAAATTGACCTTGATCAAGGTGGTTGGGTGCACTGTGCCCGTCTACCTGCTGATGTAACTTCGCAAACCATAGGAAACCTCATGAAGAATCATCGTTACAACTTCAGAGTTTACGCACAGAACAAAATCGGTACAAGTGAACCTATAGAATTGGCCGATGCTGTCAGAATTACAACTGGCATTGGTGTGTATACTTGCAAGTTCTCTTTTCATAAAAATCAAAAACTGCTCTGTTAATCTTCTTAAAATACCAGTATATATTCATGTCTGAGATAATATTTCATTTCTGTTATATATTTTTGGTCTCAGAATCTTTCTTGGTTTGTTTTTTGTTATTTTCACACTATTCTAAAGACACTATTCTGATGTGAAAGAACTGTTGAACTAATATATCGTGATTTTTGAAAAAGATTTGCATGAAAAGGACATTTTACAGCATTTATAAATGATAAGAAAATTTGTTTGATTTCAGATGTGCCATCTGCTCCTGAAAACTTGAAGGTCAAGGACCTCACTAGTGACTCTGTTACCATACAGTGGTCAGCCCCTGCTTCTACAGGGGGCGCACCAATCACCGGTTACACAATTGAAAAGCGTGACATGAGCCGACAGCAATGGAGCAGAGTTGCTGGAGTGGAGCCAAAGCAGATGACATACACTATTTCTAACCTCCTTGAAGGAAGAGCATACTTGTTCCGTGTCATGGCAGAGAACTCTGAAGGACTTGGGGAACCAGCTACACTAGAGAAAGAAGTAGTACCAGAACAGGAAGTCAGTAAGTAGAAAGTGCTGTGTCTTTTTTTTTTCAGGATTAATCCAGATCGTTGAGACTAGCCATGTATGCCTGAAATTACTATAAAGCCAAACATGTTCTACAGGTTGTATACCTGAAACAGATGTTTAACCAACATCCCCAGAACTGATTGCCAATATTGGAGTACAAGAAAATTTGTCTCTTGAAACTTAAATTTTTACACTTTCATCTTAAATTTTGAAAAATGTATTTACTAAAGTAATACAAACATAAAAAGCAAACTTCTCTTTTAGGTGCACCCGCTGCTCCTGAATTACTAGAAGTCACAAGTCTTGAAAAAGACACAGCCTCCATTCGCTGGAAGAGACCTAAGTTTGATGGAGGTGCCCCAGTTACAAACTACATCATTGAGAAACGTGAAGAATTTAAAGACAGTTGGACAAAAGTCAAACAAGTTGACAATTTTGTGTTTACTTACCAAATCAAGGACCTAGTACCAGACAAGAAATACTACATCAGAGTCAGTGCTAAAAATAGCATTGGCATTGGCAAACCTTGTGAATTACAGGAACCTGTTATTCCAAGCAGACCAGTTGGTAAGTGTAAACAATATTACCTTTCCTTTACACGTTAGTATTTGGTATTCCCTAGAACTTAAGTCTTGAATCAACCCATTAGATGGAGTTGATAATGTTACAGTTTTCTTCTTTTAATCAATCAAAAGTCTGTCCCATGCAACAAGACTAAATTTATCAATCTTAAGTATTTTCAGATTTGTATTTTTAAAAACACTCACTACAGGTTTTTGGACTGACCTTAAAAGTAGTATTGAGTCAAACATTTATGTATCATATTTATTCTTTGAAATTCCAGATAAACCTGGTCAACCAAAAGGACCACTGGAAGTGAGCAACATCACAGCAGATCATGTGACATTGTCATGGCAACAACCTGAGTATGACGGAGGTTCACGCATTACTGGATACCTTGTTGAGAAATCTGAGGCCAGACGTCCAAAATGGTTGCGTGTTTCACGTGTAGGACCATCAGATTTGTCTGCAGAATTAGACAATCTTGTTGAGAACACAGACTACTACTTCAGAGTTATTGCTGAGAATAAAATGGGACTCAGTTCTCCTTTGGAGACCTCAAAATCCGTGAAACCTGTCAGTCCTTATGGTAAATAATTTTCCTGTTGTTTTTTTTTCTATAAACCAATCCATTCATTGTGCAAGTAGTTACCTTCCATACATTCTGTAGAATCTAAAAATCTGACTTTACACAGCAGTGCATAATTGAACACACAGCTAAAATAATAATTCTGTTATTTCCTTTTTTCTAGTCATGTTTTTTGTTTCTGGATTCCCTTTCTTGTGTAAACTGTACCTACAATTCTGCTGAATATTATAATATGACAGCAGGCAATAATTACTTTGATTCATGTCACATAAAGTTAATAAGTCCATTTCAAGTACAGTAATGTTAATTTTATCATTAATTTTGTCTGTATTGTAAGAACTGTTTTATTTTACTTATTAAGGCCCACCCACTGCACCAGTTGGACCAATCAAAACACTCCAGGTGACACGTGATTCAGCAACTATCCAATGGGAACCATCCACATCTGATGGTGGTACTCCAATTACACACTATCTTGTAGAGAAACGTGAAGGCACACGTCGTATGTACATGCATATCGGTAAAACTGATGCAGACAGGACAAAAATTACGGTGTCTGGCTTGAGAGAAGACATTGAGTATTATTTCAAGGTGATGGCTGAAAACAAAGTGGGAATCAGCCCAGCATTGGAAACTGTTGAACCAGTCATACCAAAGAGGAAATATGGTAATTAGTGTTACTGAGTTGACACTGTAATTTAAAAAACTCAATTTTGCTCTGACAAAACTTTTAGTATTATTTCATCAAAAAATGTCTCAAGTAAAGGTAAAAGAATGCTTTTGATTGTTTCCTTGTACATGACTTGAATATTTTCTTTACTTGAAACTTTGCTTTGCAAAATAGGTTGTATAAAGCAGGTGATGAATAAAGCTTAATTGGGAAGTGATTTGTAGTTTAGTCATAGATTCCTTAAAATTTTGTTAGGAGAAATTTGTGGCTGTAAAGTTTTCAAGATCCCACTTGTCTTCATTGATGGTGTGTAGTAAATGTGATACTCTGTTTAATATTAGCAAAAAGTTTTTAGCCTTTCAAGTTCTTAAGGTGTGCATAATAAGAAAAAACATTTTTTCTATTTAAACAGAAGTTCCACAGCCACCAACTGCCCTTAGAGCATCAGATGTGGGTAAGAACTCCTTAACCTTGAGCTGGGAACCACCATATGGTGATGACACAATTACAGGATACATTCTTGAAAAGAAGAAAGAACACACTGATGAATGGACACGTGTTGCACGTGTTACTGGAAAGGTGCGCAGTCATAACATTACAGGTCTGACAGCCGGTGGCGCCTTCTATCTACGTGTTTCAGCTGAAAATCCTGCCGGAGTCAGCGAACCTGCTGAAATGCCAGTGGTAGTGGAACTCAAAGGAAGAAAAGGTACCAGAAGAACTATTTTTCTGATTTTTTGATACATCTTAAACTGAACTATTATGTTACCTCATGTTTGGCATGACTTGTTCGAAATAATTTCTGTTCTTTTGTTCATTTTTGTTAACTTACTATGTATTTTCATATTTTCAGTTTTGTATATTTTTCGTTTTACTGCATTTATATGAATGCACATTTTTCATGAGTAAAATATAACTTAAACAATAAATGATCTTAACACTTTCAGTCTTAACACAGCATGAAAAATGTATTCATTTATCAAATAAAATTTCTTATAGTACTTTGAATACTGTCCTGGAATGATTTAAGCCAACATGTGACATGTTTACAGATTTTATTCATACATTCTTTTACTTTACAGCATGAACTTTGTCATATTGTTTGTCCTTCAGGTTTTGATGTGGTCCCTACTTTCATAGATATTATCAGATATGATTAGATAATATATTATCAGTACAAGTATTATTATAAGTCATAAAGTATTTAGGTATGGTACCTTTCAACACTGTTCCCTAATTACTAATTGCCTTTCCAATGATTACCTACAAAGTAACAGTCATTTGTTTCCAAAAGTTAACATCAGCCATTTCTTAAAAGTTTGTGTTTCAGAACAGTATAGTAAGTGAATATATTTGTGATTACAGATTTTTTAATATGTTTGTATTTTATCTGAAATTAATGTCATATGTTGACTACATTTATAATTCATGGTTTTATAGCAAAGCCTGCAGTCAAGATTATCAAAGTCTTTTAAATTTTAAAGCAATTTATGATGTCATTTATTCATCCTCTTCAATTCTTTTGCATATTTTTTAAATTGTTTTTGAGAAACAAGATAAAAACCTTATCCATATTTTATTGATTGTTTGCTCAGAAAAACCAGGAGCACCTGCTAGAGCCCCTGAAATCCTGGAGGTAGGACCCAGATTCTGTGAGTTGTCATGGGAACCACCAGCCACTGATGGAGGTTCACCAATCACTGGTTATCATGTGGAACGCGCTGACCTGTCTGGCACACGTTGGATGCCAGTTAATAAAACACCTGTCAAGGACACAAAATTACGTCTCAGTGACCTCATGGAAGATTTGCCATACACATTCCGTGTTCGTGCAGAAAACAGAGAAGGCCTAGGTGAACCATCACCTGCCTCAGAACAAGTTTACTGCAGTGACAGAATAGGTATGCTTTTGTTCTTTTTTTTTCAACTTAAGTTATTGAAAGTGATATGTTTATCTGTTTGCTTCAGTGGAACAAAGTTTATTGTATTCTGGATGTAAAGGTACATGTTGTATGAACTGTGTCTATAATATTATGTATTTTCTTGGATTTTGAGTCAAGTATGCCTGAAAAAGTAAGAAATTAGGCAGATCAACTCCATCAATTGAAGAACTTAGGAAAGGAGAGGGGCTGTTATGGCTCAACTCGAAAGAAGATGCATTAATCAGATTGATGGATAACATTCTGATTTTGTGAATACTTCACTTTTCAGCAACTGCACCACCAAAGTTTGTCAAAGAAATCAGTGACCTTTGTGTATGTGAGGGTACAGAGGCTATATTTACCTGCGAGATCACAGGCATGCCCCGCCCAGAGGTCACATGGTACAAGAACTACCGTGAGGTCTTCAGCGGCCGTAAATACCAAGTGAAATCAGATGGTACCAAACACACACTGATTATCAGGTCCACCGAGGAATCAGATATTGGTGGCATAGAGTGTTATGCTAGAAGTAAATTTGGTTCTGCATCTTCCAGGGCTTACTTAGAAGTAGAAGGTAATATAGTAACATTTTATGATAATTCACACTGCATTGATACTTTCTGAGTAAGCAGCCTTGCTTTTGATAGTATTTTCCTTATTGAATCATGTCTAATGGTAGTTTAAAGCATAAGTAAGTATGCTGATGATACAGTGGTTACTTTTGATAAAAAAGGTTTTAAAATTTAAAAAAAACAGAAGTATTATAAAAGATTAATTTATCATATTTTTTTTCAATTCATAGCACCCCCAGTTATCAGTGAAGTTCCTGTACGCTACACGGAAGGTTTGAAATTTGGACGTGGTGACACAATTCATGCTCGTATAATGTTCACTGGTAGACCTGCTCCAAAGGCCATCTGGACACGTGATGAAAAGACTCTAAAATCAGCTAAACGTATTGAAATCAAGAGCACAGGACGTCACAGTATACTGACCATAGATGATGCTGATAGAGCCGACACTGGTCTTTACAAATTGACTGTTGAAAACAAACTTGGAAGTGACAGTGTAGAATTCTCTGTCACTGTCATTGGTAGGCCTTTTACTATTTGTACTAAAGGTCCAACTTTTAGAGAGGGGAAGGCATTTGCCTTTGTTTTCCATGAGCTACTAATTATACTGTACTTTGTTGTTTGACATTTTTACAGCTGAAAATTAACTTGGAGTTGTTTAAATATTTATTTGTGCATTAAATCTTTTGAAGCTTACTACTTTTTTAGAATTGGTTTTCAGAATAAAATATGATTGCATTTGGTAAATATTAATGATGAGACTGCTGAAATATATTAATATATGATTCTGTTATTTTATCACAGATCGCCCTCAACCACCACAAGGACCAGTCAGAATTGAGAACACAACCAAACACTCTATTGATCTTACATGGAAAGAGCCTTCAGACAATGGTGGTTCAGACATCACTGGTTACATCATCGAGAAATGTGACATGACAACCGGAATCTGGAGACGGGCAACAACTTCCACTACAACGGCAACAACAGTCAGCTGTCTGGAGGAACATAAGGAGTATAAGTTCCGTGTGGTTGCAGAAAATCTTGTGGGAATCAGTGAACCAGGTCCGGAATCTGACATTGCCATAACAAAGGAACAGACACCTGACATTGATTATGATGAACTTTGTAAGTAAAAAGATCATTCCCCATAACACATATGAAGCATATTCTTACAGTATTATGTATAATGTTTGTATAATGAACTTTTGGAAAACTAGATGTATAAGAAAAGGTTGTAATATTGCTGTACTACAATATTACCTCTCGGTTCAAAAAACTTTCTGGTGCCCAAATTTGATTGGTTAAATACTTAAAAAGATTTGTATTCTTGCTTCAGGCCATTTTTTTCCATTCAAAGTAGTTTAAATTTTGATAATGTTTAAACAGATGATGCTACATTCCGTGGCTCTAAAGTGGACATCGGCAGAATCCGTGGAGACGTTCTTGGCAAATACATCATTTGTGAAGAACTAGGCAGAGGAGCTTTTGGTGTTGTACACAGAGCTATTGAACGTGCCACAAATAAAAACTGGGCTGCAAAGTTTATCCACTGCAAGCCCCAGGAGAAGGAACTCGTGCGGCACGAGATTGACATTATGAATAGTTTACATCACTCCAAATTGATGCAACTGCATGAAGCCTTTGATCAGGCTGGAGAAATGGTTATGATCCTTGAATTGTAAGTTATCTGTCATGTCTTGAACGGTTTAACTTCTCAATGTTTCATATAAATAATCAGTCTGATATCTTAATGCCATGTATATGGTTTGGTAATTTCCTTTGTCCATGTTAACTTCCATCTCTGTTAAAAAATAGATCAGTTTCATCATTTTAGGTCTCTTTTGCCCAGATACACTGTTCTGAATATAGTATATACTTCTGTAAGTTATTGTTTGATAAATTGATAAAATCTGCAAAAAATACAAAACAACCTGTCAAAAGCAACTTTAGTAATTCAGAAAATTAAATACATGTACTTGAAAAAGCTTGCTTGATACACGTAGATCAGCTAATCTTCACAAGGATTGTCATTCTGTAGTTCAGATGAACTTCAACAAAGATTGACATTTTTTACTTGTGTATCTTATTTTTTATTTTTCAATACTGAGGTTTGACTGTATTTACAATGTTCTTTTACTATCACAGGTTGAGTGGTGGGGAATTGTTTGACCGCCTGGTACAGCAGGAGTATGACTTCACGGAACAAGACTGTATCACCTATATGCGACAAATCTGCCAAGGTGTTAGGCATATGCACCAACAGAATATAGTACATCTTGACTTAAAGGTAACATACGTATATGAAGTTACATATAAAATCTGCTACTTATGGTATGCAACACAGTAATTTTACTGGTTTTTGTTTAGAAAGTTTACAACCTTGTCTATAGAGTTGAGGAAACCTGATTCTTAGATGCATAAAACCTCAACATTTTCAGTGTAATTTTGATGAGAAATTGATTAAATTCAAGAAAGGTATCTCAAGTGTGTGAATAAGAAGATAAGTCCCTATTCCACCAGTTACTAAAAACCCTTGATTACATAGTGATATTAACATGATATTTCAGCCTGAAAATGTAATGTGTGTAACCAAAGACAGTACAGATGTGAAGATCATTGACTTTGGTCTTGCTCAACGTCTCGAGGAGGGCAAATCTGTCAAAGTTCTCTTTGGTACAGCAGAGTTCTGTGCCCCTGAAATCATCAACTATGAACCAGTTTCATTCTCAGCTGACATGTGGTCGCTAGGTGTTGTCAGCTATGTGCTGTAAGTGTTAACTGTCAGTAGATTTAGTAACGTTACTGTTCACAGTTGTTCAAAGTTTAAAAAAATTCAGTCTCTCTTAGGTTATGTCTACTAGCTTACCTTTAAATAGAATAAAAAGTAACGATGAAAGTTTTAAAGTTGAATTTAAAAGATTATTCTTAAGATGTAAAATTTGCTGGTTTAGAAAATGCAAAATACTGAAAATTCTTAAGGTGTATCATAATGGAATAGTAGAAAGAAAAAAGAGCCAGAGAGTACCAGGCTTTCTATTAACTTGTAACTTTTAACATTATTGTTCTGGTTCAGGTTGAGTGGATATTCACCTTTTGCGGGAGAAAATGACCATGAGACATTCCAGTACATCAACAATGTGGACTTTGATTATGACGATGAAGTTTGGGAGAACGTGTCAGAAGACGCTAAAGACTTTATCAAGAAACTCCTGTGCAAGGACAAAAAGTACAAATTTATTTGTAAAATAACAGGATTATTTTATATTCATAAAAGGAGATGTTTTAAAAAAAAAGATTCTTTGGAATCACTTGTGTAATGACAGAAAAGGGTCAATGAAAAATGAATTTTTGTTACTTTACTCTTAAAAAATTATTAAGGTTACCGTTACCTTTGAGAAAAAAAAATTAACAACAATACGGTCAGAGGGAACAGTATGTTTGTTGTAACAGGGCACTTATTTATATTAAACAAAGCATAGACATGTTCAAAATCTTTAAAAGGCTGATATTTTTTTGTCTTTCAGAGCCCGCATGACCATTGATGAAGCTTTGGAACATCCGTGGTTGAATGTAAGTATTGCCATAGAAACACATTTTATGTTTGTTATGCTTTCAACTGTTCGTAATGTTTGTTTTTTCTCTTTGGTTGATTTGTTGTTGTTTTTGTTTGATTTGATTATCTTCAGGTTGTTACTGTTGCTCACTGTTGGTTCTCCTGACATTTTCAACTATTTGTTTTCATTTGATTTTTGTTTTGCATGGCCCAGTCTTGCCTGTAAACCAGTACAGTACTTACGTAGGAAATACATGTAGGATACGTCTTTGATTGGATTGAATCTGAATAAATTTTGTTGTAACTGTGCTTCGAAATATTGAAAGTCAGGATCCAAAACAGTTGTGTCTGTCCGGCATAGGTCTTTCAAACAAAGTCTTAAATATATGTGACACAGTTCAAAAATGACAATATTCTGTGACTATATGAAAAAACTACAGTGGAAACAAACAAAAGAAAGGAAAAGATTTATGTGATCCTGTCAAATATTTTTTCATCTTCAGCTAATTGCAAGGGGATTTCTTTTTAGGGTTACTTTCATATATTGTTTTGCTCAGTTCTTTCAGTGCTTTGATTTTTGGTTTACAGGCACTGTGTAGTGCCCATGTACTGCTGTCATTTTTATCATTTGAAAAAAAAACAGACCATCTTCATTTTTTCTTGATTTTTCTCTTATTTTCTAACCATCTGAAGTGATGTGCACCTTTTTTATTTAAAGGAAACAGATAACTTCGGTTTATCTTCAATGTCTTCTTAGTCTAATAATAGTTGATGCTATTGGTACATGTATAATTATATTAATTTCAAATCCTGACTTAGACACCTTTGAAATATTTAAAGATATTTTCAGTAGTGTTCTTTTCAAAGCAGTTTTCATTTATAATTATAATTAAAATGTCTGATTTCAAACTTTCAGTACCTACTGACTACTGTGTAATAGACAAGGAATCATTTTCTAAGTTCAAATCATTTTAAAAATGCCAAGAATAAATATTGCAACTAGTGGAAAATTTAGTAAAATTAAAGGTATTAATTTCAGCAAGCATTTTTTTTTTATCTAAGTTTCATGTACAGTCTTTTTTTTTCATTCATATACCATTTGTCAACCTGTTCACCCCTTACTTTTCAAAAATGAACTTTACCATTTTACATATTTAGATCTTTCAAACTCAGAATTATGGGTGATAGGGTTGAGTTTTTTCATATTTGCTTGTTGTTGAGAGCTTGTAGATGTTCATGTGACCTTAAGCTTGCATCTGTTTTCTTGTACCATTTTAAACAGCCACGTAGACGAAAGGACAGTAAAGAAGAAAGGGAGGTAATTTGTTTAACATTGTTTCTGTTGTATTTGCGCATTTAGACTATACAGTAAAACTGATATATAAGAAGGAATATTTATCTATGAAAATAAATCATGTTTGTTTCAAGAACTTTGTCAGCATTCAGCATGTTCAGAGTTTTTTTATCCTAATAAGAAAAGGACATAATTATAACAATTGTGTGTCTCTCACAATTGTATAAATGTATATAATAATTCTGATAATTCAACAAAACACTTCAAATTTTTAAAATGGAAATAGGTTGTTGTGGATAAATATTTTCCTTTAATTTTTTTTCACACCTGTGTTAGATTAAAATAGACATCTTACACATAACAGATAACTGGTTAAAAACTTCATAGTTGATGACAAACATGAATTTAGTCAACATGATATGTTGCATTTTCTATCAATTTTAATCTTGTACACATACATGCTATTTTCTGTTTAAAGGGCGGAGCTCGACTGACAGGCAAGCCGTTGTCAAGAGAACATCACAAAGACTACAGGCTGAAACACAGACATAAGGTAAGATAAGAGAAGATACTCTTCATTTATCAGTATTGTGAATAAACCTAGTTTAGAAATAAGCTAACAAAATTCGACAGTTAACTTGTCTTTACCATTTCTTCTGTTGTTTTTCACTTTATGAACTAGAAAGCTTACAATATGATTTTTCTATAAATGGAGTTTTAACACTGTCCTTACTTGTACCTACTTTGGAATCTACAAATGAAAACCTGTTTTGACCAGAGTAATCTGTTAGATCCAAGTTGTTTTAGTCACTAAAGTTCTCAGGCATGTTCAGTAAGACCTTTATTTTTTTAAAAAACAACATTACAAACATTCAGTTTACAAAAGTTTTTTAAATAATAAACTATTTTGTGTAGAATGTATCTATATGTAGCAATTTTGATGAAGAGCTGTTGCTTTGACCTTTTCTAGGAGGATGACCTTGACATTCTTCCCATTGGACGATTGTCACGTGACAGTGCTATATTTAGAAAGGAAGGTGACATTGGTGTCATACCAAGAAACATTGTCATGGGTACGTATGTGTAATGCCTTCCAGGTTTAATGAGACGAAATTTATCAGTTTGAAGTGATATAACTTCATTTTCTTCTTAAAATCCAATGTACCTCTGTTAATGTTTGCATACTTAGGTAGTTTCATGTCCTGTTCCTTTCATACTTTAAGCCTCTTTTTTTAAAGAAAAGAACTTGTTAACTACTTGGGAAGTACTGCTTAATGAATGAAAAAAGATACTTTTGAAATTTGAGAACTTTTTGTTCTAAATGGCCTTGAGTTGAAAGTCAAATTGTGTAAATTTAGAGATTTGAACTTGTTTTTTCCATATAGAACTACCTGACCATGCCCCAGTACTGTGTGAACCTCTAGAGGATATCCATGGTTACGAGGGCTCACGTGTTGAGATGTCGTGCAAATTCACTGGCAAACCTCAACCTAACATTGTCTGGTAAGTCGGAAAACTTGATATGATACTTTTTGCCAGAAACATGCTTTTGAGAAATGAGAACTGGATATAAAAATGTTATTCATCTTTTGATACAAGTAGAGAGCGAGTGGTGTTTAGATGCTGCTAATGGCTATCTTGAGTAATAGATCTGTATTGTTCTAGGTTTTCAATGCTTACTGATAAATAAGTCATTTAGCCTTACTGGTCTTTTAAGTGTTTTTACCTCTGCTCTCACCCCTGTCAATAGTAAATGGTACAGTCCATTTTGATTGATGGACAAGGCCACTTTTTAAAATAAGCCTAATCAAGCTAAAAAAATGGGAAAAAGTTGATTTACATATTTCTGCTTTAACCATTATGCTCATAAAAGCTATAAAAGATATACCTTACTCTACAAGACTTAATCTTGATTGAGCCAACTGATTAGGATGGAAGCCTTAGGCTTATCATGAGTGGGTGAATGTCAGAAGTTACAAGTTCTTGGCATGAAAGAAGATAATTTAATTTGATAAGAAGATGATTTCTTGGCAAAAGAAGATAAATCAGTTTGATTTTGCAAAGGAGGAAGTATCCGTTGGAAATGATAAGAAAAAAATTAGGGTACTGTTCTAAAAATTAAGATTTCAGGAATGATTCTATTTCAATAGATTATTGTACAAATTTAATATAATACTCAAAAGCTTGTTGGGTATTATACCTAGGCTGAAGGTAAACTAGCCTAACTAGTCAAATTGATAAGCATAAATAGTGTGGTTTAGATTAAACAGAAGATATTTTCCTATCTCTGTTCTGTGAACTTTATGTTTGGGTGGATTTATGTTGCTTTTGAGAGATAAGGTTGCAGGGCACCAAGGCCACCACCTATAACATTCTAATGAAGTTATAAGATACAACCGTAACACATAGAAACAATACAGGAAGTTCAAGTATTTGCCTTCCTACCTGTATATTTATGCTCTGATTTGTAGAAATAGTTCTGTGATATAAAAATGAGAATGATGAAAAATATTCAAAACTCTTAACAAAAGAAATGTGATAAATTGTAAAAAAAAAAAAAAAAAAAAAAAAAAAAAAGAAAGATAATTTGATAAAGTTTCATGGAATAATTTTGGATTCTACTAAATACCTAATTATCTTGATCAAAGTTTGATTGCAAAACTGCTAAAGAGGAAATATAGTGGCTATCTTGTAGAAATGTTTAGAAGAGAAGTGGTTGTGAAATATATCAGATATTTATGAGTGATTTATTAAAGTAGATTGATCAATAAATAATCAGAATATTTTACAATGAACAGGACCAAGGACGGAACAGAACTGGAAGATTCCGCTAAATACACGCTGAAATATTCTGACAATGTAGCGTCACTGTTTATCAACTTCCTGGAACCAGACGATGCCGGAAGGATCACATGTAAAGCTTCTAACGCATTCGGATCAGTCAAAACAAGTGCTGATCTGACCATCGAGGCGATCAGACATCGCAGAAAGCGTCGTGAAGAGGCAGAAGAAGCCTTTAAGAAGAAGAAGTAAGATATTTCAGTATTAGAATAACATTCATGTTTTCAATATTAGATTAGTAAAGTGCACGTTTTTTTCCGAAATATTTATAGAATACCTTTAGTTTATTTATTGTTTTTGACATTCATTTTCCTTATGGCTCTGAGACATTGATGGTTTGACATTGTTGTAAATCTAATGTGACTTTCTTTCAGTTCCCTTTTAGAAATGCATGTGGATCTTATCTGAAGACACCTTTTAATAAAATAAATCATAGTGAAGAAATATCTTGAAATTTTCTTGTAGGTAAAATGCATGTGATTATTGCATCTTTCAATTTTCTTTTCAGGTATCCTAAACATGAATATGACACGACTGTCCAGGACACAAATGTACCACCCAAGTTCCTCCTACCACTTGTTGATCAGACCAGAAAGGTTGGAGAGTCGGTAGAATTCACTGTCACAGGTAAGTGACAGATTTGGGCATTATTTCATTAGCAGCCACCTGTATTTAGTGACCATCAACCTAATGCAAAAAATACCTGCTGTACAGACAGAATTATTATGAAATATTTTAGCTTGCTGTTCCATCTTTTTTTTTTTGGCAAGTTTGACCAAGAATTTACTCTCGCATTTCAGTTACAACAAGACCTGAACCTGATGTAACTTGGTACTGTAATGGTGTCAAAATTGAAGAGGGAGACAACTATAGGTTTGAGCATGTGAAGGGCGTGTACCACCTGGTAATCCTCAGTGTTGAGAAAGAGCACAACGGTCAGTGGAGATGCGTGGCCAACAACGACTATGGCCAGTCATCATGCTACTGTGACTTCAAGGTCATAGGTGAGTAAATTACTTATGAAGATAATTATTTTAGGTGGACCACCACTTTACACATTATTGATTGTAGACTCATGAATATAAGTTACAATGAGCATGTGTTACCAAGATAAAAGTAAAAGAAGATTTCAATGGCATTGTTTCTTAAGGTTTAGCTGAAGTAATTGTTCCGAAAAAATGTTTCGGTTAAACCAGTATGGTCCAGCAGTGTAGCGGTAGCAAAATCAAGGTGCATTAATATTTTATCGGTCATTTGAATCAGATTTTAAATTCTGACCTTTAGAAAAGCAGTTCAGTTTGATAATGTTTAATATTCATCTGAGTATTATAAGACCTGCATTTTGGAATCTTATTTTCATAATTAAAGAGCAAAAAAGGGAAGTAATTGTTGTTTTTACATTACAGAAAAAGTACCAGACAACTACAAGGCACCTAAGTTTACTCGTACACTTGAGGACATCACTGTACATGAGGGTACAGAGGCTAGACTGGAATGTAAGGTGGAGGGTTATCCAACATGTAATATTGAATGGTAAGGACTGGTTATGAAAATATACTCTGTTTAAAACTGGAATCAACTGGAATCAGTATTGATTGTTATATCTTAAGGGTTAGTTATTTTCACATTAATGTATTAGTAAACACATCCAGCATTTAACCATCATATAAGAAAAAGGGAAAGGGGTTTATTTTAGAATGTTGATAATTAGGAAACTTCCAAAGTTTTATACATTCTGCTGTTTCCATAGGTACAAGGACAGAAGGTTGATACACCCAGGTCGTCATTATTCTTTCACATATGAGAACAACATGTGTATCCTGAGAATACGTGAGGTGTTCACCAATGATGAGGGACACTACATGTGCAAAGCTGAAAACAAAGCAGGGTCAGCTAGTACAGAAGCAAAGGTCAAAGTTCAAGGTCAGTGATCCTGAATCTCTAAACTAGGATTTCTATTTTAAAGCAGTATGTAGGCACAGAAAAATTGTTTGTAAGGAAAATTTGATGAAAATTTGTGCTGAGCAATTAACATTAAGGAGATTTCTTTTAATGAAACTTTGATGAAATGTAAGTTCCATATTTATTTTATTGAAAGTCAAGGTCAACAGATGAAAGTTTTACTGAAAACAGTGCTGAAATTTCTGTGTACATTATGTGTCTTTTTTTATATGTAACTGGTTTATACTGTAAATGACTGCAGTTCTGTGAATCTTCTTCTTCAAATAGCTGCAGTACCAGAGGAGAAGCCTATAATCCCAGGTGTTGCAGGCCGTGACATGTTTGCTCCAACAGAGCCCGATTACTCACTCAAGTACAACAAAGCACCAGACTTTACTGCCAAGCTTCAGAACCGCTCGGTACTCGAGGGCAACAAGATTCGTCTCATGTGTTCTATTACCGGAGTACCAAACCCAAAGATTACATGGTATAAAGACGGACTTGAGATCTTCACCGGAGATACCTACCTCATCAGTGTAAGTACTAATTTTGATTTAGTGTGGAATTTCAAAAATGTCAGTTTCAGTTTCCAAAACAGGAAACATTTTTTTTTATTCTCCCATGAAAACTGTTCCTTGATTATGAAGCAAAGATAAATATTTATGAAGGAGATGTAACTTTGAAAAAGAAAATGTCTATCTTAATAAAAATAATGATTTTGTTCTTGAAAATTTTGAAAATTGTACAGAAAAAAGATGAGGCAAATAAAAGGCATGAGCAAATGTTACTGTATGAAACTAGGTATGACCAAAGCAGAATGTGCATTTTTATTTTAAAGACAATTTTATGAGGATTTGATACTCTGTATTTTAAGTAATGTGTTTCATGTATTACTCCTATATTTTAAGTAATGTGTTTCATGTATTACTCATCATCTTATCTTGTTCTGCTCATTACTACTGTTGTTGTTGTTGTTTTGTAGAACAACTTTGGTCTTCTATCACTGGAGATTCTGTCAGCCTCATTGAAAGATGCTGGACGGTACACATGTAAGGCTGTGAACTCTGTCGGTGAGGCAGAATGCACTGCAACAGTCAAAGTAGAAGGTGAGTGAAATAATTGTTTAGATTATTTCTGTCTACCAGTTAATTTCTCGGCTTAATTGGGTTGGTGGTTGCAACAGTTGAATCTTAGACCACTGAAATTCTAATGAGTGAAAGGTTATAGTTTTATGACCTTTGTTGATACATTACACAAGAAAAAATTTGGCTGTTTCTTATATTGTGATCTTGAAGTGATCGAGAACCTTGAACTGCCAGACCATGGTTCCTGGCCAATATCCATACCTTGCAGGAAGTATTAATGGAGTTTAAGAGAACAAAACAAACAACTGATTTTTTTTTTTTTTTTTTTGAAGTGCTTTCAAAAGCAGTTTATAACAATTTTCTGTCAGTTAACATACATGTTATCGCGATAGAGTGACAGATTATGAATATGTTCCAGGCAAGAGGTCTCCATCACCAAAACGTAAGGAGATCAGCCAACGTCCTTGGTTCATCAGAATGCCACGTGACGTAACCGTCAATGAAGGCCAGGATGCCACATTCACATGCAAAGTTGGTGGCAAACCAGAACCAAATATCAAATGGTGAGATTTGATTGGATAATAAAATAAAAATAAATTGTTGTAAACATAGTCTGTTCCAAAAAGGGTTGAAATATACATGTAAGGTACAACTGGAATATAGAGATCAAGGTTGATCATTATAAAGAAGCTAGTAAAAGCTTACAGAAGTTAACAAGTAAACATATTGGCTCTAGACAGGAATTTTTTTCCTTGTACATTGATGGAAAACAAGCTTTGGCTTACTATATTACCAAGAATCCAATAAATTTTGTTCTATTGAATGTAAATTGCATATTATAATAATGTTCAAACAAAAAAATGTGACTGTTTCCTGCTTCTGTTAATGTCATTGCACTGGAAATTTACTGTTATATTTTTCAGGCAAAAGGATCTGTTTGACATCACTGACAGTAGACGTTTTGACATCAATGTTGATAGTGAAGGCGAGGTTGAACTGACAATCAGAAAAGTTACATCTAGTGACGAGGGGCTGTACTACTGCCTCGCACAGAGCAGTTCCGGACGTAGCAAGTGTTCTGCATCTCTCAGAGTCATTGGTATGTTGATTCATGTGACTTATTTAATCACGTATTATACACCTTTTTGTGTTCTTTTTCAGTTTAAAGGACAAGAATTAAACTAATGTAGTTAAGTTTTAGTTTAAGTTCAAACTTGTGAACTTTATGGTTTGTGATAAAGTAAAATAACTAGAAGTTACTACTCGGAAAGACTCTGTTTCTTGATGTTCTTGCCAGAAGAATGAACAGAACAATCACAGTCAAATTTTACAGATGAAATATAAACTCAAGACATTCAGATTAAAGGTCCTTGCATGACATTTGGTGCCAAAATGATTTGTTACATACTTCATACCACGGAAACTTTTTGTCTTTTTTTGTTTGTTTTAAGTTTCTACTTTAAAATCTAATTGCAGTTCTATTTGTGTTGTCCATTACAGCCAAAGCTAAATCTCCACCGAAGCCCAAGCCGTCCATCTATGAAGAAATTGCTGCTGAAAAGGCCAGAAAAGCTGAAGAAGCCCGCAGAGTACCTGTACCTGGTGACCTTCCAAAGTTCAAGGTCAAACTTCCAAAGATCATTGAACTGGAAGAGGGTGACAGACTAAGACTAGAAGTGAGAGCAGATGGCACTCCCAACCCATTAGGTAATGTTTTTCCCCTCAGTTTACACCTACCTAGCTCAAATTAGAAAATATTGAAAAGTTTAACCTATGAAGCAAACATAAACATTGTACATTACAGTTTTATGATTTTTGTTTGCATCTGATAAGTTTCTGATTACATTGTTGAAAATGTTTTTGAAGATCAGTGTGTAAACCAGTTACCATGGTAAATCTTTTTCTCCAACAGTAACTTGGTACAGAGGTTTACGAGACCTGTCACATGACTTGCGATGCAGAATCTCCTCCTACCAGCACACTGACATCCTGGAAATACGTGAAGTCATGGTAACCGATTCCGGAGAATATGTTGCTAGGGCAACCAATGTTCATGGTTCAGTTGATAGTGTGTGTATTGTCAAGGTGAAAAGGAGAAGTCCACGTAGGGATGAGTAAGTCAATTGACATGAAAGAGTCTTTCTTTAAACAAACTTTACATGACTTCAGATTACAAAAATGACTAGAAAAATACTTTTTTTTTGATAATATCAAAACAAATAAGTAGGTCTTTTGCTATGGCTTTTTGAATTTTCCAGTGGAAGTCTCACTTTGTGGTGTGTTATGTAACTCAGCAAGAATGAATGTGCTTCTCATAAGCTTGATCTTTTTTTATTAATACAGGAAAAATGTCAAAAATAAATGGTGGTTTTATGATGAAAGAAATAGGGTCAGAGTACAAAAAGTTAATCAGTACATTACCACTTCAGTTAGCAGTAGTATACTACAATGTTTTTTTACTTGTCTTTTCCAGTGATGATATCCTGGCATTACAGACAGCTGGTGCAGGTGAGTTACCTCCCTTATTAAGTTACTGCCAAAATTGCCTCCCTTATATGTTTTATCCCCATCAATTTTTTTCTTCCTTTTGATTTCTTTGGTTCTTTTTGCTGACAAGTTTTATGATTTTGTTATCATGAACATTACATGGCCCGAAGGTTATTTTAGGTTTTAAGTCCTAAAATTAAATATATGTAGAAATAAAATCCCATTTTTTGTTTGAAGACATTTTTCCAGCCATTCTTTATTTGCATCATTTGTAATTACCTGTAAATTAATACTTGCAGAGGCTGGTGGCCTGGAGGAAGGATTCGGTACTTAATTAAAATATACACTCTGCTAATAATAGAATAGATCATGTAACATGTTGATAGAGAAGAATTTCTCATAGAATTTGTATTATCATATGATAATTCCTGCTAACTCACAAAGTATTATATGGTAACACAGTAATATAGTTAGATATAAACTAGTCATGATTTTAGAATAGAGGCAACAATTAACACAAATTACTTAAGATCAGTTTGTTATGTGAAACTGAATGTTGGAAGAGCAGTGTACTGGTCTTAAATTAATATTTTGAAATGTTCCTTCACTAGGATTCGAGAAAAAGATTTGTCGGGAAGGGGTGGGGGTGGAGAGGCGATACTCAAAGTTCTCAAAGCACACTTAAGAATATACACACAACTTTTCTCACAAGAAATTAAAAAACTAGAATAACATTTCAAACTCTGTATTAAAACATAACACATATTTAACACTATGTAGATCATTTATGAATAATATATGTAGCTAGTGATAAAATATATGTGTATTCATATGTATGTAGAGGTTTAGAATGTAATAAATCAAGACATACAATGTTGTTTCATTCACAGTAAAATATGAAATAGATGAGTTAGTTATAGATTTAAAGACATTCACTTCTTGTGTAATTCAGAAGTTTCAGAAAGTTTATCTACACTTAATGTACTAGCATTCAATTTTACGTGAATATATTTAACTGACTTTTCCTCCAAAAATTTATATATCTAGGTTATTAGTAACATTTAATGTTAAACTGAATAATTGTATTGTGCGAAACAAAAAAGTTTTTCCCCGCTGACAACTTTCAGTCTCGTTAGATTCATTGTCACTGTTGTTTCCACTTCAGCACCATTTTTCATGAAGCCACTACCACCATCTATTGATGTCATGGAAGGATTTAACGTACAAATGGACTGTATCATTGAAGGAAGTATTGAAATGGTGCAACACAAAAGTTCTAACATTCGTGAAATGCAACGAGAATTCTCAAGCCGTGGGTTTGAAGGCCGTTATTTCAGAATGCAACAGTCGGAACTGCCATCTGGTGCCAGAAGTCAGAGAACCCCTCAGATGGAGGCCCCAGACTTTGTTTCCCGCCCACAAGATGTGGAAGTAGAGCTTGGTGCTACAGCTGAGTTCACTTGTGAAGTCTCTGGAAAACCGGCACCTGAAGTGATGTGGTAAGTAGCATACTAATTCATTGAGCTGTCACTAGTACTATCAAGTAGACTCACATCTTGAAACATTTAAATTTTCACACAAAATTTCATATGCTCTAAAACTGTAACTGAGTTGGAGTTCTTTTAGATTTAGATGAAAAAGTAACTGTAAAAATCCCCTCACAGACTGCTTTTTTTTAAATGTAATGAGCATTGTGAATTAGTTATATTTGTATTCTATTTAGGTTGAAAAATGGTCGACCAGTCAGTGACTCATCATCTATCAGACTGACCTCTGATGGCAACTGCTACAGCTTGAGAATCCGGTCTGTTACCGATAGCGATGCTGGAAATTACATTTGTACAGCTTCCTCTGATGCTGGTATGAAATCCTGCCAGGCTACCCTGAAAATAAGAGGTACGATTCAGTGTTTTTTTTATATAGCATGACAAATAGCTAATTTTATCAACAGTGACACTTGCAAGGTAGTTTTGTGATGATATTTTTTCATGTAAACATTTAAGTCAGTTCAGGAGCATTCGAAGAAATACAAGTAAATTTATAACACTTTAGATATGATTATGTTTCGATTAAATGTCTTCTGATTCTCTGAACATTTCTTCAAATTTTGCTTTATAAGTTTATTGTACCAGTAATTTTATTTCTTTTTAGACCTTTTCTTTAATGTATGTCTCTGTTTTGCTTTAAGTATATTTTTTTTTCAGCAACTGCAGTAACAGAAACTGCAAAATTTGCCCTTGAACTTGAACCAGAGGTCAAGGTTAAATCTGGAGACTCTACAAAGGTCAAATGTCAAGTCAGTGGAGAAGTCAAATCAGTGGAGTGGCAGAAAAATGGACAAAAGGTAAGTCAAAGGCAGTAAGATGTAAACTATGATTTAATATTGTTTTCCTTTGATCTTTTTTTTATGTCTCATTCTTTTTCTTCACTAACAGTAAAACTTCAGTGCAGAAAGGTTATAAGAGCTTCTTTTGCTGTACTACAGTTATAACCTCTTTGCACTGGGGAATCATAATATTTTACTGTAAAAGAGAAAAGTTTTGTAATATTATCATTAAATTTTGTTGAACAGATAGTTGCAGTCAGATGTTAATGACCATTAATTTCTGTTTGGAAAACAAAAAAGAAAACAAAAGGCATTGGACCAAAAACACACTCTTAGTTAGTAATAGAGCTTGAGCTTTTATGAAATTTAAGCTTTTTAATCACAAAGACTTTGTGTAATTACTTACAAAACTTATATCCTCCTTGTGAAAGTTCAAAAACATGTTTATTGACATTTTTTCTGTATAATAAGCAAACATTATATTTAACAGTTTAAATTATAAGACACTGTTTATATATAAACAAACAAGATCATTCAATTTATATTCAAAACAAATGTCCACCACTCTGATTACAAGCTTATTTCAAATACTGGTCACTTTTAGACAATTAAGATACTTTTGGTCAAGTATTTACCTTGTGTAATTAGATGGTCGAGGAAATTTATGATGCTGAACTGGACATACTGGACATTACAGTTTAGACTTTGTTTACCATTCACATAAATTGTTTGTAAATCATGTAATTACATTTGAATAAAGGGCTAAAACTTTCTTGATTTCCCTTGTTTCAGTTTTTGCTTTAGTTAAATGCTCAGTGATGATGTAGCAATTGTAATAAGGCTCATTGTAAAATTAAGGTGTTAAATGGAAATATATTACTAGAAATTCAGTTATCACATGCAGTGATAAAAATGCAAGTGAAACAAGGATGAGATTTGCATAAAAAAGAACAATTTGGAAATTAAATTAGAAATTTTGTAAGTATATTGGAGTTAGAGGTATGTTGGGTACCTGTGACTGATGCAGTTGAGAGTTTTAATTTACAGTTTCTTTCGTGAAATATTGACAGTACTCGGATGCAAAAAAGTGCTGTCTGTATCTTTACTTTATAGCATTTAGATCTTCTTCATATTCAGCCCTCCTAATGGATGTTTTGCACTTTCATTTTAAGAAGTTTTTTTGCTCCAACATGTCACTATGGAAACTAATATCATTAATTTTCCTCTCAGATAAAAGAATCAGACAAGCTCAAGATGACACAGGAAGCAGACGGTACCCTAAGCTTGGAGATGACAAATGTCAAACCAGAAGACACTGGGGTTTATACTTGTTCTGTTACTATGGCAACTGCTGATACCCTGACAACTACTGGAAAAATCACTGTCATAGGTTTGTATAAACAAAACAGGTGGTTTTTTAGGAGGGAGAGGGTGGGGTAATAAAAGTCAGAAACTAAGTCATTTTTTTTTAATTTAAGAGAATTCTGGGCTTTTAAGTCAAAATATGTCAGATCAAGGCAAATATTTGTCTTCGACCATTTCCTGTATTGATCAGCTCAGGTAATTTTGGTTCTGTTGTGATATTTCAAGACTGCTCTTGTTACATATTTAAGCAAGTTCTGGTTCTTGTATTTGACTGAAATATAGATGGCCAAATACAATTATAAACTCTAGACCTTACTGAGATGTGGTTTTCATTTTTACAGATTCAAATGGAGAGAAAAATGGTGCCCCTGTTTTCACAAAGCCCCTGAAAGACCTGAATGTACGTGATGGAGACAGAGTGACCCTCGAATGTGAAGTGACAGGTACCCCACGGCCCC
The DNA here is from genome assembly GCA_012932295.1 of Cyclina sinensis. NCBI lineage: Eukaryota > Metazoa > Mollusca > Bivalvia > Venerida > Veneridae > Cyclina > Cyclina sinensis. The sequence continues at coordinate 28,527,954 of JAAONU010000009.1, read as the reverse complement.
AGATCTCCTGGTTTAAAGGAAATAAAGAAGTCTTAGACTCACAGGTAAATTATTCATGTTAAGATACAACACAGGCTTCAGAAAATTAGTACTTTCTGTAACTTTTAAATACTAGTAGTGAAGAAAGGTGTGTAAGGGAAAAGTGAATTGAACAGACTCATTTATTGTAAAAAGAAATGCAGCATGGCTGGAGTTTTGCAAAACTGTCTGTCATAAATAAACAAAAATAATCATAATCTTTTTTTTTCAGGATTTTCAAATCACATCCATTGGAAACAAGTGCTGTCTAGAAATATTGGACATTTTCCCAGAGGACGAGGGCAGATATTACTGCAAGGCCAGTAACTCTGGAGGGGAAGCAACTACATCATGTGTTGTCATGGTTGATGGTAAGTAATTCAGAGTTGTTTCCCTTACTGAAATCTGCAGACACGCGAATTGCATTCCCTCAGCTGAAAAAACATATTTATTCATTAAAAGAACACAGCAGTTTCAGGGAAAAAATATTAATTTGATATCATTTGAATTTAAGAAAATTTGCCCAAGTATATGTGTCTATCTAGTATTCAACAGTGTTGCAGATTTCAGGTGGATATTGTTTACAATGGCTTATTTCACTTGTTTATATACTGCATATTATTTGAACTGATTTTGCACATTCAAATAATCACATTACAAATAACCTTATAAGCAGTTTTATTGTCACTTTTCATCACAAAGTCTGATTTCTCTGTTCTCTGTACCAGATGTCTGCAAATTTGATGAAAACAGTAGTGAGAAGAAGGAAGCTTATTGATAGATGTTTCATAAAAATATATATATATATATATCAAAAATCTTGCAATATTTCCTTAAAAGATGGGAAAAAAGTTGAAATAATATTATAGATTGAACAACAAAGTTCATTTACTCATAAGAAGACATATAGTTATTTATAGTAAGAATCCTGCAATATTATGTAAAATATGATGGTAGATTTGCAGATATTTGACTAACCGTTGCATATAAACTTGTAAAATAGCAGTATCTTACTTATCGGTTTTATTCAGTATTTTTCAACAGAAATATACTTCCTTTGAAACTTAGAAAACATTGAATTCCTAGCAATTTACTAATAATTGAGATTGAAATGATTGAGAGATAAAGAAATGCAGTATTTTTGAGTAAGACTAGCATACAATAGTCTGAAAATCTTAATATTTATAAAAATTGGAGGGTTTTCAATGTTTTCTTTGTTCGTATCTTTGGATTTTTTTCCTGTATGATAAACATTTAAGAGATGTAGATATTCATTTTTACCTTCATTTTTCCTGTAGACGATTTGTCATTCACACTTGATTCATCCATCGGTTCTTCCTACTCCTCTCTCTATCCTGTCCCTCGTGGTAAGTCTTCTCCCCAGATCTTTGGGGTGTAGAAATACATAATCATGTAGCCAGTAGTCATTGTAACATCTAGAAAAAAAAGTAGTGCTTTCTAACCATATTAAGCTTATTAGCAGTATCTTATTAGGATTCTAAGAAACATTCAATTGGAAGATATGAATGATATTTTTTTGTATGAAAAGGAAGCTGTATTATTTTGCTGGAGACAAAGGGAAGTTACTCTTGTGACTCTATCACAATCCTTAATTGTAAATGTGTGATTCTTTGAAATGGCAATGGTCCATGTTATTTTTTCTCTCGAACCTAGCAAAAGTACGTAAGGTACTGAAGAATGATTTTGTAGCATAATGTAATTTAGTTCTGTCACAATTTGTTCAGTCATGTTTTAACTTTAATTATTTGTCTAAACAATGGATGGATGAAAGTTTGGCCAGATAGAAAAATGAATGAACAAATGGAACTGAATGAACTGTTATGAATTATTAAATTAATCCTGACCATGCTAAATATCTAAAATGGACTGTCCGTCTTTTAATTTGGACAGATCCATTAACTGTTTTTGGGGCAGCTTATTGAAAATTAACTGATCAAATAGAAAAAAGTGTAGACCATGATCAGACTACACAGATATGCAGGGTGATCTTGGTCTGCACTGGTCACAACGGCAGAGTCAATTGCCTTCAGCAGGGTAAGGGTTAAATATAATAGAGTAAATTAGAAGTTTAGTTTAAAGATTATACAAAATAGTAAAAAGGTTATTTGGGGATCTTTACTTATTTATACTGGAGCAATTACATTGTTGTTAAGTAAGAACGAACAGTATCCTGGAATGACACTAAGAGGTGTAAAAAAAAGATTTAGTTGAGTAATTGTTGTTATTGAAATTTAAGAAAATTAGTCGTTTGTTTAGTAGGAATTAAAGACTTAATACACGTTAAGTTGGTTTCTTACATGACCCCATTAGTAAGAATTCATTCGTAATGCAGGGGGATAAGTCATTATGACAAAGTTAGAAGGGATAAGTCATTAATCTGCTTTACTTAATACCAGATTTGTACTGTGTTAGTAACTTTTACAGTTTTATAGCTTGTGATACACACCTTCCATTTGACAGGTTCTTGAAAAAAAATTTTGATTTTCGAAGAGATCTTGGGGATCTGTAAGGACGTCTAGTCAACCTTTGTATTGCTTCAGTACTTACGAGATGAAAATTGAAGCCGCGTAGACAGAGGATATTAATTTGACAAAATTGGTCTCCCGCATTTTGAAAAATGCTAGTTGTAGATGTGTTTTAAATTTGTTTGTTTAGAGTTTCAAAAACTGTCTCTTTTTCAATGTCAAGGGTCTAGAAAAGTCATTTATTTTCTATGGCACTTCATATTGAAGTAAAATACTCCTATAGTACAAACCTATTTGAGCGGAAATTCCTGTCAACATGAAAAATTAGGGGACAAAGTCCATCAGACAGAGAACAAGCTGTAAAAGGGTAATCCCAGACAATAGCTCCTAATGAAAGGGTCCAAATGTCAAGGGGATCTTTTTACAGTGATATGGGACTCATTATATGCCCTTTTAAAGGCTAAAGGGCCATATTTTTGAAAATTGCCTAATGGTTTAAATGGAAGAGTATAATACTAATTAGCCATTAGTTCTACAGCCTGTATTTAAGTTCTGTGATTTATTGTAGCCAATAAGTGAATGTTTTCTAGCTCAACCATCTCTCTGATGTAATGAAAATAAAAGTCCTTTCTTTTCTTCTTAGTTTTTGCTTTGTTTGGGACAGTGGGGGTGACTTTCGGTGATTTCACTCCCTTAAATTACTTTATCTCTTTAGGGGGAAAACCTTCATAACAGAAATTTGTACTGGTTTTTGAAAAAATTTTAATGGATTTTACTGAATGTATACAATGTTGAGAGTTTCATTTCTTCAGTTACTCTATTGTCTGTTTTTATTACTTTATCTCTTTAGGGGGAAAACGTTCATAACAAAAATTTGTACTGGTTTTTGAAAATGGATTTTACTGAATGTATACAATGTTGAGAGTTTCATTACTTCAGTTACTGAGACTGTTGTCTGTTTTTGTCTTGGTCTTCTTTATCAGAAATCTCTTATTAAAATATGTCCACAGGGACATTGTTTTGCAGCTCTTCAAAACAGGAGTGATAATTGGTCATATGGCACTTTTTCTGGTTTTCATATCTGGAGAGTTGGTCAGTTTTTATCATATTTGTAGGAACACTGATCTCTTGTAAGAATTCTGATGCCATGTCTTTGTTTCATGTCTTTGTTTGCTTGTGAGAAGTGTGGAAGTTAATATCCGGTTAGGATTTAAATGTGGTTGCTTTGTCCAGAGATCTTTGGCATATAAATCGTCACTTTCTGAAGTTTCTTGTTGGTTTTGCCTTCAGCCTTGCCAGATATATTTACAGTGGCATCCCCTACAAATATTCAGTGATTTATCGCATATTTATCTTACTGGCTCATTGTCTATAACAATGAAAAAACATATATAAGATATTGTAAAGGAAATCATAATTATCGAAAAAACTTTGTCGTTCAGGCCTATTTACATTTAGAAAATAGCTCTCTCATTGCATCCATGCAGGATGCTGTCCACCCAAAAATTGTACATACATAAAGCAGCTTTCTATGTACGTAGTGATTTAGTACCTTCAGTCCACTTATTGTAGTATGAGGTTTTTACTGACACCTTGACCGTGTGTATTAATTTTTTTCAATATCATTTACATTTACTCAGTTTTGAAAGATATTGAAATATTATGAAAATCTTAGGGTATGTCTCTTTAAGAGCTAGAAGCATAGGAGCAGTGGTTGACAGGTTAGAGACGTGCAATTTCCTGATCTAAAGACGACTGGTTCGAAACCAGCAATCAGGGGTAAGAGTTTCAAGGAAATTTCCACATTCATACTTTCAGTGCAAGTACTGGTTCGAACTGAGGAAGCTTCAAATCATTGATTGCCGTTCATATAAATAAAAATAGCTATCTCGATCAATGTAATATTTGAATGAAAATCATATCGTACCAGGGCTGGATATTTAGTGTTGGTAATTGTTTAGCTTACGACACAGAATGAGGTAGAATTCATCCTGACAATGCCCTAAACCCTGCACCAATAACTTTAATAGTTTTTGTTAGATTTCATGCAAACAAGAAAAATATATATAAGAATATGTTCGTTTTCAAAAAGTGACTCATTCCTAAAACTGTCTGGTCAATAAAAGAATTGCACAAACTTTATAACTGGGATAGGTGCTATACAATGCTAAGTTATGTCAATAAAGACAGTTTTATTTTGGGAATTTCTGAACAATTCTTTGCCAGGTGATTGTTTTCAAATTCTTTCAAGTTATTATGTCAATATTTTTTGTATTGAATAATTGGTATTGTAAACAAACAGATTGGTGTCTAAAGATAGGCTCCAGTTTGAAGTCAGATATTTTGCATTTATAAATACGGTCCAAGTGTTAACCCATTTCTTGAACAGGTGACATTGTTACATATATAGTAATAAACATCAAAAGGATACAATTTTTTTGTTAGCCCTTTAAAATTGTAATTAGCTTAAACATTTGTGACTAAAAAGCACTAAGTAAGGGGTAATGTTAAGAAATTATGGTTATTTCTTTTGACGTTAAAGATTTTGACAAGATAAATTTTTTTGATGCCGTCTGATGTTTTAATGGGCCTTCTGGGTTTTTCCCACCCATTTCTTCCATACAAAGGTTCGCTGTGATCTATGGTCCTGAAATTATCTCATAAATGAAATAATCAGGATGATTTGTGATCATTAGGTCAAATTGACACAAATATGTTTACTTTAATCACTGAACACCCAAACTGGCTGACCCCAGCATGTAGAAGTTCAGTTAAGATTTTTTTTCCCGTTTTCTGCAAAGTCATATCTACTTGTGCTTCTACAATTTACTATGATATCATTTTCAAATAACTATAAATAATTGAAAAAAAAGAGACATTTTTATTACCTATGCATTATTTATAGCTGCCAACAAAAAGTTTATACAAATAAGTAATATCTGAGATTTGGAAGTTTAACTTTATTTGGTTTTTTTTTTTGTACAAATGTAGCTTGTATCAGCAAACTTTCATACCAGTAACAGTGCAACACAGTCATGTTTTTTGTTGTGTCAGCTATTTCTTTGTACTGACCTTCAACTAACAGGCTTCCCAACTATCTTGTGTCTCGGCAAATTTACATGTGGTCAGTTCACAAACATTTTTGAGTATCCTGAACAAACATGGGCTTTCTTCATCTTAATACATGTTAATAAACTCTAAAATCTGTGTAAATAACTAACCAGTGGTCAAATGTCCCCAGCAGGCACTGGAGTGAACATTCGTTAAGACGGGTGTGTTTGCTTAGCCACTTAGATGAATGAATTTGTTTACTGTCACACTTATTCGTTATATCATTTGGGTCATTATGGCGTGGGTTTTAAAAGTTGAAATGCTGTTTTTCCACAAATAAGTTTGAAAATTCAGGTCAGTTCTCTACAGGGGTATCGGACAAATGGCGATTTGAGGACAGGTAAGCTTGATTACATTGAAGTTAATGAATTTTGAAAATTCCAAAATGATATAATACATTCACCCCACAGGGAGATGAAGTAGGTATCTTTAGCTATACTTCGTTCTGTTAACCATATGAAATGTAGTTAACAGTAAATATTATTGCTCATTGGTTGAAGGTCATAAGTTCAAACAGTACAACAGGATTGAGTCTAGATGGCTAGAAAAATTGGTCTTTTTCTTATGAATAGTAAAGATCTTTTTATCCTTCCTAAGACAGAGAGGTTAATTCACTGCATTCATTAGTTTATAGGAGCCTAAACCCTCAAGCCCCCCTCCCCACACCCTGACTGACACTCAAAATAATTTGAAACAAACTTTAAAAAGATAGTTTCAGATTTATACTGTAGATTATACAGTTATAATGTGGCTTTGTTTGGTAACACCTGATGATTATGGGCAATTCATTCTGTATATTTTGTAGACAGATAAGATCAAAGCATTTCCAAATGCTCAGGATCTAATTTACATATTTGAAATACATGAAGTCATAGTTCAGCCTATATTTTTTAACTGTGTAACAAAAACACCCTCTGGTTTTATTTCCAAGGTTGTACAGTTTTACTTATCTGTATGTCCTAAAGAACAGCCAGCCTCTGACATTACTGTACTATTAATTTGGGTTTAGCATTACACCATATAAAAAGAGCAGGGTCATGGCTGTAGTATAAAAAGTGAAGTAGATTTGTGTAACAGATTTATGCTTTCCTTGACGTAGATAACGAGCTGATGGTCAGTTTTGAGACACTTCTGTTTATAGGTTTTTATACTGACCATTAGAAAGGCACAATATTGTTGGCTGAGCATGGATACAACCTTTCTCCTGCATTGGTCAAATTTTTTCTGTCATTTCCCCGTAATAAAGACGTGTTTTCCTTTAACTGTGTTTTCCTTTTACGTAAAGTCCCTGATGTTAAGTTATTTTGATGAGGTATCATAGTATTTCATGTTAACAACCTAATGTGACCTGAACATAATGCGTTTGTTTGTCCTTCATGTGATGTATGTACAATTAATTATAATGTCCCATGTTTGGACATTTTGTTATCATCTAAATACCTAGCTTAGTTCTTGCGGAAGATTTAGGCTGTAACTTCACTTTTCCTGTCTAGCAACCAAAAAATTCCTAGTTAAACAGGGGAAGTTGAAGGACGTTATAAACCAGTCACTAAAAGTACTAGTACTGTATGCTTATTGGATAGAAGAATGTAGCCTTGAGAAACTAGGTGTGTTCTGCAGTGTTAGTATCATATATCGTAATTATGAAATTCGAAATACAGTCATTGTGAAGAACAAAGAATCATTGCTTGATCACTGTTACATTACTGATTTACTTGTCAGGACTTGGGAACTGAGCTGTTGAATGAAATCCTTTACAACTCTTTCATACCCAGTTAAATTTCCTTTATAAGCTGTAAAACAAATACATCATCATAAAACAGCTGTGCATGGGTAAGACCAAATTACACAATAAGGTTATATCTGTTGCATAATAAAAATAGTACCTTTGTAATTTAGGGGTCTGCTGCCTGGTCACCATGGTGACACGATACCCAAACCTGTAATTAGTGATTTGAGACCTAGCACACCTGCATTTATTTAATAAATAGTTTTTGGTGGACTTGCTTTATGTTGGAAAAAGCATTTAATGATACCTGATTGCTCATTGATTACATTATTTATAATACATTTTCCTCTAACTTGTTAAAAGTTTTGTATTAAGGGAATCCATGATTTTTTTCCAGAATGTGACTCAAATTTCTCTCTTAGTGACTAAAAAATATTAAAAACACATTACACAAAGAAATATTTTTTAACAAATTTTGTGGGCAGCCAGAATCTAGAATTCGACTTGATTATAAAAAAAGTCCCTGATAAAGCCAACATGTTCAATTATTTCCTTGGGTAAGTACTGAAAATACTGTATCAGTTACCAACTAACACTATGGTGTAGGGATTCAAAATCCAATTTCCGTAAGGTTTGGAAATATGAATCCGAGTTAAGCCTGTTAAAGGATTATGGGATAGATGATACAGTCTTCATTAAGCAGCCATCACTCAAGATTGTCAGGGTTTTATTTAATGCAAATTTGATGCAGATATAATAAATCTGACAAGGAAATAGACAGATAGGGAAACAAAGCTTGAAGTCTCATGCACAGAGTGTTTTGTGGCTTTTATTTGTGGGAATTTTAATGACAATATATCTGGTTTCTATAGTAGATTAATTGTAGGCTCAAAGTGTACACACATGAAACTGAGACAAGTTGTAGGGGGTTTCTTTGAAAATATGTAGGGCTTTTGTTAGTAGGGTACTGTAAAGAAAAAAAAACCTTTGTAAAGGTGTTGAAATTTTAGCCTCTAAAGAAAGTGTTGTAAAAGAATCCAACAAAGAAGTCATGCAGGTAGATGTATGCCATACAGCTAAAATTCCCACAGGTAGAATAGAATGTGAAATACATACGTGGGTAAATCCATGGGTATTAACATAGTGAGAATATTAGGCAATTAAGGGTTTTAGTTAATTTTAACTTGGATTTGTTGGGAATGGTAATTAGCTTATGAAAGGAGTTTAAATTATGTCTTGAAGTTCTAATGAAATAGATATCATTTTGTGAAAGTGTTAAAGAGATCATTTGAGATATTTTAGCTTTGGGGGAGAAATGGTCATACTGTGCAAAAATGTTATTTTCAGCACTAGACTTCAGCTATGTTTTGCCATGGCACTGTTACATTCTTCCAGTTCTGTTACCAAGATGGCCTTTTATATTATTACAGAGCAAAATTATTGAATGTGTACCAATTTAATAATAAGTTTAAATCAAAAGATTTTGTTTTCTTAGAACCTTTTGTTGGAAATGAATTTAGATCCTGTGACTTTTAAAGGTTATTTTAGGCTAAATGTTCAGAGTCTGAATGAATTAGTAGCTCTTGACCTTGCTTTTAGTCACTTCCTTCCTTCTTAATGTCGGAAATCTCATCTTACAGAAAATAAGTTATAGATAGCGATGTTTCTTTGTAACAAGTCAAAAGTTAAAGACTAAAGACTACGATTAGTCAGATATCTTTAATTTTAAGGATAAAGTTCTAGGCGTAGTCATCCGTTGTCATTCATTGTCAGCTGTAGTCGGCTTGTAATACTTGAACTTTGCTCCTGTTTGTAACTTAAGTTTTAACGACAGTATCAGTTTTACATAGTTCTGTTACATCAGGATGGGAAAACACCCTGTAGTTCAAACCTTAAGTGTATTTAGTCAGGCATTTGTGAAATTTATCTGTTACCAAAACGTCATCTTTTGTAGATTTTTGTTGTTGTTGTTACAATTATTTGACTATCACATTTTGATGTTTCCCTTTCAGTGATTAAGGGTTGGTTACATTTTTTCAGGTGTTAAGAAGCTACACCTGGTTCTTCTAAGAGTTCTTAAGTTGGCTAGTAATATAATAAAATTTAAGTACTAATGAAGGGGTTTTAAACAATACAAAATTAAAAGAAAAGGGCTGCTTTGGGCTGTTGATTGCATATTGTTATGCCTTAAAATGAACTTCAACAACAGTACTTTGGAAGTGACATTTTATCTTTTTTTCTGTTTTTTTACCTTTATCTTTGGATACTACTGTGTATTTCTTTATTTTCTTGAGATGTTCAAAAATCTATGAATGATAATTTCTGTTCTAGTGTTCCTATATTTGTTCAGTTTGAAAAGGTAACACAGTGGGATATTTAATTTGAAGAAGTACACTGTTATCTGTTACAAAATATCTTTTCTTTAAATGATAAATTTGTGACATGTTCATAAAATTTTCATTTTATGCTTCATTTATCATTTGAGAAATTGTCGACTCAGCAGAACCAAGTATTTTAATGAGATACAAAAAAAATGAATCTACAAAAAAAAATCACATTTGAGGTTTACTTTAATTATAATGGTGATGGAATGTTAGGCTTTTAAGAAGATATGATGATAAATATTAGTGAAATCTGTCTCTCAGGCATATAATTAACATTAAAATTTCAGTTTTCAATGCATATGAGATTGCGTTAAATGACACAAGGTCACACACGTATATAAAACAAGCAATACAGTGAGGAAATTCATGGTAAAAGAATAAGAATGAGGAAAAAAGGAGTTAAAAAAAATACGTAATTGAAAAATTCTCTAATTACATATTGATTGATGTAATCTTATAAACCTTGTGAAAAAAAATAATTTTTTGATGTAATCTTATAAACATGTGAAAAAAATAGGAACAACACCCTGTTTATCTGAGTTATCTTATGATAGATATGATTTAACAAAAACACCTGGCGTAAGGCAAAGATCAGGTTTCAACCTGGATTTATTTGTTTTAAACAATAGCATACAATTACATTTGCATGTCATCATGCCACTTAGCTAAAATATGTCAGATTAGGAAGAACGACTGAGATATTTGGAATGTTTCTTGTGTAAATTGGCTGAGTTGCAATAAGTTGTTGTCATTGTTCTTGGGCTTTGTTGTTTTAATTTTCTACCCCTCCAATCAATGCCCTCAAAGTCATGCAGTAAAGTCACTTATATTTTGACCAGGTAAAAGAATTTGTGAAGAAAGGATTTCTCTGTCAGAGATAATGTTTTCAGCAGTAAGGATTTCCAACTGGTTCAATGTTGTCCAGAGATAACTATCTATGACTAGTGATCTTCAGACAAGATTGATCCTTTGATTGTCTGTGGGTCTTTTTCAGTCTGACCTAATCATAATATACAGCTGTTATACTTCTAATCCCTGATAAAATGGCCAATCAAAACCTAGTGGGGGTTCATTAAGTACAAATTTTTATGATTGTAGTCATGGGATTACTTCATATTATAATGAATTACCTCCCTTTATAGCATGTGAAACAACATTACATCAGTAAGTGTGTGACTGCTCTAACAGCTTCAAGTCAGGTAAAACATCCAGAAAATAGCTATAGTATAACTGTCAGATATTTTAAAATTTAAGGGTACTAATTTGTCCACTAAATTTGTAAGATATGGCTTATCAGCAAGAGGTACCCGGTAATATGTGTAGTAATTGTTAAAGATGTTTAAAAATCTAATAAAGTGACATCTTATTGTGTAATTGCTGTATTTAATATACTCCTAGGGTATTTTGATGCAAGATCCTGAAACAGACTTATGTGTTTGTAATGTATTATATGAAAACATACAGCCAGTTTTCACACCTTGCAGATACATTATGTATTTGCCAGTGATGACAAACAGTTATGCAGATTTGTATGTTAAGCATGTTTATCTTACTGTAGTGCTACACTCGTTTAGTATTACAAATTACTTACTATCAAACTCCATCACAAATATTCTATTGTATAATTGGTCTAATCAGTCTTATGTATGTCATTTCTGATTGGTTGAATCTGTAAGCTGTCATTGAGTTTTTGCGCCAGTTATTGCGGAGGCTTATTTCCTTGTGACTGGTTTAAGAATCTGAGACTCCAACTTTAAGGTCAGCAGGTACAAAATTTGTCTGCACTAAGGGTCACTGTGATGGTCTGTCTACTAGTCCAGAGTGGATACTTAACTAGTCTGGCCAAATATTTGCACAATGCATCCAAATAACTCATTCATAAGGCCATAAATATTTACAATGGTCATATCAAACCAAACCAAGATATGGCTTATCAGCTGGGAGATAATATCATGTATAAAGTCAGATACATACAAAGTCTTATCAGCAGTGTACTGCAAGTAAGACCACAGTTAAAGTAAGAAAATGTATCAGTATTACTTGCTTTACTTCAACAGAACTAAACTATGACAAGAGGAATAAGAACTCTGCTACTGCTAAATTTTGAAAAGTGAAGCTTTCAGTTTGAGAAATGAAACATCTGGTCAGAAGTTATGGTTCCTGGCTTCCAAACCTTTGCAGTTTTCTGGTACTCAAAAGACTTGAAATTGGTACCAGTCTGGCTCTTTTTGTTGGAAACATGGCAGTTTCTTGTAATAATTTGGCTCTTAGTAAACTAAACTGGTTGAAAGTTCTGTTATTAAAACAGATTCGCTTTTACTCCACTTTAGATGTTTTTTACCAAATTTGATCATGATTTGAAGATAATAGAACAAAACACAAGAGAAATCCATGAAAAAAGTTTAGCAGATGCTAATGTCTAAAATTATGGACTGTATATAAGAAAGCAGAACCAGCAAAAGTTAATGTTTACATTATAGTTTCTGATTTTATAAAATTTGTAAACAAATATACCAACATTGGTGTCAGAATATTTGCTAAGTTGACCAACTTTCCTAAACAAACAGTTTCAGCAGAATATCTAGCAAAATTTTACTGTAATAATATTAGTCCTCCAAAGCAATGTAAATATTATGCATGAGCAATTGACCTTTCGATGTTCTTTTGACTTTATTTCAAGACACTCTTAAGCCAGATGAATTTTTCTAGCAGCTTTCATTGAGGAGTTTGTTAATTTTTTTTTTCCTTTCATGATCATTTGAGTGTTAGAATACCTCAGATCTAGTTTCTTACCCCAGCTTTTATATATCATTGCATGCACAATTTTATTACGTAGGTATTTCTCTGCTTAATGGAATATCTTTGCATAAGTGAAGATGCATACTATTCTAATTTAAGATGTTCCATTAAAAATATTTTGTGACACACTTAACTTTCATTATTAGAATAGACATGACATCCACTGACGGCACATAAATTGTCTGGTTTGCCTATATAATGAGTTATAATAATGTATGTTTTATCATATGTTATCAGCTATAATGTATATTTTAGTGTTGAAAAAATATTTTAATGATGTTGTTAATATCACTGTAAAAATGATTTTGCACTGTGATGCGAAATATATTAGAAGCATACTTCAAATTTCACGCATACCTTTAAACTTTTTACTTACAGTTTGAATTGTCAGCATCATTTTGAAATTCCTTAAAGCCACAATAATGTTCAGTTCAGACACAACAAAATGCTGATGTAATAAGAAGACTTTTTATAACCCTAGTTTTATTTTCTACATCATACCATATCTTCATATCTACCAGTAGAATACTTTGTATCTAACATGTCTTTTCGGCAAAAAATAGGAAGTGATTTCTGCAAATTTAAACATGCAATTAAAGTCTTCCACATTTCAAGTTTATTTGATAAATTCGCAGTTTGTATCTTAGTCACGGTACTACACTTCAGATTTTGGCATTTTGTGTTTACAGAATATTCATAATGTTTTGCATTCACCTTCAGATTTTAAAGTAAATATAAAAAACTAGTAAGAATTTTAGGAACAAAGATTTTGAGTAGTAATTGTTTTACCAAAATCTTTGAATGTAAAGTTCTGCTACAGTAAGACCCAAAGTAAAACTCAACTCTACTCAAACTGAGGTAAAAAACGGTCTTGATTACATATTGGTTCATACTGAGGTAAAAAAACGGTCTTGATTACAGATTGGTTCATACTGAGGTAAAAGACGGTCTTGATTACAGATTGGTTTAAACTGAGGTAAAAGACGGTCTTGATTACAGATTTGTTCATACTGTGGTAAAAGATGGTCTTGATTACAGATTGGTTCATACTGAGGTAAAAGACGGTCTTGATTACAGATTGGTTCATACCGAGGTAAAAGATGGTCTTGATTACAGTTGGTTCATACCGAGGTAAAAGACGGTCTTGATTACAGATTGGTTCATACCGAGGTAAAAGACGGTCTTGATTACAGATTGGTTCATACCGAGGTAAAAAAATGGTCTTGATTACAGATTGGTTCATACTGAGGTAAAAAATGGTCTTGATTACAGATTGGTTCATACTGAGGTAAAAAACGGTCTTGATTACAGATTGGTTCATACTGAGGTAAAAGACGGTCTTGATTACAGATTGGTTCATACTGAGGTAAAAGACGGTCTTGATTACAGATTGGTCTTAATAGCGGCAGAGACATATGTCTCTGATAGCGGACATTATTTGTTCCAAATTTAAGAATTTTGCATGGTCTTTTCATAATTCCAATCTTATCATCTTGAAATAATTAGGTGGTCATAATAGTGGATTGTACTGCATATAAACATGCTTGGGCTATTTCATTGCAGATCTTTCAAGAGGTGTTAAAAACTTAGATCCGGTGATGTCTTTTATTTTTGTAAAAAAAAAGGGGAAGAAAAACAAGTCTAGACTCAAGAGCACTTCAGATAGAGATTAGAGGTAGAAGTGCTTATGTTCTATTGTTCCATTCATGCAGTATAATCTAAGTAAATACATAAATATTGCTGGTAATGTTTTAGTTTCCTTTCTGATAGACGGAAGTTTAAATTTTAAACACAGCTGTCATAAAAACAGAGCTTCAAAAAGAAATTGGTTTTTAATGTTGGATGGTCCTGTTTAATCAAAAAAAAAAAAAACAAAAAAAAAAAGTTTTAGTCTGAAATAAGAATATTGTTTGATTAGTTAAAAACTGTACTTCCCCATGTCCTATGAAGACCTTTTTAGTGAAGTTAGATTAACACTAAAATTGTCTACTATTTATTATTCAGAGGTTGAAATACTAAGACCATATTTGCTATCTGCCCCTTAAATGTATAGGACTTAGAACTGTTTTACATCTGCCCCTTAAATGTATAGGACTTAGAACTGTTTTACATCCACCCCTTGATTCGGTCATTTACCCGTTCAATCTGTTTCTTTTATCTCTTGTGACATCACAAATCTTTGCAGGGTGTCCAGTTCAAGTGAAGAGAAATTTGAAAAATTTCAGTAAACATGTTTACTAACCTCAGAAATTAGTCACAAAACTTGTTCCCATCTATTTTAGGGTTTTAGGTACCTCTACTGATAAACACTTCCATTTCAGTCATGATTCACTTGATGATAAAGACAATGAGAACATAAAACTGGAACTATGAGCATAACTTATGATTATATTCATGATGACAGTGGAAGGATAGGTTTCAAGTGTTTTAACAACAAGTTTTTATGTCACTTATTAGAGAGATTTTCCTCAAGGTTTACCTCAAGAATCAAAGGAGTGACCTCAATCTTGATAATAATTTAACAATAGTCCGTTTTGTTACAGTCCTATTCGGGAAGTGGAAAAGAAATGGGATGGAGAATTATGGCCAAATAAATAGTGAATATTGTTACATACATGTAGCCATACTTTTTAAAACATTAAGGAAAGAGAAGATGAACAGTTTCATTCCTCTAGTTTTATAAAGAAGTCTGAAAGAATTGCATTCCACTCTACTTCCATAGAAGGATTGTTTTGTTTTGCCTAAGAAACACGCCAAAAAGAGTGGTTTTGTTTTTCCATAGGAACATTGCAGAAAATAGTTTATTTTACATCCTTACAAACATTGCAAAGAAATGACTTCGTACTTCAATATGAACATGGCTAAAAAAAATTGTGTTTGCTTCCTATAATTAGACCATGGCAGGAAATTGAACATATTTGCAGAAAATGATGCAGAAAAACATGATAAGATATGATTTCAATGCTTCTCAGAAAAAGGGCAGTGAAGTAAAAAAAAATTCACTTTCATAGATATAGCTCATCTAGACAAACTGAATAACAATCTGTAATTGTTTCAAAATGATTAAGACTTGAGGATGTTATGATTCACTTTTACATGATGAAAGTTAAAATTATGATCATCAAAAGGCCAATTATGGACGAGAATGACATATCAAGTTTTGAAGGACATCTCCTTATAAGATACTTAAATGTCATTCTCTCCATGTCATGATATATAAGAGGATTTGTAAGGACTTCTTGTTATGGTATAAACTGCTGTCCTTAGGTTATGTTTATTTTTGGAACAGAATAATAAATTTGTCTTGGTTTTTTTTGTTTCAAAGAAAACCAGTTGGTTTTACATGAAATATTTTATTTTGGATTCCCATTTCTCAGTACACTAGACCTGTTATATTTTTTTATAATAAAAGACTTCATTAAGAGTGGATAGCATATATGACAACAATTTTTAATATAGTCCACAAGCAAATGTTACATAATTATATTTACAGGTATATACAGTAAATAAAATGAAAGTGAGAAGAAAGTAAGAACTGTTAAAATGTACATACATAAGTTCAGATACTGCAATTGTGTTGCTGAAATGTTTTTTTTCTGATAACAAATTTACTTAAAATGATCTGTACTATGTCTTTACATTATTTTGAGCAAACAAATTCTCAGAAACAGGTTATTTCTCACGAGGATAAAGTGAATTCTTTCCTTGGTAGGAAGTCAAATCTTCAAAAGTTTGGGCGATGATAGGTGCTACAGAAAACTTCAGTCCCAAACTAGGCAGTTTGGTATCATAAAAGAGAATGCTTGTTTGTACTTTCAGTCAACTGAAAAATATCTTACATAGTGTTAGAAAACATTCATTGTATAATCAAATAAAAAGGTGTCTTTCTCAGTGCCTTTAATTTGCCGTTTTTTACAATTTGTGTTAAAAGTGTCACATTTATATGTTTGCTCTTAATAGCAATTGTCTGGTTCTGTGTTTGATATTCTGTAATTCCCAAAGAGGTGATAATTGTTTGGAACCATTCTATTAGAAAAACATTTAAGAATTCTTTAGGACTGTCACTAAAGAAGTATTTAATAATTAATACAAAGGTACAAACAATTGGTGCAAATAGGGCAATGGTCTATAAAAAAATCTAGAATTCAAAGAATGGAAATATTTGTTTAATGTTAGTTTAAAAACCATTTGAATGAGAAGGTTATAGAATACACAACACTGAAGATAAATCATTTTATTATTTTGTGATATTTCCTTTTATTTTAAGGTACAGATCAGGATTGGACAGAAGTGTTTGGTTGTCTAATGTTTTTAAGTTGGGTTAGTGTAATTTGGTGTACTGGTAATACAGGAGTGCTTTAAATAAGGCAGAAAATCAAACAATGAGCCTTTTGTTTTACTCTAGATTTGACCTGGGCATGTGACTTTTTTTTGATGTCATTTATTTTGTCATGAGAGAGCATGTTGTTACTATTTATAGAAACGCAACTTCACTGCAGAAGATATATGTCACAAACAATTAATGCCACCTTGAGGGCAGGACTACTTGTTAATTAGTGACAAAATTAATACATTTGTGACAGTGTATGCAGTCTGTAATGAGTAAAGTTTTACTTATGACTTCTCTAGTTTTCCTATACTGTATCCACTGGTGAAAAAATGAGGTTTTCAGGAATTCCAGTGCTTGTCTTACCATTTTAGGGGTAAAATACCTCTTCGTTTTAGGGGTGAAATACCCCCCTCACTTTTGGCACGAGCACTGGTATGAACCCAGGAAGCAGTCATCATAAAAGTTGTAAGAACTTGCCTGCCTGGTACAATCAGCATTGATTGTTAATGGGAGTAATAACTTGAACTTGAATTAACTAAGGCTACATAAATTCAGTTTAGTGTGTAGACATCAAATAAAAAAGAATCTTATGGGGTGTACTGTGAAAAGTTTCTTTAATTTAGTTGTTTGTCTCAACACTTATTTCAGTTAGCAAAAAGTTGCACCCTGGTACTCTTGAAGAAGCTGTTGCCTTGTTCCTCCTCACCTTTGGTTGGTATACCACAGCACCATATCTGGCTTTACTGCTCTTTGTATTTTGATCTTACATATAGCAGCTTTGTTGCTCATATTTCTCAACCATATGAAAGGACAAACATACATGCCACATGTTGACGACTACTTAAGCCCTGAAATCTTACACATTTCATAAATAAATGAACCTATGTCTGATGTTTACACATGATGGTTGATGTGTCTTTAGATAACAGTATTTGCCTGGCCAAAGGGCCTTTTTTGCCCCTTCAGGCATTGAGCATCTGTTTACACAATCAAACCATACTCATCTAACCTTGATACAATTTTTGTTGCATGTTTTATTAGGTCTTACCTTTGAACTGATGCAAAAGATATTTTTAATATATTATCTCGGTTTATTTTAATGTTCAGTTAGTAAAGAAAAAACTTAGACAGATACTCAAAGTGTGATATGGAGCAATATTTCACTGCAAATAAAACATATTCACTGCCATGTAGGGTTTTGATACATCCATGTATTATTTTAATCAAAAATAAATTGTGCTCTTTCATATTGACTGGGACGTACAGATGTGTGTCTCCAGTGAAATAATACAATAATTGTAGAGACGGACATTTGAAAAGGGCAATATTACATTTGTAGACAGCTTGTAATTTTTTCTAATTTAACTTGCCAAATTTGGCTACATGTTATTTAAATTATATATTGCACTCAATGTGCAGTTTTAAGTACCTTTACTTATGTAATCTATTTGTAAACCGTGCAAAATGAATAGGAATAAATCTGATAATAATTTATCTGTTCAAATTCAATAAAGATAAAGGGTTAACTTCAGTAATATTGCATCACAAATATACAGGTACTGAATATATTATGTCAAATGTAATAAAGGTTTACCCATTATTGTTTGTCACTGTCATAGTTCAAAATAGCCTGAAACTATTGAAAATCAAACAGTTTCAAGTCAGACCAGACATATTCAGCTCATTAATATTCATAAGAGTAGGTGGTGACCTGAAAATCAGGCAGCCAATGAGAATTTATCTTGAGGTCATAATGTAAGGTCATGTTGTTAACAGTTTGACTTGACAATAGAAGTGTGGAGCTCACAAAGAAGTAAGGAAATTGAGAAATAGATTAATGTTTTGTTTAAAAATGACATGTGTGACTCTTTTGAGATGAAAATGACAGTAAATTTATGTTCTTATTAAAAAATTGATTCTTATTGCTCAGTTATGGAAAAATAGAGATTGGTTATATATATGTGTGTTGCAATATGTATTTGAGGTCTAAGTAACTGTACAGACTGAAATTTGAAAGGAGACAGGGCTAAATTTGAAACAAAAGACTGAGGATTAGTGGTGACATGAACAATTAGTCATTCAGTCACATGGGCCATGTGCGTTTCATTGATAAACATAAAAACCTCGTGGATTTAAGAAGTTTACATTGGTGTGCATTTCATTAAATCAACTTGGATTAAAGAAGTTTATTTAAGGCTTCGGAACAGATCGTGGACCGCAATATTACTTTTTGGTTTATTTTCATTACTTGGAAATTAAATTTGGATTGCTTGTAATCGGAAGTTAAGAAGAGGAAAATTAGTGGTTTAAATACTTTGAAGAAATCACTATTAATAAAACCGGAGTAACTTATGACTAATAAAGAATCAAGTATTTTCCGTTTATATCTTAAATTGTCGGGTGATTGAAACGTGAATACAAAAAACATATAAAGCAAAACAGGACCAAAGAATTTTTCTCTTTAACTGTTTCTTGGTGACTGAATAAAAACAGAAACTTATTTATACAGTAGGATTTAGAAAGATAAAAGTCTGCAGTTTGTTTGTTTTTGTTGGATATATGTCCTACAGCCATTTGTTGATTGAAGTCTCGATCTTCTATCTCAACAAAAGTAACCAGATTCCCTCAGGCAGACTTGAAATTGAGGATTTTTATTTTATTTCATCTAAAAGATTAGAAAAGTGCTTTTTGACTGTTAGAGAAAAGTGGTAGTGATTTGATGAAAACCAATCGCATGTAACTTGGATATCATAACTTTGAAGTGTAGTGGTCAGAACTTGTGTTGTCATTTTATTACCCTTGTGGGTCATAAAATTTTGTCAGTGGATTTTTGTGGTTATCAGCCCTTATATGAAGTTACCAGGGATTGTAGATAAGGTGTCAAAGGGGCTTGTCAAAGATCATTAGACGGTGATTTATTTGATGTGTGTACGTGTTTGAAAGTGAATGCTTTATAGGACATTATGTGAAATTATGTGAGATCAAAACAATTTACAGGATAAAATTTGTCTCATAAATTTTGGAATAAACACTTGAAGTATTGTTGTACAGGTAAAAAATAAAATCAGCATGTGGTGTTGAGAAATAATGATATAAAAAAAACGCATGCTCGATAAAGAAATTCATAGAAAGAAAAACTCAATGTTCGGGCTACTTTAGTTTCAACAGAGCAAAAGAAACGAGAAAAAAGAAATGGGGGCGAACAATTCAACTGATGCGGCAGAATTTCGTGCCAAATATGGAAACTATCACACAGAAGGTATGTATGGTGTTGTTTTTGTGCCATCTCAATCTGATAGATGCTCCAAAGGTAAGGGAGCCAACTCCATCAATATTGTGTTGATTTTTTGCCCAGTAGAATGAAGACTTGGATCTGTCTTTCCTCAGTATTTAGACATTTTTTCCAAAGTTTACAATTCCTATCAGATATATTTTCCAGATTATGAGATAATGAATGTGGCCCATATCTCCTAATTAGAAACCAATTTAGTGTTGTACCAGAATTGTATTGTGTGTCTTGTGTCTGCATGTTCTGCTTTCAAAATGCTTAATTTTATCTTCATCTATCAGCAATTTGTTATAATTAATTTCTTGTGCTCTTAGGTTACAGATTACTTAACAATTATCATCTTTGACTGACACCTGTCAAAACTAGCTTATCTTAATTAATCTCACACTTTAATCTTATCAGATTAGTTCATCAGTGAAAGCATTTATTAAGTACATACACTTAAAGCAAACTGGCATAATTAACATAGTATAGATACATATTGTTTGTGTTGTATATCTGTCAGATTTCACTCTGCTTGCATGTGTGTTTGAGCAGGTCTGTGAAGTTTGTCTTAACACATTGGTAAATAAGCTTAAAAACTAAAAGTTTCACTTATCTTAAAACTGTTTAATTAGAAGCACTAGCTTATCTTAAAACCTAGTTTGAGAAATATATATTTTTAGAAACAACATAACATTAACCATCTTGTTCAAAATGTTTGGTTACACAGTTTATATAGTCACGAGATACCAGTTAGATTATCAAATATATAATATTATTGTAATGAGTTGAATTCATATTGGCCTTGTAATTTGGCTTAGGACAGCTGTATTGGTCTGAAACTGTATGTCGAAGGCCAATATAGCTGTCTGAAGTCAAGTAACAAGACTTGTATGAATTCAACTAATTAATGACAATTTTATTACCTTCATAATGGTATGCAATATCTTTTCAGTTTTAATAGTGATATCTAAAACAGTATGCAATTAAGATAAATATATGACTTTATAAATCCGAACTATATAATATGTGGAGTAAAAACAATTACAATCTATATTAACTTAATATTCATGATAATTAATTAACTTTATAATATTAAGCGTGAATTGGGTCAGTTTGTTCTCTTTATACAGTGTGAACCTCCTCAATGGATTTTAAAAAATTGGCCATTACAGGAAAAACACGGTCAATATTGGAAAACATGGCCAAATACAAGATTCAGCCAATCAGGATTCAGGATAAGCTCAACCTTGTAGATGAGATTTTGACCAGAATCTATTTATAACAAAACAATAGTAATGATACTTGCACATTTATACATGCCATGCGTTTTATTAGTAACTTTATTAGTGAACATTTTTGTAAGAAGACATCAAAACTTTGGTCAGATATACACAATGACCTATATTGTGCACCATACTTTTGATAATACAAAATTGAGAGGCCAACAGGACTTTTTAATATCATTGTTCAGAAAGCCAGTCACACATAGAGCCCCTATTCATTGAAGAAGGTAACTTGTTTGTTTTGCATAACTTAAGTGCCTTGTGCACTGCAATCTGATAGTTAATTGCTTCCAGTTAAGGGTCTTATAGGGTCCTTTATTTTATTGGAAGGTTTTATTGATCATTTCACAGCTGGCTATTACCAATTATCAATTCACTGGGTCCCCACTATTGGTTGCTATAGTGATGATTAGTGACACTTGAACAATCTGCCTCAAATTACACCCTAAAAGAAAGAAATACCCCAAACATTTCTGTCAATAAAAACTTGACACTTAGCTTGAGGTTCTGGTATTCAGGCAAAGAATTAAATGTTCCTAATAGAAACAACATGCTTAGCATCAAGTTAGACTCGTTTATTGAAAGTAATATGTAACAAGCTATCTGCATAGTTACATTAATAAACACAAATATTGCCGTGGTGTTTGGCACTGGACAACGTATATTTTCAAATTTTTAAAATAAAGTATATAAATTTTTTATTGAAACTGATTTTCTTTAACTTTCCAAAACTAAAATTTGTGCTCTTTCAATACAGAGTTTCTCTTTTCATTTTAATCGGTCCCATCCAGCTGCCATAGATACAAAACATTTCAAAAGTCCTCTTTGTAACTTTATTTTGCCAGTATTAAAGGTGTGTGCATTAGCATAAAACAGGGTACATAATAGACTTTTGAAATGGATGACTTGTGCCATTATTCACTTCACATTCCACCCATTGTCAGATTGTCACCTTAATTTTGTACCCTTTGATAACAAAAATTAACACACAAAGAATTTGACTTTTTGATATATTTCCAAATTAGAATTAGGGAAAGAATGTTTAATTAAGATTGGCCAAAATTCATCAACGGTTGCTGTTATGTTGATACAATACTGTTCTAAATCATCAGAAATATGGTATCACATGGCTTTGTTTGACCATCAGTTTATAACAAAAATGACATAGACCACCACATTCCTTGGAGCGTAATTGCAGTCTAACTTAATAGACCGACACAATGGTGTTATGTTTCTCCCGGCAGAAGGCATTTAAATTGTTTTGAATTAAACTTAATTCAAGAATGTGGTATCAGGGCTGTTCCAGTTATCTCATAAAATGCTTCCACCCTTTGAACTGACATTTTTTATGAAAGAATGATATTTAAAAGTCATATCAGATAAGCTTATTTGTAATTGCTTAATTTTATGATGACATTTTCAAATTGATAACATTTAAATCAAAGGTCTATTAAAATGTCATTGAGACCAAAGCAGTTAGTTAATATTTCTGAATTTGCAGATCAATATTGAAAAATTATTAACAAAACTATGCCTATTTATTGAAATGTCCTGACATGATATTTTTCAGTATGAATCTTTCAGAAAGCAAAGGTGCTTGAGTGACATCTATGATAAGGAATATAAGATCATTTTAAATGAAAATAATTATTTTGAAGTTTTAGAAATTTAATGTTGAATTTTTTTTTTTGCAAGGAAGTGTATCCTTAAGCTTCCCTGTTTTAAAAAGTTTTCCCAATACATTATCATGTAAAAGCCCCTCGACAGAATGTTAAGGAAAATGATTAGCTTAATAACTTACAAATTATAAAAAAAATACAAAATTTTATAATTTGTACTTTTTGCAAGAGTCTTTTAGATATCAATTAAGTGTATTGAAAGTATACTGAAACTCCATAATATTTGTTATATGAGTATAGTCAGAAATGTCATAATTATGTTGAGAGATGAATAAATATGTATGAAGTGTAAAATTTCCTGTCTGTATAGCCTGCAGAGTTGATATGTAAATGCTTTGACCCTGAATGGCATGCGGTCGGTTTTCAAATAAATCATGAAAAATTCAGTAACTTCTGTTCAAACTTGGTACACATTGTTAAATAAATCAGTGCAACCGATGTTGTTATTATGTTAATTAAGTAAATTAATATGTTCTGAATCCATCCTACATCAATTATTAACTTTAATATTATAAAGTCACTAATTAACATGTATCTGTTGCTTAGCAACAGAAGTATTGAAAAATTCAAGCTCTTAATGTCATTGTTTTGTGTCAGTACAATAAGTCAGCATGATTTTATGTTAATTTTGTATTTTTTGGTGTTTTGCACTCTGTTGTTTGAATGTTTTGTCTCTTTGTCTGCCGTTGTTTCTTTGTTCGTGTATCTAGGGACACCAATATAATCTTTAATTAAGTACCCTCGAGCTTGTTAATACATGCATACATTGCTTTTGTTTCTTTGTTTTAAATAGCAGTTCTGGTACATTAACTTGACACATACTCACAAATTATTACACAAAATTGCAATTAGTGATTTAATTGCAGATACAGTGTTAGTTTCAGTTAGGGTACATTGATTTGCTATTTGTGAATACTGACTATATACATACGTTGTAATTGCATTTTTTTCTGTTCCTCAAGAGCTTAATTGTTCATGTTCATTTTGTACAACAGTATCAGAATATTCTTGGGAATCATTTAACTTTAAAAAATGATATACTAGAACTGGGTAGAAACCCTGTTGAAAAAAAAAACATCCAGGGGCGTCCTTTTCATTTCTGTTCTGTTAGACTAATTAATGATATGTTATTATTGCTTAGATACAATTTTCTGTATCTTTCATTGCAAAGAAGATGAAACTATGATATTTATATCTATTCTTTTCTTTTTCAGGAAAACCTAGTATTCCTGAGGGAATTCCCAAAGTCACAGACATTACCCATAATTCTATCACATTGTCATGGTTATCACCTATGAATTCTGGGAGGATTTTAGCATATCAAGTTGAATATTGTAATTTAAAAGACAGAAAATGGAGAATAGTTACCAGTACATGTCAAGGAACAACTTACCATGTAAGGAACCTCGCACCTGAGACTTGCTATATGTTTCGCGTTAGAGCAGAAAACATGTGTGGTCAGAGTAAGCCCAGTCATGTGTCTGAGGAGATCAGAACACGACCCGTCCCAACAAACTATCTTGAGGAAAAACCAGTTACAAAACTTGTACGAAGACATAGTCATTATCTGAAGTTAGACAGTGGTTTGAATACTCTTTTAAATAAGACTGAGGAAGATCAGGTTGATTCCGGGAATAGTGTCGGAGGTATTCCATTCCGTCGTAATAGTACTCGTGGTTCATTGCCTGCAGGGTTCCGTACAAAAAGAAATTCCGTGACAAGTTTCTTGCCTGGAAAGAAAAGAGAAAGTATGTGTAATTTTAAGGAGTCAAAAAAATCATTTGAAGAATCATCAATCCCAGAAGAGGAGGGTCTAAATCTGAAACGAATATCAACATCATCAACAGAAGCATCAAGTTTGTTTTCATCAAATTCAATGACTTCTGTTGTGGAAGATGAAGAACTTAGAATTCTGTATGGACAACAGGATTGTCAAATGTGTAGTGACAATGACGATGCTTATTCTACAACAAATTCTCACATCACAACAAGCTCAGGATTTTCTAGTGCAAGTTGTCAATCCTCCCAAAGTTCATCACATAACCATTGTACCCATAATGCATTAGTTCATACTTGTCCTCCAGTTAATGAAAATGCAAACATTCTGACTGCATCAATAACAGATGATAATAAAATGGATTATATAACGAATCCAGAAAAAAATTTCAGCAAACCACGAGTAGGTGCAACAAGGAGAACTGCCAAATCTCTTAATCCAAATGCAGGAAAAACTATTTTTGAAATATGTGATAATGAGAATGAAATTTGGAAGGGGCGGATTGAGAATCAAAATACTGAGAATAATCAGGTGAACATTCAGAACAACAATCATTTGACAAATAGAAATTCTGTAGACTTACGATCTATACGGAATATGCTGAATTCTCAGGACATTATGGTAAAAACTTTAGACTCTGCTACATTAGAAAATGTCAGAAGAACACATTGTGCCATAAAAGAACTGGATGAAGATGCCACTGTAGATATTGTCTCTACTATTTAAGATTGTGTTGCCATGGTTTCTAAAGTTTTTCATCTGTGATGACATAACCAGATAATGTTGATGATACAAATGCATATTAAAAATGTTTTGATTAGGCTTTTCTGTGACATAAGTAACAAGAAAATCTATGACACAACATAAATGTAAAGAATGCCTATGGTTTTGACTTTGGTGACTCCCTCTCAACTCCTCATATAAAACTGTTTCTCCCAAAAGATGATAAAAATATTGTAGCCAGATGATATTTATGTAATTCTTTGATTTTATTTATGTACGGTTTTATTGTTGATAATGTGCCTCTTGTCAAGAAATTAATGATTCATAATATTTTTCAAAGCTTTAAGATTAAAAAGAAAGAAATTCTTATTTATTTATATTATTTACTTCTTTTCTCTTAAATACAAGATCTGTTTTTTTTTCTTTTGTCTCAATTCTAAAAGAAATTTAATGCAAATAATATAATGCTTTTAATGATATTATTGTGTTATTCTCTTTGAAAGGGAGGTAATATTTTGTGTGCACAGATTGATCTCCCTTTTATTGTTTTGTTAGTTGTTATTGGTGCTAATTTGTTAACCAAATTTCACATCCATAATAAAATAGTTTAACATTTTTCTAGTATTCAGTCTCTTTTTTAGCTTATCCCCAATAGTTATTTTAAAACAAGGTTGTTTCAACACTTTGATTTTGATTTTAGAGCAAGTCCATAATTGTACTGATTCTTACCTACGCTAAAAGAAAATTCATACTCAGTTAAATTTGATGGAAGGGTGCAGTATTTTGCCTTTTTAAAAAACAAGTCCTTCCCTGAGATTCTGTCAAAAAAAGCAACTTAGAGAATCGGGGCAAGTATTCCGTGTTTCAAAATGAGGACCAAATTTTGAAATCAATAGTGCAAGAGTAGGTCTGTATGACTGAAGGATTGTATGGCAGGTCTTCTGAAAAGATAATGTTGTTTCTTTGCCCTAGATTTACAAGAGTGTTAAAGGCAAAGTTTCTTTCAGAAGCTTAACACCTTTCACAAGTTTTTAAAAGCAAGATAATAATGATATCCTTGTTTCTCGTAGGTATTGGAAATCTTGTTCATATCTTGGAAAGAAATAAAGTACGTGACAATACACGGATGTAGAAACTGAAAGTCAAAAGTGTCACTCCAGTTATTTAAATTGTTCTTTAAATATGTATTAAGAATCTTAATCGAACATTTGTCATTCAATTTGAAAAGTTGAAGGCTTGACAGTATCTTAGTTTCTATGATTATATACTGCGGTCCAATTGTGGATTCATTTGTTATAAAAAGCTAGGTACATATAAAGGAGATCTGAATTCGAAAACCTACATATGTATACCCTTAAGTTTCAATTTATTTGTTACATATTGTTAGATAAGGCAATATTATGTCAAACACGGGAAAGATATGGTTTGATTTATTGTTCACTAATCGGGGAGTTTTGAGAAGGCATTTTAATGTTGTCAACATGCAAGAGCAGCTATACTTGATAAAGTCTTTATTTTTGTTGAAAACTCAAACAGATAGCACCCCTGTGTCACATTGCTTTGTATGTGGGGAAAGGTAAATATGAGAAAACATAGCGGCCAAATAAAATGAAGGTTAGAAACAAAACCTTTTTACATTTCATATCAGACGAAAGAAGGGGGAATATACTAGAATTATGTGTGTGTGCCTGTCTGTTCACCTATCTTAATGCAAACTGAAGGCCTGTTAGCTAAATACTAGCTTTAATGAAAAAATCTTGATAGAATTATACATTTTACAGAATTTTTTTTTTTTTGCTCCAACAGCTTTTAACATTACAGTCTAAAACATTCTTTACAACAGTTACAACATGTTTGGCAAAATAATTTGAAACTTTTTGTCCCATTCACATGTTTTTTTCACATTTTTAGCAGTTTCCTGTAAATGAATCTACAAAATATTGTCAAAATACGAAACCTTAATATTGTCAAAATATGAAATGGAAATGAGGGACACTCTTTATGGCAATTCTGAGTCCTTGAAATCATATACTGTGGCAAGGCTGTATTCCCGTTAAATTGGTCTATATGAAGTGCTGGCACTTAAGGGTTGGGTGAAATGATTATGCATCGATTTCCTGTTTACATTTTATAGTTTAAAGGACAAAAGGCAAAATTGTTGTATCTTTGTTTTGATACAAAGTAGAGATACTTCAGTTTTGGAGCAAACCTTCAATTTATATTTAAATGTCTGTTAGTCACGGCTTTTTCCCTTTTAAAGACAAACTGGTCAGTTTCTGTATTCTTAGGTGGTTTGAATTGATTGGATTGCAATGCCCCTTTCATGTACTAGTTTCCCCCCAACAACTAGAGTTACCAGTACAGGAAATTCCCTTGGTTTTGGCATGATTTCGCTTTCCTGTTACACTAAAGGATTGAAGATAAAATTTTTGAAAAGATTTTAATATCTGTGCAGATAAGTGGCTTTTTAATCCACAGGGCATGAATTAAGTCACGGCACAAAGGACATGAAGAGGGAAAGACAAATTTACCGACAATTTTTATTCAAGAAATGGTAGCCCTAATCAAATATGCGACTGATATGAAAAATGAAATAAGGACTGCATCAGTGATAAAGTCAAGGGGCTAAGCCACTTTGATTTATTAATAAAAAACTGATAAAAAATCACAAGAGTAAAAGTATTGCCTAGTCTAAAATGTCATAGTTAAACAGACATGATTTGTTTCAGTATTTTTGGTAATATTAATTTCAAACAGTGTATACACTTGAAGATATTTTGCATTCTTCTGAAACTTAAGGCTTGAACTTAAGTTTTCACAATCGGGTTGTGATGATGATGATGGTGGTGGTGATGAAAATAATGACAGTGGTGATAATGTTGATAAAAGTTGTGATGATGATGGTGGTGGTGATGGTATTGATGATGATGGAAGTTGTGGTGATGATTATGATGATGACAGTGGTGTTGATGATGATAAAAGTGGTGGTGATGATGATTATGATGGTGGTGGTGATGGTATTGATGATGATGGAAGTTGTGTTGATGATGATGATGATGTGTTTTTTTCTGACAGTGATGATGGCAATGGTGATATGAATGATGATGATCAAAGTTATAAAAAGAACAAAATAAAATCGTTGATTTACAATGTTAACATTTTCATTAAATTGAGAATACCAATTTGATTAGATTGAAATTTTCCAACTATAAGTTAGCACCTAATGGTAGATAAATATAATATATTAGTCATTACCAAATCAAATTATGTTTCATGTCAAAGGTGTGTGGCCGGTATGACTAAGTATGAAAGTATGACCTACTATGATAGTAGCGTTGATGTAGTTTTATTACAGGTAATCGTATCAAAATCAATGACTTCAAAAGTTTTGCGGTTTTCCTACAAATTATTCATGAATGAAAGATTTTAGAAATTTTAGAAAATTAATTACCACTGGCAGTTAAATTTAATTTTAAAACCACAAAATTTCTCACTTTTTTTTAAGATTTCTTTCAGTCAGGTTAGGTTTTTACAAAAAAAGGATTGTTCTAATAAAGGAAAATTATGTTCGTCGCATATATGGTGGTTTAGAAAAAGTTTCGACCCTCATCGGCAGGAAGTACCATCCTTAAAATGAACGAGGGGCTGAAGGGCCTTGGAGGGTTTGCAGTTTACAGGAGGGCTGATCTAGGCAACCACCATACCTATGTGTCAATAAAAAGAAGCAATACAAGTTTTTGTTTTTTTTTATAAACAATGCATATACAATTAAGAGGAGAGAGTTTTTGATGGACTGAAAAGCAATCAATAATTTAGAGTCTGAAAGTCATTCACTTGTATTTTACGCAGCTGACAGGATATTTGGTCATTTTCGAAATAAAGAAGATCGCATTATCTAGGATATTTGGATGAGTGAATTTAATGTTTGTAAATTCTAGTAAAAGTAAATAAATGAGATTCAAATACAACACCTGTGTAAACTAAATAAGCTGATAGCTATTTGCTGTGATGAACTCTTTGCCTGTCCACTTCTGGTCATTTATTTGAGTGACTGACCATCAGAAAATAGTTTTATTACTATATAGGTGCCATATTTTGAAACATTTTGAAACTGACCATGAACAGTCAATGGTTTGGATTGCTCTGTAGAAAATACTTACAGTACTCATTTGGGTACTAACCAGTATGTCTTTTAAGGTCCAGTGTTAGATATCAGTCATCAATTAAAAACTAAAACTTAATAATAAAATGGAAATTCTCAGTGTTTGGGCTCAGACCATGACCATCCATAGGAAAAGAGTTACAATGGGTTACAAGCCTGTGACCTTCATTATGGACTGTATCTTGTGATTAAATAAGATCTATCTATTAAGTTGTTTTCGGATGGTATAGGTTTCCCATATGACTGAAGCCCTTGCAAAGATTAGTTATTTTATGATGTGGAGGATAGTGCAAGAAAGTGTCCCATTCCAGAGACACCCCTGGTTCTTTTGCATGCTCAGTGTACAGCACTGATACATAGGACGTCGGTGTAATGTCTCATCTGAAAGACAATTAGTAATGTTAGTGGAGGAGTTGGGGATCAATATCGTGACCCCTTGGTTACCAATCCAGCGTGTTACCACTGGACCACCAATCATCTCCATTGAATAAGAGTACTTCTACTGCCTTTAAATACTTAGCTGAATGGAATTTTTGTGGGGGTCTGCATTTTAGCAGTGTGACACCTTGTTCTGAAGTGTTTAGTTTTATCAGTTGTAGACCTTTACACTACCTTGTATTTAGAGTACTTAGACCGGAGACCACAAATTTTAGCCTTGGTTAACCTTTTCAGTGATTTTTCATTTTAAATAGAAAAGTTGTTTGTCAGACCCTTATAATAGGTTTGTAAAACTTGATACATTATAGTCCGTAAGATATAGAAGATTCGCAATCTGTCTTCACAGGTCAGAGGAATTTCATTTACAATACACTGACAAGTTCATTGGATATAGTATGGCTGGAGTCTTATTTATGTCCCCAAAATTGAAGATTTTGTTTTTGATATAGTTCATTTCAATAAATATTTGAACTTTCTTATAACTAGCATGGGGTAAAGTCATTTTTCATTTTTTATACATCTTTTGTAAATAGAAACACAAAGTATCATGTTTTACCACCAGAACATTGGTATTTGAGTGTGGTATTAAAGTGGTCAGGAGTCCATAAATGTTTGCAGCAGTAATTCTAATTGTTCAGTCAGTGAGATTAAATGCTTACAGGACACCCATGTATCAGTGATGATAGACACCAAGTACGGAAAAGAACAAGGGGTGTCTCTGAAATGGGATGCTTCATAATCATGTGTCCTGCACTATCCCCTTCAACCTTAAATAACTAAATCTTTGCAGGGAGCACAGGTCATATGGGCAACTGGTACTAATGGTAAATAAGTAAATAAGACTCTAATGAGAGGTTGGATTAGAACTAACATTTATAAACAATTAATGTAGAGAACAAAGCAGTTTCTGTTTCAGGTCAGTATTACAGTAACTGACTAAGACTGATAATAATTATTAATTTTGCTTTAAGGCAGTAAACTAGCTTTGGAGACATATTCTTACTTCGGGACAATATACTTGCTTTAAGGCAGTAAACTAGCTTTGGAGACATATTCTTACTTCGGGACAATATACTTGCTTTAAGGCAGTAAACTAGCTTTGGAGACATATTCTTACTTCGGGACAATATACTTGCTTTAAGGCAGTAAACTAGCTTTGGAGACATATTCTTACTTTGGGACAATATAGTTCCTTTGAGGCAGTAAATTACTGGAGACATATTCTTACTTAGGACAACATACTTGCTTTAAGGCAGTAAACTAGCTTTGGAGACATATTCTTACTTCAGGACAAAATATTTGCTTTCAGGCAGTAAACTAGCTTTGGAGAGGTATTCTAAGCTTACTTCGGGATAGACTGGCTCCAGTCCTTAATGTTCTGATTTCAATTTATGATCTCCCTTGTTTGTAGACTTTTCTATTTTCTTACTCCTGAACATTTGCGCTATCAGTATGAAGTGAGAAGTCAGTGTAGTAGCAGAAGTATATGAATATATAATTTAAACAATCTAGCCTAGTGCCAGGCTAACTTCGGGACAATATACTTGCTTAAATGCAGTTAATTACTGGAGACACTTCCTATAACCAGACAGGACGCTTCAGTCATGACGAATATGAATCAAAGACAAGAGTAAAAAGTGAGACCAAAGTCTGTGACTCTTTCAGATCTTATATTTGATTTGACTCAACCATGTAACTCCCTGTATGCAATTCATTAGTCATTTACTTAATTAGGCATTACAATGTATTGAAATTAGTCAGTGTTTTGAGATAAATTCACTGATTTTCTTATTTATTGTTTTCCGCCCAATATTTTTTTTAGAAAAGAGTAAATGTAAAATAACAACAGTTTTCTACAGTATGTAAATATAACAATGCAGAAAGTTTGCAATCTAAGTTTTGATCAAGAAATGTGGTCTTACTTTTCAGAAGTCTTCAAATAAAGGGTGTTTGACATGAAATTAGTAAATTTTATCTATGTTTACACAGCTATACATGAAATACGACGCATTTAATGTTTATGATTCATCCTCCATTTTTTTGCACGATTTTGAAGTAAAGAATATTGTTTACAAAATCCTGCACAGATACATTACAAGAGTTACAAATTTCTTCAGTAGTTCAGGACATTTTGCAATAACAAGTACTTAAATGTTACATTATACTTTTGTAAACAGTACTTCCAGTGCATTAAGAGATATATACCGAAATTGGGGCAGGTGCAAAAAGAAAAAGGAGCCCAGGTGTGGCTTATAAAACATAGCCGGCTTTTAACACATAACCATCCTATAACACATAGCTGTTTTATAACACATAGCTTGTGTGCTATATACCAAGGAGGTTGAAAAATATCCTAGATTGATGAACTATGCTCTGACTTTATTCTGCAGACAGTTATATACAGTTGAAATGTGATTATTCAGATCATCAGCAGGCCTGCTAATTATTATTTTTTTAAATATTGTTTCGAATCATATTTTTTTCATTGTATCACGGGTGCCGAAGGCATCAGTGCACCGTAATATTTGTTCTGTGGTGATTTTTACCTGTTTCAGCTGTAATGATACCAGTAGGTCATTTGATAAACACATTTATTCTTTCAATTTATTTAATAGCCTAAAGAAACAATTGTCATTCATCATGCACCCAAAGGAATGCTGGGGAAAAAAAAAAGGCTGAAAAGTTGGTGAGTATGAATCCGAGCCTGATCAGTTTGGAAGGAAATTATGTTCATCAAGATAATCTTGAGAAAATCATTAAATTTCATATTGCTGAATATGCTTTTTAAGATAACTGAAAACAAACATGTGAGAAACAATTTCACTTTCAGTCCCAACAATTCATGGAAATGGACAACAGGATGCATTAAGAGGAGAAAAAGGACAATTATTCTGACTGACTCATTTCAGTGTATATAATCTTAATTTGTTAAATTAGATAACAGTTAAACCAAGGAAATGCTCTCCCACTGCTGATGACCAGTCGCTAAAGTTGAAACTGTCATCGTGACTCATCATTAATGAAACTACACAAAAAACAATGTTTCTAGATCATTAGATAGTGTTTGTCTTTAATAATCTTAGCATATGGCTACTTTTAACGTTACAATTGAAATTGAATGAGTCATTATTTTATGACTGTTTCAAAGAGTAATAATTTTGAACTGAGATAATTTATATAGGTATTGTTTCACATAATTATTTAGTTCAAGTGAAAAATGGTGGTGTAATATCTAAGGGAGATAATTCAGTTTATATATCTTAAATGGATAAAATGCATTACACCCCTTTATATTTACAAAGTCCAACTTTTGAAATCAACAATTCTCTAAAATTCTGTTTCAAAAGATGATGTCTTACAAATTCATAACTGAGATAGCATTAATAAGACTGGTAAGGTTTTATGTAATTATTTCATAGTTCAGACATGCTTCAAACAAGTGAAAAAACTACAGCTGTCATATCTAAGGGATGTAATACAATTCATAAAGCTTAAAAGGATAAAATGCATTACTCCCCTTTATGTTAAAATGGCTTGTTTTAAAATAAACATTGGTAAAAAAGTGGCCATGTTATAAATGTCAACCCTCTATATAATAATTACCCTGCTTGTAAATTTATATTCTTGGCAGTTTCACTTTGAACATGCATCTCAAAAGGCCTAAGTATTTTACAAAACAGTTAAAACTGCTGTGAAGCCTAGCACCCAATCACACATGATTGTGCTAAATGCGACTGGCAGACCTCACTTAATACATGAAGGAAGCTTTGAAGACTGGAAGAAGACTTAACTCCCATTACAGGTTTTGCAACCATGAATAATGTTCTTTGTGTATGTACCAAGAATTTTAGACTTGATCATTATTTATACCACCAGATTGAATATTGATTGAAATTTCATTCAGGTCTAGATAATATTAAGTCAGAATATCAAAGTTATATAAAAAAGGAGTCAGATGACATTGTGCAGTCTAAATTTCTCATTCTGTTTTTATTGATCTGAACTGCATAGTTAATTCAGTTAATGCTACCAGTTAACCAACTGATGTGACATATTTTAAATTATCATTTAAACATAAATAAAACAATTTATTATATACTTATAAATGAAATATTGATGAAATAAAATGCGTATTTTCATTTTCCGTATTCACTGTAAAAATTTTATTTTTCACTGTAGTGAAACATGTTTTCCGTATTTTCACTGGTGTCTTGCCAGACTACTTTCTTCTAAATTCAGCCAGTACACAAAATTAAAGGGGAATTCTTTCGAATCGTAAGGTCAAAAAAGAGAGATAGTATATAATAAACAGAAAATTCAAGTTTTTTCTATCACCACTCATTAAATATTTATTTTCATACCACTCAATGAAAATAAATCCCGTATTTATAGAAAAAACTTAAATATCCTCTATATACATTGATTTTGTAAAATTAAAACAAAGACATGACCTCATTATTATTCAAAAGTAATCAAAGGGAGGTAACTAATAAAGTCTTGAATGTTTCTTTCTAAAGGGTAAAACTCTTGATAAATATTAAGCTTTGTAGGTTACAAAAACAGTATAAATAACTTGAATGACATGTAATCTGTTGCATAGTTATTGTCTCTGCCAAAGATATGAGTATATGGTTGATTTAGTTATTGAATGATTGATGAATTTATTGGGGTTTTGGCATATAAAATGTCCTGGCATGTTTCAGAACTTTGTTTTCATTTACAGTACAAGTTGAAAAGTAAAGCTACAAGTCTTGATATGTTTTGTAAGAAGAAAAGAAAGAATGGTTCATTTAAAACCTACCATAAAACATGCCATTTCATTCATTCACTAACAAAAGATTTTTCATGCGTGTCATTTGAAACGGTAGGTTTATAAATGACTTTCGTCTCAAACGAGTAGACTTTAAAAATGTTTTTTATAATTGCTATGCACTTAACATTTATGAGGAACTAAAGGGGAATATAATGTTTTTCTTTTTTGGAGACATTCATGAAAAGTATAGCATGATTACAGTATTTTAGTCTCATTTGAAATAATTATGTTGACAAACATAACCACAGATGTAAAGGACTGATAGTTTGGTCTCCCCTGACAGTGGGAAAGACTTAGGTTCAAGCTATGGTCAAGCAGGGTGCAAGCTATGGTCAAGCAGGGTTCAAGCTATGGGTCAACCTTGGTTCAAGCTATGGTCTAATCATAATGTTTTCATTACTTGGGAACTTTAAATTAGCACATTAGTATTCTAAGAAATACCAGAGAATATCTTTACATGAAACTCCTGGTCATTTTGCTTGAGAAAGCTTCTATTCAGTCTGATGGCTAAAACTTATTCCATTAAACATATGAGGAGCAGTGTCGAGGGGTTAAAGGCCTAGACACCCGATCTAGAGACACAGTTTGAATCCTACTAGGGGTGAGAGTCTCTAGTGATTTTCCACATTCCAAACTTTCAGTATGAGTACTGGTTTGAACCCAGGAAGATGTCATGGAGGATTAATACCAGTTGCAAGAACTTGCTTCCTAATCAATGTGAAGTAATTCAGTTTATACATAAACTTATAACTAAATATATACAAAAAATCTCCTTGAAGTGTGTATGAGTTACTACAATTATTGCTTAATGACTTTGGCTCACTGTCTCAGTAATTAATTTTTCAGTGTTCAGAAGTTAGCATAAACCCACTGTCTTCAAATTTTATGCTGTCTTATCGTTTGCTTTCTTTACATTAATAATGTAATGGTCATATACAGTATTGTATTGTTTTAATTAGATGTTTATCTGTGTACATTGATACATGTCAACTTACCGGTAAATGTGTAAATTTATTTATTTCCTACTGTTCCTTCCTGTATCATTGTACATACATACATGAAAAAGATCACCTCAACATTTTATCATATTGCCTCAAGGTTAATTGTAACGATTTTCTCACATTGTTTGGTAATCACTCATCAGTCATAGATTGACAAAAAAAAACTTCAGATGTCTCACCCTGTTGTAAACCCCCATTCATTGATAAAAAAGGGAGTTATTTTTTACTATATTTAGACATACTGGACAAAACTTCTCAAAATATTGGTCACAATGACAAAAAATATGGATAGCGCGTAGGACAGTGTTTAATCTGTGAATTATCGTGTACACACAGGACCAGGACGTAAAAAGAAAAGAAAAAAACTAGTGGATAGATTGACATTTTTCAGAGATAGATATCTTCTCTATTGTTTATTTATTTTCAGATAAGATTGTTTGGTAGTTTATTTTTAAAAGAGTATGTGTGAAACATGATAAATAAAAAATATTATGTTAACTTACACTATAAACAGGACTGGTGAAGTTAAAACGTTAGTTAATGACTTTTGGTAATATCTCTGCTATATTTAAAACAGTGTATGAATATTTAATGAAATAATTGTGGTTCATGATTGCGTCTCATGAAATCTTACACTTGTGAATTTTACTAATGTTTTACTCATTAAACATTGATTGGAGTAGTGTGGAATTTTACGTTTGAATGAATTGAAAGATGGTAATTCAAAAGACAGTTATATTTCTGGATTACACCTAATTGTGAAGTTTCGTATACATGTATGAAGTTGTAAACATTCAGTGGATGTAAAAGTTTAATGAATTCAAATGAAGTGCATCTTTGCAGTGTAAAAATTCATAATTTAAAATGGATTTGCTACAAAAAAGAGTTAAGCCTCGGACAAAATTTACAGAGAGAAAAGTCTTTCGGTCATCGATTCATCTACAGTTAGGTAAGAATTAGAAATAGTCATCATTTCTGCGATCAAAGCTTTTTTCCCAAAAGCCCACATAATTATTGGCTGGTAAATAAAGTAGCCTTTATCAGCAGAATTGTTTTTAAACACTGAAATATGTGGAAACCCTCAATTTTCACATCCCAGATTTAAATTGCAGTTGAAACACTGAGAAGGTGATTTATTTGTTCAGGGTCATGTTTAAATAATAAAGGAAACACTGGTCATTTGTTAAAAAGAGGTGGTTGCTAAATTGATATAGTCATTCTGTTTGAAGTCTTGTAAAAGCAAGTGGTTCCTTATTCAGGGTAACTAGTAATAAAGGTCTTACTGTAAATGGCTGAGTCAGAGTAAATATATTTCTTTTAACTGTTGGTCAATTTTAAGACAAACTCTCATATACCCTTATTTAGCAACCACCTGTATATATTGGTCAGATGTTAAGCTTAATTACTGAGTCACAGGTCAGACTGAATATAAATGTATAAGATACTGTTCCACT
Organism: Cyclina sinensis; assembly: GCA_012932295.1. Lineage (NCBI taxonomy): Eukaryota > Metazoa > Mollusca > Bivalvia > Venerida > Veneridae > Cyclina > Cyclina sinensis. The sequence continues at coordinate 28,490,493 of JAAONU010000009.1, read as the reverse complement.
TCGAAATATCTGGTGTACATTTCTGTTGGTAAGCTGTATTGGAATCTTGATTACCCCATGCTTAATAGAACTAAATCTGTTATGAGAGGAAAGCCATTGTCATATAAAAAGCTTGACAGACAGGACCTATGAGGCTAGTCTTTCGGATGAGACGTTAAACCGAGGTCCCATGTATCAGTGCTATACACTGAGCATGTAAAAGAACCAGGGATGTCTCTGGAATGGGATGCTTTCTGTATCTTGCACTACCCCCGTAACATAAGATAACTAATCTCTTCAGGGGGCGTCGGTCATGTGGGCAACCGTTACCAACGGTAAATAAGCTCAAATAGATAGAACCTATGAGGAGTTAGATTAATCTGCTGAAGAATACACTTTATAATGTCTGGGGTTCAGACTTCGGATCTTAGCTTCTAGATGTAAATGCTTTTTACATTTTAACAATTGTGGCCCATATTTAAAGTTTAATTTAGATGAATGATTTTGAACTTATTTCTCCCTACAGAACAGTCACCATTTTTTTAAGCAATAAATTAAGGCTTACATGTCATTAAGAAGTAAATCATCTCACTTTAAGAGGTATAAATTTCAAAGCTTATACATTTCCTTTTGACAATATACAAAGAGATTTGTTGAGTTAAGTATTTTATCTTGGTTAATAATCGAAAAAACTTGTGAATACTTGCAGCCGATCTGTCTGTTCGAAGAGAAATTAAATTGCCTAGAAGAGGAAAAGGAACAAAATAATTCTTTCATGTGTATAGAATATTTTTGAAAAAAAAAAATCTAAAAAAGGATAATATAATAGAATCATGTTCATTGCCGTACCCTGGCCAAATTTTGAATTGTTTCGTGTTTACATATGATGACATAAAGATGTGCAAAAGTTCTAAACCATTACAGATAATCAACAAGAAAAGCATTGATGCAAAGCATCAAAGGGCGTCCAAAGGAATGTTTAAAAGCAAGAAATGCAGCAAGAGACAATGAACTAGTAGATATCTGATGATCAGATATATTCTTATAAACTTTTCAATGGTTAATTTGGATTCGTCAGGTTTGTAGGTAGATGAATGGGTAGTCCAGAAAACCTTGCCGCAGTAGGATATTGATGTATTTTCTGACTGGCACATGATAAATATCCAAATGAAAAACGGGTGCCCGAACGTCTCGTAAATGAGACTAGATGAATGGGCAAACGAAATACATAATAACACACTAGTTGTTCATCCTGAACTTTGGTTGGTTTGCTAGAGATTAGAATATCAAATGTATTTTCTTTGGAACATACAAAACAGTAGTCAAAATGTACTAAGTTTGTTTAATGTCAAATTTAAAAAATGTTTTCTATTAATACTGGAAGTAGAACACACACTGGAATGAAACATATAGGACGAATGTCAGTGACGAAATTCAGGACTTTTTTGTAATACATGCCAACAAAAATAATGGTACATTAAAATATCAAGAATAAATTTGCATGGCATGTTGATATGTTGAATCATTATTTATCAATTCAAAGGAAGACTGACTTTTAGACAGGTATGAGGAAAATGTCAAGAACTATTATTTGGCACAGTTCAGAATAAAAATTACAAAATCTCTCAATAATACATGGTATTTGTGGGACAGAAATTATGGAATATATTGCAAGACGAAAGTTTCTATTGTTAAATGTCACAGTATTTGGCAAATCAACATGACTAAGATACCTAATCATGCCCAGGTTTCCACTCAAATCACCATAAAATTGATAGCCTTGAAACAAAATGGAATCAACTTCTTGCGGTGAAAATTCGTGTCGATTTAGATATTCACGGTTAAAAAATGTCAGAAGTGCAATCAGGGCCATAGCTGTGCATTGCATGCCGCTAATTGGACTTAAAATATGGCGACCTTCATGCATATTTCCTAAAAAAAAACTCTTACTATCTTGACTTTAAGATGCTGCAGCTCCAAAAAATGATGGGATATTGAAATCACGAGACTGTCTCGACCAATCGTAAAATATATATAGACTGTTTCTAGGCTTTCATTGCGCTGACCTCGGGAACCAAACACCAAGTGTAATTTATTGTTTAATATGTTTGCATTCATTTCATTTCCTGCAAAATCCAGTTTGTTATTCATAACCATATAGCTCCAAAAAATCAAACTCCGCGCACCGGTTACGCTACGCTCATCTAATCCTGTAAGGGGAGATCACTGTGTAGGAGATTGCCAAAAAATGGCGGGATATTGAAATCACATGACTGTCTCGACCAATCATAAAATATGTATAGACTGTTTCTAGTCTTTCATTGCACTACTCGGGAACCAAACACCAGAAAAGGAAGTGCGCGATTAATTAACCGGAAAGAACCTACGGAAACAAATTTGATAATAATATCATTATAACAGTTCGTAATAAGAAATGGCTAAGGTTTATTTATTATCTAAAATATTTTTTCATAAATAAATTTGTAAAATGTGTAATTTATTGTTAAATATGTTTGCATTTCATTTCATTTCCTGCAAAATTCTCCAGTTTGTTATTCATAACCATATCGCGACATGAATGACAGTCAATAACAACAACAACTACCCTTTCACAAAATCTGAACTCATTCCATAAAGGGCGTCGCACTTCGGCGCGGACGCCAACAAATTTCAGGAGCTGGCATCCCAAGTGAAGCCCTATCTTATGAACTTTTGTCCATAAGTCAAAGATGTAATGCATCAGAAAAATCTTATCCACTGCTGAATTGAATCCACCATGCCTTTAGCGTCATGAATATCGGAAAGAAACCAACACCTAGACCACAGAGCTTAAGAGTTTCTCCAATGATGTTTTAAGAGTTAAAATACAAATAAAAAGAACTACATCAAACAAAATTAGGCAAGAAATTACAGTCTTGTGTTTCAAGGTCACAGAAATTTACAAGGTTTAGATTTTTACTGTATTAGTTTGAATTTCTCTTTTTTGTTGAAGACGTTTTTTTTTTTTTTTTCTTTTCATACTTCATGTATATAATATTACTCAAGTAGAAATACTCAGGTTAATCGTATTAAAAACCCTTCTGGCTATAATATTTGTGAACATGCATAAAATGATGTTTAAATGATACCTGAAACTGTTTTCTAAACTTTAATGTGATATAGCATACTAATATCTGAATGAATTTTATTTGGGGGAATGAATATTGCATTACATTATTGTATTATGCAGAAATGGAAAATGCAATGGAACTGATTATTAGGATAAAATCTTCAGAAATAAAATCCAAATTCAGCTGTCCAATTGAACACGTTTATTCTTAACGTTTTTGTCATACATTTTCTAATTTTATTTTAAACTTACAATTTGAGATTTTTTTTTTGAAACAAGAGAACAAATTTCTTCATAAAAGAAGAATTAAACTTTATACTCCTACAGAAAAGTTCATTTATAAGTTTCCAAAAATATATGTCGTGGAAATGATGAAATGTTCGGAAATGATGAAATGAATTGTATAGTTTTAGAAATGAATTATCTATTATACTTGCGATAATCATCAAAGTCTGCACTAGATATATATAAGTGGACTGAAGCCTCTAAGTACAACTCCTTGAAATCTGAATTTATCATATTGTCAACAGACTCTGGTTGTTGTTTCACTATAAATTGATAAAATTTGTCAAATTTCTATCCTAAAGATAAATGCATAAAGATTTACAATGATTTTGATAATGATTTTATAACATTAATATCAGGATTGTTTACAGGTCATGTTTTCATTAGTGTTAAGATAGAAGAAATAATTATTCAGAATTTCAAGTAAATGTTAACTATTATACATTATTTGTTATTATGTAAGGTCTTAACTATGATCAGTTTAAAACAGCAGAATCCATTATGCAACATATTTTACAGACAGGAGTGCAATGATAATATAACATTTATTAATTTAGGACAGAATTGATTAAAAAAAAGACATAACATACATGTGATATCCCGGCGGGACTTAAGAAAGTCCCGTTATTCCACATCAATTCCAGCTGTCCCGGTATTAATTAAAAATTCCCGTTATTAAAATCAAGAAGAAAAAAAATCTTTCATCTGCCGACGTCAATAACTTGCTAAGCTCCGGTTATGGGCGGAGCTTATACACGGAAACGGCGATCAATACATACTACCTTCAAAGCATTGACCAATCAGAGCGCATTTTACTACTTTCATTGAATTAATCCTGTGTTGACACTCGATACACAATTAACACATTGTGTTAATCAACGGGTGTTGAATTGGGTCAATATAATTCGATTGGGGATGTACACCCAGTAGAAAATTGTTGTGTACAACTTAACATATTAATTGAATGCTTAATTTTAAAAGCAAACGGTTAAACATCAATGCATTACTAGTATTACTCTAACCTTTTAAACAGTGTAAGGAAAGGACTAAAATACTTTTTGGTATTTTTGTTTTAATTCTCGGATTTATTTATAAGAAAAGGTCAAGTAGTTTAAGTAGTTGACAAGCTTAACAAATTGTAGGAAACCAATTTCAGCAAATATTTAGTTCATTAAACATAAAGCAGCGAGTGAAAATCTCGGATAAATTCCGTTTGTCATATATTTCCGCGACCCCGCCGTATTTTAATATTTATAGAAAACAGTGTCTTGGAGACTTTTTATATGGCAAACTTACAACATTCAATTGATTGATTAAGATAAGTGTTCATTATTTAATTATAAATACCAGTTTTTCATTGAAAAATTTTCCTTAAATATTTCTGTTGTGGTTACTTTTGAAAGCAACAATTATAATGAATCAACATAATAAACATCTTAAAATCGTTTGTACTTTTGTTAAAAAAATTCTGATGAAACTGGAAACACATCCCAGACTTTTCACAAAATGGGATCTGTGTAAGGACTTAGGTCTAAAAGCTAAAATTCAAAAGACAAAAAAAAACTCAATCATCAGTGGGAAGCTGAATATAAATGGATAGGAAAGTGTGCTAAGGGAACAGATTATGCCTTTTGCATGTGGTGCAACCTTTATATATTAACAAAAAACACTTCATTAGTTTTCTTTTCTGTTCTTCTTGTCTTTCTTTTTGCGAAAACGAGTCGATAAAAAATTCCAGTTTTCAAGCTAAGAATCCAGCTGAAAATCCAGTTGTGAGTTACCGAAGTTATCACATGTATGACATAATATTATATTTATTTAGGACAAAAATGATAGAAGAATGTTAAGTCAGTATATAAATGATAGAAAAATATATTTAGGACAGAAATGATAGAAGAATATATTAAGGACAGAAATGATAGATGAATATATTTAGGACAGAGATGTTAGAAAAACAATATAATAGTAGAATTATATATTAAAACCTGTGAGACCTATAGTCCCTTGATCTGCCCCTTATGACAAAAGGCCTATGTCAGTGTTCTCAACACTTCAGTGCATTCCATTGGATTAGGGCTTAATTGTTTGACTTTGCAGGTTTCTTTATTTGGCATCTGTCGATCACAATGGGATAAAACATAATAATAACTTGTTGTCATTGACAGTTTATATTTCACATTATATAATGGTCCACTCCTCTTCTTAAAAATTCGTTCATTCTTGCATCACACATAGAAGTGTATTCTAAAGGCAGAGTGTAGTTAATTTTGTCAGGTTTTAAATGAATCTGAGATTTCTGTTGGAATAGATGTTGAGAGGCTTGCATTATGCCTGGACTTATTACACACTTAATTTTTGAAGGTAAAGATTCCAATTCTTTAGAGAAGGAATATAACTTGTTCTGGTCTTCATTAAACTATCAGTTCTATCACTTGACATGGCTAGAGTTTTTCATCAGGTTGCTGTTAGATATCCAAGTACTGTAGGTACTTTCATAGATCAGAAATGAAAAGATAAAAAGAATATTCTATTTAGGATAGCAGCTGGTTTAGATTGGAAGGTGTATGTAAAAATGCTTGCAGGTACATCGTAATAGCTAAAATCACTGAATATGGTGTAATGAAAATAAAAAAAAACACAAAAGGATAGAAGATTTTTTGTTGTAATATGAGTAAATTACAAGGTCATGCAAGGTCAAATTTTATTGTCAAGTACTCAATAATTATCTTTCAGTGTAATTTACAATGATTTACCACAAAATATAAGATTGTATTCACAATTATAACAGGGTTCTAATTTGGTGGTTACTTTAATAGCCTTTGGTCAGTATCTTTCAAAATGTTTCGGTATTAAAATTTACTGCAAAGCACTTATAAATACTCAAACTTTTCATTGATATGTGAAATCATTGACTTGCCCTTTCTGTTTCTGTAGGAAAGCGTATAATTGAACAGAAATCAGGTGTAACAGAATTACTTCAGGATTGGTAGAAATTGTTGTTTTTTTTGTTGTTTTTTACATCTAGAGTCATTTGTACTTTGATTTTAGAACATTTTTTTTCGGAGTTGAATACCTTTAGATTTTTTTTATAGTTGATTCGATATTGGAACTGGTTGCCCTTATGACCATGAATAGCGGATCATATTGGAATAAGTACAGACATAGAGTTGAATTTGTCTATGCTCAATACCAGCTGATGCCATATGACCGAGCATAATTTAAGGGGGAACCTGAAAGACCATAAAGTTATATATGTCATTTGGTCAAAGTTTCAGTTTTAGGCCTAACTCCATGACCCATTTAATCAGAAGTTTTGTTTTCTTTATTATGTACTGATTATAAAGGTTTCACTGTAATTCTTATTGGCCTAATAGAATTAGATCACAAAATTTAAATCTTTAAATAATCGAAATTAATTCCAATCAAAACATTTCCTATATTAAAAACATATTTGAAATCATAATTTGAAATCGATTACAAGGTGTAATGTGAGGTCAAGCTTTACACAAAATTTGACAGGTTTTTTTTTATATTGATAAAAGATACTGGTTTTTGATAAATGATGATTTTCCGGCAGATAAAATAATGACTAATAATTAAATGCACATTTTATTGTTTAAATTATAATGGATATACAATGTCAGGGTTTTGTTGAAGGTAATTTTTTGCTACATGATTTTAAATGATATTAGAAGATTATATTTCTGTGGTTTTTGGATTGATTGTCACACAGCCTTTTGGGTCATTATGTCTCCCCCCAAAAATGGGGGAGACATATTGTTTTTCCCCTGGTAGTCCGTCCGTCCGTCCGTCCGTCCGTCACAAAATCGTGTCCGCTCTGTATCTTCCAAAGCCCTTGAAAGATTTTTATGAAACTTGGGTCAGATGTTCACCTCATCAAGGCGACGTGCAGAACCCACTTTGTGGGTGTGGTGTCTCAAGGTCAAGGTCACACTTGGAGGTTAAATGTCAAATGCCACAAAATTGTGTCCACTCTGTATCTTCCAAAGCCCTTGAAGGATTTCTATGAAACTTGGGTCAGATGTTCACCTCATCAAGGCGACGTGCAGAACCCACTTTGCGGGTGTGGTGTCTCAACTTCAAGGTCACACTTGGAGGTTAAATGTCAATTGCCACAAAATCTTGTCCACTCTGTATCTTCAAAAGCCCTTGAAGGATTTTTATGAAACTTGGGTCAGATGTTCACCTCATCAAGGCGACATGCAGAAACCACTTTGCGGGTGTGGTGTCTCAAGGTCAAGGTCACACTTGGAGGTTAATTGTCAAATTTTACAATCGTCTGACTCAGTACTGCCTGCAGCAACTGGCTGGGGGGAGACATATGTTTTTGTTCAATCAAAAACCCATTTCTAGTTATTAAACTGGTCTTGTGATGAAGAAATATTTGATCTGAGCAGAGGACTGCATGACCTAACTACTAGATAATAGTGGTTGCTCCATGAGTTATTAAGTGGAATAAAGTATTTAGAATATTACAGTACTGTTTCTTTCGGCGCTCACTATGATATTTTTTTACAGATGTAGATAAAAGAAAACACAAGTAACTGTAGTGGCTTTATTGTTTTTTTCAAACTCCAGGTTATGTAAGATATTTGTGTCTGTTTTATAGAAGCAGCATATGTGGCCAGTTAATGAGACAGTTCAATACATATTCAGACCATTAATCTTCAGTTTTTCTAAACTTTGATTCTCTTTAACTATGTCTTTTTTGCTATTCCTTCTTGGTAGAGACCTTTTAAAGGTGCTCTAAAGAAATGTTTTTCTGTAAGTGCGTTCTGAAACTGGGCAGTTAAACTGGCTACAGCCTGCATTAGAACAGGTGCTGCTTAGCGGGTCTTGATCCTTCAGCCTAATGGTGGACACCTGGGGCCTGTTTTATCAGATTTCGTTAAAATCCAGTAAGCGGTTGCCGAGAAATAGCAAGGAAAGAATGTTACTCTGATTACATATTAAATAACTAACCAAATGTCATAACTCTGTGTTGAAGTCTCAAACCAGAACAAGCCAAGGACATTAAACTGTCTTTTTCACAATCATAATAAAGAATGTTTTGAAAAAGACAGAGATAACACAGATTCAAGTTAAAATAGAACATTCCTTTTCACATGTATACAAGTTAGTCCCTATAAATTAGACTTCACTCTAGAAAAAAAATGTTAAAGTAAATTCATTTTGTCCACTGCAGCCTCTTTTTTATTAGTTTTTACAGCAATACTGAACTTAATCTTGTATAAATTTTCTACTTTAAAGAGGGAACAAGGGTTTCAAATAAAAGGAAATAAAACCTCTAGCCAGATTTGTTTTTAAAAATCTTAAGGCAAAATAAATCTTTGCTGGTAAATTAGGTCTACTAGAGAGTAACATTATGTAACAGTATTATGTACTAGCTATGTAAATGCACTACTGTGAAATCATTTTTGTTCGCGTAGGACAAATTTTCGCGTATTTCGCGCTAGGAACAATGCGCGAATTTAAGACCGCGCTTTTATTAAACTAATAAAAACATTTACGTTATCCGAATCTTGATCCTGTCCGAAATACCTGCATATATTCTTCCACTCACTTTTGACCATTAGTTGTTGTTTTTAGCCAATATAACTTGAATAATCGGATGTTTTGGCAAATTCTTAATATCTAGCAAAATTAAAATGAAATTTATTTTGTTTTCTTTTTAAGTATGTTTCGTTTGCATTTTCTTGAATTGTTGAACGCTTGTTTGAAGCGTTTACTAATAATTATTGTATCGTTGTCATAATTCATTAATTGTTTTTTTAGCGTAATTGATTAAGGACCGGTTACAAAAGACCTGTCGGTATCGATCTTTTAATCTGTGCACACTTAACCTGTGTCAATCAACGTCAATTAACAGCTGGACCTGTCAGTTTGTATATTCGAAAGCGGACCGCGGTAATTGACACGTATACACTCGTCGGTGGTGATCCAGCGTCATGCAGCTGTCATCTGCTTTTTATGCTGATAAAAAAAAATTGAATCTGAAATTGAAAATGCGCGAATTTAATACTGCGCAAACGTACATTTTTTGCCGTTTGCGCAAAATTTCATCCCAGCGAATTTAAATGATTTCACAGTATCTCATAGAAAGCATCTTGAAATATACTTATGTAAGTAAAAGTTTGAATTACCCATTGAAACTTTTTAAGATTCTTCAGGACTTCCGCAATTAATTATTAAGTCAACATCTGTTTGTCTGTTTTATAAGTTTCCATGACAATTAACATCTTGGAAAGTATGAAACATGCTTTGTACTTATGAATTAGTGACCATAAATTTACAGTCTGTGTGTACAGTTTAGTGTGTAAGTTTCAGCATTGTTTTAAAGGATTTTTTTTTAAGAACATACCTGAAAGTTTACACTTTAAAAAAAAAGTTTCTCTGTGTGACACATGCAAGATATAGACAGCATTTACTTTTTTTATTAAAGTTGAATTCATTACACATAATATTATTATATCTATATTATTACAATACTTTCCACTGCACTGTCTTTCAAAACTACAGTCACATGTTGCTAAATCATGCTTCAACAAAAAGAATGCTCAGCCATAAAAGAAAGCTACACTGTATACCACTGTAACCATTCTCAAGAATTATCAATTTTGAAATGCTTTAAAGAACATTATTTAATCTTTGCCTTCCTCACAATGCCATGATTTGTCCCCACACACGGATATTTACCAGAATATAGAGCTATGGAAGCAATGATTGCCACTGTCCATCTAAATTCTAATGCGACTTCACCTAGCTGTTTACTCATATTGATGGTACAGGACAGTCAAAATTGATACATATTTGATTGCTCTGTGTTTTAAAGCTTACAAACTTCAACAGACAAAATATAAGAAAGTGAATTACCCTTAAATGAAGACATTTCCTTTGTTAACGTTAAATGTCAGCTTATATTCGGGGAATCCTGAAACAGGTGCTTTTTGACTGTTTTACGGATTTTTTCCAGTTACATCTAAGTTACGCACAGTTTGATTTACGCACAATCGTACACCTATTCATAAAATGCTTTACGCAGAACATAAATTTTATGCCTAAATTTCAGTTACGCAGAATTTTGTGTGGAACTGACGGATTATTGATAAAACTGGCCCCTGATCCAGAAGGCAATGGATGTGTGCGTAGAATAGAAAATGACCATGTTGTCTGGATGCACCCATTGCAGATCTTTGATCAGCCTCCATATCCTTGAGGCCTTATCATGTTTTCATAGTTAATACCCTTATGAATGATAACTGGTACTGTTCAATTTTAAAAGCAGGTTAAGGTTAAACATCAGATTCTACCCAGTCATGCCAGGTATTCTGTGGGAAAAAACAAACAAACAAACAAACAAACAATACAAATATAATTGAGATAACAAGAGAAATGATAGACATCACATATTTTCAGTGTATGTTATGATCTTTTGTTTTAATTCTCAAAAGGCGCTCAAGTGTCTCATAGTTCAGATTTAAGGTTTTGATAATCTGTTAACAGTTTTGTCTTAAATAGACCTGTGAGGAATAATAGACGTCTGATTTGGCAGTGTTGATTATCAGATGTCAGTTTAACGAGATATGTATGTGGTCGGTAATTCAACACTAAGTCTTACATATTCCATTGAAGTGAAGTTCAACAATTAAGACTGCTCTAATTATTTTCAAAATCAAAAAAAATCTGCAAATTTTAAGGAACTAAAGTGAAAAAAGATAAAACAAAAGGTCTGCTATTAACCCTTACCCTGCTTTAGACAACTGACACTGTTTTTGCGACCAGTGCAGACCAAGATCAGCCTGCACATCCCTGCAGTCTAATCATGCTCTGCACTTCTCGCCATTCAGGCTGTACATTTTCAGTGAGCACCCCTATAAACAATTAATGGATCTGTCCAAATTGAAAGATGGACAAGTCCATTCTAGATATTTGAAGCAGAATAAGAGTAAAGATGGATTTGTTATTAAGGTGACACTCAACTGGCCTTATTAGTGACATTTTATAGCCTTTTTGAGACTAGAAGTGCAGGGAAAATAATATATTTGCCTGTAAGATTGTGTAAATTAAATGGTTTTTATGTGGGATACTTATAGTTCCAAGACTTATGGCAAGTGTAGTCTCACAAAGCTTTCAAGAGTTATGGCCCTTTCAACTTGTAGTTATTAGAAAAAGAGGAAATGGTCACTTAGAGTGAGAGATGAGCTTTCTTTTGTCTATTAGCTTATAAATGAATAAATGAAGGAATTATAATAGAAAGATGTGTAGGTAGACAAATGAATGAGTGAAAAAGAGAATGAATGAAGGAAGGAAGATTCTAACAAATGAATGGATATAAAATGTGCCTTATCAAATTGTACCTATATTGTTCAGACAGAAATATTAATGATCGCTTTAGCTTAGGTATAGACCTATGCATGTTCTGTTGTAATATAGCAAAAATGAAATAATCAAAGGCATGATTAAGACAGCTTGACTTCCCTGGTGTAGAAAGTATTTTAAGTATCCTGTGTGCAAAACATGCATTCCTTACAGATTATACAAGCATTTAAAATGACAACTTTTGCTGTCCCACCTTGGTAACAGGTCTATGTCCAATCATGTTCTTTGATTTCATTGTGACAAGCATTCTTACAGCTTAGTTTTCTTAAGTTTAATTAAAGTCATTCTTTAGATTTATTATTTTCACTCATTGAAATATAAATAACTCTTTTGATTTATTGCTTTGACGCTGTTATTATGATGAGAAGAATTTAATTTAAAAAAATACCTTTCAAAATCTCTATCTTCTGTTTGCCTTTTAAAAAGTAGTCTACCTTATAGCATATTGTATTTATTAATTTTCTTTGAAACTTCTTTCTCTGAGATTTTCTTCAATTGTGTGTTTGTCTGTGTCATTTGTTATTCTCATGTGTATTTGTCTTTCTCTTGATCTGTATTCTCTAATTTGTCCTGTCTAACTACAGGTGGCAGTAGAAGCAGAAGTATAGATGAAGGCTCAGGATCTGGTAGGTTATTTGTTGTTCTGTCATTCTCTTACAAAAGTTATATTTTGGTATGCAAAACATTTCATAAAAAGTCTGTCTATATTCCGTATTGTAAAATAATCTTTGAAATAGCTAGCCTGGTCTTAGATTCATAAAGCAGATTTCTTTAATTTGTCAATAATTTGGAATAAAAGCTCTTACAGTAAATAAATAGGAACTACTTACAAATTCAGAATATACTTTTACATATTTACTTATTTGCAGTTGAATTCCACGTGGACCCCAGCACAAAGAAGTTGGTCACCTCTGCTCTTAGCTCTCAGGCGAAAGAAAAGTCACCTGAGTTTGTTTCCAAACCCAAACGTCAGTTTGTCAATGAAGGAGAGAGCGCAAAGTTCAAGACACAGTTTGAGGGTTCACCTTCTACTGTACTTTCTTGGAGCCTGAATGGGAAAACCATTTCAAATGATGATAAACACAAGGTTTGTTGTCTGCCTTCTCTACTCTGGAAGAGTTACCGCCCTTATGCATTTTTTTTGGTGTGTCATCAAATTAGAGAAACTGATGATGTTTCATGCAGATTTATTGATAATGGGTTGTAATGAGCTGTTTGGAAAATGGGTAATGTTCATTACAAGCATAGTTAAGACAAGAAAAGGGGCAAATGTAAGTCCTGTTAATTCTGTACACTTTGAGTGTGAAACTTGGGTTTTTGAGAACAACAAAGAAAATATATATTGTAATTTATACTTACAGTAAGGACTTTGTTTTGTTATCTCAAAAATGAAAGGACTGTTAATTTATGTTTACAGATATACACTGAAAAAGATGTACACATCTTGGAGTTACCAAAAGTTACCCAGGATGACCAGGGTTGTTATGAATGTAAGATTGAAAACTCTGCAGGGTCTGCAACTGCAGCAGCAGAACTCGAAGTCTTTGGTAAGTTATCTGCCCATAACTTTCTGAGGTGTTGGTCATTGACTATTCACTTGTTTTTTGTTGTTATTTTTTTTTAAATTGATATGTATTAGTGTTTGTTAAGTGACCTCCTCCAGATTATACTTCCTTTTTATTCTAAACAAAAGTTGAAGTTGTCTGCCCTTATTTGATATGAATAGTTAAGTTCCACAAATAAGACAAAAAGTGGTCTTAATAAATACTTATCTAATTAGTGCATGTTTTCTTTTCTAAATTTGAGATTCTGGTTCTGTTAAACTGCTGATTTTTATGTGATTTTGAAAAAATTGAAGTGGTTTTGATAGCCGAAATTTACTGTAGTCTTAAGTAATAAATTGGTTTGCACTGGTGTCTTGACTTTGGTTGTCAACTCTTGAGTCTAATTCAGATTGGTCTGTATTGTTCATAAGTGTCCTTTTGGTGGTTTACTCTTCTTTTTGGTGGTTTACTCTTGGTTTACTCATCTTTTTGGTGGTTTTATTCATTATACCACAGCTTACTTATTTCATCACATGATTATTATTAATATTTTTTATTAGCTAAAACTTAATGAGGTGGAAAGGGGTTACAGAAAACTCTTACTGACCCAGTGACACTTAACTTTTTTTGCCATTCTGACAAGTAAGGGCATGTTTTTAAGGATTGGCAAGTGGTCAGTGTTGATGCGTCAGTATTGATGCATCAGTATTGATGCAATACATGATTATGAAGTATAGGTAAGTGTTTTTAATATGCATTGGTAAGATTAAATTGGTCAGACATGGTACAGCATCGCAACCAGTTTAAATGTATCATTGCATACTTATGAACACTAACTGGATGTCCAGTAGTTAAAATTGCATTTCGCCTTTGTACAAATTTCAGTTGATTAACTTAACTCGCAGTGAATACTAAAGAATACCAAATACACTATCAACAGATTTGAAAAATTCTGCAGTTGGATTGAACAAAGTATTATTTAAACCATTAATTCTTGTTTTAATTTCATTGGTCCTGCAGTGCCAGCCAATCAAAAGCTAGTACATGGTCTTAGTTCACAAACTTATTTGTTTAAAATTTTTCAGACATATTTACTGTTGTACCAAAAATTCTCACATATACAAATGATTTTTAGCAGTGGCAACCCTATCATAGGAACTAATTAATTATCATATAAGTGCATTATTATGATACATTGACCAGATCGCATTAAAATCATGAACTTCAAACATGTGAAAGAGACATATTGACATGTTTAAAGTAGTTTCCACTTGAAAGGATGATCTACTGAGACAATGGCCTTTTGTTCATCTTTTAATTATTGTTGGTGTTCATCTAGTGTTCTTTTCCTTATTTATATGTTCGCCACGGTTATTTATTATTTTTTGCATGATGCAATAAAGGGTTATCTATTTGACCTGGCTACTGCTAAATAAATATAAAGGTTTGACACAAGTGTTCAGAATATGTTATCAATAAGAAAGTTTTCAAATATAAATGACAGGATTTAAGAGAAAAAAATCAGTAAGACATAGACATCAAAATTCACAGGAACTATTTAGCAACAAAAAAGAAACCTCTATTCAAGAAAGGAAAACCTGCATGCCATTTCCAAGGAAATAATAAATTGAGGGATTGATTTTGCCTAATATATTGTTTACTGGTTCTTTATTCATCAGTTTGAATGGTATTTGTGTTCATACATGTGGTTTTTAATTTTCAGTGCGACCAAAATCACAGACGGGTAAATCATCAATGTTTGTGTTACCAACAGTTGACATTCCTTTAGAAGACACAGAGTTTGCCGACAAAGAGAAAAATGCCACCCTTTTGTGCAAATTCCATAGTAAGTAACAGCAGTTTTTTTTCAAATTTTGCAGCACAGATTTGTTATTTAAAGGTAAACTAGTTTGGAATATTAGACTTCTAACTGGCTGTTATTTATATGAGTTTCAAAATTGACCAATCAGATATCTTAAATTTTAGACTGGTCTCAGAATGAAGATTCAAACTACAAGGCTTTTGACATGTTTCATGATCCAGCTAATTAAAATGTAATTATTTATTCATGACAAAAAAAGGAAAAAAGAGCCATTTATCAAGTTCTTTAGAATTTTTGATATGTGATGTCATATAGCAATTGCAGTAGCACAGTGTGTATTGTTGCATCCTACAGACTGTTGGGTGTGTTTTAGCCATAATTTATAATACATGAGATAGTTTCTATTCTCAATAGGTCATAAACCCAGTTTTTCCATTGTTGTTAAAAATTTATGTCAGTATGTTTCATTTTTGATATATATAGGATAATAAAATAATATCTCTTAACATAAGTCTTATGGAAGACTGACTTTTATTTTGAAATTTTCTGTTATGTAGCAAATGGTTGAGTTGATTGATTTTGGTATGTGAAACTGTGCTCACCTTATTAACTGTGTGAAAGAAAGTTTTAATCACATTTCACAATTTTGAGGAGTTTAATTTTATTTCAAACGTTTTAAGAAGAACTAATCAGTGTAAATTTTCTCAGGGATTGAGGACCAAGGATAACTAACCAGTGTGTTATTCTCGACAATTCTGTGTTAATTAGAAAAATTCAGTGAGTAATTAAACATGAAACAATGATGAAAAATTGAATTAAATATGGTTAAAAATTGTGAAGTCACTTTGGGCTTTACTTCAGACTTTCAGTTATTTATGTGGCTGGTTCAAACTCCAGTTAAAGTCTGTCTCTTGTTCAGGTTATGTAAGGGGTTACTTCATTGATGGACCTAGTGTCTCAAGTGTCACATTTTACAGCTTAAACCTAGGTATTTTAGGTAGCCAGCCAATGTCTCTGTAGGTACTGGCAAACATTTTACATGACTTTTTAACTCTGAATTGTTGCCAACTTAATTGATGGAACAGGCAGGTGTTTTACGTATTCTTGACTGTTTAACTTTAAATTGTTGTAGATGCCATTGATGGAACAGCCAAGTGGTACAAGGACGGACGTGAACTAGGTTCATGGCAAGCTAAGACATCATTTGATGGACGCACGGCTAAACTTGTACTCAGAGAAGCATCAAAACGTGTCTGTGGAGTGTATGAGTGTATTGTGACAAACACAGGGGGAGAGGCCAGGACAAAAGCTCTTGTATCATTGCTAGGTAAGGGTAATATTTTATGATCATGTTATTATTAACTAAATGAAAATTTTGGTTCAGGTAGATAGGAAGCTCTAAAGCTCATGAACTTTATTTATATTTAATTTAGTATTTAGTATTTTTTAGTATGTTTCGTTTGCATTTCCTTGAATTGTTGAACGCTTGTCTGAAGTGTTTACTAATAATTATTAGTAAAAGTAATTTTCGAAAACGGCAATTTTTTTTTGCGTAATTGATTAGGGACCGGTTACAAAAGACCTGTCAGTATCGATCTTTTAATCTGTGCACACTTAACCTGTGTCAATTAACATCAATTAACAGTTGGACCTGTCAGTTTGTATATTCGAAAGCGGACCGCCGTAAATGACACATATACACACGTCTGTGGTGATCAAGCGTCATGCAGCTGTCATCTGCTTTTTATGCTGATAAAAAAAAATTGAATCTGAAATTGAAAATGCACGAATTTAGGACGGCGCAAACGTACTATATTTGCCGTTTGCACGAAATTTCATCCCAGCGAATTAAAATGATTTCACAGTATTTTACTGTTAGTAATAAAATAAAAAAATTTCAAAGTAATGAAAAATCTAAGACAGATTAAACTAAAGCATGCAGTGATATTAGAGGTTAGATTTAACATGAAAATGTACCTGTTAAACTCATACAGTTTACTTTTCCTTTGATTAAAACCTTTGAAGGAGTGACAAAAAACACAAGGTACCGCATATTTCATGACTTGGAACACCTGTGAGAAATGCATTATAGAAGTAAAATATTGTCCATGCTTTTGATGTCAGAATAAAGTATTTCCATAACAAAATTTTTTTTTGGATAAAAGAAATAGGAATCTATGTTGTTTACATGTCATTCAAACATTTCTTGTATTAAAATGCATTACAAATAGTTGAGTCACAAGTTATAGTTGCTTATTCATGTTATCTGACCAAAAATGACATAATTATGGAGAGATAGTGTGTTAGAAAATACCTCTGAGGTATGGTTCACATCGAATTACTGTTCTGTGTGAGGAGTAAGTTCAAAACTATACTGTTTTGTAAGGTGTTACTCATGCTATTAACTAATTTTGGTCTATTTTGAGTCATGTACATTGTAATAATGATTTTTATGACACCTCACTGCATGTTTACTTGATGAGGGTAATACAATGGTCACTTTGAACAGCTTTTTAAGAAATTATAAGTTTGTCCCAAAATCTGTGAACAAGAAGTGGACAAACTTACTTTTCCAATTCTACTTGCCATACTAGAGGCAAGCAAGTGTTTAACCCTTAACCTGCTGGAACCAAAAGTGATTAGCCTTTGCCACCAGTATAGAGCCAGGCCAGCCTGCACATCTGTGCAGTCTGGCCTGGCTCTATACTGTTGGTAGCTCCAGTTTTGTATTTTGATATTGAAATCCCTTAAACTTTGAATGGACTGTTCCAAATTGAAAGCTATGCAAATCCATTACAGAATTTCAGCATGTTCAGGGTTAACATGTACAAGAGCTTGGCCTGGGCTCCGGTAGATTCTACAGAAGTTTGAACAATTGAGTTCAACTAGAAATTCAGCATTGTGGATGGGAACTTATGCCAGTATACATCTTTCAGTGAAGCATGTTCTATATATTCAATAATGGTACACGTATAGAAGGTCTTTTGCATCATTGGAAGACTTACGCTGAAATTTTACTTTGAATCATGCATTGCAAAGATATGATTTTTAATAACAAAAGAAGAAAATTATGAAAATAAAACAAAAATTAGTCATAAATATATACCTAATGTAAAGGTTTTATCTCTGTCAGTGACTAAGTCATCATTTGAAACTTGATCTTGCTTTGATCACATGATGATTGATTGCAAGATCATAGTTGTAGGTTTTCCCATAAAAAATAGTCATGAAAATGGCCTGAAAGTTTTGTGCAAAACATTTTAACCTTTGACTGTCTAGCCAGCAGTTGTATTTCCATTAGAGAACCAGTACAAATTTGATGCTGTCTCCAACATAGGACTTATGTAGGTGACAAGAAGTACACGTAAACATGTACTTGCTTTAAAAAGTCGTTCAAATTTGGCAGCAGTTATGTTTTAGATATCAACATTGATATATTGCACCTAAGTGATAAATAAATTAAGCAATCAAATTTTCATTGCTCCTTCAAACAGTTTATGGCTCATTTGAATGTCTTTGATATGTTTACTGAAGACTTTATGTCCAATTTGTAAATTGCACAAATTTATTGGAAAATTAAATCAAGTGGAAACATCAGTATGAATTTGAATCTGGTTTGAAAGAACATTTTCAAATGACTGGTAAATATTTGTTTTGATGTGTGAAATGAAATAAAAACTAACCTAATTTCTTCTGTCATGATTGAATTAATGAATAATACAAACCATAAGAACTTCAGCAGAATCTAAAATTCAGTTAGAAAATTAAGTTTGAATGAAAATTAGCAAAACATTTCTCTTCCAGACTGGTTTTAAATGACTGCTTTTGTAGAACACAGTTTATGAAATTTTAATCCCAGAACCCATCTTAGTATATTGTTTATGCTGCAAAGCCACAAATGAAAGCAGTTCTTTGCAACAGCGACAAACCTGGCCGTATTTGTTCATAGATTTGCATTTTTCATTGAATTGAATCTTTCATAGCACACAGTTTGTTCTCTCACAATTAATTCAGTCACTTTTCCACTGTATTTGCAATGCATGATGAGCGGAAATTTATTTCAAAACAGTTAATCCCATACAAAGCTATTGATTAAATGTCTTCATTACTTTAAACAGACCCAAGTGTGAAACCTATACCACCAAAATTTACTGTGACCCTGAGTGACCAGGCCATTGAGGAAGGAGAGAAACTAGTTCTTGAGACTGAAGTCACAGGTAGGTGTCTTTGTTAACCAGTTTTCGTTCAGCTCTACCATTTGCACTTGAAGTGCATTATAGGAGCTTGGTACCCAGAAGTACTCACAGAATGTAATGGTTTACTACCTTGGGTGTCCAGGACATTTGCCCCCAGTCTTTAAATGTATTATTGGACATTTACCCCACAGATAAATAATTACCTTTGACATTTGCCCCCTAGTAGAAATATTACCATGGACATTTGCCCCCAGGATATATATTGTACATGAACCTCAAGATATTGCTTAATATTACAATTAGAATTTCAATGTTTAATCTTTTGTAATGCTAGGTAATGTCTAATTTTAAAATTTTTGAATGTTTTGTTCATTGTAATACAGTAACTGAACTTAGGAATAATGTAGTATGAATATACTTTAAGTTGAAAGGAATTACAGCAAATTAACATTCTCTGAATGCAAAATGAATAAGCACATGATATTTGTGAAATTTCTTTATGAATAAACATGTTAACTTTATGTGTTTCCTATTTTAAATAATAAAACATGGACATTCAGCAGAGAGCTGAGAGGGTAAATGTCCAAGTTGATCTTTCACCTGGGAGGGGGGGGGGTAATAAATGTCCAGTGATACATTTGTTGGGGTGGGGGAGCAGATGTCTGGATTCCCTACCTTGGTGCTAAAAAATAAAAATTAGTAACCAGATTTTCCATTTTTCAAAAAATACATGTCATTTTGCAATAATTTTAAAAGAAATATTAAAAAGGGTGTCTTTTTTTAGATTATTAAAAGAAAATTTGTAGCCTCTGACTAAATTGACTACTGAATGCTAACAGTTAGGATTATAAATTCACTGCTATTTAAGGTAAAAGATCTAAAGTAATATGTAATGAAAATTGTCGTGATCAAGAAACAAATTGATGGTGTGCAAGAAAAATGAGCTGAAATGAACACAACGTTTTTTCTGAAATAATATACCCCTTAACTTTACCAAGTTACTGTAATCTTCTCGCTAAATGATTGTCTGTAGTGTAATTTCTTAGTCTACACAGTTTAGATTTCAGTGCTCTCAGTGCTTTGATTGCAGTAAGTTTAACTTTTTGTTTGTGAGTTTGTGAAAAAAGATGGCATTTTATTCCATCAAGTGAAAATGGCAGTTTCATTAGCAGATAAATATTTCAGAGTAATATGCTGGAATTTAATCATATTAAATCTTGCATTTAATTAAGCTAAAACTCTTGTCCATTGATGTAGAAAACAAGAATGATATTACACTGTTTGAAGACAGCTTAACAATTAAATATTTATAACAACTTAATTCCACTGAAATATTCATTACCTAAGGGACTCTGCCTACAAGTTGAAAAACTTTCTTGCAGAATTATGCTATTTAATTGGCTTAAAAGAATTTGAATGACAAAAAGATGCAGTATTCGACTCGAATACCCAGCCTGGAACCAGAACTTCCAGGCCAGGATCCAGAACCTGGTGTAAAGTGGGAACGTGGGTGGGCATTGGGACCTTTTGGTGGGGAAGTGGGGGGACGTGGGGACCTCTTGGTGGGGACATGGGAAAACCACTTTTTGTGGGTATTAGATTTAACATTTAACAACATTTACAGCATTTGAATGACTATTTCAAAGAGCAATTCTAAGCCATATTCCCCACAATGTCCCCCCCCATCACTTTTGATCCATACCTGTATTCAGGTGTCTTGATTTTGCCTGAAGACATTAGCAAATGAATGGCTGTCCATGCAAAAAACCTACAATAGATTTAGGAATTGATAATGATAATAATTTATGACTTATTAGAATTATTGATGATTAATGATACAACATTTTATTGGCAATTATTTTCAAATCTGGAGCTTCAAACCATGGTCAATAGAAGGTAACATATGGTTTAATATAATTCATACACTTGGGAATTATTGAAATTCATTTTTTTAGATATTTTGTTTTTCAAAACAAGATGACATTTAACATCCTTTTGACTGTAACCTTTGAATGTTTCCTCTTAATTAGGATTCAAAAAGCAAAATGACTGTAGATGACAGATTATCCTCTAGAACAATGAAGAAATTATGTTAAATTATATCAGTCATACAATTGATAATGTTTTTTTGTCCTTTGCTGTTTTTGTTGTTTTTCAGAATAATCTTTAAAGCGAGAACACGAAAATCATGCATAGAATTGGAGATGTTTTAAGCATCTTCATAATTTTATGTGCTAGTTTTATATCATGTGAAATTTTAGTATTTATAAATCTTTTCAGCTGAAAATACTTTAATTATATCCATTGTCCAGTGGTTAAGCTAACTGGTTTGTATTCTGTTATGCTCTCTTATTTCTCCCAATTAATATGGGTTTGACCTATAGTACAAACATAATAGCGTAACAGGAAACAGGCAGTTTCTTACGGAAAAAATGAGTCTTTTACTTAAGAGGAACTTTGGGACCATCATTTATAATGATTTGATTGGTTAATTTCAGGTAAACCCCGCCCCTCACTGAAGTGGTACAAAGACAACGAAGAACTTGGTTCATCCCAAGACATACGTATGGAATTCAAAGAGGGCAAAGGTCGTCTCATTGTAGATAACCTTGACCTTTCACAAGGGTCAAAGTTCACCTGTGTTGCTAAGAACATTGCTGGAGAGGATCAAACCATGGCAGCAGTATCAGGTAAGATGTTGTTGATAAAAATACACAGATTTTAACAACGGTGTGTAACCCTTGTACAGTAGATATAACTTTAAGGCTACTAAGTTGTTTTGAACAGAAGGAATATATTATGCAGATATCAGCTAGCGTTAAAATCCTCAGGAAAAAGAAATAAAACAATAAATTAGATAATTAATATAGATCTTTAAAGGAAATTAGAAGTACCATTAATACAAAAGGGAGGTAACCCATCAAGTACATTGAAGAGTCAACAAATTCTGTAATGCTTTTTTGTTTTAAGAAAGACTTGGTTTTGTAAAGTGTGTAGGATTGCTTGGCATATGCATTTATTCTCCTGACACATTGAATTAATTATACTTCAGTGAAATAACTAAGGTTCAGAGAATTATTTCATAAAATGCAGACTTGTACATGATATTAACCATTTTTAAGTTACTTAAAAATATGAATTTTCCATGTTCTATTTAATTTCATGAAACATTAGAATATTTTACTAAATGGCTTTTGTAAAAATGGCTGTGCCCCCTTCACCCCACCCCTTTCCAACAATCCAGTGTGCAAAATGTAGTACAATTCAACTAATGTAGTCATGTTATCATTATTAAGTATTAATGAAATGATGGCAGTTTGATATTTGATGAGTTTTACGAAACTGAAATGGAGAATAATTAAGACAGATTTTTTTTCAGTCAGATGGAAATAAATTTCATATATCCAGAAGATTTTGTAAACAGTATTTTAAAGAAAAAATTTCTTGTTGCGTGTCATTTGAAATTGTACCATAAATTACCCAACCTCTACAGGTGAAATTTGTTGAAAAATTTAACCTAATTGTTAAATTCTCCATACCCTTTCTAATCACCTTGGAAATTGTTCAGGTATTATGCATGAACTTTTAAACTATGTACCAGTATAAAATAAATATATTTTGAAGTAATCGATGCATACCGAATTGATGAACAAAATTTTTTGGTTGCAGTAGGCGGTTTGGTAGCAATTCAATATGAAAAGACTTTCAATGGGAAAACCATGTAATATCAAAAATGAATTCAGAACAAATTTGATTTGAGTAAATAGTTTGATGGTGAGTAATATAGCAGTTTGAAATTAGATCTGGGTGTTCATTTAGCAAAATAACGAGCCACTGAAATTGGGTAAGGAGTTACTTTCAAATGTCAAGATATCTAAGGGATAGTTACAGAAGTGAAATGGCAACATTTATGGTTTGACTGTTTCGATTGTGATAGGAGGTTTCTGTTGTATATTACTTTCAGTGGATTGCATTAAATAAAATAACTTTTTTTAGTTGTGTACATTTATAGCAAAGGAATAAATCATTTAATATTTTGCTGTGAGTATCCAACAGATATTTTCAGTTTGTCTTTTTTTTTGTTTGCATAGTTTAAGCCCTTACTGTTTTTTGGATACTTAGTGCTGTTTATAATAACATAACTCCAGCTGTTTTAGAGAGATAAATTTTAATATTCTGGAAGTCTTGAAAAACAAAACCTTATCACATATTTATACAGCCAGAAAAATAGTTCCTTCAGTTTTGATTAGATTTAAGATAGAAGTTTTGATAAATTGGCAGATGAAAGAAATAAACAAGTTGCTAAGCAATCAAAATTTTTGTATGAGAAATATGTTTGAATTATGAAAGAGATTATGAGTTAATATTTTGTTTTGTTAATAAGAATTGCATATAGTTTAAAATTAAATGGAATATCATACAAAATTTAATTACTGGTGTAACTTTTCTATGATACCTAGTCATGTTTTAAATTTAATTTAGAAAAAAGCGTTGCTTGCAAAGGGGTTGAAGGGAATCTTTCAATGAAGAAGAGAAAGGGATTTTTAACATGAATTAGTTTTCAGGAAGTATCTGACTGAAACAAAGTGTGTTTATGGCAGGAGGCAGTTGCTTATCCGGAATTTCTGGCTGCTTAATTTTTTTACCAATTTCTGATATTCAAGGAAATTCCGTTTGATATTCAAGGAAATTCCGTTTGATATTCAAGGAAATTCCCTTTGATATTAAAGGAAATTTTGTTAGAAATTTAGATATGAATGAGTTTTTTAGGGAAATTTCAAGGGACTTTTAGTGTTGGAGAAAGTAATTTTTCAAAAAAAGATGTATGACATTGTTTACAGGGGCAGAACTTAGAGAACCTCCAATATTTACAAAAGAACTACAGGACATGGAAGCCAATGATGGGGAACGAGTTGAAATGAGCGTAGAGGTCAAAGGTAAGTTTTCTTTAAAAAAAAAAAAAATTAAAAAAATGAACCAAAAATAAAATAGACACTGTGTTAACAAAAACAGTAATAATTAGTAGATTATATATTAATGATTTGTATATTTCTACATTTCAACTATATTTTTTCCATACATACACCGTATTTCTTACATAGTGTAACCATTTTGGGTTATATACCTTTAAAATAGTTGAAATATGTAATATTATCATTGCATGTGCACTTGAAATTATGAAGTTCATATTAATGTCCCTTTTCCTCAGATTGTTCTTTGTTTAGTGTACAAATTACATTTTAACACTAATTGTGCATGTGTAGATATTTGTAGTGTGCATAGATAAATGTTTGTTTTCAAATGTTAATGACAGACATTTCTTGCATGGAAACGTGCCTCTGGCTCATAAAATGTTTTATGAAAGGTATACGTCTGTGAAATTGATCATAAATTGAACATATAAGTAAAAATTACATAATTATGAGGTACAGGGAAATTGACGGTTTGTTGTATTGAGTCTCTTGAAATACTTAAGAATATTTGTCCCATGGCTTTGTATGAAATGTTGATATCTGTAAAGGAAGACCATACTATGAATATAAGATCGCTTTCAATGGCAGATCTAGAAAATGCTTATATGAAGGAATGACGTGACCTAATTGTCTTAAAACACTGTGTCAACTGCTTTAACTTTGCAGTGTCGCCAGTTATGTTTTTGGGAGAAAAGAGATTGTAAGAACATAGTTATACACTGATATTCAGTAGAATGAATAAATATGCCAAAACAAGTCATGAGGAGCAAGAAATCTTGTTTTCCTTAGAACTAGAATTTTCTTAAAATAAGCAGCTGGTATCCACAGAGTTGTTGATAAAGGAGGTGGTGGGGTGGGGTGGGGTGGGGGAGGGGGAGGGGAGTCTGTACTAACATAATGTAATAATAAGAATTGTATCCTTGTGTTACAGTTTTATTAGCTGAAGATGTAAATCTCTTTTACAAAAAGCAACAATACAAACATTTTCATGTAACATAGATGACAGCTGTTATTGCCGAAATAGATGAGATTTTGTTTGTAATTGTAAATGAGCTACTTTATATTAGATATAGTTTTACAGTTTTTATTAAATGTTCCTGGTTCTCCAGGATCCATATGTCCATTACTTTTCCAATTAAAGATTTAAAGAACTGAAGATTTTACAACTTATCTATAACAGTTGTCATTTTACATCCAGTTGTTTGTTATGACTGTTTTAAGCATTTGAAAATCAAGCTCTTAAAAATTTATAGCCCCCATAAGAATGTAAAAGGCATTTATTTATTTACTATGTAGCCTTTTAATGCTGTTTTTGTCAGTCACACAATTTATGGGCTGCAAACAGCTGTTTATGATATTTTTTACACATTTTTATAGTTGAATGTTGCATGTTTTTATGTTGATATTTAGGTACCCCACCCATAGATATTGTTTGGGTGCATAATAACAGAGAAATCCCGCCCACTGATCCTGTTTGTCGCATGATAACCAAGGGAAACACACACATGCTTGTAATACCAGAAGTGTTTCCTGAAGATTCCGGAGAATATGTGTGTGAAGCTTATAATGATTATGGCGACACTGACACATTCTGTAGACTATTTGTGCATGAAGGTATAGTTCAACTAAATTGTCCTTTAGTAGATTAAAATGTCAGGATTTGCTGCCCTAGGCTTTTTTTTAAGTTATGAAACATGTCAGTGGTTAACTCTAATAACATTTTTTTTCAGTTTTGTTTAGGTTTAAAGATCCTTTGGATTTCTTCTTTAATTAAATGGCAGTAAATTGTTTCCCTTTGTTTTGTGTTAAGGAAACATTTCCTTGTCACATTTAAGAAAATAAGAGTTGTTTCCCTTTGTTTTCATCTTTGTCTCTTTTTAATCATTAATAAAATCGGACAGATTATTTTACAAAACTAGAGAATAAATACTGGATCCTGATAGAACTTATCTATTTAAATTATGATAAGTGTGTTGGTAAGTGGTCAGGGTATGGCCACAGAGCCGTAAATCCTAAGTCAAGCCTCCAAAATCCCTGAGCAAATAAGATTTGTAAAAGTGAAATCAATGGCTGTTCAAGTTGATAATTTAAAATGTTTAAGTGACAAATAAATTGATATGTTTATGCCATTAAGACATTGATAAACAGGTTAATTTATTATTGTTTGTCTATTTTGTACTTTTATTTTAAAGATATCAGATAGTAAGTGAATGTAAATAATCGATAGTTTTAACGTATAAGAAAAAAATACAGTTTTTGGAGGATAATTTGACAGTCATAACAGTGAAGAATATGAACATTTTCAACACACTAGTGCCCCTATTTCTGTAAAATGTTCAGTGTGTCTTTTAAGACTTACATAAGTACAATCTTTAAAATCTTCTTGTAAGAAACCACAAGGCCTGGGGTTTTGATATTTGGTATGTAACATGGCCTAGTGGACCTATTGTTTCATGAAAGTAGTCGCAGTTGTACCCATGTGAGTGATTAAAGGGTCATCATGGCACTCTGCATTTTGTCTATTCAGTGTTTCAGTAAATCGTCTGCATAGTGGTTCTTTTAATTTTCTTAAGATCTTTGATGGTGAAATCACTTTCTTTAATTATGACTTCACTATCATATTACCATATGCTAACTGTAGTTTTGAACTACAGTTATTTGTTGGTACTCTGTCCTACACCCTGCTATTAAAATAAATGAGAAGCTTAATGTAAAAGTAATGCCTTAGACCTGTACATTTTCTTTAACTATAGGATAAAAGAGAAAAACGGGAATAAAAGAACAAAAAAGTGGTACCCTTTATAAGCTAAATGGAACTATGTAAATAAAATCAGACTTTGATTTTTATACCACAAAAACCTGATAAAAGCCGCAGAATGAGGCAATGAAAAGTAAATAAAAAGCAAATGTTGGCAGTAAAAAATAAAGTTATGGATTTATATATTCATGGTTTCACAAGTGGTGGTGTATTAAGAGAAGAAAAAATAATGTTTACACTAAGTACATTTTTTATATGATAAAAAGTTCACAGGTGAACTAAAAGACAGGGGTCAAGGACACTTGACTTAGGTTACAGCTTTGTTATAAGTGTTTCTCGTGCATAGAGGAAAAATATGCTTTTATTCAACTGAAAATTGAAGGATGAATAATTATTCTTGTAATGTAAAATGCAGCCTAATACATTATGAAATTAAAAGAACAGAAAATCTGTCTACAGTGGAAAGTGGTTATCAGGTTGGACTAAAAGAACTCACTGTCTTAGATTCATTCTAAGGTGTGGCTTATTTTCTCATTAAAAAAAAAAAACACAAAAAATTTTCCTAGATAGGATTTCAGAAAAATAAAGTCATGTTTAGCCATGTTGCTTTTAACTTTAGACTAAGTTCAATATATTTTTCAAGGTTTGTTTTAAATGCAGGTATGCATTATGTTCAAGGTAACATCAAGATTTTGAATTGAAGAAAAAAAAAAAACATTTAATATTCATTTATTAAAAAGAAACTGGAGAATACAATTATTACTGACATAAATGATTTGCATGTAATTAACAGATATCTCCTGTAGACAGATTATTTTCAAAATATTGACATTTTAAATTGACAGAATGGCACCCAATTCACAGAAAAAAAGATTAAACTGGTACAAGGGTCCAAGAATAAATGATTGAGCATGGTATTTTGATAACTCATTATAATAGGTAGATGATAATGGATAATAATTGATTAAGGTTTGATATCTTACAGTGAAAATGAATATAGAAAAAGTAGACGTAATTTGAGACCAAAAACTGTTAAGACTTAGATATAGGCTTAGTCAGCCGTTCTAAATAAAGCAGGTATCTGACGATTAGGAAATAACTGCCCGACCATAGGTATGTCAGTCTGAAACATAAGCAAAAGGGATTTAGACAGTCAATAAGCAAAACAAGTGTGCTTTCAACTGAAGATGCATTAGATTGAAATGCAGTGTTTTTGATGAATATTTCAAAGCAGACATATTTACAAGATAAAAGGATATTTCAATGTTTTAAGCTAGAGGTACCGTAGGTACTTTTTGCTCTAAGCTTTTTTTTGGCTTGCATATTTCTACTCTTAACAAAGAGACCACTCTTGCGGGTGGTTAATTGGTACAATGTGTGCTATTAATTTTGTAAATCAGAATTGATCAAGCATTTCTGCCAACTAATTAGATGAAATGAAATCCTTGTGCAATATCTTATACTCCTTTTTTTTCAATCATTGTATTATTGTTATCAGTTTTAATTCTAATATGGGTAACTTTACACTTCCTGTGTAAAAATTTAATGGCAGAGTATAACTTATATCTAAATAGCATTATCTATTAATATTCATAAGATAAATGTTATCAGATTTCAAGTGAAACTTAAAAAAGGCCAGATGAAAATTGTTTATTTACAAAATGTATAATTTCTATACAAATCAACATATTCAAATAGAATTATAATAGATTAGACTTATGAGTTATTTTATTTTTAGGATGAATTTTCAGATGTATATTCAGTATTTGAAATGAACACACCCAAGATTTGGCCTAATGAAAAATGCTATGTCACATTTCATGCTTAAGTGTTTAAAGGTTCAAGACTTCTAAATCTAGCATAGCTGATAGGTTTTTAAAATAAGCTGAGAAATTGTTTGTGAGACAGAGGTGACAGAGTAGGCACAAACATTTTAGCACTGATGCGTTAAAAAATTTCAGGTATAATTTTGAATTTCATACCTGAGTAGTTTTGTAAAATGGAAAAGCTAGACTCTTGCAGCATCCAAGGTTTTAATTACAATAAAAGTCTTAAGTACCAGGATTTTATAACTATACAGGAAGATGGCACTTTTAGGACACCATACATAGGAAAAAAGTTTTAAAAAAATATTTAAAAATTATTTTCTGAGATAGTTGTATTAACTGTTTGGTTGAAGCCTGAAAAGGTTTCAGGTTTGGTAATTACAAAGCTAAATCATTTCTTAGCCCCTGAAAGAGGTAGATACTGTAAACAAGTTCATTTTACATACACCAAAGAATTAAATTGCCAATCTTAATTGTAACACTTAGGTGCAAAGCAAGTTTGTATAGACAGTGTCATGATTAAAATGATTTGCAAAGAACAGTCAGAATTTTATTTAAAGTTGTAAGTTTGTGTTGAGAATTTGAGAGAGAAAAATTGAGTGCAATCATTCCTGCCTTAGTATACTATAACATAGTTACTACATTGTTACTACATCATAAAAAAAGTAAATTACTTCATCAAATCAGATGACATCTGGCGTATTTTCTAAATGAGGCCAATTTATCGCTATTTATGCTGTAACATTGTAATGTATATGGTATACTTTGATAATATTTATTCTTACTATTTACCCTACATTCATAACATTAGCTTAAAACTACAGGGAAAAAAAAGAAATATTGAGATACTGATAATAATCATTTTGCGAATAAGATAAGCATGACAAGGTTTGAAGGTGTTATTTTATAAGATGTGATGTTAAATAGTGCAAATAATATGTGATGTTTTATCTCCTAATACATGTAGTAAAATACATTTGTAATATAAACAGCATAGGGATGAAAATATTCTTTCAACAGTGACATGCTATTTTATATCAGTTTAAATAGAATGTTTCAATGAAGAAAACAAAGGGAAATTTCAGTCGTTATTATTCCGTAGAAACATTGATTTATCTGGTTTGAGAGTTTAGATTTAATACATATAGATGTGTGTCATGTGAAATACTTGTATTTAATTTATGTAAGGGTTTGTCATAAGAAAATTTGGATTTTTTTCATTGTGGAAAATAATGGATTTATTTTTATTTTTTATATGGATTTATGTTAATTTACATTTAAAGGCTGCTTAATTTTATTAAACTCATAATGCATTCAAAGTTTGTTTTTGTTGAAATTTCTTATTGTTGCCAGGTTTTTAAATTATAAGATGTTTGTTTTTTGTAACTTTGCACTGAATGGAATGCCTCTTTTGGTTTTTATGCATGAAATTGTTTTTGTAATTTAGAAAGATTCAGTTTGTTTGTGTATGTACCTGTTTTGTTTGTATGTTTTCAAAATATTTTGGCCCCACCCTAATATTGTTATTCTAGATTTGTTTCATTTAGGAGTTTTAAGCATGTTATGGTAAGCCAGTACATGTTAGGAATCTTGGACATTTGGCATGCAAGAAATCTAAGCAACAGTCAGTTGGCATGGCATGGCACTAAGAAAATTCTGTACTGATTCAAAAAATACTGAATTGTCTCCCTTTATCTCTTTTTCAGAGGGCCTCCGCTCAGGACTCTTAAAACCAAAGCACTGAACAACAAAATAATCTCTAACCTTCTTTTAGTTTGTCTGTCTGTTCTCTCTTTCTTCTTCTTTTAATGTTTTCATGTTACAAGCATTTTTCATTTTTTTCTTCTTTCTATCTTTTTGTTTTATATTGTTGTTGATTTTTTGTGTGTGAAAAACTTTATACAATTGACATTATACAAAAGAAAATATTTTGTGACAATATATAAAGAGGCATTCCATTCAGAGACTTAGTGTTAACTGGATCATATAGTTGCTGTGAGAAAAATTGTATGACTTGTTTGTGTAATTTGTTACTAACAAAAAAAAAAATACAGAAAAAGACGTCAGCGAAAACGAATCCACAACGAAGGCACCAGAATTTGTTACCAACCCTCAAAATGTCCACGTTGATGATGGAACAAGTACAGCATTGAGTTGTCAAGTCACTGGAAATCCACCCCCTTCTGTTCAATGGTCTAGGGGACGTCAGATACTGAAACATGGAAATAAATACAAGGTGGGTTCTTTTTTTACAAACATACCCAAATTTAACCCTTAACCTGCTGGAACCGAAAGTGATAAGCCTTTGCCACCAGTATAGAGCCAGGCCAGCCTGCACATCCGTGCAGTCTGACCAGGCTCTATACTGTTGGTAACTCAATTTTTGTATTTTGTTACTGAAATCCCTTAAACTTGAATGGACTGTTCAAAATTCAAAGCTGGGCCAATCCATTACAAAATTTCAGCATGTTCAGGGTTAGTATTTTATACTCATTACCATCATGAATTTAATTTCAATGAAATTGGCAGAAAATTGACTATTAAGTTTGTTTGTTTGTTAGTTGGACTATTTCTGCACCACAAAACCTGCAAATAACATAATGTTTAGACTGACTTAGATAATGGTACATACCTGAATGCAGTATTGCTATTGTGTATCTGTTGACAAAGAGTGACTTTATTCTCCAGTAACTGGTATTCTATAGAACCTATTGCAAAAGTGTGAAACAGCCATCTGTCGTTTAATCATGTGACAGAAAAAAAAAACAATTTGCAATGCATGTTTTACATACATATATTATGGAACATTAGTGTGCATTGAATCTGAATTTCAGTAACAATGACTGAGTGTATGGACAGGTTTTGGAAACAGTACCAAAATTTCAGGGTTTAAATATCATTAGAAAAAATTGTGTTTTATCTGAAGTTGAAGATACAGGTGCACCTGCAATTGTTTATATATGTAAAGCATTTGAAATAAAATCTTACTCATTTTTCTTGTTAGGACATGATTTAGTTTAAACTGATATGGATATAACCTGCTTCTAAAGTTTCAGTAACTTTAATGTTCAGTTTAAATTGTGTGAAGTGTAGATAACTTTGATTTAGTCAACAGACAGTTTGGAAAAATAATAATTCTAAAGACAATGTGTATTAAAGAAGAACATTATACAATGTTGAATGTTCATGGAATCGGCTTTACCTTCTACATAAGTACACTTTAAAACTGTCATTTTACAAGAATTGAAATGTAACTAAAAGTTATATTAGTTGAAAGGCGTAACCATTTTTCAGTGTATCCCTTGTTACATTTCTAATAACAAATGTTAATGGGATTTTAATGTTTATGTTGTTGTTGTTGTAAGTACCCCGATAAGTTTGTTCTGTCATAATTCACTTTATCATGTTTCAACAGCTGTATAGTTATAAGAAGTTTCTAACATATATCTTATGTTTATAGATTAGTAGTGTAGGGGACGAGCATTTCTTGGAAATATCTAACATCACATTAGAAGATTCTGGCCATTATACATGTACCCTCGCTAATCCCTTTGGGACTACTAGCGCCACCTGTAAGATCTCTGTAGGGGACACTACACCATCACATCACCAGAGGTCACATCAGAAAATCAGGTAAGTTTTTATAAGTTTTATTTATTTTTTGTGCTTGCTTCACTCATGACATTTAAATGGTCTTTTGAACATTGTAATGGACTTGATTTAATTGCAAAATGATGAAGGTCACTGAGCTTTATATGTTTTGAAATACTTCAATCCTGATTAAATTTGGTTATTTCTTGTGGAGGAAAAGGGTCTGGATATTAATTATACAGTTAGTTTACTTGATTGGATTGTAGATGCAACTAAAATATTTGAAAAACCATTATTCATTTAAGAACTTTACATAAAATGAAGTAACTTCAAAATGATGATAAATACAAAGTTTTGTTGTTTTACTACATAACAGTTATTGTAAAAAAGATGTCTGTATTTATTTTCAGATCTCTCAGAGATCATTCAGTACGATATAACGGGACTGATTCGGAAAGTTCAGACATTTCAACAATTGACAGTGAACTATTCCTGCCTCATTTTGCTGTGAAAGCAAACACTGAACCAGTCAACAGCACTCCAACTGTTTTAAAAAGAAATAGTGAACCATTCCATGTGGCA
The DNA here is from genome assembly GCA_012932295.1 of Cyclina sinensis. Taxonomy (NCBI): domain Eukaryota; kingdom Metazoa; phylum Mollusca; class Bivalvia; order Venerida; family Veneridae; genus Cyclina; species Cyclina sinensis. Next base: position 28,457,428 of record JAAONU010000009.1, on the reverse strand, counting down.
CAGCTTGCATTTGAAGTTACTGTAGCCAGACAAACGAGTGCACCATTGAATAGAAATCCTGTGGAAATTAATGCATCAGGTGCCAATAAACATGAAGAAACACCACATAAAAAGCCAGTAGAGAAAAAAGAATTTAGTCATTCCAGTAAATTTATTCAGTCAGAGAAAATAAAACATACAGAGGTCCCTAAAGATCAAACCAAATCTCCCAAACCTCAGATTGAAAAGAAAGGGGGAGTAACTCAGGTTGATTTCCGTGGAGTTTTGAAGCAAAAACATTCAAGTAAGGATTCTGGTGTTAATGATTTAAATGGACATTCAGTCAAGCTTGGAAATAATACAGATTCACAGAGGCTTGACTCTGGTGGATCTAAGGTTTTGTCTCTAAAGCGACAAAATTTTGAACATAAGACTACAAAACCTGTGCCAAATTGTGTTCATATTGCAAAAGGCCATGAAAATCAGAAAAGTTCAAAGGTTAATCAGGCTCTGAAGAAGTTTGAAAATAATACTACGTCTGTGCAATCAGATTTTAGAAGTGTGCTCAAAGCAAGGAAGGAGAATACTGATATTAAAGATAATTACAAGGATAATAAAGTTGATAGACCAGCAGATACTGCAGTTTCACAGGTGGATTTTAGAAATGTTTTGAAAAAGAAAAATACAGCGAAGAATGAAACTGCATCTGAATCTAAAGTAAGCAACCAGAAAAAAGTGAACACAGATACAAGATCAGACCAGTTAAGTGACAGTAGTTTTGAAAAGAAAAGTATTCAGAAGCAGAGAGCTGAACTTGTTGTTAATGTAAGAAGAAAAAGCACAGATAAAAGTGTTCCCACACCTAAATTGAAAAGAGAATTTGATTTTACAACAAAGAAAACAGAGCTTGAAATACCAATTAAAAGTGAATTTGGAAAATCAAATAAAGTTGGCGTAGATTTATCAACAGTGAAACCTGATAAAGAACCACAGTTGGTAGAATTCAGAAGTGTTTTAACAAGACCCGAAAGACAGAATTCAAAAGAATCAGCTGTGGATATTATAAAACCAGTTCCTAGAAGACTGTCTCACTCAAAACAGTACATAATGGATTCTAAACCTGAAGTAACACAGAAGTTAGAGAACCAGTCCGTGGAATACGGAAGTGAAGTAGTTCTAGAATGTCATGTAACGGGCAGCCCACAGCCAGAACTAAGCTGGTCTATCAATGATAAAGAAATTAAGGTAAGAACAGTGTTAATATAACATGTACATATTGTGATGCATTCTGCTTGACTGTTTAATGATGAAAAATGAAACCAATAGTATTATAGCATATAAATGTTGAGAATGATCTGCTGTATCTGTGTGGAATAACGTGTCTCCAGCTTATTCATGTATAGAGTTTAACCCTGCTGGAGGCAACTGACAGTGCCTTTGCAACAAGTGCAGACCAAGATCAGCCTGCATGTTAGTGCAGTTTGATCATGGTCTGCACTGTTTGCCATTCAGTAAGTTAATTTTCAATAAGCTCCCCTATAAACTATTAATGGATCTGTCCAAATTGATAGATAGACAAGTCCATTTTAGATATTTAGCATGGTAAGGGTTAATTGCAGTTATTTTTGCATCAGTTGCTTATAAAATTGTTTACACTTAGAGAGTTGCCCATGTTTTCTTGTTATTACTTAACATTTTTTTGTGATGGAAATAAAAGGATTTGTAATGTTCATTACTATAAAGTGGGTGGGAAATTTTTCATAAATTAGATGAAATTTGCTGTAATCTTGATAAGTGTATCTTGTTTTGGCATCTTAATACATATGAATGGATGAATTATTTAGAAAAAAACTAACTTCATTATAGCATGCTTTCTATTATGAATATACAGAAAGCACATAAGTGAGAAAATAAATCAGATAAATGTATGGATTTTAGTCTGATATTTAATGAAGAATGAAATTTATAATTTTCTGGATTCTCTATTTAATGAAACACAGTCAAAACACAATGGAATGAATCATGATTGAATGAAATCAACGTGTACTATGATAACATCTTTCAGTTCATACAGTACTAGAAACAAAAATTGCCATACAACAAAAAGTGCAACTCTACAAAAAACTGATTAGGTCTGTTGCGGATTTGAATAATTACATTTTGATTGGAAATACAACTAAATATTCTAATATTTATATTAGAAGTCCAGTAGGCACTCCTTGAAAATAGTAAATATAAGTTGCAAAATCCTGTCTCTATGATCTTTGTTATGGAGGAGTGGTGAATGGGAAGAATACTGTTTTACCCATCTAGAGGTTTTTTGTTTGAATCCCACCAGTGACTCTTTCTGGATTCTGAACTTTTGGTTCAAGTACTGGTTTGAACTGAGGAAGCATGAAGCAGTCATTGAGCAGGATAAATAAAAGTTGCAAGGAATTATTTCTCATATGATGTTGAATAAAGAAGTTTGAACTACAGTAGAATAAAGTGATTTGTATCCATTTTTAGCAATCAAAGTTTTTCCGCATGTCATACGAGGAGGAGAAGGCAAAGTTAGTCATAGCCGAGGCTTTCTCAGAAGATGAGGGTGAATATACATGTACTGCCACAAATCAGGCGGGATCTGTTAAAACAACATGCAGTTTGAAAGTTCTAGGTAAATATGCACATTATTTATACTGAATAAAATCAGTCTTTATATGAATTGATGTTTCACCTTCATATAGACTTATAATGCACTAATTATAACTTTTCTATGGACAGAAAAATAAAAGCATTTGTGAATATAGTTTATATCTGAGATACCAAAAACAAAAATTCCCTTAACCTAAATTTGCATTTTACATCTTTTGAAAATCCACAATTCCACAAAGTTTCCTCTCAAATTTTAAGAATCTTTTTCATATAAATATGATATTTATGTTTATTAGATATATGATTTATATTTAATATATAATAACTTGTATTTAATATTTATTTTTACAGAGCGCCCTTGTTCACCTGAAATGCTCGAAGAGCCATTTTCACCAACAGCTACCCCACCTAAAATTTACAACATCTGTCCTGCAAAGTTTTGTATACTACAAGGTGGTACAATTGAATTCAAGGCATCTTATACATCAGTGCCAACTGGTACTGTCACATGGTGTCAAGGAAAACAAGAACTTACATCAGGTATGAATCAGTAAAATCAATTTACAGCTTTGGTTAGAAGCTTTTCAAGGGATAGGTCAAAATGTTAATGTTCACTTTGATTTAACCCTTTCCTCCATATATAGACCTTTATGGCTTGGGCGAACAGTGTAGATCCAGATCAGCTGGCATATCCATACCGTCTGATCAGGATCTACACTGTTTGCCTTTTGATACATTAGGCTATTTCTGACCACAAAGCGGCAGTGCAGATCCTGATCAGACGGCACCGAAGTGCCGGCTGATCTGGATCTACACTTGTCGCACATGCCTAAAAATGGGTATATATGGAGTAAAGGGTTAATATACTGTTAAGCTACATGTATGTACACTGAAATGTGTTGTGACTGGTAAAAACTGCTATCTAATTCAGAGATTTATGATGTTGTTTAGTATCTTGTGAAGAATCGAGATCAATATTCAGTTTATCAAAATTTCAACAATATTATCTTGTTGATGCATATTACATTGTATATCATTTACTGCTACTTTATAAATGCATGGGTGTGTTAATATAATAGATATATATGTTTGGTTGAGTCACTATTTAATATTACAGGTGGGAGAATGAAAATAGAGACAAGTGACTGTTTTAGTACTCTGACAATTGTCAATATACAACCTGAAGATAGTGGAAGATTTGATGTTAAAGTTGAAAACAAACTTGGCTTTGATTCAGCCTTTGCCTCTCTCACTGTTGAAGGTAAAATATTTAATACTTACATAAAAAACAAGGATGAGATAAGACATACAGACACGTGTTATTGTTTTCAGAATTTTACAGGATAAAGTATCTAAATAATAATGTTACCAAAAAAAATGAGTATGTGAAATCAATTTTTTGTTTGCCTTCTAATTAAAAGAAATATGAAAGAAGTACATCAAAAGATTAAATTGAAGTTGCATTGGAGGTATAGGTACAGATGACCAGTCAAAGGAAAGAAATAGAAGCTATAATGAATAAAACATGTTTATTTTGCAAGTGTCAAAATTCAGAATCTTATTGAAGAATGCATGATCATGTGACTAGATATTTGTTTTTGATTGCTAGACGTGCCTGAAGCTCCGGTGGGAAAGCCTTGGGTGAGTGAGGTCAGCCTGACAGCCGCTACTTTATCATGGTATGGACCAGCTTACGATGGTGGGTGTCCAATAACAAACTATCGTGTAGAAATGTGCGACGCCGAAGATCAGGAATGGACACTTGTGACATCAAAATGTCTGGTATGTAATTGTAAATATGAATCATTCGTAACAATACTTTTCTGTGTGCAGAAAGGCACAACAGCAGATAATATCTACTCAGATCCGGCCGTCATGGAAAATCTCTCAGTCATATTGTATTATATGAAAGGCAGAGGAACCAGCCATGGAACAGTCATTAACATAACTTTTTAAATAATAGATGTCTGTTTTAAGTGTAAAATATTAAAGTTCACTCATAATTACTGTGATGTTCTTTTTAAGCCTGTGCTAATTTTAACTGTATTTTAGGGTTTTCATATTGATGCTTGCTTTCAGTTTCACCTCGAGTAGGTTATGGTATAGAATATGTTTGCTTAAAACTTTCAGTTTCTAATCTTTTTTTGCCAAAAAATTTTGTTAACTGTTTTTACATACTGTATATCTATTTATTTTCAGAGCACAACATGGAGAATAGAGAACCTGCAAGCCCACACACCATATTTCTTCAGGGTGTTTGCAGAGAATAAACATGGACTAAGTGAACCCTGCATGACCCCAGAGGTCACGGTCACAACTGACAGACGACCTTCAGCACTACTTAGATTACCAAGTACCGAATCAGATGGTAAGGGTCAGAGGTCAAGATTACTGTAGTTAATTACATTTCATCAGATATTAATATTATCATTTCAAAAATCCACCCTTTATTCCTGAAATGGATCATTCCATATCAAAAGGAGGATCCATGATTGAATATAGGGTTGAATTTTTGTATGCTTGAAATTTTGAGTCTAGTTCAGTTTTAGTTTTGAAATAGATGCTTAAGCATGTCACATATTTATCCCTTAATTCCTTTTAATGTACTACTCTATTAAAAGTTATGAGAGTCCATTCCAGGAATAAAGGGTTGAAATATTTTGTTTTGCTTCAAATTCAGTGCCTGATAGAGGAGGTTTTTGCACAAGCTTTTTAATGGTGAATCATGGGAGCAGTGTGTAGCTTTGGTCATTTTTGAGCCATGTCAGGTTAAAACAAGTCCTTAATGCTTGTTTTCATACACCTTGGCTTGTATTGGTTTTTACACAGCATTGTTCATTTCATTAGTTTGTTAAAGCATAAAAGCATTTTACAATATGTTGTATTTGAAAGAACTGAATGTTTGTATGAAGCAAGGTTAGTTTATGCACTCTTGTATTGCATGTAACTTTCTCTTAAAGTATCTCCACTAATTAAATCCTGTAGTCTAGAAATACCATCTGGTATTTTATCACAGGTGTGTTTTGTACTCTAAAACCTGAAATATTCTTTCAAATGTGTTTCCCTTGGTAACAAAGTCCTGTGCTAAACATCTCTGTGTAATGACTGCAAAGAATAGCACTTCAAACACGAAGTCTGATTAATGATGATAATTATAGTTAACAATGTAATTGTAAGACAGTTGTCTGAATTATGTTGTTGGCTTCAATCTTGTCATAATGCAGTTTTATTTTTAAGAAAGGGTGTTAACTCATTTTGACATTAAGACCATGGAATCTTACGGTTTTTTTTCTTCAAATATTTGCTATTCTGAACAAAGCAACAATAACAGTTCAAAACACCATTGTCTCCATTGTTTTAAGTATGTTTCAAAGAGGTGTTAAAGGGGAATAACTCAAAACTCTGTCATGATGTATAAGTCTCCCTTTCTTATAAATTCAGTCTGTTTCTCTGAATAGTAAAGGGAAATAACTCAGCAGCATTCAGAAGCAAGAGTTATCCATTCCATTGTACAAAATGGTGATCTGACAGGTAGCAGATTATTACAGTCAAATGAAATTCTTCCAAAAACATTCGGTTGTGAACCACGCCCTTTAGAACAAAGCATTGTTTTTTTTCATACAAGCATTTTTCAGTTATTAAAACAACTGTTTAGGCAGCTGTATTTATAGATACATACATGTAGTATAGATAGAAAGCTATTCTGTAAAGTAATGGAAATGCTACGTACAATTATATAGTGTTGAATTTCTGTCCTTTCACAAAGTATTACACTCTGTTTCCAAATTGGTTTATTGTATCATTGTACTGTTGTATTTCTTGAGTATTTAAAAAAAATTCTATGAAAATAATAGATGTTTATTGTGACTTTCTTTCACATCACTTGTAACCATAGAAACACAGATACCTTACTGTTTTATCAGATCTTTACTAATTTTGCATATCTAGAATGAGACAGATTTTGACAATAGGGACAGAAATTAATTTTAGAATAGAGGCATGGGCATTGCCTTCTGAGTACCAATATGCTGCACTTTCTACATGATGTATAGTGTCCTAGTTTATAGTAACACTTATAAGATGAACCAACTTGGGTAGGGTTGAGCATATTTTATGGGGCTGCTACAGTTTTCAAACTTTGTAATCTGCAATAGTTGACTTAGTTAAAGACCAGTTTATGTTTCTGCCTGAACAAACAACAGTAAGACTGTAAATACGGACAACATTTAGACTGTAAACATAGACAACATTTAGACTGTTAACATGGACAACAGTTAGACTGTTAACATAGACAACAGTTAGACTGTAAACACGGACAACATTTATACTGTTAACATGGACAACATTTAGACTGTTAACATGGACAACAGTTAGACTGTAAACATAGACACCATTTAGACTGTAAACATAGACAACATTTATACTGTAAACATAGACAACAGTTAGACTGTAAACATAGACAACATTTAGACTGTAAACATAGATAACAGTTAGACTGTAAACACGGACAACATTTATACTGTAAACATAGACAACAGTTAGACTGTAAACATAGACAACAGTTAGACTGTAAACATAGACAACAGTTAGACTGTAAACATAGACAACAGTTAGACTGTAAACATAGACAACAGTTAGACTGTAAACACGGACAACATTTAGACTGTAAACATAGACAAAAGTTGGACTGTAAACATGGACAACATTTAGACTGTTAACACAGACAACATTTAGACTGTAAACACGGACAACATTTAGACTGTAAACATGGACAATATTTAGACTGTAAACACGGACAACATTTAGACTATAAACACGGACAACATTTAGACTGTAAACATGGACAATATTTAGACTGTAAACACGGACAACATTTAGACTGTAAACACGGACAACATTTAGACTGTAAACATGGACAATATTTAGACTGTTAACATGGACAAAAGTTAGACTGTAAACATAGACAACAGTTAGACTGTAAACACGGACAACATTTAGACTGTAAACATTTACTATTAGATAATACTCTTTATGTTAGCTCTGAATTAGGTCGCATTTTTGTTCAGTACATATTGACAGAAACAGAAAAGTTCTTTCTAAGATGTATTTAAAATGTATCAGGGTAAAGGGTTAACAGGGTTTGTAGAAAACTTATGCACGTTGTTAAGCTTGTTAAATGGTGCTTAAAAGTGTTACTTTAAACAGTGTGTTTTCAGTGCTTTTATAAAGCTCAGTGGCTCATAGTCAGAAGATATTATTTTCTGTGAAAAGCTATTGCAGCTACATACAAGATATGAGATACAATAGTTTAGCACAAAGCTCTTAATATGAGTTACTGGCCTTTATGCTCTGAGGATCGTGATTTTATAGAATGCTGTGAACTGGCTACATGTACAACTTACCATTACAGGATAAGTTTCATGAAATCATATTCAGTGTCAACTGCATAAAATTTGAATGTGATGAGAAAGCCATTTTCATGATTTAGAACAATAATTATGAATTATTCGGTGCTGCTAAAACTGTTTTTCAGTTATTTATTGACAGTAAGTCATTTTTGTTTGGAAAAGTTATGTTGTCTGACTTTGGGTAGATTTTTTTGGCTTAAATTAAAACAATGAAAACTAAAGAATAGTATTTAAATTAAATTATAGCCTTTGTTTTTAAAACCTGGTTATTGTATCCAGTTCACATAGAATTTATGTATTTAGTATCGCCTGCAGTTTGCTTATAATGTGTGCTCCACCCTTATTAACATTACAGATGTATTTACACACGAGAATACCGAGTTGTTAACACCAATGTCCGAGTATGGTATTGTCTCACCATTATCACCAGGTAGGTTCATAATGAGGCTGGGAATATCATATATTTAGCTTAGGTTCTAAAAATAGTTTTGGGGATTTCTTTGGGTTGTGATATATTTAGTAATGGTTCTTAAGGCAGAATTTGGAAATGGACTTCGAAATGAGAGATGGTCGATTTAGTAATTTTATTCTTATATCACTCTTTTTATATTTCTTTGCCTAGCTGACAAATTGGAGACCATCTCAGGTACTTTTCTGTATTTGAATGTAGAACATGCATAATATTTTGTTTAACTTCGGTTATATTTTAAATTTATCTGTAAATTTGAGTTTTTCTTGATTTCCTTGTGTATCTGCATGGATTTTAAAACTATTGTATTTCCTTTTATGATTTTTACATTATATAAATCATTTCATTAAAAAAAATTACTTCATTTCTGTTTCAAATATCAAGAAAGTGATATATTCACAAACATTTGTATTGAAATTATATTTATGCAGAGAAACATTCTCAAAATGGTATGTTAATTTTGGGTGAAATCAGCTTTGTAATTATGTCATCTTTGTGGCCCAGTGGTATAAGGTTTTAAATTAGGCTGTGACAGGGGTTTCATTTTTGTTTCTTTTTTTCCCTACATACAATTTGATCATTTTCTCTAGGCTTGCACAGGTTGTAAAGGTTTTAACATAAGGTTTGAATAAAAAAAAGTTAAGCCTTAATACTATTTTTGCCAAACAGACTTCGGGGCAATTTCAGATTGGCTAGCTTTGAAATGGTGACAGTATTTTAATGTTTCTTGCACACTTTTGCATGATTTCTTAGAAATTGCTTTGATGAATCATTACAGATATTAAGAGGTTAATCATTTATCTACAACGAAAAAGTAGACACTTAATTGAGAGGTGAATGTGAAAAAGATCTAGGAGCTTTTAAGCAGATGGCATTTTTTTCACATTCATTTGTCATAATGTGTTTGCATCAATAGTACATGCATGCATATTTAGCTTATGCAGATACAAATCTGTGCACACAATAGCATCTTCTATCTAAATGGGGTCTCTGTATTTGAATATTGAAAAACATGTTCACCCAAAGACATGGCACTTATAGTCTTCTGTTCTCTTATCAGGGCTGAACATATGATTGGAAACAGAAGTGTTACTGTTAAATTGTTTGGGGATGGGGTTGGAGGAAGGGGTTGAAGGGAAGTAAAGGTACTTAAACCTTGAGTAATACCTATGGGTCAGATGGCTCATGGATGTTTCTTTTGATTAAAGTTCAAAAAAAAATTTTCTGGCATGTATAAATAAGCAATTTTTGCATTCAAGGAAAGTAGGGTCAGAATATAGTAAGATGTTTAAAGTAAGTGTTCACTGACTTCTTCTATGTAAAAACTTTTCTGGGGTAAAATACTTACAAAATTTTGATACCATAGTTCAGTCTTCAAATTGAAATATTGCATATTATAAAATTTTAACTACTTCTGCACAAAATATTCACAGATATTTAATCATTCTTGTTCACTGTTTAGTCTGAAATACGTATCTGCATTTATGTAAAAAACATTTTTACACACGAAAAACATGTTTCAACAGTTAAAAGCTTTCTGAAATGAAACAAAAAGATTTTAAGTTAAGTGAACCAGTGAAATGTATGTTTATGTATGTGTGCAGCTGTAAGGGCTTTTAATTTGACATGAAGTAATTTCATTAAAATCTTCATTTCAGATGAAGTATCATTTGAGCATCGTGAAGTAACTGTTCTACCAAACCGAGTCTTTGAGAATTTCTACAACTGTCTTGAGGAAGTTGGAAAGTAAGTCCATTCAAGTATCTCCTAGTACTTAATAAATGTTTAATATCACAAATAATTAATGGGGACAGATACCAGAGCAGTGGAAAAAATATGCCAGACATCTACCGGGTACATGTGCATTATTTATGACTAGAAGTAAGGTATGTTATTTTCTCACAAGCTCATTTTTAGAACTAAAAGAGAAAAGGTTTAAGGTGCTTTTGAATAAAGAGGCAGATTGAACCTTTTAGTTATCTTCCTTGAGTTTCAGAATTAGTAGTAGGACCTTTGAATTATCACTCTTTAGTTTCGGAATTAGTAGCTGGAACCTTTGAGTAATCACTCTAGTTTCGGAATTAGTAGCTGGAACCTTTGAGTAATCACTCTAGTTTCGGAATTAGTAGCTGGAACCTTTGAGTAATCACTCTAGTTTCAAAATTAGTAGCTTGAACCTTTGAGTAATCACTCTTTAGTTTCGGAATTAGTAGCTGGAACCTTTGAGTAATCACTCTAGTTTCGGAATTAGTAGCTGGAACCTTTGAGTAATCACTCTAGTTTCGGAATTAGTAGCTGGAACCTTTGAGTAATCACTCTAGTTTCAAAATTAGTAGCTTGAACCTTTGAGTAATCACTCTTTAGTTTTTGAATTAGTAGCTGGAACCTTTGAGTTATCACTCTAGTTTCAAAATTAGTAGCTTGAACCTTTGAGTAATAACTCTTTAGTTTTTGAATTAGTAGCTGGAACCTTTGAGTTATCACTCATTAGTTTTGGAATTAGTAGCTGGAACCTTTGAGTAATCACTCTAGTTTCAAAATTAGTAGCTGGAACCTTTGAGTAATCACTTTAGTTTCAAAATTAGTAGCTTGAACCTTTGAGTTATCACTCTAGTTTCAAAATTAGTAGCTGGAACCTTTGAGTAATCACTCTAGTTTCAAAGTTAGTAGCTTGAACCTTTGAGTAATCACTCTAGTTTCAAAATTAGTAGCTGGAACCTTTGAGTAATCACTTTAGTTTTTGAATTAGTAGCTGGAACCTTTGAGTTATCACTCATTAGTTTTGGAATCAGTAGCTAGAACCTTTGAGTTATCACTTTTTAGTTTCAGAATTAGTTACTCTAAGAGAAAGTAAAGTTAAGTTATTTTTTATGTTAAGTAACAAAGATGGAAGGAAGATATTATAGTTTTTAGTCATAGGTCTGATCATAACTTTGCAGAGGAAAATTTGGCAGTGTCTACAAATGTGAGGACAAATCTACAGGAAAGATCTGGGCAGCAAAAGTTTTAAAATGTCGAGAAACTGAGAAGAAAAAGATACATCTAGAAGTTGAGATCATGAATAAATTGAAACATCCAAAAATACTCATGTTGTGGGACGTATTTGAAGCCCCGAGAAAAATGATCCTAGTCATGGAGTAGTAAGTTGATGATTATGAAATTATAAAATCTAGCTGGGCTGTGATAATATGTGTATTAAATGATGGTTACAAGTTGAGATTCTTAGTCATAAGATTGCAAGCCTATAATCATGGTTCAATGAAGGTTTTCTTTTTTATTGTTAGACTATACAAGTAAGTAGGACTTTAACTCGGGACTTTTTTCACTAGGTTCACTCTTTTATTTCTCTTGTACATTTGGCATTCCATAGTGAGAGTGAATACACTACTGACTTTTTGGTGAAAAAAAAGTTGTTTCCTTTGCAAGTTCCAATATGAAGTGATAGATTGAATTGATGATTTGCAGTCGATATATACATGTACTGCACAGTTCATAAATTATATAACATAACCATTATGTATTAGTTACTGTTAGCAGATGAACAGTACATGTACACAAATTTTGTTTGAAGATGTATAACTCCCCTGTCATAATCTTGAAACAACTTTAATCTGTTTTAACGTATGTAATAATTCTTTTGTTTGATCTGCTTTCAGCATTGGTGGTGGGGAGTTATTTGAACGTGTTATTGATGATGATTTTGAGCTTACTGAGAGAGACTGTATCCAGTTTATGAGACAGATCTGTGATGCAGTCCACTACATGCACAGTCGAAACATTCTACATCTTGATTTAAAACCTGAGAACATCTTGTGTATCAAAAATGAAAGCAACAAAATCAAAATTATTGACTTTGGATTAGCCAGGTAATTTAATTTTGTTCATAGATTAAAAAATATGTTATATATGATATGTAACTCTTGTTAGCCTATCAAAGTTAAGTCCCTTTGAATATGTTAAGTAAATGGCAAGACATCTTGTTGTAAAGCTGATCAGATTGAAGCGAACATTTTTACATAGCTTGCACAGTAATTTCTAGAACTTGACATTTTCTGTTCGATTTCAGGTATTATACGAAAGGGGAAAGTGTACGGGTTCTGTTTGGAACACCAGAGTTTATAGCTCCAGAAGTTGTGAATTATGATGAGATTGGTTTTACAACAGACATGTGGAGTATTGGAGTCGTCTGCTATGTACTGTAAGTATTTAGAGATATGCAGTGAAAAAACACACATCTGGATACAAACTGTTAAACTGTTGCAAACATTTGAAATCCTTGTATTCTAGATGTATTTGATTAAGTTTGTGACAGTAACATATTTTTTAAAATTTATATTTGTTGCAATTCTATTCCATTATAAAGTTATAAGTTATTATATAAGCGTTATAACTTTTCTGACATTATGGGACTTAAATCATTTTACACTTCTACTGACAGAACCAGTCTGTTTGTGGTTTTAACATGACTACTTTGAAAAATGTATGATATAATATCCCTTTCTTTTACCAGTTATTTGAAAACTTTATTTCAGCATAGTTGTTCCCCTTTATAAAGCTCTCTAACTTCAGTATACTTAAATTTCAGTCTGACAGGATTATCCCCCTTCATGGGTGACACAGATGCAGAGACACTGTCGAATGTTACGCATGGAGAATTTGATTTTGATGAGGAAGAATTTGATAATGTCTCAAATGACGGGAAAGACTTCATTGAGAAATTGCTGGTTAAAAACAAGAAGTAAATATAAATTTTCATTTTTTTGTACACTTATATTTGCAAATACTCTGGTTGATATAAATAAGGTTTGTAAGATTCAAATAGTAATATAGTCAGCTCAAAGATTGTCTTCAGTCGGTGATAATGGCAATTTTTGCAGTCCAGTTCCTGACTGTTTATAATGTATTTTTAATGTCTTGATATATTCATTTACCAAGTGTCTAAACATGTGCTAAAAAGGTTTTTAGTACTTTCAAATGTATTTAGTTTACCCTTTTCATTCTCTGTTATTGTTGAAAATGGATGTGTCCAATATGAAATTTTATATGGTCAGGTTTATTTTAAAATAATATTTCTTGTACTTTCCAGACGCAGACTAACCAGTCTACAAGCACTTGAACACCCTTGGCTTGCTAACGATGCTGCACGGCTGAAAAACCACAGAATTAATACAAAAAATTTGAAGAAGTTCATGGCCCGTAGAAAATGGCAGGTATGTATAGTGTCCCAACCGACTGTGTGTTAACCGTCATATTCTATAGCACTTTGCTAGTATATTTGCACAGCTTAGATTATTTTCTTTCACATGGTTAAAAGATAAAAAGATTGTAATCTACCACTGATTTGTTAATTGTCCCTCCAACTTGCAAAAAAACAGATTTGTCTAACAGTTTTTTAAAACATTCTTAATTTAATTTCATTAGAATTTTAATACTTGAAATAAAATTACTTCAAATTTACTTTCTGGTAATTCTTAAATTAAATATGATACATATGCAACTTAAATCTTTTATAATGTCGGAAAGTACATTTGTTCATACACGTTTTTAGATATTTGTGCAGTAAATAATTACAGAACAATTTTGGAACTGTAGAGAAACCAGTTTTGAGGAAAAGCTTGTTCATGCTACAGAGAATTGAGCATATGGTAGTAGGGTCAACATTTATCATAAGAGGCCTAGATGTTAAGATTGCTGTGTGATATAGCTAGTCTTTTATGGATATGGATTGTGGCTTTTCATGCTATTTTGGTGATGGTTTGAAATTTTTTATCCCGCAGAAAACTGGCAATGCTATCCGTGCTTTGGGCCGTATGAGGAATTCACTTCAAAAATTAATGAAGCCTGGTAATGGCACTGATGATAGTGTGTCGTCTGCTTCTGGTGCAGGGCCATCTAGTTCAGGTAGTAGCTTATCCTCAATGGGCTCACAAAACACCATCACTGATGTCATAAATGCTTCCAATCCATTAAAGGTAAACACTGAAGATGACAACTCTTTCACCAATCAGAATGGTGGAAAATTTGAATCAACCAATCAGACTCAAGGATTTAAAACTAGTCAAAGTAATGGCAGGTTATATCCTGTCAATGAATTTCAGGAAAGGAATTCAGGTGTCAAAGGACTTGGTGTTGATATTAACTTAAATGTGACTACCGATAAGAAATCTGCCTTTGTTAATTCTAATCAGACAGGAATCACAGTGAATACACAGAGTCCTGCAAAACTGTGTCAGGAAAGCAAAAGTGATAGGTCATCAATGGAGAATGGTCGAGAAGATTCTGGAATGGAACATCTGAAGTTTACAAAAAAAATGGTAGACTCAAAAGCATTCCCCGGAGATGTTGTAAGATTTGACGTAGCATTTACTGCAAGCAAAAACACAAAAGTATTATGGTATTTTGAGGATGAATTATTAGTTCTAGATGAGCATCACTGTGTTCAGGAATCACAAGGAGTTTGTTCATTAATTATTAAGGATGTTTGCGAAGACGATGACGGGGAATATATCTGCAAAATTTCAAATAACAGACATGAAGAATCTTGCTCGGCAGAACTGATTGTATATGGTGCATTATGAGTGATACCATCTTGCTTGTTGTATGGATATATGTGCCATTGTTAAGAATAAGTAAATCTTATTTTCGAATTCGCTACTTTGATCATGTGATCAGTTTAGCTTGAGTTCATATGTTTCATCTTCACTAACATCTAGCAATAACTTTCTGAAATGTCTTTGTTTCAGAGAAGTTTGTCACTCGAAACCATTCACATGAAAAGTTATCATGAGAGTGCTATTGAGGTATTTAAACATTTGGTTCTTCTCTTTTTGCCAACAGTGGGTGTGTACAGATCCAGTCTAATTGGATCCACCTCACATCAGAAGTCAACCAATCAAATATCAGTCCAGTCTCTACTGTTTGACTGATACATTACGAACCAATCAAATTTCAGTCCAGTTTTTCAACTGTTGACTGATTAAACATATCAACCAATCAAAATTCAGTCCAGTCTATACTGTTGACTGATACATGACAACCAATCAAAATGCGACAAACACGAATTGTGACCTTTATAACCTTAGCTCAATGCCTCTTAGACAGTAGTAATTAGCTTTCAATATGACAACAACATTAAAGTGTCATGAAGCAACATTATGTTTTTTAAATGCTCTTGAAAAAAATAATTGCAGATCAGTTTTAAGAATATAGCATCTTTATCTAATATGAATGTGTCACATCTGTCTATTCATTGTAATAAACAAATTTTAACACTAAAATTCAAAATGTTAAAACTTTAATGTTTGTTATCGTATCTAAGTTTGTGTACAGTGTATGATTAAATGAAAAAATTGTATTTCTCTCTGACATGCTTGCTAAATCAACATTTTTCTTGGATTCTTACTTGGCCAGACATGTATTTGTTACTTAGAAATTGCCTGCATTTAGACTTCCCTGGTTTCAGATATATGTATGCTTGTAAGAATCCATTTTTCGTAAAGTTTTTCGACCCTCTGACAACCCTGACAAGCATGGCAAAGACAAATGAATTCAGCTGGTCAAAATGTGCAATTTTTTGTTATATTAATATTTTGTAGATATTTTATACTTTTTTCTCTTGAAACTGTTGTTAAGGTAATTGTAATATCCTGAGGAATCTTGTAAAGGTAGTTGTAGATATATTCAGAAATATTTTACAAGATTATTTTTCATACTGATTTTATCTTTTTAGGTATAAATGTATATAATGTAACCACTCTATTTATTAAAATTGTTAATACTTTTAAGGTAAAACATCCAGCATTGTATTTATACAATAAATGACAGGTTCTTGTGATATTTTAATTCAAGTATTACATGAGAATTCGTGTACCATGTATTTAGTATTACAGGTGATACTAATTTTAATTGTTATACAATTTTGTAGATATTTACAATGTATTCAAAATGTTAAATGATATAACAGCTACATACACTGTACTTGAACTTTGACCCTAATAAATGTAGATAAAAATCTTGGTGTCTTTATTTTTATTTCTTTTTTTCTTTATTTTTTTCTTTTAGTTCTTCACTTTGGCCTTAGTATTTGCCACCTCCCCCAAAGTAAAATACCCTCCCATGTCTCATCCTGCTTGAGGGAGTACTCAGCTCGGCCAACAGAAATTTAGCATTTTATAGCCCAAGCTTATGTCATTGTAATGCCATTTAACCATCACAGTATGACCTTATCAAATTTATTGACTGATTTCTAAGAAGGCGGTGTGGATACCTGTTCTGTTTGTGATAATGTTGATATGTTGCTCTCCCAAAAAGTCTCAAGGGCATGACAACATCTTGGTTTAATCATAGTTCAATACTTTATTACGGCTTTACGTGTGGCAACTGGAGGAAGTCGATTGTTTAATATTGCAGTAACATTACATTCATTAACTGATGATCAGCCATTTAACTGGTATGAAGTCAAGATATAGAAAAAGCTAGGTACCACAATATGGTAAAAAAGGATAATTCTAAGGATTCCAAATCCGGATATGAAAAAGGAAGTATCCTCAACATAACTGTAGATGCTTTTATCCCATACATAGTCTTTAAATGGTTTGAAATCTCAAATTCAGCTGAAAATAAAAATCACCAAATTTTTCAAATCCACTCATGAAAAACTATCGAGCCAAAACCTAAGCCGCCTGAATTACCGTTTTACATACATGTATTATTTCATGATCCTTTGTACTCCAATGAAATGAAAAATCTAATTGATATTATAAATGTGTCACTGTATTTGTAGGTAAAGCTAGCAGATTATTTGGGCCGGCGACAATGTTGTAATGGTTGGGGTAGATGATTCTACCTTCTGGACCGCCAAAAAGGCTGTAAAAAGTAATAATATATCATAGATATATTTATTCTCACAACATTGTAGGACTGTAGTACAGTCTGTAACGATGGCAAGTGCAATGAATGATAACAAATAATGAAAACAGCATGTAAAACAATACATAATTTGGTGACTTGAAAATGTTTCCTTTCACAACAGAAATATGATATAATTTACAAAAATACATTTAAATCATCATTATATATTTAGAGTACAAAGTTTTGTGAAAGTCGAAAATCTGAAACCCTGGCAAATGTTTTACCTTTAGAAATAACTAAACCCAATGCTCTAGATACAGACATAGCCACATATTTGCTGTCTCATTATAGTCTAAAATTCATTTACAAGTACACCAACATATCGATAATAATGTACAATTTCGAAAGGTTAGCCATCAATATGAAAAACGTGTTCAGTTTTCAAAGCATTTTTTGGTCTAAAATGAACAATCTTTGATTTTTGACAATTAGTATGCATCTTATGTTGTGAACACCATACAGATAAAGAATCTAGTAATATTTGGAGGTCATAAAAATTATGCAGTTTCTGCAAATAAAACAACATCATCTGCAAATAACAGAATACAAACGTTTTGATCATCTAGGCCAATACCAACTCTAAAGTATTTAGAAAGGATACCAAATCATTTACTAGTATGTATAGGTTAAAAAGAACAGGGGAGAACGGACAACCCTGCTTCAAGCCACATCTGACGTCAAACCAATCGGTTCAACCATTAACCCTAAAACAACACTTTACATCACTATATAAAAATATTATAGCCTGAACCGAGCGGTTCTGTAGTCCATTAATCTTTAACTTCTCAAACAACGTAACTACTCTTGATTGTGTCGTACGCTTTAAAATACGACAGCCTATAAAGGCTGTAAATGTGGATAATTTCTTATCAATGACATAATCAGTGACGTCATTAAAAAGTCACAGTATCTCAAACGATACACTGATATTCATTTAGAAATTTTAGACACATGAAAGGTCATGATATCTAAAATGAAATAATAAAATACTGATACGGAATACAGAAGTCATAAAAAGTCTTGGTATTCACGGAAATAATATTAAATGTGTATTTATGAATAAACTTGAAAAACTAGGAAAACAATCAGTAATGCAAGACTATGTCAGTGAAAAGTCTTTGTCTCTAAAATGCAGTCAGGAATAAACACCAGATATTCAAATTATAGTATTAAAATGTGGTATGTCATATTTATTCATGAAGAAAAAAATCTTGCTATATAAAATAATGTCCTAGGCGAAGTAGAAAACTCTTATTACCCAAAACAAATAAATAAAAATTAAAAAAAAACGCAAAAAGCAATTATTTACTGTAGTCCTGAAAGGTCTGGATATAGCAACTGAAGAAAAAAACCTAATAAGTCACTATAAACAAAGATGGTCATGCAGAAGCCTGGGTGCAAAAATATACAAATGTACTTTTTAGCTCACCTGAGCACAAAGTGCTCAGGGTGAGCTTTTCTGATCGGTCTTTGTCCGTCGTCCGTCAGTCCGTCCGTCCGTCCGTCCGTCGTCAACTTTTCATTCAAATGACATCTCCTCTGAAACCAATGGGGCAAATTTAGTGAAACTTGCCTGGGATGTTCCTTGCATGAAGCTCTACCAAGATTGTTCAAATGGTTCTGGTCCATTGCATTTCTGGTTCACTGGAGCTAAAAATAGATTTTATAAGTTGGATCTTTAAAAATCTTCTTGTCAGAAACTGTAAGTTATAGAGCTTAGATATTTTGTGTGTAGCATTGTCTAGTGGACCTCTACCAAGTTTGTTCAAATTATGTCCCTGGGGTCAAAACTGACCCCACCCCAGGGGTCAGTTGATTTTACATAGAGTTATATAGGGAAAACTTGAAAATCTTCTTGTCAGAAACAAGAAGGCCTAGAGTTAAGATATTTGGTATGTAGCATTGTCTAGTGAACCTCTACAAAGTTTGTTCAAATCATGGCCTCTGGGTCAAAAATGGCTCCGCCCCGGGGGTCACTTGTTTTACATAGAGTTACATAGGAAAATCTTAAAAAATCTTCTTATCAGAAACCGTAAGACATAGAGCTTAGATATTTGGTGTGTAGCATTGTCTAGTGGACCTCTAATAAGTTTGTTCAAATCAAAGCTTCTGGGTCAAAAATAGCCCCGCCCCAGGGGTAACTTGTTTTACATAGAGTTATATAGGAAAATCTTAAAAAATCTTCTCGTCAGAAACTGTAAGGCATAGGGCTTAGATATTTGGTGTGTAGCATTGTCTAGTTGACCTCTACCAAGTTTGTTCAAATCATGGCCTCTGGGTCAAAAATGGCCCCGCCCCAGGGGTCACTTGTTTTACATAGAGTTATATAGTAAAATCTTAAAAAATCTTCTTGTCAGAAACTGTAAGGCATAGGGCTTAGATATTTGGTGTGCAGCATTATCTAATGGACCTCTCTCAAGTTTGTTCAAATCATGGCCCCTTGGTCAAAATAGGCCCTGCCCTAGGGGTCACATGTTTTACATAGAATTATATAGGAAAAACTTGAAAAATCTTCTTGTCAGAAACCACAAGTCCTAGAGTTAAGATATTTGGTATGCAGCATTGTCTAGTGGACCTCTACCAAGTTTGTTAGAAAATTGTCCCTGGGGTCACTATTGGCCCCGCCCGAGGGGTCACAAGTTTTAAATAACAATATAGAAGAAAATCTTTAAAAATCTTCTTGTCTGAAACCACAAAGCCTAGAATTTTAAAATTTTGCACGAAGCAAGCTTTACCAAGCTTATTCAAATTATTAGATCAGGTTAAAGGTCACTGAGGCTAAAAGTAGATTTATCTACTGTACCTCATAGAGCCTTCATTTATAGACCAATATCTTTGATATTCAGTATAGAGGTTCCTTGCATGGACCTCTACCCATACGTAGGGTTTGAGGTCACTGGGTCAAGGTCAAGGTCACCATAACTTATAATAGATATTTCTACTTTCTGTCATAGAGCCTTTATTTATTGACCGATATTTTACATATTTGGTTTGTAGGCACTTACATATTTCCAATTAAAAAATGAAATACTGCTTAACAGCAAACCTACAGCCAAAGTACTCAGGTGAGCGATCCAGGGCCATCATGGCCCTCTTGTTGATATAGCCATGCAAAAGTCAAGATACATCAACTCAAGTCATGGAAAATTGTAGTCAAATGTAGTCAGGTAGAAGTCTGAGTGCAATTTGCTGTCATGAAAGAAATGTATTATACAAATGTAGCCATGCAAAAGACAAGATACATCAACGAAAGTCATGGAAAATTGTAGTCAAATGTAGTCAGGTAGAAGTCTGAGTGCAATTTGCTGTCATGAAAGAAATGTATTATACAAATGTAGCCATGCAAAAGTCAAGATACATCAACTGAAGTCATGGAAAATTGTAGTCAAATGTAGTCAGGTAGAAGTCTGAGTGCAATTTGCCGTCATAAAAAATGTATTATACAAATGTAGCCATGCAAAAGTCAAGATACATCAATTAAAGTCATGGAAAATTGTAGTCAAATGTAGCCGTGCAAATGTAGTCATTCAGAAGTCTGGGCGCAAACTGACGTCATGAAAAAATGTATGTATAAATATAGCTATGCAAAATTCAATATACATCAATTGAAATCATGGAAATTTTTTATTCAAACGTAGTCATGCAGAAGTCTGGGTGCAAACTTGAGTCATGAAAAAATATACATAAATATAGCCATGTAAGTGTCAAGATACTGTACATCAATTGAAGTCATGGAAACAGTAAAAATGTACTTTTGATGTAGCCATGAAAAAGTAAAGATACATCAATTAAAGTCATGGAAAATTGTACTCAAATGTAGTCAGAAGTCTGAGTGCAATTTGCCGTCATGACAAAATGTATGATATGAATGTAGCCATGCAAAAGTCAAGGCACATCAATTAAAGTCATTGAAAATTGTATTTAAATGTAGCCATGCAGAAATCTGGGTGCAAATTGACGTCAAGAAAAATATATACAAATGTAGCCATGTATAAGTCAAGATACATCAGCTGAAGTCATGAAAAAAGTTATATGCAATTGCAGTTTACCAAAAGTCTGGACATGTGTCAACTAAAATCATGGAAAAAATGTCAAAATGATCATGAAAACATGAAAAAAACATGTATGTTTTGTCTTTACAAGTGAAACTGGATCTTTTAAACAAATCATGAAAAAATGTCTAAACTAAAATAAAGTCATTATCAAAATTATTTGCACTATGATGCAATACAATGAAAAAAAAGTCATAGAACATCATGAAAACTTCTGGCAATCTCATCAAAGTTAAAAGAAAAACAATAACCGATATTTAAACTGACATATGAAAACAAAATCTTGATTTAGCAAATAAAGTCATTTAAATCTGATATTCCGAATGAATTGAAATCAGTACCCAAAAGTACAGCCATAGACATTCGTTTTCAGTAATGATGTCATGAAAAAGTACTGATGTCTCGAGTGATCGAAGTCAGGAAAATAACTTATATTCGAAAAATAGCCCTGAGAAAGTCTTGATTTTTCATTGAATCATGAAACAAGAGGGCCAATGGTCCTAAAGCGCTCACCTGGGTTCTAAGATGAAAGAAATTTTTATGAATGTAATGAAGCTTATCACAGAAATGGACCAATGCAATTTCATTGCCATAGCTCCAAAAACAAAAAGTAGGTCAGTAGGTCAAAATATAGGTCATGAGACGACATTTTTGAAATCGAAACGAAAAGCTGTACATACAGTCCAAATTTTATTGCCGTAGTTTTAAAACAAAAAATAGGTCAGTAGGTCAAAAATATAGGTCATGATATGACGTTTTTGAAATCGGAACAAAAAACTGTACACATGGTCCAAATTTCATTGTCATAGCTTCAAAAACAAAAAGTAGGTCAGTAGGTCAAAAATATCGGTCATGCGATAACATTTTTTAAATCGAAACGAAAAACTGTGCACATGGCCCAATTTCATTGCTGTAGCTAAAAAAAAACAAAAAAGTAGGTCAGTAGGTCAAAAATATAGGTCATGTGATGACATTTTTGAAATCGAAACGAAAAACTGTGCAAATGGTCCAAATTTCATTGCTGTAGCTAAAAAACAAAAAAGTAGGTCAGTAGGTCAAAAATATAGGTCAAGGAATAATGTTTTTGAAATCATCTTGAAAATTGTACAAACGGTCCAAATTTTATTGCCATAGCGAAAAACTTAAAAAATGAGAAAAAAAATTTTGGGTGGCGGGGGGGAGTGACCCCCAGGGGAGGGGTGATGACCCCACTGTTGTCACAGTGTATATTACCAAATATCTAAGCTCCATCCTTGCAGTTTGTGACAAGAAGATTTTTAAAGTTATTTGCTATGTAAAACACATGACCCCTTGGGCGGGGCCAGTTTTGACCCAGGGGCCATGATTTGAACAATCTTGGTAGAGGTCTACTAGACAATGCTCAACACCAAATATCTAAGTTCCATGCCTTGTAGTTTCTTACAAGAAGACTTTTAAAGTTTTCCTTATATAACTCTATGTAAATCAAGTAAGCCCTGGGCGGGGTCAGTTCTGACCCCAGGGTCATAATTTGAACAATCTTTGTAGAGGTCCACTAGATGATGCCTCATACCAAATATCTAAGCTCCAGGCCTTGCAGTTTCTGACAAGAAGATTTTAAAAGATTTTACTATATAACTCTTTGTAAAACATGTGACCCCTGGGGCGGAGCCAATTTTGACCCAGGGGCCATGATTTGAACAATCTTGGTAGAGGTCTACCAGACAATGCTCAACACCAAATATCTAAGCCCCATGCCTTGCGGTTTCTGACAAGAAGATTTTTAAAGTTTTCCCTATATAACTCTATGTAAATCAAGTGACCCCCAGGGCGGGGCCAGTTCTGACCCCAGGGTCATAATTTGAACAATCTTGGTAGAGGTCCACTAGATGATGCCTCATACTAAATTTCTAAGCTCCAGGCCTTGTGGTTTCAGACAAGAAGATTTTCAAAGTTTTTCCTTTAAGTTGCCATAGCAACCAGAGTTCTGCATGGAATTGAATTCTTTGAACAACTTTGGAAGAGCTTCATGCAAGGAACATCCCATGCAAGTTTCATTGAATTTGGCCCAGTGTTTAGAGGAGATGTCGTTTGAATGAAATTGTTGACGCCTCACGACGCACGACGCACACCGGACATTGGGGTATGACAAAACTCACTCTGGCACTTTGTGTCAAATTAAATTAAATAGTTTCATTCTTTAAAGTGCAAAATACAGCCATGAGCAAGTCTTAGTATCTTACAGATATTACAGAAAATAGTAAAAATATTTCAACGTTTCAAATTCTATTTTTTTTAACAAAGTGATCAAGAGTAACGAACATGTCTTTTTAAATCAAATAAAGTCATAAAGAACCTAATATGAACAATCATGAGAAGAAATTAACCGTCACGTAAAAAAAACGATTGAGCTAATCAATGAAAAAAAAAACAACTGACAATTCCCAAAATTAAGTCATAAAGAACCTTATATGAACTATCATATGAAGAAATTAACCGTCACGCATAAAAAACGATCGAGCTAAGCAATGAAAAATAAACAAACTGACAATTCCCAAAATTAAGTCATAAAGAACCTAATATGAACTATCATGTGAAGAAATTAACTGTCACGTAAAAAAAACGATTGAGCTAATCAATGAAAAAAAAAACAACTGACAATTCCCAAAATTAAGTCATAAAGAACCTTATATGAACTATCATATGAAGAAATTAACCGTCACGCATAAAAAACGATCGAGCTAAGCAATGAAAAATAAACAAACTGACAATTCCCAAAATTAAGTCATAAAGAACCTAATATGAACTATCATGTAAAGAAATTAACCGTCACATAAAAAAACGATGGAGCTAAGCATTGAAAAATAAACTGACAATTCCCATAATAAAGTCATAAAGAACCTAATATGAACTATCATGTGAAGAAATTAACCGTCACGTAAAAAAACACGATCGAGCTAAGCAATGGAAAATAAACAAACTGACAATTCCCAAAATAAAGTCATAAAGAACCTAATATGAACTATCATGTGAAGAAATTAACTGTCACGTAAAAAAAAAACGATCGAGCTAAGCAATGAAAAATAAACAAACTGAAAATTCCCAAAATAAAGTCATAAAAAGATATAGTTCATATGGAGTAACTTAAAGGCCTTAAGGAGGTCACACGAAATTCTCGGTATCGAAAAGTTGGATACGAAATCATAAAAAGTCCTGATATGCAATTGTAACTTGAATAACGAAATATCTAAGCATGAAACAGTACAAAATAAAAACATCACATTTTGCAAATTTTTTAAATTTTTTAGTAATGAATGAGGTCATGAAAAAATGATTTGCAGCCATGAGCATGCTTTGTAATTTGCAATGAAGTCAGGCAGAATCTGATATTAAGTGTGTCATGAACAAGTCTAGAAATATGAAAAATAAACGATATACATTAGTTTGTGATGAAAAATAAATACTATATATATCCACTGTAGTGTTAAAAAAATCTTCAAAATCATAACAAGATTATTTCATCAAATGCATTTGTTGGAGATGAATTGACAACATATAATCCCTTTCATTCGCAGAAACAATATTTGTATTTTTTTTTTCAAATACAAGCAGACTAGATATTACACATAAAGTCTGTTAAATCTAACATTCAATGATGCTTGTAGGAAACGCTCGCCCCAATCTGAAACATAGGTAAGGAATCGTGCAGTTACCATGGCAACCACTTAGATTGTTTTGAATACTTCAATCAAGTGTTTTACGTCACCGTCTATACTTGTGTTTTTCCGTTCATGCACTTATTGTATATTTTAGCACATTTCCGGATTCTTTTAAAATCTTTTGCTCTTTCAGTCTAAATGAAAATGTAAACAGACTATTACAGACTATTCTATAATACAAAAAGAAATATGGTTAAGTTTCACTTGTATTTTGGAATATTCTTTCTGCCGGCTATAACAGCAGTGGAAATTTTAGACGTGAAACTTACACAAAGAGAAAAGGGTAAGTGGTTTGAATGTATGTCTCGTGTATATATGTGTGGTTTAAATGTATGTCTCGTGTATATATGTGGTTTATACACTGTCTTTACATAAGAGGTGTAAATTGCGTCTATTTATTTTCTTTGTTAACATAATTTTCCTCTGGTGCAGGGACCGTATATTAGTAAGTCCCAGTCTGGTGTAAGATAATTTTGATACGATAAATCGCCATACTGAATCATACTTTCATTTGAAAAAGAAGTTATACAGTTAAATCAGAGACATATGTATATTGTGTCTCTGGTTAAATTAATCTTTCCTAAAAAATTCTAAAGTTATGTTGTAGGATAAATTTAACGTATCTGTAAATCTATATTATAATGATATGATATACATCTTGGTTAAAGAAACGATGGGACTTCTTATTTGATGGTCATGAGTTTGAAACCATAGAGCCCCGTCATAATGTGGCGCGGCAGTTTAATCGCTTTGAACCAATGATATATTGCTCTGAAATGTTAGGTTCTACGTTCCAAGATAATACTTGGTCTATAAACGTACGAAGGTTCCAACATAAGGAACGTTTACATTTACGAGAAGTGTTCAATGCAACAACAAGCCATAAGAATAAAACTAATTAAGACAACTTCTCGACTATTCTTATTAGCACGAGGCACGTGACTATTAGTTAGGAGAACAGTCTATCTTTAAACCAATTATAACGATCATTTAATACTAGTATTCTGTTACGTTGATTTTGCGGTTTTCGCAGTTTTGTAGCAACTTAAGTTTGCAGCATTCATTTAGGCTACACTAATATGTGGAGAGGTATTAAATGTCTAGTCAAGCTGACTTGCGTCGTTAAGTATATTATTGTATTTATTCACAGAATGTTACGGCTCAAACATGGGTTTCAGTTTTTCTGGAACACACGAGTATCATTACGAGGCTCTGCGCAGACGATATGCCGGATGTACTCATGTCCAAGGTAACCTTGAGGTCACGAATCTTAACAACGGCAATGTGACCTATGACCTCAGCTTTCTATCTTCAATAAAAGTCGTTACCGGGTACGTTCTGCTTGGCTTGTTGAATGTTGAGACGGTACCATTGACAAGCCTGCGATTGATACGGTAGGTATAGTCTCTTACGCATCCATTTCTTTCTTTTAACCATGAAACTTTAGCAGCTTTTCGAGATATTTTGTTTAGAACAACTATGATATCTAAAACTGTATATTTATTGCCAAAGCGAAAGGTCAACAGAATTTCATATTCGTTTCCATACACTCTCACACTTTCTTTCTACAACGTTTCTGTAAGGAAATATGTAAACAGCGTCCAGTAATTGACCTTTTACTATTAATTTGCAAGTGCTGATCACACCTTAAAACTCGGATACGAGAGATACGGTCTAGTGGTGGCATTGACCTCTGAAGGGACGCCCACTCCCGACAACCCCACACCGGGGCTTAAAGAATTACAGATGCCAAATCTTAGAGGTACGTGTCAATTCGAAAACAAAATAAATAAAATTGATAAATTTGGTTTTTCTTAGAACTATAAATGTTAAGGTTCAGCTTACTGTGAGCGATTGTTCTGAAACAGCCAATTCTGTATTTAGTAAACAACCTAACTTGTTGCCTTAGAAAGATATGATAAATGTATAAATCGTTCTATGTTAAGACTCTGATCGTTCATAAATATCTGATCTTTTATCTCAGAAATGACACACCTGAGAAATAGGGTGACGTCTGTCGTTAGACTAAATTGATCCTTGCAGTTTCCACTGGACCCGGTCCGTCTTTATGTCTTTCGCTAATTTATATGGAAGGGGATATCCGCCACTGTATGTCTACTGCTAAATTACAATTTTATGTAATTTACTTTCATATGCGTCCTACTTATTGACAACTTCATTAAAGTTGCATATATTCTACTTATCAGTAATTTTTTTTTCGTGTTTCCTATTGCTATTGTTACAATTCATTCCGATATTCAACTAATTCTTATTTGCACATTTAGAGTCCGTGGTTTAACATTTTTTGTACCGTTGTGATCTTGAAATGTTTATCTGTAAAATTATAGACTGAAAACTATGTATTTGTAAATTCATTTGACTTTGTTGCTATTGAATGTGACAAGTAGTTAACAACTACTTAAGTCTTTTATGTTTCTTAATTTGAATGTATCGGCGTTTTATTCAACATCATTCTTGTTTGCTGCCACATGGCTGTTGTTTCAATTGAATATTCCAGAAGGTAATCATTAACAACATGAATGATAGTAAAATATGTTTAAACTTCAGAAAAAGAGGTATTTAAACATGATGCATAAACTTAGTATAATCGTCAATCGGTTGTTAAAAGCATCATGTTAATGCAAACTTCGTAGGGAACCAGTAAAGAATTTAAGATTCTAGCGCAAATTATTATACACGGGAGATAACTGTGGAAGAACAAATTTGACCTTCGGTGTTTTCCGTGGTTTTACGGTGAAATAGTAATTACTTGCCCGTCGTGTATTTTGGATGAAATGCTAAATAATGTCTTAGTAAGTGAATTAGTAAATATTTCCTTTTCAGTAGTAAAATTCTCCCATCTACACATAAGTACAAGTTTTGACCTGGGGACATTTATAATTTTATATTGTCAATTGAAATTCTCGGAAAAGTGGGTCAAATAATGAAGATTAGAGGTAGAAATCTGTTTATTTGTTTATATTATAGCTTTCTAGACAGATTCACAGACACAGGCCACGTCTCACATCATTTTCAAACATGTATGAAAATACTTTATACATGTATAATAGGATTATATTAAAACAATGTGGTCTGTGGACCGATTAGGTTTGAGAAAACTTTTCCATTTTTCTGGGCAAATCACCCTTTCTTAACGGAATGAAGGAAAAATATAAAGAAAATATAAATTATGCATTGCGTCTATAAGACTGAGAATATTGCTGAAGTACATGAAAAGAGAAAATAGACCTAAGGGTTCTCACGGGAATTTAACCCCAACCGCTTTCATGAAGCTCCAACACTGTTGGCAACAAGAAGGTTGTTGGAAGTGGCCTAAACCACTACATTGTAGCAGGATCTTTAAAAGACACCCTGATTGTAGATAGGTATGTCTATAAGTTAAAGACACCATTTGAGTTTTTAGTCAAAATGTCAATCGGAACTGGATGAATGACTTAACTCTGAGATGAATTTATAAAAACAGGAGTCTTTTTCATTTTTCTAGTATTTTTTCAGCTAATTGAAAAATAAATGTCATGAAAATGTTTTAAATGTCATTTTGTATTTCTTATGATTAAGCTTTGTTTTTGATTGAACGTTAAAATGAGTGATTTTATCAAAAATGCTTAAAGCGACTGACTCACGGAATTTTGCTAAAAAATTTTTTTCTTTAAAATTTTAGAGAATTTAATATACTATGGAAAAACATAATATTATGCTTCTATACACCATGGAAACTGAAAAAAAGCTTTGACTTAACCAGGATTCGAACCCACGACCTTTTGGGCAGTAAAATATACAGCGACGATCGAGACCACTGAGCCACAGCGCATGCTTTTAAGGTTGCGTCAAAATTAATGTTATAACTAAAGTATCTACCCCGTGACTAACGGGGTAAATTTTTTACCGATAAAAGTGTATAAAACTTTATATATTTTGATGTTTTTCTGTATCAAAAAAGAATCAGGAACTTAGTTTAAATATGTTCTTCACAACTGCAGCAAAAATTTCAAGATGTAAGAACATGTTCTTTTTTTTTCATGGTCGGCCCATCTGTGAGTCAGTCGCTTTAAGTGTGTAGACTTGTTCAGAACTATTCCTTAAGAGGGAAGATAATCTGTATGACGCTGGGTAGCTCAGACTGTAGATCAGCGGAACAGTATTCCAAGGGTATGGAGTTTGAGTCCTGGTAGGCTGCACAGTCTAATATACTGAAAATTGTAGCATTATATATATTCTTGAGAAAGTATTTATCAAAATTTGGAAAAAAGTGGGATTTTTCAATTGGGAACGTGCCTTTATAGCATGCAAAAAAAGAATGAATAACAAAGTTTTCAGCTTGTACTTAATCAGGTCAACTTGTACCTCAGTGACTTTTTGAAATGGTCAACTCTTACCTTGTTACTTTTTTTATTGATGAAATAAATACAGAAAGCCAAATTTATGATTAATGTAGCTGATAGATCATTTGCATTGGTCAGCTTATGCTCTTGCTACTTTTAGTTTTATAGAATACAAAAAAGAAAATAATTGTTACGAGCACAGTCACTTGAGGTTGTGTCCTCGCCCCCGTCCCCCGTTTTTCCTGCCCTTGCACAAGAGTTTTTTAGGATAAAAGTCATGAATAACAGCAACATACAACTGCTCCTACTGTTATCTGTTACAAATGAAACCTTTAAAAAAAAAAGCGCAAACCCACTCTCCAACACTATATTATACACAAGTTATGAACATACCTGTCAAGGGTCTGGAGAAGGTTAGAGTGAGATAAAATAAAAGGGGGGGTCCGGGGGTCCTCCCCCGGAAAATTTTGAAATTCTAGGTCGTCTGTGGTGCATTCTGGGCTCATTTATACTCCATATTCACTTTGTTTACATTGACACCGTGCGATATTCTGATAATTTATAAATCTTATGCTATCACCGTTTCCGGATATTAGGTCATACACCACTAATAGCTCAATTTGGCGTAATCAGGAAGGAAAAAATACAATATTGCCGTTCAAAATTATTTTATAATTTGTTGATTTTTTTTTTCATTTTGTTTTTATAAAAATGAGTGAGAAATTATTTAATCAGCGTGAGGGTCCAAATTCACTATAAATAGCGTGAGACTCACGGCGAAACCGTGAGACTTGACAGGTATGTATGAAACATCGCGCCTCAAATCACCTCACCTGCCTATGTTTTTCCTTGTTTTTTGCAATAAAAACAAAGGTCTGGAAATTGTTCGTGGTGTCTATCAATTAAGCAGTAATTATTCTACACATCAATGTCGGTCTCGCCATTCTAGGTGAAAGAATAAGATTGGAATTCAATAAAAACACTCAAAATTTACTCGCCGCCACATATTCTTTCGAGAAATAATGACAGCGGCAACACTATCTCCCGTCTTCCCGTACCAAAACGGACAATCTTGAATGTGGAACCAGTCGTCTGCGGAACCAGCTGATAAGCGCATCGTGTTTTTCATTTTGTATATTCTGTGTTTTGGTGAAAACTGGATATTATTGGTAAGTTAATCCATCCATTTATTGCCATGTTAAGTAATAAAAGTTATATGTGAATAAATAAATTAAGAAATATAACGGTTCCAAAAAAAGAACGCAAAATTTCACATTCAGAAGTTGTCCGTCATGGTACGGGAAAACGGGAGATAGTGTCGCCGCTGTCATTATTTATCGAAAGAATATGTGGCGGCGAGTAAATTTTGAAGGTTTTCATTGAATTCCAACCTTATTCTTTAACCTAGAATGTTGAGACCGATATTGATGTGTAGAATAATTACCGCTTAATTGATAGACTTCATCAACATTTTCCAGGCCTTTGTTTTTATTGCAAAAACCAAGGAAAAACATAGGCAGGTGAGGCGATTTGAGGCGCGATGTTTCATAACTTGTGTATAATATAGTGTTGGAGAGTGGGTTTGCGCTTTTTTTTAAAAGGTTTCATTTGTAACAGATAACAGTAGGAGCAGTTGTATGTTGCTGTTATTCATGACTTTTATGCTACAAAACTGTTGTACAAGGGCAGTTACGCTACAAAACTCTTGTGCAAGGGCAGTAAAAACGGGGGGCGTGTTGTGTCTAATGAATTAATGACAATTATTTATCTTACTAAGTTTAATCAACCATCTTCGAATAAAGACAAATAAACAATGACGTTAACGACGTCACTTAGAAACGACGTCACAGTTAGTTAAAAATAGAACAGTATCACATTTCTTCCATGTTTTAAAAGAGTTTGTAAATTTGAATTAGATACCAATTTAAATTTATAATCTGAACTATATCTGAGTTAATGTTTCTTATGATCTAGGATGAAATCCTTGAATCTTGATGGCAATCGTCTCAATCGTCTTGGACGGTCTCTGGTTGGAAGGCTCTCAGCTAATGTTTCTTCACTTGCCCGACTGTTAGTTTCATGACTGGTTGACTGATGATCAGTTTGGCTATTTTGAGGTTCTTGAGTTTGATTTCTGCTCTGTTGGTGATGATGTCTTTCAGGTATACGTAATAATCTTTCTCTCCACTGGTCATCATTCTCAACAAGCCTTTTAAACTTTGATGCATCTCTGTATACTATTCGTCCATCAGATTTACGCTGTGCCTTAATGCTTGATCCATGTATTGCAATGATTTTATAATGTTCATGTTCATAAGCTGCTGACCATTTATTCTCCTTTTTCTTCTTAAGTAGTACCTTTTCACCTATTCTGAAGTTAGTCTCAATGGTTCTAGGATGCCTTTGTTGGTTATCCCATTTCTCCTTGTATTCTTTGTCGTTGGTAGTGATTTCCTTTTCCATTTTACCGATGTTGGTTTGCGACAGTTCTGGATAATCAAGTTTTGTGCGCACATTTCGTCTCATCAATGCTTCGTATGGAGTATACCCTGTAGCCGGGTGTGGTGTTGATCTGTACCCCATTAGCATATTCTGTACTGCTGTATTGATCGATGCACCTTCACTATGTGCAATCCTTTCTGTTTTGTTCAAAACTTTCATAAATCTTTCTGCTTCTCCATTCGCTCGTGGATGCTCTGGTGTTACCCTATGATGATGAAAGCCATATTCCTCAGCAAATGTTTTGAATTCATGCGAATTAAATGGTGGTCCATTATCAGTTTCAATTCTTTCAGGAATCCCGTATGTAGCAAATATCTTTTGCAGTAATCCGGAAGTCGCTTTAAATGATGTTGATTTTGTCTGTTCAACTACTGGAAACCTGGTTCTTTTGTCAATGATAACCAAGTTGTAGTGTCCATCTGGATACGGGCCACCAAAATCTGCAGATAATGTATGCCATGCTATCTCGGGTATCTCTGTGGGTTTTACTGGTTCTTGTTTCTGTTCTTCAGAAGAGATCTGACACTGAAAACATTTGGATATAATGTTTTCAACTAAACTGTTGAGTCTTGGGAACCAATATTTTTCTCTTAGCATTTGCTTGGTTCTAGTCATTCCAAAATGCCCCATGCTATGAGCTGCTTTGATAGTTGCTTTCTGAAGCTTCTCCGGAATCACCACTTGTCTGTTTCGTAAAATCATACCATTTGCTCTATACAGTTCATGGCGCACTAAGTAGTATGGTTTTATCTCTGGTCTATTCTTATACATTTCCCATTCATTTTTTCTCATTATTTCTTTAATCATTTTCAGCGTTTCGTCCTTGGATGTTTCATCCTTTATTGTATCATTAATCACTCCATGTTCGTTGTAAACTATCATTTTGACAGTGTGTTCAGTATCATCACTTTCTGTTTCTTCTAGTGGATGTCTTGACAGGTAATCCATTGGGTCTGCGGCATCTTTCCCTGGTTCATATATTAGCTCAAAATCCACATCCTGCATTTCCATTATCCATTTCTCAATTCTTGGGGGAAGTTTTACACATGATTTGTTGAACATGGGAATCAGTGGTTTGTGCGATGTGATTATTTTGAACTTCGGAGCCCCAAGCAAGTACATACTAAATCTTGTTTTTGCAAATTTTATAGCCAATGCATCCTTTTCTGTTTGACTATATCTCTTTTCTGCTGTAGTCATGGATCTACTAATGTAATGTACCGGTTGTAAGCCTTTACTAGTCCTCTGGAATAGTCCAGCTGAAAGTCCTTCGTGGAAACTAGCTTCTGTTCGCACAACAATCGGTTTTCTCGGATCGAAGAATGCCATCGTATCTTCATGAGTGATACTGTCTTTAAGTTTCTGGAAGGCTGCTTGTTCTTCAGGTCCCCATGAAAAGGGAATCTCTTTTCCTGTCAGTTTTCTCAAGGGTGCTGTCAGCACTGCATATCTTGGAATAAATTTGGAGAGGTATCCAATCATACCTAAGAAACTGCGAACTTCTTCTCTTGATTCTGGAGCCTTGCATTCTTTAACAGCTTTCACTTTATCTGTGGTTGGTTTCAGTCCTTCGTCTGTGAATCTATATCCATAGAATTCTAATTCCCGTACCCCGAATTGACATTTATCTTTATTTAAAGCAATTCCGAAATCCCTGGCACGCTGTAAAACTGTCTCTAAGGTCTTGTTATGATCTTCCAAAGTAATACCTCCAATTAGTATATCATCTCGCTGATTCATACAATATGGAATGTCACCAAAAATTCTAAACATCGCTTCATCAAAAAGATCTTGGGATGCCTTGGCTCCGAATATCAATCTTTTCGGTCTCATGTTCCCCCATGGCGTGCTGAAAGTAGCAATTGATCTAGAATCAGGGTGTAAGATCAGTTGGTGGTAGCCTTGTCGTAAATCCATCTTTGAGAAATATTTGCAGGCATGAAATTTGCAAGTAAAATTCTCAACAACTGGTGCTTGCAGAATTCTGTTTCTTTCCATATATTTGTTTGGAATTCTCAAGTCTACACTGGCTCGGATCATATGCGGTTCTAGGTCTTGTTTGTTCACACTTGTGTATCTTGGTTTTGG
This sequence comes from Cyclina sinensis, assembly GCA_012932295.1. NCBI lineage: Eukaryota > Metazoa > Mollusca > Bivalvia > Venerida > Veneridae > Cyclina > Cyclina sinensis. The sequence goes on along the minus strand of JAAONU010000009.1, from coordinate 28,423,345 downwards.
CTGAACTACCAACGGTGAACACCAAGTAACAGGTTCTCCCGGTTTGACTTCCTCGAAAATGTCCTCTTTAATACATTCATCCAACCATTTCCGCAATGGTTCTTGCAGATAATATGGGAGAGGACGGGGTTTCTGTGCGATTGGAACAGCATCTGCTTTCATTGAAAATTTTACAAGGAAATCTTCATTCTTTTTCTTGTCAAATATTTTACCGATACCCTCAAACACTTCATTAAATTGTTTCAAAATAGTGTTTATCTCATGCTGGGTATTCTTTTCTTGAATTAAATTTGCTGCAAAACTTTTGCCAATTCCAAGCTTATTTTGATCTTTCAATGAACCGTCGGGTCTGATTTCAAGCATTCCCAGTTCAATAAGGGTTTTCTTACCTATAAGTGGCGGAGAGTTGATTTTCCCTTTAACAACAACAACAGAAGTTTCTGTACCTCTAGTAGTATTTCGAAGGATAGCTTTAAACTCTCCTGCTACAGGCAGTTCATTTTTCAGGGTGCTCAATTTGGTGTTGCTTCTTCTAAGATCGATGTTTCCCTCTATTTTTCGCTTTAATGTATAATATTGCTGCTCATCCATCAGATTGACATCTGCACCACTGTCTGGTTCCATGCGAACAATGATGTCATTAACAACAATAGGTATTGTCTTCTGATAGTCACTAATCTTGTTGACTTTTACCTTGCCAATTCTCAGATGCCGTACGGATTCTTCAATAAACTCAGAGTCTTGTAAATTACTCGCAGAATCATCAGATGCGATATCATTTCCTGTTCTTCTGATTTCTCGCCTAAAGTCACGAAATTGTCCACTGCTTTTTCTCTGAGGACTTCTGACCGATATACAAACAGAGGCAAAATGATTCCGTTTCTTGCATTTTGTACACGTCTTACCCCTAGCCGGACAAAGTTCTTTTTGTTTTGGGTGCCATCTGTCACAATATTTGCATTTCTCATTCTCCTGGTTATTATAATTTTGCCTTGATCTTCTGCTAAAGTCACCTTTTCTTTTAACTTTTGCTATGTCACTTCCATGACTCATTGCTTTCACTTGCCTTGATGTATATTCTATTAACTGCATTGATTCTAAGGTCTGTTGCAGGTTCAATTTCTTATAAATAACTTTTCGAATCAGTTCTTCATTATCTGATGTTTGTATCAGATGTTCAAGTATCCGTTCATCATCGTTATGAAACTCACAACCAGCTGTCTTTTCTCTAAGCCTTGCCGCATAAGCAGTTGTGGTTTCTCCAGGTTGTGGACGCATGTTTAGAAATATATATCTGTTGTAATAAATGTTCTTTTTGGGCGAAAAATACTCAGTCAATTTTCCTTTTAATTTCTCATATTTATTTCCAGTTGTAGGATCTTGCAAACTCTTCTCTAATTTTCTTACCTCTTTTCCTCCATATAACATAAGCGCATCTTTCTTCTTAGATGGATCTGTTATCTCTAAAAATCTCAATTCTAGCTCTAATTCTTCAATCCATTCGTCCCATTGTTCACCCGTGGTCATGTGGTCTTCACCCACAACGAATGGTGTTATCTTTAAATTACGGCTGCTTTCTGCCATAATTGTCTCTAAGTGTACAGTCAAAATCTTGTACTAATGTCTCTCTTCTAATCCATATTTTCCAGCCGTCGCCAATGTTGTGTCTAATGAATTAATGACAATTATTCATCTTACTAAGTTTAATCAACCATCTTCGAATAAAGACAAATAAACAATGACGTTAACGACGTCACTTAGAAACGACGTCACAGTTAGTTAAAAATAGAACAGTATCACAGGGCGGGGACGAGGTCACAACTTCAAGTGACTGTGGTTACGAGTTTACTAACGTACGTGATGACGACGGAAATAATAGTCGGTCAGTGAAAATGTAGTTGCCTGGAGTACTTATGTCGGGAGGAAAGTGCAAATTTCTCAACGAAATAAACTTTGAAAAAGCAATTTACTTTTGTGTCCTGTTGTATTGTCCGTCTTGGATTGCACTAGTTTGCCTGGTATTGTTTTGTCAGTACACCGTTCATGATTAACCTTTTTACGGAAACTGCCGAAAAAAATGGTTCCCAGCGTTATATGAATACATGTTACAGATGCATTCGGTTAGTTTCATGTTTGCTATTGCTTTGTGCTAACTGATATCTTTAAGTGAATATGAAAATTTGTTTTAATACATTGATAAGCATTACACATAACTGCGTGCAAAACATAAAGTCCAGGCTGAATCGTGTATTTTAAAAGTCTTCTGAAACAAACATTCAACGTCAAAATTACCGAAAGGAAATAATAGATGTTTAAAAGCTTATGTGTGTATTAAACGATATATAGTCACAAAGAATCACGTCAAAAGTAGTAAGAACTTATAAGCATCAACATTTCAAGGTTATATACAATCGAATAACAACCGAATATGCATTTTCCTTTTACATTAAAAATTGTATGATTTACATACATCGTGTTGCAAAAGCTGCAAGATATTTGCAACAAGCAGAGGAAATAAACTCAAAGGCACGGGGAAATGCAGATTATAATAACGAATTAAACAAAGCAAAATGCAATTGTCATACAGCAGTATGCATACACTGGCGGATATCCCCTTCCATAAATTTAAAGTATATAAATGAAGAACAATATTGTTTTTTTCGTTTTAGAGATATCTAACGGAAAGGTTCTTTTCACCCAGAACCCTTTGCTCTGTTATATCGATACAGTTGAATGGAAGGACATCGTGGACGGAGAAATTATTATGAAAGAAAACGCTATGAAAACTGACTGTAAGTGATAACTATTCTATGATTTCCACACTATCTAGAACTGAAAATATGTATCCACTGCTCGGTTGACCAAAGAAACCTGTAAAACAATGACGGGCATGGACGATTAAAAGAAAGGGGTCAAATCTTTAGCTACCTGAATCTTTCCTGGTGCATTATGCCAGCTGACTTAAGCTGTATTTGCTCTGCAACCGGTTCTCTGAAATCAGATTTTTTTTTTTGAAAATGATTTTGCTTTCATTGTAAAGACTACATTCCTACTGATTACCTAAATCCGTTATCAGAGGGAAGTTTCGTTTTTACGCCGGTAGAACCAGAAAAATGTAAGGTTTTAGCCAGTTTCAACTAAAGAAAAAACAAAGTAATGCTCGCTATAAACCAGAAAGTTGGCATTTTTACAGAGACTGTTTGTCCAGACTTAATAAATAGAAAATAAATGGTTTTAAAAATTTCCGCCTTCTAAGCTGGAATTGCGTTTAAGGACATTGCACTGAGCTGAACCAGTTATTTGTAGCATTATGTTTGAAATTTCAAAGTTTTCACCCTCCGTCGTGAATAAAATTATGCAATGTACAATGATGATTCATTCAAAAGCGGTCGGAAATTGTACATTGCAGGTGATAAATGCCACCCGGATTGTCAAGACTTTGATGGAGTGCGTCGGTGTTGGGGAAAAGATTCTCACATGTGTCAAACGGGTATGTGAACTTGGATTAACTTGCTTACTTAAATGTTATTACTTTTAATTTCAGAATGATATAATCTTCACTGTGCCTAGGTTGTCGATGCTTGAATAAATATGAGCGTTGCCAAGAATTCATTTCAACCCCGAAATAGCCTTGTACATTAACCTTGAAACTTAAGTACTTTGTGTCGAAAGTCTGACGGGCTACATTTCCGTTAACTTAAAACTGTCTTATCTTTTTATTCAAAACAACTCATTGTTAAAATATTCATTAACTAAGTAAAACAGGTGTTTCTAGATGACTGTCTTACGTCATATATTATTATTATTACTATTGCAGGAAATTTATTAATTTAACAGTTAATTGTTTCGCGATAGAGAAAACAAAATGTATTCTAGTTTCTCTTAATGGTCGTCTCTGTTTATAAAGATTGTGAAGTGAATAAAATTCATTTCTCCTTTTGTTAGTCCACCGTTTGGAGTGTGACTCTATATGCCCTGGAAGCCCTAAGCGATGTTTTAGAAAGGGCATTCTTGGTTGTTGTCATCCGCAATGTGCTGTAGGGTGTAAAGACGGACTGGATACTGACTGCGAGGTAAGATATGAACACGGTACATGGTTAACTATATTTCCCAAGGTCCTCGCACCTAGGCGCCGTACAGTTATCTCCCCATATTTCGCACCTAGGCGCCGTACAGTTATCACCCCGTCTCTTTGTATGCTAGCGTTTCGTATGTCCGGACCATAGCTCTGATCACTGACGGGTTTTGAAATAATTTGGCACAGTCAAGTGAAGTTGTCTCGTGCAGAAATTTTGTTGAACAATTAAAGGTCACGGAAATTAATTGAACTTTGTGTATTTTTTTTCTGTATTTTGGTGAAGGGAGTTCTTGTACGAAGTATACTAAAGCAGAGGAGCAAGGGAAAAATAAATATGTTGTTGAGACTTCCATAAGAGGACTGCGTTTATGAAATAAACTTCTCACGTTGAGATTGCCATACCCTTATCACATCAACGGTAGCTCTAGTTACTTCTGCTAGCAAGAACTTGTTGCTGATATATTGAAGACTTGGTCTCTTTTGTTTACGTTGTGAAAACCTTTTCGTCAAACAGGCATTGACAGTTAGGAAAAAAAAACATGAAGGAAAGGTACTAAATGATAGGTTTCGTCAATTAATAGTTTCAGTAGCAGTAAGAACATTTGGCAAAATCATCAACACTTGCAAATGTTGAAGCTGAAAAGGGTTTCTTTGAGAAAGAAAGTGAGACCAAGTCTCTTATTTTCGAAATTGAATTGCGATTCTTCAACGTACAGAGTGCACCGTCTCTCCAGAACGACACTATTTTCTAGAATGTTCCGCTGTTAATAGTTTAGTGTTCGAACGAGCGGAAACGGGAGGATTATACATGATAACCGACAAAAAATAAAATAAGCAGCACCCATGGTTTAACCATGTGGCATGTAAAGTTGCTTATTTTTGGCTCTGTCTATATGTAAAGTAAACATGAGGAAGAGTACCCTTGATATTTTCTCTTATACCAATCAGAATCTGAGAATCAGTGCGTATTAAGTCTTTATTGCCGAATAAAAAAAAAGTTCCTGCGAGTTTTGCATTCATATCTAGAACTTTTTTAGCTAGCAGAATAGTACTAGGTAAAGAGCGACAGCAGAAAATAAAATAAATAATACATTTTTCCCATTACAGATGTGTAAATATTTCCGACATGGTCACAGATGTGTCACTAGGTGCCCAGACGGAACGTATCCTATTGGGCAGGAGTGCATAGATTTCTGAAGAATTTTTACCAAAGAGAAAGTGGTGTGTAAAAAGTGCAATAATGACTTTGTTGAAATTGAAAGCAACAAAACGCATACGTTTAGGGATTTTCGACACGGTCATAGATGTGTAACAGAATGACCAGATGGCACATATCTGATTGGTCATGACTACATAGACCTCTGAAAACTTTTGAACAAGTAGAAAGTGGTCTATTAAAAGTGCAATAATGACTTTCCTTAAGTTGAAAGCAATAAAAATCTACACGTATAATGTTATTTAAGATTCTAACTGAACAGACAGCTTTCTGAACCGGAAGGATGCAGCTAATGTATTGCAGGAATCATAGCTGACAGACGCTTGAAAAAAGGAAAAGAAGCCAAATTGCGATGTCACTTAACTCAATAGTTTCATAATATTGTATTTTTAAATCAGAGTATCTATAATTGAGATGTGTTTTGTATGTATACACTGTCAGGAACTTTTTGTCTAAAATTGACGTCAACTAGGCCAATATAGTTCACGATGACTTTTTCAGAGACGTATATAACCAGAGACGTATATAACATGTAATCTACGTCTCTGCTTTTTTCACTATATATAAATTTCACTCGTTAAACACAAAAACATGCCGGTTCGCCAACGGTTAAATTTGAAATGAAAATTATTATGATGTATAAGTTATTGTTATATGACCATATTAAACATATTAAACATATACAGTATTAGAAGGGTTGCTATTTTTGCTCTCCTGTGCGCAGTGTGCTCAGAATTAGCACTTTGTCCGGCGACATTTTAGCTTGTGAATACTCTGGAAGCCTAAATGTTTAATCCTGCTTTAGAACACTTCATTAGACTGTTTGCACTCACGTTCTCCTGGACGAATTCGGAAAAACATAAAAAAAATTCATAAATACAAATAATTTTTCATTTTCACGAAACATCATTACTTAAAAAGGAAAACTGATTTAGTAAAAATGCATTACGAAAAATAATTGCGTAAACCTAATTTCGCAAATACAAAAATAAAATAAATGATTGGAGATAAAAGATGTCAGTTTAGGGTCTCTGTAATTTCTGGGGGAAAAAACTAAGCCACCAGCTCAGAATAGAGGAAATACTCTAGAGGTCACATTTTAACTTGTTCTTCTCGACATACGGTCAGAATGTTTGTCTTGATTATATATTTCTTTAGAACGGGTTGTGACTCAATATTAGAAATAACCACCTAAGATCAATGAAAATCTTTTGTTTAGACTCTAGATGTCACTTGTTTGCCAAAATATTTTGAAATTTAATCAGAGTAATTATGTTGTCTTGAATTGTTATCTGGGTCATGTAGGGTGAAAAACAAGATTATTAGCTAAGATCATTGGAAATTTATGTGCCATCATAAAATTCAAACGTTTGATCAAATATACACTAGGTTTGGTTAGAAAGTTGTTTTTTAAATCTTTGGAGAAATAGAAACTTGGCCAAGCCGTTTCAAAAACATATAATTTCCTGTTCTTTTATACATTCGATTTAAAACGCAGATACACGATACTCCCGCTTTATTCCTCTCCTGAGAAGTCACTTATTTATTCAGTTAGCGATCGAACCTTCAGGGTCTAAGTTAACAGTCCCGCGAGTAATCACGAGGCCTTGTCCTTTGTATGCTCTTACCTGAGGCATTCCTCTTCCAAAGAATAAGTCTTAAGAAAACTGTACATCCGAGGTAAAAGAAGATTAGTGTTGAAAACTGGTGTTAAAGCCATAACGTGACATCATGAAGGTTTATTGAGAAACAAATAATAACAGAGTTTTTGAAATTGTGCTCTTGTAGCATTTAACCTATATCTAGGCAAATGTTTTGGCACTTTAGACAAAATTTTAATGAGAAAGAAAAAAAACAACATTGTTTTCTAAATACGATTGTAATGTTCACGAAGAGGCCGCAAATACAAAAGATAAGAAAATAAGAAGATAAGTAGAACGAGAAGAGAATGCTAGCGAGTGGTTTAAAAAATGACTCCGGACATGTTCCCCATTGCTTTGTCTTTTGTAGGTAAGAAAAATATTTTTATTCTAATAGTCATGTCACGGTGGTGTATCAAACAAATAATGCACATTCATGCGTGTGATCTGTAAAACATATGGATACATCAAAAGAATTTTGAAATAACTTGGCGCAATTTTTCACCTGTGTAAGAGCAGTGTGTCAGAAAATGTCTGTCCGTCCTTTCGACTGTCTCTAGAAATAAAACAGAATACTTCCTACCCGTATGCTCATGCCCGTTCTGTGATTCCTTAATCTAGGTGTTGTCAGTGCAGGCTGCCCAGCTGGGTGGACAGCATACGATACTTCTTGCTACTGGTTTACAACGGACAAATTCGCCTTTGATGGTGCCGAGGTATGGAAAATGCTTATATCAAGACAAGAATTTCTACGTTCTTAGTACAATGCTTTTCTATCATTAAAGGGGCATCCTGTCGATTCACAAACATTCCACTTGCACTTGATTATCAGTGGATAAACCCAGCCAAGTACAATGACCAGACTGTCCCTTGGCTCACAAATATTGCTCCCGAATATGTTTTCTAAATGTATCTCTCCCAACAGGAACAGTTACAAAGGTCTAATGATCGGTTTTGGTACAGAACTTCAATTTATTACTGCCAGAAGTCAATACTGACTATACTAGGTAGGTGCATGTGAGGAACATTGAAATTGTCAAAGATAAAAACAGAGTAAACAAGATTTTTACTAAAGATCTTACTTCAACATATATTGTGTACATTTTAAATCCATAAAACTTGTTTAATCCACTCATAAAAGCTGGTACAGTTGGGGTAGCCTTAAACTCAGTAATTTGTTCTAGAGTCGTATAGTCCTTGAGAAGAATGAGTTTATGTGGTATTGTGTTTTTGCCTGCGGGAAGAAGAATTTGTTGTTTCTTGTGTCTGTAAAGTGATCATGATCGACACAGACCTGTTTATTTATTTTGTTTTTGTTTAGCATGACCAGGCTGGGTTGGTTTCGTCATTGCTGGAGTGTTGACCATTTTAATTCCTTAACCATGTTTGTTACACTGCTTGTATAGTGGTAATCATTATGAACATACCTTGCGGCTGACCTCTGGACCATTTCTATTCTATGAGTGAGGTATTTCTGCCATGGGTGCCATATGGTTGAGCAGTATTTGACCTGTGGTCTTACATATGTTTTGTATCCTGCTGCTCTGAGACGTTTTTGTGTTTTGACAATTCGTTTGCTGAATCTTAAGCTCTTTTTTGCTTTGTTTTCGATGTTTTTTAAGTGGGATGACCAGTTCAGCTTACCACATACTGTAACGCCTAAGTATTTTGCATTTTCTGTGCCTTTTAGAATAAAATGTGTAGTGTGTTGGGAAAGATGACAGGTTTCTTTTTCATGTGTATTCTGAGTACTTCACTCTTGTCAGGGTTGAACTCCATTGACCATTCTTTTTCCCATATTTCAAGGTTGTGCAAATCATTTTGTAAGCGTTGTGCTGATGCTTGTGATTTTATTGTTAATTAGATTGTGGTGTCGTCCACAAAAAGACGCTCCCGACACTTTCTGGTAGGTTATTGATGTATGCGAGAATGGGAAACGGACCTAGGACCGATCCCTGAGGGACACCAGAAAGCACAGAGAGCCTGTCAGAGACCTTGTTTTTGACCAGTCTAATACTTGTTGTGATCTGTTTTTGAGAAAGTCTTTTATCCATAAAGTGATGTGCGGATGAACTCCCATGTGTTACAGCTTGTGTGTGAGTTGGTGGTGGTCGACTTTTTCTGTTTCTGTTTGAAACAGAAATGTTCAAGTATTTTCTAGTGTAGCTTTAACTAAATCGTAGACTTATTCCAACATTATAATTTAAATTATTATAATTAAATTATTGAAAAGAGATACAGACTGTATGGCAAAGCACAACGATAATATTTGGAGGTGTTAATAAAAAATGTTTTACACATTAGCATTGATTTTTTCAAGCAATATTGCCAACGGCAAGATGCCAACTGTCACCTGGTTCAGGTAGAAACGAGTGAGGAAAACACCTTTATAAAAGACAAACTGAGAAGGATGCATGGTAGGTCTCGGATAACTTTTTTATCCACATATATATATTGAAACAGGCTTTGAAGAACTAACTATGGCTAATATGAAGAAGAGACCAAGTCAAAATATTGTAACATTTGATCCTTATCATAGCACTGGCTCGGCATTTAAGAGTGAAGATTTTTCAATACATGTATAGCTTTTTAGCTCACCTGAGCACAGAGTGCTTAAAGGTGAGCTTTTGGTATCATTGATTGTCCGGCGTCCGTCGTGCGTCAACAATTTGACGTAAACGACTTCTCCTAAACCGCTAAGCCAACTTTGATGAAACATGCCTGGGATATTCCTTGCATGAAGCTCTACCAAAGTTGTTCAAAGACTTTGAATTCCATCAAGAACTCTGGTTGCTATGGCAACAGAAAGGAAAAACTTTGAAAATCTTTTTGTCTGAAACCTCAAGGCCCTGAGCCTTAAGATTTGGTATGTAGCATTGTCTAGTGGACCTCTTCCAAGTTTGTTCAAATTATACCCATGAGGTCAAATTTGGCCCCGCCGGGGGATCAATTGATTTTACATAGGCTTATATAGGGAAAACTTTGAAACATCTTCTTGTCTGAAACCACAAGGCCCTGGGCGTTAAGATTTGATATGTGTCATTGTCAAGTGGACCTCTACCAAGTTTGTTCAAATTATACCTCTGGGGTCAAATTTTGCCCCACCCCTGAGGTCAATTAATTTTTACATAGGCTTATATAGGGAAAACTTTGAAAATCTTCTTGTCTGAAACCACAAGTCCCCGAGCCTTAAGATTTGGTATGTAGCATTGTCTAGTTGACCTCTACCAAGTTTGTTCAAATTATGCCCCTGGGGTCAAATTTGACCCTGTCCTGGGGGTCATATGATTTTACATAGGCTTTTAAAAAACTTCCTGTCTGAAACCACAAAGCCTAGAACTTAGATATGTTCAATAGAGCATCAGCTAGAGGTCTACTACAAAGTTTGTTTAAATTATGCCCCTTGAGTGAAAATTGGCTCTACCCTGGGGGTCACATGAATTGATATAGATTTATATAGGGAGAATCTTAAAAAATCTTCTGATGTTTGCTCAACAGCAGACCCAAAGGCAAAGTATTCAGGTGAGCGATCTAGGGCCATCATGGCCCTCTTGTTTTGTAAAATGTACAAATATATCACCTAGAAAAGCAGTACCATACTATTCACATAACTCCCACAAACTATTAAGTGCTATTATACAACATTAATACTTTCTGCAGGTGCTCACAGATGGATGGGCCTCACTGATGAAAAAGTCGAAGGGACCTGGGTATGGATAGGTTCTAACAAGCCTGCAACATTTACAGGTATTGACTCGTTTAGTTAACAGTTACAAAGCTTATACCTAAAACAAGGACACTATACTGCCCTGATCATAAACATCTCAGCTCTTCTACTTAAGGTGAAGGTCACAGAGAACTATATATAGTTGAAGTTTAAGCTAAGCCAACAATGATCTATATTTGGTAACAGAAGAAATAAATGTGGCAAAACGTCTGGTTCACTCTCAGCATTTTTACTTGGACAAAATCTTTTAATAAGTATGAACATATGAAAGTGAAGCCATGTTAAAAATCCACTAGAGATATCATTTCATTCTTCTTCTGCAGACTGGTTTCCAGGGCAACCCAACTCCAACATTGGTGAAGAAGATTGTGTAATATTTACTAATTACAATGGTTACCAGTGGTATGACGTACCCTGTAGTTCAACATATGAACCAATATGTGAAATAAGGTAACAAAACTTCCTACAAATCTCTGTTTTTTATTGATACCAGTTTCCCATATGACCAACACCTAGTGAAGAGTTTATTTTAGGTTGCTTGGGCTGGTGCAAGACATAAAGAGCCTACTGTTCAAGAGACATTATCTGTGTATAGCACCAATAAATAGGACCTTTTATGTCTCATTACTGAATTTTTCAAACCCTTTACTATACACTATCAATTTACCAAATTTGTCATGGTTACCAACTTGTGACCTCTGGATGCCAAGTCCTGTTAAATATCACTGATCTGACTCACTTCATACATCTATTCAACAGTAAATACAACCAAAAGTAATAATGTAAACCAGTTCATCAATCTCTGCCTAAAAAGGTCAGGGATTAAGAACAGAAAGTAGTCTAACTAATTGTATGCAAGTGAAGATATTGTGTACCTTTTGGTATGTATTATTACCGTCTCCTTTACGAGATTTTGACCAAAAACCATAAATATCTCAGAATAGGCTCAAGACTTCAGTTAATTATTTTGTCTGGGACAAGGTATAGCATTCTTGTTTCCTTCCTGTTTTCAAACTCTTGCTCTTACATATAACTCTATCTATAGTACTCTTAAGAGCGAATCAATTATGAAGTAGTAAAGCTCTGGTCTGGTAATCCAGGGGTCTGTTCTCCCACCCTTCCACTAATATTACTGTCTTTCAGAGGAAACAGCAAAGTGATGTCCAATGTATCAGTGCTATACAATGAGTAGGGTTGTCTTTGGAATGGGATGCTTTCTTTACTTTGCACTATTTCCCACAACCTAAAAAGGAAGCACTGGCCATATGGGCAACCAGTATCTACAATAAATAAACTCAGAAGAATGTATACTCTTTCATTAGGGAAAAAATGCTCAAGTAATTCAATAAGAACAATCCTCATATTAGTACGGCAGCATTTCTCTGTAAGTTACTTTTATCTCAAGATTTGAATTGTTTGTTAACTTCCTTCATTCCATTGTTATGCCAGAAAAGTAAATAGCAATAAAAGTAATATGATATATTATTCAAAAATAGTTTTGTACAAATTTCTTGCTTTAAGCTCAACAGATACCATTGTTGGATAGTACAGATGAATGACGCATGTATTTGTGCAGGAAATGAATTACAACAAAAATTCTTCCAGCAGTTTTCCTTATTTTTAGTTCATTATTTTGCAATTTCTCTAAGCGCCATTCCAGTAAAACGCGTGTGGGTTGGGTGGATGAGGGGTGGGGGTATTTATAACATGTAGTCTTTTCTATTTAAGTAAGACTTTTCAACAGGGTTAGTCAATTTTTGGAATGCCTTAACTGTACTGTTTTCATTTTGTTTCATTTTAACAATTTTACAAGATGAATATATTATAGTTGCAGTTTTGAGTAAGTTGAAACATATACATGAAATGACTTTGACATAAACAGTTTAGTGGGGGCTATGTGTTGGTCATGAAAAATGACATAATTACTCTTGCATTCTGCTGTTTAATTCACAACTTCTTGAAATACTGGAAAATGTTTGCATTAATACTTTCTGGTCCAAAACAAGCAGTAAGGTTTAATACAAACCTTCTATTCCCTCGTCTATAAGTAAGCTTCTATAATGGCATGGTTTAGCACTTAGTTTTTGAGCATAGGTTCCCCCGAGGTCTGTCTAATGCAGATCGAGGCAACTAGATTTTTCCAGCACAGGTCCAATTTAGACAGCAGTCTTAACTTTGAAAAACTTACAGAAATTATTTCCACAGGTGGAAACACCTGTCAACTTGAGAAACGTATTATTTCAAGCCTTATTATTCAATGTTCGTTAAGTAATTTTAAGTGTCTAAACAAAAGGGGAAAAATAAGACTTGACAGATAAATGTTTCTCAAGTTGACAGGTGTTTCCATTTGTGGTAATAATTTCTTCAAGTTTTGAAAAGTTATCTTTAAATCATCAAGTTTTTGAGAACCGGGCATTCTTAACATCAAAACACAAATGATTTTCATATAAAGACAACAGCATATTAATATGCAGGCCATCATTTACCCACAAAACAATGTTCTAAAATTTTATGCACATGTATTCAAGCATTCTTTACAGCTTTTTCATTCACAAAATAAATGCATTTGGTTCATAGAAAATAAATGACACATGACTGGCTAAAAGCCATTTAATATTGTTTCAATTATGTAGATTGGGCATTTCAGAAAACAAATCACATCTTATAGGTACCAATACTTGAATCAGGTCTTGTACAAAAATATGGTAAATGAAATGCCCTTAGTAAACAATTAAACTTTCTATGCCTTAACTGACAAACTTCAGTACAGAGATTCTGTAGGTAAAAGGTTTTTTTTTTTTTGAGGGGAGGGGGGGGGGGAGGGGGGCTGGGAAATTTTCCCTCACTACCAAGTAAACTTCAGGAACATTTCCTAATAATGATGTGCTGACAGCAAAAAATGGAAAGTCTTCACAATTTCTCTGTTCTGTTGATTTTCTTCAGATTCCTGTAAATCCTCCAAAATGTTTCACTGCAGGTTAATCCAACTTCTTCTAAAACTCACGTTTTTCCAAGAAACCAACAAACTTCATGCTAAAAGGATTTATTCAAAGATTTCTTGCTAAGAATCTATGCTAAGAATTCATGCTAAGTTTCTTCACTCTTTTGTTTATGATACTGTTGAAGATTTGTTGACAATGTCTGTTGATGTGAATTAAGTAACGCGGAGGTCCTTCCACCCGCTGCAAGATTCAAACACGAAACAAGTTCACCCAGTAAGAGTTCTATTGGAGGTAATTTACTAAATTCTTGAAGCTGATCTTTCGTAAACAGTCTGTCATGACAATATCCACCTGTCAAAAGAAAATTAAAAAAAAAAAATTGTAACTCAGCAGAAATATGTGATACAGAGCTAACCATGAATAACTAAAAACTTATGTAATTTTTCCACATCTAAATTGTATTGTTTGGAGAAAATGCTTTTTAAATAACTTTGTCTTGCTATGAGAACCTAAGAATAACTTGGTGTGCTCGACAGACTATCAAAACATAAGTGTCTATTCTGTGAACAAGTATTCCTGTGTGTGCTCGACAGACTATCAAAACATAAGTGTCTATTCTGTGAACAAGTATTCCTGTGTGTGCTCGACAGACTATCAAAACATAAGTGTCTATTCTGTGAACAAGTATTCCTGTGTGTGCTCGACAGACTATCAAAATGTAAGTGTCTATTCTGTGAACAAGTATTCCTGCACAAAGCTCATATCAATGGTTCACTCCTTTCTTCTGATTAAGCCCCTTATGAAGGCCAGCAATCCAATTCATCATTAATCCCTTGAATCAAGGCTCCGGAAAAACAAAAATCTGTTGTTATTTACTGAATTTCAGATTCATGGATCGAGTTTTATGTCCAAAACTCCTTAAAATATCGGTCAATATATTTTCCAAAAACATCAAATTTTAGTATAACATCACCAAAATTTCACACCTAAATCCAAAACGGTCCAGTGACCAATCTCAGACCATTTGAAATCTGAAAATTTCTGGAGCCCTGCCTGTAATGATATACCAGATAGTAATCCTCTATTAAAATCTTTTTGTGTTTAACAATAATATCTATGTAATGGTGGATGGCCCTAAATCAGAGTTTCCAATGGCATACTGGTGTACAAGACAAAGACATCGACTTACTGATAAGCACTCAACCAAGGAAATAGACCTTAGTCACCCTAAAACAAAAACTAAAGATGGTTTTTTAACAGGAATTCTTTTCTTACCTAGAGGTACAAGTACTGAGGTCTTTTTCAGTTCAGTCCAAGCTTCCTTTAACTTTATCTCTGGACTACAGATAATCATGTTGTCTCCACAGAGTAGGTATGACAGATTGGCTTTGTCTGTTCCTTCTATTGTCATTCTGTAACAATAATACTCTCCTAATTTACCTCCCACACTAAAGAGTATATTAAAATTTTTTACTCATCCCTTTCTTTTTGTCACAACAACTCTGCTATACATTTACTTCATTTCTGAACAAATGAACAATTCATTTTTTATTTTTAAAATTTTGAATTCAAACATCACTTTTAAAAATGAATGAGAAAAAATATTTTCAATGAACCATTAAAGAGGCATGCCCTGTAATTTAGAACATTTTACAACAATGACCTAAATTAATCTATATCTTCGTATAGAGAGTTGTTGTTCCATTTTTGGGTGGATAACCTAATCCATCTATTTCAAATTAACAGTTTCTAAGTGTCCGAATGCTTAATATTTTTTTTTGAACATATGTTTTTCTTTAAATCATTTATTAGTTTTCATTTTATAGCAAAGGAGCTGATATTATAATAAATAAATATGTATGCAGTATTTCATCACTTCATTGTAGAGTATACCGGTACCTCTTTAACCTTTACCATGCTATATATCTAAAATTGACTCATCCATCTTTCAGTTTGGACAGATCCATTTATTGTTTATGGGGGTGCCAATTGAAAATCTACTAACTGAATTGCGAATAGCACAGACTATGATCAGACTGCACGGATGTGCAGGCTAATCTTGGTCTGCACTGGTGGCAAAGGCAGAATCATCTGCCACCAGCAGGGTAAGAATTAGTTTTGCTTCAAAGAAAAATACTGGTATCCGGCCCATGTATTTCCCATCCCTTTATCATTTTACAGTTGTTATCATGACCGTCTGCACCTAGGGTTATGTATCTGTAAATTAACTTTAACTAATTACATTTACATCATTACAGCCTTCTACTCAACAAACACATCTATACAATGGAGGGATAATGAAAACTTCCATCATAAATTTGCAAATTCTTAATCATAACTTCTGTGTCAGGCACATACCACTTAACCATCAACCTGTAAAAACTCACCTCATATGGTTGTTGTTCAGTTTATGTAATTGTAGGCCCTGGAGTTTAAAATCAATCCTGATCTCTCTCATTTGCACACCGCTACACGGCAATAGGTGACATATAATAATCATCTTACTATCTTCTATAGTTTTCTTGAAGCGACGTATCAAAAACTGCTCGTATGGATTCTCCTGGAAAAATATAAACAAACAGCTTTGTAATGATATTACGAGAGTCCACTAAGTTTTTAACATTCCAAGACTGAACTTCAAATAAAATTTCTGCCTCTTCAATGTTAATTATCAAGACTTTGAATTGTCATAACAGTATATGAAGTATCTTTCAAGTTTTTTAGGTAAAGAGTCCACTGCATTTTCCTGAGAATAAAACATTGGTTATTTCCTGCCAAATTGAGTTTCTCTATGACCAGACTGCCTGTTTCGAACCTTAAATACATGAACAATACATTTTCTTGCATGTAATTGTTGTGAAGTGAATACATTGTATCTTAATAGAAAAAACAACTTTACAATTTGCTAAATTTTCCTTAGATCTTTCAGAACAAATAGCCAATGATGTCAGTGTGACTGTAAACAATGCGACAACAAGGAAGCCACATGACTCTTAGACTCATCTTAAATGCGGGTGGTGTTGTAAGATCAAGCCATCTTACATGGGTAAAAACACTGTTAATAGCTTGACCTGGTATGGAAGAATAGAAAGTATGGCTTCAATTCAGAAGAAAATCTTGTGTGTTATAGTAGATGTAAACTAAATCTAAATTTACTGTAAGTAAATGTCAAAACAATGTACATCTATCCGACTGACTTAAGCATACTAATATTCATACTCCTGTCTATTAATAGAAACCCAAATTCACAATCTGTATGATGTGACACACAAATAAACTTTGACATTTTGTACATCTTTAAGTTTTATCAATCTTACATTTTGTACATCTTTAAGTTTTATCAATCTTCTTAATAGCAACCTTCAAAATTGAAAATAAGACCACTTCAAATAATTAACGCTGATCTGGTAAAAATAATTACACAAGTTACATGTACATCGTATATCTTCTCTTATAAAAAAGGTTATAATCAAAATGGATGTCTTTATTCCAAACCCTGACAATATCTAAATATCTAAAATGGACTTGTCCATCTTTCATTTTGGACAGATCCATTAATTGTTTCTGGGGGTGCTTAATGAAAATTTATTGACTCAATGGCGAACAGTGCAGACCATGATCAGACTGCACAGTCCATAAGAACTATTAGTGTATGTCACATTAATGTTGCTGCATTTTAGTAACTCTTGTTGTCTCTCTTTTTAAATACCTGTTAGTAACTACATCAGATTTTCTCTACATACATTTGTAAGTTTTAAGACTATATTTGAACAGTATATATATTTTTTTTTGACATGAACAAAACATTTAATTTACCTCTTCAATTACTTGCATCTTCGGATCACGACAGGAATTTCTTAAGTACGATGAGGTTTCCGGTAGAATTGGTGCAGTTACTTCTTCAAACACTCTTCTTTCCATCGGCTTTTGACGTGGATTCTTTGTTCTAAACTTGTGCCCATGTCGAATCTGGCAAAAGAGTATCTGTGGAACAATCCCTACACAAAGAAAAAACAGACAAATGAAATCATGTCGAGTTACAAGAAAACTGACTGACCTGAATAAGAGTGATAACTAAATCCAATACACCTTGTCTATCATATGCGTACCCACTATTTTCATTGACAGATATATAAAGTGAGCAGTATTGTCAGTTCAGATGCTGGTAAGTTTGGTAAATCACAAGTTCAGTAAATTGATTGGTAAAGATAAAATTAAATAAGGATATTACGGGATAAATGGATGATTGTTAAAAGCATAAAAAAGCACATGCTCACTAACACATACACAGAATAATGTAAATAACTGCCAGGTTAGATGATTGCTTTAATATAATTAAATGAAATTCTTTTGATTCATTCAAACGACAGCTAAGCAATATAATTTGAAAGTTTGATGACGAAATGTTAAGAAATGGCAAAGTTATTGCCAACGTTAAGTTTTCATGACAAAAGCCAAGTACAAAAAGGGGCATAACTCTGTCAAATGTGACACTGACCTAAAGATTTTGGCATCATCCCGACCCTGTTGTCATAAGCAATACAATTTGAAAGTTTGATAAGGAAATGTTAAGAAATAGCAAAGTTATAGCCAACGTTAAGTTTTTGTGACAGACCGACGGACAAAGTAATCCCTATGTATCGCTGTTTCTTCAAAAAGGGCAACACAAAAAGGGACATAACTCCAAAAATATAGCTTTCAGAATAATGCCCCTTGTGTTACAACTGCCTCTTGTCATGATAAGCAAGCAGTTTCATATTGATACCTTTCATAGTTTTGAAATCATTCAACTTAATAACCAATTTTGACAAACTGTAAGTTAAAAAGGGACATAACTCCAAATATATAGCTTCAGAATAATGCCTCTTGTGTTACAACTGTCTCTTGTCATGATAATGGGCGACATTAAAGTTTTTGCACAACAACTACTACGATGATGACAATGCAGTGATCATCATAATAGCTCGACTTTTTCTTCGAAACAGATGAGCTAAAAATGGAGAAAAAGTGTGATATTTAGTAAATATTTTTACCTTTGAATCAGTAATGTTTTAACTGCAGCAACCCAAAAGTTCATTAATCTAAAGTAAGTATAAAGTTTAAAATTTATGTTTTAAAAACACCTCTTTTTTGAACCTTTGTTTCAGTTGGGACAGTAGGATTTTTATCTTAAATGATATTGATATTTTCATTTTTTGTGAAACCAACCATAATCATCATTATTTTCCATGCAGTAGGCAATTCAATAATTTTCTTTAGGCATAATTAAGCCATGTGTTAGGAGATCAGTAAGTGCACACTTATCATGTAATTCAGTTAACAGATTTTAGCATAATTATGCTGAATAAACATAGTGACAACATACAACTGTCGATGAAAATATGCATAGATTATAGAGATAGAGTCTTTTAATCTTATAACAAATAGGTAAAATGATAACTCATTTGCTCTTGTCTGTCATGTTATTGTTGTTTGTGCATATGTGTATATCAATCTCACTGACATATTCTTCCCAAGGACTATACGACTCTGGAACGAATTACCGACCGAGATTAAGGCTACCCCAACTGTGCCAGCTTTTGTCTGTGGACTAAACAAGTTTTATAGATTTTAAAGTACTTAAAATAAATGTTTAAGTAAGATCTTCAGTTAAATCTTGTTTTCTTTGTTATTAACTTTTATAATTTTAAATGTTCCTGACAAGCGCCTGCCTAGTATGGTCAGTATTGACTTTTGGCAGTATTAAGTTGAAGTTGAGTCAATGTTACTTACCTAGCTATGCTATTTTGTGTTCTGTTTGATGTGTCAGTTTGTTTTATTTGCGAAGAATGTTCTCTGTGCTGTTAATATGTTGACATGAATAAACTGTCATGTTTTTTTTTCTTAAATTACTTAATCATCTACAAATATATAACAAAAATAGGCCGGCTTACAGTCAAAACGGCCTCAGGTTAAAACGGCTTCAGGTTAAAACGGCCTCATTTTGGTTAAAACGGCCTCACTTTCAGAAAATGTATTGGTCAAAACGGCCTCATTATTTATTTTCAGTAGATGAACCATAATTGAATTAGAATTTTTTAATTATGTTATTAGATAATTATTTCTTGTTTTCTTATGTTGAGGATAAGATTTATATTACATATTTTGAGATCGATTGTAAAGATATCAGTTTCAGTTTATTTCAGCATAAAACATAATACAATGATTATAGCTAGAATACAATAAACAGAAAAAACATGAAAAAAAGAACACACACAAATATACACGCACATGTGGTTAACAGAAGAGTCAATTACAATCTTCAAAATGTAACAGTTTAGTGGAATGTATTATTATTATAACAATGATGAGGTATACCAAATATAAATCTTTATGCATTTCTTTTCTTAGTTGCAAAGTATATGAATTTTGCTACATTGATAACAGTTTTGTTAGATTTCGACGACATAAGCGTTTCGAATTTATTTATATTCGGCCAATGACAAAAATATGGTTTAAAGTATTTTGTTCTAAGTTCTCTGTAATTAGGGCAAACAAGTAAGAAATGGTATTCATTTTCAATCTGTCGCATATTGCAAAACCTACATAATCTATTTTCTCGGGGCGTTTTTTCATATCTACCAGTTTCTATGCAAAGGCTGTGAGCAGATATTCTAAATTTTGACAATGCAATTCTATATTTTTCTTCTAGATGAATAAGCAGGTATTTTTCTGGTTCAAAGTCATGTTTAAATAATGCATAATTCAAGTTTTCTAGAACTGTTTATTTCCGCGTACCACTTTTGAAGATAAACGTCTCTTATTCGCAATTTAATGACTTCTAAGGGGATTTCAAGATCTGACTGATTATACCAGATATATGATAATCCGAGATCGTCTAATATTTTCTTAATTTTAAAAGCCCAATTTTTTCCACTATAAGTTCTATTTCTATCAACGTCATCTTTTAACATAAAATATACTTTTTTTACTATAGAGGGTTGTTCAAGTTTTAATATTTTTATCCAATATTTTATCATTATCAATTTACGACCTATGACAAATGGCAGTCTTCCGGTTTCTCCATAAAGTGCACTAAGGTTTGATGACTTTTTAACACCTAAAATGCTACGTATGAATTTTGTGTGCACCATTTCTATATCAGTAGCTTCGTGGCTTCCCCAAATTTCTGCTCCGAAATTCAAAATGGGTGCAACCAAAGTGTCAAAAAGTTTGAATTTCTGTTTTATAGGTAGTTCTACATCTTTGAATAAATTGAACAATTTGTGAAGGGAGAAAAATGCATGTTGCGCTATAGTTTTTTGGCTTCGCAACCAACTTCCATTTTTGTACAATGTTATTCCAAGATATTTAAAATTGGTAACTGTTTCAATTTTTGTGTTGTAAATAAAGAAATCATAAGTTGTAAGCCTGCCTCGTTCAAAGATCATTGCTTTTGTTTTAGATGTGTTAATTTTCAATCCCCAAATATTACAAAAATTTTCTAGGTCTGTAATCATAGACTGAAGCGCTTGCGGTGATTTTGCGAATAAGGCTTGGTCATCTGCATATAGGATGAGAAACAGCTTTAATTCATCTACTGTAAAAATGTCATTTAATTCAGAATTTATATTTTCTATTATATCATCCACGAAGAGCATAAAAAGCAGAGGGGAACTGGGATCCCCCTGTTTTAAACCGATATCAGAGATGAAGAAGTCCGACTTGTATCGAACGCACGACCTAACCGCATTATACATGGACTTAAGAGCTTTAACAAATTTACTACTTACATTTTAAGCTAACAATTTTTGCCATAAAAAGGATCTGTCAATTTTATCGAAGCATTGTTGGTAGTCTATAAAGATGCTATATAATTTCTGACCAGAATCAATGACTTTCGAAATTACTGAATGCAAAATAAAAATACAGTCAACGATTGACTTCCCTTTTTGAAATCCGAACTGTTGTGCATTAATTTGTTTAAATACCTTTGATAAATATTATTATATATGTAAAATTCTATATAAAACATTCTTTTACATTGAGTGTTTTGTGATGTTGTTCACGCACATTAAAAACAAAACACATACATTTATTCAACATTTTCTGTTATGATTGTTCAATACAATTTTTTCCATGAAACTTCTCTAATTCAATTCTTATTGTCTTTTAGTATTTATTTTTACAATTTTTAATGTTGATTAAATGGGTTGAAAGCAAAGTAATAAATAGTTGAAAACTGAACATAACTCGCTAAAATGATGTATTTGAAAGTTTAAATAACTTCACCAAAAATATATATATACACATAACTCCACAGAGCAAAGTGGACAAATACTATTTACATGTAATTAAATTTCAGCTGCCAGTTCCATTAGTAGTATTTATTTTAACTGTTTTGTTGTTTGTTTTTGTTTTTTTTTTCAAATTAATTTTAAAATCACTCTTAACTTAGTCTACGACCATCTATTTAAATTAAGGAAGGGTTTTTCTCTCTATGTCTTTAAATGTTTTATATTAGCTTATATTTTCCTTTTTTAAAAGGACCAGTAATAATTATAATACATCATTTTTTTTTACTATCAGATGAAAGCAGAGGAACTCCATTTACGTTCTTTTCTTGTGTTGTTAGCGTTTTCTGAATTTGATCTTTATCTATATCCCGAGCGACCTGAAATTTTTTATTAACGTATCCTTGCAATAATAATCTGTCTTAACGGTATTACATGTTCTGTGTTGCCATCTGTCACAGGAGTCACAGAAACAGCTTCTTGTCGGTCCCTAACATGAACACCACGTTCAATACATATGTCCATTGTAAAAAAAGAAACACAAAATAATCAAAGTCCACAACAAGAAAATAGTCCACACATATGAAAACAAACGCTATAAAATTAATCCATTTTTGTCACAAATAAACAAATCACAAAATTCCCTGATAAACAATATGCATTTACATCAATTTGATATATAAATTACGGAATTGTACGAAAAGATTAAACAGAAGATATGAAAACATATGATAATTCACGTCTACATATACCTACGATTTTTACTCATTTTTGTTTCATCTTATTCTTTAACAAATCTCTATATCTAGTTCAGACACAGACCGCTTTTTTATCTTGTTTGATCATTCCGACGTATCAATTAAAGACATACTTCTATTATCACTTAAGTTATTTTGATCCCATTAATCAAATAGTAATTATCACTCTCAATTGTTTTTCACCTAATCCCGCTAACATGCAGTAATCTCCAATATTAATCCAAATAAACAACATTATATTATTTATAAGCAATTTAATAGCGTGTGTTTTCAAAAAGCTAAGTCCTTTCATAGTTTACTCAAAAATAAAATCAAGATTATTTAGGACATTTCAATTAAAAGTGAGGCCGTTTTAACCAAAACTGCGGCCGTTTTGACCAAAAGTGAGGCCGTTTTAACCAGCAAATAAAAAATTGAGGCCGTTTTGACCAAAAAGTGAGGCCGTTTTAACCTGAGGCCGTTTTTACCTGAGGCCGTTTTGACTAGCACACAATTAGTTCTGGCTTCCAAAACTTTATAAGCCGCTTTTTTAACATTTTGTTCATTTACATGATGCGGCATTAAATTGTTACATTGTTACACGTCCTGTAACAGTATATAAATCGTGTACGCTGAAGACATTAAGCTAGCACCCAATAGACCTACCTAAATTTTTACATAAAAGTTTGAAGTTAACATGAATTTTAGGGGTTGAAGTGTCGTGGCGGGGGTGGGGTTGGGGCAGGAGTAAGAAGAAAAATAATAAAACAGATATTACAAATTATGTTTTTACATTAAACACATATATATTTCACAACATCTGACGATAAATTAAAAATATCTTACTTCGGATCCCTAATTTCAAGGGCGTCGCCATTTTTTTTAGACTGCAGATAATTTTAAAAAATAGTTTTCAGTAAATAAACTTTACTGTATATTTTTTTGTAAGTAGTCACAGTAAAGGCATTCTTTATGAAATTAGTTTTGGATTTTATTTTTTTATATTGATTGTAATTATTTTCGCACTCGATATTATTCAACCATCGGGCTAAAGGTTAAAAACACTAAATTTGTATTTGGAGGGGTGGGTAACGCTAGACGCAGTAATTTCCCTTCCATCGTAGTTATCTGCGTAAGAAGGTATGTCAAGTAATCATGGGCGGGATTGATGGCTGAATGAAAACAAACAGAATATTAGAATTTTATAGTTACATTTCTTCCCGATTTTTTATGACGTCTTCAATTAAGCAAAACAAAAAAAATATATATATAAATGAAAAAAAAAAAAAATGATATATCAATACCTAGTCCAGTTGAAGCTTATTCTCCAGTTTAGACTTTAAGATATTTGTTTATTACATTAATTGGTCTTATCCTGCCTCCCAGGGTAATCTGGTAATTTTTTATATGTAGACCGTGTAGATCTATATAATCCCATGAAATAACCTCTGACAATAGAAGTAATCGAACTTTCAAACATCATGAACTACGAGCAAATCAGAGGGACAGTACACACGTTCAAGACGCTCTTTCGCATGCTGTAATGGTTTGGGTGAGGTAATAAAGACAGATCTCATTAATGAGCGCTACTCTGATTGAAAAAAAAACCACAGGGAGGATGTAATTTTCTATCTTTCACTATCCTTAAAGGGGCTGTGCTCCAGATGACAAAAAAGGAAAGTTTTCTTGTATTATAAATTTCTTGTAATATTTATGACTAATGCTTAAAGAATAACTTACTGACAAAAAATAAGTCAAATAATTACATTATAAATTGATTTTTTTCCCTTTCAGAGTGCTATACCGTAACGCGACGGTATAACTATATCGTATAAGATTTAAAGTAAATAAGTGTAATATCACATGCGGCGATGGTGGTGACAGTAAAAGCGTTGGAAATATTTTGTTAACATGAGGGTCCAGAGTTCAAATCAGGCTGGAGCGAAAATATTTTTTTTCATTCTATTTTGACTTTTATAATCAGTTTTGAAGTAAAATTTTATGTTGTTATAATCTCACGGCATCTAAATATATAATTTATGAATTTTTTTTATGTCAAATCTGGAGTACAGCCTCTTTTAAATCATTAAACCCTACAGAGGACAGGAAGCGTCGGTCATATGGGCGACCGGTTCCGATGATAAATAAACTGAAAACAGGTAATAAGTTCAAAAAAGGTAAGAAAAGAAGCATTATGTGAAGTAGATTTAAAATAGGGCGCTTCCATTCTCTTGCCTATCTGCTATATCTCAGCTTTTAGGGCGACATAGATTCAATCAAATCCAGCTCAGGGTAAGTTGAGTTACATTTTGTTGTCAAACTTAAATTACTCGTGTTTTGATGTGATGACACTCTCAGAAGGTCCCATTGGCATTCAGTATTCCAAGAGTTCGAGAGGGAGGATGGTGGATATAACTGAAGTAAAATATGTTATTTTGTACTCCTTTGCCTATCAGCCAGCCTTTATAATGGTAGAGTGTCCGCTTTGTAATCGAGGGGACATAAGTTCAAATCCAGCTGAAGGTAAGTAGATGTTTCATGTAACATAAAAAATTACATTTGTTCAAAAGGAAAAATATTACTGCAACTGTTAGAGGGCATCACTTTTTCGGAAGGGGGAAGAGCATCACTCCTGAAAGTGAGTACCTAATTTTGTTCACTTTGCAATGCCATTAGCTTTTAATGTTTTATATGTTTGTGTGCTTTTGCATGCAACATTATCGAGTTGATGTGTGGGTTGGAATTCATTCAGCAAGACAACTTGTTATTTTTTTTGTTTCTTAGAAAAAAAGTTTTGCCACTGATCGTTCCAAGGCAGTTAGTCCGCGAATTCTCATTTTTGTGGTGCTTCCTTTTTAAGTGATCACTTTAAATCTATGCTCCTTGTTCCTCTACTTTTCGACTATGAAAGAAATTGTGTTTACTGACTGTAGTTTTTCCTGATATGCCTTTTTACTTTTTTTTCTTATAATTACCTGCTGGGGAAGTGTGAGGTTGGTACACCCTAGAACATGGATTAAACCCCCAGTGACAAATGTTTTTCTACTGACTGTTCCAAGGCGGTAATTCCTTCGTTAATTGTTTGTGCTGTCCTTTGTTTATTTGGTCTATGGATGAATTTGTGTTATCTTTTCCTCTGCTTTTTGGCTGTGTAGAGAGGCTGGGTTTTACCTGATATGCTTTTTCCAATTTTTTGAACTTTGAAGGTATTCCTCATATTTTTTACTTCTAAAATGTTACGTACAATACCAGGCATTACATCTAAAGACCCATACATTCTCTTTTGCATCTCCAAGACACAGTTCTTGATCTTGTTTTCTTGTTTTCTTTTTTCATTTACGCTCACCTGAGCACTTTTTGAATAGATGTCTTTTCTTTTCTTGAACTAACCTGATCCCATCATGGGTTCCAGAAGGAGGCCAACATTGGCTTAATTTGTATGATAGTGGTTTCACAGCTTTAATAATCCTACAAACCACAGACCTAAGTCTTCATTTATTGACCAATATCTTAGATGTTTGGTATGTATGCACCATGGACATATGTCCCATCGGTAAGACTTTAGATCATTAAGGTCAAAGTCACCGAAGCTAAAGATAAAAATTGGCCCAACCCCATTGTTCACTTAGTTTTATATAGAATGACACAGGTAAAAACTTTAAAAATATTCTTTTCAGAAACCACAAGGCCTAAATATCAGATATTTGGTATGTGAATGAAAGTACATGTATTTGCAGTCGTATTTAGGTGAGCGATAAAAGGGCCATCATGGCCCTCACTCATGTTTCATTTCCTAGAGCATTTCTAACTTTTTTTTCGAAGAATCTTGTTGTAACATCTCGCAGTGAAAAGGAATATTTAGCAGAAGTGCACTGTACAATTGACATAACTTTGCAAGGCTATTCCATATCTTAATCCTTTTGACCTTTTGACATCAAGCCGGCTCGAAATGTTTTCAGAATCGATTAAAAACATTGCAAGCTGTGAAATCTCTAGTGACTGTTTTTGTTTGATTGTTTATAAAACTACTGTCATGTAATATATTTCAAAACTGTTCTGGTATGAAACCACAGGGCTTAGAGCTGTCAAATTTGCTTTGTAGAATTGTCTAGTCAAAGTTTAGCAATGTTGCTAAAAATATGACTATGGTCATTATCATTTTTGTTCAAGATAAATATAGAAATACTTGAAATTTCTTCTTTTTTGAAATCAGTTTTCTAGTGGAACATTGTATAGATAGCTAAAATCGTGCAACACGCGTGTAACATTTATATGGGGATAGGAAAGTACAAAAACCTTCTTGTTTGAAACCTTAAAACATCGAACATTTATATTTTGCACTTAACATTGTGTAAGGAATTTTTAAAGATTGCTTAAAATAGGCTTTTTGGAACATCATTTACTCTCCTGAAACTTTGACGTGATATGTGTTAGATAATGTACGAAAATATTCGTGTGAGCAATTACAATTTATTCTCAGGTGAGCGATTCAAGGCCACTGAGGTACTCTTGCTTAGTTTGACACCATAGCAACTTCTTGATCCAGCCTATTAATAAACTTTAATTATCTAGTTTTTGAGAAACGTAAAACAACAAAATTTGTGAGTACGTCTTGACTTCTGAAAAAAAATCATACCTTCTACATATATAGAAGGTATGATTTTTTTTCATGAAGTTTTTTTTTGAATATCGGTTTCCTGTGGTTATATAAACAGCTGAAAATATGCAGATTGTATACTTCTGTTTACCTAATCAGATTAATGAAAGTAATACATATTTTTGAGGAGAAAATATTAAACATTCCTATCAGAACAAGGGAAACCTTGAAAGGAACGCAGAAACCCGATCAGTAACTTTATTCGTTCCACATTGTTCCTGCTGATTTGACTCCAAGTGTTTTGGTCTCAGTAAGGTCATTGAGTACCTACCCTTTTCACTTAACAATGCCATTAGCTTTATGTTTTATATGTTCGTTTGCTTTTGCATGCAACATTGTCGAGTTGATGAGTTGGAGATAATTCACCAAGACAACTTTTACTTCTTTGTTCTTATGAAAACTTGTTGGGGCAAGTGTGAAGTTGGTGCACCCTAGAACCTGGTTTACACCCCCAGCAAAAGATTTGCCACTGACAGTTCCAAGGCGGTAACCCCACGAGTTCTCATTTTCGTTAATTGTTTGTGGTGTCTCTTTTTTAACTGATCACTTTCAAAATCTATGCTCTTTATTCCCCTACTTTTTGACTGTGTAGGGACGCTGTTTTCTGACTGTATTTTTCCCTGATATGCGTCGTTCACTTTGTTTTATCGTTTAACAAAAATAAAAAGAGGAAATGTGCTTTGCAGAATTTTGACCTTTATATTATTCCATAATTAATTTCTAAGTTAGAAATGGCTTGCCTCTTCGGCTAAGACGTGACTTTTTTCCTTGTTTTGGTAATTAATTTTTGGTGGTGAGCGAAATGGACTTACCTTTCCACGACACAACTAAAGCAGGTTTAAACCATTCTAGAAGTGATATAAGGGTCTGAAAAAAGTTATGTATGCAACGACTGTAACTACAACAACAGTGTTCCAAACATAATTGGCATCTTTAAATGGCAGAAACAGCATACGAGGAGAGGAGAACCCAAGGCGTCTCTTATTATGGCATGATAAATTCAAAATAACGTGGTTTTCGAAACATCACAAAAATCTTGGTAATACCTGAAACTCACAATGCCTAATGCCCCCTTTCAAAATCCACAATCATGTAAACTTCTCTAATCCTAGTGGCATGAGTTTCCTCAAGATAAACAGTAAAGTACATTGTTACAAAATTATAAATCGGCCTTAACAAATTTCACAAAAATCATTACAAATTCTAAATGGCGGCTATAAGTGCTTGCTCGGTGAGTACATGTAGTTTGTCTGGCAATTCACTCTCTTATCGTAATTTTGATTATCCATTTAAAGTAGGGATGGCAAAACTTGTTCATTTTAGCATTCGAATGTTCGGATCATTTTGCATTCGAACGTTCGAACGTTCGAATCACTCGTACTCAATAGTTACACAGTGTTTTCACGAACTTTTCGGCCAAAATCCATGCAGCGTTTACTTTCCATTCAGTACAAAGGCATGTCACATGATGATAGTCGAACGTAAATAAACAAATTGTTAAACTTTTTTTCAATTTCATTACATCAAGGCATGTTAAATCGATGCAATTCTAATAACTGAAGAAAAAAGAATAAAAAAGAATTTCTGAAATCCAGCTAAGTTTAACAGTGAAGGGGAGATCACTGCCAGGAGATTGCTTCCCGACGTGGTTAACTCGATAAGATCCGAGTGTTTCCAATTCATTGACACAATGTTTATTTCTCGGTATCCGGTATCCTTAATGGGTAAATCACCTTTCGATTTAAATTTATACTTGGAAGGTCGAAAAGAAAAAGAAATTGAGACGAAGCCCAAGTTATGGTTGACATTTTGACGGATTATAAGCGTTACGGATGTGAACTGTTAGAGAATTTGCGAGAGAATAAAATAAATCCGAAAATCGCGCCACAATAAAGTAAAATCGGGGTTAGTGCTAGTAACTGACTGACATGTCTGTGTATTTAATTTCTTCCTTCTGTTTCCTAGTTTGACCACAGACTCGACACTCTGACACGGACATACCAGTACCTTTTGACTTAGCTATTGTAGGTGACACTTGCTTAAAGCACAGGTCGCCAACATTAGATGACGGAAGTTTACGGTCGTCTGACAAGACGTGTTAACAGAGGTGTTAAAGCAACAATACGTGTGAATTCACCTGATTATAACGCCTTTATACTTCATCAACACTTCATGATTTCATTTTCCCATGAAAACAAAAATGATAGATTTTTTTACTAAACATTCGAATGCCAAAAATACATTCGAACGTTCGGCATCGGATCCGAACATTCGAACGTTCGAACGTTCACTTACATCCCTAATTTAAAGCAAACAAATAAAACCAAACCAAAAGCAATCAATCTAAAACTAATCAAACAAAAATCATAAGCAAAAATAATAAACAAAAAATCACACCAACAACTGTTCGAAAGGAATAATTGTAACAAATAGGATCACATTCCGTTTAAAGCTTGATTTTCGTGTTTGCGCTTTCAAAGACATAAAACATCATGCTATTTTAGATCTTTGGCTCCTTTCAAATTTCAGTTTATCTACACTCAGTGAAAACATTAGCCACTATTCTTCTTTCCAAAATAAACCAAACATAATCGAAAAAAAAAAACCCCACAAGAATTTATCTATCTGCCGTTAATCTCACCTCGCAAGGGCGTAGATGTTAATATATTTGGGATAAAAAAAAGCATGTAGAAGAAGATTAAAAGTAAATTTTGGTAAAACAAGTGAAATTCAGGGAACGGGGCATCTAGTACGAGACACATTCAACACTTCACAACTGGGTCTGCATGAATCATAACTATCCACAATTTGTGTACGTTAAAATATTCCAGCCAAGGTCTTTCTACAGTCTGGTAAGCAATACATAATGGACATAATGGGCTGAGATTTGACCTAAATGTTAACATGCAAAAACTCTAACGTTTGAATTGTTTTGGGTTGATCAGTCAAGTTGTTTGAGTTGTTAATGTCAGTATATTAATTTAGCGGGACTGACCGATCCATATCTGACTAAATAAAGAAAATATTGGGTGGGGAGAGAATGTTTCCTTTTTGTGACGGTAATTTGACAGCTGGAGTGTTGAATACCATATTCTGCTCAAACTTCCACTTTTCTAGCCGATCCAGGAAGGTGACCGACTGGTTTGCGAATGTCAGAGCTAGATAACCTGCGGTATCGTCTGCTACCTAGTTTATTGATTCTATACTAGGTCTTTGCTAAAAGCCGGACTTTTCAGTTGATTAGTTTGAAAGATATGAAAACGTGAGGCACTAGAACTGAGCCCTAAGTGACATCTTAGGATACTCGGATGAGAGCAGAACTTATGCAGTTTTGAACAAGCAACTTCAGTCGGCTATCTATGACCTATCTCATTAATTAACCTTTAACTCTGTAATTTTACATTTTATTCAGTACTTTTAACATTCTCGTGACTTACTTTATCAAATGACTAATAATGACTAACATGACTGATTTGGTAACCCAACTGTAAAGTGCTATGAATGGTATTTTACTTCTTTATGTCAGGTAAAATGTAAATCTTATATTTTTTTTTACTTTTTCATTCTTGTCAAAATCTTTATATAGGTGTATCAAAGATAGATGAGCGGCATTTTTAGTGTTTTGTAACCAAATGCACTGCGTGCGGTTTGGCCGAGTTATTTCGAGGACTAAAACAATTCACTGCGTAAATACGGAAATCGATTTCTGCAAAAAATTAAACAAGCGCTTTTTTGACCAAGACCAAAATAGGTGGTGACAGCTGCAGTGTTTACCGATTTGCAGAGTAAAACAAGCTTTCCCGATAATTATTGTAGCATTTTATGGTGCGTATTCCTATGATTGAGATGTTAATTTACTTTTTTATCCTTCTCCCCCTTGAATATAGTTAGCGCAATTTTACGGTTTCACTTGCCTAGTAGAATCTGTAAGTTAAGTGACATATAGCACAGGAGTTTGAAATTCTATAAGTTCAATAAACAAGTGATATTGTAAAAAATATGCCCTCTATATAATAAAAAAAACACCAGGAATGCAATGCCCATTCCACACCCATTACACATCGGACCGAATCATACGAACACAGAGTGGTAACACAGAGGTATCCAGTCGTTTCCCCCACAAACCAGTTCCTCACCTGGATGTTTCCCCCACACTACAGTTTCCTCCAGGATGTTTCCTCCCCTATATATATATATATACTATATAAAAAGTAGTTGGGAAAGATTGGAAAGGTTTATATTATTACTTAAATACATACATAATTTTGATGTACAATTGGTTTGTTGCATTTACAATAGTTTAATTATTGATATAGAAATATAGAAATAATATTCACATTTCAACCATCTGATTATTAAAAGAATCAAGATTATCATTAATTAATTTTTACAAATAACATAACATTTATATAATTTTCAATTTTAAATGTAAATTAAATAGTAAATTATTTTATTGCAATATAATGAGAATTATGTTTTTGAAATATATAAACTACTAAATTTACCAAACATTTAATGGAGTGAAATGTGTGAATTGTTTGAGATAGTTACACTACAAAAATTTACAAAGGCTATTAACAGGATATGGCAGGTGTGAAATACCTTGCATGTGTATTTTACACATTTTAAACAGCTTAGTACCAATTATGTTTCTTTACAAGATGCTAAATGACTAATGTTTAATATTTTATATTATCAATGCATACATAATTATCTCTAGTTATATATTTATCCACCATAAACAAATACAACAAAAAATTTAAGTAAACTGTTAAAATTTAATTTTAAACCTAATACCTGATATCCAATAGATACAAAAAACTACCTAACCCCAACTTTCTTTTATATTTTAAGTAAAAGAATGATTTTGTCATGTTTTATTTGTTAAATATCAATGATACTAAATATTTCATAAAGAACAATATCATCATTATATAGTATATCTTCACATTACTATATAATATATATAGGGGAGGAAACATCCTGGAGGAAACATCCAGAAGGAAATGTCAGTGTGGGGGAAACAACTGGAAACCAACACAGAGTGGTAACACAGAGTGGTAACAACCTAGCGAGCCTCCCTGATAAAGAACACTTAAACCTACCTAAAACAACTGATGAAATTCTTTACACGCCATTCATAAGAAATAATTTAAAAAATTACGCTCATTTCCTGATTTTAAAACTTAACGTCGAAGCCATTCGCTGACGTCACTTTATCACTTGTTTATTGATAGAATTTCAAACTCCTGTGCAAATAGTGTCCATAAATTTGTGTTGTTGGTGACCATACAGCCATAGCATTGTTTAGATTACACAACTGCCCTACTTAGCACCTGCCAGTAACACTTGAAGTGTTGTATCTAGCCCTGGAAAAGGGCTGGGTGCTGGAGGAAAAGGGCCTGTGGTAGGGGGGTTCCCCCGAAAAAATTTTGAAATTGAGCGCGCGATTTCCTGCATTCTGGGCCATTCTGACTCAATATTTAAAGGCTTTTCTATCAGAATGCATGTGCTATGACATACTGATATATTTTGGAAACACAATAAATAAAACACAAAAAATATTCATTTCTTTTTATGCATGCAACATTTATGAAATGTATTCATATATTAACACATTAATATAATGTAAAACTATTTTCTTAATATTTAGCAAACTAATAGAATCAATGCCTTTAGTATCAATATTCCTAGCATCATGAAATGAATAATGAAGCATAATGTTAATACATAAAAAATTAACATCTAAAAACATGCAGTTGCATTGTCAGTGGCAGTCACACTATTTAAATCTAAATTCACTTATTGTTTTAGACTGCCAAATTGTTCTTAGAACATCAACATCGTATACTTATCCTACGATTTTTTGTTTTAGACCACCTTTTAACAGCACTGATAAAGTTTAAATATTTGTCATTTTTGTGGACATGCAGAATTTTGTTTGTGGTCTCAACACTTAGTTGGTTGCGGAGATCAGTAACAGTTCTCTTAACAACTGAGAAAACACGTTCAACCTCAGCTGTACTAACTGGTATTACAGCAGCAGTAGCACACAGCTTAATGATATTAGGGCAGACATTGCCAGTTGTTGGTATTAATGTGGTAATTGTTTTTGTCAGTGCTGAGGGTGTGTCAATGAACTTAGAGTCCAGATCTTTAACAGTTTCCTTCAGTTGATCCCACTCATAAAGGCACTCATCAATGTTGTAATCAAAATGTTCAGCCAGCATTTCAATTTCATCATTACCAGCTAGAGAACCACTGTCTTTCATGGCAAACACTGACATGTTGTCAATAATGTCACTGTTCTCCAGCCGAGATTCCACATTTTCAATTAGATTGGCAACACACTGGCATTCTGCTTGTTTGACACTCTTGATTTGATCTTCTGTTGGAGTGATATCAAAGTCTAGGAGAAGTTTTGTGGCCTTTTTCATACTAACTCCATCAACACTCTTAAGCTTGGTGAGGGCAGATACAGTAGTGTCCATTCGGGGTTTGATCACTGACAAGTCAAGGTTATTTGATTCAAATGTCAGGGCCAGCTGAGTCAGGGGTCTAAGGGCATCACACAGGAAATGGATGATGTGAATTGTCTGGTAAGTTTTCATTTTCTTTAAGAGACCACTTGCTGAGGGGCCAGAACCCAACCTAACGATTTCCTTGCCAGACTCGACCGAATCTTCAAGGTCCATCAACACTGCTGGGTAGGTATCTCTTAGAGATGTCACTGCATCATGGTGGGACAACCAGCGTGTGTGGGCAACCTGCTTGATTCGTTTCTGGTCAACATCTTCTAGAAAGCTTTGAAGCTTTTCAAGTGATCTGGTTCGGTTACTCGATGATTTATAATATTTGTGGATACCCCCTAACACATCATCAGTATCTCTGAACTGTTTGATTGATTCGAAACTGTCCTTCGCAGCTAATGCCAGTCTGTGATTATGACAATGAACAGTTACAAGCTGTGGCTTTATTTCTTTCAAATGTGTCGCAACACCACTTTTCTTCCCTATCATGGTGTTACACCCATCACTCCCAAACGCAACAAAGTTATCCATTCCAAGCTCGTCATGCACTAACATTTCAGTTTGTTTGAATATTGTTTCTGCTTTACCATCGTCAACCTGAACATCCTTCACAAAATCAACCTTAACTTCTCCACTTTTTGAGTCAGCATACTTAACACAGAATGCAAGATGTTTCTTGTTGGATACATCAGTGGACTCATCGGTCAGAACAGAGTAAGCATGACTTCCTTTGATGTTTTGCTTCAAAGTCTTTTCAATGTCATCTGACATAGAGGACAAGAGTTCCTCTGCTGTGGCACGACTTTTGTAGGAGGCATCTTTGCCCTTTGAAAGATTGGCTAAAACCCGACTTTTCAACTCATTAATGGCAAAGTCAATGAAGTCCTCATACACAGTTGTGTGTGGAATGTTGTGCTTCACTAAGAAATGCACCACTTTAGCTGCACAAACAACATCTTCAAACTCCTTTTCACTCAGTGGGGTCTTCTCATTGAATGAATTCTCAATTGTCATTTGAGACTCAGTTTCTAATCTGACAGCATCCCTGTGCTGGTCAGACCTCTCATGTTCCTGTACCCTGTCAAGACGCAGACTTCTGCAACCACTTGTGGTCCATACAGAATTACCATTTCTCCCATGAGTCTTATGTTTATTACACAACTCACACAACATAATTTCCACCTTATTACCATCACTATCAGTGTCAGTTTTGTGAAGCAACCATGGACGTTCCCGAGTCCAACTACTATCAAACCCTATTTTGTGTTTAGCACTGTCACTCCCTTTTTTCTTTGATTTCAGAATTTTCCTGTTTGAAGGCTCTGATATCTGTGGAGCTTCTGTTTCTGAAACAGTTGTTGTTTCATGAAGAGTGGTTTCTGTTGGGGCACTGTTGCATGTATCAGTGCTGAAAATAAAATGAAGAATTCAATGCATAATAATGTAAACTTTAATATAAAGTTTGGACGAATATTGTTTTGACCTGTCAAAATTTCATTTATTTTTTTTGACAATGCCCCATTCTTGTAATAAAAAAAAACAACAGTTAAATCTTGAAAAAAAAATTTACCATTTATCATGCTTAGAAATTCCATTTGAAATATTTTGACCATTTGAAAAAAAATATTTAAAAAATACAGTGGATCATTATTTACAGTATTTATACCCCCACCACAAAATGTGGGGGGGCGGGGGGGGGGGGCTATAATGGATTCGCTTTGTCGCGTCCGTCCGTCCGTCCGTCTCCATTGTGTCCGCTCTATAAATCCTATACCAATTGAAGGATTTTCTTCAAACTTGGCTGAAATGTTCACCTCAACAAGGGGATGTGCAGAACCCATGTTGCCCATGTGTCAGCTCAAGGTCAAGGTCACAATTGAAGGTCAAATATCAAACAATCAAATATTAGACATTATGTCGTGTCCGCTATGTAAGTCCTACACTAATTGAAAGATTTTCTTTAATCTTGGCTCAAATGTTCATCTCAACAAGGGGATGTGCAGAACCCATGTTACTCTTTTGCCGGCTTAAGGTGAAGGTCACACTTGAAGGTCAAAATTGACATAGAAAATATTCTTAAATTTTAACATGTATTTGAATATTTCTGAAACTAGAAAACATATTTGCTTGAAACTTAAAATATATATGAAGTGTCACAATTAGGATATGCAGGTCAAGTTTCATAACTCTGTATTGCATTTTGACAAAGTTATGCCCCTTTTTAAGTCTTCAAATTTACATACAATCAAATATTAGACAATATGTTGTGTCCGCTCTATAAATCCTATACTAATGGAAGAAATTTCTTTAAACTTTACTCAAATGTTCAACTCAACAAAGTTATGTGCAGAACCCATGTTACCTTTGTGCCGGCTTAAGGTCAAGGTCACACTTGAAGGTCAAAATTGACTTAGAAAATGTTGTTAAATTTTAACATGTACTTGAATATTTCTGAAACTAGCACAGGTATTTGCTTAAAACTTAAAAGATATATGAGGTATCACAAGTAAGATATGCAGGTCAAGTTTCATAACTCTGTATTGCATTTTGACAAAGTTATGTCCCTTTTTAAGTCTTAATTTACTTACAATCAATACTAGACAATATGTCGTGTCCGCTCTATAAATTCTATACTAATGGAAGGATTTTCTTCAAACTTGACTCAAATGTTCACCATAACTGGGCAATGTGCAGAACCCATCTTACCCTTGTGCCAGCTTAAGGTCAAGGCCACACTTGAAGGTCAAAAATTGACTTAGAAAATGTTTTGAAATTTTAACATGTACTTGAATATTTCTAAAACTAGAACAAGTAAGCTCAGTATGCAAAGTTTTCCACTCTTAATTAAATTTTCACATAATTATGCTATTTTCTTAACTTCACTGCTTTTGTTTGTTTTAGTACATTGGGAAAATGAAAGGTTATTTGTAACTGTTTCGAACATGATTTGACAATATATATTTATTCTATTACCTGTACAATTTGTTTGTTTTTTTCACCAGAGATAATTTCTTTTTATGTATATGTATTTGTGCCACTAAAGTTATTCCCTTAACCACCTTTCCATGTCGTCTTCTGTCAAGGACATTGGTGGGGGTATGAATCTCATTCAGCGATAGTTCTAGTTGTATCTGTCATTCAAAGTTATTAATTTTTAAACAAAGCATCTTCACGCAAAATGAATTTTTTTCATTAGCAGAACTAAATTGGGAAAAAGCAGCCCCAGTGTCAAGCTTTCGCCAATCAAAGTCATAATTTGCATACATAAAAAAATCAAAATTTAAATGTTTGAAATACCTTTGTTCAGCAAAGAAGAATGAAGTAAGTGATTGATTTGTTTTAGCTATTTAAGCTCGCTCCTTTTGGAGTTGCATTTGTTTTCGTTTTTCAGACGGCATTTTACGATGCGTTTACGTTGAAGTTTTAGAAACGAATAAAAAATTTTGTCTAATTTTTTATTCAAATTTCAGGGCTAGAAATATTGATACTAAATACCTGTTAATTGAGTCCAATTTCGTTTCAGCTCCATGCCGCATCAATTAATTAATAACACCTCCAGTCACTTTCAATTTTCTTGCAAACTTGTATTGCGAAAACTAGTTTCAAACTGCATTCGTCCTTAATTCATTAACACTTGCAACAATTATCCATTCCATTGTATGGTTCTATCAAAACAAACTTCAAAACGGTCAGTCAACTCGCCGCTAAATCACTACAAATTAGCCCATTTACTTAGCATAACGATGTTTATTATACAAAC
This sequence comes from Cyclina sinensis, assembly GCA_012932295.1. NCBI lineage: Eukaryota > Metazoa > Mollusca > Bivalvia > Venerida > Veneridae > Cyclina > Cyclina sinensis. Next base: position 28,385,785 of record JAAONU010000009.1, on the reverse strand, counting down.
AACAAATTGCTTGAATTGACACGCTTTATGTCTATTTACAATAAAAGGTGTCGATGGGCGGAGTTAAATTCAATTTATGCGCTACTGGATGCGGACCATTCGGCGGGAAATTACAATGGGCGGATCGAAAAAGGGGGCACTTTTATATTTCTGGGCGGTAATTAGGGCAGCTGGGCGGGGCTAAAAAAGGCTGGGCGCTGCACCAGAATAAAAAGTGCTAGATACAACACTAACTTGCAAGAGGGGTTGGCAGTATACAGAGAAAGATAGATGGATTGCATAACATATCGATACTTATATCAAAATTAGTAAACTAAACATGTGCATAGTTAAATTAAAACAGGGTTAAGTGTGTAATTTTTTTTAATTGATATAGTAAGTGGGCAGAATTTAGCAGCAAGTTCTGCCATCCATTAGCAATATTTTCCTTTATAAAAAATGGAAACATTAAAAATCTTGTTTTAAATCATTAAGGCTCAGAGCACTAAAATATGGTTTGTAGTACTCTACAAAGATTGTCGAGATTATGTCCCTGGGATCAGTATTGGCTCCACCATGGGTCACATGGTTTACTCAGATATAAGAAGTTTTGAAACACTTATTGTGTAAAAAGCTCCGAGTTTTGAAATTTTGCATGAATGGTTGCTTAGTGGATGTTTACCAAGATTGTAAAAACCCTGCCTCTGGGGTCATTGTTGGCTGCATACCATGACTTAGATGTTTTACATTAATACATGAAGACAAACTCCTTAAAAACCTTAGCTAGAACTATAAGGCCTAGTCTGAAATTTTTCATGTAGGATTTTCTAGTGAATACAGTACACGCAGCGCGGACTTTGACGTTGTTAACATTGTCGCGGGGGCCAGTATCGTCTCCGGGTGGCCAGTAGCGGTGGACTGAACACCCGAAATTTCGGGTGTCCGCTAAAGTGACCACCGCGACAACCGCCAAGAGGTATGATCACCGCGTGTCGCGGTGACAGAATGCCGCGCGTCCCGCGATGTTCTGACTTTGAGATTACTGCATTTAAACATACTCAGCGTACAGTACATGTACGTAGTTTTCTTTTTACTCATTCTTATTTTACTTACATGTATTTTGTAGCTAGCTTCAGTTGGTCATATTAAAACAAAATTTCAAGTACATATGCGGTATATGTTTATTGTGTACTTTCGTTTTTTGGATTTTTTGAAAAACGCTTGTTACTATATAGCAAAATCGATCAATAATTTTTGCCAAGCACCTAGACGATACAGATGTCGAAAGAAGTTAAAGACGTGTTGACCTAAAAACACAGACAATTCATTTTCTGAAAATATGATCAGCTGTTTCCGGAAGCAACTGCTTTGAATGGTCATTCTTTGCGTAAACAAGAAGGAGCGTTTGTACATAAATGCATCATAATTAGACTGTATTTGTTTGAATTTTGACAGTTTAAATTAGATCTGTTAACTTTTCGCAGTTTGATGATCGTAAGTAATTTATTTGCGTGTAATTAATTTGCGAGTGGATAAACACGAGCGCGGCACCAATTGAAGACTTGAAAATATATTAATTGCAGCAATTAAAGTAAACAAGATGGCATGTAGGTGTGTAAATCTATTCATAATTGGCTGTGTTACCCTCTACCATACAACCAAACATTGAACGTCAACAAATAAAAGTTTAACCGGATGGGGTATTAAAAAGAAAAAGAAACAACTCCAACTGGTAATAATTACGTGTTTTTTGTAACTCATCTGAAAAAATATAGGGGAAAGTAAAATTGTGTTTCGACTTAGTTTTTTCGGACACCGCAAACCCCCGTGACCCGACGCCGCGACATTGCGCGGTACTGAACACCACGGACGGTCATTTTGGTCTTCAATGCGGACAGTAAAATCGCGGGACGGGTGTTCGTTGTCAAAGTCAGCGCTGCGTGTACTGTATTTACATAATTTGTTGAAATTATGTTTAAATTATCCCCAAAGTGGATCTTATATTTCTCAGGGGGATCTTTTGTCATTACCTTTGTCCATTGTCTGTTGTCCTTAGTGCGTCGTCAAAATTTCAGCTTATGAGCTCTTTAGAGATCACATTTTTTATCTAACTTTCCTAAAGCTTGCTCAGAATATTTTTATGCCCCTGCCATAAAATGTGGGGGTGGGGATATAGTATTAACCCTGTCCATGTGTGTGTGTGCATGTGAGCGTGTGTGTGTGTTTGTGTGTGTGTTCAAAAAAGTATAAACTTTGTGTCTGGTCCATAACTTCAGCATGCATGATGAGATTTCAAAATAAATTGGTATACATGATCACCATAAGTAGACGATATGTCTTTTGCAAGACCCAGGTTCCTGGATTAAAGTTTAAGGTCACTAGCAGGGGATTGAACTTTATTTGTTACATGTATTGTAAGTTGTAAAGTTTTAATAATTAATCGTAAAATTCAACAGTTTTCACAGCGATCCGCGGTGATTAACCACAACAATTTACCGCGGCGTTCTGCGGGGGAAACGCTTAAGTCAGTAGATTTACACCGCGGCGGTGAAAATTTTCAGTCGGTGGGTCTCGTGGACAAATTTTATGCAAATTTTCGTCCGCGATGAGTCTCATCCGCGGGATCTCGCGGTTTTGGAAAATCCGCGCTGAGCGTACTGTATATAGTTTTAAGTGCAGTTGGAGTAAGTGTCTAGTCTATAACTTCTGCATGCATGATGGGATTTTAAAATAAATTGGTACACTTGACCACCATAAGGAGACAATGTGTCACATGCAAGACCCATTTGCCTAGGTCAAAGGTCAAGATCACAGCAGGGGATGAAACTTAGTATATTTTTAGTATTTCAATATAAGTTGTCTCACTTGACTACCATAAGTAGAGATGCCATTTTTAGCTTGTCTGTTTTCAAAGAAAAAGTCAAGCTGTTACGGTTACTGAGTCGTCATTGTGGTCAGCATCATGCAAAATCTTTAATGTAGCTGATTATTCATAAACATTAAGACATAGAGTTTTGATATTTATTGTAGTAGACTATTAGACCTCTACTGTGTTCATTCAAATCATGACCCCAGGATCAATATTGACACTGCCCTGGGGGCTTATATATAGTTATATAGAAAAAACTTTCTCTTTTCGTTCCTTTTCTCTATTTCCAGGATTAGTACGTACTTGCAATTTTTTTTTTCAAATCCTTATTTTCTTTTTTTGTTTGATGGGTAAGAACTTGCATGCTCGTTTCTGATAGATAAAACAGACAAGCGGTGGTGCTGCACTGCAGTGCTGGTGTTTTTACACAGGTCACATATGTAACCTAAAAATAAAAAGGAGGGTGGAAAGAAACACAGTTAAAAAACCTTTATAGTCTTTGTTTCAGAACCCAAACATCCTAAAACTCGATATTTGGCATGCAGCATTGTTTAGTTTTGGCTTTTATTTTGATACTAAATCAGTTGCATTTCACTGATCATTTTGAACAGTTATTCTCAGGTGAGTGATTTCAGGCCATCATGGCTCTCATGTATTTTCTTCCATCTGAATGAAACCTACCATTTCTTTTATTATTTTGCTGTCTGTTTCTATTAATTATGCTTGTGCCCCCAGACTTTCAGAGATTGGAGATGTTGAACTGGAGATTTGCCCTTGTCTATTTAATATTCATCTTTCACAAGTTCATGTATTAGAATTTTTTCCAAAGGAGTATATGCTAAAAGCAAGAATGATAAATGACAAAATTATGAAATGGAATTTTTATTACAATTTTGCTTGCTCAGTGAGTGAGGAGGTCTGGCTCTTGACTTTGTGATGGAATAGCTTACAAAATAACTTTTCAGTTTTGAGTTGCCCAAACGTCATTACAGCCAGATCAGTATAACTCTCCAGCAAAGCTCCTGACCTTCAGTAAGTCTAATGGTCATTCTCTTTTTTTCATAGCCCCTCAAACGAAGTCTGCAGGGGGGTATAGTGGAATCACCCTGTTGGTTGGTTAACCGGTCGGTCTGTCACGTTTGGCATCTTTACCTTGCATCACGAAATCCTCCTTCAGTTTTCAACTGATTGAAATGAAACCTGGCAGGAATGGTCACTAGGCAATGTAGATGTGCAAGACATATTTTGATGCATAACTATGGAGGCATTGCAGTTATTGCTGCTTGAACTTATACTTTTTCCCATGTTTGTAAATTATATACCTTGTGTATTAAACTCCTCCTTCAGTTTTCAACTTGAAATGAAACTTGGCAGAAATTGTCACCAGGCAATGTACATGTAGATGTGCATGACATACTTTTTTTATGTAAATCCATGCAGCCAATTTAGAGATTTTGCCCTTTGAATTTACATTTTTCCCCATTTTTGACTAATCTGGGTCTAAACTGATCAGAAGTACCTTAAAATTCAGTAGGTTAAGGTTAATAGTCTTACCTTACAATTATCCCAGTTTATTCTGAATTAAGGCAATCCCTCAATAGCAACCAAAACAAAAACAAAATAACCTGATTCGGTTTGATGGAACAGCATGAAACATGCAACACTCAACACAGACCCTAACAAAACCTTGAGCACTATTTTCATAATTACATGTGTTATCATTAAAGCTCCCACTATAGTAACTCCAGATTTGCTTCTGCTGTTGAGTCTGTGCGGAGTTGGGGGGTACTTGTCATCTTCAGTGACTGTTCTAGTTATTGTAATGAATGATAAATTCACTTATATAAGACTAGTAGTGAGAAATGACTTTATGACAATGATAAGTTCTTGCTTGTAATCAAGCTTAAATTTTTTTTTCAGAAAACTGCTGTCATTTTTATTTCCCTAAAGGAGTATTTATTTTTTATCGTTTATTAAATCTTGTTGTTAAGTTATTACATCCTGATTAAAGTAGGAAACAATTAAATGGCACTTTTCGTGGAGTACAGGTAATGAAGTCCTTATAGAACTGAAATTAATACATGTAAAATATTGGTAATTTCATTATTTCTGGAAATATAAGATCACTATCATTTGCAATTGCAATCTTCTTCTAACAGTTATAAGTTAAATATTAAAATAAGAAAAAGGCTTTGTGCATCAGAATTTTAGGAATAGGAAAACAATCTGATAACCTTGTGCTTGATAATGAAATACAACAACAGAAATAAAGAGGCTGCCATTAAAGACAAAAATAAAAGGTTTGTATTGATATTTTACCTGCTAAAAAGTATGAAAGTCACCTATCCAACATATTCAGGATATGCAAAATTCCTTCTGGGTAATCACAAATTCTCTGTTTATTATCAATTACCATCACTGAATACCTGTTGCAAACAAATAAATACTCTTTAAGGGAGATAGGAATTAAGAGGCAGTAGTGACTGACTTTTTTTAAATGAAAAAAACCCAAAAAAAACCAAGTAATTTAGGTTGATCACAAACAAAAAGTTATCATTGTCATAAAGTCATTTCTCACTAATAGTCTTATATAAGTCTTATTATACCAATTTTTTCATTCCTTACTTTGTTTTTTATTTCCTGTGTCTTTTAGTGACAAGAAAATGTAAATTTATTCTTGAACATGAAGAAATATCAACATGTTCAGTAAGGAAACAATTAAAAGTCAATCTGCAGACAAAGTCTTGAAGTCCTGTGACTGAATCTCGTCACAAAGTCTTGAAGATATGTGACTGAATCTCATCACAAAGTCTTGAAGTCATGTGACTGAATCTCATCACAAAGTCTTGAAGTCATGTGACTGAATCTCATCACAGAGTCTTGAAGTCATGTGGCTGAATCTCATCACAAAGTCTTGAAGTCATGTGACTGAATCTTATCACAGAGTCTTGAAGTCATGTGACTGAATCTCATCACAGAGTCTTGAAGTCATGTGGCTGAATCTCATCACAAAGTCTTGAAGTCATGTGACTGAATCTCATCACAAAGTCTTGAAGTCATGTGACTGAATCTCATCACTTAAACAGTGACTTCCAGATTTTGTCCTTTAGTACACTGCATAGGTCAGAAGGCCAAGAAATATGGGTGGTATGGAAAATATAGAATATAAAATCGGAAGTTTAAAAGTAGTGATGAACTTGTTGTATGATTCCAGGGTTGTTGAGATGCAGTGATGACCTCGAAGGTTATTCGAGAGTGGCTCGCAGAGTATAAGGTAACTATTTATTTCTGTGTTTTTTTGTTTCGTAATTTTTATAAAGCAAAAATACAACTGAATGAAATCGACTTTAACACCAGGAGGAAACATTAATCAGAGTTTAAGATCAGATGGAAACAATGACCACCAGGGAAACATAAACTTCTTTTGAATTAAAACAACTTTTCTTTGTACCACACTGAGATAAAAGAAAGCTGCCTTTGAACAGAGCCCATCTGCAGTTAAGTCTCCCCATCGGTGGTCTTTGTATGCAGTTTTATCTGTACTGTAAAATCTTAGTTCTTTTTCTTCACCATGAAAAAATGGCTGAAAGGTTAAGTATGTATTCAGGTCTTGAATACCGGTAATTCCTCTTCAAACTCATTACAAGAAATTACGTCACCATATTCAGATTTCTTTTGCATGATTTGTCAGTTTAGGATTTTAGCATGATTCCTCAATTGAAGTTTTTAGCATGATTCATCTGTATAGGATTTTAGTATGATTCATTAATTTAGATTTGTAATATTATCATGTCGTTTCTTTCCTGCAGGTATTGTCGAAGGAAGAGCTTCATAGTTACGCTGCCTCTATACGTCATAATGGAGAACTAATATCCAGCCTGAACTCTTTGTTTGAGGAACAACCTAACCCAGAGGTAAGCCCAACCCTTTGTTTGCAGAACAACCTAACCCAGAGGTAAGCTCAACCCTTGTTTTGAGGAACAACCTAACCCAGAGGTAAGCCCAACCCTTTGTTTGAGGAACAACCTAACCCAGAGGTAAGCTCAACCATTTGTTTGAGGAACAACCTAACCCAGAGGTAAGCTGAACTCTTTGTTTGAGGAACAACCTAACCCAGAGGTAAGCTCAACCCTTTGTTTGTGGAACAACCTAACTCAGAGGTAAGCCCAACCCTTTGTTTGAAGAACAACCTAACCCAGAGGTAAGCACAACCCTTTGTTCAAGGAAAACCTAACCCAGAGGTAAGATCAACTCTTTGTTTGAGGAACAACCTAACCCAGAGGTAAGTCCAACTCTTTGTTTGAGGAACAACCTAACCCAGAGGTAAGCTGTAGTGTTTTATAATCAGTTACCAAGTTTTATCTTCTGTAATATCTTGGTATTCTTCCTGTATGGTCAAAGTTTAAAAAAAGCGCTACTATACATAGAGATGAAATAAAATATAAGTTCTGCTACTCCTAGAAAACCTTGCAGGTTCAAGTCAGTGCAGTCAGTTCACCGGTTCTCTGCCAGACAACAAGGAAGATATGAACAGCCAGAAATAAACAAGTTTTAACACAACTGTTGAGACATTGTTTTTATATAACCTACAATCACTATGGTTATAGAGAAATGGGAACTGTTTCAGAAAAAAAGGAATAATCTACAACATTCCTGCATTTACCATTCACACAGTAAGTAATTCTTTTAATAAAACTCTTGTAAACTGTGAATGTATTTTTCATACTGAATATTGGAAAATTTCATTATAGATACTAAGAAGAGTAAGGGCAAAAAAGTAGTATCTTCTGTTGTATATTTTCAGATCCTTGATCCAGTATGTCACCAGTTGTTTGAGTTTTACAGATCAAGTGAGAAGGAACTTCAAAGATTTGCCCTTGAGCTGGTTCCTTCCCTGATATGGCTGTACATGGTCTGTGTAAGCAGGGGAGAAAAATCTGTGAGTAAAGGTTCTTTAAAGCTTCTGTCCATCCAAAGAATTCTGAAATCTGATTTGGTTTAATTGAGTTCAACACCTTCTAACAGTGAATGTCATATCAAGGTGTGGGTTATGTAACAGTTGTTCTTTGGGAAGACCAGTAGTAGACTCGCATTCACTGTAAAAAACATCCAACATTCTCGCATAAATGGTAAGAAGTGGAGCTGGAACTCATGACCATCAGTCAGTGAGAGGTTAAATCATTGATGTCAGCGACCACACGACAATAGAGGTGGTCAAAGTTTTCTAGAATCAGTGAATGTGTTATGGCACCCCTCACATCATTAAAGTAAAAGTGTTCCATTATGTTTATATGTCCACATTGACCTTATTTAATTGACGTACTGCTTGCAGCATTGTCAGTTTAAGTGTCCTAATATTTTCATTAGCAGAATGCGGGACAAGTTTTGATACACAGAGTAAAGTTATATTTTCCCTCTTTCCTGGTTTCATTTTGAATTTAAAGCCACACAGTGCATTTGAAGAGACTGACTCACAGATGGGTTGACGATGCATTAAAAAAGAGAATGTTTATACCGTAAAAATTCTATTTATAGCACAGGCTTTTATTAAGATCATGGATTGTTCGAAAGTTGGGGATGGACGTAAATTAGAGACAAATCTTCACAAGACAGACTGATTTTCTAAGCAGGGCTTTAAAAATTCACTCGCACCTCATAATTATAAGAAGAAATCGAATTGAGAAAGAGCGGATGTTGACTTATTGCAGACAATGCTAAAATCTGTTCTTTTCCGCTATTACCGTACATGTATAGTCCGGTATGTGTGAGTTTGCCAAGCACAGGAATAAAAAATAAGCCTCACACATGATCTTTACTACTTTCTTATGGCAAAAATAAGGGAAATAAAAGTAAAATAAAAGGGAAATAATTCAACTTGAATTGTAAAGGTAAGCTCAATTTTGCTCAAATCAGGGGATGGGCGTTAAAAAGGGGCAGTTGATTTTTCAACTTTGGGCTGAAAAATGCCCGTTTTTTGTCCAAAATATTGGGGATGGGCGTCTATTAGAGGATGGGCTATAAATAGAATTTTTACGGGATATGTAAAAATTCTGGTTGTAGTTGTGAAGTATATATCTAAACTAACTTGCTGTCTCAGTTTTTATGTCGCCCTTTCGAAGAAACGGCGATACATAGGGATCGCTTGGTCCGTCACGAAAACTTTATGTTTGCTATAACTTTGCCATTTCTTAACATTTCTTCATCAAACTTTCAAATTATATTATTTATGACAACAGAGTCATGATGATGCAAAAATCTTTAGGTCAAGATCACGTCTAGTGGAGTTATGCCCCTTTTTGTACTTAGACTAGCATGCTGTCTTTTCCGACAGGCTCTTGTTTGCCTTTTTAGTTATTCTAACAAAGTATCCAAGGGCGACACAAGTGTTCAACTGAACACCCATCTAGTTGTTACAGAAACACATCATAATATAAAGTTTTTTTTTACACTTTTATTGGTAAAAAATTTACCCTGTTAGTTACGGGGTAGATACTTTGTTTATATTGTTAATTTTGACATTTGTCAAGAACATTCCACAGTGGCTCAATGGTCTAGGTCGCTGCTCCTAGTTTTACTGAAATAAAAAGGCGTGGGTTCGAATCCTGTTAAAATCAGATTCTTTTTCTTCAGTTTTCGCAAGGTATAGAAGCACATTTTTTTTTCAAAGCATATTAACTTCTCTTTAACTTTAAAGAAAAAAAAATTAAGATAAATTCTGTGAGTCAGTCACTTTAATATACATAATAAACAAATGCCAGGAAGAACTGTTTCTTTGGCTGAAGTGCATTTCAGTGTGCAAAATCTACTCATCCAATGGCAGTAAGAGTATTTGAAGTTATGCCCATGGGAAAGATGTATTGCATTGACATTCAAATTGAGATATAATAAAATGATACTTAAATAATTTCCTGTTTTATAATTGCCTACTCAAGGCAAGTGTTGTTAGATTTATCATCTGAGTTTATTGATTGTAATTCATTTCCTACTAATACTCAAGTTTATCTAAATATAGGAAGAAAGAAGTCTAGGGGAGGGAAAGAGAATGTCAAAATAATACTATGTTGACTGAAAGGCTGGAAAACTTGATTGTCTCCCTTATATCCAGATAGCAACCTTCTGTTCGATACAAGATTGTAATAGCTGGAATTGCTATGGGGTTATGAATAGTGTTAGACTTAAATGTGCATGCATTCATGCATATAATTATGTATATCTTATGCAGCAAAAGGCAGAGAAGTGTTATATAAGAGAAGATACAAACTAATCCACATGTTGTTAAAATAGGCAATGTATTAACAAAAGAGAATGTTACAATATGCAAGGATAGATAATGATCAAAAGAAAGAAAATGATGGAAGTGAAACAAGTAAAAAAAATAGTTAAATACATAAACCATTGATATCACAAAAGTCAGAATATGCAAACAGTAGATAGAAGAAAAGGTACAGTTTGCAAATCTTTGATATCTGCAGAAAAGCGAGAATATACATACAATAATATGCAAACCTTGACCTTTTCAGGTGAGCGTCCTAGGACCATCTGGTCCTCTTGTTGACTGTTTTAAACTCTTCACATTTAATTATTTAACAGTAATTCAATTCCTCTGTGGACATGTCATAATGGAACACTTTCGTGCCCAATAGAAACTTTAAGAATGCCTATATGAAGTAGATAAACTGTGGTATATAAGGGTGTAGAGGAAAATGATAACAGAGTAGTCACTAGTCAGTGTGAATTGTATAGGATGTTAAGAATTTGCTACGACAAATGTATTTATCAAACATAATGCCTTTGAAGAATATCTTCATTGTCTCCATTCACTCTACAGAGAAAGAAATTAATTTATTTGAAAAGTTTGAAAGAATGTCAAGTTGTAATAATGTAACTTATTTATATGTATTTTGGGTACCAGATCTTTTCAAAGAATTTTTGTGAACCTAATGTATTTGCACTGAGTTTTTTTATTTGTTTTCATTTTCACTGCAGAGATGTTTCCTCAATACTTTCTCAATTTCTTTGATTGGTAATTGTGTAATTAGTAATTTTGTTGATTACTTTGCCTGATTTGATTAATGATGGATTTTCCCTGAAACAAAAAATGCCACAGAGCACAGCCAGTACTGGGGAATAATGCATGATTGTACATGTTTGAGTTGAAATGTTAACATTTTTTATTATCCATTATTCTGCTTGCAGCAGTTTTTTTTTAGCTCACCTGAGCACAGTTTAAGCTTTTTAGATTGCCCTGTGTCTGTCATGTGTCATCAACAACATCTCCTCGTTAATCACTTAATCACTCAGATTGGTGAAACTTGGCGGGGTTGTTTCTTGCATGAAGCATGACCAAAGTTTTACTAATTTACAAATGATTCCATTCCATGCAGGACTCTGGTTGCTATAGCGGCAAGAATAATTTTTTTTCTAAAAATCTTCTTGTTTAAAACTGCTAGGCCCGAAAATCTTTGAAATTTTGTGTGTAGCACTGTCCTGTTTAGACACATTCTATATAAACCTTTAATGCCTTGACTTCTGTAATTGTCTAGTAGACCTCTGCTACCTGTCTCATGTTTTAAAGAAAAATATATAGGAAAATTCTTTTAACTTCTTCTTGAATGAACTGCAAGGCCCTGGGTTCTAAAATTGTGAACAAAATAATTGTATTGTTGATCCCTGGCAAGCTTGTTCAAACTTTGGCATTTTTGGCTATGCCTTAGGAGGTCAGATGTTTTACATAGACTTATATAGGCAAACTTTGGCATTTTTGGCTATGCCTTAGGAGGTCAGATGTTTTACATAGACTTATATAGGCAAACTTTGGCATTTTTGGCTATGCCTTAGGAGGTCAGATGTTTTACATAGACTTATATAGGCAAACTTTGAAATTCATCTTGTTAGAAACCTCAATGTGTAGACTTCTGAAATTTGGTGTGTACCATTGTCTGATGGACTTCTACATCTGATGATCAGATATATTCTTACAAACTTTTCAATGGTTAATTTGGATTCGCCAGGTTTGTAGGTAGATGAATGGGCAAACAAAATACATAATAACACACTAGTTGTTCATCCTGAACTTTGGTTGGTTTGCTAGAGATTAGAATATCAAATGTATTTTCTTCTAATAAGTTTCTATTAATACTGGACGTAGAACACACACTGGAATGAAACATACAGGACGAATGTCAGTGACGAAATTTAGGACATTTTTGTAATACATGCCAACAAAAATAATGGTACATTTAAATATCAAGAATAAATTTGCATGGCATGTTGATATGGTGAATCGTTATTTATCAATTCGAGGGAAGACTGACTTTTAGACAGGTATGAGGAAAATGTCAAGAACTATTATTTGGCACAGTTCAGAATAAAAATTACAAAATCTCTCAATAATACATGGTATTTGTGGGACAGAAATTATGGAATATATTGCAAGACGAAAGTTTCTATTGTTAAATGTCACAGTATTTGGCAAATCAACATGACTAAGATACCTAATCATGCCCAGGTTTCCACTCAAATCACCATAAAATCGATAGCCTTGAAACAAAATGGAATCAACTTCTTGCGGCAAAAATTCGGGTCGATTTAGATATTCACTGTTAAAAAATGTCAGAAGTGCAATCAGGACCATAGCTGTGCATTGCATGCCGCTAAATGGACTAAAAATATGGCAACCTTGATGCATATTTCCTAAAAAAAACCTCTTACTTTCTTGACTCTAAGCTGCTGCAGCTCCAAAAAATGGCGGGATATTGAAATCACGAGACTGTCTCGACCAGTCGTAAAATATATATAGACTGTTTCTAGTCTTTCATTGCGCTGACCTTGGGAACCAAACACCAACAAACAAAGTGCGCGATTAATTAACCGTAAGAACCTACGGAAACAAATAATAATATCATAATAACAGTTCGTAATATGAGATGGCTAAGGTTTATTTAATATCTAAAATATTTTTTTTTTTATAAATAAATTTGTAAAAAGTGCAATTTATTGTTGAATATGTTTGCATTCATTTCATTTCCTACAAAATTCTCTAGTTCGTTATTCATAACCATATAGCTCCAAAAAATGGCGGGATATTTAAATCACGTGACTGTCTTGACCAATCGTAAAATATATATAGACTGTTTCTAGTCTTTCATTGCGCTGACCTCGGGAACCAAACACCAAAAAAACAAACCTGAAAGAACCTACGGAAACAAATATGATAATAATATCATTATAACAGTTCTAAATAAGAAATGGCTAAGGTTTATTTATTATCTTAAATATTTTTTTATAAATAAATTTGTAAAAAGTGCAAATAATTGATAAATATGCTTGCATTTCATTTTATTTCCTGCAAAATTCTCCAGTTCGCTATTCATAACCATATCGCGACATGAATGACAGTCAATAACAACAACAACTACCCTTTCACAAAATCTGAACTCATTCCATAAAGGGCGTCACGCTTTGGCACGGACGTCAATAAGCAAATTGGTGGATTCCTGACCCCTGTCATTTATATAACTTAATTATTAGCAATCAGTGAATGCCTGTAGGTGAAAGCAATGAGGCTGTTTTTGCTATTGAGTGAAGGAGTGGATAGAACATGTTTGCTTTCACCCCTTGGCTATATATGTCATCTGACCATTAGAAACATAAAGGGGAAATGAGCTAGAGAAAAGTAGAACAGTTTCAAGATTAATGGTTTCTGAGAAAAGTACATTTAAATGTGTTAATCTTCACTTTAACTACATATATATATATATCTCTATCCAGCTTTTAAATGTTACTTATGGACATTGTCCCCTGTGGACTTTGATTTAGGGAGTGACATTAATAGTTGTTTTTGTGAAAGTGTCCTTAATTTTTTTACTGGTAGTGAAGTAAGTATTGGATATTGTGATAGCATCAGTATTTCAGAGTATTAGAACAATATTGTATTGAGTAGTGACCCATACATTTCTCAAGCATTATCATGTGTAAACTTAACTTCCAAACTTGTAAATAAAGACCGTCTTAAGGGAAATGAAAGACTGGCTTTGGTGAGCAGGTGGTCTTTGTTCAAAGGCAACTTCATTCTCTATATCTTATTGTGGTATAAATAAAAGTTGTCTTTATTCTGAGGTGATTTTTGTTCCAGGTGGTTTATAAGTCATATTTAAGTGTATATTAGTCTGAAAGGAAACAATCTTTTTATCTTGTTCTGGTACAAATAATAATGGTACAAATAATAATTGCTTTCAAAGAGAGAAACAGCATGTATAATATGGTGGTTTTTGTTTATTCTGTTTTTTGCCTGTAAATTACCTTGTAAATTAGTTCCAAACTACCTTTGAAGTGCAAAAATCCTGTTTTTGACAACAGCGGACAAGAAAGTTGATACATTATTAGCTCACCTGAGCACAATTGCTCAAGGTGAGCTTTTCTGATCGGTCTTTGACCATCGTCCGTCCGTCGTCAACTTTTCATTCAAACAATATCTCCTCTGAATCCACTGGGCCAAATTTAATGAAACTTACCTTGGATGTTCGTTGCATGAAGCTCCACCAAGATTGTTCAAACAGTTCTGTTACATTGCATTTCTGGGTCACTGGAGCTAAAAATAATTTTGTTGGATATTTAAAAATCCTCTTCTCCGAAATCTCAAGGCCTGGAGCTTAGATGTTTGGTTTGGAGCATCATCTAGTGGACCTCTACCACATTGTTCAAATTATGACCCTGGAGTCAAAACTGACCCAACCCCAGGGTTCAGTTGATTTACATAGATTTGTATAGTGAAAACTTAAAAATCTTCTTGTCAGAAACCACAAGGCCTAGAGTTTAGATATTTGGTGTGCAGCATTGTCAAGTGGACCTTTACCAAGTTTGTTCAAATCATGACCCCTGGGTCCAAAATGGCCCCACCCCAGGGATCAGATATTTTACATAGAGTTATTTTGGAAAAACTTCATAAATCTTCTTTTCAGAAACCACAAGGCCTAGAGTTTAGATATTTAGTGTGTAGCACTGTCTAGAGAACATCTACCAAGTTTGTTCAGATAATGACCTTGGGGTCAAAACTGGCCCCACCTGGGAGGTCATTTGATTTTACACAAAGAAATATATAGGGAAAACTTAAAAAATCTGCTGCTCTGAAACACCAAAGGTACAACCTTCGATTGTTCATTGTTATGTCTCCCCCCAATGCCTCCCCTTCTGGTAAAGACTTAAATTGTTTTTCCCTGTCCTTGGGTGTCTGTTCATCTGTCTGTCTGTCACACTTCATTTCCATTCAATAACTTGAGTACCAGTTGACCCAGAGCCTTCAGACTTCACAGGGTTATTGCCGTAATTGAGTAGAAAATACCCTTTTGTTTTTTGGGTCATTAGTTCAAAGGTCAAGGTCAGAGGGACCTCTAGAGTGAAAACCGTTTTCACTCAGTAACAGGAGTACCATTTCACCCAGAGGCTTCAAACTTTATAAGATGATTGCTTTTACTTAATAGAAGAATCACATTGTTTTTGGGGTCAGTAGGTCCAAGGTCAAGGTCACAGGGACCTGTAGAGTGAAAAGTATTTCTGCTGAGTAACTGTAGTACCATTACACCCAGAGCCTTCAAACTGTATAGGGTATTTGTATTTTTAGGGTCCATAGGTCAAGGGTCAGGTTACAGGGACCTCTAGAGTGAAAACTATTTCTGCTCAGTAACTTGAGTACCATTTTACCCAGAGCCTTCAAACTTCATAGGATGATTGCCCTTACTCAGCAAAAGAGCCGTATCGTTTTTGGAGTCAGTAGGTCAAAAGTCAAGGTCACAGGAACCTGTAGAGTGGAAACTATTTCTGCTCAGTAACTGGAGTACCATTTTACCCAGAGCCTTCAAACTTCATAGGATGATTGCCCTTACCCAGTAAAAGAAACGTATCATTTTTGGGGTCAGTAGGTCAAAGGTGAAGTTCACAGGGACCTGTAGAGTAAAACTATTTCTGCTAAAAAATTTGAGTACCATTGCACCCAAAGTCTTCAAACCTATTGCAAATTTATTCAAACTTGTGAACAACGAACACCCATAACAACCAATAACGATACTTGTTACTAGAGCAATGAGACTCAGTTAAGCGATTTAGGGCCTTCATGGCGAAAAAAAAATGTGATTTTACAATTTCAAAGAATATGTGTCTCAACTATATATACTCAATAAGTTAAAACTAGATTGAACAAAAATACACAAAGAAATTCACAAAAAAAAGAGCTTTGCAAAAAAAAAAAAGCATTGAGATTTGTAAATAACTGTATTAACCCTTAACCTGCTGAATTTTTGTAATGGATTTGTCCAGCTTTGAATTTGGAACAGTACATTCAAAGTTTAAGGGATTTCATTTTCAAAATACAAAAATTGACCTACCAACAGTATAGAGCCTGGTCAGACTGCATGGATGTGCAGGCTTGCCTGGCTCTATACTGGTGGCAAAGGCTAATCACTTTCAGTTCAAGCAGGTTAAGGGTTAAAGTATTAATTTGGAAAATCTCTTGGAACAAATAAGCTGCCTGCAGTTTTAAAATATTTGTATTTCAAACATTTCAGTTGGTTCTCCTTTATAACTTCAAAGTTACGAAAAAACCCAGCTTTTTATGCTACGTGTTCTATAGCAGAAGAATATGATATAGAAGGAGTGTGTACGGATAAAAATAGTAGTTTGTTTGCTTCTGACGGAATTAGCCATGCTTTTCAACTTTTAACAGGCGGAAAAAATCAATCCAGTCGAAAGAAAAATTGTCTTAAATCTCAGCAAGATGAAATAAGGGGATTAATTTTATGTCAATAATTGAAGTTTGACTTGTTTTTAGGAAGATTATTAGAAAAACATTTCAAATTTTTCATTATAAATGGTATAATGTTTCGCAAAGAAAATTTGCATGACACGCGAGGGGATCGTGATTCCATAAGATGGTCTTAAATTATATCCCCTTTTCTTCTTTTGAATCCCTAGTCTTCAAAGGATAAGGTATCCTTGAAGCTTAATTTACTGAAATATGAGCATATTAATTTTCTCTACAATTTTCTCCATTTTGTTTTCAGTTTAGCTGTTTTCCTTTTCTTGTTCAACTTTTTTTTTTTTTTTTTTAAATCCTCCATATTTGAAAAGCTGAGTTAGGTTGTTCAGACATCAGATTAAAAGAGGCATTCCCCTAAAATTTTGAGTTTTGCATTTGCTAAATATCATATAAATATAAATGTATTGTCTGTATCATTATTTGATAGGCAAGGTGTCAGTCAGGAGTTCTAAGTACAGCAGTTGAAGAATTTTGTTTAAACATTTATTCTTCTTGACATTATAAACTGTTTTATAGAGAAACGAACCATTGAAATGAATACTGAGGGGTGAAATGTGAAAAAGTGCTATCAACTTCTTTATATAACTCATACCACTTAGAACTTTCTCTCATTCATCTCTCGAAATTTAAAAAAATGAAGTGTATCCTCTATTCATGTTACGGTATTCCCTTTAAATTCAGAACATTCACACAGTTAAGTTCCATAGTAGAAAATAATATTCGTGTAGTTTTGATTTCCCTCTGTTTTGGAATTTATCTTTCTGTCAATATGTCTGTGAACTTGTTTTGCTTTTTTTCTTCATATATTAAATAACACAAGAAGTGTGATATAATATTTCTTTAAAAGCAAAATATAAACACAGTGTTTTCACAGAGAAATGTGAAAATATTCTTACGAACATGAAAGTTCGTAACAGAAAGATGCAATGCATCTTAGAATACACAACCTTGAGCTGGATTTGAACTAAGATCTCCTGCATGACAGGCCAACACTTAACTACTGAGCCAAAGAATTGATTCCCTGATGCAGTTGTCAGAGTTTGTATTTTTACAATTATAGGAAGGTATGCACTAGACCGTAACAATATAACAGTACTTTGGTTGGCAGTATCAAACATTTATATTAAGCATACTGTCATATAATGATAATTTTTTTTAAAAGACAGCGATTGGTAATTTATTTTTTTACAACAAATCAAGAAACAGCCAACAAACTACATTTTTTCTGAATATTTTTAAGTCTTCTAGATACAGCCAAGGTGGTGTTGTGAAATTAGAAAAAAAAAAAAATATAGACATTTAAGCAAGTTTGGTCATTGTAAATCATGGCCAATGAAAGAGACGGAAATCAGTTCTGGTAAATTTAAGGTTACACTTGACTAGCTTTATCTATAGAAAGTTACTTTGAAAAAAATAAAAAAATAGCAAAAAACACCTTAAAAAAAAGCAACAACACAAAAAAACAAGAAAAAGTATTAAACATGAGATGTAAAAAAGTATTTTTTGTTATAAAAAAAAGATGAAAAAATCCACCTTGAAAAGGAAAATGTGAGAGAGAATTATGGGAAATTTTAAGTACTTTTTTTCCAGTAAAAAATATTGGGTTACACCTGTCAAAAGTAGAAACCATTTAGGAGGCTTTGTTAAGTGCCGGAGAAAGAGGTTTTTGATCAAAATGGTCTACAAAGTAGCTTGTGTTATTAGGCTGAAATTGTCAGCTTCGTACAAAAATTGAGATTTACCAGACATCCGCTGAAAGATTGCTGATATCATATTTCAGGTTATATTAATATTGCCAGTGATTTTGGCTGTATATCACCTAGCATGCTATAATAATTGCGTGTTCAAAGTTACTATTTTCATACTTAATATATACGTTATCTTTTGGCTTTATATGATTCAAAGTGAAATGAAGTTAAATTCTGTACCTAAGTCTTATAAAGGAACCTAATGACTTCATGTTCAGCGTAAAGTCAGGCAATTCTTCCTAGCCTGCCCATAAATGAGCTGAAAGGTGATTTATCGTCAGCATGCACCTGCTTTCTGTTGTTTGGTTCCCATGGTAACGGGTTTGCGAGGAAAATTGATCAGGTTGCATGATGTTGCAGATTGTGGAAGTCAGTAATGAAGGCAAGCAGCTCTCGATTTTAATTAGTAAGTAATCAGGGCTGAAGATGGTCGTCAGAATAAAAAAGTGTGTTCGTCAACTTTGTTTACAATAATGCCATCTTTATTATATATTTAAAGCCTGTCTTTGTTCCATATTAATTTTCTTCATTGAAAATTAACAACCGTTAAGGCATTTATGAAGTCTTAGTACATAAACGAATTTTTCGCATGTCTAGATTACATATTATTGTTGTTTTATCAGAAGAACTTAATATCGTAAAGAAATTTGTATGTTTTACTAAACTTTGTTATGTATTTGTATCTTTTGTGGTGAATTGTCTGATGAGTTAAACAAGTAAATAAAACAGTCCTGTCTGTTAGGTATCCTACTTGAAAAGTAGGGGACATATAGCATTGCTGCTGTCTGTGCATCAGTCTGTCCACATGTACAGGGATCCTATCATTTTGTCCAGTCAATACTGTAAACCAAGCAACTTTCACAAATACAATATTTCATTTTTTTCATACAGTTGACGATTTTGCAGCGACATACTTTTGCGGAAAAATACTATCCACTTATTACACGTAACTTAAGTTGTATCATCAAAAATACAAACTGATCTTTTTCTGTTATGTATTGGATTTTTTTCTAGTTAGTCATATATAATCCAGCTTGAAATAAGGGCTCCAACAAAGCTTTGTAACTATGCTGTAGTGCTTCAGTGATAAGTGCAAGTAGTTCTGCATCACTGTCCGACTGGCACATTTCTGGTGTGGTGTGTTTGTTTTTTTAAGCAGCATTTTTCATTTTATTCCTTGTAAATGAAGATATTCATATATTCAGGTTTTTTTTTTTTTTTTTTTTTTTTTTTTTTTTTTTAAAGAAAATTTACAGCCAAGAATAAGTTTGACGGCAAAATGGTCATTCAGAGGAAAACTGATTTTTATGAAACCCTATGAAAATTTTATTACTTACAGAAACCCTGCAACATTTTTTATAAGACTTTTGGCTTTGCCAACAGTCTTTAGTACTGCAAATTAAAATCAGACATTGAGACTAAACTTTCACAGAAGCTTTGTCATCAATTGTTCTGGCGCATTTTGTCAGGGTTTTGTGATTCAAACATTTTTGGCGGAATTATTGCCCCTTTTTAAAAAAAACAACAACAACAGAGAAACACATTTCTGTGCTCAACTCCTACTACATTCCTCAAGCGATTTTCACGAAACTTTTACAGAAGCATCGTCATCAAGAGCACTGGCACATATTTTCGGTGTTTTACGATTCGAACATTTTTGGCAGAATTATGGCCTTTTGTTTTTTTTACATGTGTAATATATAGAGAAATACTCCTTTGTATGGAACTCTTCTATGATTTTAGAAACTACTCTAGCTATTATATTAGATTGAAATTTTATACATATCTTTGTTATACATCATATCACATAATATCACTGTACAAATTCCAGCCTAGAATTTTGAGTTACGGTCAAAGACGTGTTATAGGGGTAAAGCACTGTCACTGATAGCTTCGGTTTGATTTCTGCTATGTTAATATAATACATAAATTCATAATAAATGATGCATGTATATAGTAAATAATAAACAAGTAAATGTACAAAGTAAACAAAATGACCAAGCAACATAATATTTTACTATAATGTGATGAATAGTTTAGTATTATGAATAAAATTAATTTGTTCTCAAGTTTGTTGTTTGTAATATTATGCATCTAATTAGATACAATTAGCATTTCAAATCTGTAGAAACATAAAAGATACAAATTAATATGCATCTATATATTATATAATATTATGTAAAAAATCAAAAGGCTATAATTCCCCCAAAAATGTTCGAATTGCAAAATGCTGACAATATGCACGAGGGCACTTGATGAAGAAGCTTCTCTGAAATATGAACGTTGAAAACCTGGTTTCGTTGCATTTCGGCGTTTCTTGTATTGTCCGTAAGCGCAAACGTCATAAGCATATTGAAAATGATGTTGACATCAAAGTGTTATTACACTAGTGTTATATCAAAAATATTACACACTTTTATTACACGCCCATGCCGTTGTCTATGATATAAAATAATAATTGGATTTGTCCAGATTGAATGATGGACAAGTCCATTAAATTAACTCAGAATCATTAATTGTGAGAATGTTTGCTATCTGTGAACATCACTGCATTGTGTCTTTTGTTACAATGGAAAACATTCTAAGATAAGTCTGAACTAATTTTCTTTGCAAAATGCTTGCAGCTGAACACTTAATAAAATTAACTTGCAGTTTCAGCTGTATTATTTCATGCTAGTGTTTATTTGAAAAGATCCCTTCACACTAAAAATGGCAACCAGCATGGCTGTCGCATGAGTTTCCGTGGTAAATTGCAAAATTGCGGAAAAATCAAAATGTGTGTATTGCACCTTTGAGACGGTGCTTTTCAGTAGGAAGAGATCGGAAGATAAAATGTCAACCTGCGCACAGTTTTAAGATACCCTTCTATTTGTATTTCATTGGTTTTTTGGAAAGACCGAGATTGAAAATTTTGTGTTATTTGAAGAAGAGAGCTTAGCAGGAAATTTCTCAGTTAGTTTATACAATAATTGGATGACTCAGTGTGTTACTGTAGTAAATCAGTATTGATAAAAAGACTTTACCTTTAGTGTTGCATTAAACTAATTTGAATTATTGCTTTTTTATGCCCCCGAAGGGAGGCATATAGTTTTTGAACTGTCCATCCGTCATTCCATCAGTCCATCCAGAAGGCCACTTCTTCACCCTATTTGCCCACTTTTGAGACTCCTGAACCTAACAGAGGGAGAGGGGGTGGGGGATCAAGGGGATTTAGATTGATTGCCAAATTCCCGTCCCTTAGGCTAAGTATTATGTTTTATTCACAGAGATTTGAATTGCTTAAGGGAATCCCCAAAAAAAGGGCTCCCATGAAATAAAATCTGACCAAATCAGTTTCCTTGGAAGTGTTTTGAGCCTCTCAAAATCTAGTCGCCATGAAATCTCATGTAATTTGGAGTCCCCATAATGCCCACCACCACCAAGCATTGATTGGTGCATGACTTACCGTTCTAAGATTTTATAAGTAAAAGTTTAAATTGCTTGGCAAGTTTGTAAAGCTTTTATTGAGAAAAAAAGATCAAAGTTTACAAAAACTGATGGATCATTTGTCTTTGAATCCACATTAAGGTTTCTGTAGTCCCACAAACTGTTCATACTGTGTTATCTTGTTTTTGCAAACTCGGCCATGTTTAATTAGTCGGCTCTAGAGATTAAAAGTCTAAACAGATAGATAAAAAAATACTTTGTGAGTATTATCAGAGAAATCAATAAATAAGAGTAAATAATTGAAGCATAACAGTGGCTACTCTTTACATCCAAAATATTTAACTACATTTATAACAGTTATTGCTTTCTAATCAAACTGAATTGTTGTGTAACTAGGCCAGGTCATAACCAGAACACACACAAGTAGTCTATTCTCAGCATAGCAATGATTTTGTATCACTGCACTACATAGAACATCAGACAGAAAATTGTAAAGAAGAAATAGAAAATCAAAAACGATTTTTTCTCAAATGACATTAGTTGGAAAGATACTGAAATTAGGTAATGTGTATATTGCTTAATGATCACTGAACTTCTATATAAGTGAATGTTATTTTGAATGTTCAAATCAGTAGACCTATTTGTTTGGGTGGTAGGTAGAAAAATCTGGTAGTTAATAAGTGATTTGTATTAAGCTTGCTGCCCTTAGTATTACTGGATAGATTGTGTGACAGTTGATCCAGAAAGCAGGTTATGTTTTAAAGGTATTAGTAAAGTGTTGTGAGGGGGTGGGTGAGCTGAAATTTTTAATGTTTATCATATATATTACTGAGTATCAGTTAGAAATAACAAGACTTAAATAGTCAGTTTTATATACTCACAAACAAAAAAACTTGCATTTCTTTTTTCTGCCTGTACATTTTTCACCAGATCAGCCATCAAAATTTCAAGTAGAAAGGAACAAATTTAAGTTTATTTATAGTTTATTTAGTTTTTTTAGTAACTGGCAGCCTTAGAAAGGTGAATTTCTCTAGAAATTCCAGGAAATTAACAGAGTTTCTGTTTCAGTGTGTAAATTTCAAGTTGTTTTACTTTTTGTATACAGTAACTATGGCAATAGTTATTGCCTTAAATGTCAGTTTGTGTGATTATCAAGTCCACCCAAAGCTGATAATTATCTTACTTCAGATAGGTTATAAAGGAAGCATATGGAATAATTTTCCTCCACAAAGGTCTTTCATTTGTTCTGGCTGTACAGTGTTGTATTTGACCCTTGAGTAATACAGATCAAGCATAAAAATATGTGGCATTAAATTTTTCCAAACATGCTTAAGTGATATCTTTGATTTGCCAGTGACTGAGGCAGTTTTCTAGCGAGAAAACACAAAATTGTATAGCAAAGTTCCATTATTAAGACTATTCAGTTATTTCAAAATCAAGCAAAAAATCATAATTTTAAAGAACCAAGTTTCAGATTTAGAATGATAAAAGGTTAGGTATTTAGAATGATAAAAGGTTAGGTATTTAGAATGATAAAAGGTTAGGTATTTAGACTGATTTGCTAATAAGACCAATCTTTTACTGATCTCGTTAACAGAACTTTTATGTATGTTCATATATCTGAATTCATGGGCTTGGGTATCTCAGTGGTAATGGTGTTCGCCATGGATTTAGAAAGTTTCTGGTTCATATTTTGGTAGAATTTTGGATGTGTCTCAGCAGGGGTAAAGACACCTCTGTCACTCTTGCTGCTGTTCACCTAGCTGTGATTTGGTACTAGTAGTACTTGGAACTAGTAGTTCTGTCAAGACATTTCACCTTGCTGTGCATTGGTACTGGTAAAGAATGTTTACTGGCTCTTCTGTCAAGTAACTACACCTTGCTGTGCATTGGTACTGGTAAAGAATGTTTACTGGCTCTTCTGTCAAGACATTTCACCTTGCTGTGCATTGGTACTGGTAAAGAATGTTTACTGGCTCTTCTGTCAAGTAACTACACCTTGCTTTGAATTGGTACCAGTAAAGAATGTTTACTGGCTCTTCTGTCAAGTTAGTTCACCTTGCTGTGAATTGGTACCAGTAATGAATGTTTACTGGCACAAGTCAGTAGTTTCATTTTAGACTCATGTACAGTGTCTTGACAGTAATTTATATAAGACTGGATAGCTTTTATCACAATCTAGCTAAAATAAATAAGTTAAAATGTAATGTTTTTAAAGTTTGTCTGTCAAAATGTATTGTCTTTTCTCTGTCCAGCCATTTTTATTTTTTTTTTTTTTTTTTTTTTTTTTTTTTTTTTTTTTTTTTTTTTTTTTTTTTTTTTTTGAGGCCCCTACTGGGTAACCCCGTTTATTTTCCTCGTAATAGGTCTGACGGGGTCGAGGGCATCCCCGTCATACCTTACATGTATTGCAAATATAATTTAATCATAATGTATATATCAATCAAGTCATATAATTATACAAACATCTCAACATATATATCAACCAAATCGTATACATTATGTCATTATATCACATTGCATAATGATTAAAACAGTTAACACATATACATGTAATTAATAAGATCAATATCTATATCATTTATTTAGTTCATAAAACGAAGAAAAAAAAAGCAAAATTAACATCTGAAAGAAATATCTTGTATGCATTGAAGTTGTTTTCTTTTATATTAGTGGAATAACCAAATTTTGATGTAGTTATTTCAGTTACACAATAAGAGATTTAACAATTGCCCATCTATTGATTTCTTCTGTTGTCAAATTTATATTTTTATAAATATTCCAAGCTAATTTCAAGCTATTTTTAAAACCAGTACAAGTAGGTACCAATTTTTTTCTCTTAGACAAATATATATATCTTTTTAATTCTAAAAATAAAATATCATATCTATAGTCATTTATTTCACAGCCAAGAATAAAAGATTTACAATTAAAAAAGGTATCAAAGTTATGTATATTTTCTTTCAGAAACTGAAATATTGGCTGAATCTTTTTGCATTCCCAAAATAAATGTATCAGTGTTTCTTCTTGACATTCACAAAAAGTGCACATTTTAGAATTAACTATTTTCATTTTAAATAAAAGAGAGTTTGTTGCCAATATTCTGTGGATAATTCTTGTCTGAAACCATTGTAGGTATGAATCTTTGGTACATTTAAATACATAACCATATATAAACTGCCAATTTAGGGAAGTGTCTCCAAAGTAAGATATCCATTTTTCTTGGCATGTTGGTACCTCTATAGTTTTTACCATGGTTTCATAAACATATTTATGATTGCTATTGACAACTATAATAGGTTTGATGTAACAACTTATAATAGGATACTGAACATACAGTAAGTCATTTTGAATACAAATATTAAGGTTTTGTGTGTATCTTTTTATTGCCAATTTCAAACTATGATACTGTATAAAATTAATTGGTTTACATGTAATTTGTTCTATGTAACTTAAGTCTAAAAATTCTCCATCTTGATTTAAAATATCCTTTACAAATCTAAATCCATGATCATATAAAGATTTAATGAAAAAAATATTACTTCCTGTTAACAATTTATGGTTATAAAATAGTGGCATATGTAGCACTTGTTCAATATCATCTATATTAAGCTTATCAATAAGTACAATATAGGCTTTCAAAACATCGATCCAGAATCTATTCTTTATCTTATTAATAATCAAATCACAGAACAATTTTCCAGTATCAAAAATTTTATCAATATTAAACAGTGATTTTACAAGGTTAAAGCATTTTCCATCACTATTACTAACATACATTTTAAGCCATTTTATCTTTAAACAGTGTATATAACTATAAATATCAACCATGTTAAGACCACCTTCTTTGTATGTCTTTGTCATAACTGATTGCTTTATTTTTGCCTTGCCTCCCCATATAAAGTCATAAAATATATCATTGAGGGTTTTTAAAAATACTGCACTAGGAGTTGGCAAACTTGTAAAACAATGTGTAAATAATGGAAGTAAAATAGACTTAACAACAGTGACTTTACCTATTGGTGTCAACATTCTTTTTTTCCAATGACTTATACTATTTTTTACCTTTTGTAGTTTTTCATAAAAATTCAAATCAATCATTTTGTCTAAATCTACATCAAATATCAAACCTAGCAATTTAAACTGTGTATCACCCCATGTAAGTTTCCATTTTGTCTTGATTGATCTAGTACTGTACTTAAGGGAACCTATCCAAATGACTTTGGTTTTATCAAAATTTACTTTTAGTCCAGAAATCTCTGAAAATTTATTCAACAATTTTAGAGCATTTTTTAATGATTTTTCAGTACCATCTAACAATAGTGATGTATCATCTGCAAATTGTGTAATTTTATATTCTTCACCATCTATATGTATACCTTTAATATCGTTACATTGTTTTATTTTAATAGCTAATATTTCTGCACATAAAATGAAAATATACGGTGAAATTGGATCACCTTGCCTACAGCCTCGTTTAACTTTGAAGAACGTAGATAAAAAACCATTTAGAATAACACAAGTTTCAGTATTATATAAAAATAATGATATCCATTTCCTTAACATAGGACCAAAGTTAAACAGTAAAAGACATTTTTCTATAAATTTAAAAGATAATGTATCAAAGGCTTTTTCGAAATCGATCATCATAATTAAACCAGGTATATTATTATCTTCAGTATATTTCATTATATCATACAATAATCTAGTATTTTCTCCAATATATCTATTTTTAACAAATCCAGTTTGATCTTTTGACACTAAAATATCTAAAACACCTTTAATTCTATTTGCTATACTACCAGATGCCAATTTATAAACAACATTTAATAAAGTTATTGGTCTCCAGTTTTTCAAAAATTGTTTTGCTTTATTTTCTTTTGGAATACATGTGATTGTCCCTAGTTTTTGATTTCTTGAAAAAGTATTTACATTATAAGCATAATTTATAGCCCTAACTACAAAATAACCAATTCTGTTCCAAAACGTTTTAAAAAAATTTGTTGTAAAGCCATCACAACCCGGGCTTTTATCATTTTTCATATTTTTTAATGTTAAAGAAACTTCATCATATGAGAGTAAACCTTCAAGATTAAGTGATTCATCATTTGTCAACTTAGTAACTACACAATTTCTTAGTTCGCTATCAATGTTTGATTCTGAAGTTAAATTTACCTCATTATATAAATTTTCATAATATGAACAAGTTTTTTCTAATATATCCTTTTGGTCATAAATAAATGTTCCATCATCCATTTCTATAAAAGGTATGACTTTTTCTGTGCAATGTGATTTCTCTAAACTTAAAAAATAATTAGAAGGTTTTTCTCCACATTCTATCCATTTTGACCTTGTCCTAATCATAGCTCCTCTTATTTTGTTGGATCTTAACTCATTTAGCTCATTCTGCAAATGTAAAAGCTTTTCTTTATTGTCATCTGTCAAATTTTGCTCAATATAAATAATTTCATCCATAAGTTGTTTTTCAAAAATATTTCTTTCTTTGACCTTAAAAGAGCTATAAGAAATGGTTTTACCCCTTATTTCCATAAGAAGCGTTTCTAAAAAAAGATCATCAGAAATAACAAACTCTATGTCATTATTTTTTATATCCAACACATAATCAATATTATATACTGGTAAACAATATTGTAATTTTACTTCATTTATTTTCTCATTAATAATATTCAAAAATTCAATATCCTGTAAAAGAGCACTGTTAAATTTCCATAAACCTTTTCCATGAGTCACATGAACAAAACAAATATCTAAATATATTATTGAATGGTCAGATTTATAGCTAATATCAATATCACATTTTCTTACATATTGATACAAATCACTTGACAATAGAAAAAAATCTAGTCTACCTTGCTGTATAGGATTTGTGCGTCGCCATGTATATTTTTTGACATCACCATGTAACTCTCTAAATGGGTCAACAAGTTTTTTTTCTTCAATAATATCTAGTAAAACATTCCTAGCCTTAATATTATTATTTTTTGATTTATAATTATGATAATCTAATTCAGGATTTTGTACTAGGTTAAAGTCTCCACAAATTATTAGGGAGTCGTTCTCATTAAAGGTATCAATATCATCAAAAATACTTTTAAAAAAATTTGGACTGTCTATGTTAGGTGCATAAACATTGACTAATATAAAAGTAGAAGAGTCAAACAATACCTGTAAAATTATATAACATCCATTATCATCGGTTTTAACTGAATTAATTTTAATATTTAAATTCTTTCTAAATAAAATTGCTACACCCTTGGCATTTGATTTTCCATGACTAAAATAGCATAAACCATTCCACTCAGAATAAATTTTCTTTTCTATATCTTTTATAAAATGGGTTTCTTGCAGACAAAGTATATCAGCTTCTTTAGTTTGAAAAAGATTTAACACATCACGTCTTTTAATACTATCATTTAAACCACGGCAATTGTAACAGAAAATTTTGAGACTACCCATTGTATATTGATTCATTTATACCTTTCCTTCTATTAATACAATTCAAGTAACAACTACATTTGACTAATATTATATAAACCAAATAAAACAACACTTCAAACCTCAACAACATACAAGTAAAAAGATATATTAACAAAACAAAAATAAACAGCATTGTAACAAAAATGAATTATTGTTCAATCTTTTACACAAAAAAAACAGTACACACAAGTCACTGATTTATAAAAGCAGAGTACTCTATAATTGGCTATAGCTGTAAATTTATTGGAAAACCTAGATTGTTCTAAAAATAGCACTATATTTTATGCATTTTAGCTTACCTGGGTTTTCCCAAAAGTAGGTTTAATCTTGCTTCACATGTATAAAAAAAACAACAACACTAGAATGAAATTTGTAAAGGACCATAGCAATAGTTAAATGGTCTTTAGAAAATAAATATTAATTCTAAGGATTCAATAACAAACTACATTATTGTTTTCTGTTAAGAAAGAAAAAACAAAACAAAGAAAAACATGTTCAAACAAACAGAAAACAAACACATCAGAACAAACAGAAATGTTTTATAATATACAATGTTTATACTTGTCTGTCTGAGTTCACTTTATCTCCTTCCACTGTTGGAATGGGCTTTGGATGCAGCAATAACTTCATTTATGTTGTCATATAAGTCAAACTTAATACGATTTTTGGTGTGTGTCATTCCATAGACAGAACCATTAAAGTACCAAGCACTTTCTATATCAGAATGTAGTTGTAGGCGGTTGATCAAACCAGTGTTGGCTGATGTGACATCATCTACCAGTCTATGACCAATCTTTTTCATTTCTTTCCTTTTTTTCATCAATCTGGACTTAACATTGTTATTCATGGTTTTCATAAGCACTGGTCGAATTCCACCCTTCCTTGTTGGGATACGGTGTAAAGCAATGATCTCATTTTTAGCTAACTCTACATTTTGTGCAGCAAAGATATCACATACTTTTGTCAACAGGCTGCTGTTACTTTCACCTTCATCTTCTGGAACATCCATTATTTTTACATTATTTTTACGTGAGTATTGTTCGTTATAGTTGGAGTTTTTCAAAGCATCCTTACTTCTCTTTTCATTGTGTTGGATTTGTTCTTCTAAGTCATTTATCTGTTTTTGTAGGGTTGTTGATGTAGATTTTAGCTGATCTGTCAATTATTGATTTTCAAAATTGATCGAGTCAATTTTTTCATTTAAGTGTTTTGTTTTTTCTTGAACCTTGTTCTCAATATCTTCACGCATCTTTTTTTCAAGTTTATCCATAATGTTACAAACAGTTGATTTAATCAGAGCTTCAATATCCTCCTTTTTAAGAACTTGTTCCAGATTCTTTTTTACTTCACTAAGACTTTCATTCATTTCATCTAGTTGTGTTTGAATAATGGACAGACCAGTCATACTAGAATTGCTTTCTTCACTCACATCAGAATGAGTTCTTTTATTTTTAAGAGGTGGTTCATCTGTATTAGATTTCCCTTTCAATGAGTTATGTTGTTGTTGGCGATTTTGCTTGGTATTACCCAATGTCTGACCTTGTCCTCTATTTGACATTGTATTCTATTATATTGTATTCAATTATAAACAAAAAATTTAATGGCAAGGAAAAGAGGTTCAAAACTTTGACCTGCAGATGGATACTCCTGATCAGTTAACAGTTTTCCTTTGTATAATCCTGTATAGTGTGTCTATTAATATAGAAGTTAATCCTTTGTATGACTTAATCCAATAATTCACTCTGATCAATTTAACACAGGTAAAATCAAGTACATATGTCCAGGTATGTCCAGGTAAATCCAATCCAATACAGACAAAGAAAAAAACACTTTGTGCTAAATTTCTACAAAATCACTATTTTTATCAGAAATCTAAGTTTATATTCCAAAAGATAATTTCATCAGCTACAATTTGGTGTAAAATATGACACTAATAAATCTCTAAATCCATGTGTTTTTGTGAAAAAACTGAAGAGCAACTTTTAGCAAAACATTTTAACTGAAACCCTCAGGCAAAAAAAAAAAAAAAAAAAAAAAAAAAAAAAAAAAAAAAAAAAATTTTTAGATTGATTGTCTGAGTAGTGTAATTTGGCAAAAAATTGTTTACTGCAGCAAAAATCCACCTACAGTCACAAAAAATACTTTATGACTTACATTGTACTGGATAAGGATAGATTCATAAGTTAAACTAACTCATTGAGGCAATGTGCAAATTGCATTTTTCAACCATCTCAGTGCAAGGTCACACTTGAAGGTCATTTGTTTCAGCCTTCAGTTTTGTGTCTGCTCAGTATCTTCCATACCTTTGAACTGATTTTCTGTAAACTTTAGTCAAATGTATTACTCATTGAGAGGATGTGCAGAAGGCATGGCCAAGCCATGTCACTTTGGGAAAAGGTCACAATTGAAGGTCATTTGTTTCAGCCTTCAGTTTTGTGTCTGCTCAGTATCTTCCATACCTTTGAACTGATTTTCTGTAAACTTTAGTCAAATGTATTACTCATTGAGAGGATGTGCAGAAGGCATGGCCAAGCCATGTCACTTCAGGAAAAGGTCACAATTGAAAGTCATTTGTTCAAGCCTTCAGTTTCATACTGTCATTGCATTTCTTATAGCTTTCCAAAAACCCAATATGCCACCATAAATGCAATTCCATGTTTCTCAGACTACTTTTAACTTTACTAAATGCTGGCAATGGGGGATATAGCAGTCTTTTGAAAGCCTTATAGTAATAGGGTTTCAGAACAGCCTTGAAATTAGAGAAATTGGTTTGGTTTTCTGCATGTCTTGGTACATAATTTGTGAGAATGTTCAGATAGATGAGCTAGTGATAAAAAAACAGAAGCTCTACTCCTTTGAATTAGGATTGCATGGGAATGTACATGTCCTTAAGCTGGCTTTCTAAATCTGGACATGGTTCTTATCAAAGACAGTACTCCATTTCAAAGAGTGAAATATGGGTAAACTGCCCTAGATATTTCAAAATCTATGACAGTAAACATAGAGAACTTCATTTGCAAAAACTGTTACTAATTCCAAGTGCAATATAGTAGCTGGCAAGTGCTTTTTCTGAAACTGAAATGGTTATTTGTCTGTAACAGCAGATAATAGTAAACAAGATAAAGTGAATGAATAATAATGAATAAAAAGTACAGGCCGAGGGAATAGTAAATGAAAACAAATATATAAAAGTGATCCCCAAACATAAAAATTAATATGACATGTTCAAAGGATTGGGTATTTTTTCCCTTTTTTCTCCCCCTTTTTTCCCCTTTTTTTCTGTGCAAAAGATTAATGGAAATGTACTTGGAGGAAGTATTGAACTGCTGCAGACTTCTTCTCTGGCTGCCGAGATGATTACTTAATTACTGTTTTTAATTAGTCAGTGCTGCTCAATTTACGTACAGGAAGCAATTTACGAGATTAGGTAGACAATCTGTTTTCTTCACTGTGTACACTTTCCTGTCCCTCGGCATGACTCCCAAAATCGTTGAATGTGATCTTGATAATACTCAAGTCATTGAAATTCAGATTTGTTTTCACTTAAATCAGTAATTATGTGGGATAAAACTGATACATTTTGCTTTGACAGACTTTTTAGATTTCGTACGGGTAATTTTGACTCAGCCTGTTACTTGTTAAATCTATTTCACTGTTTCTTGATCGTTTACTTTTCAGAATAAGAAATGAACATAGGTCTCAAATCATCTGCATTGGGCTATAGCAAAGTTTCCAATACATTTCTACCTTTTACACATCATTACCTACATCAGTTTCTACAATGAATGAGAATATTTCCTTTCAAAAACTTTGAAGAATGGGAGAGGAAAAAATGCTAATGTTAAGCAGTAGCCATAATAGCCATTATAGCCAATGGCTACTGAAAATGCTGAAATTATTTGGAAATGACTCTTGTTCTTGCATTTTTAGCTCACCTGTCACATAGTGACAGAGTGAGCTTTTCTGATCACCTTTTGTCCGTCGTCCGTCCGTCTGTCCGTCCACAATTAGTTTGTTAACACTCTAGTGGTCACATTTTTGCCTCAATTGTCATGAAACTTGGTCAGGATGTTTGTCTCATTAATATCTCGGACGAGTTCGAACATGGGTTATCAGGGTTGGAAAACTAGGTCACAGAGCCCAAATATAGGAAAAACTTGTTAACATTCTAGAGGCTACTTTTTCAGTCCAAATATCTTGGAAATTTGTCAGAGAGGTTCTATCAATGATTTCAAGCTCAAGTTCGAATATGGGTCATCTGGGTTCAAAAACTAGGTCGCGGAGCCCAAAAAATGAAAATTCTTGTTAACACTCTAGAGGTTACATTTTCAGTCCAAATAATCTGGAAATTTGTCAGAAAGGTTGCTTTGACAATTTCTAGGTCAAGTTCAAGTATGGGTCATCTGGGGTCAAAAACTAGGTCACAGAGCCCAAATATTGAAAATCCTTGTTAACACTCTACAGGTTACATTTTTAGTCCAAATAATCTCGAAATTTATTGGAAAGGTTGCTTCTTTGATTTCTAGCTCAAGTTCGAATATGGGTCATCTGGGTTCAAAAACTAGGTCGCAGAGCCCAAAAATAGAAATATCTTGTTAACACTCTAGAGGTTACATTTTCAGTCCAAATAATCTGGAAATTTCTCAGAAAGGTTGCTTTGACAATTTCTAGGTCAAGTTCAAATATGGGTCATCTGGGTTCAAAAACTAGGTCACAGAGGCCAAATATTGAAAATCCTTGTTAACACTCTAGAGGTTACATTTTTAGTCCAAATAATCTGGAAATTTGTCAGAAAGGTTGCTTATATGATTTCTAGCTCAAGTTCGAATATGGGTCATCTTGGTTCAAAAACTAGGTCGCGGAGCCCAAAAATAGAAATATCTTGTTAACACTCTGGAGGTTACATTTTTAGTCCAAATAATCTGGAAATTTGTCAGAAAGGTTGCTTTGACGATTTCTAGGTCAAGTTCGAATATGGGTCATCTGGGTTCAAAAACTAGGTCACAGAGCCAAAATATTAAAAATCCTTGTTAACACTTTAGAGATAACATTTTTAGCCCAAATAATCAGGAAAATTGTCAGAAAGGTTGCTTCTATGATTTCTAGCTCAAGTTTGAATATGGGTCATCTGGGTTCAGAAACTAGGTCGCAGAGCCCAAAAATAGAAAAATCTTGTTAACACTCTAGAGGTTACATTTTCAATCCAAATAATCTGGAAATTTGTTAGAAAGGTTGCCTTGAGGATTTCTAGGTCAGGTTCAAATATGGGTCCTCTGGGGTAAAAAACTAGGTCACAGAGCCCAAATATTGAAAATCCTTGTTAACACTCTAGAGGTAACATTTTTAGCCCAAATAATCAGGAAAATTGTCAGAAAGGTTGCTTCTATGATTTCTAGCTCAAGTTTGAATATGGGTCATCTGGGTTCAGAAACTAGGTCGCAGAGCCCAAAAATAGAAAAATCTTGTTAACACTCTAGAGGTTACATTTTCAATCCAAATAATCTGGAAATTTGTCAGAAAGGTTGCCTTGAGGATTTCTAGTTCAAATTCGAATATGGGTCCTCTGGGGTAAAAAACTAGGTCACAGAGCCCAAATATTGAAAATCCTTGTTAACACTCTAGAAGTAACATTTTTAGCCAAAATAATCTGGAAATTTGTCGGAAAGGTTGCTTCTATGATTTCTAGCTCAAGTTCGAATATGGGTCATCTTGGTTCAAAAACTAGGTTGTGGAGCCCAAAAATAGAAAAATCTTGTTAACACTCTAGAGATTACATTTTCAACTCAAATAATCTGGAAATTTGTCTGAGAGATTGTTTCAGTAATTACTAGCTTTAAGTTCAAATATGGGACATCTAGGTTAAAAAACTAGGTCATAGAGCCCAAATATGGAAAAACCTTGTTGATACTCTAGAAGTAACATTTTGGGCACAAATAACCTTGAAATTTGTCAGAGAGATTGTTTCAATAATTTCTAGGTCAGATTTGAATATGGGTCATCTGGGGTCAATTAACCAGGTCCATAGCAACTTTGTTAAAAGCAGTCATACTCAGGTGAGCGATACAGGGCCATCATGGCCCTCTTGTCTTTTAATCTCTTTCTAAACCATTAGGTCAGAATTGATGAAAGATGGCACAGAATGTTCCTTGCATGAAGCTCTACAAAAGTTGTTCAAAGAATTTTATTTGATAAAGAACTTTGTTCGCTATGACAGCAAGAATAAACAAGTTCAAATTATGCCCCTTGTTTAGTTTTTAGCTCAACTTTTTCGAAAAAAAAAAAATCAGGCTATCAATACAGTCATGGCGTCGTTGCCATTGCTCTCCGAAACTTTAACATTGAACATAAATTTTTCAATGGATTCTCTTCATACTTGGACATAACAACCCTTTGGACAAGACCTTCAAGTAGTCTAGACTGAACTTGACCTTGACTCATAAATGACCTTGACCTTCAAGGTCAGTTATTAAATTTTCCCATTATTTGGCTATATTTTTGTTATTAAAGAATGGATTGTCTTTATACTTGGACACTACAACTGTTAGGACAAGACCTTCAAGAAGACTAAAGTGAATTTGACCTTGACTCATAAATGACCTCAAACTTCAATGTAAAATTATTGTATTTTGATTGTTTTTTGCTCTGATTGCCTATGACTTTCTTATTAATGAATGAATGGTCTTCATACTTGGACCCAAACAGCCCTTTGGACAAGAGCTTCTAGGAGACCAAACTGATGTTGACATTGACTTATAAATGAATTTCACCTTCAAAGTCAAATTATCAGGGCTCTCGCTAGACTCAGAATTTTGGGAGAAGTCACTTCGCCCTGGGTTGAAGTTTAGGGAGAAGTGGACAGACTTCAGAGCGAAGTGGATATTGTTTCGTTACTCTTTGTTTCGGACAATGTATGCTTATGTAATAATAAATTTCCCTTTAATAATTGATTAACAAGCCCATAATTGCCGATACATCGCATTCAAATAGTGATCAATTAGTGGTAATTTATAAACACTGAAATCAGCTAAAAATATCCGACAGGAAACTCATTATTATTCATTACTCAATAGTGTTTTTTTAAAAACTAAATGCTGATTGGTTTATTTCGCCTAAGTGTCGGTATCAAATGTTCTGGTTGAAAAGATATAAATAACATGGGTGGAGTCTTCGCTCTGTACGTCACACATGGCTATAAGGCAAGAAATAGCGAGAGGCGGAGTTTTACAGGGATTCCCTAATGAGTGGCTGGCAAGGGATTGTTTATGTGTATTGTAAAAAAACTGTGTATCGTAAAAAACTGCCACATTTTATGACACCATTGACTCTTATCCATGTTAGCCAAGAGCAACTAAATTTTGATAAGGCGACTTGATTTTCTCTTTGATCTTCATGTAAGGCGAAATTTTAGACAGCGAAGCGACGACTTCACCCGAATCGCCCCCTTGCGAGAGCCCTGATTATTGAATTTTGCTCAAATTGGCCATAACTTTGTTATTAATCCAGTCCATTTGTGATGCTACAAATATGCATCGGACCCTGTAGAATTTTCGTAATATCACATTTTTTATAGAATCACATTTTTATTCTTACATGTTGTTGATACTATCGTAAAACGTCAGTGTCGTTATATATTGTTGTCATGATATGTCGGAGTCAATTATGACTTAAATAATAAAGAAGAACGGAAGATTTGATGTCATTTTATTGCATATTTACATGTTATCAATACAGTCAATCCTGGCTGACCCGGGCCCTTCACTGAATTACTAGGAAATCGTAGATTTTGTATTCGTTGTAATTTATTGCAGATTTAAATTGCAAAATCAAGAATGTCAAGCAATACAACTTGTCCAGATTTTATACTATTTGAAACTTATCACATGTTACCACTCAAAAAGTTTCATGAAACAATCAAACAAACCCACTTGTTGTTTGCAGCATATCATGCCACTATTGCTTGGGGCAATAATCGCTTAACAAGAGTAAACACAAGGCAATCTGCGCGAGCAACAGGTATCACTCAAGGAGGTGTGATGGCGATTCGCAATATTGCATCTTTATTTCACTGTTAATTACATCATGGGACCGTGATAATTGTTCGCTCATGTGCATTTTTCGTTAAATCGCATTTTGTTAATTCGCAATTTATCTTAAAGGAATAAAGAAGACAAAATGACAGGACCAATCACTTCTTTCATAGTACACCATTTCTGCGATTCGTAGCAATGCGATTTGACTGTAGTTAGATTTGATTCAATGTCAAATTATTGAATTTTGCTAAATTTGGCCATAACTTTGTTATTAATAGTTTGATTTGATTCATACTTGGACAAAACAACACTAATGACAGAACCAACATGTTGAATAATTTGAGTTTGAATTTGAGTTTGAGTTTGAGTTTGAGTTTGACCTTAAAATGACCTTGACCCTCAAGGTCTTATTATTGAATTTTGCTTAAATTGTCACAACTTTGTCATTTATCTACGGATTTGATTCATACTTGGACAAAACAACACTTACGACAATGTTGGTTCTTTCTCTAGAGTAGTTGGGCAAGTTTTCACTGTATGACTTGATGGAAAACTTGGAAAATATTTTCCTTAGAAACCCCTGGCCAAATTCCAATATTATTTGATGGAAATATTCCTTTGGTGAAATGTTGTCATATTTGTTTGAGTTTGGTTGGTTTAAAGAAATTTTAAACACATGGACAATTTTGAAAACATATTTTAACCTTGACATTCTGATCTGTGTTCTACTTTTGGAACTTACAACAAGGAAAATTTAAACCATACCTATAATGGTGCTTGGGTGAGCAATAAAGGGCCATCATGGCCCTCTTTGATTTTTTAGTGCCAACCTAGGATCTGTACATCTTCCAAATAGTTGTCAGAATCAAAGCCATTTATGTTACTTCACTGAGGTGAAGGTTAAAAATTTCTTATTTGATTTTTTGGTCACCTGAGCCCTAGGCTCATGGTGAGCTATTAGGATCGATCAATGTCCATCATCTGTCTTCTGTCGTCCATCGGACATCAACACTTAGTTTGTTAACACTCTAGTGGTCACATTTTTATACCCCCACAAACAAAGTTTGACGATAACTCATGAAAGGCTAGACAGATTTAAACAATTTTTGGTACACAGCTGTAATATCATAAGATACAGGTCAAGTTCAATATTGGGGCTGGTGGGGCCAAGGTCAAGGTCACTGTGACTAAAATTAGAAAAACGGTTTCCAGAAGATAACTCATGAAAGGCTTGACAGATTTAAACAATTTTTGGTACACAGTTGTAACATCACAAGATACAGGTCAAGTTTGATATTGGGGCTTGTGGGGTCAAGGTCGCTGATACTTAAAATAGAAAAATAGTTTTTGGATGATTACGCATGAAAGGCTAGACAGATTAAAAAAAATTTTGGTACACGGGTGTAACATCATAAGATACAGGTCACGTTCGATATTGGGGCTGGTTGGGCCAAGGTCAAGGTCACTATTACTAGAAATAGAAAAACGGTTTCTGGACAATAACTCATGAATAGCTTGACAGATTTAAACAATTTTTGGTACACAGGTGTAACATCATAATATGGAGGTCAACTTCGATATTGGGGCTGGTTGGACCAAGGTCAAGGTCACTGTTACTAAAAATAATAAAATGGTTGAAAAATGGTTTCCGGATGATAACTCATGAAATCTTGACAGATTTAAACAATTACCGGTACACAGGTGTAACATCACAAGATACAGATCAAGTTTGATATTGGGGCTGGTGGGGCCAAGGTCAAGGTCACTGTTACAAAGAATAGAAAATAAATGATTTCTGCTCAATAACTTGAGTTAGGAATGAGATATTGTGATGAAACTTTCTTTAAAGATAGTTTCTATAAAGACGACGCTTGGGATTGAAAATTGGGCCATTTGGATCAAGGTCACTGTTCACTTTAACTAAGAATAGAAAAACAGTTTCTGGATGGTACCTCATGAGTTACAGGAACAGTCAGGGATTTATTCCCAGATGGATAAGGATGCATTCAAGCCCAAATATGTACTTGTAAAATTTGATGATGATCGTGTTTGAAGTAAAGCTCGTGAATGCTCTAGATGTCTTATTCCAGAAGAGATCAGCTAGAGCATCAGCTAGTTCTGCTAGAAAATATACAGTTCAATGGTCTACCGGTAATTGTTTTCTCTATATACAATATTATTAAATGTAAAATATATACATATTTCCATGTTTCTTATGTCACTTTATGCCATTGATTTTAAGCTTTCCAGTTCCAGTATCAAGCACCCATGTGGGGGTATTAATCACCTTTAGTGATATATCTAGTTGCCTCATGAAACTTAGTCAGGATGTTTGTCCCAGTAATTACTCAAAGAAATTTGAACATGGGTTATCAGGGTTGAAAAACTAGGTCACATGACCCAAAAATAGAAAACCTTGTTAACTCTCTAGAGGCTACTTTTTCAGTCCAAATATCCTTGAAATTTGTCAGAAAGGTTGTTTTGATAATTTCTAGCTCAGTTTCAAATATGGGTCATCTGGGTTCAAAAACTAGGTCACAGCCCAAATATGGAAAAACCTTGTTAACAGTCTAGAGGTAACATTTTCAGTCCAAATAACCTGGAAATTTGTCAGAAAGGTTGTTTCAATGATTTCTAGCTCAAGTTCAAATATGGGTCATCTGGGGTCAATTAACCAGGTCCATAACAACTTTGTTGAAAGCTGTCATACTCAGATGAGCGATATAGGGCCATCATGGCCCTCTTGTTTAGTGTATACGTCTGACTCTCTTCAGAACATTTATAACCTTGGTCTTAAATAAACACATTCTAGAAAAGGTGACAGTTGCAGGTTATTTATCACATTGGTAAGTAAAATAACATTTGAAAAGGCAAACAACAGAGGGGAAAAAAAAAGAATTCTAACAAAATGACCATGCCATTGCAAACTATAGTTATCCTATAATCTCTGTTATATTAGGGTTTAAGGTTTTGTTCTGGCATTCTGCTAAGATCTACACTATGTCAGACACAGCTGACATAAATTTGTTCATTGATATATGTTTCTGTTCACATTACCCAAATTATTTATGATAACTTTTCTCCCTATCAGTGATATTTTATCTATTTTTAGAAATGTGGTGGTGTCGAAGCATTTCTATTGGCTGTCTACAATTTGGTAAGTCATCAGCTGTATTACAGATATTTTTTTTCCATATTATAAATCTTGTACACCTTAAGCTAGAGTCACTTGTGCAGGTGTCTATTTTGCTTCAGTCTGTTAAAATCTTTTTTTATACAGTTTTATAAAATGATGATGCTACCACAGTCATAGATCATATTGCTCGGGTACTTAGCCTTTCAGTTGATGCTGCTTTCAACAAAATTTCATCTTAAAAGCAGTCATTCAATTCTCCTTGTGCACTGCTGCTTTGGGTAACTTGAAAAAGTTACCAAATTGTACTAAGCCATTTTGTAACGAAACTTTGCTCACAGTCATATAGTATTGACTTCTGGAAGTAATTCTAATTGGAGAAGTGTTTGAAGGAAGTAACTTTACCATGAGTCATTTTGTACTAAAATTTACTTTTAAACACAGTTAAATATTGTAAACTTTCTGATGGTTTGCTAGCTTGTGTGATACAAAAGGGAAGTTTTATTGTTGGACACTACTTGTGAAAAAAGTGACTAAAGACAGTTATTTAGCATTAGTTTCCTGGTGAATGAAGCTAGGGTATTCCTTGACAGTCAGTTAGCTATAAGCTGTACGGTCTTAGGTCTGTGTATCATGTCTGGCTGTACACTGTAGAGCCTTAGATCTTTGTATCATGGTCTGGCTTTTGTAAATTGTACAGTCTTAGATTTTTGTATCATGGTCTGTCTTTTGTACACTGTAGAACCTTAGATCTGTGTATCATGGTCTGTACACTGTAGAGCCTTAGATCTTTGTATCATGTTCTGGCTTTTGCACACTGATCAGCCATAGAACTTTGTGTGATGGTCAAGCTTTTGTACACTTTTCAGTGTTAGGTCTTTGTGTGGTCATGATTTGGTTTTTGGTCATGGTCTGGCTTTTGTGAGCTGTACATCCTT
The DNA here is from genome assembly GCA_012932295.1 of Cyclina sinensis. Lineage (NCBI taxonomy): Eukaryota > Metazoa > Mollusca > Bivalvia > Venerida > Veneridae > Cyclina > Cyclina sinensis. The sequence goes on along the minus strand of JAAONU010000009.1, from coordinate 28,345,354 downwards.
AGGTCTTTGCATGGCTGTCTGGTTATAGTACACTGTTGCCAGTGGATAATCAGCACATGAATGGACATGTAATGGAATAACACGTGTTGTTCCTTTACGGTCAAACTTTAAAACTTACATTTGAGGAAACAACTTTTTAACCAGAGGTAATCTGAATTTTACAAACATTAAAAGTCACTGCTTTAGAGATGAAATAGCATGATTATTCAGGTATTGGTGAAAGCTTCTTGTTCTGTTATAATTTAGTTTGCTAAAACATTAGAAATCTCTGCAATAAGCTTGGGGACAAATTTCTCTTCCTGTAATTTTCAGTCAGGTGACAACAAAAGAATAAAGCAAAGCTTATCTAATGAAAATTACGGGAAAGCGGGGAACACTTCTTCCAGCCTCAGGAGCCAGTAACCAACTGCATTGGGTAATAGGCAATTAAAGTTCTTAAGTAATTATTCTTCTACAGACGCTGGAAATCATTTAACTATGTTACCATGGCAACTGCTCATGTTGACATTTAAATTTTGCTTTTTACGTCCTTGTGAAGCAATTGATTTTTCTGAAAAACAAAAACGTTAAAAGTTAGACACAGTAGGTTTTAGGAATTGGTATTTGTATTTTATTCTTTTTGTTTGAAATTCAAGTATATAATTGCACCTTTTACATTAAGTGGTTGGAAAATTCACTTATTTTTCCTGCTGTTTTAAAGTGTAGAGAAAATTGTGTTTGCGGTGGCAAATTTCATTATTTTAAGTACTGGAAAGTTAAATTTGATATTATGGTTTATGTATTTTATTTATGATAAAATCCCCGCATCTCCTTCACTGAGGCAAACTGCAGACAATACTCTATATACTACCTGTAAACACATCATAAGAAAAACTGCTTTTTTTGTCAGACTACCTGTAAACACATTATAATTACTTTTCAATTACCTTTAAACACATAATAAGGAATCTTGCTGTTTTGTCAGACTACCTTTATACATGTCATATGGAATATAGCTGTTTCCTCAAATTACATTTAAGCACATCATATGGAATATTGCTGCCTTGTCAAATTACCTTTAAACACATCATATGTAATACTGCCATTTTGTCTGACTACCTTTAAACACATATGTAATATTGCTGCTTTGTCAAAGTATCTTTCAACACATCATATGGAATATTGCTGCTTTGCCAAAGTACCTTTAAAGACATCATATGGAATATCGCTGCTTTGTCAAAGTATCTTTAAACACATCACAAGGAATATTGCTGTTTTGTCAGAGTATCTTTAAACACATCACAAGGAATATTGCTTCTTTGTTAGACTTTTAGCTCAACTGAGCATTACTCAAAGAGAGCTATTGGGATTACCCTTTGTCTTGCATGTATCTTGTGTCAAGGTTTTAACACAAATGACATCTTCTCCAAAACAGCAAGTCCATTTTCCAATAGACTTTACAGAAATGTTCCAGATATTTTATATTCTCATTGAAAATTGCTCAAATGTCTCTACTCTATTTGATATAAGAGCTGCAAAAGCCAAAAATATTAAAAGAATTCAAACAACATTGTTGAAACTGCAAGGTCTTTTCTCTGGCTTGGCTCCATTGAACAAAATGGCCATTAGAGCTAAACATATATTTTTGTCAACATTTGGCTTCAAATGATGTCTTATATTGCTATTTTCTAAAGCTTTGGCATTGTGTACAGTAGTGGACCTCTCAAATTATGTCCCTGAGGTCCTAATTTGCACAGTGCTGGAGGTCCTATTTAAAAATATATTTACTCAATCACAGTCCAACAGCCAAAGAACATCTTGTCTTTAAACACATCATAAGGAATATTGCTACCTTGTCAGACAACCTTTAAAGGGATATACTGGTACAGGGAAAAAAAGTTTTATACTTTCTTTCTCATTCCTTCTATGAATATACTATAAATGTGATCGAAATAAATACAATGATCTGTTCCAGTAACAAAGATTTCCTCTTTTTAAAGGAAAAGAAAAATTGGGTGGTTTTCTTTAATGACCTATGTGGGTCTAGATAGAAAATTTAGATTTCGTGCTAAATTTCGCAGTGAATGATTGGACGGTTGAAGTACCTGTCATGTGATCTATGGCAAAAACAACCCAAGAGAAACGACGATTGGTTGTTTTTGTCACGTGAGCTATTTGAAAATAAATCGGTGATTTTGTTCACATTTTACTTTTTGTTAAAGAACGTTCAAATATAGGCGAAATTATATATAGGTTCTAGCCTATGTTGATGTGACATTGTATTTGTTGAAAGTTGGAATATAATATTATAGAGAAGAAATTAAAGAATGAGCTTTAAACTTTAAACTGGACTTTAGTCTTCAATAAACAGACTTGGTCTAAAGACCACACAACTTCTATGACTAGCCTACTGGAATACGTGCCAGTACAAGCTGTGGGTTGTACATGTTGGGCATATCCTGCTCACAAAGCGAGTTCCCCACAATACGTGCAGTTGCACATCTGAAATCGGAGATCAACAGACGACCCTCGGTCATAGAGTACCGCTCCTTTAATTAAACACATTATGGAATAAAAGACTACCTTTAATCATATAAATTGTTTCCTTTCGCTTTGTCAGACTACCTGTAAACACATTATATGGAATACTTCTGCCTCGTCAGACTCTCTGTAAAATCTTTTTATAGAATATCACTGCCTTCTTAGACTACCTTTAACATAGTTAACATATACTTAAACATAGTATATCTATGGAATATTTCTGCCTTGTCAGACACTGTTTAATATGAAATTATTTTTGTTATATGCCCCCACCACTTTGTGGGGGTGGGTGGTGGGAAAGTAGGAATCATATAGATTTGCCCTTGTCTGACAATCTAGCTGTCACACTGTCCATATTTAAACTGGTTTGTGTTTCGTATAACACCAAACATATATCTGCTAGAGTCATGAAACTTTCTAAAAAATGGTTGTCAGCATGTGAACTTTAGGCACCTGGGTATTTGATGCAAATTTATTGGAGGTTGGCAGAGTTATGCCCCCTCATTAAGCCAAAAATAGCATTTTAAGAATTGTGTCGTATGTAACTCCAAACGTAAAACTGCTAGAGCCATAAAACTTCCTAAGAATAATTGTCAGCATGTGCACCCGGCTGTTTTGATGCAAATTTATTGGAGATCAACAGACTTATGCCCCCTGATTAAGCAATAAGTAGCATTTTTATACTTGTGTGACATGTAACACCAAACTTATAACTGCTAGAGCCATGAAGCTTTCTATGAATAGTTGTCAGCATGTGAACTTATGCACCTGGGTATTTTGACACAAATTTATTGGAGATCGGCAGAGTTATGTCACCTCATTAAGCAAAAAAATAGCATTTTTAGACTTGTATCTCATGTAACTTCAAACGTATATCTGCTAGAGCCATGAAACTTTCTGAGAATAGTTGTCAGCTTATGAACTTATGCACCTGTGTATTTTGATGCAAATTCATTGGAGATTGACAATGATATGCCCCCTGATAAAGCAAAAAGATAGAATTTTTAGACTCCTTAATGTTAAGGGCAATGCACCTGTAATTGTACAGGATTTTTGTGGCAATACAGCGGAATGTTGGGGCATTGGTGTGCTATTGACACATCTCTAGTTCACATTTGACACAGCAAGGCTCAGAGACATGCAGGTTTAAGGTCATAGGGGCTTGCTTTTGGAAAACTACTGCCAATCAGTAACATGAGAACAACTGAACCAGGAATGCTCCAACTTAATATGATAGTTGTACATAGTAAGTAGATGATTAATATTGATTTTGGTATACTAGAGCAAAGGTCAAGCTTACTGGGGCTTTAAGTTTAATAATGGTGCAGTAATGGATCATTAACCAAAGAGCAACTGTATCCAGTACTTCCAAACTTTCAGGATGGTTAACCATGAAAAAAAAAAGATCACTTGGATAGGTTTTTGGCCTACTGGTTCAAAGGTCAAGCTCATTTGGGCTTGCACTTCGAAATCACTATTGTATCAATAACTTGAAATCATCTGAAACCAGGACCCACAGACTGTACTGATAAGAGTTTTGGCCTTATTAAGTTAAAAGTCCAGCTCCTAGGCCTGCAGTGTGAATCCTAGTTGGAATTGCACTTGTTGGATAAGAAATGCACCTGTATGGTGGAAAAATCCAGGAAGTGGGTATGGTACACTGATTCATAGTTTATTTTTATAATAATGTACCATACATGTGAACTTTTCCCGGTGCCAAGTAGGGAGATCTGGCTCAGAAAGTAGGGAGATTGGGTCTGTCAAGTGGGAGATTTACCGACACAACATTATTTCAGGCATGGTCCAAGTACAGATGCTAAAAAATGTATTGATAACAGAAAGAAACTGTTATCGGTTTAATATGTATCAAAAATAAACAGTAAACATTCATTATTTACACTGAATAGTCACTCTACCTTTATCAGTTAACAGTCAAATTTGTCTTATTTACACTCAAGTTGAACATTGGTACCTTTTTCTTTACTCTTCACACTCTCCCTTTTGACACATGACTTTTCCACTACACCACATAGTTCCTTGGTCACATGGAAGTCATAACAGTTGGCAACAGAATTTCATGCACAACAGTACATTCAGAGTCCTATTCGACACGCTATGGTTCTTTTCACTTTTGACAGTTTTGATATAACAGTACAGTACAATCTTTCGAGGTCTGTATTGCTTTGTGGCAGTGGAAGTACAGAAATTACCAGTTTCTAGTCTCCCTAGTGTCTTTGATGTGTGCCTTATCTGCCTGGCAATTAACAACTTCATAACTGCAAGCGCTTTAAGTGTCAAACTGACAATATACAAACAATAAAACTTTCCAATACTAAGGTCAAGGTGTAATTAGACTGGGTCTCATTTTCCAATACAGCAGCGTGGTAAACGTAGCGTGATCGGTAAACCAGTCAAAATATTGTTTACATTCATCAACATCACACGGGTGTTTGTAATTTAATTTTTTTTTTTTGGATGTTATGAAAAAAGTCGGTAGAATGTAAGCCCCGAGCGGGAGGGAGATTTTGATTGCCCAAAATCGGTAGTCTACCGCCAGAATCGGGAGAGTTCACATGTATGATGTACTGATAGAAGTTATTCGAAGGGAAGTTTATTCATTGGTTTTGCAGGTTTATCAGTTCATGATTATACTGTGAAAAATGTCATAGTAACAGTTTATTCACATACTATGCACTATTATGGCTGTGTTACTGTTGAAACCAAACCTGTGGATACCTTATATCCTGTAATAAAGACCCCAGGGTGTTACTTTTTTATGCCAGGTATCCCTCACACTGTATGCCCTTCCAAAGATGTACAATTTGTGTCAACCTTCTGCCAGTATTGTAAACGTTGAGTGTCAAAGCATGCTGGTTGTATACAGTCAAACTTGCGAACAAAGACCGCTCCAGGGAATGAGCAAAAGTGGTCTTTGTTCACAGGTGGTCTTTGTTCAGGGGACCAGTAATGCACAGTTTATTTTCTTATTTCAGCATTTGTATAAGGTATGAAATATACAATATACATGTGTACTTCAATTTGAAGGAGTATTATTTAAATGATTGTATACAAAGGAAATGTTTTTGGTTTTTTTTTAAATTTAAAGTTATGCTTGTAATGTTAGCTCAAGAAAATTTAAATAACACAATCTGTAAATTCAGTACCCTCAGTTTGTATCCAAAAACAATGCAGCATATTGCAGCACAATCCCATTTGCCATAGCTCTATTTTAAAACATGGATTTTTTATGCTGATTGAAACTTGCTAAACAAAAACCAAATAAAAACGTAAATAACCTTTTTAATTAGTTAATTAATTTTAATTTGTCCAAACTCAATTTAATTTGATATTGTCATGAAGAGTTCCTTCCCTTGGCACTGCTTGATATATATATATATTTTGAAAAAATTACCTAATCAATTAATCAAACTGGCAACACAGTTGGGCACTAATTATCTAACTATTATGTACTTCCAAAACTGACCAGTTGTGTACATGAATTGTCAGAACTTAGTGGTTTTTAACACTGAGTGCCAAAACTTGCTAGTTGTTAATGCTTCTTGCCAAAGCTTCCTGGCTGTATTAACTAAGTGCCAAAGTCTGCTGGCTGCATCTACTTAGTGTCAAAGCTTGCTGGCTGTATTAACTTAGTGCAAAAGGTTGCTGGCTGTATTAACTTAGTACCAAAGCTTGCTGACTGTATTAACTTAATGCCAACGATTGCCAACTGAATACTTTGAGTGCCAAAGCTTGCAAGTTGTTTGTTTATCCTGATACTTGATCTCACCACTTGTATTCATATGTCTGTCAGTTTTGTTGACACTGAGTGCAAAGCTTGCTAGTTGTATTCACTGAGTGCTAGAGGTTGCTAGTTGTATATAATGAGTGCCATAGGGTGCCAGTTGTGTGAAAGCTTGCTGTTCCTATACACTGAGTGCCAAAGCTTGTTATTCCTATACACTGAATGTCAAAGCTTGCTGTAAATATACACTGAATGTCAAAGCTTGCTGTTAATATACACTGAATGTCAAAGCTTGTTGTTAATATACACTGAATGTCAAAGCTTGCTGTAAATATACACTGAATGTCAAAGCTTGCTGTTAATAAACACTGAGTATCAAAGCTTGCTGTTAATATACACTGAATGTCAAAGCTTGCTGTAAATATACACTGAATGTCAAAGCTTGCTGTTAATATACACTGAGTGCCAAAGCTTGCTGGTTGTATTCACTGATAGTCAGACTTTTCTGGTTGTATACATCAGGTGCCAAAGCTTGCTGGTTGTATACACTGATAGCCAGACTTTTCTGGTTGTATACATCAGGTGCCAAAGCTTGCTGGTTGTATACACTGATAGCCAGAGTTTTCTGGTTGTATACATCAGGTGCCAAAGCTTGCTGGTTGTATACACTGATAGCCAGAGTTTTCTGGTTGTATACATCAGGTGCCAAAGCTTGCTGGTTGTATACACTGATAGCCAGAGTTTTCTGGTTGTATACATCAGGTGCCAAAGCTTGCTGCTTGTATACATCAAGTGCCAGAGCTAGCTGCTCGTGCACATCAAGTGCCAAAGCTTGCTGGTTGTATGCATTAAGTGCCAAAGATTGCTGGTTGTATACATCAAGTGCCAAAGCTTGCTACTTGTATACATCAGGTGCTAAAGCTTGCTTGTTGTATACATCAGGTGCCAAAGTTTGGTGGTTGTGTACATCAAGTGCCAAAGATTGCTGGTTGTATGCATCAAGTGCCAAAGCTTGCTAGTTGTATACATCAAGTGCCAAAGCTTTCTTCTTGAAGTAGCAGTTGAGTTGGTATGTGTTCTGCAGCGGTTGATCAAAATGTAAAATCAATAATGATCAAGGAAAGTAACATTTTAAAAGATATAAGTAAAACAGATCCAGCTAAATTATGGAATTATGGAAGGAGAGATTTATCAGTTTTGTAGGGTTTCTTTGTTGGGATTGATCTTCCATCTATAATGAATGAAACTTCAGTTCACAGTTATATATTGCATGATACCATGTATAAATCTTTACACCAGACATTACAGTATTAAGGTGTTTCCTTCAAATTTTCAGATCTTAGATCAGTTGTTCTACAATGAAAGTTTAATATTTCTTCTTACTTGATTATATCCGTTTCAAATAAAGCAATCATGAAATCTATAATCATATTATTGGATTAAGGAATTGTAACTGTGTTAATTTTAGCATGCCTGAGCAAAGAGTTAAGCTTTTCTGACGGGTCTTTGACCAGCGTCATGGATAGTTGAAAAATTATTGATCCTGACAATTAAACAGCCTTTAAGACATTCGAATCAGCTGTTATGACACTCTTCTAGATTTGTTAAAGGGAAGGAAGTAAAGTATATTGTTTGAAATGCAAAACATTTTTGAAATACTGCGGAAATGCAATGAACCTATCTGTTTTAAGCATTTTAATTAAGAGATTTTATAGTAGGACACTACAAATCCTTAAGGATATGCTTAAATTGTGTTAGGTTTCAGCAGTTAAAAATCAGACAAATGGCAATGGAACTTGAAGCATTCCTTTTTATTCACCCGTTTGAAAAAATGGGATGTATTATGGGAACGCCCCTGGCAGGCGGGCGGCGTCCAATTTTGTCTGGAGCATATCTCCTACAGGCATGGAGGGATTTTAATGAAACTTCATAGAAATGTTCACCACTATGAGAAGCCATGTCTTGCACATGAACCACGTCTTTAGGTCAAAGGTCAAGGTCACACTTAGAGCTCATTGAAAAAAGCTTGTCCGGAGCAAAACTTCTGCATGCATAGGGGGATTTTAATATAACTTGGCACAAATGTTCACCATTGTGAGGCGAAGTGTTGCACACAAAATTCAGGTCCCGGCAGCCAATGTCAAGGTCACAAATAGAGGTCAAAGTTCAGATAAAAATATGAAGATGTGTATAGGGATCATTTAGTCATCTTTTATTGGTGGATTGTAACACAAATGGTAACTATCATGACTACAGGTGTGACACATGTAATTTAGATTAACATTTGCAAGGTCAAAGTCACAAGAGATGATTAAAAATCCAGATATTGTCTGGAGCATATCTCCTACATGCATTGAGGAATTTTAATTTTACTTTATAGAACTGTTCATCGCCATGAGACGTAGTGCCCTGCGCATGAACCAAGTCTCTAGTCAAAGGTCAAGGTCACACTTAGATCTCTTTAAAAAAATTAGTCCGGAGCAAAACTTCTACATGCATTGAGGGATTTTAATATATCTAGGCACAAATGTTCAACATTTTGAGGCTGAGTGTCACTCATAAAATTCAGGTCCCTGCAACCAAGGTCAAGGTCAGACATAGAGGTAAAATTTCAGATAAAAATACGAAAATATGTATAGGGACCATTTAGTTATCATTTATTGAGGGATAGTAAGACAAATGGTCACTATCATGACACCGGGTGTGACACATGTAATTTAGGTCAATATATGCAAAGACAAGACTTATTATCCATAATGCCCACATCTCCACCTAAAGCTTTTGTGACAGGTGTATTTTGTGACTATATCACCCTTGTTACCTTTAAAAAACATACTTTTATTGCGTCTGAGATTTTATTTTTGTGTTGCTGTGTAATGAAGGATTTGGTCAGTATATAAAATATTGGCAAAGACTGAATACAATCCAGGATGGATTCATACTTCATCATGACAACGCGCCATAGCATGTCAGTGATGAGGTGAAGATGACCGCCTCCATTCAGCTTGAAATGGAAATTCTTCCTCATGCCCCTTACTGACTTGACATAGCCCCTTGCGTTTTCACGCTGTTTCCTGATCTCAAGAAACAGTTGAAGGGTCAGTGCTTCAATGACTTTGATGAACTGCAGACAGCAGCTCAGGCTTTGTTATACAGTTATAGTTCAGACTGGTTTCACAGTGCTTTCTGGGTATTGTTTGAGTGGCTTGCCATTGTGAAGAAGTCAACGGTGAATATTTTGAGAAAGAATGACGTTGACGTTGATATTCATAATGTGAGCTGTGCCGATGCACATATGGTCATGTTTGTTATATGTACATAATTTATTTTCTGTTTATTTATAATCTTTCAGTTTGCTGTTAATATCATTGCCATTGATAATGACTTCGTTCATGGATGTAAAATTTTATTGGCTATACCCTCGTATGTAGAAATTCAGTCAAAGGTGTGAAATGCATAAGAATTCAGTCACAGTTGTGAAATGTGTAGGAATTCAGTCACAGGTGTGAAATGCATAGGAATTCAATCACAGGTGTGAAATGTGTAGGAATTTATTCACAGGTGTGAAATGTGTAGGAACTCAATCACAGTTGTGAAATGTGTAGGATTTAAATCACATATTTTAAGCCAAGTTATTTCATTTTTCAGTTCGAAATGAAGGCAACTATATTATACTTCAGTAAAGAACATGCACAAATTTATTATTAAATTCTAATCACACATATACAATTTGCAGTGTATTTTTCATTTAAATGATACAATTTTTCTCAAAATGATGGAATTTTCTTTTTGAAATAGATGCTGTTTTTAGCAGTTAAATAAAACAGCATGAAAAACTGTTAACAGTTCTATTTTAAGAAGAAAATTCCCCTTACATAGATCATGACTGTGAATGTTATGTAGTTTTCTAAAATTGGAAATATAATAACATTTTTATGCATCATTTATTTGCTGTGAAGTAGAAGTAGTAACCATATGAACAGTTGTTTTTTTTACTTGCAAAATTTAAAGGTAATAGTCTGAAATGTTTACATCTATAACAGAAGGACCAAATGCATGTTTTAGTGTATGAAATGTGTATTGCTGCCATGGTTTCAAACTAAAATTTAATCTAAACATGTCAACTAAATTAAAATAAAGATGGAATGACTTCTGTATATTACAAGGGAGAAAAATGTAACAGCCTACCGTATTTTATCATAGAATAAAATAGCTGGTTTCCTTTAATGTTTATGTAGGAGCAGATCATGTTGAAATAATTGTTTATAGCATATTATAAAAGTTTTAATCTTATGAACAAGAAAGTCTGTAACAGAAAGATGCAATGCAGCTTAGAATACACAATCCAGAGCTGAATTCAAACTCCGATCTTAGTGCATCGAAGACCAACACTCTAACCACTGAGCCAAAGAATCGATTCTCTGACGCAGTTGTTAGAGGTTGTATTTATACATTTATAGGAAGGTATGCACTAGACCATAACACTAGTCAAATTCTGGTCATTATTTGATTGTAAATACAAAAATTACTGGAAACCTCAACAGGGTGCACAGGGTTCTGGTAGTAATTCTGATGATTGAAGAGGGCATCACAGGTTAAAAGTTAATTCATTGTATTCTAGCATGCTTAATTATGAAAGTATCATGAAACTGTATCTTATCAGTGTGTCATTAGTGACCTCGTGCCTAATCTCTAGAGGCAGCCATGAAGTTTTGAGGAGCTGGAACTTAACTTGATGACTTGTTCAAATTTAGGGTGTAGGTTGGCCATGACCAGTGATGATCGTATAGTTTTTCAAGACACCAGGTCACAGTGACCTTGAAAAGCAAAACAGTTTCCTATCAGTAACTATAGAACCCTTGGTCCCAGGTTCTTCAAACTTAGTAAGTAGGTTGGTCATGACTAGAAGATGACCCCTATAGTTTTTCAGGTCACCAGGTCAAAGGCAAAGGTCACAGTGATCTTGAAAAGCAAAACTGTTTCCAATTAAGTACTATAGAACATTTGGGCCCAGGTTCATCAAACTTGGTATATAGGTTGGTCATGACCAGTAGCTGACTCCTTTAGCTTTTCAGGTCAAATGTCAAGGTCACAGTAATATGTACAGCAAAATGGTTTCCTGTCAATTACTATAGAATGTTTGGGCCCAGCTCCTCCAAACTTCATAGGTAGGTTGGTCATGACAATTTGATGACCCCTGTAGTTTTTTGTTAGGTCAAAGGTCAAGGTCACAGTAAAAGCAAAATAGTTTCTGCTGAATATCTAGGGAATCCTTGGGGGCCCAGGTTTGTCAGACTTAGTATGTAGGTTTGTCATGATCATTAGATGACAACTGTCGTTTTTCAGGTCATTGAGTCAAAGGTCAAGGGTCAAAGTCACCTTGAAAGGCAAAATGGTTTCCGATGAATAACTGTAGAACACTTTGGCCCATGTTCCTCAAACTTAGGTTGTAAGTTGTTCATGACTTGTATATGAGTCCTTTAGTTTTTCAGGTCACCAGGTCAAAGGCCAAGGTCACAGTGTCCTTGAATAGCAAAATGGTTTCCGATCAATAACTATAGAATGGTTTGCCCCAGCTCCTCAAAACTTCATAGCTGCCTCTAGAGGTAAGGCGCTAGAGGGGACATTATATGTCCTGTTTATGTAAAATCAGTGTGTTATGAAATACTATTATTTAAGTAAAATAAGTGTGTCATGAAGAACTGTTGGAAATCATTATTAGTTCTGTTTTTGCAAGAAATCTTGTAATTTAAGAAGTATTGAAATGCAGTAAATTTAGTCTTAGTTTCTATATTAAATCATACATGTGTAAATTAATTTCATTAATATGCAGTGGCATTTTTTGTTTCTTCTTAAGACTTTATTTTATAGTGGAGGCACCCATTTTGCTGTAAATGTTGTAACATGACTGTTGTTGAGGTGAAATTCAGATTTTTTAAAGAAAGAACTGTTATAAGTGTGACAGTTTGTGAATATTTCTTATTCTTACACAGTATTGTTTTCATTGAAATGAGCAATATGATTTGGAAACCAAGTTCTTTATAAATCAATTAAGGATCTTAAAATCATATAAAGTCAGCTGCTCTCACAGTCTGAGCCAGTCAAAGAAAAAGAGAAACATCTGACTTTTCTGGATTATTTTCTGTATAAAAGATAAAAAAAAAGTATTTGATTGTTTATTTCATGACAGTTTTCAAATCTATTGAAAGGAAAAGACTTGAAGCATTCCTGTATATAAGATCCACCCCTTCAACTGGCTTACAGCTTGTTGGATTAAAGTGTTAACTCACTTATAAAATGCATTGAGATAATCAAGTGTGTGAATTTAACTTATGTCTTTTTTCTAATCATTTTGGCCTTAAATTTGAACATTAAGGTTATTAAGGAACACACTAGTGATGTAGACAGTTGCATAAATGCATCATTTACTTGAATAATTGATACAGTATGGATTGTCTGATGTATCTCTATTTAAATGTCATTATTTCTACGCAAAAGGCAGGCAGGGTTGTCCAAAAAATGTTCCTTAGGGTGTTGTGTATAAGATGCACCCCTATTTCTGATGTTGAAATTTAAGGTTAAAAGTGTGAGTCTTATAAGCAAGCATGTACAGTTGTATGAATGATCTGCAAAAATAAATGGTTTCCCTTGTAATGATAGACCATCTAAGTGCAAAACTCACTGAAAGAGCATATCATTTTAAAACAAAGAAATTCATTATTATGGATGATGCATTAAATATGTATCTTATGGAGTCATTCTTTATTGACTGGAAAATAATTGATAATATGCATAAAGAACATAAAATATGTTCAATTAATTTTTCTGTGAAAATGTTTTTTTGTGTCGCCCTTTTGAAGAAACGATGATACATAGGGATCGCTTTGTCCATCGGTCTGTCCGTCCGTCACAAAAACTTAACGTTGGCTATAATTTTGCCATTTCTTAACATTTCCTCATCAAACTTTCAAATTATTTTGCTTACAACAACAGGGTTGTGATGATGCCAAAATCTTTAGGTCAAGTTCACATTTGACAGAGTTATGCCCCTTTTTTGTACTTGTTAGTTATTCTAACAAAGTATCCAAGGGCGACACAAGAGTTCAGCTGAACACCCATCTAGTTTGACACCAATAAAGTGTTTATTTATGATAAGTCACTGTCAACACAAAAATTGTAAAACAACTCTTTGTATAGAGACTTATTGCAATGCATTCAGCTTACATTTTTTCTTAAAATGTTTGACTGACACCTTTACATTGGTCAGTTATTCATTTAGTACAATGTTTGAAAGAAAGGCTCTACATTTGTACTGTTTAAGCACTGTTATATGCATCCAGTAGGCTTAATTTTACAAATTGTTAGATCTGTTATAAATAGTAATTTTTTCGTCAGGGTTCATTATAAATTAACATTATTTTTCCCATTAGTTTCAATATTTTACAAGTCACAAGGTATTTCCCTGAATGAATCGTAAAAAAAATATGTATATATATATATGGAAAGAAATGTTGGTTAATTTTCACATTACTTTATGCCTGTTTTATATACATGCAGTTCTGTCACTTTTTGGTGGCACTGTTATTTCTGAATTCCTAAAAAAAGTGTTGTTTTTTTTTACCATATATGACTAGTTATTTTCACCCAATTGGTATGTGAGAGTTCTCAATAATTGGTTATCGGTTGATTTCCACTACACCTGCAGTCTTCCAATAATGAACAATAGAAGTGAGCGTGAAAACACCAGTTTATCAGTTTATTTGCCTTCTGTTACCGTGGTAACCATATGTTACCAAGGCATGCTGGTTAATTAAGGCGAGGCACTGAGCTTTCTACCTCAGATGAAGATTGGCTGTTGTCGGGGAGGAACCATTTGCGAGAAATATTTGTGAGTGGGAATCAGTTGTTACAGGTATGTTTGGAAAGAATGTTTTTTAGCATATTGGTTGTCAGTTTTGCTGTAAGTTTATTTTTTTCAAGTGTCATTCAGGTGAAAGTTTCAGTTAGTATTTTTAAACAGATTTATGTGACAGATTGTTCGTTGTTTCGTTTTGTCATTGCTGTTATTTTGAAATGATACGTAAGTAATTTTTTGAAAGCATTCTTTAATACTTTATATTTTCATGACAGAAGTGGTAAGTTAAGTTTGTTGATTTAGTTGCTATAAAAGGAATTCATAGAATCTGAATTAAAGAAACTTATAAAAGTTCATTTCCACAAAGGTATCACAGAAAAAAGTTATATTCTTAATTGAAAATAGAGTATTATGTTTTTAGCAAGTGATTTTCTTCAGTTTTTATGAAAAAAATTTCAAGTAAACAGTAATATGTAATAATGTTATAACTAAGACAAAACATAGGTAAATCGTGTAATTTTTTATGATAGGAAAAAGTAAAACTTCCATTTTAATTTTAATTGTCCATGATAAGTGTTGTGAACAACAGTAGATATTGTCAGATATTTTAAAAGTATTATAATTTTTCAAGACTGTTTTCCCGCTGCTGTTGTAAGTGAAGTATCTGAGCACTGGTTGGATTTGTGAGTGCATACAAAGAATTTTGCATTCTGCAGGGAAAATTATATCGCAGGAGCTTGAAATTGTAATTTTAAGTCAATTAAGAGTCAAAATCTGTATACTTGGCCTCTTTTTCTATATATAAAAAGCAATATACCCCCGCTTTTTCAAAGAGTGGCATAAAAAACACAAGGAATGAAAGATTCAGCTGCCCCGCCCACCTAGAATTCATGCTGCATCTACTAAAATGCACCCAGGTTCAGATATCTATCAGTCCTGTCACTCAGTGTACACTAAAACTTAAGAAAACAAATCCCTTTACTTTTTCAACGCGCTAAAGAATAGAAGAAAACAGTTAGTTTTCATGCATTTCCCAACCAAATCTGCCTGACGTTTCAAGCTCTTGTGATTATATGCTATCTATTGTGTAGTTTGTAGACAATTTTAGCCTCATTGCCAGATTTATAAGGTTTAAGTTAAACGTTTAAACTTTCTAATTTTACATCGATTGGGAAGCAAGTTCTTGCAGCTTTATTTATGCCCGTTGATGACTGCTTCTTGTGTTTAAACTACTACTCGCGTTGTCAGGGGTGAGTCTCAGGTGACTTTCAGCATTCCACATTTATAAGGTAAGCATTGTAGAGTTTTTATAGGGCTTGTCTTTACACTGTGAAATGCAACAGAGCAAATTGTTATTGTTTGAATTTACAATGTTCAATGAATTTATTATGTCCCTTCAGTGCTATTTGCAATGATAAAACGATGCAATGCAAAACTACAAAATGTGTGTTCACTGATTGAGGGAATATTTTCAAAACAAAGCAAAGGTGTTATTAGAAATAATTCTCCCATCAGTACCTTCTGCTTGAAAGATTGTTAGGATAAAAAAACCTAAAAATTAATGTTTTTCAAAGAGTGGTCACGGATTCAAACAGCCACGATAAGTTTGGAACATGATCAAGTTCAACTGCTTTGCTTATTGTGTTTAAGATGGCCGTTTCCTTCTTTGATGTTTCTCTTTCATATTCTTACAATTTCAGCGTTGCATCTTCATGCATTCTGATTATGGTCTTCACTATTTGGCATTCAGTCTGTAAATTTTCGATAAGCACACCCCATAAACAATTCATAGGTCTGTCCTAATTGAAAGATGGACAAGCCCATATTAGGTATTTAGCATGGTAAGGTTTAATTATAACATAATATACTGTCAAAACAAGATTCTTTGAATTGGCAGAAAACTTTTTTTACAAAATTGCATCTACATTTGAACACATTTTTCATTCCTTAAGGGACTGGAGAAAATGGATGTAGTAAATTGTACTTTGTATGATTGTAAGCCGTTCAATCTTGTTTCGACTGTGTATATATCTGTAAATAGTGATTAAAAACTTAAGTTTTAATTAGACAGTGCAGAAAGTAGGACTTTATGTGAAGCGCAATATAATATCTGATACTTTTCGCGCTTTATAAATATTTGTATTTCTAACTACGAACAGTTTAAATTTATGTTGTTTTAAATATGTACATTATTCAGCACAAAATATGCAGCAAAAATAATGATTAAACAATATAAGCTTTTAAATAACTGGTTGTATTGAAGACTTTTTACAAACTTTTAGGAAATAATAAGAAATTAGATATGATTTTACTTAAACAATCTATTTGTGGCTATGTTTTTGACTCAGGACAATTTTGTTTGAAATAAGGAAAAGGAGAAATTCATAACATTGAGAGATGTTTACCATTTGTTATAATACAAAATAATTGTTCAAGCTTGTGTTTTCTATTATAGTGAAATTCCGCTGTTGTGACCACTTTAAGGACCCAAAGTCCAAAATATAGAACAAAGAAAGTTCCGCTTTTAAGACCAATTCTGTAATAAGTCCACTTTTTGACAGGTTCTACTAGCGGAACTTAACCATATCTTAATTCAGATCAAATGGAAACTTGTGATAAGTAACCACCATTGAGTACTGATTGTTATACTTTAGTTCTGTAATTTTAGGCATTTTAGAGTTAAGGCCCTTTGAATTAAGTGCTTTCCCATATCTAACTTTTATCATATAATTAATCTGCTTAATTTATTAATGTTATCGAGTGAAAAATACGTTCTGGGAGTGATAGTCACTAATTACTTCATACTAATTGGTAAAATCTGCTTTAAGGAGTGGTATTTCTTCTTTTTCTGTGGCCTTAATATTGTTATAACTTTTCTCTTGATTAATACTTAAGCTGTTCAAACACCTTTGTTTTTCATTTCATCTCATTATTCAGAAAGGATGTCCTCACTGTTTGGTATGTTTTGCTCTTTCCATGAAATATATAATATTATCTCACTGGATTTGTGACATGCGTTTACTTCAGTTGCACATAGATATTTGATTTGTCTTACACTTCTCTGAAAACAGTCATTTTGCTGACAGAAATTTCTTCAGTTTCTCAGACTTCTCTCTGTGTCTCAAGCAATTCTTGGAAAGCAATAAAACTTTGTTCTGCCACAAGCATTTTCTTCATTTGATTCGAAGCAGTTGCAGGTTTAACTTTGACATATATGTAACCAGCATGTATCCAAATTCAAAAAAACTCCTGAAAATGGTAAGTTATTAAAACTGTTCTCAGAGCAGCAGTGGAAAGGTCAAGGACATACAGAGCAGCAGTTAAAAGGTCAAGGACATACATTAGTGTTTACAATTTGCCCTTCCCAAGAATAAAAAATAAGTAGAATTGTGAAGCACTTCAAAAATCGCTTGTCATTCTCAATCTTTACTCTGCAGTCAGATTTCTACCTTTTTTCATTGACATCTTTTGTTTCATTCTGCACTCCTTTGGCTTCTTTTCTAATAGGAGTTCGAGATACTCTCCAATTTTGAGGACACATTTTGTCTCTTTGTGGCATGTTTGGTGCAGGCAGTTTAAATTGGAAAATAAATCGCTGAATAATTATAAAAAATATTTTATTTAAAAACAAAGGATTGCATTGAGGATGCTAAGTCAGATAACTTTGCATCTCTTCAGTTCACTAACATTCTATTATTGCGCACAACAGATTGGCAAATTAGATCAATTAACTTCATAAATGATTAACGTAGAAGGAATATATAGAGTATTAACAGATGCAGAACAATTGAAGACGTAAATCATCAGTACACTGTAGACAAACCTTATGAATATTTAAAAGGGACAGTATAGCAGAATCCCTCCCTAGGCTGTAGAAGTCATCCAAACAATGCTTTCGATCGCTGTAATCAGACTTGATTGCAGTATGGGAAATGAAGGCTGCTGTCTGGCGGGCAGTTTCTGCTGGATTTTACAGACATTTAATGAAATATATCTGCTGCTTCTAATTTGATTGAGACAGATCCAGATGAAGACATTGAAGTTTAAACCAGTTGTTGTTGATGTGGATTATGTAAAAGAAACTTTAGACATTAAGAACTGAGAACTATTGGCCTTGCTGAAAATTACAAATTGAAACCACCTGAACCAGACTTCCTTACCAGCCAAAGTGGTATAGTATTAGATTAAATCTACGTCTTTTAAAATGGCCAAGATACAATCATTTTAAGTGCTGAAAATATAGTGAAAAGTGCAGAAATCATGTGAATTAGAACTTACAAAGACTTAATTCATTTATAAAAGATAAATAAATGAGAAAATGTCTTCCAGTGTATTCGTAAATTTAACTTAAGACTGATTCAGTCATAAGATATTTTTATCAATTCAAATTTACTCATTTGAATGTTTCTTCCCTTAAGGATGTATCAGTCAATACATAGGAACTTTGACAACTTTTGTAACAACATCCTTGTTTGACCATTTGTTTGTATGAATTTTAATGAAATTTTTGGTGGACATTTTGTTTTTTGAACATTTATGCTTCCTTGATGATGCCCACTATGTACAGGCTGCCCCATTGTGGACACAGCTGTCCCGTACTTACTTCTGCCTGGAAAATATTTATTTAAAGTGTTAGGCCATTCAAGTCCTTGACCACAGAAAATCCTTTGACCTGGAATCAAATTTCATAGACCTAGAAAATATTGTTTGATTAC
Organism: Cyclina sinensis; assembly: GCA_012932295.1. NCBI lineage: Eukaryota > Metazoa > Mollusca > Bivalvia > Venerida > Veneridae > Cyclina > Cyclina sinensis. The sequence continues at coordinate 28,326,522 of JAAONU010000009.1, read as the reverse complement.
AAATACATGTACTTATTATATAGTCATTTCTGTTAATACTAAATTAAGGTGTAGAAGCAAGAATTGGAATTCCATCGGCCCTACAGTTGAGCAATTTTGTGCAGGTGATCTTGGGCTGCACTGGTCACAAATGCAAGCACAATGGCCGCCACCAGAAGGGTTGAACATGTACAAGTACACATATTTTACACTCTTCCATTTTTTCGCATGAATGCTTTTACTTATGTTTTAGTATAAGCACACTTTCAAAATAGCTTTCTGTTTATTCTTTTATCATTTAAAAAGAAAAATGAACATTTAAAAAACCAGCTTTCATTGACATTATGGTGATACAGATTCTGGTTGTAAGATATGTCTGTCAGACAAATGAGAGAAGAATTGAAGTAGCATTATTGTCTGGAAAAGAATGCGATAAAAGGACTTATTTTCTCTCAGGTTCTCACTGTTCTGTGGACTGGCTTATAGAACATTGAAAAATAGCTCGCCCTGAGGTGGCAAATATCAAACCCAGATGAATTTTTTTCCGCTCTTTGATTTTACAGCCAAGTTGGTATGGAGTCTAGCACATTTTATGTGTTTACATTTATACTGTGATCTTTCTCAAGAAAGAGCTGATAAATGGGGTTAGTTGTAGATTTTTTCATGGGTTCCAGCCAGGGCTCCTAAAATTTTGAAATCTCAATCGGTCCGAGACCTCGACCCCCCCCCCCCCCACCCCCCACCCCCCAAGACCAAGAACCAACAAAAAAAACAGAAACGATTTAAGGGCAAAGAAAAATTTGAGTTATGATAGTGTTGATGTCGCGAAAATATGTGTTTTTCAAAACGAAAGTAGAATTAGAGCTAATTTTACGTCAAACTAGTCACTGATATTTTAAAGTGTGCTTTGTGCTGCAGCTTGCCACTACAGTTACTATTAAACCATTAATGAAATTAAGCAGATGACAGTTATCGTCTATTTCGATGCAAACTCCTCGCACCGGTTACGTCACGCTTTTCTAATTTAACTGTTTTCTGTACTGATCAGGGGAAGTAACCGCTGCGGGGAGTTTGATTTCAATGAAATCAAATTTCACAGTTTGAGCCGGTCAACTTTAATCGATTGGCCAGCTACAAATCAAGCACACTTTTACTTGTTTACAAGTTTAATGGCGATAATTGCTGCGGGCAAAAGTGACAGTTTTATGGTTTTATGATAGGTGTGAAGTAAGGATTAGCGATCAATTGAGGTTTTGGTGTGAGATTTTGACTGTTTAATGAAAAGTTAGACAGATTTTTTTTTTTTGGAAATTATCTGGACCGATTTTTTAAGGACTTTTGGACATCGAAATCGGTCCATAGAGATAAAATTCGGTCAAAACCGGCAAATTTTCGGTTTTCGGGAGCCCTGGTTCCAACGTAAGTTTCAATGTTCAGAAAGGAAAGTCACTGGTGTTTTCCAGTACCAGTCACCACCTGCACAATGAAGAAAAGGTGTTAATCAGAATGTAAATCAGGAAGTGAAATCAATACATGTATGTTGAATGGCTACCTCAGTAATAATAATTTTAGTAATGTTTGCCATTCTTCGACAATGTTACCATGGTTTCTGTTAATATTTTAGATTCCTTTGTATGAATTTAAAGTTGCAGAGTAACAGAAACATTGATTTGTTTAATTCAAGCACAAGGCATACATACTAGAACAATCTTTAGTACAGGGTATTACTTGTATGTCTTTTTCACCTATTGCCGATTATAAATTTCAGTACAACTCCATATAAATGTTCATTTATTTTTTCCACCATTTCTCACACCAACAACTTTTAGTGTCTGACCACACCCATAACTTTTAGTGTCTGACCACACCCATAATTTTTTGTGTATGACCACACTCATAACTTTGAATCTCTGATCATACCCTCACTGTAGAAATTTTAACAACACCTCTTTGTAGCACTAAATTAAAGTTTTCAGATAACAGCCTTTAGCTTTGAACTTAATGTGGTGAAGCAAGAGCAGTGGAAGAGGGGTTAAAGCCCTGGACTATCAATCCAGAGATGGCTTATTTGAATCTCTCATGAGTGAGATTCATAGGTGACTTTCCCATTTCACTCTTTGGGCATGTGTTACGGTTTGAATCCAGGAAGCAATCATAGAGCAGGATCAACATAAGTTGCAAGAACTTGTTTTAATCCCCTGCTGCCAAGCGGAAGGGGTTATAGGAATGGCCTTTTCAGTTCAATCCGTCCATCTATCTGTTTGTCTTGTCTGTCTGTCTGTAACATTTTGGTTTCTACTCTCTTATACTCTTGAACTGATTTTTTTAAAACTTGGGTCAAATGTTTAACTCATTGAGACAATGTGCAGAACACTTAGTCCAGTCATGTCGGTTCAAGGTCAATGTAACATTTGAAGGTTATTTGTTTCTGCCTTCAATTTTGTGTCTGCTCAATATCTCCTATATCTTTAAACTGATTTTTTTGAAATTTTGGTCAAATACTTAAAGAAAGGGACATGCCTGTGATAACAAGCAAAAACTGAAATCTAGGGTTGGTGACTTTGATACCCCGCTGCTCCACAAACACTACCATTTATTTTCAGAATAGACATTAAACCAAGCCCCTATGTATAATTGGTGCTTTACATTGAGAATGTGAACAAGTGAGTGTCTCTGAATGAGATTGCTTTCTGTTTCTTGCACCAGCCTTCACAAATTAACCCTGAACATGCTGAAATTTTGTAATGGATTTGCCCAGCTTTGAATTTGGAACAGTCCATTCAAAGTTTAAGGGATTTCAATATCAAAATAAAAAAATGGAGCTACCAACAGTATAGAGCCTGGTCAGACTGCACGGATGTGCAGGCTGGCCTGGCTCTATACTGTTGGTAAAGGCTAATCACTTTCGGTTCCAGCAGGTTGAGGGTTAAAATAACTGAACTTTGTGTTTCTGGTATCAACAATAAGTAAGCTAAACTAGATATCTTGGTTTAGTGATTGATGTATTTTAGAAATAATGTTGACTTTTGCAGAAGTCTTAAAAGGAAGGTAACTGAGTGTCTAGACTATAATTTAGATAAATGAAATAAAAACTTATAAGTGTATAGGTACTAATGCATTTAAAATTTTGAAGAATTCCAATTACTGACAAATAAAAATGCTGTCTGTGACTTGTAGATCACTTTAATTTCTTTATAGCATATCAATCACTGTAAATCAATGTAACTTGTTTGTAATGATTGATACAGTAAAATGTTTTATTGTAAATCAGATAGTAAGGACTGTAAGCATAATTAAAGTAGATTTGATAATGAATCAGGGCATGTTAATAAAAGAATGTGCCAATGTATTTAATGTAAAAGCACTTGTCATTAAGATCTATTTTAGATAATTTCATAGCCCTGCCCATATGTTACCAGATCAATGGCAGGTGTCACATGGGTATTAGAATTTTTTCCCTTTCATTTAATATTGATTAGTGGAGGGGGATTCCTACGAAACTTTGATGTTTTTCACTGTAAAACCCCCAGTTTACTTGTTCTTCAATGGTCTCAGTGTATGTAATTGTATATTTATTCCTTTACTGTATCAGCAGTGAAGTGGTCAAGGTCTTTACATTCTTTGAGCCATCCCACTGACCTGACATTTTAGATGATATTTAGGAAATAGATTTTAAGTTTTCGTGATATACCGTCTGATATATACGACGGTAGATCACGAAAATGTTAAAATCTATTTCCATTCTAACACGTAGGTATATTTATAAGGGGCGCAAGTATGTGCACTATTTAACAGTAACGTTCGCATTGACATCAGCGGGTGCGCGCTTGTGTTCAGCGTGCTATACTGCCTATGATATATCACGCTCAATTCCTTCTTTGCTTATTGTCGGCGAATTGCAGATAGTGTTAGAATAGGTATTAGTGAGCCTATTTACTCTGGACTAGTTAGTCAAGTCATACATGTATCCTATATTTTTTACTTCTGTTCTCAATCAAAACTAATACTTGATAATTAGCCATTACCATCAGTCCTTGTTACACCTAGTAACAGGAAAGAGAAGTGGTTGAGGGCTTAAAGTGTTGTACTCCAGAATTGAAGGTTGTTTTCGAATCCCATCAGGGCTGAGAGTCTCCAGTGACATTCCGCATTCCAAAATTTGATTGCGAGTACTGGTAGGAACCAAGGAAGAAGTCACTTAGTGGAGTTTAAGTTGCAATAAATTGTTTCCCAGTTGATGAAAAATAAATGGAAAAAGTAAATGGAGCCTTGTATTCTATAGTCTCCACTGCTTGCCATTTTTGTTGCATTCACTATAATTGTAACAATAGTCTGTCATGTCAATACAAAACACTGGCCTTAAGGTAGAAGTTAGAATCTATAGTTTTCAGTCACGAATGCTTCAAAATTGTTCCATATTATTTTACCAACAAGATAATTGTATATATATATATTTGGGATTACTTCCTCATTTGGGTACAGGTTTGATTAGTCTGCTATGCAGGTCAAAAGTTTGGTTAGACATATATATTTTCATTTTAAAAGAGGATTGGAAAAATACAAATATCATAGCATGGCAAAGGTAAATAGAAAATTTTGCAGACTTGAACCTGGCTTTGTAGATACTTGGCCAAATGTAGAGGAACCTGTAATAATTGTTCACTGTAGGCATTCATTAGTTTGTAAAAAGCTAAGAACCAATGTCTCTCTAATCCGAATCCCAAAGAAGCAATCTGCCATACATGTTGTTTTAGATAGTGTATAATTTGATTTTAATCTGTTGGATTTATGTATATACTGTTAAATGGTTCAAAGGGAAAGCAAGCATAGCAAATCTTGATAATGGTTAATGGTTTCATTAATTTTAGAGGAGTGTTGTCTTTACATGGAATTTATTCAAATAAAGCATGCAAAATCAGCACAAACTATGTAAGACTGACATGTTTACCACATGTTTGGATCATTTATATTTATTTTGGAGGAATTTAGAGTTGATTATGTTATAGATGTTCAAAAGGGGTATAATGTTCTTGTAAATTTTGTTAGTGAAATTTTAGGGTCTGTAATTCAGGAACTATAATCAGGTCGATATTCCAAAGAACCAAGATAAGCTCCTACTGACTGAAATACATTCAATTTGTCAAATTTGGATGATATGGATTTTTTGTGTCGCCTGCTACGAAGTAGCCGCGACATTTAGGGAACACCTCTCCGTCGTCCATCTGTCCGTCCATCAAAAAACTTGTCCGGACTACTCCTCAGAAACTAATGGTGCAATTTCATCCAAACTTTACAGGAATGATCAGTACCAAGTCAAGTTGTGCATATCATTGGCATTTTCCAGTACAATGATTTTTGTGAGAGTTATGGCCCTTTTATGATTTTTATTTTTAAAGTTTGTCCGGACTACTTCTCTTATACCACTAATGCAATTTGAATGAAATTTTACACGATTGATCAGTACCTCAAGTTCTTGCGCATGTCTAACGTGTTTTTTGGTTGAATGATTTTTGGCTGAGTTATGGCCCTTGAATGAAAAAGGCGTTTTGGCCAAATATTAATTTTGTGTTGCAGGCTTCACAGTAGCTGTGACATGCTAAAAAGTAGCCATGACATATAGGGATCACTTCCTTATCATCTGTCTGTCTGTCTGTCTCTCCGTCCATCTGTATGTCTGTCCATTACAAAACTTGTCCGTACTACTCCTCAGAAACTACTGGTGAGATTTCATCCAAACTTTACAGGAATGATCAGTACCAAGTATAGTTGTGCATATCGTCAGCATTTTCCAGTTCAGTCATTTTTTTCAGAGTTATGGCCCTTTAATGATTTTTATTTTTAAAGTTTGTCTGGACTACTTCTCTTATACTACTAAAGCAATTAAAATGAAATGTTACAGGATTGTTTTGTACCTCAAGTACTTGGGCATGTCTTACAGGTTTTTTGGTGGAATGATTTTTGGCTGAATTTTGGCACTTGAATAAAAAAAATGCGTTTTAGCCTAAAACTGTCCAATCACCTCTCAATACTACTGTTTAATTGGCTATCATCAGGCGACACATGTGATCACTGATCGCTCTTGTTTCTTTTACTTAAAAGAGATTGAAGTGCTTAAGCAGGTAGTGTTACTTTATACTAAATTGTCTTGTAAAATTACAAAATAAACTCTAAAATAATGACACAGTTAGGTCAGAAGCTTGTGAAAGTTTAGAATAACTGGTTCTTGAATTGTTCTGTTGTCAGTGTGAAGACGCTTGTTTATAAATAACATGTCCAGACATCTCTCAAACATGTCCAGTAATAACCTTGCAAAGTTGATGCAAGAACTTCATGCACAGTTCATGAAATATGTGTGACGTGTAACAGTTCTTTAATTAGTAATGCTTGTTATTGCAACTATAGAGGCACTGAAAACCACCCAAGGAAGTAAGTGATATTACTGGAAATACCTTATTTCCATGTGTTTTAAAGAAAACTTCAGTCAAGTACAGAAAAAGTGATACACGATGCTGACAATTAAAAAATATCACAGATAGGGACTATAAGTTGCTGCAGAAGTTCATGATTTCAAGAACAATATTTCACAAGTGGAATAACGGTCTCATTTAGATAGATTTATTAGCAGTGTTGAAGAGAGAAGCTAAGATCTTTCACGGCTATTGATTGAAAAACGCTAAATATTTAATAAGTTCCTGTTAGAGTAAATAACCTGGAGGGAAAGGTACAGATTATCATATATGATCATGTATGTGAGTTTATTCATGTATAAATAAACTAACAGTAGTGTTGTGAGATCAGTATGTATGTGAGCTAACAGTAGTGTTGTGAGATCAGTACTGCTTTTGAATGACACAAAGCTTTGTACTTTGGAATTGTGGCAACGTTTTAGTATGTTCATAAAGATGCATTTTGTTAGAAATAGATTTTGAAAAATTGGACTCATTAGGTGATTCAACTGTGATCTTTTAAAAGACTTATTTGCAGATTAGACAGACAAGTTTTTTTGTCATGAGATACAAACTTGGGATAAAATCTAACATTTTTAGATAAAAACGACTTGTAAATTTTTAGGAAGGGACATTATCGTATGTAGCTAAGGTAACTTAGTAACTAATTGTTGTTGTTGTCAGTAAATATTACGCTTCATCATTTGATTGTGCGGTACATGAAATCAATGATTATTACAGATAATTGCAAAAAAAAATTGGCAAGTCGGTTTGAAAATTAGATTTCAAAAAGTGTTTCTTTTAAATGTATACACAAGAAGAGGTGTTCTACTGAATTATTGCTTAACTTGTCCTGGTAACTTTTAATGATAAAATCAAATTTCCAGAATAAATAAAAGTCCTTGTGTTCATTGAGTTTGTTTCCTTCATCGATTTTGTTTCCTTCATTGAGTTTGTTTCCTTCATCGATTTTGTTTCCTTCATTGATTTTGTTTCCAAAGTATTTAACATAATTATGTACAGTTGAAATTCTTAGTGCAATATCTTAAAACTGTGCAAGACTTCCAACTTCCAGATGACCTTCACTTGCATGAGGAAGAGTTACATGAAGTGGCTTCTTAAATATTGTTTAAGACATTTGATTTATTAAAAGGAATTTCTGCTAGAAGGCATTCTCAGTAAGAAACAGGCGAGGAATCTTTCCAGTCTAAGCGGAAATTTCTCCTCACTGAGACACCCAGTATTGGATTTCTACCAGTGACAAATCATAAGTTGTTTTCCAGTGGCTGTGTGCTGAAATGAGATCAGTGTTCTTCAAGTATGGCAGCTGACTTATTTTCCACTACATCAAGGGCAGTACTCATACCATAATTATGTCTCCCCCCAAAAATGGGGGAGACATATTGTTTTTCCCCCGGTTGTCCGTCCGTCCGTCCGTCCGTCTGTCCGTCCGTCTGTCTGTCCGTCACAAAATCGTGTCCGCTCTGTATCTTCCAAAGCCCTTGAAGGATTTTTATGAAACTTGGGTCAGATGTTCACCTCATCAAGGCGACGTGCAGAACCCACTTTGCAAGTGTGGTGTCTCATGGGCAAGGTCACACTTGGAGGTTAAATGTCAAATGCCACAAAATCGTGTCCGCTCTGTATCTTCCAAAGCCCTTGAAGGATTTTTATGAAACTTGGGTCAGATGTTCACTTCATCAAGGCGACGTGCAGAACACACTTTGTGGGTGTGGTGTCTCAAGGTCAAGGTCACACTTGGAGGTTAAATGTCAAATGCCACAAAATTGTGTCCGCTCTGTATCTTCAAAAGCCCTTGAAGGATTTTTATGAAACTTGGGTCAGATGTTCACCTCATCAAGGCGACATGCAGAACCCACTTTGTGGGTGTGGTGTCTCAAGGTCAAGGTCACACTTGGAGGTTAAATGTCAAATGCCACAAAATCGTGTCTGCTCTATATCTTCAATAGCCCTTGAAGGATTTTTATGAAGGTGACATGCAGAACCCACTTTGTGGGTGCGGTGTCTCAAGGTCAAGGTCACACTTGGAGGTTAAATGTCAAATTTTACAATCGTCTGACTCAATACTACTTGCAGCAACTGGCTGGGGGGGAGACATATGTTTTTGTTCAATCAAAAACCCATTTCTAGTTTCTGTAGGCTTGGTAGATGGTGGATAACTTCTTTGAACCCTTGGAATCTTCTACTTCTTTCTACAAATTCATTTGTACATAATGTCACCTCTAATCATTAATAGCTGCTACTGCTACCAATGTAGTATAAATCTAGAGTATTAAACTGACCTAACTTTTCTCTTTCAATCTTAAAAAGTTTGTAGGTTGGGCTTATATGAAAGTGCAGCTTGAATTTATAGAATGACAGAACTTCTGACCAAGTAAATACAGTAGAACACTTTTGGTTTTCATAGTATTTGGACAAAATACAAGAATTCAGGGGTAGGGGAACTCTTACTTTGTTAATATCTGCTTCTCATTCTTTCTGTCTTACTTGTGTTACTTATAGTATATTCAACAACAGTCGTTATTAACTAAGTTACTTATAGTATATTCTTCTTCTACTAACCAAGTGTTTACTGCAAGTCAGTGGTGGACTGTTCGGTAATGTTTTAGTTAGCTATCAGCAGTTGTACCACTGATTTGTTGTGGGCACCACTAACAGCATGGTACAAGGTGACTAACAGACTGGTTCAAGGTGACTAACAGCATGTTTCATGGTGACTAACAGCATGTTTCATGGTGACTAACAGCATGTTTAAAGGTGACTTACAAGGTGACTAATAGAATGTTTCAAGGGGACTAACAGAATGTTTCATGGTGACTAACACCATTGTATAAGGTGACTATAAGAATGGCTGCAGGTGATCAACATGGTTTTCACAGTAAAGTACTACTGAAACCATGGTCCAGGGAGACAAGTTCAAGGTGACTTACAGCATGGGTCAGGGAGACTAAAGCATGGATCAAGGTGACTTACAGCATGGGTCAGGAAGACTAAAGCATGGATCAAGTTGACTTACAGCATGGGTCAGGGAGACTAAAGCATGGATCAAGTTGACTTACAGCATGGGTCAGGGAGACTAAAGCATGGATCAAGTTGAGACTTAAGCATGGATCAAGTTGACTTACAGCATGGTTCAAGGTGACTTACAACATGGATTATGGTGACTTACAGCATGGTTCAATGTTACTTCATTTGGCTTAAGGTGACTTACAGCATGGTTCATGGGGACTTCAGCTGGCTCAAGGTGACCTACAGCATGGGTAAAGATGACTTACAACCTTGCTCTAGGTGACTAACAGCATGGTTCAAAGTGACAATTAGTATGGTCCACTTTGACTAACAGCATGGCTCAAGCTGCATTACAGCATGGATCAAGGTGACTTATAGGATGGGTCAAGTTGACTTTAGCTGTTTTAAGGTGACTCACAGCATGGTTCAGAGTGACTGATAGTGTGGTTCAAGATGACTCGAGGCATGGATCAAGGTGACTTTAGCATGGTTCAAGGTGACTCATAGCATGGGTCAAGGTGACTTATAGCATTATTTAAGGCGACTTACAGCATGGGTCAAGGTGACTTACAGCATGGAACTAGGTGACCTACAGCATGGTTCAAGGTTACTTATAGGATGGTTCAAGGTGACTTACAGCATGGGTCAAGGTGACTTACAGTATTGTTCAAGGCAACTTACAGCGTGGATCAAGGTGACTTACAGCATGGATCTAGGTGACCTACAGCATGGGTCAAGGTTACTTATAGGATGGTTCAAGGTGACTCACAGCATGGGCCAAGGTGACTTACAGCATTGTTCAAGGCAACTTAAGCATGGGTCAAGGTGACTTACAGAATTGTTCAAGGCAACTTAGAGTATGGGTAAAGGTGACTTATAGGATGGTTCAAGGTGACTTAAAGCATAGGTCACGGTGACTTACAGCATTGTTCAAGGTAACCTACAGCATTGTTCAAGGCAACTTACAGCATGGGTCAAGGTGACTTACAGCATGCATCTAGGTGACCTACAGCATGGATCAAGGTGACTTATAGGATGGTTCAAGGTGACTTACAGCATGGGTCAAGGTGACTTACAGTATTGTTCAAGGCAACTTACAGCGTGGATCAAGGTGACTTACAGCATGGATCTAGGTGACCTACAGCATGGGTCAAGGTTACTTATAGGATGGTTCAAGGTGACTCACAGCATGGGCCAAGGTGACTTACAGCATTGTTCAAGGCAACTTAAGCATGGGTCAAGGTGACTTACAGAATTGTTCAAGGCAACTTAGAGTATGGGTAAAGGTGACTTATAGGATGGTTCAAGGTGACTTAAAGCATAGGTCACGGTGACTTACAGCATTGTTCAAGGTAACCTACAGCATTGTTCAAGGCAACTTACAGCATGGGTCAAGTTGACTTACAGCATGCATCTAGGATTACCTACAGCATGGATCAAGGTGACTTATAGGATGGTTCAAAGTGACTTACAGCATGGTTCAAGGTGACCAGGATGGCTGAAGGTGACTTGCAGCATTATTCAAGGTGATTTACAGGATTTGCGAGATAGATGCCACCTACAACATTGACTAACAAAGTATAGAGATATTTTCTGTTCCTGTTTTATCATCAGGGTGACTGGGTACTTCATGATATTTCAGATACAATAGCAACCACAGAGTGTGACTGACAGGTATAGAATGTTTTCCATGTTTAGCTGTTATTACATGTAGAGAACAATCACTCTTTTAGAAAAAGAGATCAGCTTGGATTATACCAGCGCAAATCTAAATATCTATATTTATACCTATTGGTAACTGGATTTCTTCCTGTTGAAATATAAAGGAACTTCAGAGTTAACAATTTGTTATACCTTGAGTCTCTGCTTCAGTGCTTGTAGAAGAGTTCAGTTTTAATTTGTGTGAAAGATATATTTTCTTCATTTGCTAATCATTAAAGAATTTACAAAATTTAAATAAACAGTTTGGAAAAGATAGGTGTAATGCCTCATTATTCATAAAATAACATTAAAATTTATCTGCAGACAGACAGAAACTTTTACATAGATTTCTACTATTTCATAACATTAAAATTTATCTGCAGACAGACAGAAACTTTTACATAGATTTCTACTATTTCATAAAAAGGAAATTCCAAAATTATGTATAAGACTTCGAAGCACATCTACAATGAGAGGCTGAGTTTTGAGATGAGATATCAGTATCATTTATAGGAGTAAAGAAGCATTTACATTGAATGGCACATTACCAGATGAGAAAATCCAGAATTATAAAATTTAGCAAGTTCTCTTTAACCTTTTAGTGTCTGTGAGGAGTTTGGGTTAGGGTTAGTCTTTGTATGGAGTTCTCTTTAACCTTTTAGTGTCTGTGAGGAGTTTGGGTTAGGGTTAGTCTTTGTATGGAGTTCTCTTTAACCTTCAAGTGTCTGTGAGGAGTTTAGGTTAGGGTTAGTCTTTGTATGGAGTTCTCTTTAACCTTTTAGTGTCTGTGAGGACTTTGGGTTAGGGTTAGTCTTTGTATGGAGTTCTCTTTAACCTTCAAGTGTCTGTGAGGAGTTTGAGTTAGGGTTAGTCTTTGTATAGAGTTCTCTTTAACCTTTAAGTGTCTGTTAGGAGTTTGGGTTAGGGTTAGTCTTTGTATGTAGTTCTCTTTAACCTTCAAGTGTCTGTGAGGACTTTGGGTTAGGGTTAGTCTTTGTATGGAGTTCTCTTTAACCTTAGGATGTTTGTATATAGTTCTCTTTATCCCTGTTTTGTTTGTTTGGAGATCTCCTTGATCTTAAAATGTCTGTGTAAACTTCCCTTTAATCCTTAAGAGTTTGTTTAGAATTCTTTTTTAGTATTGAAGTGGCTGTGTGGAATTATGCTTAACCTTAAGGTGTCTGTGTGGAGATCTCTTTAACCTGAAAATGTTGGTGTGGAGATCTCTTTAACCTGAAAATGTTGGTGTTGAGATCTAGTTAACCTGAAAATGTTGGTACAGAGGTCTCTTTAACCTGAAAATGTTGGTAAGGAGGTCTCTTTTAAACCTGAATGTGTTTGGTTGGAGTTCTCTTTAACATTAACATTCTGTGTGGAGTTTTCTTTAACTATGAAAGTGTTTGTGTGGATTTACTTTCCAGATCTGGCAGTTTTCATTATGGCTTCAAACTATTTTATTTTGTGGTTGATGATAAAAGATTTCTGGCACTTTCAAACCAGAAAAACTGGCCACCTTGTAATTACAAGATTATAGAAGGTAACATTGATTTGTAATAAAACAAGTGATTACTCTTTGTTGATTTTTATTGTCACGAAAAATATCCTGTGATTTCAGTTAATTAGTGGAGTAAATTTGTAACTTGTCAGAGTTGTAATTTTGGAGTATTGTAATCTTGAAATTTACAGCATTCTCTGGAAACGTTTGAAGGGGAAATTTTGGAATGTTTTTATCAGTAAAGGAATTTTGAAGAGCTTTTATAAGTAATAAAGGGGTTACATAAAGGTTGGAGGGACGTAAGAAGTATTAGGACTTTAGAGGGACGTAAGAAGTATTAGGACTTTAGAGGGACGTAAGAAGTATTAGGACTTTAGAGGGACGTAAGAAGTATTAGGACTTTAGAGGGACGTAAGAAGTATTAGGACTTTAGAGGGACGTAAGAAGTATTAGGACTTTAGAGGGACGTAAGAAGTGTTAGGACTTTGCTGTTTTTAGATGCCTTGCAACATCTTTACACAGAATCTACCAGTATGTATTAAAATTGGAAAGAATTGTTTGCAGTTTTAGAATAGTGTTTGGGTTCAAGAATGGTGTTTGGGATACAAAGTAGCAGTCCAAGAATAATATTCGGGATGAGTAGCAAAAAATCAAGAAAAAAAAAAAAAAGGGAATGAAGTGTAGCAGTATCTCTTTAATTGTCCTCTAACTGTTTAGAATAGGGTTTTGGATCAATGTTGTAGTTTTTAGAATGAAAAGTTGCGACTTTACTGTAAAATCAGTAATTTACGCTAGAGTTTAATTTTTGCTTTATTCACAAGTCCAATAAATTCACGTAAATTCATCCTCGCGTAAATATTAACTTTATAGAAGCTGAAAAAATGCTGAAATTCAACGACCACCATTACATACACCACTATGAGATCATTGATGTTTCTTTTTTAACCAACGTAACATCTTTATACAACAGTCAAATCCAAAGGGTGTAAAAAGGGCAACAAATAACAAAACAAAAAGACAGTTCACTCATTTTATTGTACAAATTTCATGACTAAAAATGAAGAATAAAGTACCATATTAATGGATTACAATAAAGCTTGCCAGGCAATATCGGCAATTACGTTTATAGATGACTGTTAATCAGCTCATGGACGTGAAGCGCTATCTTCGTGCTATCATCAGCAGCATTTTGCTTCTTAATATGTATGAAAATCTTGATCTGATATTTTGACTTTTGCGAACATTTAACCTCGCGAACCACTTCAGACTTGAAGATTCGCAAAATTTTAGCTTTGCGTAAATATCTGATTTTACAGTAGAAAAGGATATGGCAGATGTTCTTTAATATATAAGTGATGATTTAACTAGTAAATCAGTTTTGAAGAAGTTAAAAGGTTGTAAAAACAATATGAAAGTGTAAAAAAATCTTACACTGGTTGCTGGTACAGACTGAAATATCCGGCTCAAGGGCCAAGTTACCGTAAAACAGTTACCCGAGAGCCGGACATTCCTATCTGTACTGGCAACTAGTGTATGATTCTGTTTCTTGCATATCACACACACATTAAAATTCAGAAGAAAATAATGGAATCTAGTATTTCTATTCATCACTATGTTTTTTATAGTAGAGTATGCATTTACAACTTCATTCATTATGGAGTGATGTCATTTACATGTAAAGCACACGACTTACTTTACATGGAGGGTCTAAGATAGGTTTTTCTAGCACTGGTGTAAACAGTAGAAAATCCATTCTGATATGCAAGAATAGAATATCTGTAATACATTTCCATATTGAATTGAGCGGTTTAAGAGAGATTTCAAAGAAAGGTGATATATTTCTATTTTCAAATATAGTGTACAGTCCAACCTTACTTAAGCAGCCAGCCAAGGGAAACAGTAATTTTGGCTGCTTAAGCAAGGTGACCGCTTATTTAGGGGTAATGTTGGCTCACTTTCTTTAGTACTAGTGGTTACTTTTAACACAGAATTATATCACTTTGTCAATTGTTGTATAAAAATTTATTTTTATTAACATTTTAATATGATAATTCAAGTTCAAAATAAATACATACAGCATCTTGCAATCATTTAAATTCTTTTAGATGTTATCACTATTATCACTGACTTTCTAATCGCGACACGAGCGGTCTCAGCTTTACTCCAAGAAAGTAAAAACATTTGTTTCTTAAGTGCTGTCCTAAGTAACGTATGGCTCAGTAATAGCATATTTTAATAATTCTTTGTTCTAAGTTCACATTTTATCTCTGAAAGTAACAAAACATTCCTAAAAGACAGAAATTAAAACTAATTTGATTTAAAGGTGAATCGCGAAAATTGATTCATTACATGGTAAGAGTTCTTTCCCTTCCGCGTAATCGGGATGATTCGTACAAGAAGGCTTTCTCTTAACGAGCCGAGATATAGAATAAAGCCTATTACTTAGCTTCGTTTTCTTTTACACCGTGACAGATTTAAATCAGAGTTCAATAAAGAAGCATGTTTCTTGGGTGCTTAATTTATTTTAATTTCTGTTGACTACTGAAATCAATACTTTTTATAATTATAAAACAAACTTCTCAACACCTAATGAGATCAAAGGTTAAATCGACCGTTTACTGTGAGAGTCTAGTGTTATTTTTGTAATTAAGTAGTTAAAATTGAAACACAATATAATACGTAACAAATAGTCGCCGAATTAACACACTCACGTGTTTGCCCTCGAGGGTTTATTCTAGGGTTTGTCAAAAATTATTCGCACCTTGAACAGACGATACGAGACCGTTAAATTGGGTCGATTTTTGGCAAATTGGATGCAATTACTGTGGCCGCTGGCCGCAGACATAAGGTGACCATTTAATTAACGTGTTATTTAGAAGGATTTTCGACAGGAGCGTCATGATATGACCGTTGACACTAGGTGACCGCCGATATAAGGTGACCGTTAGGGCAGGTTATACTGTATACATTTTCTGCCAAAGGAACCTGAGGTGCTATGCAATGGTACAAAGTTCAAAGATCCTGATTGGAATGCAAACTTTCTTGTATAGATTAATTTTGCTTATATCTTCCAGTGCATTTTTAGCCTTATGCATGACTTAGGACTTGGACTTTTAAAACATGAAGCAGCTGTTCACACAAGTAGTTCTATTGATAAGTCTTAATCTTACTCTCGCATGAGACATAGAGTTATTAAGCTTGAAACAACTGGCACATATCAAGTTTTTCTAATAAAACTTGAACCGAGAGTCACGATACAAAATGCCCTGATTTCTAATTCCTTCACTTGATTGCAAATAATCACTAGATGAAGAAATAAGCATTTCAAGCAATTATTTTATCCTTTGATGACAGTAATCATGGGACCTCATCAATTTTTCAATACCGATGAAAGAGTTTCATGAAAGAGTATCGTTTGCTGTCACTGGCAAAAGACAATTAAACATGCAATTTTATCAGTTTTGGTTACCATGGTAACCATGTCAATTCTAGGAGAGCTGCCATGATTTATAAGTCTCAGGTATGGTATTATACCCTGTGGTCTATGTGTCATAAAAGCTTTATATTAAAAGGCAGTGGTATTGGCATAAAATATTGATTCTTGTTAGCTAAGGACTGAGTAATGATCTCTAGTTTTTAATTTCATTTTCCTAAAAAAAAAAAAAGATGACATATTGTAATTGCTTTACAAAGATTACAGGAACAAAATAACGAATATGAGTTGAATTGAAAATGTTGAGAAGTAAATTTTATTAATTCAAAAAGAATTTCTGTGAATTTCATTCATTATGTGCTCATAGTTTGATTTAAGCCTTGTAGGCTTATTCTGTGTATAATGTTCGTCATTTGAAAGTAACATGATGTATATATCTTTACAAGATCATGTTGCTTTTGACCTGGAAATGATCTTAACTGTATATGTTATGCTGTTGTTGATATTGCTGTAAACTTTATGATGATGTAGATTTAACATGTCATGTTGTGGTTTGATTGAGTTAGTAAACTCTACATGTCATGGATGTAAATTTTACATGTCATGATCTGTTTGATCTTGTTCAAAAGTTTAACATGATGTAAACTTTATATATCATGTTGCTGTTTGATCTTGTTCAAAATTTTAACATGATGTAAACTTTTCATGTCATGTTGCTGTTTGATCTTGTTCAAAACAACAACATGAAGTAGACTTCAAATGTCATGTTGTTTATCTTGTTATGACTATGAGTTGCTGTTTACTGTTCATTTTGTTTTGAAGTATAGTATGACAAATGCTAATATTTCGTTCCACTGGGAAGGCTTAGATACTGGACAGGAAGCATATGGGTCTATTTTCTGGAATTAGTGTCAAGGCGTGTCTCCAAACAATAAATACTATGTGACTTGATGTAATACTCTGGAATGGAACCTCAGTTTTGCTCCTCTGTAATCCCTGTCAGGGGATTGAATATTGCCCCTGTAATCAAATCATTGTTGTAGAAGCATCCAATTGGCTGGGAAAAATGTAGTTTTATTGCATTTTCTTTCCAAGTACAGAAGAGTTTGACATGAAAGATGTGAAGCATACACCTGAGCAGGCATTAATATAAGTGCTATTTTAATTAACTATTTGTTGATTTGTTTTGTTTGTCTGTAAGCTTCTTTTACAACCAAAAGGTTTACTTTTTTTCTTTTACTGTCAGTTATGAAAGATGGAGGTTTCCTTAGATTTAATTTTGTCAGAACACATTCTGTCTCTCAAGATTCCTTAAGAAGAAATACGGTAAATGCAATAGTTATCTCTTTTGAAATTGATTTATTTCAAAGCTGTTGTCCAAGAAAAAAATGTTATAACCATTTGTTTTTCCTTTTAAGATACATGCCAGATGATCACACTTACAAGTATTATATATCAAATCAATGACCTTTGAAAAATTACATATTAAATTTGTGGTTCCTGAAAGTGTTATTGCCTGAGTAAAGCCCCTTAGAGTCAGACATAGATTTTATAGATTTGACTCTAAAATGTAAATTTCATTGTCTGTTTGATTGAAAAATAAACAAGTCAGACAAACCAAAGAGAAAATGTTTTTTGAAATATTATTGCAGCCTTTGATAAGCTGACAATAGGAAACCACATTCAGTCATACATTTTGAATTTGTCTTAAGGAAAATTATTTGACCATGTGTAGTAATTATGTTTCATGTTTTCATCTGTATATTGCATTCTGGAATAAATCTGTATAATGGTACTCTAAGGATGGTACAACATTCTAATATTACAACACTGTTTATTGTGTTTGTTTTTTTCAGGAGATTTGCAACCCAGATGGCTCTCCAAAAATAAAGACTTCAAGAATTCCAGTGTTCACACAACAGTCTATATACCATGTGGTAAGTAAGGAAATCTAGCATTTATTAGTGTTTATCCTTCTGGAAGCAACTGATTCTGCCTTTGTGATCAATGCAGACCAATATGAGTCTGCACATATGTAGTCTGATCATGGTCTGCGCTATTTGCCATTCAGTCAGTAAATTTTCAGTACGCACCCCCATAATCAGTTAATGGATCTGTCCAAATTGAAAGATTGACAAGTCTATTTTAGATTAGCATGGTTAGGGTTAGACTTACAGACTGCATAGAGAAAATGCAGTGTAGAGCATTGGAGGTCTGACCTTAGTTGTAACTGGTTGCAGATTTTGACTGGAACTTAAATAATTTCCCCCTTTTGGCAGAAATACTGGTATAAGTCCCAGGGAACTGTCATAAGGACCAACTATCTGGCACCTGTCTCAAAGTCACAAAAAATGTCTGTTTTCTTGTCTGGGCTATAAGGTTGTCATGCATGAACAGACTTTGAAATAAGTTTCCACAAATGTTAACTGCATCACAGCCAATAAGTACTAAGATGTCATATCAATTTTACAATTCAGTCTTTTATTACCAAACTCCAAACAAATAATGAATTGCAAATTTGCTGTAACAGAATTAATATTTCTCAACAGTAGTGTAAAGGAAAGATTTCATGGGGTTGAAAATCTTCAACCCTCATAAGAGAGTAGAGTATTTTTAGTCTGCTTTAATGACATTTTTTGTGATCCATCATTTAGTTCTTACTTGGTATTTTCTCTTTTAGCCTCTGACAAGGCGGTATTTGGGGGTATTAATCATATTCAGTGATAAGTCTAGTTCTATACCACTTAGATTTTATTCACTTTCACCCTTACAAATGTTTTCATAATTCCTGAGTCAGAAACACTGGTGCTTGATTCTTCCGGATTTGAATACAGTAAACATGATGTTTATTTGAAAAATGTTGCAAGGTATGGTTTCTCCGATAAAATATTTGTTATTTTTGAAGTAAGAAATATTGTTGTTTTGTTTCCATGGTTACAGAACTGTCACATTTTACAGAGACAAGTGTAAATATTCTGTAAACTGTTATGTTCATAGTTACTAAAATAACACTTCAGAGTTGAAATGCTCACAGAAGAAGTCAGTGCTGGTGCCAGACATCCAAGGTGCCGAATTTTCATTCATATTGGACTGAGCAAAAATATTGACACCTTTAAGGTTCTTTATAAATGTTATGAATGAAGTTTGAATAAAAACCTAATGGCATTACATCTCAAGTTCTGTCTTTGCTCACTGTTCCTCCCATATCCTTCTCAGATGTATGAAAAAAACATCCAAGACAGTGACTTGCATTGTCAGTATCCAGACATTTTGTCATGCTTTCTCAAATCTCTTTTTAAAGTTGGTTAACAATAGAATGCATACTTCTGATCATATAGGTGTATAATAATTTGTCAGTTAAAATTCAGATCTTGTTATTGTGAAGGTCAGTAAAGTTTGAGTCCTTTTTTTGAGTTATTTCCCTTTAGCTATTATTAAGGGTTTTTTTTCTGCTGGTTTCTTGCGATTTACACTTACTTCATTACTCTAATAGTCATTTTGAATAAACAGTTTATGCATCATCTGTATTATTTAGGTTACAAGGTCAAGGTCAGGTTGACCTTAGTCAGGTCAAAGGTCAGTCATATCTGGCTGTCTTTCATTTAACAGAGAACATGTTTTTTTTTGAGTCTTTTTATGATTGATCATCATAAATATTTGGAATGTATATTTTTGTTTTCAGTCAAGTCACTATTGTCTTTTTTATTTCATTTTTTTTCATGCACAGAAGAAACAATATAGGAGGAGAACCTGACATATCCTGGCTTATTGCCTTCATTAAGTATTCTTGTGTGCCAGTATTTTAGATTCTTGTAAAACGTCTCATCCATTTTAGTATAACATATGGTGAGGCTTGTTTTAGAAAGTCGTTTGGATTCACGATAAATCTATATTACCAAATGAGATTTTATCCCGCCTCGTGACAGCTTGATACAAAATTAGAAGATGCTGAATTTTACGATAAAGTGAAATATGCTTTTTCCATTTTTTTTTTTTTTTAGTTTAGTTTAGTGAAATATTTTCAAAGAGATTTCTTTCAAGCAGTAGTAAACAGCCTCATCTTCATTGAAGTAAAGTTTTATGCAGAAAAGTACTAATAGAATATCGTACAAAAGTACGTCAGATGTCGGTGATATGCCAGCTTGACATTGCTTAAAGTTCAAAATGTCAGAGATGCAAAACAGTCCAGATACATATTGTAAACACAGTGTTGAGAGATGATGTAAATTAGAAGTTATTAAACAGTTCTTACACTTCTAAATGGAAATGTACCTTCCAGTTTTGTTGGAAATGTATCTATGGCTGTGCCAGTTGGAATTTTCAATGTTCAGCTGTATTTATATGATAGTTCTTACGAACAAGAAAGTCCATAACTGAAAGATGCAATGCATCTTAAAATACACAACCAGGAGTGGGATTCGACCTCCAGTCTTAGTGCATAAAGGCCAACACTCTAACCACTGAACCAAAGAATTGACGCAGTTGTCAGAGCAGAGGTTATATTTTTACAATTATAGGAAGGTATGCACTAGATTGTAACACATCCCCTCTTGAGAAAGTCATCATTTATGATGACAAATGGTGTTGTTTATTTTTAAATCAGAAGATCAAACAGAAATCTTGAAAATTCTTTTTTATTTTATTTCTATAACTAAGACCAGGAGAGGTCATCCTGGATGAGCCCCCATCTTACAAACATGAAAGTCTGTTGCAGAAAGATGCAATGCCTGTTAGAACACACAACCAAGAGTGTGATTCGAACTCGGATCTTAGGGCATCAAAGGCCAACACTCTAACCACTTAGCCAAAGAATCGATTCCCTGACTCAGTTGTCCAAGGTTGTATTTTGACAATTACAGGAAGGTATGCACTAGGTCGTAAAATAGTTAATATTTTCAATATTCAACTGTTACTATTGTTCCCAGTGAATATATTCTACTGGTCACTTGTTAAGAGGACTGACTGCCAGGATATCACCAAAAAGATGTTGAAACTTGTGTTAAACCCTAATAAAAACAAACAAAACAAAGAACATATTGAAGTAAAAACACTAGATATATTTGTTTTTCTACAAGTACACTAGACTGGTCCCCTATTCTACTCTTTCTCGTTGGAGAATTTTCAAATTACTGATGGGAACCGTTCTATAAGTACACAAGAACTAAGCTTACAAAAATAGCCTCCTACCTGTCTTTTATCAACTTTGATACTCATGCAGTTAAAATAAAAAAATCCACTTTCATTTAGATAATTCTTAAAGCAAGCATGCTGGAGGTGTTTATAAAAACGGCATTTTATTTATTCAGGTTATGATATGACATTAAAAGCAGATAGACAGTTTTCAGTTTAAAACCTATCACTATTTTCAGTTGTATATTTAGCATATATTTTACATTCATATTTTTATAAATCTCCTTTGATCACCTTAAGAAATTTTATTGCCACCATCTTGAGTGAAAATGGACCAATCCATGACAAAAAAACTTGGTTTATTCACAGTCGATATCTGAAGTAGTTCATCCCTCATTTGGAAAGTGAATGTCTCTAGAAATCTGCTAGACTGGTTCACAGTTATAGACTGGTGCAGTATTTAATTTTCAGCCATGATGTATTTCCCAGAATGGAATGGTACTACATCTTCTTAGAGATATCATCCTAGGTGGTAATCCAAAGTGGCAAAATTCCCCCCTATCGCAGCGATACATCACTAGACATGTAATTTAGGCAGACTAAATTATATATGATGTGGTCCCAATCTAATTTTCACTTCAAATTAACCAATAAATCTCACAAAGAGGAATTACAAAGTCGAACCAGTCTGATTATTTTGTATCACTAGTGAACCAGTCTTTCAGGAACTCAATATTGGGCAGGTGCTTAACTGAGAAAATCAATCTCAATTGGGAAGAGGCTTGCATTTTGCTGCTCTCCAATGATTTCATAATAGAAGAAATACCCTCAGGAAAATTGTCCACTTTCTTGTTATATTCATAATTTTTCTTAATGACATTTTTGTCAAAAAAGAGCTTATATTTTTCTTCAGTTTAAGTTTATGTTAAAAGGTTTTCCTGAAGGTCAAGATTTTGGTTGAGCAGCAGATCTTCATACTTGACTTTGCTGTTCAGTAATTAGACCTTTTTTTTTTTTTTGTTTTCACCGGAAAGTTCTTGAGAGCTTTAACTGAAGAATGGTTGCATCTTTTACTTTTCTATTTTCAGCCACAAACAATAAGTTGTTCACCATTATCTGAGTCCACTTTGAAGCACTATAATGCAGAACAAACAGTATATCAGGATGGGCCATACCCCCAGTATGAGGCAATTAATGGGCAGAATAGGCATAGTGTCCTTGCATACTTACTGCAGTGTTACCATAACAACATATCAAGTTTGTCAGCAAGATCCCACAAAACATTCTGCAGGATGTGCTCCAGGTAAGAACATTTATTTGTTTGAGCTGCAGTTAAAGTGACTTGACTATAACTCTCATCATTGGTCAAGTAATGTTTGAGTTTAAGACCTCTAACAGGCAATCATATTGGGTAGGTAGTTTACATGATATTATTCCTGGGAAAGATCAGTACTAGATTCCCAGTCTCAGTAAGAAACTGCTGACTTTCTCTTACAAATGATAATGGTTGGTAGTGGGGGCTCAGCCCATGTGCATCAATCAGTATGAGGTTGAGTGATTTGAAGACAGGGACTGTAACCACTTAGCCACAAAGACAGGTCATAACTCACCAGAGATACCGTGCTTTAATCCCCTATTACAGAAGAGTTTGATGTTTCAATAATAGTTCCTACTTACACAGTGAGAACCCACAAGTTCATTACCCAACACTCTGGTCATTAAGGCTGTGAAATTATTTTGAAGATGACAGTTACTTTAACAGTTCTTGGGGAGGTTTTGCATGTGATTAAGTAGTACTGGTATTTACTTCGAACTGAAGCAATAAAGAGCTTTGCAGGAGGTATTTGTCAAGGCAAGTGACTGAGCAACACTAGGTGGGAAGAGTTAACAGCATCATGAAGAAAAATCAGAGCCCAGCATTCTTACTTGAAGACAAAGGAACTACACTGCTCCATACTGCATGAACACATTGAAGAAAATAGACAATAATTGTTTAAGCAAAGCTCAGAAAAATTTTGTCATGGAAGAATAGAATTACCACTTATACTGTTATTGTCCCTCTGGGGAAGGAAATAGATTTGAACAAGAATGTGACAGTAGATATTTGTCTTTGCTGTTTCAGACAATAGGTGTCTTCTGTGTGAAAAATCATTGTTAATTTCCCTTCTAGAGGACAGGATATAGAGAAATTCAGTTTATATGTCCACGCATCCTTGAAGAAGATTTTCATTTTGCAGATTATACATTCTAATTAAAATTTTTCAGATAAACTGCAGTTACCATATCGTTGCATTTAAATGCCCCTCCCTAGTAAACTTTCTCCTCCATCTTGCACTAGAAAAATTACTGTTTGAATTATAATTAAAATATTTTTTTTTACAGATAATTAAAGCGTTTCCAAGATATTTATTCACTTTCCACGTAACAGATTTAAATGTTTAACATAGTGTTGTTGGGGGGGCGGGGGGGTAGCATTTCAGGGTATACTTCATGAAAATAGGAAATGAAATCGTTTTGAGGGTTTTTACACTGGGGTATGCTGTGTTTTACCTGCTACTTACACAACACGGGTGAAGGTTACTGTTTTTTCTAAAGTTGTGACTATTTTCACTTTCACCATTCTTAGTAATAAAAGTTGTCTACATCTGTAGTGCCTGACACATCTCTTTCTGAAATGAAGTGCAGCTTAAGGTTAGAAAACAGCCTCAAATACTGAAATTCTTATGTTAAATCACAGATGAGGAATAAGTTCAGATCAAGCTTTTACATTTTATGCTTGTGTTTAACTAAATTTTCAAGTTAATTTTTTTGTTGCTTTTTAATTTGGTTTGTGACTAGTAGAATTAAATATGTTTTTAGTTGCAACAAGAACTGTCACTGAAAGATGAAAGTGCCCCTCAAGTGGTGCTTTGACCTTTGAGCTGAGGATCAGATAAAGATAAACTATAGATCCTTAAAAAGGAATGTTTTTTTATTGGAGAATCTGACCTCAAAGCAAGGTCAGTTCAGGTTAATAAAGAGGGGCTGTCTTTCACTGAAAAACTTTGATAAAGGACTTACTGATTATTAACAGGATAGTCACCACAGGTTTCCACAAGCTGATGCAGGTTGATCCTGAAGATGAAGATATAATTAGTACATCAACAAACCTGTCTGAGATTTCACAACAGGTCAGTCAGAGCGGGGAACTCAGCCCTAGAATCAGTGTCAGTCCGGCACTACTAATAGATATGTTATCCTGTTTGTACTTCATCATGTAAGTAAACTTTTGCCATGTCATCTGGATTATTTTAAGTAATAATGTATTCTGTTGATGTGCTATCCTGTTTTTACTTTAACTTGCAAAGTAGAACTGTATTACAAGTAGTAGTTTGCTTTATGATGGCATACTGTAACTACAGGCAACAACTTTGATTTAAAATGGGATCTTGTTACTGCAGGTGATAAGTTTGATTTAGGATGGTATCCTTTTCTACAGATAATAAGTTTAATTTGTGATGGCATCCTTTTACTGCAGGTAATAAGTTTAATTTGGGATGGCATACTGTTACTTAAGTTTAGGAGGGCATCTTGTTTCTATAAGTAATAAGTTTAATTTAGGATTGCATCCTGTTACTCAAGGTAATAAGTTTGAATTAAGATGGCTTCGGCTTACTACTTGTTTGAGAGGAAGACAGGTCTATTGGTAAGTCCTTGTCTCAAAACTTATTTAGAATAGATTAGTTTGAACTAAGAGGGTTTAAAAACTACGCATTTTTACGCTTGTGCAACCAGTGTAGATCCAGATCAGCCGGCACATCCGTGCTGTCTGATCAGGATCTGCACTGGTCACTTTTTGGTCAAAAATAATATAATGTATCAAAAGGCAAACAGTGTAGATTCTGATCAGACGGCATGGATGTGCCGGCTGATCTGGATCTACACTGTTCGCCCAAGCCATAAAGGTGTATATATGGAGGAAAGTTTTAACTAAGAGGGTGTATTTTTTTTACTACAGGTTCAATGGTCAGGCAGGTCAAGGGGCACAGGCTATAGTAGATATTCACTACAGAGCGTCATATGAACTCTACTCGGATGTCTTACTAGTAAGTATTGAGTACTGTAGTGATTACTTTGTTAGTGTGTGAAGTTATCAGGTGTTTAGCAACAGATGTTTACTTCAGAATAATGTAATCTGTGGTTTTCTTGTTGATATAATAATAATACGATTCTCTGAATTGTCAACAGATGTTTTAATTTTTTTCATAGAATTGCATTTTTTTGTTGTATCATGTGTAAACTAAAACTAAATCACGGGTCAAATGATATTTTCATTGTATGTTGTCATTTCACCCTGATGTGACTTGTTTGATTACATTTTAACTGAAATAAAATGTAGTAGGATAATAGATTAAATTTATATTTCTGCCTTAATTTTGTAGATCTAGTCTGTTTTTTAGCATCACAATGCCCATGAATTTCATTTTCTTCAAAGCAGATCTCTTAATAAACTTGTTGTTTCATTGATATAGGTAACAAATGCAATAAGGAACTCCCTGCGTGAAAATCCAAGTGGACAGCCTGATGACGGACCAATTGGCTTAAGTCTGGCTGTGTCACCGGCATCATCAAGTTACACTCTGTCAAAAACCGCCATAACAAATGCTTCCTTTAGAACAAAGAAATTGCCAGGTTTGTTGTTATCTGTTTGTCAAAACTAGTGCTCTTAATATGCTTAACGGCCAATTAAGACAAACAAATTTTCTGCTGGTCTAAGCCTTTAGTCTTACTTTGAAATTTTCTCACAAAGTATTTGAACCAGTCCTAGTATTTCCTAGGAAAGACTAACACTCAACCTAAACTACAGATATTCATTGACAAGTTCTAAACCATTGTCTTGAATTTATTATTTCCAGAATTTTTTTTTTCTTTCCAGAATTTTAAACTACATGTTTAATTATCAGAAAAATACCGTCAGAAATAGCTTTTACTTCTACTGCAGGCACTTTATAGAATATTTAATGTAGCTTATATCAGTGACTATACAGATTGCATCTGTAAAGTCTTAAAATGACTTTGGCAGCTAAATTTACACACAGTTTAAAAAAAAACGCTATCATGACCAGGCAGTGTGATTTTGCTCAATACCGTCTGCTGTTCAGTTGATTATTTATTGATTAACGTTGTGAATAATTTATGGTTCTTGCCAAAGTATGGAAACTTCTGTATTGCCTGGAATAAAGAATGTGGATCTTGATGAAATTTATTCTGCTTTTTTTTTGCCGCAGATGATATTCCTGTTCAGTCAGAAGAATCTGGCAAATTGCCAACAATCGCGGAAGATGATGTGGCAGCCAAACCAAAGCCATTAAAAGCCAAGCAGAAAATTAAAGAAAAGGGAGAGAAATCTCGTACTAAAGATAAAGAACAGAGAAATTCAACTAATTCTACGAACGGGGAAATTTCAATTGACAATGTTCAAGTTGCTCATGCTAGAGGTCAGCAAAGAACCAGTATTGACACAATAGAATTAACTTCTTTTACAAAGGCTAAAGACGGTGAATCTAATTCTTCACCACACACATCAAAGCATAGTTCTCCAATGGTCAAATCAAGTACTGGACTAAAGACTAGTGTTTCAAATAAAGATATAAAGAACACAAAAATAGCAGGTGGACATACTCGTAACCTCTCTGGTGGATCATCAGGAGGGTCAGAAAGTTATAGCACAGATTTGTAAAAAAAATGCCTCTTTGACATTCAAGTTTTATATAACCTTTTACAATCCTTTAATTAAATCTTATACAAGACCTTTTGAGCAGTACCTCGGAGGTTTGAGTTATTGTTTTCTTAAATGAAAAGTAGTGATTGACATTAATGTAATTTTGTCTTTTGAAAAGTACTGGTAATAAAATATAAGTACCTTTGTTTTTAAGAAACATTTTATTTTGATTCCATTCACTTTTTTGTTCTCTGTTTTCATCTTTACAAAATGAAAACTGAATGTTTCTGATGAAGAAATCTTGGTTTACTTGTTGTATATTAGAAGCTGACCTTAAAGGGGCTGTGCTCCAGATGACAAAAAAAGAAAGTTTTCTTGTATTCTAAATTTCTTGTAAAATTTATGACCAATGCTTAAAAAATAAGTCACTGACAAAAAAAAGTCAAATAATTACATTATAAATTGATTTTTTTCCCTTTCAAAGTGCTATACCGTAAAGCCACGGTATAACTATATTGTATAAGATTTAAAGTAAATATCTGTAATATCACATACAGCGATGGTGGTGACAGTAAAAGCATTGGAAATATTTTGTTAACATGAGGGTCCAGAGTTCAAATCAGGCTGGAGCGAAAATATTTTTTTTTATTCTATTTTGACTTTTATAATCAGTTTTGAAGTAAAATATTATGTTGTTATAATCTCACGGCATCTAACTATATAATTTATATAAAATTTTTTTTTATGTCAAATCTGGAGTACAGCCTCTTTAAGACAGGAAGACTGTGGAACTACATGTAATCAGTGAATAAGAAATGGATAATAATTCCATGCTGACTTCATTGCTGTTTTCTCTCTTTTCTGACATATTTGTTGTATGTGATATACTTAAAGAGGCCCCTTTTCATTAAATCTTAAATATAATATTCAGTATGTAACAGATGCAGGAATTTACTAGAAAAACTTCCCATTATAAGCAGTTGTTTAGGGTAAGAACACCAGGCCCTCCATCCACAGATGAGAAGTTGGACTCTCAAAAGAGATACTGCAGTGACTTTATGGATTCCACTTACATGGTTTCTGTAACTGTTTGACATATGAAGCTTACGCGAGATTAATAAAAGTTTGAAGAACATTTATTCCCAATCAAAGGAAAGAATGTTTAAACTAAACTAATGTAACAAAACTAATGTATATCAAACCTTTTTATATGCTCGAAGGGGCACATTATGTTACGGTCCTGGGAGTCTGTTCGTCTGTTAGTTAGCAATTTGGTTTCTGGAGGATAACTTGAGTACTGTTTTGCCTACAGTCGTTTTACTTCATATGATGATTACCCACTTGGAGTGCATGACCTCTATTGATTTTAGGGTTAGTAGCTCAAAGATCAAGGTCACAGTGACCTTAACATTGAAAACCATTTCTGCTGTATGACTTTGCAACAACTTCCCATACAGACTTCAAACTTCTTAAGATGAATGCCATCATTGATTACATGACCCCTGTACCGTTTGGAGTAAGTATATAAATGTCAAGGTGACAATCAACTTAATTAATACTTCTGCTTTATAACTTGATAACAAGGCATCACAGCATGAACATC
Organism: Cyclina sinensis; assembly: GCA_012932295.1. NCBI lineage: Eukaryota > Metazoa > Mollusca > Bivalvia > Venerida > Veneridae > Cyclina > Cyclina sinensis. The sequence continues at coordinate 28,298,004 of JAAONU010000009.1, read as the reverse complement.
ATAACTTCTGAAAGATTGACATTTATACAAATTATAAAACCTTAAATTCAGATATGATAAAGATCTATAAAACTCTAAAATTAAAATTATAAAATGTTAAAAATCAAAAAACTATTCACAAAGAAACAAAGAATTCAAAATTTAAAGCAAATCATTTAATTCCAAAGCCTGAGGTTTCCTCCCTCATAAATGCATCACTCTTAGAAAAAACTCCCTTCGAGCATATAATGCTCCGCCTAGTGGTGCTCTTGTTCAGGGAATGTGGATTTATCACCGTTGTATACTGTCAGTTGAGGGTATCACAGTTAAAGGCTTTGTCCACATCATCCATGAGTAACTTCAAACAATACCTCCTCCTATACCAGTGGGCCAATTGCAAAAAAAAAAAATTCAGAGTAATAATTCTTGTTTTGAAATGAAATTCCAAACAGAGTTGCCATGGCAACTGAAAGGAAAAACTTCAAAAATCTTCTTGTTTGAAAGAACAAAGCCTAGAAGTTGATATTTTGTTTATAGTATCATCTAGAAGACCTCTGCCAAAATCATATAAATTATGTCAGAACTGGCCCCACCAAAGGAGTAACTTGATTATATGTAGACTTATTTAGGAAAAACTTGAATTTTTATAATTTTGCTTACAGACTTCAACTTTTACCCTGGCTGACCATGACCCACTGACCTACTTCCTTGTTTTTGAACCTATGTCACTGAAACTTTACTATTTGTATAAGCTTGCATAAAGACTTCTACTTTGACCTTGCTTTACCTTGACCTGTTGTCCTGTCCTGAAGCTACTTTTATGACATCTGTACATTGTTACCATGGGAACAGTTTTGAAAGCAGATTTTTTTAGCTCATCTGAGCCGTAGGCTCATGGTGAGCTTTTAGGATCGATCAATGTCCGTTGTCTGTCCACACTTAAATCGTAAATGCTCTAGCAGTCACATTTTTGCCTCAGTTGTCTTGAAACTTGGTCAGGATGTTTGTCCCAATGATTTCTCGGACAAGTTCGAACATGGGTTATCTGGGTTGAAAAACTAGGTCACAGAGCCCAAATATAGAAAAATCTTGTTAACACTCTAGAGGATACATTTTCAGTCCAAATATCCTGGAAATTTGTCAGAAAAGTTGTTTTGATTATTTGTAGCTCAAGTTTGGATATGGGTCATCTAGGGTCAAAAACTAGGTCACAGAGCCCAAATATGGAAAAACCTTGTTAACACTCTAGAGGCTACTTTTTCAGTCCAAATACCCTGGAAATTTGTCAGAAAGATTGTTGCGATAATTTCTAGCTCAAGTCCGAATATGGGTCATCTAGGTTCAAAAACTAGGTCATAGGGCCCAAATATGGAAAAACCTTGTTAACACTCTAGTGGTAACATTTTAAGTCCAAACAACCTGAAAATTTGTCAAAAAGATTGTTTCAATAATTTCTAGGTCAAGTTCGAAAAATGGGTCATCTGGGGTCAGTTAACCAGGTCCATAGCCACTTTTGTAAAAAGCAGTCATACTCAGGTGAGCGATACAGGGCCATCATGGCCCTCTTGTTTTACTGAAATTTGCTGACATTGTGATATGTTTCAATGGTATCATGATTAACGATAAAGGGCCTTCATGGGTTTGGTTTAAAGATAGTTTTGACTTACTTCTTAAAATTTTAAATCCTGATAGATAGTAAATTTGTGATACTCATTTATAGTAAAAACCATTGTTTTGAACCTGGTTTGATATTTCGTTAAACTAGAAATTCTCAGCCTCAGCTGATTAATCAGATCTACCAAGTTCTATATGTGGTATGGCAGTGGGGTGGCTTCCCTGGGTGCTGTTCTTTTATGTATTATTCATACAGACCTATCCACTGCTTAAATGGAGTGTAAACCACTGAATTCACTTATTGTCATGAGTCCTAGTCTACTGTGAGTTAGAAAAACTTACACAAGTTTCATTCTTGCAAGTTTAAAAAACTGCATTCTACACTAATAATCTCTTTAAAATCAACACATTACTAACAAATGCTCCATACCAGCTTTTTTAGCCAAATGCACTGATGTTAGGGTTGATGTTGCCTTATTGTGGTAGGACTCAAGAGAGAAACAAGAGCTGTCACTGGAAATTGACATATGCCCCCCGAAATGTAGCTTTGAAATGAAACTGGTGTAAATATATAATGGAATATGCCTGTGGAAAAGAGATCAGACAAAAAATAGAGCATGAACTGGTATGAAATGGTAATGTTTTTCTGCTTTCTTATATGAAGGTTGAAGACATAATTATTCCATGAAATTGAAAGCTGTGAGTTTGGCCTTGAATGCGAACAATAATGTTTTATTTCCAACCTCTACGGATGTTTCATATATAATAAGGCTTGGTGACAAACATTCTGGTTTCAATACAATCCTCCAGTGGTTTTGGAGATGAAGCGTGGACAAGATTTTAATATAGAAGTTAGAGTAAAAAATTACTAAGTGCCCATAACTCTGCCAAAAATAATCTGAGCAGAAACTCCTGAAGATATGCACAACAAGGTTTGCTGACAAACATTCCTGTGAAGTTTCGATGAAATTCTCCAAGCAGTTTTGGAGATAAGAGTGGAGAAGATTTTAATATAGACGTTATATAGTAAAAAATGACTAAGTGCCCATAACTCTGCCAAAAAAAATCGGAGCAGAAACTCCTGACAATATGCACAACTAGGCTTGGTGGCAAACATTCCTATGAAGTTTCAATGAAATTCTCCAAGAGGTTTTGGAGATGAAGTGTGGACAAGACTGTAATATAGAAGTTTGAGTTAAAAAAATGACTTTAAAAAAGTGCTCATAACTCTGCCAAAAATAAATCGAGCGGAATGTCCTGACGATATGCACAACTAGGCTTGGTGACAAAAACTCCTGTTAAGTTTCAATGAAATTCCTCCAGCGGTTTTGGAGATGAAGCGAGGACAAGATTTTAGAGTAAAAAAATGATTAAGTGCCCATAACTCTGCCAAAAATAAATCGAGCGGAATCTCCTAACGATATGCACAACTAGGCTTGGTGACAGACACTCCTATTAAGTTTCAATGAAATCCCTCAAGTGGTTTTGGAGATGAAGCAAGGACAAGATTTTACTGGACAGACAGTGCGATTACTATATGCCTCCCTTCTGGGGCATAAAAAAACAACATTAACCTGTGTGATTTAATTACTACCTACAATCAGCCACACTTCCCAAAACCAGTCTCAAACCTGGGTCATTAGTAAGAATAATTGTGTTGACACAACTGAAATATCAGTTCTGACAAAAACAGGAAATATAAAATCATTGCTTCTATTAGACTGTATTTCAATCATGTTCCACACCCACATTTAACATTCTACTGACAGATCTATTACTGTAGAAATAATACAACATAAGATCTATGGTGCTTCTAGGTTCCATGTACCCCTTGTTACATTAGAAGCTTTAAGCATATAGCAACAGGAAGCCATCCATCCATCCATATGACTGATGCCCCCTGCAGAGATTATTTATTTTATGTTGTGGGGGATAGTGAAAGATACAGAAAGCATCCTATTCCAGAGACACGCAGGGTCTTTAGCATGCTTGGTATACTAATACATGGCACTTCGGTTAAACGTCTCACCCAAAAAACAATAAGTAATATAAGTGGTGGATTGGTCTTGCTACCCCTGGCTTACTAGTTGAATGCCTTACCACTGGGCCACTGATCCGCTCTAAAAGAAGCCATACTGTAAAATATTTTTGGCAGATGAAGTTTCTAGGTCATAGAAATGTGAAGTGTAGCATAACCCATGTAATTCTTTGACAATAACATTCTCCATGGATTCCTTTGACAGTAACCTTCCCCATAGAATCCTTTGACAATAACATTCTCCATGGATTCCTTTGACAGTAACCTTCCCCACAGAATCCTTTCACAATAACTTTCTCCATGGATCTTTTGACAATAACCTTCATCACAGAATTCTTTGACAAAAACTTTCTTCATGGAATCTTTTGACACTAACAGTCCTACTGAAAGTCAGCAGAACAGACAAAATTGTTTCAAAAGAACACATACATTAGACTCGTTACATGCAGATAAGTAATACACAACAGCCACTCTTATGCACAACATATTAAAGCATTCAGCATATGAACATATAATTGGGAGACTAAAACTGTAGACTGTTGTGAAATATATTGAGATTGCCTGTAGCATTTTCAACAGCGTACATCCACATAGACTGAAAAATGCGACGTAATTTATGGCACCTCTCACCTAATTTTAAGTAAAGATGCATTATCTACTACCTGACCTTTTTTCGAGGCCAAACATTACACACCAGTTGCAAAACTATTCTGACCTTTGACCTTTGCAGGGTCAAGAAAAACTATTAACATATTTCTGATACATTGAATCAAAGACCTAAAATACTTATAGGTTTTTGCTCTTAAAGGACTTACTTTAACAATTTCTGTATTATTATATAACTCATTAGCAGTAAATAGCTACATGGTACGCAAAGCACGCTGCGAGTAAATACATACGTGGTACAAAAAGCACGCTGAGAGTAAGTACATACGTAGTGCACAAAGCACACTGAGAGTAAATACATACATGGTACACAAAGCACACTTGAGAGTAAGAACATACATGATACACAAAGCACACGGAGAATGAATACATTCATGATCCACAAAGCACACTGAGAGTGAATACATACACTATACACAAAGCACACTGAGAATGAATACATACATGGCACACAAAGCACACTGAAAGTGAATACAAAAATGGCACACAAAGCACACTGAGAGTGAATACATACATGGCACACAAAGCACACTGAGAGTGAATGCATACATGGTACACAAAGCACATTAAGAGTGAATGCATACTATGTACACAAAGCACACTGATCGTAAATACATACATAATACACAAAGCACACTGAGAGTGAATACATACATGGACACAAAGCACACTCAGAGTCAGTACATACATGGCACACAAAGCACATTGAGAATGAATACATACATGGTACACAAAGCACACTGAGAGTGAATACATACATGGTACACAAAGCACACTGAGAGTGAATACGTACATGAAACACAAAGCACACAGAGTAAATACATACATGGCACACAAAGCACACTGAGAGTAAATACATACAAGATACACAAAGCACACTGAGAGTGAATACCTACATTGTACACAAAGCACACTGAGAGTTAATACATACATGATACACAAAGCACAATGAGAGTAAATACATACATGATACACAAAGTAACTGAGAGTGAATACATACATGGCACACAAAGCACACTGGGAGTGAATACATACATAATACACAAAGCACACTCAGAGTCAGTACATACATGGCACACAAAGCACACTGAGAGTTAAAACATACATGGCACAGAAAGCACACTGAGAATGAATACATACATACATGGTACACAGAGCACACTGAGAGTGAATACGTACATAATACACAAAGCACACAGAGTAAATACATACATGGCACACAGAGCACACTGAGAGTAAATACATACAAGATGCACAAAGCACACTGAGAGTGAATACGTACATGATACACAAAGCACACAGAGAGTTAATACATACATGATGCACAAAGCACAATGAGAGTAAATACATACATGATACACAAAGCACACTGAGAGTGAATACATATATGGTACACAAAGCACACTGAGAGTGAATACATACATGATACACAAAGTAACTGAGAGTGAATACATACATGGCACACAAAGCACACTTGGAGTGAATACATACATGATACACAAAGCACACTCAGAGTCAGTACATACATGGCACACAAAGCACGCTGAGAGTAAAAACATACATGGCACAGAAAGCACACTGAGAGTGAATACATACATACATGGTACACAAAGCACACTGAGAGTGAATACATACATTGCACACAAAGCACACTGAGAGTGAATACATACATGATACACAAAGCACACTGAGAGTAAATACATACATGGTACAAAAAGAACACTGAGAATAAATACATACATGGTACACAAAGCACACTGAGAGAAAATGCATACATGATTAACAAAGCACACTGAGAGTAAATGCATACATGGTACAGAAAGCACACTGAGAGTGAATACATACATGGTACACAAAACACACTGAGAGTGAGTACATATGTGGTACACAAGGCACACTGAGAGTGAGTACTTACATTGTACACAAAGCACACTGAGAGTGAATACATACATTCGCTACTACCGATGGCTCCAGTTAATGAGCACTCCGGAATGGTCTGGAAGGCCGTCTTTCAGGGAGGCTCTCGGCGTGCCGAGAAGTTGGACAGATTGACCGAGGTAGAGGGAGTAAAAGTCGTATCACGTAGAGTGAATGCATACATTGTACACAAAGCACACTGAGAGTATATTTATACATGGTACACAAAGCACACTGAGAGTAAATATATACATTGTACACAAAGCAAACTGAGAGTAAATACATACATGATACACAAAGCACACTGAGAGTGAATACATATATGGTACACAAAGCACACTGAGAGTATATTTATACATGGTACACAAAGCACACTGAGAGTGAATATATACATTGTACACAAAGCACACTGAGAGTATATTTATACATGGTACAAAAAGCACACTGAGAGTAAATATATACATTGTACACAAAGCACACTGAGAGTATATTTATACATGGTACACAAAGCACACTGAGAGTAAATATATACATTGTACACAAAGCACACTGAGAGTATATTTATACATGGTACACAAAGCACACTGAGAGTAAATATATACATTGTACACAAAGCACACTGAGAGTTAATAAAACGCACTGTCTTCTATATTTTTTTATTGAAATTTAATTAAATATCTTTTAATTTAATACCTGTGTGTATGCAGAAGAAACAAGAAAGAGAAATTACTTTCAAAACTCAAGATTAAAATCATGCACATAATTTCTTCATGGTGCTATTATGGTTCCAAGCAACATCTTTCAATCTCTCATTTTTTATCTACCATCAAAGACTTGTACTACTGTTTAAGATAAGGTAAGATTTATTCGTGAATATATTTGTCATAATTACAAACAATTTATAAAAGACTGAAAATCCAAAATTACAGTATCATAGCACAAATGCTCATTGCTACAAATATCAAATATCAGAAGTTATACTATAATTTTAACATTTAAGCCCATGAATTTTTGGGACATAATTTTATACTCCTCACAAAAAGTCAAGCAACAAACATTTAAACTGTGAAAAAATTTAAATGAGACCTCAATGGTAAATGAAAAGGTGCACAAATAATCTTCAACATTTCATCAAGTGAAATTTAACAAAGCATCTTGGAAATCCATTCCGATCTCACGATACTGTTCACAAAAAGTAAGGCACATGGAAAACTGGTGTTGTAAAATGTAAACAGCCAACGCAAATTTCAAACACTTCAGGTCAAAAACACGCGAAACCAATTTCGATGGCGTGTGTGATCCCTGTTAGCACCAATGCAGCCCTGAATGCGACGTGGCAACGAGGCAATTAAGCGGTCCAGCTGGTTCTGTGGGATGGCCCTCCACTCCCTCACAAGGGCTACTTCCAGGGCATCCAGAGTGTGGGGACGGACAGGCGTGCCATAAACAGCTCGCCCAAGAATGTCCCACACGTGCTCGATGAGGTTCAGGTCTGGGGAACGGGCTGGCCAATGAAGTCGAGCGACATTGTTGTCGTTCAGTTCATTTTGAATGACTTGTGACATGGCGCAAGCCTCCTCATTTGGGGGATCACTTGAGGCCTGATGACGTCATTTAAGTAGCGTTCAGCATTCAACGTGCCTCTCCGGAACAGCACAAGATCTGTCTCGTTGGGTTGTAGCCCTCGGACGACCACTTCTTGACCTTGCCTGGAATCGTTGAAGCCCTGTGGATGACGCTTCTGTGGACGCCGAGCTGCCTAGCAACGTCACTCTGGGAAACACAACCCTGAAGCATTCCAATGGCATTAGCCACCTCAACTTCTGTCAAAACTCGCCGAACCATTGTCGCTAGTGAAAACTGTACAGAAACTAGCTGGGTTTTCTTTTTAATGAGTGCAATGACGAAGCATAAAACGAAACTTAGCCTGAACGGTCTGATTTAACCAAAAGAAAAACGTGAAATAGTACCTAACACATCAAGTGCCGACTTCTCGTTTTGCACGTGCATCTTGTGCTGAGTGTTAACGGTGTTAGGTTGCAATGATTACGTGCTTTTCTTCACATGTACACCTATGTGAATATATATGTGTCATAGGACCAAAACGAGAAAGAAATGATTTTGCTGCTTGACTTTTTGTGAGGAGTATATATATTACACAGAATAACCCATTTAGTTATGGGATCCTTGTGAACGAGAAAAGTCAAGCTCTCAAAAATATTGGCTGAACGAGTGTATTAAGTTGTTATGTTTGATCAGGTACACGTACCTGGTTTTATAATGATAACAAACAAGTTGGCTGCTTAAAAAAACATCCAGTGGGTTATGCCAAATAATTGAATTTTACATTTGAACACTCATTAATGCAATATTTCTTGCAATATTGATAGTTGTCTTCTTGCTTTAATAAAATCTGTTTATGTTAGTAAATATTGTCAGTGTGTAAACAAAGTAACTTTATTACAATATATAGTATTATATGTCTTAACAAGCACATGATATAATGAATACTATTTATTAATTTACATTTATTTATTGGGTTTAATGCCAGTTTCAACAGCTCAGGTCATATCCCTGCGGTCAGTACACCTAACCAGTGCTCCTGGGTATCCAACCAGTTTACTAACCAATGACTCCACAAGTGACTGACTACTTCCTCACTTCCTTCAGAGGTGAGGGATAAATGACCTATAGATGCATTGCCTGGATCAATTATCACGGAGCAAATTTGTTGACCTGATAGGGATTGAACCGTCAAAGTTGACAATTCGATGCTCTACCGATTAAGCTAGCCGGGCCGGGTATATTGAATACACTATAAAATATAATCTTTGAGAACTCAATTACAATCATTTGTTTTATATATTAAAGTATCTAAATACAGCTAAAAAGGGAAAATATTTAAAAGAGAACAGCATAACAATGCTCACATCACCTGCTGGCATTATAGGCATTTGTAGCTCACCTGTCACGTAGTGACAGAGTGAGCTTTTGTGATCGCCTTTTGTCCGTCGTCCGTCCATCGTCCGTCCGTCCACAATTGGATTGATCACACTCTAGTGGTCGCATTTTTGCCTCAATTGACATGAAACTTGGTCAAAATGTTAGTCTCATTAATTTCTCGGAAGAGTTAGAACATGGGTTATCTGGGTTGAAAAACTAGGTCACAGAGCTCAAATATAGAAAAACCTTGTTAACACTCTAGAGGCTACTTTTTCAATCCAAATATCCTGGAAAGTTGTCAGAAAGGTTGTATCAATGATTTCTAGCTCAAGTTCGAATATATTTCATCTAGGGTCAAAAACTAGGTCACAGAGCCCAAATATTGAAAAACCTTGTTAACACTCTAGAGGTAACATTTTCCGTCCAATTAATCTGGAAATTTGTCAGAAATTTTGCTTCTATGATTTCTAGCTAAACTTTGAATATGTGTCATCTGGATTCACAGAGCCCTAAAATAAAAAAAACCTTGTTAACACTCTAAAGGTTACATTTTCAAACCAAGTATCACGGAAATTTGTCAGAAGGTTTGTTTCAAAGATCTCTAGCTCATATTCGAATATGGGTCATCTGGGGTCAAAAACTACGTCACAGACCCCAAATAAGGAAAAACCTTGTTAACACTCTTGAAGTAACATTTTCAGTCCAAATAACCTGGATATTTGTCAGAAGGTTTGTTTCAATGATTTCTAGTTAAATTTTTAATATGGGTTATCTGGGATCAAAAACTAGGCAACAGAGCCGAAAAGTAGAAAAACCTTGATAATGCTCTAGAGGTTACATTTTCAGTCTAAATGTCCTTGAAATTTGTCAAAAAGGTTGTTTTGATGATTTCTAGCTCAAGTTTGGATATAGGTCATCTGGGATCAAAAACTAGGTCACAGAGCCCAAATATGTAAAAACCTTTTTAGCACTCCAGAGGTTACATTTTCAGTCCAAATATCCTGGAAATTTGTCAGACAGGTTGTTTCAATACTTTCTAGGTCAAGTTCGAATATGGTTCATCTTGGGTCAAAGACTAGGTCAGAGCCCAAATATGGAAAAATCTTGTTAACACTCTAGAGGTAAGATTTTAATTCCAAATAACCTGGAAATTTGTCAGAAAAGTTGTTTTGTATTTGTAGCTCAAGTTTGGATATGGGTCATAAACAAGGTCACAAAGCCCAAAAATAGAAAAACCTTGCTAACAGTCTAGAGGCTACTTTTTCTGTTAAGATATCCTGGAAATTTGTCAGACAGGTTGTTTCGATAATTTCTAGCTCAAGTTCGAATATGGGTCATCTAGGTTCAAAAAATAGGTTACAGAGCCCAAATTTGTAAAAACCTTGTTAACACTCTAGAGGTAATATTTTAATTCCAGATAACCTGGAAATCTGTCAGAGAGATTGTTTCGATAATTTCTAGCTAAGTTCGAATATAAGGTTCGAACTAGGTTAAAAAACTAGGTCATAGAGCCCAAATATGGAAAAACCTTGTTAACACTCTACAGGTAACATTTTCAATCCAAATAACTTAGAAATTTGTCAGAAAGATTGTTTCAATAATTTCTAGGTAAAGTTCGAATATGGGTCATCTGGGGTCAATTAACCAGGTCCATAGCAACTTTGTTAAAAGCAGTCATACTCAGGTGAGCGATACAGGGAGATCACCATTGCTCTCTTGTTCTAAATTCTGGTGAATTGTTCAAATTGTTGACGTTCTAAACGTTTATTTATACGAGGCTTTTAAAGAGAATAAATAATTTATTTTCGTTTGAGCAAGCGAATTAGAAAATAAGAAAAATTGTCATCTAGTTAGGATTTTTAGAGGTCATTTACGTTTTGGACAAAGTTTCTTTTGACTTGTGAAGGAGTTTCAAATCTGTGGTATTTTAGGTTTTTGATTATATATATAGGCCCGTTTCCTTTTTCGCAGTAAGCTTTGAAATATGATGAATGTTCAGAAAAAATGCAAGTTTCAAGTAACAGAGACTCTTACATCTTAAATGAGGCCATAAAGTATATCTCCCGGTACATCAATAAATGTTAATTTGGACTGGGTTAGTCAAAAACATTGCTATCACTATGCTTTCTTCTACAATGAATTTTTAAAGTAAAACAATCGTAATACTCTTTTTTCAAAGAATACACATCATAATACACAGAATATTTGTAACTGTTAAGTAATAATTCTATGGTACTTTATCATCAGTTTAACAGTAACATAAAAAAACTCTTAAAAACAGTCATACTAACTGTTTACATCAAACATAATTTTCATTTGTACTGGATTTGATATATATGAACAGTATCACTAGTTACAGCAAATAGTTTATTTTCTGGTGATGAGATAGTAATAGGACCGTCACTAGTGTCTATCAAAGTACGAAAAGTTCCAGCGTATTCAGACAGTACATATACTTTCCACCTTATAATGTCATTTACATAGACAACCCCTTCATTATCAACAGCGATAGTACTTAATCCTACGCTCTCATCATCCTCGTCCGCTATCAGCACCTTAGATATGACCTTGACCTTGCCATTCTTAGACATACAAGTTACTGAACAATTGTAGAAGTCTATAACAAATATATTCTCCTTATCTGGACTTATCGCTATATCGGTTACACTCTTGAACATACTGTTATCTTTGAAATCAGGTGCAAATACTCTCAGTTCTTTCCCTTGCAAATCAATAACTTTTAAACTTGTTCCATCTCCGATAAAGAAATTTCCATCGCTGTATGCGATGCATGAGAACTCTATTCCAGGAATTGGAACCTGGCCATCTCTTTCTAAGGTACCACTTTCTGTCACTAAAAGCCGTACGATTTTGTATGTGTTGTCTTCCGTGCGAATCACAACAGCGACTCTGCCCTTTTCTGTCTTTGTCATATGACCGATTCTGTATCCCAGATCCATCTCTGATATCATTTTGTTATTTCTTGTATCTATAACTTTTACTGTTCTCATGTCATAACAAGGTCCTTCATTGTAGACATCATCATCATAAGAATGACTTGAATAAACCAAGTAGTGATCATGTACCACTGCAAGCCCAGCCGTAAGCAAATAATTAGATTCACCAACATATTTACCAGGCAGTGTTAATTTAGACAAATATCTTAGAACTACTTGACTTGACAAGTCACTCATTTTGTCATTTTTTTCATATATAACAATAGTAAGAGATTTTTCAGAAATGTTTCTGCAATGGGACTGTCACTTTCACGGGTCTTCTTTTAGAGTTTTATTGTTTCCATACCTGAAAAAATAACAACAAATAGTACATTCTCGACATCAACCTTATCTGTTAAAGTTCAATGTTTTATAGTGATCCTCACTTCATTTGATACAAAAAATCGACAACAGTTGTTGTGTGCAAACATGATGTTAATATGTTTAGTATTAAGGGAGTTATGGCCATTAACATAAAACTAGTTAAGGTATAAAATTAATTAATTCATTATTTCAATTTTCGTTCATTTGTCCACTCGTTCACCCTTTCTATTAATTTTCTTTGTCAGTTCGTGTGTTAGTTAGCCTTCACATTTTCACCTTAAGATCAATATCATGTTATAGTCTTTTGAGGATAAAGATATTGTGAAAAGAAAGGCCTCCACTCAAAAAAGGAAAAGAAGACAACAGAAGGACCAAAATAGCCCTTTATCGCCCATCTTATCATTAAGTGATATATTCTGATAAAGTTTCTGATGATTGGGTAGAAAATGTGACCTCTAGATTGTTAAAAAGGTTTTCTAGAATTTAACCCGGTATGTTGACCCAACATGACAATTTTACAAAAACATTTAGTTGTCATTCAGAAAAAAACATTCTGAGAAAGTTTCATGATGAATGGATGGAAAAAAGTGGCCTCTACAGTGTTCACAAGGTTTTCTTTGATTCGATCTGTTGAGCCTACTTTAGACCCTTGGTGAATGAACCTACGTCTCGGCTTGGTATAAACAGTGAAAAATGAAGATTGCATGGCGAAATGAAAATCAAAAAATCAAAATACTGATATTATCCTTTATTAAAGATAAAATCAAACATTCCGACATAGTTTCATGATGACTGGATGGAAAATGTGGCCTTTAAATTGTTCACATTGTTTTTCTAAGATTTGACATGGTGACCTAGTTTTTGACCCGGAATGACCTTTATATAGATGAATTTACAGGTCATCCGGTAAAAAAAAATCTGACAGAGTTTCATGATGAATAGATGGAAAATGAGGCCATTAGAGAGTTCACTAGTTTTTTTTTCTAGGATTTGACCTGGTGACCTAGTTTTTGCCAGGACAAGAACCATATATGAAAATAAACTACAAGTCAGCATGCCAAAGTTTCATGATGTTTATATGGGAAAAGTGGCCTCTAGAGTATTCACAAGGTTTTTCTACAATTTGTCCTGGTGATCTAGTTTTTGACTGAACATCACTTATATACAAAAAGGATCTCCAAGACATTAAGCTTAAAATTCTGACACTATTTCATGACGACTGAGTGGAAAATAAGGCCTTAAGAGTGTTCACGTTTTCCTAGCATTGACTTGGTGACCTAGCCTTTGACCCAACATGAGTCATATATAAATGTAATCTACAAATCAGCATGCCAAATATTCGCTACCTATGTTCTTTCGTACCTATTCTATTCGCTACTTAGTAGATTCGCTACCAGGTTTATCGCAAACTGACTAACTTGCGAATGAAAACCCGACTTAAACAGGTTAGGTATTTATTTAAAAGCAAACATTTATGCTGAGTAAATGATTGTATCTATGTTCAACAATTTACATTATAAAGAGTATAGAAAAGGATCACCAGTTGCAACTAACACTCGTCTGGGACTTGACGAAGAAATAGAAAATTTCAGTACGATTATGAAGGCAGTGTCATTATACGAAAAGTTGTTCATATAAATAAAAACTACTAGTATAGTGATACGAATTGTTAATTGTTAGAAAATCATTCTCCAGAAATTGTCTCCTATTCCGAAACATAGATACAGTTGTTTTACAAATTATACATGCATAATATTATGATAGATTAAAACTATTTAAATCTAGAAATCAGTTTGCATTCAACACGTATTTGCACTGATTAAAAAACGTAAATTCGCATTAATTAAAAAAATATGAATTTGTACTAAATTAATAACGAAATGAAGTTCTCTTTGTTTTTTTCTGGTACAAAAGGAAAGCAAGACAGAATCAACAAAATGATGTTGTTTTTATGAATTGTAAAATGTCTATGATAATAATTTTTGGTTGTCTTTTTATACAAGTTCACGATCCTTTTCTTAAATATCTTGAGGCGTGGATGTGCGTAGTAATTTTAATCATTTTGGTTTGCGGTACGAGATAGGCCAGCTCAATGCCGGCAGTCTAGAGGCCAGCTCAATGCTGGCAGTCCGCTAAAAACGCCTCGTATTAGTTAAGCCCTTCCTAATTACACAATCTGAATAATATATAAGCACGTCCTGCAATATCAGTAATTTATAACTACCAACTGTACAGTCATTAACATTTCAATGATAAAGATGATGTGGTTATCGAAAAATAACGATGTATAAAAAGCAGACCAACAAAAACTTGGTTTGGTTAATCAAGATCAATATCAAACTCCAATCAGACTAACTTCCCCTGTCGTCAAGAATAGCCTAGCATGAAAAACATACACACCAATGACAGTTAAAATGAACTAATCACTTGTGAATTAAAATGAATATCCTAGTATACTGGCAGAAAATCACTAAGTAGCACAAGCCCCACGCTTTAAGTACATTTTATGTGATGATGATCGAAAGTAAATCGACAAAATATTTACTTTTTACGAGTTGTTTTCTTAGTTTTATAACTTATAGACATTTTAAGTCGATGCAGTTCTTCTTAAAACAATTTAAGAGAAAAAATAGCTCATTAAAAAGTCATACATATGTACATAGTTGACAGAAAAGAAGGGATAAAATTATACGGTGGTGGCCAAGATCTGTGCTGAAACACTGCGAGAGAGACCCTGTTACATGTGCATAAAAATATACTTCTGTTTTGTTTGTTTTCAATGTATGTTAATAGCCAAGTAACATGATTATCCTCAAATATTGCGCACAAATACTAGACTCCAAAAAAATGACCATGGTCATTAGAAACGAAACAAAAAAACAAGCATTTCTTGTAAGCAAAAATCAGTTAACCGACACATTTATGCAAGATAAGTATATTCGTATTTCGAACTTGTCGAAAGTCGAAACATTTTTATTTCAAGACTTCAGTGCTGCAAACTTAGCTATGAATTATATTAACATGTTTCGAAACAAATAACTACGCTACGATTTTAATCTAAATGAATAATACAAGCACAGGCTGCTTTTATGTTAAAAAATAGGTAACATTTTCAAACATTTAGTTACCTGTATGAGTGAATCCGCGCCAGTAAGTGCTGTGTTTTGTAAATACCTTGTATTTCAAAGGAATTTTTTTTCTAATTTTAGTAGATTTTTTCATACCTTGAGTTTACGTTTGTTTCACGTTAGCAAATAGTTTGACAACACGTGTTCGGTCGATGAGTAATTTTCAAAAATAGAACAGGATACTTTTATTTTTGATATTGTTAAACCTATGTTGTTGGGCAGTGTGTCCGGGAGTAGAAAAGTAAAGAAGAAAATATTTTTTAAAAACTTCGTCCATCACCATGAAATTATATTTGAAGATAATACAAAAATCAGCATTGCAGACGATTATTATGATTATCATTGTGATATATTATGATGATATAATACATTGAGTTCAATTACATGTGTACTCCACCAGCCGAAGGCCTTGACGACCATATCATGTCCTATATAATACTTAAGTGTAAACTATTACTTAATTTGTTCCTCTTAATCTTGAAGCTTAGAACGCACAGCTGTAAGTAAACTGCACATGGGATTGTTAAAATACATTTTATTGGTTTGTCATCACAGTGCATCTAAAAAACTGGGATTTAGCCTCTACTTTACAGAACTGAACTTATAATTTCATGAGCGATCAGATAGTCCTTATTTTGAGGTCACTTATGACTATGAAAACGTTGTAGACATATATATCGTAACAAATTTAATATTTTCAATGAAATGAAACGAGAGTTAAGAGGGAAATAGAGATACATTTATTCAAGGACGGATTTTTGTTTACTTCATAACAACATGTACACACATTCAAGTATAGATGCGAGATACAATAAAAGGAAATGTCAGTTCACTTTAACCACTAAGATGCAGTAATCTTGGTTGAGTTTGATAGTCACTCTCGTTATTTTGTTATCCAGTTCTGAAGTTATTGCCTTTAGGTAAAAAAATGTTCATGAATCGCCAGTTCCGTACATTTAAATTATCGCCAAAGCTTTAAATCAGTGTGTGTTAAAAAGACACCGTCATTCGGACCGTAAATGCCGTTTAAGAGTTGTAGTCCTTTAAAGAAAAGGAAGAACTACAACAGACATATTCAACAACAGTTGGCCTCTTACTGAACTTGGTGTAAAGTTTTATTACTTTTGGTATATGGAATGAGGCATGTTGTACAAATTATCAGGTGATAGAAAATGTCAGTAGTTCTATTTCAAATCAAATATCTCAATGCAGTTTGCCGAACTTTTCATCTGGCCTCTTTTAGAGCTCCAACAGTTTTAATTTCCTAAAGAAGGACAGTAGCTGTCATCCTTAGAGCTACTTCTTCTCAAAGATGGCATACTTCAGCCTGTAATCGTCTTCTCGGTGACATGCAAATTTCATGTAAACCAAAGATGATACTGATACAGACCTCAATTACCCGTGTCTTTCCTCAAAAAATCAGATGACATCAAGTTTTTACAGAAGAGTAAAAGCAAAAGAGATGACATTCCTTTGAAAATGGTTGTCTATAATTGTCATTCAATACAATGTAGTTGGGAAAAAACATCTTAGACTTTCTACAACATGTGTGAATCTATTGTGCTGACAAAATTATTGAGGCAGAATCATGGTTAACAGCCAATCATCTCAGTGCCGAAATACTTCCGGATAATTATTCTGTTTATAGGCGAGATAGAATAACAGGCAAGGGGGTGAAGTTTCCATACTTGTTGATAAACGTATCAAAGCATGGAACGAAATGAACGTAAAATTTACAGAGACTCTGGGTGTTGTGGTTTCAGTTCATCATGAGAGGAGCCCGTGATCACTATGCCTTTTACCAATTGTGGGATGCTACATCATCACGGACCTGCTCTTTGCTCTCAACCGATTTTTTTGTCTGCAATTTGAATCTTGAAAAGTTAGATGTTCTTTTTTGATAAGAAGTCTGTAGAGTTACAAAAAATCATGCTGGCACCGAAGATTGACTTGTTTACTTTGTATATAAAGATTTTTATAGTTTAAAATTTTAGTTTAGGCCTGAAAACGGGTGAAAGTTTTCTTCTGGATTCTTCCAGGCAAATTCTGGTAAAAATCACATTAAATCTGATTGAAACTTCCTTGTAAAACATTTTTCACTCAACAAAAGCAAAACAAATTAATGTTTAGATAATACACTGCTTTATTTTGGCTTGGCTTTGCTTCGAATGCAGATTTTCGTAAAATAAATGCCTAAAACGAAAATGACCCACGCGGACCCAGTTTTAGAAATGCACGCGGAAATGAACTGTCTAATAGTAAAACTTTGTCGCTTAAAAAGGAATTCAATAGATATTTTTCTTCAAGATATTTATTTTGTGATGTTGGAAATTTAAGTCAATCATTCCATTGTTTCTTTGACGCAGACTCGAGCTTCCAATATGCAAATCATGTTTTATAAAACTTCGTCTGAAAAATGTCGGGAAAATTTTGAATTATAAATAACTTATCGTTATCACATGACTTCCTTTTTTCATTAAGGAATGACTTTTATTTGTGGTGCGTTTTATGCAATTATAAACGCGAATGGCATCAAACCATATTTGCTAGTTGTACATGTACCATCTTCTAAATATAAAATCTAACTTTAGAATAAGAAAAAAGCGGCTTATTGACTTACAGAAGTTGTAAAATTTAAATGGCCGTAAATTTCATTACGTCGGCCTATAGAGCATTGAGAGTCTCGCCGGAAGCTGGCATTTTATAGTTTGTTGAACTGGTTTGATAAAAATAAAAATGATAAAATTTTAAATTATATCACAACTCACATAAGATTACACACTTCTTGTTTGCTTGCTTACTTACTTCATTTATTCATTCATTCATTCATTTTTACATCTTTATTCATTTATGTAAAATTATTTATTTTTCCCTACAACAACAGTCATTTACGCCTTCGAAATCTCCCCACAAGAAAAGATTCAGAAAAATAGAAAAATAGATTTTGGTAAGCATATGTCGTTCTTGGTGTCTTTCTTCACCCCCCCCCCCCCCCCGCACCTCTGCTCCCAGCCCCTCCCCCCTCCCGCGCCGATGTTTTATATTTCCGGTCCCTCTGGTCGTACACATTTTTTCGCATAAGGAATAAGGCTATTCAAATCCGAATGAGGAACAGAAGAAGTTACATAGAGAATTGCGGCAATTACAATTAGTTTTCTTTTAAATAGATAAGAATACCAAGAAACAATTATCAGACTGACATGCAAGTCAAATAAAAAATAGGGAAGCAGCTCTTATTTCCGTATTCAAATCTGAATAAGGAACAGAAAAAGTTACGCAAATAAATGCTCAAATAACATTTATTTAACTGCATCGAAACAGAGAATAATAGGTTGGTGTCGTGATGGTGAAAGTTTAATATTTTTCGATATCCGTCGCGACTCCTTAAGTGAACAATTTTTGTGATTTACAATGCATAATCTAATGTAGTTCTGCAAGAGATAAGGGATAGTGCAACTAACTTTAAACACAGGGTTTTTAAGACCACAAGTATATTAGATTTACATTTTTTAAATGTTAAAACCAATTACAAGTTCAAATATAGCAGTGGTAACTGATAGGCTATATGGAACATTGCTCAACAAGAAATGTATCACAGACACGAATGCCTCCGAGACATGGCAATGGTCACAGTCATGGTAGCTTACTAATAAGGAAGTTATGGCCAATGTTAATTTTTTTGCATAAATGGATCTTCAAGGTAAAGGTCATTCAGGGGTCAAGGTCAAATAAATATAGGTCAGTGGGACGGTGTTGTCCAAAGGGGTGTTGTGACCGAGTATGAAAATAAAGTAACGTATTATCTAAAAATCAATTGGTTCTGATTTTTTTGAGTGAAAAATGTTTTACAACGAAGTTTCAATCAGATTTAAGGTGATTTTTTTTTTACCAGAGTCCACCTATAAGTCTCCAAAAATAAAACTCACCCGTTTTCAGGCTTAAGCTAAAATTTTACGCTATAAAAATTCTTTACGTATATACAAAGCACACAAGTTTGGTGCACAGCATGATTTTTGTACCTGTGCAGATTTCTTATCGTAAAAGACCATCTTTCATTTCATGCGAGGGATTGTTGACAAAAAACGGTCCGTGTGGAAGCAAGGAGCAGGTAGCATTCAACTATTGTTTTACAGACCCCTAACACGGAAAACATCGAGTATATGTCACATTTATATACTTGTCACGGATTCTAGAAGGTGCACATATTTGACTCGGAGGCGATATTATTTTGAGTGAAATATATGGATCCAGTAATAGTGCTATACCATCTGCCACCAAACCTACACATTTATTAGTAGCTATTTGAAATAGCTAATTAAAGATTTATAGATGAACAGGTCACTGAGCCAACCAGAATTACTGAAAGCTCAAGCAATGTCTTGGACCTGTTTTTCATGAAAAAAGCGCACTCGTCTTTGCTAAAGTTATTCCTTTTATTTTGAACCATGAAGCAATTTACTTCGAGGCAAGTCTGCAGCTTCTCACCCTTTTCAAGCATGAGGTGTTCATGTACAATAAGGCGGAATTCGAAGTGAGTTACGTGAGCTCCATATTGAGATATTATATTTACAACTGGCTTCCGTTGACGCTATCTGGAACAAGTTCAGGAACAAGTTAACATCTTTAATGAACAAGTACATTCCGTGGAAGATCATCAAAGAAGGCTATAAAAAGAAACCTTGGACTGACCTCAAAATGAAAGTTGCAACCAGGAAGAAGGCAAAGTTGTACAGCGGGATAAAGAAAACTGGCACAGAATCAGACGTGAACAAATATAAAAAGCGGAAAGCGACTTCACAGAAAATCGAAAGGAACAGTTACTTTTCGTACGTCACTAATTTCATTGAAATCAGTTATTTAGACCTCGAAAAACAACCAAAGCAAAAGGAAATTATAAGTTACATCAAATTTCTGAGGAAAGATAATACTGCAATGTCCCCATTGAAAGATAAAGGTCGACTTTTAACGCGGCGTAGAACAAGGCCAACATACTGAATAGACAGTATATGTCTGTCTTTACCCAAAAACCTGAAGGCGACATTCCTAGTTCCAGCAAGACACTTTTCCCCTCAATGGAAGTGATCGAGACCAGGAAAGATGGTGTCCTTAAGTCGTTAAGGAATACCAACCCCAGAAAGCTTCCGGTCCAGACATGGTTTCAGGGCGAAGAGGAGCTGCGAGACTCGTCTTCTATTTCTCGTACCTGAGCTTGCGTCATCCCTTGACCTGAGGATTGAAACAGACATGACCATATTGGTCTCTAGTAAAGCATTTAGTCGAGTACCTCACCAATGGCTACTAAAGAAGATTGACCATTATGGGATGAGAGCCAAACTCTAGGGTGAATGTCTTCCTTTTTCCAAGACAGGACCCAGAATTAAGCGTTGGTTCATGGGCAAAGCCCGGATGAAGTTTCAGTTGTTACTGGTGTACCACAAGGGTCTGTCTTGGGTCCATTAATGTACTTTATTTTCATTAATGACCTTCCTGATGGGCTACACTCCAAAACCCGGCTGTTTGCAGGTGACTGATTTTCTGTCGCCAGATCTGATCCAAACGCGACAAACAATTGCTAAGGAAAGATCTGATCAGCCTAGCGAAGTGGGAGGCAACATGGGGGAAGGACTTGCAACCACTAAAATGCAGCATCGTCAGAGTGACAACGGCAAAGCTACCCCTGGAGTCAAATTACACATTGAATCGGGTTCAGATAACACTATAGAAAACGTCCAAATGCCTAGGTTTGACCTACAACATGATCTAGGATGAAACTCTTATATTGACAGGACAACTAAAAAGCGAGGATTCTTTTGCCGAAATCTGCAAAGCACCTGCAAAGAACAAAACCAGAGCATAATTCTCCCTGATACGTTCAAATTTGGAATATTGCTGAACCATCTGGAATCCCGATCATAAGAACCTTTTTGAAATTTTTCAACGCAGAGTGGCGCGTTTCACAACAAATTGGTACCAAAATACGAGCAGCGAGTCCGACATGCTCAGGGAGATTGAATGAATAGAACTGCTTCAAGAACAGTTTCTTCTCCCGAAGTATACCACTGCGAATCACGTTACCGGCTTCACTCTCTGGTATCCTTTAAGAGTTGGGTATCTAACGGTAACACACATCCCATTTATCAAACTAGCTTCCATATGACAGAATCGAGCTATGTTGGCGGGGCTTTATGCCCGAGTACCACCAAGGAAGCCGATTTAGTCCTGTCCTGATGGTTGTGAAAAATAACTGGGTACACTACTTCGCTGTTCTTCCTTTTATTTATATTGACCATTTTATTAGACACAGACTCTTCCGCCTTTCAGACCAATATCAGTCACATGTATAGCATCAAAACTAACTGAACACATCATTGTTTCAAACATGATGGATTACTATGACACACACAACATACACTGCCCCCAACAACATGGATTCAGGTCAAAACATAGCTGTGAGACCCAGCTCATCAGCTTTACACAAAAACAGCTGACAACCTTGATCAAGATCAACAAACTGATGTCATCGTCATGGACTTCAGTAAAGCATTTGACAAAGTTGACCACCACAAACTCATACACAAGCTAAAACACATGGGAGTTCACCCAAACATCACTTCATCGATACAAAACTTTTTCAAAAACAGATCGCAACAAGTATTAGTCGAGAAAAGGTCTTCGACAGGCTCCCTGTGCTTTCTGGAATCACTCGGGGATCTGTTCTAGGTCCGTGTCTCTTTCTCGCATACATTAATGACATACCAGGAAGTGTCAGGAGCCGGGTGCGTCTATTTGCGGACGACACCATTGTCTATTCAACATTTAAATCACAAGCATAAACACAAAGCTTACAAAATTATTTGCACAACTTTAAAATAAGAAAAAGAATGGTCAACGGAGTTCAACCCTGACAAAGGTGAGGTACTTAGAATACACAGGAAAAAGAAACCAGTCATCATTCCATACACCCTACACACCACTATTCTGAAACCACAGAAAACGCAAAATGCTTAGGAGTTACTGTTAGTAGTAACCTGAACTGGTCATCCCACATAAACAACATCACAAAGCAAAAAAAAAAACAGCTTAAGATTCATCAGACGAAATATCAAAACACAAAACAAACGGCTGAAAAAAGCAGCATACAAAATATACGTAAAGTCCCATGTCGAATACTGTCAACCATAAGGCAACCATGGCAGAAATACGTCACTCACAGAATAGAAATGGTCAAGAGGTCAGCCGCAAGGTATGCTCATAATGATTAACACTATACAAGCAGTTCTACAAACATGATTAAGAATCTAAAATGGTCAACACTACAGCAAAAGCAAAACCAAGCCAGTCTGGTCATGCTTTACAAAATAAATAAACAAGAGGGCCATAATGGCCCTGGATCGCTCACCTGATTACTTTGGCAGTAAGTTTGCTGTTAAGCAGTATTTCATTTTTTAATTGAAAATATATAAGTGCCTACAAACCAAATATGTAAAATATCAGTCAATAAATAGAAGCTCTATGAAAGAAAGTAAAATATCTATTATAAGCTACGGTGACCTTGACCCAGTGACCTCAAACCCTACCCATGGGTAGAGGTCCATGCAAGGAACCTATATATTGAATATCAGAGATATTGGTCTATAAATGAAGTCTCTATGAGGTACAGTAGATAAATCTATTTTTAGCCTCCATGACCTTTAACCTAATCTAATTATTTGCTTCATGCCAAATTCTAAAATTCTAGGCCTTGTAGTTTCAGACTAGAAGATTTTTAAAGATTACCTTTTTTACGTAATAAGGGCCCCCGGGGCGGGGCCAATTTTGACCCCGGGGCCAGCATATAAACAATACTGGTAAAGGTTCTCTACACAATACTCAACACCAAATATCTAAGTTCTAGTCCTATGAGTTTCGGAGAAAAATGATTTTTCATGTTTTTCCTATATAACTATATGTAAACCAAGAGAACCCTGGGGCGTGGCCAATTTTTGACCCAGGGGATATAATTTGAACAAACTTGGTAGACATCCACTAGACAATGCTACATATCATATATCTAAGCTGTAGGCATTGTGGTTTCTGAGAAGAAGATTTTTAAAGATTTCCTATATAAGTCTATGTAAAATGAAGTAACCCCTGGGGCGGGGCCAATTTTGACCCCCAGGGAAATAATTTGAACAATTTTTGTACAGTTCCATTAGAGGGTGCTAAATGCCAAATATCTAAGCTCTAGGCCTTGTGGTTTCAAACAAGAAGATTTTTTAAGTTTTTCCTTTAGGTTGCTATGGCAACCAGAGTTCTGCTTGGAATTGATTTCTTTGAACAACTTTGGAAGAGCTTTATGCAAGGAACATCCACGGAAAGTTTCATCAACTTTGGCCCAGTGGTTTCAGAGGAGATGTCGTTTGAATGAAAAGTTTACGGACGGACGGACGGACGCCGTACGGATTGTGATCACAAAAGCTCACCTTGTCACTCTGTGACAGGTGAGCTAAAAAAACCCCAAAAAAACAACAACAATAAACAAACAAACTGGTCAGTGTCGATCACTGTCACCATAAAAACACAAGACACAACAAATTCCTCATTCTGCAGTCAAAAACACAACATTACATGAACTCATTCTTCCAAGGACTATACGACTGTAGTGGACACCGGGTATATAAGGCATTTCCAACAGCCTCACTGTGGGGTTAGCTCTTTAGCGACATGGTCTGGAACGTTTGCCAAGTTAAGCAACGTTATCCATGGTTAGTACTTGGATGGGTGTCCCAAATTGAGCTCATAGGCAAGGTTACTACATTGGTGGCAGCGGTAATTCCACGAACCTCCGCCAGGTCATTACCTTGGTTAGTGCCTATGTGCACTGGGAGTGCAGTGGGAATTGTGAGTCCCTTACACAGTTGGAGCAGAATGGGGTCTCTGTAGGAAGTTGTACAGTAGATGCCCAAGCTCCTAAAGGTTAAAGAGGGGAGGAGTGTAGTGGACACCGGGTATATAAGGCATTTCCAACAGCCTCGCTGTGGGGCTAGCTCTTTAGCGACATGGTTGGAGTGTCTTGAACGTTTGCCAAGTTAAGCAACGTTATCCATGGTAAGTACGTGGATGGGTGTCCCAAATTGAGCTCATAGGCCAGGTTACTACACGACTCTGGAACGAATTACCGACCGAGATTAAGGCCACCCCAACTGTAACAGCTTTTAATAGTGGCTTGAACAAGTTTTATGGATTTTAAATGTTCACAATAAATGTTTAAGCAGAGATCTAAGATCTCTAGTAAAAATCTCGTTTACGTTTTTTATCTATTACAATTTTAACGTTCCTGACACGCGCCAGTATTGACTTTTCGCAGTAATGTAGATGTAGATTTCGGTAGTTAAATTTCTTTCCGCTGAACTTTTCATTCGGATTCTATCGGCTGTCACCAATATACGGAAGTGGAAGAATTGTCAATAAAATAACATGCATTTTGGCTAAAATCTTAGCAAAGATGGATGAGCTTAATTCAAAGGAGAAATTGTTTCAGTTATGGATGATATACACGTCCAAGGTAATTTGATATGCTGTCCTAATTTCTATCTTGCTTAGTTTTTATTTGTACACGCTTCACAAGTCGACCTGTGCAATCAGACTTCTTCTTGTCGAGGAGACATCGAGCAAATCTTTGATAGGCAACAAGTTGCATTTTTATGCACGTAAAATGCACAATTATAAGTCGTTATTATAAATATTAGCCACAGTGTAATACAAGTTGCCGAATATTAGTCTCAGTAATGCGACTTCAGGCAGGTACTGCCTTTATGTCTCAACCAGAAACCACCAAAATAGTGGTGGAAAACTGATTTTGTGAAATCCCTATTTCCCAACAGATTAATGGTCATTTTACACTCGTACATTTTGAAAAACTTATTAATACACTGTATTCTGTTTGAATATGTTCAACAAAAGCCCCAAAAAGCAAAAAGATGCTTCAGTCTCTTGTTTACATCTGCCATATCTGGTGTTGGTGTGCATACAGTGAAAATGCAATAGCCAATGAAAACAGTGCTCTATTTTAAATTGTCAGTAAACCGTTATGAAAGCTGTACATGATAAACTAGTATGGGTGAAAGTTTTCCTGCATATGCCGGAAGTTCCAGTTTTTTTAAAGTCTCATAGGGTCAATTTTCCAAATCTGACACACAAATCCATATACATTATTTTGGGGGGGTGGGGGTCAGGCTTGCAGAAATGTTTCAAACTCAATCAGTCTGCCCACCCGATGATTACCCCACCCTCCACCCCTTAAAAAAAACCAAAAAAAAAACCTTCGCTTGTCCTGCAGAACGAGTGCAAAAACTGCAAGAAATATACTAATGGATGTGTATATCATAATGTCACAGTTTTCCGACAGTAAATTCTCCATGTAATACACTGTCAAAACAAAACCAGAAGCATGTTGAGTAAGGGGGAGCACTGCGCCTTTTTAAATTCAGTAAACCACACAGTACCATTGATCTTTTTTCTCCTAGGTCTCTAGAACAGGTGATGGTGATGCAGGACAAGTAGAAATTTTGTTCACTAGTCCTTGAGAACAAGTGGTCACTGAATGAAAAATTTGTTCCCTGGTTTGATACGTATAAAAAACTTGCAAATAAGAAATGCCTACCGCCTTCTGTTTGATTTACACAGTTTGATGCTGTGTGTAGCTGCATAAAAATAAAAATTACACTTTTAAATGGTGTATTTCGAAAATAACTCGCTTTGTTACTCAGTTTCCAAACATCAAACAGTATGGAGCATGAAAAAGCGCACCGCTAACTCAGCTCAAAAGTAACTGTGTAAAGGTCATTCATCTTTCAACTGACTCCAAAGGAGCTGACTTCTACGAACACGTGGGCTGACGTAATGCTATCTGCAAACATTAGGCTAAAGGATTTCATTTATTAATTTGAAGGCACCGACAGAAGCTATCAATTATCGAACTTGTTTTTCACGGTCATTTGGTCTTTGACAAGTTTACTAGGGGGTAATTGGAACAAATTAGCAAGGTGTGATATACACAGACAGTCGGGGGCTTATGTTATGGATTCGTTTTTGGCAGATTTTTATACTGTCTGGATTTACATTAGGAATAGAAAAAGGTGAATTCTTGGACCAATTGAAATGGGATTTTCGGAGATACGATATGGTCCCAGATGTTTTGGATCGGTCAAAACTGACAATTTGTCAGATTTCTGCAAGCCTGGTTGGGGTAAAGGTTGATCGTGAAGTATACGCACCACTGACTTTTGATCATATCCGATCACAGTCGAGTTTCGACGAACGAAGTAGACACATTCAGAAAATTGCCAAATACTAGTATTCGACCTTGTCATTTCCCAGAATTCTTTGCTTTGGCAATGGTAGGTTAAAGAAGAATTTTGATTGGCCTGCCTATTCTTACCCACCAATGGAATCATAGGTTTCAAAATATTTAGGCTTGCTTTCAAATATGGACGAGACCATAAACAATTTATTGACTGAAAAAATGAATTATCGAGAATATAGTTTTTACCGGCTGAATTTAATACGAAAGAACATGAGAAGGCGATGAACAAAAATGGAGATGGAAATGCTGAGTGAGTCTGACAAGAACAGCGAGAAATCCTGATTTAGATCTGCCCAGAATGACTTTTAGCAAAACAATTAAATATATGTCTAGCTGGCTGAAAGAGCTGAAAACTCATACAGATTATTATGCATGTTTAATTTTCATATAAATGAGACATGATAAAGAAAACACATGTATTAAAATTTCAAATGTGTATTTTTATCTTGTGTACTCATGTGCTGGTTAAGTGAGGGGTCAGTTGTGAACTCTAGCAACTGGATGTTTCTGTCACTTGAAAAGGAAATTGTTTCACTGGAAAATGCATTTCATGGACCTGTAATTTGCTAAATCCTAGGGGCCTGTGGCCCCCTGGACTACCAGTTGGGGCATTGCCCTGGACCCACCAGCAAAATTTTCAGGTTTTTCAAAATTCTCAACTTTCACCCATGAACTAGTTTCGTGCATGTTATTGACTTTTAAAAAATTGTCACTTAAAAATTAGGATAGATTTACAGCCTGTAATCTCAGTTCACAGTACAGGGTTCACATACAGTTGTTTAATGTTTACCTCTGCAGCCATTTTTCCAATAATGCATTTTAACGTGTAAAATCTGTAAATTTCTTATCTGCCACCATGGACATATTTTTCAACAATCTTATTTGAGACATACGTCATCTGAAGCAGAAAAGTTAACTCTTTCACCACATGTATATTTTTTGCTCGTTCGTTTCACAGTTTTTGCGCAAATTTGTGCCTAACAATTTTCACCACAGTTTTGGTCCTTTCTGGTTTGTACTCTGAAGGCTGATATTGACCATTAAGAAAATATCACTATATTCAACTTTTTGAGTACAGTTATTTGGACTACCCGATTATCAGTCGTTTTGTCGGGCATTTTTAATCAACTCTAAATCAGATACATCGAAAGCCATGAACTCATTGAAATAAGCAATAAATAATACCCAAATATTTACAAATCAAACCTACAAATTAGAAAAAAAAAAGAAATTTCCATTTTGTATAAATGAACTCCATCCTAACCGGTTAGATACAATGTTTTTACTACCAGTTTTCACGATATGATTATTTTACGGTTACGTCATGCGACATTTCACTGCAGAAAAACTTTCTGACTGCAAATGTGAAACAAATCACACTTTAGGGTGACAAGATCTAATGAAGTTTTTTTTACTAGAATAGTACATTTGTAAGTAAATATAATGTTCTTTTGATGTTTGGTGGAAATGAAAGATTAATTTATATTTTAACAGTTAAAATCGATCAAATTCAGTGGCAGTGTTGCTGCTAAGTTTTCCATGCATAAAAATGACAGTTAAAATTAGGCACAACAGTTTGACAGTAATAAAAAAAAATGTCTATAAAATGGGTCAGACGTTCAGCACCAAATTTATTAGCTATTGTGCACCTAGGCTCAGAGCAGCAGCCAGGAAAACAATGCGAGGAATCACGTGACAAAATTTGGTTACTTAAACGAACAAATGGCCACGAGACACTGTCGATTTGCCTAAAAAATTGGTACTTTTTCTGTGGTTTGTCTGTTTTGTTACTGCTCTGGCCAGATTTTTACCTATCCTATCATGTGGTCCCTTCCAAGCGCTTTACAAAACTCTTCATAGAAAGGCCAAGTTTTGGAGAACACTTTGACAAAAATTAGATAGCTGAAAAGTTTTCTCCAGAATTTGGCCGTTCTATGAAGAGATTTGTATGGCAGGAGAAAGCGCTTGGAAGGGACCATATGATAGAATAGGAAAAAACAGTGCAAGAACAAAACAGACTTACCGGTACCTGATTTTAGGCGAATCGACGGTGTCTGGCGTCCATTTTTTCAAAATTTAGTCACGTGATTCCCTGCATTGGAAAAGAGACATGTTCTCAAATTGAGACTTTTGAAATAGTGAATTTTTTGTCAAAAAACAAGCACTCACTTTTAATTTCCTTTATTTGTTAACAAAGTCATTTTAATTTTTTTTTTCACTAAGTCTTACCAATGAATCTTAAAATTTCAAACCTTCTCTGATTTTTTTATCATGTTATTATGAAATGTATCAATAATTATGTGGATTTCTTTTATTGTATGTGGACTACTGTTTGTGACATGTGTTTCATTGTATTGTGATTGTATTTTATGTTACTTTCTGTATGTTAAGTCAGTGTTAAAAGCTTTCTAGAGCATACGTTTATCTGTTGAACTATCTGACTGTGTAAATAAAATTTACTAGACTTGACTTGAAGTACTCACTACTTTGAATTTTAACTTAATCACTTCCTGAACTTTAAGTCTACTTTTTCATTGTTTTCAAGTAAACCTACAAGGAAGAGTGTAACTGACATGGGGTTAACCTATCACTCCTCGGACAGTCTGTTGCG
Organism: Cyclina sinensis; assembly: GCA_012932295.1. Taxonomy (NCBI): domain Eukaryota; kingdom Metazoa; phylum Mollusca; class Bivalvia; order Venerida; family Veneridae; genus Cyclina; species Cyclina sinensis. The sequence goes on along the minus strand of JAAONU010000009.1, from coordinate 28,268,444 downwards.
CTACCAACTGTGTCAGCAGGTACTATAAAAGCAATTAAAATGAAAAACTTTATTTTCTGGTGTGTTTCTGTAACAAAAACTGAGACAGTAACTTAGTCAGATATATTCTTCACAGCTACAACCAGAATTTTACATATGTAAACATTTTCTTTTTTATGCATAATTATGTAAGTCATTAGGAAAACATTCTTCCCTTTCTGGTGACCCTCGTCTTGAGACTTACATTCTCATGGATTTGGATTAAGGACAATTTTGTCAGTCAGGTATGAAATTCGTGGATATAAGTGGCTGAAATCAATTAAATATTGGCTGATAATGACATAAATAGGGACAATTTAAGGTTTTTATTGGTCACAGATCCCAGATTTGACCTACAGCAGCTTAGTTTAAACTTTATTGTACATCATTTGGGAAGCAAATTCTTACGCTCTCTTGATGACTGCTTCCCGGGTTCAAACCAGTACTTGCAAAAAATCTGAGGAATGTGGAATGTCACTGGAGACTTTCACCTCTGGAAGGATTTGAAACAGCAGCCTCCAGATCGGGAGTCTGTTGCTCTAACCACTGCTCTTCCTCCTACACCAGCTTTGATGGTGAAGACAAAGTTTTTTGCATCCTGGATTTTAGTCTCAGAAGAGCAACATAAAATTTTGTATTATTGTTCTTGAGCATACTGAACAGGAGTGGTAGCAATCTTAAAAATATTTTTTTAATATACATAGCTGATTTCTTTTTTGTTTTGGAAGGAAATGAGAAAAAAGAAACTCAGTAATTGTGTCATTACTTTTACAATGAATTATGTAAATTACATACTGTAGATGTTTCTGTTAGGTTTATGAAATGATTTGAACTTTTTAAGGTATTTTAAAAAACTTATATATTCAGAAGATTTATTTTGTTTAAATACAAAGTTGATAAGTCTTATGATTTTATAAAAAAAGAAGATTTGATATCTTACATGTATCTGAAAATGAATAATGCCTGTAATTAATTACAAAGTCTTAAAAACACCAAAAAAATAATCATTGCCCATTGTAGTAAAGTAGTTGGGTTGGTGGCAGGATTTGCGATTAATGAGCAAATTTTGTTTTAAGTAAAGGTGAAACAGTTACAGATACCTTTGAATGATAATAATCCAGTAAAAACAAGCACTATATTTGTCAAAGCACCATACATTATTATATCCCATATTTTAAATTGCTGCATATGGTATTGTGTAGAATTCATTTCTGTACAATGTTTTTCAGTGATCTTCAAAATGAAATCAACTGTATAAAGAATTTAATTTTAAGCTGTTACTCAAAAGTTGAAACCTGTCTGATCTGGGTAACACTAGAGATCTATTGTATCCTTGTAGCAGACATTTTATTCGCCTGAAGGAAAAAAGAAAAAAAAGTAAATGTATGGTACTTACAACTTTGGTCAAAACTTTGAATTTTTCATTTAATTTGAAGTAAGACAAAAAGAAATCCATTTTAAAAAAATGACAGACTTATCAGCCCATCTTGAGAGAATTGTTATTACTTTATTTCTGAATAAAATGTTAATCTGATCATTTGTTTAAGTCAATAACAATGACAGTGATGATAATATTAAAAGCAAAATAAATATTTTAAACCCATTTTGGAATTCTCCAACTAGCACATAGAAATCAGCATTTATCTTTAAACTTGAATGGTAGAAAAAATGAAATTTTTTTTTTTTACTGTCCTTCGTTACTGTTGGAAGTCTGTTTTCTGATAAAAAACACAGCTCACATAGGTCACATGGCACTTTTTTCCCAGCTATTTATGTCCTCAAACAAACTGTATTGAGTTTAAAGTGTAGACAATAATTAATATAAATTAATATAAGTTAAAGTCAGTCTTAACTTGCAAGTGTGTTTAGTAAGGCATTGGTGTCTTAAACTTAGGACATTGACAATTTTTATCACTGTTTATTATCAGGTCACTGAGTTCTTGTTGACATGATTACATGTATTTCTAAGACAGGGATCATCTGTTGTTTTTGCATTTATCTTGTCTTAAAAAATAAATGATTTTTCCAGTACAAGCAGATGTAATAGCCTTTTAGAAGTAACTTCTTTGGAAAATATGGTACTTTATGTAAGTAATTGAGTTCAAGGGCCTTTAGTTTTGAACTGTAAACATGGTGTTAAATGTATAATGTTCTATGAATTTCTTCAGAAGCCAGCTACTGCCAAGGTTTTCAAAGAAAAGAAATGCCAGGATGTTAGAATTAATTTGAAGGAATGTTATGTTTATTTTGCTAGAAATCCTTCTGCAGACAGATGTAAATATTGTCTGAATTACACACTCTTGTGTAACAGATGTGTAGCATTCTTGTGGCAGATTATTGACTTGCCTATTTCCTGTTAATTTTCCATTTGTAATTGTTATTATTCCCCTTGCATTTCATGCGGGCAAGAGAAAACGTTCTAAGTGCTATCGTATAAAAATGCAGATAGAACAATTGAGCTTTTACTCCTTGAGTTGCAAACAGAGCATTGAGATCACAGTTCCCATGCATGCATATATGTGCATATTTTACGCATAAATTCCACCGTTCATGTTCAGAGATATAGGTCAGAAGGTAAAAATATGCCGGAAACTCCATCATGTATTTGTTACTATTTTTAGTCATTTGCCTCTGCGGAATCGAAATGACGTCATTAGAAAATACCTTTTCATTTTTGACTTGTTCTTAAATCAATACTTACATTTTATCAAGTCATTTCGAGATGTGGTCAGTTTTATTTACACATGTTTTCACTACGTCATACCTTATGTCTGCAATTGTTATGGCGCAGAGACTCTCGTACAATGGCCCAAATAATTAAGCACTATCGTTTATGTAGTGTACACATACTACTCTGTAAGAAATGAATAAACACAGTGTAACTTTTGAAAAAAAAATCTTATTTGTACTTTTACCATGATGAGCTGTAATTCATTCAAGAAGTTACAAACTTAAAGCCTGTTATAACTTATTTGACTCTAAGAATAAAGGTATAGCAGCTTATTATACCCTGTTTGTGGCAGTAGTCTTTGCCTTTGCAGCCATTATAGACCATTGCCATTTGGCATATCTGTGTAGGCTGATCATAGTCTACACTATTCCCTATTTAGTTAGTAAATTTTCCCATAAAATCCCCTATAAATGAAATTTTAAATAGGTAAGAGTTAAGAATTGTAATGGTATAAAAACATGTGCAGCTATAAATCTTGGTTGGTTAGGCTGTCTAGTATCAACTTAATAAAAATAGAGCTGAATCAATTAACAGAGCAAAACTTATTAATTAGAGCTCACCCAGGAAAGAGAGCCCAATTGTTTATGTGATAAGAACCAATAATGAGTTTGATACCGATTAAAATTATTAAGAAGAGCTTAACACATTACAAGGGCTATTGCTAAATTGTTTACATTAGCTTTAATAACAATGAAAATGACAAAAGTGTTTTACATGTACAAACCTTACCAGTTTTCTGTGAAAGTTCATTCAGAAATGATTTATAGCAATATTCAGAAATGTTCTTCAACTTTTACCTTGTTAATTAATCCTGACCATCCTAAAAATCCAAAAAGGACTTGTCCATCTTTCAGTCTAGATAGATCCATTAATTATGCCCCCTCTTCAAAGAAGTGGGGGTATATTGCTTTGCATTTGTCTGTCTGTCCGTCGGTCCGTAGACCAAATGGTTTCCGACCAATAACTAAAGAATGCTTAGGCCTAGGAACTTCAAACTTGGTAGGATGATTGTCCATCACCAGTAGATGACCCCTATTGATTTTGGGGTCAAGGGGTCAAAGGTCAAGGTCACATTGACCTTCTAGGTAGAAATGGTTTCCAACCAAAAACTAAAGAACGCTTAGGCCTAGGAACTTCAAACTTAGTAGGATGATTGTCCATCACCAGTAGATGACCCCTATTGATTTTGGGGTCAAGGGGTCAAAGGTCAAGGTCACATTGACCTTGTAGGTAGAAACGGTTTCTGACCAATAGTTAGAGAATGCTTTGACCTAGGTTCACCAAACTTGGTATGCTGGTTGGTCATCACCAGTAGATGACCCCTATTGATTTTGAGGTCATTAGGTCAAAGGTCAAGATCACAGGGACCTATTCTAAAAACGGTTTCCGATCAATAACTAGAGAACGCTTTGACCTAGGTTCACCAAACTTGGTATGCTGGTTGGTCATCACCAGTAGATGACTCCTGTTGATTTTGAGGTCATTAGGTCAAAGGTCAAGCTCACAGGGACCTTCATCCTAAAAATGGTTTCCGCTCAATAACTAGAGAATGCTTTGACTTAGGTTCACCAAACTTGGTATGCTGGTTGGTCATCACCAGTAGATGACCCCTATTGACTTTGAGGTCATTAGGTCAAAGGTCAAGCTCACAGGGACCTTCATCCTAAAAACGGTTTCCAATCAATAACTAGAGAACACTTTGACCTAGGTTCACCAAACTTGGTATTCTGGTTGATCATCACCAGTAGATGACCCCTATCGATTTTGAGGTCAAAGGTCAAGCTCACAGAGGCCTTCATCCTAAAAACGGTTTCCGATCAATAACTAGAGGATGCTTTGACCTAGGTTCACCAAACTTGGTATGCTGGTTGGTCATCACCAGTAGATGACTCATATTGATTTTGAGGTCATTAGGTCAAAGGTCAAGCTCACAGGGACCTTCATCCTAAAAATGGTTTCCGACCAATAACTAGAGAAAGCTTTGACCTAGGTTCACCAAACTTGGTATGCTGGTTGGTCATCACCAGTAGATGACACCTATTGATTTTGAGGTTATTAGGTCAGAGGTCAAGCTCACAGGGACCTTCATCCTAAAAACGGTTTCTGATCAATAACTAGAGAACGCTTTGACCTAGGTTCACCAAACTTGGTATACTGGTTGGTCATCACCAGTAGATGACCCCTATTGACTTTGAGGTCATTAGGTCAAAGGTCAAGATCACAGAGACTTTCATCTTGAAAACAGTTTCCGATCAATAACTAGAGAACGCTTTGACCTAGGTTCACCAAACTTGGTATGCTGGTTGGTCATCACCAGTAGATGACCCTCTATTGATTTTGAGGTCATTAGGTCAAAGGTCAAGATCACAGGGACCTTGATCCTAAAATCGGTTTCTGATCAATAACTAGAGAATGCTTTGGCTCAACCACAAGCAATTAGGTGCTGCCGGGGGGGCATTTATGTTTTACAAACATTTCTTGTTGTTTATAGGGGTGCTAATTGAAAATTTAATGACTGAATGGCGAATAGTGCAGACTATGATTAGACTGCAGGTATGTGCAGGTTGATCTTGGTTTGCACTGGTCACAATGAAAGTCAGTCGCCTTCTGCAGGGTAAGGGTTAATCTTCCCTACTAGTATTTTGCCAAGAGATACATGAAATCATGTGCTTGACTTGTGAGGGCTTGGTTTTAATCTGTCTGTTCATGAAGAAATTCTGGACTCTTTGATCTTTAACGAACAACTACAGTATCGATATTCATTAAACCTTGCAGAATTATGAAGATATTAAGCAGTACAAGTATAAAGGTTATAGGCATTGGTTTTGATTTTTCACTGTGAAATATTCTAATTGGTTATAAAACATGTGTGGCCTAGATGGTGTAATAACTACACATTTAATTAGTATGAATGCTAGGTCTATATAAATGCCTAAAAGGTGACAATGGCCATGTAGCCATCACTTTAATAACTGAGGCTTTCACTGGTTTGGGACCTTTTATTGCTTATAGCACTTGAGCATTGTTAATCTAGTGGATTGTCCATGTACCGGTTATTTAAAAAAGCTGACCTTAAGGTATAAAAGTGAAAGTCCATTCCTTCCAGGAAGAGGTGTGAATATAGACATAGAAAAATATAACACACACAACTTTATTAAAGGTCATGTGACATGAATTTTTGACCTCGAAATTTTCATATGAGCGAAAAATATATATCTAACTATGACTGTTTTACAAAATTCCGCAGGTAATTTTCATCTTAAAGACGTTTTTATAGCAAATTAAAATCCATATTTTACGCACTTGGTCGCGCGCACCTGTCACAAGCGAAACCGGAAGTGACGCACATTTATCTCTTGCCACTTTACACAGCTGCCTGGATAGTTATTAAAAACTTAAAAATTATGATGGAAAGTGAAAATGTAGACTGAATATAGTAAAAAAAAAACAAAATTGAAGAAATTAAGCTAACATCATGAATATACATTGCAGATTTTTAAATAAATAATTTTGAAATTTTGATGGAATTTCGAAGCCAATGAGCAATATTATATAGAGGCTAGGTTAATCAGGGTTGTAGAATTAAAAGATACATCAGTGAAAATATCTAGACTAAGAGATATTTTTCAAGTAACTGATCCAAAAAGATTTAACATGCTTATTTCTATCAGATGCAGTTTGTTTGAAGATTTGATTTACTAACTCCAATCGAGAGATTTTTTTCATAAAAACATTCTCCTTACAGTGATGTGTTCCTTATTTTTCTGTGGTATATTTTGCCTGAGGTACGGGTAAGTAATCTTTGACTAGATCTATGATTTTTTCATTATAAATGCATATCTTTTATTTTTGGCTTATTCATTCTACTTTTTTTTGAAAACAAAACAATAATGATAAAACAACAAATAATATGAAGAAGCCATAAAAACTAAGTCAAAATCATTACACAAACACATTGTTTTACTTTTTTTTTAAAAATAATTTGTTCACATTTAGAAGTCGAATGATTTTTATTTTTATCATAGATAGATCCATTACATTAAATTATCTAATTAAAATATGTATCTGCATGAAAGATTCTTAACTAAAAATCATTCAGACATGTTAATTGGAACAAGCTATTACATAATGTTTTCACAAGTGTGACTGATCAAAAGTAATACAATCAATTTGTAAGATCACTTGCTATAAAATTTTGCTATTTGTCTCAACTTTATCATTGATTGGGTCATAAAAAAGTTAATTGTTTTGTTTTGACAGCTATGCAGAATATACAAGGGTCCCATTTAGGCAGGTTAATTTGCATAAATCCCACAGTATAAGGCGTGATTTATGGATCTTTGACATTTCATTGGATATTAATTTATAAGCAGACACAACTTTCTACTTGATGGACATGCCATACTATTATCAAACAATATCCCAACGTGAAAATACACTGTAGTGTGAATTTCCATTCCAGTGAAACAAATGTTAACAAATTAAATCACCTAAATTCACTTCAATTTTACTACACTTAAATGAAAAAGAATTTGTTTATTGACGTAAACATCAAGTGAAGAAGTGTTACGCAGCATGTAAAAACGTGGAGGGATAGTTTTATATAGAACCACAACATGGAAGAAAATTGGAATATTTTTGATATTTATTAAGGTAAATTTACAACCCGTTCTCCCGGCACAAAGTTTGAGTTTACTTAAAAATATCGAGAAGTAATCACATTATTTTATTTAATTTACAATTTATAGCATGTAATTTTTTAAGTGTGCCTTTACCGTGTTTCTTGCACTTGTGGTTTAGTGTTATTTTTTCATTTAAAAACTGATGTGTTATGAGCAGTGTAATTCTGCACTACTGCCTGGTACAGTAGGGATAAATCTACGTCACAGCCAAAAATTGCGGCGGAAACTACCGATGTCGAAACGGAAACAGCCGATCATCAAAAACACGTTTTTTCTTATCAAAAGCAATATTTTCAAAATTTCGCAGTTAAACCATTTTAATCAGTACATTATGATTATTTTGAATAGACAAAGTTGCTATAGTCGTGTCACATGACCTTTAAGTGCAAGATTTTCTGAAACTTGTGAATATGCCAGAACTGTATCTATGCCTATTGCCTGTTATGCCCTGATTGATTTATTTATATGTTACCATTGCCAACAAAATAACTGATAAGACATGACATACGGTCAATTAAGAGATAAAGTGATAGATGTAAATATTTCTGTCATGTCTGTTTATCTTCTAAAGCATCAAAGGACTGAAAGTACTGTTAACCTTGAAATTTCTAGACTACAAAAATGAGCTTTGATAAATGAAGGCCCACAATTCTAACACTTTTTATGTCTCCGGATTGAACATATTGTTTTTGGTCTTTCTGTCTGTCTGTTTGTCTGTTTGTTTGTCACAAAAATATAACCTTGACTATAACACAGAAGTCCTTCCACCTACAGCCTCCAAACTTCACAAGTGCATGCACATTGATGAGTTTACCCTCCAAATCCACTAAGAGATCATGGGGTCAAAGGTCATCCCCCCTCCGCCCAATTTCCAGACATCTCTAGTGTAAGGATGGGTTAATGGTGAGCCTAAGAAGTTCTAAATCAGTGACTTCAAATTAGCTTTCCAATATTTGGATCATTTTTTACTAGGATGGTCTTTGCATGGTATTGTAAAATGTTTCTTAAAATTTGTCTATTATAAAATTTCTGAAAACTTTTATTTTTATAAGCTGAAAAATCAGGTAGTATTATGGGAATGCCCATGGCAGGTGGGCGGCAGACAGTTTCGTCCGGAGCATATCTTCTACATGCATGGAGGGATTTTAGTATTACTTGATACAAGTGTGCATCATCATGAGACGTTGTGTGCATGAACTAGGTCTCTAGGTCAAACGTCAAAGTCATACTTTGAGGTCAGTGGAAAACACTTGTCCTAAGTAAACTTTTACATGCATTGAGGTATCTAATTTAACTTGGCAGAAATGTTCACCAAGTGTCATGCTCGAAATTCAGGCCCCTGTGGCCAAGTTCAAGATCACACATAGAGGTAAAGTAAAAGTATGGAAATATGTGTACAGACCATTTAGTCATCATGAATTAAGGGTTTCACAAATGTTCACCATCATGAGACCGAGCATTACTTGCATTTTCCATTGTCAAGCTGATACAAATTATTACATATTGTTTTTCCCCTGGTTGTCCGTCCGTCCGTCCGTCCGTCCGTCCGTCTGTCCGTCTGTCCGTCACAAAATCGTGTCCGCTCTGTATCTTCCAAAGCCCTTGAAGGATTTTTATGAAACTTGGGTCAGATGTTCACCTCATCAAGGCGACGTGCAGAACCCACTTTGCGAGTGTGGTGTCTCAAGGGAAAGGTCACACTTGGAGGTTAAATGTCAAATGCCACAAAATCGTGTCCGCTCTGTATCTTCCAAAGCCCTTGAAGGATTTTTATGAAACTTGGGTCAAATGTTCACCTCATCAAGGCGACGTGCAGAACACACTTTGTGGGTGTGGTGTCTCAAGGTCAAGGTCACACTTGGAGGTTAAATGTCAAATGCCACAAAATTGTGTCCGCTCTGTATCTTCAAAAGCCCTTGAAGGATTTTTTTGAAACTTGGGTCAGATGTTCACCTCATCAAGGCGACATGCAGAACCCACTTTGCGGGTGTGGTGTCTCAAGGTCAAGGTCACACTTGGAGGTTAAATGTCAAATGCCACAAAATCGTGTCCGCTCTATATCTTCAATAGCCCTTGAAGGATTTTTATGAAACTTGGGTCAGATGTTCACCTCATCAAGGTGACGTGCAGAACCCACTTTGCGGGTGCGGTGTCTCAAGGTCAAGGTCACACTTGGAGGTTAAATGTCAAATTTTACAATCGTCTGACTCAATACTACGTGCAGCAACTGGCTGGGGGAGACATATGTTTTTGTTCAATCAAAAACCCATTTCTAGTTAACTAAAATGTCATTATATTCTCAGAAAAACTAGAAACTTCCCTGTTTTATAGCCAGTGAAGTTTTGTCTGTGTAGTTGTTACATGTTCAATTTTAAACCCTGGTGATGTTCAGAATACGATCGTGAACAGTTTACCAGATACGCACGGTTAACGTATTGGCCAGTAACCGGAATGGTCATTTGCATGTGCAAGCTATACATGTCATCCATATGTTGATTCAGTTCATGTCGTACCATTCATGCGATAGGGGCTATTTTGAAAATTTAATTTTTTCTTTAATTTTTCACCGTTTTTTATATGCCATGGCTTTCCAAAAACGAGCGAAATCTTGGTTCTCAGTTAGTCATGCTGATGGAAGATTACGGGTATACAGGCATAAAAGTGAAAGATTCACCGATTGTTGCATTGTTGAGAAGAACAGGTTTTGGGGAGGGAGCGTAATGGTCTGGGATGGGATCATGGGAAACCGGAAGACAGATTTGGTTGTTGTACAGGGCAGCATTAATGCACAGCGTTATGTTGCAGATGTGCCCACCCTCATGTAGCCAGGGTCACCACTCAATTTTTGCAGCAAACCAATGTCAGCATCATGCAGTGCATGAAATAATTACTTCAGCAAATATAATTATGTACATTGTACTTATTCTTAAATCGTAAACTTCTGGTTTTAATTAAAGCACTATAGTCTTTGGTTGCGCATTTTCACTTATGCCTGTAACGTCTCAGTACTGAAATTTAACAAAAATAAATGTCCACATGCTTTGAGGAATTGTAATTTAGATTTGGACAAATGTTCATTATTATCAGACAGAGTGCCGTATGCAAAATTCATTTGTATACGGAGTCACAGAAAATAAAGAAAAATAAACATTTGTGGAAAAATTGACATTGTCATTGTCAGTGTTTTGTTTTTGTGTTCTATTTTCTATTCCTTCTTACAATAAGTATCTTACAATATTCATGAATGAAAGATCTATATTTTAATCACATTTTTGCCTTAATTTTCTATTCATTTTACGATAAATATTGGTAATTATTCAATAATGCCGCTTTAACTATGATTTCCCATTTAAATGATCTGTTACAAAATGTAATGTTTAGTCCCATCTGTTTGCCATATAATAAAAATAAGTGACAGAAGAAATTGCGGATAGCAACAGAGGGTGTGGTACTTGATTTTCGCATGACATTGATTGGCTGAATGACCTGTCAGTAAAACTTATATTGTACGGCCAGTTAAAGTCAGACCAAAATGCAGCAGTTTTTGGCATACTTGTTATGTACATACCCTCTTCCCCGTGCTATAACTTAAAAGGAACTTTGTACTTCTGTTTTTAAGTCAGACTGATATAACAACATTGAACTTTGATCTTTTTTTAACTTAGGAGTAATTACAGCATTTTGTATTTGCAAGCAGCTATGGTACAACAAGCAGCAGAGCAATTAGATCACATAATTGAAATTTTGAGCCTGTCCATGACAAAAATGTACATAACAATCGGTACAGCTATTTTGAGCTTCAGAAGTGAAATGTGGTAATTACTTCTAACGAATATTTCACATACCGTTTTTATTATTTTTCGAAATTTGTGAAAATTTGCAGTTAAAATGAAATCATGAAGAACAAGTATGCTATTCTCAGGTATAATTGAGTCATGATGATTATAGTCATATTTAGGTTGATTTATTTTCTGTATTTACAGACTGACCCAAAAGCTTTGCAAGACTACATCGATCTATTTATAGAAACATACAAAGATCTGATAGACTATAATCTGAACCATCTGACAGAGGGGTAAGTTAATTGATGTGAGAATTGGCAGAGACATGCAACAATATTTAAAAAGTAAAAATAGCAGTAACTCTGCTTTGTGCATCAGACAGGAATCAGGACATTTGCTTTTAGTTTGAAAGCTCCAAGGTTTGAATCCTCGGTTAAGCATTTGGTGCATGTCCTATGGTTAAGACATATACTGCATATACCTCCATTCACCCAGCTGAATGGGGCCAACTCCTCATTCAAGGGATTTGTTTTTGTCATAAATGGTGTCTCACTAATCTAAATATATAAGTTATCTTAAATTGCTTTTGACACAATCAAGCAAAAACAAATCAGATTAACCCTTAACCTGCTGGAACCGAAAGTGATTAGCCTTTGCCACCAGTATAGAGCCAGGTCAGCCTGCACATCCGTGCAGTCTGACCAGGCTCTATACTGTTGGTAGCTCAGTTTTAGTATTTTGATATTGAAATCCCTTAAACTTTGAATGGACTGTTCCAAATTCAAAGCTGGGCAAATCCATTACAAAATTTCAGCATGTTCAGGGTTAAAGTGTTAAAAAAAGAAGAATGGGGTAAACAAAGTTTTCAGCTAAGTTAGATTTACTCCTTTTACATATTAATGTTTTGGATCTTTGAGTGCTGATTGGTTCAGTTTGAAACTGTGATATGTGTATGATCCAATCAGATACAGGAAATCTTCACCAAAGCAGAAAACATGTCTAACCTTCTCACATGCCATTCAGAGAGGAGTCAAAATGCTTAAGTCATTAACAGGTCAAAGTTCAGGGGCCTGTAAAATGCAAAAATTCAAGGGAAGATATAGAGCTATATTTAAGATTATTCTGACCTTTGAAGTTCAACTGACTGTATGGCCAAATTTGGAACTACATGAACTTTTGATAGCAAATACAAAACATGCAATGCTGTTTAAAATTGTGGTACACAAAGATGTTATTTCATTGTTGAGAATCATTACCATTTTCATGAAGCTTTGTCAAAGTTTCTTTTACAGTAGAATCACAATTTTATGCACTGAATGATTCCCATGTTAGTTGTATAGAATAAAAGTAAAGATTTGTTTTCAAAGACGCATTAAAATAAGAAAGATTAAAGTTTCATTGTATTTAGTACAGTGTAATTACTTGTTTTTCCAAAGGTTTTCTGAAGAAGGCCCACACCTTACAAAATTGCCTGATGGGATACTTCAGGTGCTTGGTAACCAGTTGCACCAGTGTTGCTATAGCGATGACACAGAAACAGTAAAAACAGCAGCTGATATTGTGAAATGTCTGATTGTTTTATGCAGGTAACTTTTGACATAGAAATAACTGTTAAAAGATTTTTTTGTAAAATCTATCTGAATTAATTACTCAATGTAATAGTTGTTTGATTATAGTTGTACCTCCTATTTAAAAAAAAACAACATGAAACTTGATCCAGAATGCAGAGAAAATTTAGTTTAGTTTAAACCTATATATCTTACATTGATATGGAAACAAGTTATTGCAACTTAATATATTAATCATGCTTGATGACTGCTTCCTTGATTGAAACCAGTACTCAAGCTGGTGTAGAATGCAGAAAGTCACCAGGGATTTAGTGTGTTACTGTGGTAGTTTGTATACTGGACGTTTCTTACCTCACTGAATTAAAACTTTAAAATGTACCTGGCATTGTGGTGTTAGTAACAGAAATACTAAGTATATATAGAGTAACTTATGACTAGTTCTTGCATATCAGACAGGATTTTGTACTGTTTACACCGGTGCTAGAAAAACTCATCTTACGCCCCCTGTTTAAGACAAGTCACATGCCTTAACATGACATCGTTTCGACACATTTTATGAATAAATCACGTCATTAGGATGATGTCATTTTGCTGTTATGAATGGAGTTGTAAATTCATATGCTACCATAAGAAAAAAGTGCCAGATAAAAATATAAGATTTTCGTAATTTCCATCAGAAATATGATTTACATGTAATATGCAAGAAAAAGACTCAAACACTGGCTGTTGATACACACTGTAATATCTGGCTCTCGAGTAACTGTTTAGCAGTAACTTGGCAGAGCCTCGTAACCACTGTAAACAGTTATCCTTGACCCAGATATTCCGGTCTGTACCAGCAGCCAGTGTAAGATTCTTGTAGTCTGCCTCCTCATGGGTGACCAAAAGTGTTATGTTTAGGTTCAATAATGACTTATCCACAATGTCCAAGTGGCTATATTTTATGTAATCAGTGCATTAAGCCATTTGAGCTTTTGAGGATAACTTACATATGACCGACCAGTGGTAAGCATGTTATATTTCACAGTACATTTGGTAGTGCTAACCGTGAGTTTGTATGGTGTTACAGATTGGCAAGTAAGCTTATTACTTATAAAACAGACATTTTGCAGCTAAATGCTACAATTACCACTGTTATATTTCAGGAATTATGACAATGTTCAGTTGGTGGCATCTTGTGAATTTACAAGTTATGTTGTTAACATAGCTACAAATGTTGTCAGTAAGGTAAGAGTGATTTCCCTTGGTTTTTCTAAGTCATACAGTTGTAAAGTTGATACAAAAAACATAAAATCAAAATATTGTAAGCATACAATGACTAAAGATGATTGTAAAGCTTGTCTCTTGTTGAAGTGTGGTCTTTTAACTGGCTCAAGCTTTCTGACAGTCGGTCTCTATAACATTGCCAACGTTATAAGTTATCAATAATTAGATGAAACCTGTACATTTTGGAGTGTCAAACTATAAAACATTTCACAGTTTGTATAATAAAAACTTGTCTGTGAGTGCTTGTAATTAATTGTCGAACTGTAAAAATAAACTATATAAATATTAAACACAGTGCATGTGACAGTAAAACCTGAAGAATACTTCTATTATCTCAGTTTTTTGCTCCTCTTTTCAAAAAAAAAAAAAAATGGAGCTATTGTCATGACCCTCTCGTTGGTGTTGGGGTCAGCATTGGTTAACCTTTCTGTTAAGGTCCATTTCTCAGAAACTATCAAAGCTATTCTCTTCAAACTTGAAATACTTTTTCACTATCAAAATGTGTCACCATGCCTAAAAAGCAGATAACCCTCAAATTACTGTTGCGTAGTTATACCCCTTTCTCAACATAGAAGTTTTTGGTTAGCCTTTTTGTTATGGTCCATTTCTCAAAAACTATCAAAGATATTTACTTTAAACTTGGAATACTTAATCACCATCAAAATTGAAATACTTTTCAAAAGGGCAGGTAACCGTATAATACATTTTTACACTGTTATGCCACTTTTTTGACTAAGAATTTCATGGTAAAGCATAGTGGTTAACCGCTTAGACCTCTTGTATGACTTAGCTTATAATTAACTATCCAGCTTGGAGAAATGTGGAGTGCACTGTCCATGGACAGGTCTTGCTTATTGATTGTCCAACAATTGATGTAATGTTACTAACTACAGCAGCCTTATGACTTAAATCTTAAAGATGTCTAAGAGTTCCTACCTACACTCAGACAATATAGTTCTCAATGCTACATACAATTGGCTGACCAATGTACAGATATTTATGTGTTTTTGAAGCACTTTATTTCATGGTTTGCTGTATTCAACTCACATTGTCCACTTGCATTTGTTTGGGTCAAGTTATAAAAGAAAGATTGAATACTGTATTTACTGTATCTAATATATATTTTACAGATCAAAGGCATGCTAGACAAGGAGGAGTTAGAACAGGACATTGTTTTCCTCAAATTGACACTTCACTTCTTTGAATGTTTGTATGATCCCTATTTCATATGGAGGAAAAGATTGTTAGGGTAAGCTTAAATAGTTTCAATAAAAATATTCTAATAAAATGTAGAAATGGTAAGGAGCGGATATGTGTACCAGTGGTAATGCGCTGGACTGGTAAACCAGGCGTCCCGAGTTCGATCCTTCACTCCTCCACTAACATTACTAATAGTCTTTCGGATGAGACGTTAAACCGAGGTCCCATGTATCAGCACTAAACACTGAGCATCCAAAAGAACCAGAGTTGTCTCTGGAATGGGATGCTCTCTGTCTCTTGCACTACCCCCCAACATAAAATAACTGATCTCTTCAGGGGGCATCGGTCATATGGGCAAACGGTACAGACGATAAATAAGCTCAAATAGATAGATAGTAGAAATGGTAGAAGGAAGAGATAGGGCATCAGATGATAATGTTTGAATGATCAGACCAGTGGTCAAGTGGTAACATGCTGGACTGGTAATCCAGGACTTATGAGTACTGTTCCCCACTCCTCCACTAACATTACTAATTGTCTTCAGATTAGACATTTAACACAGGTCCCATATAATGGTACAATATACTTGGGAAAGAACCAGTGGTATCTTTGGAATGGGATTGTGTATCTGGTAGTATTGCCCACAATCTGAACTAATGTAAACCCGGCTGGGGCAGTTAATTATATGTGCAACTGGTATCAACAATAATATGTAAGGATCATGGGTTCAAATCTTACTGTCAAGTGATGTGAGGTCATTACTTTAATCCTGTCAGCCTGACATTGTATGTAAGAATGTTGGCTGTTTCTTTGAGAGAAGTGACTGATACTTATGTGTCTCAGGAATGACTGTTAGATCAGATGCCAGCCAACATATTATGTATGTAAAAACTGTTGAGAAATGAATTTAAAAGTAGAGAATCATACACACAGAAGTCTTTTTCATAAGTGTTGGCTTTCTTTCTCAGGTGGACAGTAGAACATTCAAGACTTAATTTCAAACCAGCCCTCTTACATGTGGAAATTATACCATTTTTTCATGGTAAGTACTTGAAAACAAACAAACAGTCAAGAAAAGTCTTAATCTTAATTTTTTCCTCCATTTAATCAGGGAAAATGTTTTTGATTTTAACAACATTATGGTGCAGTTGAATAAACCTGTTTACAAGAATGCCTCTGTTCTGAAGACCATGGTCCTTTTGCAGTTGGGACATGTTTGCATAAATTGTTAGTGCAGTATTCAGTTTGAAGTAAGAAAATAAATGTTAAGACCTTGTAACAATACTTTAACCCTTAACCTGCTGGAACGGAAAGTGTTTAGCCTTTCCACCAGTATAGAGCCAGGCCAGCCTGCACATCCATGCAGTCTGACCAGGCTGTATACTGTTGGTAGCTCCATTTTTGTATTTTGATATTGAAATCCCTTAAACTTTGAATGGACTGTTCCAAATTCAAAGCTGGGCAAATCCATTACAAAATTTCAGCATGTTCAGGGTTAAGAAGACAATTTTACCTCAGATCATTGCTCACTGAATGTCAGTAAATTTTTGCCTCTTGTTGTCGATCACATTTAGTTAGATGTTGTACTTCTGTTATTTCCAGACTGCTTCCAGAAAAGTTGGTTACCATCTAACATAAAAGTTCATTTGATACATGTGTTTGGAGCTGTTCTGTCTGGGTCACAGGTATAATCTGTGTTCTGTATTTTCATTTAAACTGACTTTTTGGTTAATTTAAAGATTGTCAAATTGGTTGATTTGTCCTTGCAAATTTGTGATCAACTAATTATGATTTTTGCTCTGAACTCTGACCAGCTTAAAGGAGGAAGGTTGAAGACATTTACAAAGTCTGATGGAAGGATATCAGCCCCTGAACTAAGGGTCTGGAGTAGAATTACTGACGTGTCTTCCAAAATTTCTCCATTTTGTTATATTGGGAATAACAAAGATTAAATTAGATTTAAGAGCTTGGTTTTAGTTGTTTTAAACCTTAAATAGCTAAGAATATTGTAACTTTACAAAATATGTAATTTGAATTGTTTACCACAGTGACAGTGTTAGTTAGATATTTTTTTTGGCTTTGTTTGTTTCGGACATCTTTCATAAAACTGTATTGAAACATTTTGGGAAAAATGTTTGATACAGTTTTTCTAGTCAGTTTAAAAGATTTTATTCTTTGGTAGCTTTTAATTGGTTCCTGTCATAATTTTTACATTTAGCACAATGCTATTAGTGCAGTGACACCTGCCACCTTGGATGTTTTGCTGAAGATTCTCGCCAGTAACGAGTCTGATAAACCAACCAATGAACAAAGACCAGAAACAATGGAGCTGAAGAATCTCGTGCTCAAGTGTATGGTGAGAATGGTGCATGTGATTCACAGTTGTAGTCCTGACCAGGTAAATATGATCTTGTTTCTTATATTGACAAAAATTACTATACGGGTGAAGCCAAAATTAGGTTACTCAGTGGTGTATAAAAACAAGAAAACTGTGCCATACCGCTGAGCACATAATGTTAAGGATAGAAATGATAGAAGGAAGTACATGTATTTTGTTTTGATCTTTTAAACTGCCTCCCAGTTATAGTCAGTGCTGACTGATCGGAAGTAACCTGTAGATGTAAACATTCAGTCATTTTGGGTTATGTAGGATGGTCTTGATATTTTCCTAACACTGACAGAAATTGGTAATGAGCAGATTTAAAGAATGAAGTTTTATGTTTTGATCAATAGCGGCAGGTTGAGGTAAGCCAGATAATGGAAGGGTACATGCAGGTGTTACTGGACTTTGATACACAGTCGGAGGATGATTACCATAGAGATATGCAACTGTCCATGATCAGTAAGTAATATTCTAAGTCATATTGATGGGGGAATAGGCAAGCAAAGTTAACAGACAGATACACAGTGTTGTCACAGTTGATTTATACCAAATTTAAGAGATGTATTTTTCAGTGAGATCTATAGTTTAAGGTAGAGAGGTTTGTTTCCAAGCTGAATTCATGTATTTTCAGCTAAGTTTAGACTTCTGTGTAGTAATAAAGCTATAGGGTAGATACACATTTCTTCATTTTCTGTCAGGTTCTAGACAGATACGATCAGTAAAAAATTCTGCAAGGTTCAAGGTTAGTTGGGTTATTACTTTGTGCGAGGCTCACAATCCCTTTTTCAGCTAGGGTTGAATTCATTGAAGTTTCCAGTCAGATTAAAGATTAATGGGAGGAACAAGGTAATTGATAACTAAAGATTTTCATTCTAAAGCAGGGTTAGGTTTTCTAGTCCATGCCAGAATCTAAGATTACAAAATATCAAAACTGTTGGTAATTTATGAAAAATATTTTGAAATGTTTGTTTTACAGGTGCAATAAATGAGATGTTGTCGTGTGATGACCGCAGTGCTCTGCAGGTGATTTTAGTGGGTGGAGGAACTTTTGATGCATTTGTTTCCTTGTTGCAAAAGACTACAGTGAGTATAAATGAAGCATAATTAAGTAAATAGCTACTTTATTACAGTGTCAACTCTGTTAGAAGAAGAACCAGCCTTCTCGGGCCATGAAACACATCTTATCTTGATCAACTATGCTTATTGATTCTTTATGATAGGCACCAGGCAAGACATATGTACAATCAATATATTTTGAAAATTTGAGTGTTTTTTTTTTTTTCCTTAAAACTTTGAAACCATCTTATAGAAAACTGCTGCAAAATTATAATGATACATATTTGTGGTTTACTTTAACCAGATTACAAAGATGAATACCATTAGATTCTATAAAGTTTTTTGTTTTCTAGCTATGTGGTTTAGATGCCCAGACTCTTGCCATGTCTGTGCTAAAAGTGATGACAACAGTCCTAGCTGGCTCAGGAAATGCCAAAGAGAGATTCAAACTCCGAGTAGGCTATGGCAGATTTGTGGAGGTGCTGAAGAGCCTTGGACAACCTTCCATGGAATTGCTAAAATCTGTTCTCAGTCTGGTATGTGAAGTTTTCTCTGATGGTTCATTAGATGTACTTGTGACTTGATGATATGAACACTTTACAATTTTGGTAAATTTGGTATGAATTGTAGGAAGATGTTTTTTTCCATTGTTAGCTGTAACTTTATTGAACACATGGGGTTTCTGAAAGGAATTTGTTTGTCTGTTGCATTTTAGTCTGAATAATTTTAGTATATCAGAATCTCTATATTCTATAAAACTTTTATGTGCTTTGAATGTTCAAGTCTTTAAAGATTTTGCCAATTCTACTGTACATGTATGCATTTTTCAAAGTTACTGATTCAGTTTATTAAGTACAGGAAATTTCCCTTAGTTTTCTGTAAGTCAGCTATTCACTAACATTGTTATGTCAGAATTAGCTGGGGAAAAAATTATAAAAAAGACCATATAAATTCAAGGTAAATTACTGTTTTAAGGTGTGTCTGTCTAGTCTAACTTGTAACCTACTTAATAGACCAATCAAATTTGATGATGAAGTTATAATTCTGTATGAATATTTACTTTTATTTCATTGGTTAAAAATCATAAGGCTGCAAAAGAAAAAGTTACATTTTATTTTTTGAAGTGCTTATGAATAACAACTTAATATTCCTGTGAAAAAAGAAGAAATAATTTTTCTGTAATGTTATTTATTGGCTAGGGCTATCTTACTTAATGAAGCTAAAATGAGAAGAAGTGGTAAAGCTGTAATTCTAAGTTAAGGTTGACTGTAGTATATACTATTTTTTATGCAGCTGTAACTAATTAATAACACCAACTAAATTTATACGACTGTATCTAACTTTATACAGCCTTAACTGACTTTATACAACTGTGTCTTATTTCATATTTCATAGAACAGTAACTAATTTTATGTACAGATTTAGCAAACTTCATATAGCTGTACCTAACTTACCATACAGTAGCTTGTTTCATGGACAGAATTTTGATTTATTGGATAATGATGTGAAAAACCAGTCCAGCTTACTTTGTTCAACTGTGAACATTTCCACTAAGACTAAATATGTCTTTTCTTTGGGTATTTCTTTCTCTAAATAGAAGCTGGAAACTATTTTTTTTTGTAATCAAATTTATTCTGAAGCTCTCACAATCCACCCCAACTGAGAATTTTTGTTTCATTTCTATAGCCTGACACGAATCAGCTAAAACCCTAGGAATTATCTGGGATAAAAAATCTGGAAAAACTTGATTACCAGTCCCAATTGGTGTAGCAATTTTACTGATAACCAGTCCCAATTGGTCCAGCAGTTTCACTAAACTACTGTATGAGTGATTTTAATTTTGAAATACTTTTTGGACTTAAAGGGCAGTTTCATCATTATTAAGACATGATTTTAGGATTCTTAACTAGGTTTTACTTGTCTGGAGAATAACTTGAACACTAATGGTTAGAATTCAGTGCAACTTCATACAATGGTCAAGCACAATGACAAGAAATGCAATGTACAAAAACCACAACTATCTTTAATTGCTCACAACCATAACTCTGTTTCAGTTCTTTTACAAAGTATTCTATTACTAATAACTTCCTCAGTTCCGAAGCAGTCTTGCCGGGGGCATTAATCTCATTTAGTGATAGCTCTAGTTGTTGTTGTTGTTTTAGCACTGAGCCTGATTAAACCCTACATTGAAGATATTTATGTGAGGTATTTATCTGGAGTGAGGCTGCACTGCAGTTTGACTTGATTCAGTGGTATAAATGCATACCACATTTCTGTTGTAACAAGAGGTAGGAGACAATCACTGGAAGTAGATCAATGGACTGGAGCTCTGGACCAGTAATCCAGGGGTAGTGAGTTTGAGCCCTAACTCCTCCACTAACATCATGTATTGTCTTTTAAATATGATGTTAAACCGAGGTCATTGTATCATTGCTGTACATTGAGCATGGAAAAGAACCAGTATTGTCTCATATGATGGATTGGTGTTCACGATAAATAAACTTAAATAGAGAGAGAGTTTGCACAAAACAAATAGACTGTGTCAGTGTGTACAAGCAGATAGCTGAAGAGATTGCTTGTTTGAAGGGAATTTAAATTCTGTTTAATTTAATAATGTACAAGTAGCCTCTTCATAATGATAATTATTTCTAAAAGGTAATGAAAACACTTATTTTTAATACATGGATGTCTAAAATAGACTGTTACCATTTGGAAGGCAAAATGACTGATGTTTCAACTTGAATTTCAACTTTTTGGACCTGTCCTATTAAAATCAAGTTTCTTAATTGGAGGATCAGTAACAGTTTTTCTTTTTGGGCCTAGGCCCGAATGTGTTACTGAAATAAACTTTTCATTCTTCTCACTTTTCTTGAGACAGTCTGTGATTTATTGAGTCAGGCATAGTAAGAAGGAAAAATTAATTTCAATTTAAAATAAAGCCTGAAATTTACTGTGTAGTTAATTAATTAATTAATTACTCAATGTTCTTTCAATCTCTGATCATTACAAATTGACTTACAAACTAGGAAAATAAACGGCAATTAAAGATCTCATTATCAAAAATGACAATTATCCTTTAACAGCTTTGTCCAATTTCATTACACGATGCCCTTGAGGTGGCATGTATATTGGAATGCAGTAAAATTTCCATGGGGTGACGTAACTCCTTTTAGACTGTAAACTGATTTCACGGTGTGTTCTTTATAACAAGCGGTCTTTTGATTTAAGATTGCGAACCAGTCTAAATTTTACGGAAATAGACGATTTTAAACGAATGACCACAATGTTATTTTTAGTAAGGACTCGACAGTCATGCATGTAGTTTCAAGCATGGGTTCGAATTAATTATTTTTTTCTGAAATAATTTTTTCCGTATGTAAACTGTAGAAAAATAAGCAAATTTTTATTTTAGAATTATAGAGGTAGGAAAATAAAAAAATATTATCTTTTGATTAGGTCAATGATTTCGGTTTAATTCCACTCCTTTAATCAAAAAATCATACTGTGACAGCAGCCAATTTCCGTACGGAGGAAACAATGCCTATAGACTTGACGTAGAATCATCTTTTCTAGTATTAAACATTAACAAATGTCTGCCATATACAAAATTAGAGTGCAAAAAGATTACATTTGATTAACCACCATACATTTAATCCAACATGACTAATTATTGCAACCCCCACTCCATTTGGCGGCGTTCAAACATTTGACTTGTAACCTATTAAGGTTGTGTAGTCATAGGGTTTAGAAAGCAAGAAAAAGAAAACATGCATCTGTGCTGTGGTAAATATATGAGGTAAATATTTATCAATCTATTTTCTTTATAAAAAATATTAAAAAATAGCTGTTTGTACTAATTACCTGTTATATGGTATGTTGCTGTACAGTTATGAGGAAAGACTTTGAATATAGTAATTCAAAATATATTGATGCTCACTGCATGTCATATTTGTTAAAACTCTTACAGGTTGTTGAAGGCATTTATGAAGAAGATAAAACATATACTGTACACAATACCCATGCTGCTATCATGCTTATCCAATGGCTGCCTGATATTCAGTCACATGACCTACAGATTTGGCTGATGGAACATTTACGCCAGCTGTGTAGCTCTGATCACACTAACAAGATGAACTGTTGTAGTAATGGTATGATTGAGGCAGTTTTATCTGTATTGAGCCGGGAAAAGCAGATCAGTCCAGCTGCAGTCAGTAAGTATGCGTAAAGGCAATGTTCTTCTCCTCTACATAAACCACGTGTATATTCTGATTCTGGTTTGAACTAAATCATGATTATAATGATATCAACTTTAAATAATGATAAATATTATTTTGTAATAAGACAAAGAATTTTATATAAACAGATAGGACATACAACTGAACCACTCAATTGAAATTTAATTATAAGCGTGTTATAATATTCATTCTTATGTTCTGACAGTAAACGATAGATAAATCCTACATTACTCCTCCAAAATGCACCTAGTAAACACAGTCTTTACCAAGTAATTAAGTACACAAAGTCATGTTTGATGGTAGTACAACATTGGTGATAAACGCCTATAATTTCGAATGTCCAAAATTGACTGGAATATGACATGCTTATAATATAAAGTTACTTGTTCTTACTCTTAATGTTGTCCTCTGTAGATGTTGTATTTTTATATTATAGTTTGTAATTTACTCATGATTATGCAAATGCATACTGAGTTCTGAATAAAGAATCTTGAATCTAAATCAGTATAGAGAAGATCTATGATATCAAAAGGGATTATTCTCTGGTAAGGCAGACTTTTCAGGGAAATATTGAACAGTTGAAATTTGAACACAGTTATGTGATTCATGATTAGATGTCGTATTTACTCAAAGACATAGCCAAAATATCAGTTGAATTGAAATTGACCAATGCAAAAAATAGTTATTTCAAAATTGCTAGGGTAAGAATTTTATGATATCAGTATGATGTCAGACTCATTGCAGCAGTTGAGAAATAAATGCATTTTATGAAAGAAAAACAAAAAGAAATTACTATGTCCTTGGGCGATATAATTTTTCAAGGTCAATAAATCAATTCTAATCATTATCAGCCTCTTCTAAAGGCAAAAGTTGTATGATAGAATGTATGTATAGAACTGTTAGTCTTCCTTGTGCCATATTCTCCTCTAATGAGCCTTAGGAGCTGATTGGTTTTTCAGAAATACTGTTTATGTTTCAGGTCATTTGATTGGTCTTCTTGAATCTCTTGGCACCCAATCAATAACTGCCATAGAACTGAAGCAGCTGATAGGACTTCTGCGATTAGATGAGGAGGAGAAACAGGTAGTTCATTGTGAAATATTATTTATGTTTGGAAACTTTGTTCTTATACATGAAGATTCCCCAGTTGACCTTTACCCTGCTTGCAAAAATAATTCTTGTACAGTCTGATCAAGTTTTACTCTATTCGATATTTAATAAGATTTCTACTTACACTACAATAAATGACATATTGGTCCACCAAGTAAAATGATGAATAAGTAATTTTAAGAAAATTATCAGGATTTGGTTGAATAGGTCAGATTAACATTGTTTGTCTCGGCTTCTGACTGTCATAGGTTGAATGCAGTAAGTGGAATTTTATCAGGTACTTATATATGACTGCATTTCTAGTATTAGTAAGGACCACAATTCCAGAAGGAAAGCAGTTAAATTGAAGTAATTTGGAAGAACCTGCATCTACAATGAATGTAAAATAAATAGGTTGAAACTGAACCAATCTAATAGGGTTTGACATTCTAATATTTTGTTTTTAATTTTATAGTTTAGAAATAATCAGGCATAAAACTGATTTTAAACAATTTTTAACTGAATTGAACAACATTTTGCATTGTTGATTTATCACAGAAAACAAAGATGTCAAAATTGTTAGCTAGTTTTCAAGTTCTTTGTTTTTCTGTTGTACCCTATAGACTGGTTTCAGACCCGGCAATTAATGCCATTCCCTCGTAATGTTAAGCTAATTGACTATTAAGTCCCTTTCTTACTACAGATTTATCTTTTCTTGGCTGGAATTACTTTATTTAATTGCAAGCAGAGGAAAAATGTTGCTGTTAGAGAGGTAAAATCATTTAAAATAGCAATGCAATTGTATTAATAAAGAAGATGATAAAGCCTGTAGCCAGGCTAAGCTGCCTATGACTACAAAGTAACTACTAGGGTTAGTTTAGTTTTAACTTATTTATTTTACATCAATTCTGAAGCAAGTTCTTACAGCTTATATTAATCCCTCTCAATGACTGGTTGGATACAAAAATTGAAGTAGGCAGCATTTAGAATACAAGTAACACTAATGTTTGGAAAACTATTGTCAGTTTTAGATTGAAAAACCACTCTGCAAAATTAATATATTATATACATGTTCTATTAGTTATAAGTGAAGAGGATTCTCTTTAGAGTTGACCTTAACATTGAAGACTTATTTCTGTTGACAGAATGCATACTGTAGTCGTCTGATGCGGGCGATGTCCACAATGGCTAGACGAGAGGGCAAAGAGGGTGCCCTGCATTTTTTTAATTTACAAGACCCCACTGATGTAAGTGAAGAAAATTTTTTTACGCACATCTTCTAGAAGTTATCAGAGGTAACTGTAGCAACATTTTCTACTATGAAGCTAAGGTCAAAGTCTTTTAAATTGCTGAAAGAAACAGGGTTTCTTCCTGTCCTGTGCATCAGCTATTATTGAAAGGGTTTCTTCCTATCCTGTGCATCAGCTATTATTGAAAGGGTTTCTTCCTATCCTGTGCATCAGCTATTATTGAAAGGGTTTCTTCCTATCCTGTGCATCAGCTATCATTGTAAGGGTTTCTTCCTATCCTGTGCAATAGCTATTATTGAAAGGGTTTCTTCCTATCCTGTGCATCAGTTATTTTTGAATGGGTTTCTTCCTATCCTGTGCATCAGTTATTATTGAAAGGGTTTCTTCCTATCCTGTGCAGCAGCTATTATTGAAAGGGTTTCTTCATATCCAGTGCATCAGCTATTATTGAAAGGGTTTCTTCCTATCCAGTGCATCAGCTATTATTGAAAGGGTTTCTTCCTATCCTGCGCATCAGCTATTATTGAAAGGGTTTCTTCCTATCCTGTGCATCAGCTATTATTGAAAGGGTTTCTTCCTATCCTGTGCAGCAGCTATTATTGAAAGGGTTTCTTCATATCCAGTGCATCAGCTATTATTGAAAGGGTTTCTTCCTATCCTGTGCATCAGCTATTATTGAAAGGGTTTCTTCATATCCAGTGCATCAGCTATTATTGAAAGGGTTTCTTCCTATCCTGTGCATCAGCTATTATTGAAAGGGTTTCTTCCTATCTTGCGCATCAGCTATTATTGAAAGGGTTTCTTCCTATCCTGTGCATCAGCTATCATTGAAAGGGTTTCTTCCTATCCTGTGCATCAGCTATTATTGAAAGGGTTTCTTCCTATCCTGTGCAGCAGCTATTATTGAAAGGGTTTCTTCATATCCAGTGCATCAGCTATTATTGAAAGGGTTTCTTCCTATCCTGTGCATCAGCTATTATTGAAAGGGTTTCTTCATATCCAGTGCATCAGCTATTATTGAAAGGGTTTCTTCCTATCCTGTGCATCAGCTATTATTGAAAGGGTTTCTTCCTATCTTGCGCATCAGCTATTATTGAAAGGGTTTCTTCCTATCCTGTGCATCAGCTATTATTGAAAGGGTTTCTTCCTATCCTGTGCATCAGCTATTATTGAAAGGGTTTCTTCATATCCAGTGCATCAGCTATTATTGAAAGGGTTTCTTCCTATCCTGTACATCAGCTATTATTGAAAGGGTTTCTTCCTATCCTGTGCATCAGCTATTATTTAAGACCATGACCCTTCTTGAAGCTATTTTCTGCAACCTAAAGAGCATTAATAAGACAAAACCGTCATACAGTAAAGACTAATATTATGCTATTAACGTACTCTTTATGCTATTAAGACCAGTGAGTTTTTCAAAACCATGGGGAAAAAAAGAGCAATTTGATAGAACCAAATTAAATAATTAAGATCAATTAAGATGTGTTATTTAGAACAATGGTCTTATTGGCAGAGCATTACCGTACTTCTGACTAGCTTTTACTGCAAAATTAAGGTATTTGATTAAGTGTTTGTCTGGAAATGATAATGAAATGGCACATGTCTATAAAAAATCTCTTCAT
Organism: Cyclina sinensis; assembly: GCA_012932295.1. Lineage (NCBI taxonomy): Eukaryota > Metazoa > Mollusca > Bivalvia > Venerida > Veneridae > Cyclina > Cyclina sinensis. The sequence goes on along the minus strand of JAAONU010000009.1, from coordinate 28,241,562 downwards.
CTGTTAAGTTGTTGTTTTGGCACATGTTTACACCCAAGTAAAGTAATATTAATACATTGATAATTAATATCTACATGTATATGATTTTTATTTTTAGGTCCACTTTTCGAAGAAAAAAAGTGGATGTATTGCCATGACCTTCTTGTTGGCGTAGACAGTGGTTTACCTTTTTGTTAAGTCCATTTTCTCAGAAACTATCAAAATGTGACACCATTTCTTAAGGGCAGATAACCCTCAAATTTATTTTTGCAAAGTTATGCCCCATTTTTACTAAGAATTTCTTGGTTAACCTTTTTGGTTAATGTCCATTTCTAGAAAAGTGTCAAAGATATTCCTTGCAATGCTTTGAATACTTGATCACCAGCTAGATTCCTACAAAGATTACTGGAACTCATGATCAGGCTTGCAGAAATCCGACAAATCATTGGTCCAGACCGATTCAGAACATCTGGGGCCAGTTTGCATCTCTGAAAATCCCATTTCAGTCGGTCGAGAAATTCACCATTTCCTATTCCTAATGTAAATCCAGACAGTATAAAAATCAGAAAATCTGCCAAAAATGAATCCACAATATAAGTCCCTGACCGTCTGCATATATCACAACTCGTTAGCCATCCCAATTACACCCTAATAAACTTGTCAAAGACCAAATGACCATGAAAACCAAGTTCGATAATTGTTAGCTTCTGTCAGTGCCTTCAAATTAATTAACGTTTTGACAGCGTATAAGACATGAAGAAATGATCTTAAAATTTTACTGTTGGTAAACTGTGAAGTTAAGATATTTACATCGTTGGGCGGTCATTCAGGGGTGGTGGTGGGGGGAGCTCGGGTGGTCAGTCAGAATTAGCCACACCCCAGGGGTCACTTGATTTTGCTTATACTTAGATATAGAAAAAAACTTCTTAGCCTAGAAATAAACTATTCACTTAGATGGGATGGGTAGGTATCCCCCCACTCCACCCCCTGCATGGGGACCTCCCCCTTTATCCCCCCCGCCAACGCATTACCCCCACACCCCAGGTAGATTGGTAGGTATGTGAATGAAATTTTAGTAAATTTGAATTTCTACAGCCATATTTATTGTCTGTTATTTTATAGGGGATCCACTTACCCAGTATCAGGAAATGGCCTGGCACCGCTTTCTCCTTCCACACATGGTTGTGTCTAAATTCTCACATAGATAGAACTGCATTTAGTATACCTACCTCACAGCATTGCAGGCGCATTATCTACAGGTAATGTCAATCTTTTGTCTTGGAATCGGTAAAAACAAGTATTTTCATGTGGCCAGAAATTTTGTGCAATCTTAAACACTGAGTTAGTTCCTAAGGTTTAATGGCTGCAAATTTCAGAAGGTAATGCATTATAAGTTCAAGGTCTTCGGTGTTCAAGGACACATTCTGTGACAGGGTAATTTGTGTTTTTTTTTTTGTACACATGGTTAGTACTTTAATACTATTGAAAGTTTATGTAGAAATAATTCTTACCTTGTTTTATTTCATTTTCAGTTTCATATCAAGTTCTGGTAGTGGTTTTGAATGTTTTGTGAGTGATTCAGGGGAGTTAACTGTTGCTGTATTTAGTAAAAAAGAGTACAATAGAGTTACTGTTCCTGATGTGAACCTACAAGATGGCCATTGGGTGAGCTAAGTTTCCTTCACATTGTTATATTACTCCAGATTTGACCTCTGGGGTGGATCAATGGTCAGGTGGTAACATACTGGTCCTACAATCCAGGGGTTGTGAGTTTAACTGCCATCTCCTTGACTAACATTACTGGTTGTCTCTTTGTTTGTTTGGGGTTTAACGCCGATTTCAACATTTGTTATATCTCGGCGGTCAGTCCACCTAACTGGTTTTTCTGGATAACTAACCAATAATTGCCAATTTCTCCGCAAGTGACTGACTACTGTTCCCACATGATCTACTCTGAATCAGTGGTGAGAGACAATTGAACATAAGACACAATGTCTGAGAACAATTGTCACGGAGAAATTTTGCCCTGCCCAGGGGTCGAACCAACGCATGATGGATTACTAATCCAGTGCTCTACCTATTGAGTTAAGCGGGCGGGCTACTGGTTGTCTCACGGTTCAGATGTTAAACCAAGGTTCCGTTATCAGTGCTATACACTGAGCATGGAAAAGAACTAGGGTGTCTGTATGTTGCACATTTCCTCACAACTTAAAATAACAAAACTCTGCATGGGGTATCAGTCATATGGGCAACTGATACTGAGGATTGATAAACTGAAATAGATATAGACCCTTGACATAAAGGAGGGGAGGTGTTTTATGTTAGTTTAGCCGTTATCAAATATCATAAGTTGTAAAAAATGCATATAATTGGGGTTTTTTATATGTGAAGGGGTTAGCAGAATAAAAAATTATCTATATTATGCAGAAAAGTACTGAAAAATCATAATTTGTAATATAAAAAGTGAATAAAGGGATCCTTTAATCAGTAAACAAATGTATGTATAAAAGTTTGAAAAAATGAAAAAAAAATATTTTCTTTCCATCAGCATGATGTTTGCATTGTTCATACAAACTCCAAACGACCCTTTGTAGCAAGTCAGCTATATGTGTATGTAGACGGTAAACAAAGGCTTAACTCGCAGCTCAAGTACCCCAACATGAGTGACGTAAGTGGAACTTAAGTTTTTCTGTTTTCATATAGATTACGTTCAGTAATTGTTTTGAGGTGTCAGAAGTGTCAAATATGTGTGTCAAACACCAAAACCTGAGTGAAATAAGTTTTCTTTTCAATTTTTCAATAAATTCACGAGGTCCAATCAAGTGAAGAGATTTAATTTCTCTTGCTGTCAAGCTTTAAGGATACATTAGCACTATTTTCTGCTCTTCTGACTTGTTTTATGGTTTTATTCTTCAGAAATAGTACACTTTTCAGTGAAAGTTGTTGAGTGTTAGTATCAGTTCACATTTATTATTCTACCTCATAAAAACTAGTGCATTGTTTTTGTCATTTTGCAGCATTACTTTATCTAACACAATGTGTTGCCACACGTTTGATTAATAGAAATATTCCTTAGAACTTTCTTAAACTTTTAGTGTTAGATGTATTTGATAAGAAATAAAAATTTCCAGTAAATGTAATAAAAGTTGTGAGGAGGGCTCCTCAGCATGGTGGTTGCTTAGTGCATGTGAATTTCCATTAAATTTGTTTCGAGCAAAAATGTTAAATGTGTGAGATTGGTGTTTGTTCATGTGCAGACTAAGAAAGGTCAACCCGTGTTTTCAAAAATTATCACCTAATAAATTATTTATTTTTTTACGGATAGCCTCTAACATCATGCCGAGTCGGCTGTATGGTCTTACAAAGTACAACTGACCAATCTCATGCTGAATCTCATCTAAGTGCCTCATCTGAGAGCAAAAAAACTTCGCCGCTGAAGTCCTTTCTGAAAAATGCCGTCAAGTCAAACGGGAACGTTCCAGGTGTGGATTCACTTCTCACAGGATATCAAGATGATACTGTTGGACATCCAATACCCATTATTGGTCAGATAGGGTCAGTGTGTATCCTGCATGAAGCTGTGACAGCCAATCAGGTGAAAAGATTATACACGGTTGGACCAAATAATTTGTCTGTGTTTAATGACGAGAATGAGCTGCAAGATTTGCCGGGGAAAATGTTGCTTTACTACAATGCTAGGGTAAGAGAATTTACTGTGTTAATTTTATGTCTGATTACATATTTTTAGCTCACCTGAGCTTGATGTGTTCAAGGGTGAGCTGTTGCGATGGGTGACTGTCGGTAGTGTGTCATTGTTCATCCTTCATTGTTATTTTCCTTCAAGCAATGTCTTCTCCTACACCATAAGGCCAATTTCAAGTAACTTCAAATGTTTATTTCTTAGTTTGTTCTCTTTTAAATTCCTTAAAGGTAATTTTTTCCATTTAAAAGTCTGGTTGCCATGGCAACCTATAGAAAAAAACGTTGAAAATCTTCTTGTCAGAAACCCACATCCTGATTTCAAAATAATATCACTGATATGTTCCTTAGGGGGCCCTTTATCATATTCATTCAAGCAATTTTGGCTCTTGAAAAAAATGGCCTACAGAGAGCAGAGCCTGTTTTCACAATATGACTATCTGGAAATTCTTGAAAATTTTCCCGAAAGCTGTTGGCCCCAAAACAAAGTAATTTTACAGAAATGTTTCTGATCTGATTTTTTTATCAAACTTGTTTTAGTAATGTTGTTTTGTACAAAAAGCTTGGTTGATGGAGCAGGGCAAGTTTTCAGTATATGAAATTATGGAAAACTTTGAAAATCTTCTCTTCAGAAAACCAAGGTCAAATTCAATGTTATTTCACAGAAATGTTCCTATGGTGGACCTTTATCATAATTATTTATTTGAGTTATGTTTGTTAAATTGAATTTTAAAATATAGACAATTTTAAAACAGATTTTAATCTTGACACCCTGACAGTTGTTTTATTTTTGGAAGTTACAGCTAGGAAAAAATCAAATATTATCTACAATTGATGTCAGGTGAGCCATATAGGGTCATCATAGCCCTCTTGTTTCCATATGTTTTTGGTGTGTCTGCATTATGCTGTTGTCTCACTTCTGTGATTGAGTGGTTAAAGTCACTGTCCTCATGTCACTAAACCCTCTTTCTAATTTATGGTCATGGATTACAGTCCCACTACTGACCTATACCAATTATATGAGAAAGTTTGTAGTTTCATACGGAGAAAAGGACTCTAGTCTAGAGGTATGATGGTCATGTTTTCTGCTTGCCTGAGAAAACATTGACTGTTAAACTCAATTAATTAAACTGATCCTTTTACAAGTGTTCGGAAATGTAGCAATTCAGCCTATTTTTAAATGTAGGGTTTATTTTAAGAACTTTGAAGAAGTTTACAAACTTTCTCATATAATTGGTATAGGTCAAGGCCGTCGTCGATGGTCCGGCCGGTCCGGACCAATATTTTGGTCCAAAAAAAAAAAAAAAATCGTTGACATATTACTATAACATGTACTAGCGAAGCCTGTAAACTGTGCCAAATACACGGGAAAACACCCCTGAGAGCATCCTAGAATAAAAAATTTTCCGGGGGAGCATGCCCCTGTACCCCCCTCGATTCTGGCTAAAACCAACCAAATTGGTCGCACCAATCACAAAATCGTGACGACGGGCCTGCTTCAATACTGGGAGTAAAGGAGGAAGAAAGTTGAAGATGAATTTCCATTTCCTCATCATACTAATGATTTAATATGATACCAAAACAAATTCTGTGATTGCTGGTGCCTTAGAAAATATTTATGGAAGTTAACTTAGTGAGTTTATGCCAGTCTTATGATTGTGATAAATATAGAAATGTTCTCTTTATCCTTGGTATCATATAGAACTCTTTCTTTATACAGGCGTGTAAGGATACACATATCATGGATCTCTCATCCAGTCAGAATCATGGCCAGTTATTGGGCCAGAAATGTGTAACCTGGGATATCAAGGTAATGAACCATTATCTAAAAATCTTGTTTATTCCAGATTTGATGTAAAATAAAAATCTAAGACGTCATCCTTACGAATGAAATCACAGATTCATGTATTAATGATGTTGGAAATACTTTGTCCTTTTGGCCAGTTGTAAATACACTGTCCTTTTGACTAGCTGTAAATAAATACATTGTCCTTTGGGCTAGTTTCAAAGAATTAGACTTAAAATTTGGAAGCAGTCTGAAATACTGTTTTTTGATTGGTTTGTTACTACAGGAAAAGAGACTGGTATATGTTGTATTCTTGAAATTAAGATTTTGTCTAGAAATTGAAACACAATTGGAGACTGGCATTTGGAGAAGATCTCAGTTTTAGAAAACTAATCATGTACTCCAGAAAATAGAGAAAACAGTGAAATATTGAGTAATTTTCATTGAACAGTTTATCAAATACAGTTGTTCCTCGATAGCTCGATAAAATTTCATTGGATTTCCCCGATAGCTCTAAGTTGGGGCTAAGTCCCATTTTCCCCCCTATATTTTTCTATTAAAGATAAACAGATGGCTCAATCTTTTGTGGCTCAAATTTCTTCATAGCTTGAGATGTTAGTAAGGACCCAACTTGCCAATTCACAACATTTATTATTTGAATGGGTCGAAGTTAAATTTAGGTGTGAAATTGCATTTCATGGAAGGCAGTCATAACTTTGACAAAGCATCTGCAACCTGATATTTGTTGATTATTTTTAATGATATACCATCTTGACAGTTTCTTATTTCACTACTGATCAGAATAATTTTCGTGTTGTTATTGACTGCACTTTAAACACAGTCTGTAAGATACTGAGAAAATTGGTCTCAAACCAATGCCATCTTTGATGAAATCAAATTTCTTTCGTATGACTGGAATTCAACGATGCTCAAAGTTTGGGTCACAGTCCAAATGACTTCAAACCATTGAGGAATTACTGTACATGATTTTTCTTTTTCTCAGTAAGGTACAATTTTATCATTTCCTCCAGGATGTGATCAACTGTATAGGTGGGATACAGGTGTTATTTCCCTTGCTGGAACAAGTGAACAGACTCTCATCACCTCCTGAGGTCTCAACCCCAGAGTTCAATTCTCTTGTCAGCCTTAACAAACCCTCAGAACAAGAAGACTGGGTTATACTGCCTAGCAGCTCATATGCAGGTTTGTATGTGTTTGTACTGTAACATTGCCTCAGCTTGATTTAGCCCTCATATGAGCCCCATATTGCAATATGTTATTGCTTTTCCAATATGTAAAATGTTATTTGCCAAGAAGTTGTACAATTAATGTAAAATTCAGAAGAGCAAAGTCATACGTGTTCCAGTGGTAACATGCTCAAAATCCAGAGGTCAGAAGTTTGATGCCCCACTCTGCCACAGACACAAAATAATCTTTCAAATGAGCATTAAACACATGTTCTTTATATCAATGCTGTACACTGAACATGAAAAGAAACACCTGTGTCTCTGGAATGTGATGCATTCTGTATCTTGCTCTATCCTCTATATCCTAAAATGTGCACGGGGCATCAGTCTTAATTTTTTATGGGAAACCAGTACCAACAATAAAAAGACTCAGACAGATAGGTACAACAGAAAACAAAACAAAGATGAAGAAGCTAAAATTCCCTGCAACGAACTAGGTGCAATCCAAAATGAAAGCTCTGGCATTTTAGGTATCATAATACCAGTACTGATGTATGGTAAAATATTCTGTGTTTTTTAACCATGAGCAAAAACATTTGCAGTTTTGTTCATAAGAGTTTTCAGTTTTTAAGATTTTAACAAATTTTCTTGCCTACAATAAATGTTATAATATTAGTGATACAAATGGTACATAGGTGTTTTAGTTATTCAGGATTTTTTTATCACTTATAATCACATACAGCTGGGAGAAGAAAAAACCCTTAAAGGTCATGTGACACGAATTTTTGACCTCGAAATTTTAATATGAGCTAAAACTATATATCTAACTATGAGAGTTTTAAAAAATTCCGCAGGTAATTTTCATCTTTATTTTATAGCAAATTAAAATCCATATTTTACGCACTTGGTCGCGTGCATCTGTCACGAGCGAAACCGGAAGTGACGCACATTTATCTCTTTCCACTTGACACAGCTGCCTGGATTGTTAACAAAATCTTAAAAATTATGATGGAAAGTGAAAATGTAGACTGAATATAGTAAAAAAAAACCAGATTTGAACAGATCAAGCTAACATCATGAATACACATTGAAGATTTTTTAAAATAAATTATTTGAAATTTTGATGGAATTACGAAGCCAATGAGCAATATCATATAGAGGCTAGTTTAATTAGGGTTATAGAATTAGAAGATACATCAGTGAAAATATCTAGAGATATTTTTCAAGTAACTGATCGAAAAAAGATTTTGAACATGCTTATTTTTATCCGATGCAGTTTTTTTTTGGAAGTCTTGATTAACTCCAATCGAGAGATTTTTTTCCATAAAAAACATTCTCCTTACAGTGATGTGTTGCTTATTTGTCTGTGGTATATTTTGCCTGAGGTACGTGTAAGTAATCTTTGACTAGATCTATGACTTTTTTCATTATAACTGCCTACTTTTTTTGCTCATTCATTCAACATTAAAAAAAAGAAAATAATGATCATAGAACAAATAATATGAAGAAGCCATAAAAACTATGTCAAAATCTTAACACAAACACATTGTTTTTGTTTTAATTTGTTCACATTTAGAAGTCGAATGATTTTTATTTTCATCACAAATAGATCCATTACATTTAATTATCTAATTAAAATATGTATCTGCAAGGAAGCTTCTTTACTAAAAATCATTCAGACATGTTAATTGGAACAAGCTATTACATAATGTTTTCACAAGTTTGAATAATCAAAAGTAATTCAATCAATTTGTAAGATCACTTGCCATAAAATTTTGCTATTTGTCTCAACTTTATCATTGATTGGGTCATAAAAAGTTAATTGCTTTGTTTTGACAGCTATGCAGAATATACAAGGTCCTATTTGGGCAGGTTAATTTGCATAAATCATAAGGTGTGATATATGGATCTTTGACATTTCATTGGATATTGATTTATAAGCAGACACAAATTTCTACTTGATGGACATGCCATATTATTATTTTTCAAACAATATCCAAACGTGAAATTACACTGTAGTTAGGGAGCGGATGTGGTCCAGTGGTAACGCGCTGGACTGGTATACCAGGGGTCCCGAGTTCGATCCCCCGCTCCTCCACTAACATTACTAATAGTCTTTCGGATGAGACTTTAAACCGAGGTCCCATGTATCAGTGCTATACACTGAGCATGTAAAAGAACCAGGAATGTCTCTAAAATGGGATGCTTTCTGTATCTTGCACTACCCCCACCACATAAAATAACTAATCTCTCCAGGGGGCGTCGGTCATATGGGCAACCGGTACCGACGATAAATAAGCTTAAATAGATAGATAGACACTGTAGTGTGAATTTCCATTCCAGTGACACAAATGTTAACACATTAGATCACCTAAATTCACTTCAATTTTACTACACTTAAATGAAAAAGAATTTGTTTATGACGTAAACATCAAGTGAGGAATGGTTACGCAGCATGTTAAAACGTGAAGGAGATAGTTTTATATAGAAGCACAATATTGAGGAAATTGGAATATTTTGTAATATTTATAAAGGTATAATTACAAACCGTTCTCCCGGCACAAAGTTTGAAAAATCGAGAAGTAATCACATTGTTTTATTTATTTTACAATTTATAGCATGCTTTTTTTATAAGTGTGCCTTTATTTTGTTTCTTGCACTTGTGGTTTAGTGTTATTTTTTCATTTAAAAACGGATATCTTATGAGCAGTGTAATTCAGCACTTCTGCCTGGGACAGTAGGGATAAATGTATGTCACAGCCAAAAATTGCAGCGGAAACTACCGATGTCGAAACAGAAATAGCCGATCATCAAAAACACGTTTTTCATATCAAAAGCAGTATTTTCATAATTTCGCAATTAAACCATTTTAATCAGTACATTATGATTATTTTGAATAGACAAAGTTGCTATAGTCGTGTCACATGACCTTTAAAATAAGCATTTTACAGTGTTTTATTTCATGTTTTAGATACAAAACTGGAACAGAACCAGGTAGCGGGATTTCTGACATTGTTACGTAACATGGTCCAAACAAAACCTGTCAGTCAACAAACGTTTGTCCAGACAAATGGCGCTGCAATTATTGGTGCTTTATTACAGAAGGTGAGACAAACTATCTGGTTATGTAGTATGTTATGTAAAGTGTAACTCAACGTTATCTTTGTGAGGGTTGTGAGTCTTACTTCTTATAAACCCGTTACTGCCCAGAACAGTCACTTTTAGTACATTAAGTGGGTAGATAGATTTAAACATTTTCTTTATTTTAGAGTCCTCATAACTTGCACAGTGTCAGATATACCCTTAACTCCCTGAAAATTAATTGGACATCTATCTAAATACATAGTTTTTGTTAATTTTTAGCTTTCTGAAGAGTAACAGTTGTTGCTGTATAAGTGACGTTTTATGCATAGAAAAGTGTGTTTGCAATATTGAATAATGTTATTCACACACTTCAGTTAACTAATTTGTTGTTGTGCATTTTATCTTGAATGTCATCATTTGTTCATACAGAGATTTGAAGTCTTACAGACCGTCATTGGAAACATCCTCTAGTTACTAATGTAAACAGAATTGATGATTTTTTCACTCAGTGAAAAATACCAAAGCTGCTTTTACATTGGGTATTTTTTAAGCTAGACAAAGTTAATTTAGATCGGATATGAGGCATGAGGATTATCAATGTTATTCTACGCTCTTGCAAAAGTGCAAGGCCTGTTTGGAATTTGAAAATACTACCATTTTAAGAAATAATGGAATTTTAAATTGATCAAGTTTTTAGTAAATTTAAATGAACAATGGTTTTGTAATCACACCACTCAGGCATCATCATTATGGTGAAGTACAAACGGGCATAACTGAAATACTGTTGAGGAAATTTTTAAGTGTTCATTCACAGAACTAAGAATTTTACACAAGCAGTAAGTTTTTAAGTGCTTAGACTTGACCACATGATTAATGATATGATTATAATTTTATATGAGCAAAATAATAATGACATGATCATAGTTGCAAAAATTAAGTTGTCGTAAGTTTAAGCTGTCATTTGTGACACAATCATTTTGACATATCCTTGACATGACAACTTTGTAACTCTTTGATTTACTTGACAGAAGGATTAAAAGAGCATTAACTCTTTACAGGTGAACTCCAAGCTGATAGATGTGAATGTTTTGATGGCCGTCCAGCTACTGGTCGAAGCCACAGCATCAACAAACAGAACCATGCTGAATCATCTGTATCAGTATATATTGTTTGACTTCCGAATCTGGAGCCGTAGTGACTTTCCTGTAAGAATAGGTGAGTTTTATGAGCTGTGGTTAAACACCATTTTTTTAGGTTTGTTCATTTACATTTCAGCCTTTGTTTCTATTTACTTATTGCAGTTACATGTATGTTCTTTATACAGTCTTAAGTTGGCAAACCTCATTATTTTTCGGTAGAATCAAAATTTTCCTGCTATCACATATAAAAATATAGTTCCTATAAAAAGGGGACCAAAGACTGTTTACATAGTGCACATCATTACCGTAATTGAAAATTGATTCTGTCTACACTTCAGGAAAAAAGTTTGTGTTTCATAACTTTTGACTGAGCTGAATTGAAATCTTAGCTTTTGTTTGACTTGGTTTTTTTGTCTGTCATGGTTTTTATTCTAATGTAATTGAAAATTGATGTCTACTCAGCAGAAATATGATCATGCTGCATAACTCTTGATGGAACTGCATGTAAAATTATTGCCCATGTTTGACTTTGTGTTAAGTGATGCATTTTCCTTTCCAGGGCATATTCAGTATCTGTCAACCATAATCAAGGATGACAGAAGGCATTTCAGGAAGACATTTGGTGTACAGTATATCATGGATGTAATACGGTCACACTATAGGTAGGTGACCAAAAACCCTTAAGACCCAGTAGTATTCAGTTATGAAATGAAATTTGCTGTACCAGTTCCTTCTCACTTGTTTCAAGAAAAAACAACAAAAGGAAGCAATTGTCTGCTGACTCTGGTGAAAGAATTTTCAAAATTTGTTAACGTCCACATTTTAAATACATACTGTACTAATTCAATACAATAAACAGCAGTTTCCTCAACAGAAAAACAACAACAACAAAACAGCGGTGGCATTAATTTAAGGGCTACAAATGACTTATAATCTAGTGGAATTGCTTTTCCACTAACACGACTTACTGGCATTAATTTAAGGGCTACAAATGACTTATAATCTAGTGGAATTGCTTTTCCACTAACACGACTTACTGGCATTAATTTAAGGGCTACAAATGACTTATAATCTAGTGGAATTGCTTTTCCACTAACACGACTTACTGGCATTAATTTAAGGGCTACAAATGACTTATAATCTAGTGGAATTGCTTTTCCACTAACACGACTTACTGGCATTAATTTAAGGGCTACAAATGACTTATAATCTAGTGGAATTGCTTTTCCACTAACACGACTTACTGGCATTAATTTAAGGGCTACAAATGACTTATAATCTAGTGGAATTGCTTTTCCACTAACACGACTTACTGGCATTAATTTAAGGGCTACAAATGACTTATAATCTAGTGGAATTGCTTTTCCACTAACACGACTTACTGGCATTAATTTAAGGGCTACAAATGACTTATAATCTAGTGGAATTGCTTTTCCACTAACACGACTTACTGGCATTAATTTAAGGGCTACAAATGACTTATAATCTAGTGGAATTGCTTTTCCACTAACACGACTTACTGGCATTAATTTAAGGGCTACAAATGACTTATAATCTAGTGGAATTGCTTTTCCACTAACACGACTTACTGGCATTAATTTAAGGGCTACAAATGACTTATAATCTAGTGGAATTGCTTTTCCACTAACACGACTTACTGGCATTAATTTAAGGGCTACAAATGACTTATAATCTAGTGGAATTGCTTTTCCACTAACACGACTTTCTGGCATTAATTTAAGGGCTACAAATGACTTATAATCTAGTGGAATTGCTTTTCCACTAACACGACTTACTGGCATTAATTTAAGGGCTACAAATGACTTATAATCTAGTGGAATTGCTTTTCCACTAACACGACTTACTGGCATTAATTTAAGGGCTACAAATGACTTATAATCTAGTGGAATTGCTTTTCCACTAACACGACTTACTGGCATTAATTTAAGGGCTACAAATGACTTATAATCTAGTGGAATTGCTTTTCCACTAACACGACTTACTGGCATTAATTTAAGGGCTACAAATGACTTATAATCTAGTGGAATTGCTTTTCCACTAACACGACTTACTGGCATTAATTTAAGGGCTACAAATGACTTATAATCTAGTGGAATTGCTTTTCCACTAACACGACTTACTGGCATTAATTTAAGGGCTACAAATGACTTATAATCTAGTGGAATTGCTTTTCCACTAACACGACTTACTGGCATTAATTTAAGGGCTACAAATGACTTATAATCTAGTGGAATTGCTTTTCCACTAACACGACTTACTGGCATTAATTTAAGGGCTACAAATGACTTATAATCTAGTGGAATTGCTTTTCCACTAACACGACTTACTGGCATTAATTTAAGGGCTACAAATGACTTATAATCTAGTGGAATTGCTTTTCCACTAACACGACTTACTGGCATTAATTTAAGGGCTACAAATGACTTATAATCTAGTGGAATTGCTTTTCCACTAACACGACTTACTGGCATTAATTTAAGGGCTACAAATGACTTATAATCTAGTGGAATTGCTTTTCCACTAACACGACTTACTGGCATTAATTTAAGGGCTACAAATGACTTATAATCTAGTGGAATTGCTTTTCAACTAACACGACTTACTGGCATTAATTTAAGGGCTACAAATGACTTATAATCTAGTGGAATTGCTTTTCCACTAACACGACTTACTGGCATTAATTTAAGGGCTACAAATGACTTATAATCTAGTGGAATTGCTTTTCCACTAACACGACTTACTGGCATTAATTTAAGGGCTACAAATGACTTATAATCTAGTGGAATTGCTTTTCCACTAACACGACTTACTGGCATTAATTTAAGGGCTACAAATGACTTATAATCTAGTGGAATTGCTTTTCCACTAACACTACTTACTATCTTTCTGATGAGTCATCAGACAGATATCCCATGCATTGGTGCTATACACTGAAAATCTAAAAGAACCAGGAGTGACTATGGAGATGGGTTGAGACGGGATGTTTTCTATATCTTGCAACAAAAATACTTGAAAATTACTATACTCTTCTTGGGGCATTGGTCATATCGGCGGTCAGTACTAGTGATTAATAAACTCGTTTTATACTATATTTTCTTTCTTGTATTCACACATATATACATACTGATTTAATCAGTAAAGAAATTAAGTAATAAGTAAATAATTTAACTTTATAACAAACCTTGAAATATACATATGTTATCACTATGTTGTCGTATGTTTATTAACCAGGTTTTCAATTTTGAAAATCCTGGTTATTAGATTGGGGTATGGCGGGCGGATGGGCGGATGGGCGGGCGTCAAACGAAATTGTGTCCGCTCTGTAACTCTTCAACCCTTTGAAGAATTTTGATGAAACTTCAGACAAATGTTTACCACATCAAGATGACGTGCAGAACGCATGTTCCGCATGGCTGGCTCCAAGGTCAAGGTCACAGTGACATTAACATTGAAAATCCTGTCCGCTCTGTAACTCTTCAACCCTTTGAAGAATTTTGATGAAACTTCAGACAAATGTTTACCACATCAAGATGACGTGCAGAACGCATGTTCCGCATGGCTGGCTCCAAGGTCAAGGTCACAGTGACATTAACATTGAAAATCCTGTCCGCTCTGTAACTCTTCAACCCTTTGAAGAATTTTGATGAAACTTCAGACAAATGTTTACCACATCAAGATGACGTGCAGAACGCATGTTCCGCATGGCTGGCTCCAAGGTCAAGGTCACAGTGACATTAACATTGAAAATCCTGTCCGCTCTGTAACTCTTCAACCCTTTGAAGAATTTTGATGGCTCCAAGGTCAAGGTCACAGTGACATTAACATTGAAAATCCTGTCCGCTCTGTAACTCTTCAACCCTTTGAAGAATTTTGATGAAACTTCAGACAAATGTTTACCACATCAAGATGACGTGCAGAAATTGTTGTCTCATTATTAAGTATACTCCTTGCAGACAGTATTGTTAGCCGAAATTTACATCCTACTCATTATCATGTATTCTCATGAATATTATCTTTTCCTTCATGTCATGTTATAATCTTTTGAATATTCATAGCAATCTTCATTCCAAAATTCATACTATAGTATAGAATCAGAACAACATTTTTGAAAACCTGGTTTCGTGGCATTGCCATGTTTCTTGTTATACTTAATTGTACTTTTATTGTATTTTACTCATATAGTAAAGATTGTGTGCTATCAGAGGAGGATGCAAGGACAATTAGAGTGTCGTTACTCAGTCTTGTGAAATACTTCATTGTCAAGGACATCACAGTGGAGGAGTTAACAACATTGTTTAACTTCATGATGGCTTGTAAAGATGAGAATATGGTGTGTGGAAAATTACTGCATTATAAAATATATATACTGATAAAATTATGTCAATGATCTTGGAGGAATTTTCTCATTTATTGCTTGTCATTCCTAATGATCACAGATATATATAATTACATATACCCATAGACAATCATACCTAGAAGTAAAATGTATATACTATATAATTACAATCATGTTTAATTTCATGGTATAGTTATTTACATTTTTTTTCTGATTTTTGTTGATGAAACCTATTTATTCCAGAAATAATAGATCTGTGTAGAGGTAGACATTCTAATATCTATGTTTATTATGACTTTCAATGAATATATCTTCAGTAACATTTAACTTAAGATTGTTTTGTGTGTACACAGTGTACTAGTAAATGTTAATGAAAATATTCTTTTGAATTACTTGTAGATCTGTGAGGCTCTCGACATTCTGATATCTCTGTTGGATGGTGGTCGGAAACAAGACCAGTTGTACCTTCTCATGTTTGAGCCCCAGATTGGTGAAATGTTGTATGGGCTTCTAGCAATCAAAGGCTTCACCATCATTTACTATGAGAAGATAGTGAAGGTAATGGGAATTAAATGTCACTTAATTTGATATCATTTAATTTGATGTGAAATTTTGATATAAGTTACCAGTAGTATATACTCAGCCAAAAGTCAACTGTAAATAGACAGGGGCGTAGCCAGGGCTTTTGAAGGTGTACGCAGAATCCTAGTGGGGTCCGGGGGGGCATGCTCCCCCGGAATTTTTTTCTGTAGATCGTCTCAGGAGCGTTTTGGCAGGTTTTTAGCATAAAATAAGTCATATTTTTTTCAACAATTTTACTCGATTTTCTGGACCAATGTGTACGCAACTGCGTATTCTGTGTACTGGTAGCTACGCGCCTGATAGAGAAGGGGTTTTGATGGTCAGAATGAGGGATTTTACCTCCTTTATTCTAGAAATAAATTCTATTTTTAATTGGCCATCTCATTCATAATATTCACTTTTTGAAGCCAGTTTCCTGAGTTAGAAAAATCTGACTTGTTGCCAAGTATATATGGTAACAAGAGAAACCTGAAACTATCTTGAAAGGTAAATGGGTTGTAGAAGTCAGATATTTATTTTTCAAGTACTTAAACAATCACTTTTAATATCTACAAGTTTTCTTTAGTGTTTAAACACATATTTGGTTGAATAAAGTATTTTTGAAACCTGAGCACAGAAATGATAAACTGTGTAAGCATTTCTAGTACCCGAAATAAGATGCTTCTTTAATTTCTGTAAAAATTATTAATTATGGCAAGTTTTATGGGGGCTGAATGAAATATCTGGGTACTAGATTTTATTTCTTAGTTTATTATGCAACCTCTATGTAATTATACATGATTTTGCTGAGAAAATAAAGTGTTCTAAATCTGTGTGTATCATGTAAAAGATCTGTCCAAGTTTAAACATTCTTTATGAAAGAAGCTGAGTCTAGGCCACAGTGAGATACCATGGGAATAGATATTATGGGCTGTAGCTCAAACAAACTTGATGAAATCTTATCATCTAGATGCATAATTTGGCTAGTGAAATGTCTTTTATAGACACCTAAAATTGAAGCTTGTAGTTCTTGCAACCAAAGATCATTTTATCAAAAGGCAAAATATTGCCTGTAAAGAAGTAAAGTTGCGCTTACTGTATATTGTTAACAGTGTAAATGTGTTTTATTTTCAAAATACGGCCTTTATGTGTGACATTATTTGAATGTGGCCATTCATACAGGTTTTCCTCCCTTTCCTTTCAGGTCCTATATATATTACTGAAGACAGATAGGGTGTATGAAAAGAACAAAGTTCGGCTTCGGCTCACTGATTGTGGGTATCTGGGTTTAATAGGTCTCATACAAGGGTTCGAGGTATCAGGGCCAACTATTAAAAGGTTTCTGGAACAAGTTACAGTCACAGGTAAAGATTTTAGCTTGAAAGTTTTATTACTGTTGTTAGATAATCTCACCAGTTCATCTACAGGTATTTAGATAGGAAGAGTCCTCTTTTTCACCATTAAACTAGGCTAGAACAACAGAGGAGATAATTAAAGGAATTTAAGTCATGAAGTATGTGTAATGTGCCAAGATGAATTTTAAAGTTTTCTGTATCGATTAATGCAACTTTGGTTTTGTTATGGTATTGTTTCGTATATCCCACTTGACTTGTCAAGACACTTTCTGTGTCATGTCAGTTCAAGCTTGTAAGGATATTCAGAATACTTGTGATTGGTCTTTTTGAGTTTTTCATTTGTCCAGAGGTTTTAAAATATTCATATTTCATACATTTTATTGATGTTCCACAGATAATCCCCAGAGTTACAACGCAGTCCTTGCCATCCTACAGCTGATCTACACCAGTGGTTTTGATATAAAACTTGAAGCCAGCAGGCAGCTTCTGTCTCTCCTAGTGTCAAAAACTGGTGCTGCCAAAAGTTTTGCCAAACAATTAGGTTGGCAGGAAGCTCTTACAAAGTTGTTTATCCTCCATCCAATATCTGTGGAAACCAGTGACCCTGACCTTATTGATTTGGATATCACCATGGAGAATTCAAGTGACTGTAATGAAGAAGGTGCAAAGGGAGATCACTCTGACTTGATGTCTTCAAAGGGAGATCACTCAGAAAAAAAATCAGAGAAAAGTCCTGTGCTAGGAGATTATGATTCTTTACAAAATGCAAGTGCAATATCACCAAAAGACTGTGTTCAAAATGAGGCCAAGTTCCCAGAACTTTTACATAAGCTTAACTGTGATAATACTGATGATCAAAAACGTGATACAGATAATTGTGATAGTGAAAATGAAAGTGTTCAAAAAGTTACTCCACCCTCTGTTCTTAATCTCAATTCAAGTGGGGATGCAAGTAAAAAAGAGTTAGTTGATCTGTTTTCACCCATACTGGACACGCCATCCACTCCTCTCTATTTGAAATCTCAACTTTTTGATGACCTTGGGGCATCAGCATCAGAGGATGAATTTAGGCCAGTTAGTCGAAGTTCAAGTGCAAGTGTGGAGGATTTAAGCACAATTGCTCAAAGAGCTGCAGAACATAAGTCTCTACACAAAGATGTTAGTTCAACATCAATATCTCAGTTGACTCAAAGTGAAAGTGGGCTTGACTTGTCATCAGACAGTGTGGAGCTTAGACGTGACTCTCTGACGTCATCTTCACATGAAAATAGTGCGCACAGAATGTTAAATAGTCTTGGTTTGCGGGGAAGTTTTCTGATGGATGTTGTGGAGAACTCGGAAGAACTGTGTCAGAATCTCTTGATTGCACTGTTTACAGTTATGTGGAAGGGCGTAGAGGGCTCTGATGAAACGGCTTGGAAGGTAATTTGTTCTTCATACGAATGCTTAGCTTACAACAGATATAATGTAAATATTTGATAATTGCATTATTATTGTAGGACATTACCACTTATTTAATGAGAAAAAGCCGCAATCTGATGGATTTTATTTTCATTCAGAACTGACCAGTTTTTGGACCACAAAGTTGACAAGTCCTTTTTATGACCCCGAAGGGAGGCATATAGTTTTTTAACTGTCAGTCCATCAGTCCATCCGAAATCTTTAACATTGGCCATAACTTTCTTATTAGTAAGTGGATTTACTTCAAACTTGGACACAACACTCGTTTGGACAAGACCTTTACTGACCTGTATTAATTTGACCTTGACCCCTGAATGACCTTCACCTTGAAGATCAACTTGTCCAAAAACTTTAACATTGCCCATAACTTCCTTATAGGTAAGTGGATTTACTTCATACTTGGACACAATACCCCTTTGGAAAGACCTTCCCACTGACCTATATTTATTTGTCCTTGACCCCTGAATGACTTTCACCTTGAAGATCCAATTGTCCAAAAACTTTAACATTGACACAAACTTCTGTATTAGTAAGTGGATTTACTTCATACTGGGCCACAACAACCCTTTGGACAAGACCTTTCCACTGACCTATATTTATTTGACCTTGACCCCCGAATGACCTTCTCCTTGCAGATCAAATTGTCCAAAAACTTTTACATTGGCCATAACCTCCTTATTACAAAGTCAATATACTTCATACTTGGACACAACAACCCTTTGGACAATGCCTTCCTATTGACCTATACTTATTTGACCTTGACCCTTGAATGACTGGTCCTCAGCTCAAAGTCAAAGCACCACTTGGGGGGGGGCATTGTCATCTTACAATGACAGTTTTTGTTAACCGTTAGTTAATTAGGTCTGTAATAAATTGGTTTACCTGTTAAGATATGTACTGAACACTCTTGATATTTATAGAACACTGTTGAAATGACTGTATAGTTGTGGTTTTTTACATTTTTAAAGGAAAGAGGTTTAGTGTTTGCCTGGTTGGACCACATTAGCCAGACCAATGAACTATTATGTCCAGTGACTGAGTTGAAGAGACGTCTGCTAGAGATGATGCTGCATGCCTGTACCTCGGATATCAAAGACGCAGGTCAGCTGCTTAAAGATTATTTGGACTTAATAACTTAAGATAGATATTATGCAGATTTTCAAAAGATAAAAGTTTAAATTTTGAAAGGTATTTTGAGCATTTTAAACATTACTATGCTGCATTTTAAGATATTCTTTTATACACTGTTCAAGGTGGTGCAAAATAAAAAATTTCTAGAATAGTTAAAAAAAGATCAAGTTTTTTTGTATGACAAAAGTTTGGTGTGGAAATTACAGCTTTAAAAAAATCGCACTTTTAGAAATTGATATTTTGTTACTTCTAGTTCCCTGACAGCCGAAGGCATTTTAGACAATAAATATAGCTTAAAATTTTTAATATTCTACCTCTGTAAATTTTAGCAGTTGCTGGCAAGAAGATTTGGATGTCAGATTTGATGTTCTTTGTTAAATAAATTTTAGGTCATTCCTCCCAACCATATATGGAGAATGCCATAGAATTGGTACGTCTTGTACGCTACTCCCTTTTCAGAAATGAAACAAGTGTAGATGATGGACAGATATACAGTCAAATGGTAAGATGTTTTTCTGCAAACCAGTCTGGTTTTTTTGTTGATTTGTCATTGGTTTCTCATATGACAGATGCCCTAGAAGAGTTGAAATATTTTAGGTTGTGGGGGATAGCGCAAGATACAGAAAGGGTCCCATTCTAGAGACACTTCTGGTTCTTGTACAGTCATAGTGTATGTTACATACATTGGACCTCAGTGGTAATGTCTCTTACAAAAATAATAAGTAGTTAGTGGAGGAGCAAGACATGTAACTAGCATCCCCTTGTTACCATTCCAGTGTGTTTCCACTGGACCACTGATTTGCTCACTGCATACAAGTCTAGAATATAGACTTAGTCAGTAGCTCTCTCTCTCCATCAGTATACAAATTGTCATAGTTTTTGTTTTCCTGATGAGATGGTATGGCCTTCCATGGTTCTTGTCTTAAGTCTTTTGTTTGTTTATTATTTATCATTGGAAGTTGCCTCTTCTGGGAAGTTACCTCTTTTACAGATAAACAGGAAGTTTCAAGTAATGCTTGTGTTTTTCA
Organism: Cyclina sinensis; assembly: GCA_012932295.1. NCBI lineage: Eukaryota > Metazoa > Mollusca > Bivalvia > Venerida > Veneridae > Cyclina > Cyclina sinensis. The sequence goes on along the minus strand of JAAONU010000009.1, from coordinate 28,220,795 downwards.
GTTACTGGAAGATGTAATGAGCTTGCTAGATTGTTTAGCTGTATGGGATGTTCCTAGTGGAGCTGGCTGGCAGGAGATGGTTCACCTGGGTCTGAGTGTGATTGTAGCTTTTGCTCAGAATGAACAGCTTGAGGTATTCTGTTCCCTTATTATCTCTATTCCATTGATGATTTCATAAAGATTATAACACATACCTTTATCAGTCTGTGAAAAAGTATCTTTTGAAGTGACAGTCTAGCATTTTGTTAGCCACAAAATTTTTTTTAGAGGCCATGGGCCTTTGGCTTGTTTTGCAGACTGTTTTATGGTGACAATTGTATTTCTATCAGGTAGTAATTATCTTAGCATAATTTATTTAATGTGAAAAAAATGATTTCAACTCACTTCGACAGTGCCCTTAATGTAGATGTGACAACAGTATTCAGTGATAAATATTTGGTATTTCACAGCACTAAATTTTAAAGATCTGACCTTTTTGTTTGGTTTTGCAGCTGTGTGCCTCTGCTACTGCCAGACTTCACATGCTTGTACAGACAAAATTAATATCTAGTTCGGCTGAAGCTGCATACTTGATTGGTCACCTCAGTAGCGTAATTGTCAAAGCAGTTGATGGTATGCCTTTATATTTATACAAATCAACACATGAGTGATGTGGATTTAGATTCTTCTGTGACCATAATGCTGTTGTTATAGAAAAGTTCATACTGAACAGATAAGATCCATGATTGTACATTGTGATAGGATTGATTATAGAATTTTAAGTCTGGAGAAATGTATTCAAAGATGTTTTTGTTTGCAGGTATCCCTTAAATGTTAGGGTTGGCAAAATTCATCCTTTTGAGCTTTCGATTGTTCGAATAATTTACACTAAAAAATAACCTACTAAACTTCTTGGCATAGTGTACCTTGATAAGATCCGAATGTTTCCAGTTCATGGGACAACTTTCTCAGTATCATGTATCAGTACAGTAATTGCCTGCTCAATTTAAATTTATACACTGGGACCCCGTTATAGCGCTCTAGTTGGGGTCCAAGGTTTCAGACCGCGATATAAACGGGGTTCCGATATATAACGCGCCTACCGAGATCGTATAGTTGACCTGTTGAATTTGCTAGTATTACCCCACCCACCAACATGTAACTGTATCATTATGTTAAAGTTCAAACATAACCAAATTTGTTTGTTATTAATTTGTTTGGTTATTTGGTAAAATATTACCTGCTTTGTTTAAAAAAAAAAAAAACAGATAAAATCGCATAAGAAAAATGTAAACATACGCGATTCCTGGGAAAACCGCGGCGTAAGCGTTACGAAAGTAAAACCGTGAAAATCGGTAAGTTACAATGTGTAACGCTGCAATGTGTAACGCTGCACGTTATTCATTGTACCTATTTTGATGTATCTACCCGTCGTTCCTGTTTTCTCTGCTGCTGCTGGTAAAGAATTCAGTCATCTTTCGCTGCACTGACTTGTGTCTCGCATCCATCCTGGCATCATGTATTGATTTCTTACTGACTGAACTTTAGATACGGTGCCGCGCTTTGAAGTTTTTTACAGTCCTGTAATATCTTCGTGAGATACAACGAACTTTGTACCGTTCGATAGAAAACAGATTTTCGGCTTGTGTTTGTTACTCAGTTCATCGATGTTTGCGCGTCAGAGCTTCGGATTTGAGGTTTTCATAACAGTTTGAAACCTGACTGATCATCTATCATAACGAACAAAGAAGCGGATTAACGCCAGACTTTGCATGCTTTTCACACTTTTCCCGCCCTAGAGCGTCCTAATTACGTAGTTAATTGTACTTTGCTGACACATTAAACAAGCGTTGTTATGGATACAGCACTTAAGATACGGTGCCGCGCTTTGAAGTTTTTTGCGGTCCTGTAATATTTTAATGAGATACAACGAACTGAGTGCCGCTCGATAGAAAATGCAAGGTTTTTAAACATATTTTCGGTTTGTGTTTGTTACTCAGTTCATCGATGTTTGCGCGTCAGAGCTTCGAATTTGAGGTTTTCATAACAGTTTGACACCTGACTGATCATCGATCACAACGAACAAAGAAGCGGATTAACGCCAGACTTTGCATGCTTTTCACACTTTTCCGCCCTAGAGCGTCCTAATTACATAGTTAATTGTACTTCGCTGACACATTAAACAAGCGTTGTTATGGATACAGCACGTAAGATATGCATGTAAAATAATTTTGGTCGGTGAAAAATAGGTTTTTTTTTTTTTTTTAAATTATTTTTTGGGAGCCATGACCCTTGAGCGTTATACTGAGGTTAGCGTTGTAACTGGGCGCGTAGTAACGGGGTCCGAGTGTACTTAGAAGGTCAAAAAGAAAAAGAAATTAAGACAAGAAATTACGAAGTGCAAAATATTGCTTGTATTATTTATATTGTCACAATTTTATTATATAATTCATGAATGGGACGACGTCTATGAATTCGAAAGTGATGGCATAAATTACTGTTGTTCCAGGGTACAAGAATGTGATGTTGCATAAGTTGCAGATGGCAATCAGACATTGTTTATGTTTCTAAATGTTGAAAAGAAATTGAAGTTTGCATGATTTATTGTGATATAGATATGAATTGTTTGAGAATCCCGCAAAAGAATAAATCAGACCACAAAACTAATAGGGTCAATTAAAGTAATATCGGGATTATTGCCAATAACTGACTGACACGTACGTGTTTTTGTCTTCTTCCTTTGATCCAAATCATTTTGTTCCCAAGTTTGACCCCAGACATGACACTCCCTTTGACATGGATGTACCAGTGTCTTAAATCTTACCCATTAAAAGGGACATTTTGAAAAACGAAAAACACAGGCTACCAACATTAGATGACGCAGCTGTGAAAATAATGGTTTAAGCAATAATAGGTGTGAATTTATCTGCTTACAATGCCTTTCTCACTTCTTCAACACTCTTGTTTTTTATTCTAATGAATACATAATGGATAAAAAAAATTTATGATGTTATCGATATTTTTTCCAAACATTCAAATGCCTGAAATACATTTGAATGTTCGGCATTGGGTCCATACGTTCGAATGTTCACTTACATCCAAATTAAATATCTTAACATGTATATGATAACAAGTGTATTCATGCACAAAATCTTGTTCGTAGTATATATTTGGATAGCTGTTACCAAGAGGAGAAGGTTCAACAAATGAAGAATTTTACCATGTTTGTTTTGATATGACACATTTCTGTGTTTAATGTTTCATTTTTTTAGCTACCAGTGATATGCATTTATGTTTTTATATATAGCAGGAACAGACAACTACAGTTTTCTAATACCAGTGATGAAGGCATTAATTGACAAGTCCTACCAGTTGTTGAACCTAGATATCAATCTGCCAAACCTACCATCAACCACCATGAGCCCAACATTCTTTGATGATTTTAAGTCGTATTGCAAGACCGAAGAGTGGATCCGGTTCATACAAAACTATGTAGGTCAATAATTTTTTTATTCACACAGACCGTGACTCTAAACAGTAGCCCATGTTTGTCTGTGTTCCTATACTGTTTGGGTTTACCTGCTTCCCAGCCTAATTGCCTTTATAGTATGACAGATCTCATTGACAAATATGCAGTGCACAAGAACCATGTCTCTCTGTTGCATTTTTTTGGAGTTATTGCCCTTTGTAAATTTTCATACATATTTTTATGGCTGGACCATGACTTGTACACCCTATATAAAAGAATTTGGACCTATTTATGAAAGTAAAGTTACTTTTCAGATAAAGGCAGTAATTTGTGTTGAAAGCAAATGTGTATCTACAGTACATGCAGCGCGGACTTTGACGTTGTTAACATTGTCGCAGGGGCCGCTATCGTCTCCGGGTGGCCGGTCGCGGTGGACTGAACACCCCAAATTTCGGGTGTCCGCTAAAATGACCACCGCGACAACTGCCGCGACCAACCGCGGCGCATGAACACTGCGTGTCGTGGTGACAAAACGCCGCACGTCCCCGCGATGTTCGAGTTGGAAAATACTGCACCGTATTTTTTTTTTTTTTTTTTTTTTTTTTTTTTTTGTATTTTTAACATTTTGATTCAATTTCAGTCAGCTGGCGAGTTTTCATTTTTCGATGTTACGATAGTGTATATTAATTTTATTTTGTTCGATTCGTTCATTTATTTGTCTCCTGCTTTATAATTTCCTGCTTAGCATGCTTTTGTTTTTGTTTGAACGAGTTTTGTTTTAGAATGACAATTTTCGGTTTTCTTTTATAGTTTTAAGTTTGAAGATTTTTCCACGAAAAGATGTTTCGAGATAAGTTTCGTTTTTAAATTATCTAAATATTGTTGATCTGCTAATATGTATTAAACTAAGTTAATCTATGTTTAAAATATGATGTTTTAAAAAATAACTGTAATATTTGCATTGATCAGTTCTCGCTTTAAGTATAACTTCCAAAGTAATAAAATGTAAGTTTCACTTAAAGTAGAAACAGAGACGGTCATAACGCACAGTCATGTCAGACAGATGATATTTTACATGTATGTTCTCTTTTATTTCAGTCACACTGTTTGATGAACATGTCGCCAGCATTTGTGTACTGTCATACAGTTATCTATGACGAAGTCGGTCTATTATTTTGTGGCCAATTTCAGTTTCATGAAAAATGAGTCGAGAATATTTCTACTCTGATTGAAAAACAGAACAATAATAGTACGTGACCGATTAATATCGGACATCGTGTCCCGAAGGGCATTTGGCTCTCACCTTAGCTGAAGCAACAAGTGAAACCCATTAAGTGAACTGAACTTTAATGCTAAATGAAGCAATAAACTTGTAACAGAAACATCACAAAGCATATACACTGGAGCCTTCTTTAATAAAGACATACAAAAAACAACATACAACATAGAAACGAAACAGTAAAACACATATTCACAAACAGTAACACTGACACAGAAAGAACTTATTTAACATATTTACATAACCTTGTTGAACTTATAAAATAACATACAACATAAAAACTGTAAAACGCATATTCACAAACAGTAACACTGAATCACAGAAAGAACTTATTTAACATATTTACATAACCTTGTTGAACTTCTATAACATATTTACATATCCTTGTTGTAAACACGCCTCATGTTTAGCACTCGTCTACAAGTTCACGTAGTTCAACAACTGTGTGAACGACATATTCCCCGTTTCTTCGGAGGAGTCCTGTGTCTCTGATTGCTTTCGTTTTTTTCTATCGTCTCTGGACACACGCCTGAGAATTTCATTCATCTTTGGAACAACACTGTCCCGGAACACAGTCTCATCTCCCACCTCAGGATAGAAAAATTGTACATATTGCCGAATAACATTCTTGCACGCGCGGCACAATTCTTTCTTCTTTAGAACTCCTCCTCCATACCAGTTATACTGAAAACGGGGATTAGCAACACCAAAAAGGTCTGGGAATAATTTCTGCATTAAGTGAGCTGCAAAGTTCCCAGCGCTAGAGCTTTCTCTAGCCATTTCCCGCAAAACTTCCGAGTCAATGGCGTAATCCGACGGGACATTTTCTTTGTCTATATCCGGATGGCTGATTGCCACTGGCACTCCTGGCACTTGAGTAGTGTTATCCTGTATTTCTGACATTTTTGAAAGTAGCAGTTCCAGCATCTGTTGTTGTTTATGCTGATTGCTCAGAATTTAGTTCAAAAGCCGCGTTTGACTCTCCCCCTGCCTCCTTAACTTTTCAGTGTCTCTTGAGGTACAGTTCATCCCCTTTTCCACGGCATGGAGATGCGACCCTAGCTGACTGATGTTCCTCCCAGCCCTAAAGAGGAAGTCTTGTCGAGGTGTTGATGGTGTCGATTCCGTCGTCGTTGTTGTCAGCGGGACTGTTGTTGTTGTTGTTGTAGAAGTAGTTGTTGTTGTAGTTGTTGCCGCTTTTGTCGTCGAGGTAGTCGAAGTTGCAGTCATGGCTGTTGTCGTCATCATTGTGCTGGTGCTGTTGTTGGTGGCAGTTGTTGTTCTTGCTGAAACTGTTGCTGGTGAGGCACAGGTAATAGGCTGGGAGTCAGGTGCAGAGGTTACAGTCACCTCCACCACATTCCCCGACACACTCACTTGGGTAACTGGGTAAAACCTCGGTGGAGATGATATGGGTACAACTTTTGCGGCTGGCCTTCCAGAGGCTGTCTGTAAAAAAAGAAGTAGACAACATTTTAAACACTTGACACATTGGCCAGTCAGATATATGCGTTTTAGGGTTTACTGACGCAGGTCGTGAGACGATCATGTGTTCACTGAGTAATGTTCAGTAATCTGCAGAAAGTTATCATTCAGTGTTGAGTTTGAATTCCTTCTTTTTAAACTAAAACAATATTTTAGCCTCCTCAGCTAGCTCAGCATCGGACTATCAGTCCAAGGGTCCTAAGTTCGATCCCCAGCCGAGGCAGAAATTTTTCCTCCGTATTAATTGAACTCAGACATTGCATCTAAAGATCATTTGATTCAAATGAGAAAACAGTCGCTTAAGGGTAGATACATGTACATTTTACCTTTGACTGTTTTGCCTTTCTAGTAGTGGCAGTGGTGTGTCGTGCAGATTCTTCGTTCAGCATTTGCCTCATTTCCGCCTTCGATCCAGATGCGAGGATGACGGCTTTGTCAACCTGACTTTTCTTCCCCCACTGCACATCGTAAACCCTGTTGACCTTTATCTGTAAACAAAAGACTAACTATAGTTTGGGATGAACATCTTTTTAAAGCGACTGACTCACAGAATTCTGCTGAAAATTTTTTTTCTTTAAAATTTAAGAGAATTAAATATACTATGGAAAAACTTAATATTATGCTTCTATACGCCATGAAAACTGAAAAAAAAAAAGTTTTAACTTAACCAGGATTCGATTATGATAAAAATGAGAAACACATTCGGTAGAAACAACTCTAATACTTTTACTCGAAACAGTTATTTGTGATAGTAGGAATAATAATAATAATAAAAGCAATAATGAAGAGCACAAATGATGACATTTCCTGACAAACTATACGTATAATATTGTACAAATGTATATTCTTGCAATTCTGGAAATTTTTGACACTAATCCTAGGTATGACATTTCACATTGAATTGGACAAAACCATGAACACTGGAAAATACTGTCAAACCGTTCTGAATAAATATGTTTGCTTGTGTTACCATAAATGTATCAGTTAAAGCTAACACTACATGTAGTGAATTTGTGTCGTCATGGGGAGACTTAACCATGACACAAAACTGGAAATTATTGATATGCATAAATCGGGGAAAAGGGTCTGCGAAATCGTCAGAAATCTAAATATTCAGGGACAAATTGTGTCGAAGCAGAGAGTTTCGTTCTGGATCAAGAACTATCAGAACGGTTACTTTAATCCTAGTGAAAAGCCCAACAAAGTTAAAACTTTTAAGAAAGTTAGCGAAAGGGATGTTGAAATAGTTAGAAAATCATTGGAAGGAAATGTGTTTCAGTCATGTTGAGACTTGCACAGAGAATTGAAGGCAGACGGTGCTGAGTTATCTATGAACACTACAAGGGCTATTGTGAAAACAGTGGGATATACGAACGCAAAACTGCACTATGCCCAGATGGTCAAGGGAGCAAACCTTGCTCCACAGATAACTTTTTGTGCCAATTTAATAAGTGCTAATGACACTCTTTCTGATATCATATTTACTGATGAAAGTACAATTCAGCTCCACAGCAACAAAGCCACGTGCTATCGTTTGAAGGATTCTATGAACAAATCACTTCCCAAACCAAAACATCCACTCAAACTTCATGTATGGGGAGGTATTAGTAGACGTGGTCAAACTAAAATTCTTATTTTTGACGGAATCATGGACAGCAAGTTTTTCACCGAGAACATATTGAAGAATACATTGATGCCATTTATTAGAGCAGTATATCCGGATGGGCATAGGTTTCAGCAAGACAATGACCCCAAACATCGGTTGAAGTTGTCCCAGAAATTCATGGAAGACAAAAGAATTAACTGGTGGAATGTCTGGCCATCTGGTATTATTTGTTCCAGTAAATAATTTTAAAACCATTACATCTAAAGCATGTTCCCTTGCGTGGAAATTAGTTACTGCTGGTTATTATTAATATCATTTCTGATCAATGACATATAGATTTATATGTTAATACAGAAGTTTTAATTATAATGAGCTTATTCTGTACAGTACTGCACTACTTATTTTTTGCTGCATTATGTGCAAAATTTGACATTATTTCTAAACGTCGGAAGCCGTACCTTGACATCACATCAATGATAATCATTAATATTACTTTTATTATTCACTAGAGAGTCCCGACCTGAACCCGATTGAGATGGTTTGGAACCAACTTAAAAGACGTATTGCAAAAGTTGAACCGAAAACAAAGGAAGAACTTATTCAAGCCATCATGGATTTTTGGTACCGCACATTGAACGTCGATTTGTGCAACAGATATATTGACCATGTGTACAAAGTAGCTCCCGTGTGCATAGCGATGCAAGGAAAGGCCACGGGAAACGCGCCTAGCCAAATATTCACCAAGAGGTCAGAGGGGAAAAGTTTTCAGTATTTTGCTGATCTCATGGAAACGGACGAGTTAAAGGAAAGAGTAGCACGGCTGATAGGAGAACGCGATGGCCAGTAAATCCCTTGTACATACAGGCACCAAATGGTTTAGAAATATGTTATAATCACAATGCTATATAGTGTGAAATGCGTCTTCAATTATGCTACTGCTCTAAGTATTAAAGGGGCTGGCCTCCATGAGTCAAAAAAGACAGTTTTCTTGTATTATAAATATCTTGTAATATTTATGACTTATGCTTAAAAACTTAATAACTGACAAAAAATAAGTCAAATAATTACATTATAAATTGATTTTTTCCCTTTCAAAGTGCTATACCGTAACGCGACGCTATAACTATATTGTATAAGATTTAAAGTAAATAACTTTAATATCACATACAGCAATAGTGGTGACAGTAAAAGCGTTGGTAACATATTGTTAACATGAGGGTCCAGAGTTTAAATCAGGCTGGAGCAAATATTTTTTATGTTCTGTTTTGAATTTTATAATCAGTTTAGAAGTGAAATATCATGTTGATATAATCTCACGGCATCTAAATATTTAATTTAGGTAAATGTTTTTATGATAAATCTGGAGTACAGCCTCTTTAAATAACTTAAGTGACACACTTTTGTATATACCAGTTTGCTATAATCTCCAGCATCTAAATATTAAATTTACGTATTTTTTTTTATGATAAATCTGGAGTACAGCCTCTTTAAATAACTTAAGTGACACACTTTTGTATATACCAGTTTGCTATAATCTCACGGCATCTAAATATTTAATTTACGTAAATTTTTTTTATGGTAAATCTGGAGTACAGCCTCTTTAAATAACTTAAGTGACACACTTTTTGTATATACCAGTTTGCTACAAATGAAAGCTGCCCGAAAAGATGCAGGTTCTTTCGTCTAACTACAATTTTGTCTAACTTACTTTATATAATACACTAGTTGTGATTTCGGCTAAATTATTTATTAATAAAAAAAAATTGTTTATATGTTCTGTTTTTTTTTTTTACACAAAATACATATGTGTTCTGTTTTTTTACTCAAAATACATGGTTTTTTTTTTTTAGCTCACCTGAACATGCTCATGTGAGCTTTTAGGATCCTTGATTGTCCGGCGTCCGTCGTCCAAAATTCATTCAAACGACATCTCCTCTGAAACCACTGGGCAAAATTTAATGAAACTTGCCTAAAATGTTCCTTGCATGAAGCTCTACCAAGTTTGTTCAAATGGTTCCGGTTCATTGCATTTCTGGGTCACAGAAGCTAAAAACAGATTTTAAAGGTTGGATCTTTAAAAATCTTCTTATCAGAAACCACAAGGCCTGGAGCTTTGATATTTGGTATAAAGCATCATCTAGTGGACCTCTACCAAGTTTGTTCAAATTATGATCATGGGGTCAAAAATGGCTCCGCCCCAGGGGTAACTTGTTTTACATAGAGTTACATAGGAAAAGCTTTAAAAATCGTCTTGTCAGAAACCGTAAGGCATAGAGCTACGATATTTGGTGTGCAGCATTGTCTAGTGGACCTCTACCAAGTTTGTTCAAATCATGGCCTCTGGGTCAAAAATGGCCCCGCCCCAGGGGTAACTTGTTTTACATAGAGTTATATGGGAAAAACTTTAAAAATCTTCTTGTCAGAAACCATAAGGCATAGAGCTTAGATATTTGGTATGTAGCATTGTCTAGTGGACCTCTACTAAGTTGTTCAAATTATAACTCTGGGGTCAAATTTGGCCCCACCCTGGGGTCATTGGTTTTACATAGGCTTATATAGGAAAAACTTCGAAAATCTTCTTGTCAGAGACCACAAGGCCCTGAGCCTTAAGATTTGGTATGTAGCATTGTCTAGTGGACCTCTACCAAGTTTGTTCAAATTATACCCCTGGGATCAAATTTGGCCCCACCCCGGGGTCATTGGTTTTACATAGGCTTATATAGTGAAAACTTTGAAAATCGTCTTGTAGAAGGAGAAGTAACATTTTCAGTCCAAATAATCTGGAAATTTGTTAGACAGGTTGTTTCTATGATTTCTAGCTCAAGTTCGAATATGGGTCATCTGGGTTCAAAAACTAGGTCACAGAGCGCAAAAATAGAAAAACCTTGTTAACACTCTAGAGGTTACATTTTCAGTCAAAATATCCCAGAAATTTGACAGAAAGGTTGTTTTGATGATTTTTAGCTCAAGTTCAAAATTGGGTCATCTGGGGTCAAAAACTAGGTCACAGAACCAAAATATGGAAAAACCTTGTTGACACTCTAGAAGTAACATTTTCAGTTCAAATAACCTGGAATCTGTCAGAAAGGTTGTTTCAATGATTTCTAGGTTAAATTTGAATATGGGTCATCTGAAATCAAAAACTAGGTCACAGAGCCCCAAAAAAGAAAAAAACTTGCTAACACTCTAAAAGCTACTTTTCAGTCCAAATATTCTTGAAATTTGTCAGAAAGGATGTTTTAGTGATTTCTAGCTCAGATTCGAATAAAGGTCATCTGGGGTCAAAAACTAGGTCACAGACACCAAATATGGAAAAACCTTGTTAACACGCATTGAGGTAACATTTTCAGTTCAGACAACCTTGAAATTTGTCAGAAAGATTGTTTCAATAATTTCTAGGTCAAGTTCGAATATGGGTCATCTGGGGTCAATTAACCAGGTCCATAGCAACTTTGTAAAAAGCAGTCATATTCAGGTGAGCGATATAGGGCCATCATGGCCCTCTTGTTTGTTAAGTCGGCCAGGAACAATAAAACCTTTGCATTCTTTAAAGAACTGAGAAAAGTAAGCACTTTCAACAATAAAGCAAGATTATCATAGAAGCAGTGAAATCACGAATGATGCTTAGAAATTAAGAATACCTGAGTTTTATACTAATTTACTTAATGACACTCTTAAACAACATCAGTGGTTGGTTAACCGGTCTCGACCAATTAAAATATATAAATTACATACAGTATTCAGTAATTTATTTTGTTTTCGGTCAAATCAAAGTCATATTTGATCCTTTTGTTCAGCATTTTCAGTGTGAAAACGGTCTTTGCTCTACACAGACTAATAATTACCTGCACCTGGACTAATTGTTTCCACAAATTAAAAAAAATTGCTTACTACCTTTTATAACCCTTTTTACCGGCTTTCAAAATTTAATGCAGCCACATGTAGTAAAAGTCGCTAATTACTTGTTTTATATTGCATTTTCTCTTTTTAACGTATCAACAACAACAACAAAAACAGAATTTATTCGTATCAATGAAACAGAAAGTAAATTTATTTCATGTGTAAAATGCATATTCTGCCAGTTCCCCATGTTCAGACCAAACCTAAAAGATGAACAATAAAGTATAAAACAAGTCATTTTCGCAGTCTGCATATACATGTATATAACTGTACAAGTAAATTACATTTTACGAAAAACGAACATTTTCATATAGATTTATTAAAGGGGCTGGCCTCCAGATGACAAAAAAAGAGAGAAAGTTTTATTGTATTATTTTTTCCCATTCTTAGTGCTTTACTGTAACGCGACGGTATAACTATATTGTATAACATATAAAGTAAAGTATGTGTATTTAACTTACCGCAATAGTCGTGACAGTAAAATCTCAAGAACAATTTTGTTAACATGAGGGGTTCCAGAGTTCAAATTAAGCTGAAGCAAATATATCTTTTTGTTCTATTTTGACCGTTTATGATAAGTTTTGAAGTGAAATATCATGTTGTTATAAACTCACGGCATCTAAATATTTACTATAATTTATGTAACAAATAGTTTTATATCAAATCAGGAGTACAGCCCATTTAACATGATACAATTTGTACGTTGAAAAGGCTTGCAAGTAAAAACATACAACAAATGAAATCTAGCTGATGAGTAAATTAATATGTAATTGAATAATTAGATGTACTAAGTTTACATTTAAATAATTACAATCTACATGTATTCATTCATATTCATTAAAACAAAAACTTAAACGAACGTCAACAAACTTAGACATACAACCAAACAATGAACATCAAACTGGGTGGGTTATTTAAAAAGAAACAACTTCAACTATTAATAAATATGTGAACTTTGTAACTCATCTGAAAAAAAAAGAATAAATTTTTTTTTTAAATTAAATTGTCTTGTGACTGTTTTTCGGACACCGCAACACTGCGCGGTAATGAACACCGCGACCAGCCGTGCTGACCACTGCGTTTCATACGAATGAACACATGACGCGGGGGTCATTTTGTCGCTCAACGCAGACAGTAAAATCGCGGGGAGGGGTGTTCGTCGTCAAAGTCCTGATGTGTGTACTGTACAATGCAGTTTGTCAGTCTATGAACTAATTAAAAAAATACTACATTTTTAAAAAAGGTATGCCATCCATTTCTGTACCCATGATTAAATTCAATTCCATTCAGATTACTTTCAGGACAATTTTGTTGTTTTCCGCTATTAAGTTCTAAATCCTATGAATGAGAGCACTTCTGGGAGCATAACCCAGTTCCACTGGTTTCTTGTTTTTGATGATAAAAAAGTCAATAGAATGTACTGTATAAATGGAAGTTTTTCCCATCAAAAAGTTTGTGATTTCAAAATTTCAGAAGTTTTGAGGACAGAAATGTTCACAAATCCCTTATTATTGATTGCGTAAAATCTGCTAGCCATTAAAATCACTTATTCCAGTGGAAAGGCATACAAATTTATTAATTAATTAATTATTATTCAATTAGGTGATGCTTTATTTTAATATGTGACAAACTCGCATTCATTTGGATAATTTCCTCTTACAGATACACAATGCATCCCTTTGTTGCATAACCCAGTTTTACGACACTTTATTAGATGTGAAAGTAAAGGTTACATTTTGTTACCATACAGGTGTGACAAGACTGCACTTGCTGCTTTTGATGTCACATGGGGCATGGTTAGAAAAATATCTTTTTGACTGATGAAATTTATGCTGACTGATATGATTATACAAGTGGGAGGCAGATTTGGATTGCCCAAAAATGGTAGACTAACGCCTGAATCAGGAGAGTTCAAGTGTGTCGTATGTCATGGTAATATGGTGCATATCCAAATATAATAATAAAATGATCACCCTTTGTATTCATTCAAGTAAATCTAAGGGCAAATTTAGGTACTCGTAAACAGTTTGTAGTTTAATTTACCATTTAATTTCAGGTAGAGCCACAGAAACAGCATTTTACAGAGAATGTTTTTATTGACATCATGGCAAAGATAACTGATTTCTGGGCAAATTGCCAAAAAGAGATGATGGTAAACATGCATAAACGTAATAGAGAAAGGGGAGAAAGTAAACTCAAATTTCAAGTAAGATTTCATTTCATCTATCCCGGTTTTGCTATATCTTAAGAATGCACTTGCCCTTTCTTAACTTTCGACCAAACCATTATGATTGTGTAAAGGCTACAAATTAAGTACAGTTTTGCCTGTAATTGCAGACAATACAGATGCTGAAACATTTTTTTTTTCCTAGTTGCCAGAGACAAGAATTTATCGCTTATAAAGGGAAAGATCACAGACTTAAGATTATGGAAAAAATGTAAACCAGTCTTCATGCTTTGGATTCTGCTGAGTATGAATAAGATATAGAGTTCTTGGACCAACGCTCGGCGTATATCTATTTTTTTCACGGAATTGATATTTTCTCTTAGAAGTGATTTAAAACTCTTCTTTAATTCGAGTTAAGTGTCATTTCGTCTATCTTTTCACAGTTCTCTGAACTTCCAGTATCATCACGTGACTTAAGCATAGCAGACGAAAGGGGATCCCATTGGATAAAACAGACAAAACGCATTGTTTTCTTTGCGAGATCATGTACTTCCGCTGTTTGATAAGCAATGAATAGAAACAATCTATTTAATACTTTATTCATTTTGTATTCAAGAAAGGTTCTTTGCATAATTACAAAAGATTTCTTTTTGAAAGGTCGCCGATCAGGTCATCTACAGTATGCCGAGCATTGGTACAATTTTGTGCAAACCGCAAATGTTTTACTCGGTCTATTTATAGCCTGCCCTGTTGTTTACGTCACGTTTGTTTCACATGGGGAAACTTCGTAAGGATCTAGCAAAGTTTACTCTTGAATATAATTAGTTCATACCATGAAATGAGTAATTTGGTTAGTCTGTTCAAAGAAATTCCTTTGGTTTTACGCCGAGCATTGGTCTGGTCACTCTACCATAAATTTGAATCAAGAAAGTTTTATGTATCATAATTTTTGACTGGTTTAAGAAAAAACAAAGAAACAACACCCGATTTCTTTTGGATTAGAACTGAACTCATTTCAGTTTCAAGGTAAAGCTTTTAGACAGTCATATTTAGAGGCCAGAGTGAACAGTTTCAGATCTCTCAATTCTGATTGGCCTAGAACAAATCACATTTGAATTTTAATACAAACACATTGAAAAGACTTACCTTGAGTAATGAGTGGGAAGAAAATTTTAGTCTTTAACATTCAGTACAGTTGTCATAGCTACATAAGCTGAATGCAGTTTGTTTCACTTACAGAGTCAGATTTTAGATGTTTACAATAAGAAAGTGTTGAATGAGGAAAGACGTTTTCAGAATGTGTCTACTCAGTTACGTAACCAGCATTCTGCAGCTCTCAGACAGTGGAGGGCAGCAAAAAGATTCTTCACAGGGGAGAGAGGGGCCTGGGCTGAAAGGTAAATATGAAAATGAAATAAAAAGCGATTTATAGTAAACTTAACTGGAACCATTTTTGAAGTAAATGCCACCTTTTCAGACTGCTGTAGGTCCTTCATTTCGGTTACTCATTATAATCTTAACATGAACTGTACTTTTTGAGTTCCCAAACCCAGGGGGAGTTAATTCAAAGTAATTTGTGCAGTCTCATTATGTTGGTACTAAAATCAATCTTTTTGGTGAGCAAATAAAACCAGAAAAAGCTCTAGTTTTATGCAGCATGCTCGTTTCAGACTGTCTTTTTCTTTATCATAGCAAAGGGAGCCACAAGGTTTATACATTAACAAAGTCATGCACATACATCTCTGATGATATTATGGAAGATCCTTAAATTTGCAACAACTGAAATTCATGTGATTTTCACTAAGTTGAGACAGAAGTCAAGGTCCTCTTGGTCAGACCTGTGATTTTCACTAAGTTGAGACAGAAGTCAAGGTCCTCTTGGTCAGACCTGTGATTTTCACTAAGTTGAGACAGAAGTCAAAGTCCTCTTGGTCAGACCTGTGATTTTCACTAAGTTGAGACAGAAGTCAAGGTCCTCTTGGTCAGAACTGTGATTTTCACTAAGTTGAGACAGAAGTCAAGGTCCTCTGGGTCAGTCCTGTGATTTTCACTAAGTTGAGACAGAAGTCAAGGTCCTCTTGGTCAGACCTGTGATTTTCACTAAGTTGAGACAGAAGTGAAGGTCATCTGGGTCAGTCCTGTGATTTTCACTAAGTTGAGACAGAAGTCAAGGTCCTCTGGGTCAGTCCTGATACAGCTTTGAATAAAGAGGTTGCAAAACAATAAAATTTCATTAACAGCAGCTGAGGTATTCTTTTATTTCTTTCAGAGAGGTTCCAGTTATTCACTGGAAGCTGTCCAACCAGGAGAATTTTTCTCGTATGAAGGTGAAACTTATCCAGAACTATAACTTTGATATTCATAGGGAGGCCAGCTTGCTGCGAGATAATGTAGGTTAGGAAAGACTTGATTTTTTTTTTAAATTGTTTAATATTCAGCTCAGATGATTCAATTGTCCTTTTTCATGAAGTAATATTGTCATAAGGTAATACTTATAAATTTGAGAATAGGACTCTTGTTCTGATGGTCATCGTTGCAATTATCTTTTTACCCCAGAGAATATTTATTGAAATCTAAGTAATTTTAAGTCTTTATCTGGGAAATTATTGAAAAAAGGTTCAGTTTTGATATATATATTTTTTCTCACTGAAAAAGAAGCAACACCCAGTAAATTTGGAATTCTATTTATTTTCTCTCAAATAGAAGCAGCTCTCAGTATATTCGAAATTCACTCATAATTTTGTTTGTCACTTTGGATTCAGCACTAAATATTCTCTGACCTACTTACTAAATATTCTGTTTCATGGGGTGAATGCAAAATCTTCTTCTTTATTTTATAACACTTAGAATTTTTTTGCATTCACCCATTTGAAGTTTTGTATCATTGCAGGTGTGGAGGATAATGATGCTATTAGTGAAATCAAACAGTTACTGGTTGCTAAGGAAGCTCTGGTTTCCAAGGAGAACATAGGGGATGATGGGATTGGGGATGAAGACTGGAATGTTATCAGTACACAAAGGTCAGCTTCTGTTTATATATTTTATGTCAAAATACATTTTAAGAGTTGGTTATTATGAATCTCCTAAATAATTTTACTGAGGTGGTACCCTAAAAATCAAAATTTTCATACGTATTACTTGATTTGGCTGAAAAGTGCAAACAGAATCAGACTTGATGTCCTGGTTAGAAGTTAATAAGATTGCTGCTACAACAAAGTTACTACGATACTCATTTAATTTACAGTGATTGATGTTGCTAGGATATCTGCTGCAACAGGGTTGTTTGGACTACAGTGCTATTGAAGTGGTTATATTATGAGGCAGTAGGGTTGCCAAGACACATTTCAGGTTGTGACCTCTAGATATTTTTCTTACAGTGCAATCACAGAGGAGTATCAAGATAAGGAAAAACTTGTGTTGTCTGAAGAATGTGAACTTGTGACCTTGGTTGAGGTCATCAACGGTCGCTTGGAGGTCACCACAACACATGTCTACTTTTTTGATTGCAGTACAACAAAGGATGAAGGTAAGTCAATTAAGTTAGGAGATATTTTATTATACCCCTGAAATGAAGTTTGGGGGATATATAGGAGTCACCCGGTCAGTTGTTCGATCAGGCGGGCGGTCGGTCGGTCCATTGCAATTTCCTTGTCGGGAGCATAACTTGAAAACAAATGGTTGGAATTCAATGCAACTTCATACAATGGTCAAGCATAATGAGAGGAGATGCAGTGTTCAAGAATCATAACTCCATCTTCACTATTTGCAGAGTTATTGCCCTTAAATGGTTTTCATTGTCCATATAATAACTTGAAAACTGCTTGTTAGAATTCAGTGCAACTTCATACAATGGTCAAGCACAAAGAGAGAAAGTGCAGTGTTCAAGAATCATAACTCTATCTTCACTATTTGCAGAGTTATTGTCATTTATTGGTTTTCCTAGTCCGGAGCATAACTTGAAAACTACTGGTTGAATTCATTGCAACTTCAAACAATGGTCAAGCACAATGAGAGGAAGTGTAGTGTTCAAGAATCATAACTCAGTCTTCACAATTTGCAGTTATTCCCCCTTGTAGGTTTTCCTTGTCCAGAGCATGACTTGAAAACTACTGGTTGGAATTCAGTGTGACTTAATACAGTGATCAAGCAGAATGACAGGAAGTGCAGTGTACAAGAGCTATAACTCCATCTTCACTTTGTAGAGTTATTGGATTTCCTTGTCCAGAGCATAACTTGAAAACTTCTGGTTGGAATTCAGTGCAACTTCATACAATGGTCAAGCACAATGAGTGGATGTGCATTGTACAAGAGCTATAACTCTATGTTCAGTATTTGCACTGTTATTCCCATTCATTGGGTTTCCTTGTCCGGAGCATTACTTGAAAACTACTGGTTGGAATTTAGTGCAACTTCATACAATGGTCAAGCACAACGACTGGAAGTGCATTGTGAAAGAGTCATAACTCAATCTTCACTATTTGTACAGTTATTGCCTTTTATTGGTTTTCCTTGTCCAGAGCATAATTTTAGTACTAATCGTTACAGCGTATAGATTAGTACTTTTGTCCTTACGTTATTGTATAACAAAACCGGTTCTTGTACGGTTGAATGCTTGAGCGGTTCTATATAAAGCGAAGGGTGCTAAAATAAATCAGTTCTAGCGAGTCTTCCGAAGTGGTGACTTTAAACTTTCAAATTCAATGCTTATTAAAGCATTATAGTAAATTTTATTTCATATTTTAATGATACAAACACTGTTCTGGTATATCGGTAAATCTGTTTGTCGTCAATAGCATAATATGCGTATATATTATTTGTGAATCCTTAGCAAGGAAAGTCGGGGGGGTGGAGACACCTTTTCTGTTTGCAGCATTTGGATATCACTACCTCCCCCCTCCCCCTTCAAAAAAAAAAAAAAAAGATATAATATTAGGAGTAGGGGTTGGGCAGCCGGCTCGCAGTGGTCCTGACTTTCCTTTTAATATTTAACAAAGACCACACCTATATATTTTGTCAAACAGTATACAATGTTCTGTAAGACATGCTTTATAGTGCATTCGAAATATTGCATATATTCGTATAAATGTTCACTGTGAAATTTTGGCTCAATGTCACCACAATATAAGCTCCTCGCAAATCGCAAAACAGAGTTTGTTGTTTTTTAGTTAGTAAAATACTAGGGACCTTGAAAACTAATTTTTGGAATCCAATGCAACTTCATACAGTGGTCAAGCACAATGACAGGAAATGCAAGAACCACAACTGTCTTTAATTGTCCACAACCATAATTCTGTTTCAATTCTTTTACAAAGTTTTCAGTTGCTAATAACTTCCTCAGTTCCAAAGTAGTCTTGCGGGGGTATTAATCACATTTTGTGGTACCTCTAGTTTCTTTTAAGATAAATAGATCATTGACCCTAGCTTATCTAATTTTTATCTCAAACCATGCAAAATATCTAAAAAGGACTTTTTCATTTTTCTGTTTGGACTGATCCATTAATTATACCCCCTCTTTGAAGAAGTGGGGGGTATACTGTTTTACCCTTGTCCGTGTGTGTGTCCGTCCGTCCGTAACAAATTTCCGTTGCAGTTTTCTCAGCAACTATAACATGCAGAAGCCTGATATTTCACATATTGCTTTATCCTATAGTCCCATATGGTGTAAAGCGATTTTATGCTCCTTGCTCATCTACTTCCTGTTTACCGAATATTTTTAGATTTTCTCACTATATAGGTGCATTACATCAACCGAACGACATCTTTATTTTCCGTCGCAGTTTTCTAAGCAACTATAGCATGCAGCCGCCTGATATTTTGCATATTGCTATACCCTATAGTCCCATATGGTGTAAAGCGATTTTATGCTCCTTGCTCATCTACTTCCTGTTTACCGAATACTTAGATTTTTATACATAGTTGACATACATACACAATTTCTGTCACAGTTTTCTCAGCAACTATAAGATGCAGCAGCCTGATATTTTGCATATTGCTTTATCCTATATTCTCATATGGTATAAAGCGATTATATGCTCCTTGCTCATCTACTTCCTGTTTACTGAATACTTAGAAGTTACCAACACACAGGAAAGGAGGTTCACTTGATCGTGTTTTTGTGAATAAAGACTTCCATGAATCAGAAATCACATATGTAATACCTGTTCATTATAATATTATATATATCCATCTAGCTGTGCCTTGGATGAAGTTGTATTAAATTCAGGTAAATACTCGGAAAAATTTGACACTCTTTATACATATGACAAATGCAAATTACATTATGAAAGTCAAATTTCTGATAGCTCACTAATTTACTTGTTGTTTATGTGGGTGTTTATTCAAAATTTACTGACTGAATGGAAAATAGCACAGACTGTGATCAGACTGCACAGATGTGTTTGCTGGTCTTGGTCTGCACTGGTCACAAAGGCAGAGTCAGTTGTCTCCAGCAGGGTAAGGGTGAAAGTAAAGTTATGAAGGCTGAAGCTGTTTTGCTTTACTGGTTTCCTGTATGATAGTCTTAAAACCACCAGATGAATTCCCTCAATTCTGTTAGGACAGAGATAAATTCCCTCAATTCTGTTAGGACAGTGGTGTGCACTATAGCCTGGTTTGTTCAACATTTAGATTTCTATGTTTTAATAATGTCATTTTTCATGTGAACAGGTGGTGAAGACTTTAAGTGGGGTTTACAGCAGCTCCGAGAAATTCACTTTCGACGATACAACCTCCGTAGATCTGCTCTGGAAATGTTTTTGATTGATCAGACCAATTACTTCCTTAACTTTCAGAAAAAGGTAAAGTAAATGAAAAGGATGTTTTCAAAAAGACATTGAGACATTAACCAACTAAAAAACAACAAGTATATGTCAATCTAGGTTAAAATTGACAAAGGCATTATTGTTTACTGAAAATGTATCTATGGTTTAATATGAAACTGTAGTAGTTTTTAGTCTCCTGTTGTATGAAAGAAAAAAAGGAATACAAATAATTATTGACACTTGAGGTTAGCTTGAAAATGAGAGAGGTTTGATGACTAAAATTTTCCTGTTCTGCTTATATATGAACCAGTTTAAACATATATTATGATTATTACAGGTTAGGAACAAAGTGTACAGTCGTATTTTGGGTCTCAGACCACCAAATCTGATCTACTATGGGTCAAGGTCACCAGCTGAACTCCTTAAGGCATCAGGCCTAACTCAGGTATATAATTACTGCCTATGGTAAATTTCATGCCAACATTTGTGTAAATTCTGTTTACTAAATCCCTTTTCAATGTGAGTGATGTATACCACAATGACCAGCAGAATTTTGATATACATGTAAGTTACCAAAAACTGTTGTAATTGTTCACTCTGTTCAGTAGTGTTAGTAAATAGTATACTGAACAGGGACATTTTTCATAGCAGTTCACCTCTCCTGTGTCAGAATGCATTGATAAAATAGATATCAGTATTTTCAATTCACAAATACTGATATTTATTTTATAAATGCATTATGACAATGTAAAATGTCTCTATACAGAAGACAGAAGTGCAGCCATTGTTTCACTTAATTTTTAGCTCACCTGAGCACTTTGTTCTCAAAGTGAGCTTTTGTGATTGCCCTGTGTCTGTTGTGCGTCGTCAACTTTTTACTTTTAACAACATCTCCTCCTAAACTACTAGGTGAAGATGATAAAACTTTGCAGGAATGTTCCTTGCATGAAGTTTTACCAAAGATATTCAAAGGAAGAACTCTGGTTGCTATGGCAACAAGAATGAAAAAATTTAAAAATCTTCATGTCTAAAACTGCTAAGTCCAGAGGTCTGAAATTTGGTGTGTAGCATTGTCTAGTAGACCTCTACCAAGTTTGTTCAAATAATGCCCCTGGGGTCACTATTGGTCCTGTCTGAGGGGTCACAAGTTTTACATAGAAATATAGAAGAAAATCTTCTAAAATCTTCTTGTCTGACACCACAAGGCCTAGAGTTTTAAAATTTGGGATGAAGCATTGTCTAGTGGACCTCTAACAAGTTTGTTCAAATAATGTCCCTGGGGTCACTATTGGCCCCACCTGAGGGGTCACAAATTTTACATAGCAGTATAGAAGAAAATCTATAAAAAGCTTCTTGTCTGAAACCACAAGGCCTAGAATTTTAAAATTTGGCATGAAGCATTGTCTAGTGGACCTTTACCAAGCTTGTTCAAATTATTAGGTTGGGGTAAAGATCACCAAGGCTAAAAATAGATTTATCTAATTTAATCATACAGCCTTTAATTATAGACCAGTACCTTTATCTTTGGTGTGTAGGTTCCTTGCATGGACCTCTATACGTAGATATGGTTTGAGGTCACAGGGTCAAGGTCACCATAGCTAATAATTGATATTTGTACTTTCTGTCATAGAGTCTTTATTTATTGACTGATATTTTAGATATTTGGTTTGTAGGCACCTATAAATCTTCAATTAGAAAATAAAATACTGCTTCTTATGTTTGCCTAACAGCAAAATTACAGCCAAAGTACTAAGATGAGTGATCCAGAGCCATCATGGCTCTCTTATTTTACTTCCCAGGATAACACAAAAAATAGAGTGATCCTTTTTTTGTGTTTCCTGTTACTGGTGATGTGACATACACATGAATTTATAAAATATCACAGATTTAAACAAGTGCAAACTTTTAAGTACTTTAAATGACTTGGAGGACACTAAAAACAAATTATGCATGTAAAAATTCACTACAGGTAATGATAAAGTGAGAAAACCACCCTTACTCTATTTCTGTTCTATATTTGGAGGTCAATTAAGAATGTTGTATGCAAGAAAAGCACTTTTTCTGACTAGTATGTATAAAAACTGTAAAGTCATATAGGACAAATGGAATGCATTATAAAATGTAAATGTCTCATGTACATAATACCTATTATGTATATATGAACTATTTGTTCTTGTGCCTTTATATATTGTGTAAATGTTTATATGTGTTGTTTTTATATATAGCCTGATCCTGTATAAATTCCCATATCATCACATCATTATACATCAAGCTAACATATTTATGCCGGGCTTCTCTTTTTTTTTAGCTCACCTGAGCCATAGGCTCATGGTGAGGTATTAGGATCGATCAATGTCCATCGTTTGTCATCCATCATCTGTTGTCCGTTGTCTGTTGGACGTCCACACTTAGTTTGTTAACACTCTAGTGGTCACATTTTTGCCTTAATTTTCATGAAACTTAGTCAGGATATTTGACCCAGTAATTACTCGGATAAGTTTGAACATGGGTTATCAGGGATGAAAAACTAGGTCACATGGCCCAAACACTATAGAGGTTACATTTTCAGTCAAAATAACCTGGAAATTTGTCAGAAAGGTTGTTTCAATGATTTCTAGCTCAAGTTCATATGTGGGTCATATGGGGTCAAAAACTAGGTCACAGAGCCTAAATATGGAAAAACCTTGTTAATACACTAGAGGCTACTTTTACTGTCCAAATATCCTGGAAATTTGTCAGAAAGGTTGTTTCGATGATTTCTAGCTCAGTTTCAAATATGGGTCATCTGAGGTCAAAATCTAGGTCACAGAGCCCAAATATGGAAAAACCTTGTTAACACTCTAGAGGTTACATTATCAATCCAAATATTCTGAAAATTTGTCAGAAAGGTTGTTTCGATGATTTCTAGTTAAACTTGGAATATGGGTCATCTGGGGTCAAAAACTAGGTCACAGAGCCCAAATATGGAAAAACCTTGTTAACACTCTAGAGGTAACATTGTTCAAAGAGACATATAATTTGACTTAAAAAGTGATTTCTGCTGGCAACCTTAAATTGGTGGATTTGCGAAATATTGGTAGTGAAAGACGGTAACCCATTCAATAGTTTACAACATAAGCAAAAGATTTTAACCCAAAACCTTCGACCTTAGGGACTGTGAAAGAAGCTTTTTCATGGAAACACATCTAGTAGACCATGGCTGCCATGAAAACAATATAAAATCAATAATAGTACAGTTTTAAGATTTCCATCTTTAATATAGTAGGAGTTGAAATGTAGAAAATTGCTTTAAAATCATTGAAATTTAATATATAATATGTTATTTTCTTTCCGGAAGTAAACAAACATGTCTCTCTAGGTCACAGACCACCAAACATATCATGCTTTATCCACCTCAACCTTACATAAATAAACTATGCAGTATGTCAGTCTTACAGGCATACTTCCCAGCAATGAATAAAACCTAATAGACATGATATTGTAGTGAACTTAAATTTGCCATAAAAGATACATACATGTGCATTTCAGAAATGGGTTCAGCGTGAAATCAGTAATTTTGAATACCTGATGCAGTTGAACACAATAGCTGGAAGAACTTATAATGATCTGAGTCAGTACCCTGTGGTAAGTTTGTCTGCTGTTAGTAAAATACTTCCACTCTCTTGACAGCATTTGTTTCTAGCTTTGAAACTAAGGAGCACGTCCATGAAGTGTTGTCATGTTTCACGGTGTTTGTTGTACACCCAGCAAGGTTTCAGTGAAAATCCCTTCAAATGATAAAGGGCTCTGGCCAAATTTTAAAGATTGACAAGTCCATTTTAGAAATTTAGCAGGGTCATTCATTTCAACATGATATGATTACTACATTGCAGTTTAATTTGCAGTGATGAATTGTTATTTCTTTTTTGGCAAATTTGATAAATAATTTTTATTTCTTTTTGACAGTTCCCATGGATACTGTGTGATTATACATCAGACACCCTTGACCTTGACAACCCAGCTGTGTTCAGAGATCTGTCAAAGCCAGTTGGAGCTCTCAACCCCAGAAATGAGCAGGAAGTCAGAGAAAAGTAAGATAGTTCCTGTACATAAGTTATTATGGTAACCATAGTTACATGCTTTGTAAAAGTGTTGTTGAAGTTTTCAAGAAGTTCCTACAATCCAGCCTTTTTGCTGAAGGAATTTGTTTAAACTTTAGCAGATACGTGTACATTTTAAGAATTAAGAAAATCAGAATTTAAAATTTACATGTAAAGTTCTTTGTCCATCAGATATAAATAAGCTCGCAATTGCTTTTGAGAAAATATATTTGTACATGTCAGTACCAGGGCTCTGGAAATTTTCAAATCTCAATTGGTCTGAGGGGTTTGGGACATAAAATTTGGTCTAGAAAGCTGAAATTCAGTAAAAACCAACAAATTTTCAGTTTTCTGGAGCCTTGGACAGTACTAATGATGACTATTTATGTACTTTAGCATGTTTATGTAAATAAGGATAGTATGTTTAGTTCAACTCAGGTTTGTTGTTCAAACATATTTGTACAGTATACTCAGTAAATAATAACTTTCTTTGTTATATATCCAGGTTTGATCATTTTGAGGATCCCACAGGGGTTATAGAGAAATTCCATTATGGAACACATTATTCCAATGCTGCCACTGTGATGCATTACTTAATCAGGATGGAACCATTTACTACATTGCACATAGCTTTACAAAGTGGAAGGTTTTTATACATCGCTTTTTCTTTTATTTTCTTTGAATGTTTTTTTCATCATATTAAGAAAATAAAGATAAAACAGTTAAGATTGTGAAAGGTGAAAAATATTGTCTTATAGTACATGTATATAATGTGAAGACCTGGTTGAAAAGTCTTTAATTGGCAACAGAATATTTAGATAACAAGATAACTATATAGAATAAATCCACTTGGCCAAATCTAATGTTCAAAGTCTGCTCAAGTGTAAAACAGGGTACTCAGGATATTACCTTTTGGACAAATTGTTTGCCTCTGCTCAACTTACTTATCTTATTAAAAGTCATTCAGAGTATCTCTGGAACTTCTGTATGTTTTAAAATTACAACATCCTTAATTGAAAATATTAATCCAAGGTTATTAGTCATACATTATGAGCTACAAGTACATGTACCTACAATAAAGTCAGGTAGGTAAGTAGATGGGTAACTCACACTTTGATATGACCAATCAAAACACACTAATTTGAAATGTGATAATCAAATATTTTAGATTACTTAAGACACTTGGTAGCAATTGTCTTGCTGTGTGTTTACAGGTTTGATGTTGCAGATCGTCAGTTTCATTCAGCCCCAGGAACATGGAAATCAATGTACAACAATCCTAATGATGTCAAAGAGCTCATTCCAGAGTTCTTCTACTTGTCAGAATTTCTAGTCAATAGAAATGGTTGGTATAATTTCATTGGTTCTGTTATGCATTAAATTTTAGATAATTGTATGAAAGTTGAAATCTTTAGAAGTGTTTAATATCCAAATTTTGGCCTGAAATTAAAATAAGATTTGAAGTTAAAAGATGCAAGACTTGAATGGCTGAAATAAAAAGTTTCAAAATAATTGATTGGTCAAAAAAATATAACACAGAATTTGATTGGCCCTTTTAGAGGTTGATGCACATTTAAGTTTCTTGCAGTAAGATATGCATATGCCCGCCCACTTAGCTCAATAGGTAGAGCACTGGATTTGTAATCCATGGGTCCCTGGATCGACCCTCGGGCAGGGCAAAATTTCTCCAGGACAATTGATCTCAGGCATTGTGTCTAATGTTTATTTGTCTCTCACCACTGATTCAGAGTACATCAAGTGGGAACAGTAGTCAGTCACTTGCGGAGAAATTGGTAATTACTGGTTAGTTATCCAGGAAAACAGGTTAGGTGGACTGACCCCCGAGATATAACCTAGATGTTGAAATCGGCGTTAAAACTGCAAAAAAAAAAGAATATGCATAAGCTAGTCAAACAAATATAAAGAAAGAAGAGTACTAAATTCTGATAACTTGTTTTATAGGATTTGACCTTGGAAAATTACAAATCTCAAAGGAGGTTGTAAATGATGTGATTTTACCAAAATGGGCTTTGACGCCTGAAGACTTTATCTACAAGCATAGGAAAGCACTGGTAAGTGAATAGAAGATAATGTATGTTGTGTTCTGCTTACTTATTTTCTGGAAATGACTTCAGTGTTAAAAGTGAGTGGAAGAGACTTGTGCATAAGATATTAATCATGCAGGAACAAAAAATAAAATTGTTAAGTGTGTCTGAGGTGCAGTAGCAGTTAACATTTAGCAGAAAAGTAATTTACATTCCATTTCATACCATACTCTACAACTATAGGGATTCTGCAAATTGTTGTCATGCTTAATGTTAATTTTTGTCTTGATTTTATGTGTTTGCAATATCTGTTGTTTCACAAAGCAATATTGTCTAACCCAGCAAACTTTAAATACTGTTTTGTTTCATTATGTTAAGTAAATGATGGTCAGGATGTGGGCACTGCAATATAAATGCCAAAGTCTGACATGTCTCCATGGTCCAGTGGTGAAAGTCATTGGCTTCATTTTACTTATCCTCTTTCTGACTTGACTGGTCATTGGTTCGAACCCTCCTACCAACCTTTACTAAACATGTGAGAAAGTTGGTAGTTTATTATGTAGAATAGGAGTCTAGTAATGGTTCTGCCCAGGAATGATGGTTAAGTAAACTGCCCACCCAGTGTGACTGTGAAAGGGCATCATACTTGAACCAAACCAAAACAACCAGCCAAAAAAAAAAAAACTACAGTTCTATCTTTTATAGATACATGTAACCCGGAAAAATCCACCTGCCCCAAGCTGGGTTTGAACTCGGGTACCTTCGATTATTAAGCTGACGCTCTACCACGTCGCCATAAAAGCTAGCTGATAGGCAAGGGAGTAGAAGTGCCGTATTATACCTCTGCTAAATACACCCCCGCCTTCTTAGAATTCGTCCTCGAATTCTTGGAATAATGAATGTCTGTGGGACTTTCTATGGGTGCCATCACATCTAAACTCGTGAGTTATTTATGTTGGGCGCCAAATGTAACCCGGAAAAATCTACCTGCCCCGAGCTGGGTTTGAACTCTGGTACCTTTGATTACTAAGTGGACACTCTACCTTGTCACCATAAAAGCTAGCTGATAGGCAAGGGAGTAGAAGTGCCGTATTATACCTCTGCTACAAACATCTCTGCAGTTTCTTTTTGGTTTGTGTGAGCTATACACCTAATGAACAAAGAAATGTTTAAGATCTTCAAAGCACACTTGTTTTTATCTTATCTACCAACTTTCTAATGGCATAAACACTCTGTGTTTCCAGGAGTCAGAGCATGTGTCAAACAACCTACATAACTGGATAGATCTGATATTTGGATACAAACAAAAAGGCCCTGCAGCAGTAGAGGCCCTAAATGTGTTCTACTATTGTACTTATGAAGGTTTGTACCTTTTTTGTGAAGTTGAAACTCCTTGTCTCAAGTTTGTTGTGTTAAAAGTTAAAGTTAAAAATAGTGTTAATAGACTATAAGACTGTTAAATCAAAATCAGACATTGAGAGACATGTCAATTTTATTACTGGTTAATTTATTCAGGTTATTGCCCATAGATGTCTCCAAATATGTATGTTTAATACAGGGATCATGAATTTGGATAAAGAGAAACACAAAAATTCTTAGCATAGATGTTTCACAATTAATAAAAATAAAATCATTTTGTTGTTTCATTTCCGATATATTTTGTACCAGAAACACAATTTCCAAATGTACAAAATGACCTTTTGCCCAGGAAATAATCTGATTTACTACGGTAGTTTATTGTAATGAATGACATAGGGTTCAACAAAAATTCAGATTTATTTATGGATAGTGATGTTGCAGATTGGAAATCCCATGTGTTATGTGAATGATGCAAAACAATAAAATGTTTGTTGTTTCAAAAGCCATACATTGAAATAATGTCAAGAATATCTATTAGAAAAAAAGTAAGGAAATTAAGTACGAAATGTCAGTGTGATTTAAAAATAATTATACTGTACTCCTTTGAGGCAACAGATTGACTGGAATAATTATATTTAATGCAAAAGTGAACAACGGTCTGAGAGCAGACAATAAAAGTAATGAACAGAATATCAGATTTGGATCTATATCATTTTTAATTATGCCCTCGAAGGGAGGCATATAGTTTTTTAACTGTCCATCCTTCATTCCGTCAGTCCGGACGCACTACCGAAAAGAAATAGGGGCCATCTAACTGTAAACACAACAGAAGAGAACAACAGAGTTCATTCCGTAACAATAGAATAAGGAGCCAATGGTCCTCTATTAAACAAAAGAAAATAACAAAAGAAAAGGTCCCCTATCCAGTTTTGGCCGGACAGTCCGTCCGTCAGTCCGTCCGAAAACTTTAACATTGGCCATAACTTCCTTATAAGTAAGTGGATTTACTTCATACTTGGACACAACACCTCTTTGGTCAAGACCTTTTCAAGGATCTATATTTGTTTGACCTTGACCCCTTGATGATCTTCACCTTGAAGATCCAATTGTCCCAAAAACTTTAACATTGGCCATAACTTCCTTATAAGTAAGTGGATTTACTTCATACTTGGACACAACACCCCTTTGGTCATGACCTTTTCACGGACCTATATTTGTTTGACCTTGACCCCTTGATGACCTTCACCTTGAAGATCCAATTGTCCCAAAAACTTTAACATTTGCCATAACTTCCACATTAGTAAGTGGATATACTTCATACTTGGACACAACACCCCTTTGCACAAGACCTTCCCACTGATTTATGTTTGTTTGACCTTGACCCCCTGAATGACCTTCACCTTGAAGATAAAATTGTCCAAAAACTTCAACATTGATCATAAGTTCCTTATTAGTAAGTGGATTTACTTTATACTTGGACACAACACCCCTTTGGACAAGGCCTTCCCACTGACCTATATTTATTTCACCTTGACCCCTGAATGACTGGTCCTCAGCTCAAAGTCGGAGCACCACTTTGGGGGCATTGTCATCTTACAGTGACAGTTCTTGTATTTCTAAATTCTTTGACTTACCTTTGATTAGTATGGTCCTGGAGTTTTTATATTTAGACAATAAGTTTACTACCATACTTACAGGAGCTGTAGACTTGGATGCTGTGAAAGATCCTAATGAAAGAAAGGCACTGGAAGGGATGATTAACAACTTTGGGCAAACACCTTGTCAGCTGCTAAAGGTAGAAGGGGAGATAACCTCATTGGAGTGACATAAACACTTCTTGTAAAAAGAAAAAAGGAAAAGAATGAATGTTAATCATAAAAATCTGTTTGTTATTTTTTTTATGAATATATAGATTAGAGTACTTCAAGAATATTTAATAGAAAAAACATTCATGCAAATCAAGAAAGAAGTGATCATGTGACTTAAAAATCTATATATAGATAGACTGCATGAGGAAGCAGTGCATTGACTGGAACCATGATGTAATGTGAAGGTTAACAAAGGTCATTACAACCTTAGTCACTTGTTAAAACCGCTTTTTGGATTTCTTTAGTACACAGTAAGTAAACTGAAAAAGCAGTGAACAAAAGGTTAAGTTTATGGAATATTTTTCTTTATTTCTAACTCGCTCTCTTTTTCTATAACTTCAAATGTGTATAGATCCCTCATTGTGATTAAATGAATTTTCATTTGTTAAATATAGGACCCACATCCACAGCGGATGACTTTTGATGAGGTAGTTGCAAAGGCGATGAAGGTTGACAAACATCTTAGCATTTTTTCTTTCTTGGACCAGCTCAAAGTTTACTTTGTTGAGGTATGAATGAAACTTCTAGTAAAGACTTGCTATAAATATATGTAATGCAGGTCTGGATTGAAAAGATGAAGATAGAACTAAACCTTTACACAGACCACCAGTATATTTTCAATCATTAATTTTCTTACCTGATTAAAAAAGGTGATAGCTTCTACAGGAGAAAATGTTTTCTTTCAAGTGTGTCCTAAAATAACTGCATTTTAAAATGTGATACATAGAAAACAATATGCAGTGTATTTAATACCAGGGGGTGTTCTATGCTCATTCTAAGCGTTATGTTCCTTTATATGTCTGGATCGGTATGCATGTACATGTAGCTAGATTGGAAGAAATTTTAATTATAAACAAACAGATTTGGGTTTAAATTTTCATAATACAGAAGCTATCTTTTTCTTTTATGACAAAAAACATCCACCCACTTATAATTCTCAGGTGTCACCAGAGACGGACCCCGTTGTGTATATCTCGGTTCCCCGAAGTCAGCCTAGGTCCATTATACAACATGGAATGTTGGACACCATGGTTAGTATGTATAGTTTTGTAGTTTTCTGAGGCTTTTATATCCTGTGATTTTGAGAAAAGTTGTGATTTTTTTTTAAATGCTAAAGAATTTTTTATATGCATGTTTTTATGCTATTTAGTATGTTTTATATATTGACCTTTGAACTTACTCTGTTTCAGGTAACAATATCATCAGATGGAATTGTGGGTACACATGGCTGGTTACCTTATGATAAATCTATAACAAATTATTTCACCTTTGACAAAGATCCTTCAGTGTCAAACCAGAAGTAAGTAGCCATAGTTTATTTAAGTGGGCATTAGGGTTTAGTAAGGAATGGCAAGACTATTTGAACAAGGTTTGGCAGTTCCTAGGTTCAGATTTGAGCCAGAATGTGAGATATATCCTTGGGCAAGCCATGCATACCTGTTCTCCCCTTCTGTGTACAAATTCACAATCAGCTGGAAAAACTTGAATCTGAGTTGAGTTGAGACAGTCAAGTGGTTTAAAGTATTTTATTTGTAAGACCCAGTTCACTTTAAAATATTTAAAACAAGGATATACTTTACCTTTTTTCTTGATTAAGTCTTGGTTTCTTTTACTGAAAGTTATCATTTGTACACAAAATATAGTGTCACAATGTAATTCTTGGAATTCTCTATGGATTTGATCATTTATTCGCAGAATGGCATTGTTCTTTTTAAGGAAAACAAACCAAGCAATGTTTTAGTACAGTTTCATTCAAACATAAAATTTAAACATTTCATTGCGTTTCGTAATAAAAAAGTTTTACATCAATATTTTTCTCACATCAGAACACGTAAGAAATTTAACAGTCCGTTTGCTCCTGGTATTGAAGTAGACTCTAAATTGTTTGTTGTGAGCCATGACTGCAAACTGTTGATAAGTGGGGGACATTGGGACAACAGTCTTCAAGTGTATCACATTGGGAAGGGACGTAAGATCAACCATATCTGCAGGCATATAGGTAAGTGTCATTGTGATGGTAACAATGTGTTATGGAGTGATTTTTCCTCTTCACACTTTGCAGTAAGCAGACATGTAAATAGAAAATAATACCAATTGCTAGTCTGAGACTCCAGTTACACTGAAATGAAGTGACTTAGTGTTGTAAAAATCTTTAACTCAGAGTAACATATTAAACGTTATTTGTTCATTTACCTCTGCCAAAGCACCTTGTAAAACTAGAGTCTGTTTTGATATTTCAGACATTGTTACCTGTTTAGCTTTGGACTACTGTGGAAGCCATCTTATAACAGGTTCCAGGGACACAACATGTATTGTCTGGCAGGTTCAGCAACAGGTAGATACATGTACACAGATATGTTTAACAGATTGACTCTTCTATTTTCAGTAAAAACTAGCAAGGGAACTGGTGTTGTTGTTGTTTTGTTTATATTATAACTGTATATTTCATTGTATTGTCTTTTTAAATCTTAGCTTGAAGTACTGAATTAAGAATTTTATAGTTTATTGTAGTTTCATAATGATACCATTTGTTCACCACCTTTCAACTGTTATATTATCCCCAGCTGAGGGCGAAGAGATATAGATTTGACGTTGTCCCTCTGGCTGTTCATCCTTCCATCTGTCTGTCCCTCTGTCTGTCACACCTTGATTAGAACATAACTCTGTTTAAGTTATAAATTGAAAACTTCATATCTGGTTAAATCTCACTGAGTAGAATTGCAGTGCATAGAAACTGAAACTCTTGGCTTCATAATTTGTGAGTTATTCCCCTTTACTATTTTTCCTGTTTAATTTTTGTTTAGACCAGAATTGTTTAAGTATTTGAGGTATCAAAATTAAACTTCAAAGGTGCATAGATGTCATTGGAGTCATGCTATGCAAAGGAACTATTACTTTTCACTTGATAACTTTTGAGTTATTGCCCTTTGTTATTTTTATGCCCACCCCAAAGGGAGGTATATACTTTTTTAACTGTCCATCCATCAGTCTATCCGAAAACTTTAAGATTGGCCATAACTTCTGTATTAGTTAGTGGATTTACTTCATACTTGGCCACAACACCCCTTTGGACAAGACCTTCCCACTGACCTATATTAATTTGACCTTGACCCCTAAATGACCTTCACCTTGAATATCCAATTGTCCAAAAACTTTAACATTGGCCATAACCTCCTTATTACAAAGTCGATTTACTTCATACTTGGACACAACAACCCTTTGGACAAGGCCTTCCATTGACCTATACTTATTTGACCTTGACACTTGAATGACTGGTCCTCAGGTCAAAGTCAGAGCACCACTTCGAGGCCATTATCATCTTACAGTGACAGTTCTTGTTTATTATTTAATTTTGTTCGCAACATAACTCAGTAAGTATTTAAGCTGTCAAGATGAAACTTCATAGGTGCATAGATGTCATTGAAGAGAAGAGGGATATAAATTTGACATTGTTCATTGGATGGTTGTTTGTCTGTCTGTCCGACCATCACTTTTTTTATCTGGAACATAACTCAAAATAGAACTACAAGATTAATATTATTATACCACCAGATAGAATATATTGGATTCACGTGCTTTGGTCAGTCAGTCCTTAAACAAAATTTGTGTGGAATATTTCTCAGCAACTATTCCTAAGATTTAAATTATACTTGGCAAGAATCATAAATACCAAGCCTTGTTGTACACATTGTTGTCACACCCCACTTTGATGATTTTTATACACCACTTTGCAGGGGCACATAATATTATATAGATTTGCGCTTTGTCTGTACATTCGCAGTCCCATTATCCATACGTAAACTGGTTTGTGAGGCCTATAACTCCGAACCTGTACCTGCTAATGCCATGAAACTTTCTAAAATTAGTTGTCAGCATGTGAACTTACACACCTGGGTATTTTGACACAAACTTATTGGAGACTGGCAGACTGATGCCCCCTGATTAAGCAAACACATAGCATTTTTAG
This sequence comes from Cyclina sinensis, assembly GCA_012932295.1. Classification (NCBI taxonomy): domain Eukaryota; kingdom Metazoa; phylum Mollusca; class Bivalvia; order Venerida; family Veneridae; genus Cyclina; species Cyclina sinensis. Next base: position 28,186,831 of record JAAONU010000009.1, on the reverse strand, counting down.
ACTTGTGTCGTCTGTAACTCTAAACGTATAACTGCTAAAGCCATGAAACTTTCTAAGAATAGTTGTCAGCATCTGAACATACGCACCTGGGTATTTTGATGCAAATTAATTAGGGATTGGCAAAGTAATGCCCCCTGATTAAGCAAAGAATATCATTTTTAGACTTGGGTAGCATGTATATCGGAACGTTTAACTGCTCGTGCCATGAAACTTTCTAAGAACAATTGTAAGCATGTGAACTTATGCACCTGGGTATTTTGACACAAATTTATTTGAGATCGGCAGAGTTTTACCCTCTCATTAAGCAAAAAATAGCTTTCTTGGACTTGTATCACTTGCAACTCCAAACGTATAACTGCTCGAGCCATGAAACTTTCTAAGGATAGTTATCAGCATGTAAACTTATGTACCTGGGTATCTTGATGCAAATTTAGTAGAGATCAACAGAGTTATGCCCCCTGATTAAGCAGAAATAGCATTTTTAGACACCTTAATGTTAAGGACAATGTTTATAGGCACCTGTAATTGTACAGGGTTTTTTTCTGTGACAATACAGCGGAATATAGGGGCATCCTATGGACACTTCTGTAATTCACTGTGTTATGACTCTTTTGACTTTTTTTTTTACATATTAATTTGTCGAGACTGTTTCTCATTAAATGTTATTCAGAATTAAATAATACTTTAATAATTCTTTGCAAGAATCATAAGTACCAAGTGCACTTACTGTTGCTGCATTACATTGCCATGATTTTTTGAGTTATGGACCTTTAATTTCTTTTTTAATACACGAAATTATCCATGTTTTTTTCTCAGCAATTAATGGTCAGATTTTAATAATACTTTGCAAGAGTTTTAAGTACTAAGGCTGCTTGTGCATTTCATTGTTGTGTTCCAGTCCAATGAGTTTTCTCTGAGTTATGGCCCTTTGATGTTTTTACGTATTAAAGATAAAAAGTTTGTCAAGGGTAAGTTTGTCTGTGTTCTTTTTAGCAATTATTAATATGAGTACAATCAAACATCTTTAGTACTTAGCCTATAATTGCATGTTCTCATCATTTAGTGTTTGTGTTGATTTCTGCTGATTGTTTTGGAAGGATGGTTAAGTTTTGTGTGTTTATCCATATTGTTGACTTATACTACTGAATAAACTTTACAGAGAAGTTTGAGTTTTGAAATTTTTAGCCAAACGTCTTTCATATTATGGCAGGCAAACTATAAATGTAGAAACTGCTGTGTCAAGGTGGTATCAGGGGGTATTCATCTCCTTTAGTGATAGCTCTTGTTTAAATCCAGACATGTAAATTTATCTTTCTATCTTTCTTTCTTTCTTGGGTTTTTCAAGTTTAACTGTGTTTAATATAACTTCATCTATAATTTGTTTTAGTCTAAAAGTAAGGCATTTTATTAAGAACTATACATAGATCTAGGAAAAATTTCAACAGAAAATAGCAGTATGGATCAAATGATGACTGTGTATTTTCAGAGTGGTGTCTGTGTGAACCTCTCAAGTAAGCCTCTCCAGACACTGTATGGTCATGACAATGAGGTCACTGCAGTTCATATCTCCTCAGAACTCGATATGGCTGTATCTGCTAGCAGGGTAAGAAGTTTTCATTGTCTTGACTTAAATGCTTTTTGTCTGTTTTCTTTAGTTTGGCTCAGTTTCATTGGATTCATTTTTGCTTGGTCAAGCTAAGCCTCCCATTCACTTAAGCAGAATTATGTCTCCCCCCAAAAATGGGGGAGACATATTGTTTTTCCCCAGGTTGTCTGTCCGTCTGTCTGTCCGTCCGTCTGTCACAAAATCGTGTCCACTCTGTATCTTCTAAAGCCCTTGAAGGATTTTTATGAAACTTGGGTCAGATATTCACCTCATCAAGGCGATGTGCAGAACCCACCTTGAGGGTGTGGTGTCTCAAGGTCAAGGTCACACTTGGAGGTTAAATGTCAAATGCCACAAAATCGTGTCCGCTCTGTATCTTCAAAAGCCCTTGAAGGATTTTTATGAAACTTGGGTCAGATGTTCACCTCATGTTTTTTGCCCATCTATGTAACAGCACTGCCATCGACATGATTCCAACATGCTACAGGTACTAGACTAAATGAATACAACCATTTTGTACAATATGAAACAAGGTTTCTGCTCAATCCTTTCTTGACAGAGTATGAGTTTCTTGTTCATCATGTACATTTGACAAAAATATCCCCCTTATTTAACAATCGTCTGACTCAATACTGCCTGCAGCAACTGACTGGGGGGAGACATATGTTTTTGTTCAATCAAAAACCCATTTCTAGTTTTATAAGCTGGTATTTCACTGGTGAGTAATGATATGACATTTGTATGTTTTCTTGTTGTTCACATTTAGAAACAAGTCATCCTTTTTGTGTCGCCTGCTACAAAGTAACCGCAACATATAGGGATCACTTCTCTGTCTTCTGTCAGTCCGTCTGTCTGTCCGTCACAAAACTTGTCTGGACTACTCCTCAGAAACTACTGGTGCGATTTCATCCAAACTTTACAGGAATGATCAGTACCAAGTCTAGTTGCATGTATTCAGCTTTTTTTTTTTTTTAGTCCAATGATTTTTTTGTCAGAGTTATGGCCCTTTTATGATTTTTAATTTTTAAAGTTTGTCCAGACTACTTTTCTTATACTATTAATGCAATTTAAATGAATGTAACAGTATTGATAGGTACCTCAAGTACTTGCCCATGTCTTACAGGTTTTTCGGTTGAATGATTTTGGGCTGAGTTATGGCCCTTGAATAAAAAAAAAGTTTTAGCTTACAAACTTTCCAATCACCTCTCAATACTACTGTTTAATTGGCTATCATCAGGCGACACGTGATCACTGATTGCCCTTGTTCACATTTTAGCATGGTGTTTTACTGTGACATACATTAAGAAAATGATTTATAGGGAAGACATCATTAACATTATTGTGTTGTTTTATGTTTCACATTTTTCACATTTTCTGAACTTTTTAACAAATTTTTAGGATATACTAGTGACAGTGGTACCTACGTATGCTTGAACAATTATTCTTTAGCAAACTTGTTCATTTTTTTTGTGCTTTTCCAATTTTCACATTTTATTTCACATTTTAGGATGGCACAGTGATGATACATACAGTACGCAAAGGACATTACATGAGGACGTTACGACCAGATCAGACCCCTGGGTATAGCCTCAATATACCAATGTTGGCAGTTGATGATATGGGTCAGATTGTAGTCTACTGTCGTGAAACTTTGCCAATAGAACCAAAAGTAAGTGGAAACAATCTTTTACATGTGACACAGTTTGAAGGCAAACTTGAAAGCAAGAGAACTGCAAATGCCATTTCTAAGAAACAAAAAAGCCTCAACTAGGGCAAAGTTGTATGTTTAATTTGAGATTTTTCAACCCTACATTCAGTACTTTGGTAAAAGAACTTGTCTGCTAAGTCAACCAATTCTTTTTGTACACAGATTTTACTTGCAAATCATTTCCATGCAAATAAAGGCATTGTGCAAAATTTTTTACCCATTTGCAAATCCAGAAGACAATGTTTGATTAAGTCTGAGAATATAATGCATTGCATCAACAATGATATTGAAGTTATTATGTGTCAGGGCTCTTTTATGTGTCTTTTGCTTTGTGAATTGTAAATATGTGTTTAAAATCATAGAATACTAAAATTTTACAAAAATTTAACGGCAAAATATTTTTTTTTTCTTTAATTTTTATTTCAGGAAATTACCTCCCTCCATCTTTACTCTCTAAATGGAAAACACATTTGCACTCAGCCAATACAACACCACATTGGACACATGATTATCAAGGGAGATAACTTGGTTACAGGAGATGTCAGTGGCAGTGTGATTGTGTATGAAATTTTTGGGTAAGACATCTTATTAGATAATTGTGAATCACAGTTATACACAAAGAATAAACCAGTTGATTACGTAGATGTACATATATACATTGAAAGAAGTAACAGAGAAAGTCCATAAACACAGTTCTGGATTATATGTTCTGTTAAATTTCTTGTATGTGTCCATGGTATAGAGGAACTTCATACAGCATAAAAAACTGAACTCATTACTACATAGAATCTAATTTTACATGTATGTCAAGAATTCATAGAAAATATGCTAAAAGGTCTACTATAATACATTGATCTTGTAGTCCAGTGTGTTCTTGGTGATGTATTTAGCTGATCACAATTAAGGCCCTGCATTTTGTTTAATCACTAAATACACAACAAGCTCACTAGATCAGTTTCACTGTTCTAATATTTCATTAACCATGGGGTTTGTACAGTTAGTATGATAAATGATCATGACAGTCTGCCATACTATCTTGTACCGGTACATGCATGTTCCTTTTACCTTCCATATTATCTTGTAACTGCATGTATCTTTTAACTGTCAATTTATCTTGTATTACCTTTTGCCAGTCAGTCTGTTACTAGATATATTGACTCATCAGATGAGTTTTAATAGGAACATTTTGGCATGGAATTTCTGTAATCATGTTACAAGTGAAGTTTTCAGTGAATAAACCTTCAATATGCTAAATATCTAAAATGGACTTTCCCATTTTTCAATTTGGACAGATCCATTAATTGTTTATGGAGTGCTTATTGAAATATTTATTGTTTGAATGGCATTGGTCACAAAGGCAAGAGTCAGTTGCCTGCAACAGGGTCAGGGTTAAAGATGTATTTTTGCGCGTTATTTATAGAATATATAATTTAATCAATTTATTTTAGAAAACTCAACTACAGCTTTTATCAGGTTAGAAAAAAGGTGACATAATACTATATGAAGATTGTCACAATTTTTCAGGTTGAAACAGCTGACTACACTACCATTATATGTACCAATACACAGTCTGGCCTTAACCAATGGCAACAGTCACCTTCTTGCTGGTCTCAGGGATGGCAAACTGATCATCATAGGAATTAAGTCATGCTCTGAGTTGCGATGATAAACAATTACAGTAATGCATGGAAAGTCAATAAAATCGTTTAGAAACGAAAGTGTCATTTTTAAAAGTTAGTGTTTAGAATTTTAAGTGTCAAACTTTACAGTAAGAAAATGTGTAGGCTTTGGAAGTTTGCAGTAAGAAACAGTCAACCATGGATGGTAATAACCATAGAAATAGTCAACCAGGGATGGTAATAACCATAGAAATGAGAAATTATCAGCTGTAGGAGATTGACTGATATTTTGTTGACATCAGATGTGAAACCAAGTATCAGCCTTTGAAATCAGCTTACCTTGGAATACTCACTATGAAATATCTGCAAACAATCAAAATATTGCCAGTGCCTAATTAGAAACTTCCTGTTGGAATCAAGTAACATTGTGTTTGTATTATCAAAGTAGACTGGAAGGAAAGAGAAAGGCAGAAAATTGCCTTTTTACACATCATCACAAACTAGCACAAATTATTAAAATGATGCTGTGTTATAAGTCAACAATATCCATTGTGAGTAGAACAAAAACAGAACTGCCTAGATCAGTTACAAAAGAATAAAACAAACCTATATGAAACATTTATAATTTTCAAAACAAGTTCTTCTTTTTCGATTATTTTTAGTGACTTTAAGTTGTTAGGAAGATAAAGAGAAGTTCATATTCTGACTTAAAATCAGCATTTTGTTAATGAAATGCACATATCATGTTATAAGCTATGTGATTTCTTGTTTGTGATCAGTTCTATATAGATGTATTAGTTATAATTTATATGTTCATTATAACTGTGTTATGTTAATGTAATAAAAATATGTAATTGTGATAGTCTGTAAAGTAAATGTATCGAAAGTCTGATTCTGATGTATAAAAAAAAGAAAGAAATTGTTGAAGTTTTTATTCTTTTATGTTGTTATTTGAGAGAGAAAAAAAAGAAATGTATTTGAAGTTAAATCTAAGTAACATTGTGATTCATTTGAGATGGGACTGATGCCTAGGTTGTGGTGTAGATAACATTACTGGATTTTAGAGATGAGGTGTAATTACAATATTTTCTTCTGAAACTTACCGAAAAAATTCCATTTATAGCCCGGGCTTTTATTAGAATCATGGATTGTACGAAAGTTGGGGATGGGCGTTAATTGGAGATACATCTTTACAAGACGGACGGATTTTCTAAGCAGGGCTTTATAAATCCACTCGCCCCTCATATTTACAAGAAGAAATTGAATCCGGAGAAAGAGCGGATGTGACATATTGCAGACAATGCTAAAATCTGTTTATTTCCGCTATTACCATAGTATTACATGTAGAGTCTGGTATGCGTGAAAGTTTGCCGAGCACGGGAATAAAAAATAAGTCTAGCGCAAAGATCTTTACTACTTTCTTAAGGCAAAAATAAGGGAAATAAAAGTAAAATAAACTGGAAATTAGTAAAATTGAATTGTAAAGGTAAGCTCAATTTTCTCAAATTGGGGGATGGGTGTTAAAAAAAGGGGCAGTTGATTTTTCAACTTTGGGCTGAAAAATGACCGATTTTTTGTCCAAAATATGGAGGGTGGGTGTCTATTAGAGGATGGGCTATAAATAGAATTTTTACGGTAATTTTGTTGAACTTACATGTATTTTATGTTAATATTATGAAAAATGTACCCCGATACATTCATAATAGAACAGTATCAGTACAGCTGATTTTATATGACTGTATTAGATATCAGTGCTGTTCATAAGTTATTTCCTTTAAACTGAGATATATACACAAGTTCTTCTCACAGAGTAATATATTTATTGCACTTTTTATATATTTATTGCACTACATATACACTCAAGATCTTCTTCAGAGTAATATAATATAAATTGTGAAACTTTTGGAGCACAGTGTTGTATCATTCCATTTAAAAGAACGAATGCATTATTCTGAAAAATACATGGACATCAGTCACCAATGATTATTTTAACCACAAATTATTACAAAATCACTCGATATTTTTATGAATAAAGACCATGGCATGAAGATACGACATAAATAAAAACTATATTTGTGTTTACAAGGGATATCAGATTCATTTTACCCCTGAAAGATGGAAAAAAAAAGCACCGACTCCTCATGAAGAAATGAAAATAAAGGAAATATTATTTTGTTCATCCTGAAATTGGTTATATGTAAATAAAAACACAATTAAGGAATTGTGATGATGTTAAAAACATATTCAAAATGTGTGTAAAAGAATATCAAATATTAAATGTGATATGTACATATATGTTCATACTTGTGTGTTGTGCAATATGTAACCAGCTCTGTGCTTTATCCTGTTACTGTGTCATTTACTATCTGTGTTATATATGTATTTTTTTTTTATCTCTAATACTGTACTGAACGTAAGACCGCTGATGTTTTATATAACCAGTATAGGAGTAACTGTTTCCAAGACCTTTGTTTTCACTATTAGCACTCTAAATAAATATTGTATTTCCAGTTTTGTCTGGAGCATATCTTTAACATGCATGGATGGACTTTAATTATACTTGGTACCAATGTTCACCATCATGGGGGGTAGTGTGAAGAGCATCAAGTCAAAGATCAAGGTCACACTTACAAGTCAGAGAAAAAGCTTGTCTGCATAAAAACTTCTACATGCATTGAGGGATTTTAATATAACTCAACATAGATGTTCACCATTGTGAGACGGAGTGTCTTTTGCAAAATTCAGTTCCCTTTGACCAAGTTCAAGATCACACACAGAGGTCAAAAGTCAGAAAAATATGACTATGGACCATTTAGTCATCATAAATTGAGGGATTCTATCACAAATGTTTGCCATCATGAGACTGAGCATTACAAGCATAATCCTGGTCCATTGTAAGGCAGTGTCATATGCAAAATTCAGGTCCCTGTGGCCAAGGAAAGGGTCAAACATAGACAGGCGTATTGTGTGACAAAGGCACCCTTGTTCAATTTGGACAGATCCATTAATTGTTTATGGGGGTGCTTATTGAAAATTTACTGACTGAATTGCAAATAGTGCAGACCATGATCAGACTGCATGGCATGGATGTGATATCCCGGCGGGATTTTAAAAAATCCCGTTATTCAACATCAGTTCCAGCTGTCATGGTATTAATTTAAAATTCCCGATATTTAAATCAGCCAGAAAAAAAAACTTTCATCTGCTGACGTCAATAACTTGCTCAGCTCCAGTTATGGGTGGAGCTTATACTCGGAAACGGCGATCAAGACATACTACCTTCAAAGCATTGACCAATCAGAGTGCATTTTACTACTTTCATTGATTTAATCCTGTGTTGACACTTTATACACAATTAACACATTTAGCTATCAGCAGGTGTTGAATTGGGTAAATATTATTTGATTGCGGATCTACACCGTGTAGAAAATTGTGTTAAATAAGAATAAAAAACGCTTCATTAGTTTTCTTTGTTGTTCTTCTTGTCTTTCTGTTTTGCAAGAACGAATCGATAAAAAATTCCAGTTTTCAAGCTTTAAATCCAGCTGAAATTCCAGTTTTGAGTTACCAAAGTTATCACATCCATGCCATGGATGTTCATACTGATCTTATTCTTGCTTATCAGACAGGATTTTTTTACTGTTTACGCCGGTGCTATAAAAACCCATCTTACACCCCTTATATAAGATAACTTGCCTGCTTTAAATGATGTCACTCCATTATGAATGAAGTTGTAAATTCATACACTACTTTATAAAATGGTGCTGAATCAAAAATATTATTTTTCGTTATTTTCTTCCAAATTTTAATGTATTGTATGTCTGACAGCAAGAAAAAGAATCAAACACTGGTTGCCAGTACAGTAGGGGATATTCAGCACTCGGGCAACTGTTTAGCGGTAACAGGGCAGAGCCTCATTACTGCCTGAAACAGTTACCCTCAAGCTGGATATTCCGGTCTGTACCAGCAACCAGTGTAAGATTCTTATAGCCTGCACTTGTAAGGTTTAATATTTCTACTCTGTACAGCCAAATGTTTTACACTCCAAGGGGAACTGTTGACTTTAAAATGCAGCCCCTTGCATGAACTGCAGAGTTGGGTAAAAAATATCCTAATATGCATTTAAAATAGAGTATTTTTGGGCCAAGCCACATTGCCTTCATTGTGTCATTAGTTTTTCCTAGGTATCTGATCTGATAGTGCTTTGTGAATGTAGGATTTTTTGTAATATATATAAAGGAAGATCTGTTTGCATTGAATACTTAAGCATCAAATATGGTTCATGTTGGTGTTTCTGTTATCTATTCATGAAATAACAGTTTTAGACATGTTCAAGAAAAATAGAAAAGATTGTGTCATAATGATGTGTCATTATATCATGAGAAGTAAATTGTGAGGAACAATGTTGTAGATTTTGTTTTATTTTAGCTCATCTGAGCTGATAGACATTTCCTATGGATTCACTGGGCCGCTTTAGCGTAACTTGACCAGAATGTTTCTTGTTCCCTTTCAGATTGCATGGAATTCAATAAATTTCTTAAAAGCACTGGTTGCTATTGCAGCCAAAAGGAAAACTTCAAAGCCTCTTACCAACTGAATTAGAAATAATTTAGCACAAATGTTCCTCAGGTAAATTTAGAGATTTAAACAGTTCTGTGAAAAAAACATGGCTGCTAGGTAGGGACTTATTTTCCGTAAGATTTCTCCTAAATCTTCTCTTATTAAATTGCAAAATAGAAATTAAAATTGAAAAAAAATTGAAACAAAATTTTCCTTGAGTGGCCCTTTTTATAAATTGTGAAACTTATACTTAAAGTAAGAGGTTATCTTCATCTCCCCTTTTTGGCTCAGTTTTGTTTGATTCAGCTTTGCTCAGGGGAATTTTATTCACTGGAGATAAATGATATAAAACACATTCATTTTTTCTTGTTGTTCACATTTTCAGACAATTCTTCCATTTTCACATTTTAGCATGGTGTTTTAATGAGACTCAACATTACAGGACATTATTGACATATGTTGTATAAATATTCACATTTTTAGCTTACCTGAGCAAAAACTCAAATGTGCTATTAGAATGACATATTGTTGATGGTGTGGTCTTCTCAAATCTAAAAGAGGGCCATTACAGGGACATTCTGGTCTTTTCATGAAATCTTAAAATCTTTAAAGAAATTGCAGGTCCAAATGCGTGACCCATTGTATAAATTGAGAAATTAGTTGTGATCCATAAAAAATCATGGCCACCAGGGCCAGGGCTTGTTTTTCCCTAATGTCGTTTTGCGACAATTTTTGTGTCGCCCTTTCGAAGAAATGGCGATACATAGGGATCGCTTTGTCCATTGGTCCGTCCGTCAAGTAAATTTAACGTTGGCTATAACTTTGCCATTTCTTAACATTTCCTCATCAAACTTTTAAATTGTATTGCTTATGACAACAGGGTCGGGTTGATGCCAAAATCTTTAAGTCAAGGTCATATTTGACAGAGTTATGCCCCTTTTTGTACTTTGATTTTGTCATGAAAACTTATCGTTGGCAATTACTTTGCAATTTCTTAACATTTCCTCATCAAATTTTCAAATTATATTGCTTTCGACAACAGGGTCGTAATGATGCCAAAATCTGTAGGTCAAGTCACAATTGACAGAGTTAAGCCCCTTTTTGCACTTGGATTTTGTCACGAAAACTTGACATTGGCTCTAACTATGCCATTTCTTAATATTTCTTCATCAACTTTCCAGTTGTAATGCTTACAATTGTATCGCTTAAGACACACCATTTCTCAAGGGCAGATAACGCTCAAATTTATTTTTGCAATGTTATGCCCCTTTTTCAACTTAAAATTTCTTGGTTAACCTTTTTGTGTCGCCCTTTCAAAGAAAAGGCGATACATAGGGATCACTTTGTCCGTCGGTCCGGCGGTCCGTCACGAAAACTTAACGTTGGCTATAACTTTGCCATTTCTAAACATTATCTTATCAAACTTTCAAATTGTATTGCTTATGACAACAGGGTCAGGTTGATGCCAAAATTTCTAGGTCAAGGTCACATTTGACAGAGTTATGCCCCTTTTAACTGGGATTTGTCATGAAAACTTAACGTTGGGAATAACTTTGCCATTTCTTAACATTTCAACATCAAACTTTCAAATTATATTGCTTAAGACAACAGGGTCATGATGATGCCAAAATTTGTAGGTCAAGGTCACAATTGACAGAGTAATGCCCCTTTTTGTACTTGGATTTTGTCATGAAAACTTAACATTGGCTATAACTATGCCATTTCTTAATGTTTCTTTATCAAACTTTCCAGTTGTAATGCTTACAATTGTATCACTTAAGACAACAACATTTCTCAAGGACAGATAACCCTCAAATTTATTTTTGCAATGTTATGCCCCTTTTTATAGTTAAAATTTCTTTGTTAACCTTTTTCTTTATGTCCATGTCTCAAAAAGTGTCAAGGATATTCCATTCAAACTTGGAATACTTGATCACCAGCAAGACCCCTGCAAAGATTGTTGGTACCCATGTCCCTGGGGTCACAGTTAGCCCCACCCCCAGGGGTCACTTAATTGTGCTTATACTTATATATAGGAAAAAAACTTCTTAAGCCTAGAAATAAAATATTAACTGACATGAGATGGGTAAGTACCCCCCCCACCGTCCCCTCTACATGGGGACCCGCCCCCCCCCCGGGCCCATTTTTTTTTTTTCAAATTTTAAAACATAGGTACTTGACTCCCCATCCACCCTCAAAACCCCCCCATTTTTTTTTTAACCCCCCCTCCCCCATTTTTTACCCCCCCCCCCCCCCGGGCCTTTTTTTTTTTTTTAAACATAGGTACTTGACTCTCCATCCACCCTCAAACCCCCCCCCCCATTTTTTTTACCCCCCCCCCCCCCCACCCCCGGGCCTTTTTTTTTTTTTTAAAACATAGGTACTTGACTCCCCATCCACCCTCAACCCCCCTCGCGCCTAATTTTTTTTTATTTTTATAATACATAGGTACTTGACTCCCCATTCAATCACCAAACCCCCCCCCCCCCCCCCGACTCACACACACACACACACACCCCACTATCGGGGCCCAAAATTTTTTTTTTTTTTAATACATAACTACTTGACCCAAATTTTTTTTTTTTCATCTTGTATGACTAGGTACTTGCCCTGCCCCAGTCAAATTTTTTTCACTTGGGCCTCTTCTTTAACTTGGCTTATAATTAATTATCCAGCACTGAGAAAAGTGGAGCATGCTGTCTGTGGACAGGTATTGTTCTACTTTGACTAGCATGCTGTCTTTTCCAGCAGGCTCTTGTTTACCTTTTTAGTTATTCTAACAGAGTACCCAAGGGCGACACAAGTGTTCCACCGAACACCAATCTAGTTGTTAATGTCCATTTCTCTAAAAGTGTCAAAGATATTCCGTTCAAAGTTGAAATTCTTGATCATCAGCAAGACCCCTGTAAAGATTGTTGGTACCTATGTCCCTGGGGTCACAGTTAGCCCCACCCCCAGGGGTCACTTGATTTTGCTTATACTAATATATAGGAAAAAAACTGCATAAGCCTAGAAATAAAATATTAACTGACATGAGATGGGTAAGTACTCCCCCCTCTTCCCCCCCCTCTGCATGGGGACTCCCTCTTACCCCTCCCCCCTCCCACATTACCCCCCTTATCTCCCCATTTTTTTCTTTCATTATTTCTTAATATTTTTTTAAATATGTAGGTACTTGACTAACCCCTTCCCCCTCCCCCTGTATGGGGACCCCACCCTCGTGTTCAAACTCCGCGCACCGGTTACGCTACAATCAGTAACCACTGCCTTCACACGAATCACGTGATGATGGTCTTATCACATGATTGTGTCAAGACGGCGGATACGCCAAAGAAACCGTTCAAAAATTGTTTCATCTGTGATAAACAGCGACACTATAATTCGAGCTCTGCTGTCAAGTTTGCCGATATGATTGACAAAATTTCATTTCTGTTAAAAAAGGACTTTAGTACAGTAGTGACTTGAATGATTTCTTTTTCAAAAGCGGTCATACTGTTTTGAAATAAACGGTGCGATATTTACAATTATTCTCATAATTTTTATGTTTCCGAAATTATTTTTTATTTGAGTTCATATCTAACACCTTAGAGACTTGAAACATCAGTAAAACCGTGTTTACTTTTTTTTAAAAAAAATCAAAATTGAAAAAAATCATATCGTCAAAATTCTTGACGAAAATGTTGTGATGGCAGAGATCTAATCCTGTAAGGGGAGATCACTGTGTGGGAGATTGCCTCGTGTTACCCCCCCACCCCCCCCAAAAAAAAAAAAAAAAATCATTTCTTTTTTCAAATATGTAGGTGTGAAGTTATTCGACTCCTTTCATCCCCCCCCCCCCACCCCCCAAAAAAGAAAAAGAGTTCTTTTTTCTCCTTAAGCTTTGAAATAAAGTTTTAACTTATATGAGATGGGTCATTACTCCCCACCCCCACTCCCTGCATGGGGATCCCCCTCTTACATCTCCACCTCTTTACCCCCTCTTTTAATACATAGGTACTTGGCTCCCCCCCCCACCACCACCACCAAGAAAATGTTTTTCATCGTATATGACTAGGTACTTGCCCTCCCCCATGCAAATTGTTTTCACTAGGGCCTCTCGTTTAACTTGGCTTATAATTTATTATCCAGCACTGAGAAAAGTGGAACTTTGCTATCTGCGGACAGGTCTTGTACTTGGACTAGTATGCTGTCTTTTCCAGCAGGCTCTTGTTTACCTTTTTAGTTATTCTAACAGGGTACCCAAGGGCGACACAAATGTTCAACTGAACACCCATCTAGTTAATAATAGCCTTGCCAAACTTTCCTAAGAGTCGCTTGGTTGGCCAGTCTGTTGAAGAAATCTTGTGAGGCGAACTACTTCACATTTAAAGGACTATTGATTTGAGACTTGTGTGCATGTTCAGCGGTAAGTGTAGATGTACACGACTCATTTTTCGTGTACACCAATGACCAATGTACAGGACACATTTTTCGTGTACATCATTACCCACTTCTATTTAACAGTTTGTGTGTGCATTTTCATCTGTTAGTGTAGATGTGCGTGACATGTTTTTCATGCACACGAAAGCCTGCTCTATAGTTTAACGGCCAGTCATAGCAATACTTTATGATGATAACTGCCTCCACATTTCTAGGGCTTTTTATTTGAAAGATTTAGTGTATGTTCACCAGTATAATTGTAGATGTGCACGACATTTTTATGCACCCATCTCCTCCCCCATGGACAAAAAATGTCAGATGAGCAACCCTCTTGTTTTATTTAATAAAATGTGAAATGAAATGTGCCCACAGTAACTATTGATAGATAAAATGAATAAAACTTTAAGAACTGGTCAGTCAGTTGGCATTTCTTTTTTCTCTGTATAGACATAGTACATGGTACACATATACTTTAATCAAAGCACTATTACCACTGAAGGCCATGGAACTGTAGATAGTTCAGTGGTTATATAAGAATAGCTAAAGCAAACACTATTAGTGTACACTGCATGTGTGTTTATATTTCGATTATGCTTCTAAGTAATTCCAACTGGGGAAATGAAAGAATTTTGATGGTTTTTTATGTGTACTTTATGAAGACCAAAAAAAACATAGAAGTCTTCAACTGTTATTCTTGAAGTTCATCATATATTTTGGAATAGAAAACATATAAGAAAAATAACCTTTAGCGGATATGAAAATAGCTGCTGTTTTATCTTTACTATTTTTAGCTCACGTGAGCATATATGCTCCAAAACCTGTCCAATCACCTCAATACAACTGCTTAATTGGCTATCATCAAGCGACACATGTGATTACTGATCGCTCTTGTTGATATTACTTAATCAAAGTTGCTCAGAATGATTGCCTTGATGATTTCTCTATCTAGATCAGAACTGGGTCAGGTAGAATCAGAAACTAGGTCACCAAACCAAATCATAGGAAAATCTCTTGAGACAACAGTTTTGATAAAGTCTTTATGAAATTTGCTCAGAGTATTCGCCTTGATGTTATCCGGATCAGTTTTTAAACTGGGTCATATTGATCAGAAACTAAGTCACCAGACCAGATCAAAGGAAAAACTTGTTAACATTCTGGAGACTACATTTTTATCAAGTCTTTATGCAAGTCACTCAGAATGTAACTTTATTAACACTTAGAGTCTGCATTTTGTTTAAGTCTTAATGGAAGTTGCTCAGAATGTTTGCTTTGATGGTATCTTGGTCAGGTTCAAAACCAGGTCATACAGGATCAGAAACTAGGTCACCAGGTCAAATCATAGGAAAACCTTGTTAACAATCAGGAGACAAAAGTTTTCATTGAGTCTTAGTGAAAGTTCCTCAGAATATTTGCCTTGAGGATAGCTAGGTCAAGTTCAAAACTGGGTGATATGAGATCAAAAACTAGGTCACCAGAAAAACAGAACAGCCTTAACAATGGCTTCAAACTATAGCTCTGTTACACCGAAAGAACCTGAATCATCACAATTTCCTGCAAAAGAACTACACCAGAGCCACATGTAACAAGATATGAAAGACTTATTAAAAGGAAAATAACTCAATCTATGTGACAGTGATATAAATATACTGTGAAATAATGAGTGTTGATTATGTCATCAGGACAATTAGTTAGCTGGTGCTAGATTTATTTTGATAACATTTCTTACTTGATAAGAGTCAATCATAACATTATTCTCACCTTTTAAGTAATTTATGTATCTGCTACATGAGGATTTTTATCATAGGTATTCCAGTCATTTCTAGGTTTTGAAATTTGTGTGGAATTTCATTCATGAATAAACTGACTTTAGGTCATAAATTCTTGGGTAAAGTGCCATTTACATTACACATTTACAGTCATTTGTTTATTTCATAAAATGATATCAGTCATATGTACAAGAAGAGATATCCTATTACATAATTAATATTCCTGTTGCTCTAAATAAAGAATTACTCATTTGCTAAATATATACTACAGTCTGAACATCAGATAGATACTTGCCTCTCTGACAGTATAGGGAATTTAGACAAACTTAGTTGTTTTTTCTTCATTTTTGTAAGGCTGATAATGCGGTAGAAAAGTACTCAGATGAGCATTATAGGGCCATCTTGGTCCTCTTGTTTCTTAAAAGAATAATAAGAAAAGAATAATATACTCCATTAATATAAAAATAAGAAATTAAAAACAAATGCTACTCTCCTGCCATGCTCTCGTAAAAAGAAAAAAAAGACATCTAGGCACGTATCAGCATAATATAAAACTCAGTGATACAGAAAATCTAATACTTAATCTGCAGCATAATTATCTGAAATACAAACTCTGTATACTCAAGTAATTACCAGTTTAAGCTTATATATGAGAGTGACGTTTGCATTTATTTTTTTATCTAATTCTTATTTTCAAATATTGATGATTGAAGTTTTAAATTACATAACTTTGCCTACTTCAAATGCTGATTTGATGAACAATGTTAGGCTTTTTATAACAGCTCATAAATATCTTGAACTTGTATACTGAATGATTAACATAATAATATTTTGCCAATATTTCATTAGTGTAGAATTACAGTAAGGACAAACACAGGCTATTTGGGTGAATTCATGGTGATTTCAGCAAAAATAGGCTATTTTCAATATCCAACTATAACAGCCAACTAATTTCTGTATCAAAAGTCTGTTAAAACTTCGTAATGGCTCTTCATATGTTTGTAAGTTAAGGAGTTTTTTTACAATTGTTTGAAGTCACTGTCCTGTTTTTGTTTGTTAAATATGTCTTATTGTATGGTACATTCAAACAGCAGCGGGATCTGGTCTGTCTTGCACTACTTTTCCATAACGAAGGCTTAAAGACATTATCAGCACATTTGACAGTTAAAGTGTCTTCAGTTTTTGAATGCTTTACAGCCCCAGGTCAAAAATAGAATATTAATTAACGAATGTATAGTTCAGATTATTTTGAGCTAGGCACTTACTGACTAGTTAACCAGTTTTTCGCTGCCTTTTAATGACAGGTTATATAGTATATTTAACAATGTTTAACCTTTAACTAAAACAATGTGACTGTCAAAATTTCACTGAAATCTTGGAAATGATGATAGTAGGATTTAATAGACAAGAGAAAACTCTCTAATATGTATAAGTAAAAACTGAGCTAAAATTAAATACTTCATAGTTATAAAATTTAGATATATGACAAATATTGTTACGGAGAGAATTTACAATAGTAGGAGTAAGACAAATTCTTGGACCTTTGTACAAGGGCCTAGTTTTTGTTCCAGTGATTTGTTATCTACATTTGCTGTGTAGAGCATGTCATACACCAATTAATGTCCAACCATTATGCCAGGTCGTATACTTCTATTTCATCATCTTTGGGATCATTATCTATTGATATAATCATTTTTGTCATTTGTTGATTACAACATATTGTTTTATTTTTATAACCAGTTTTTACTACTTCACCTATTAGTTCAACATTCAGTCCAAACTGTAGCACGTTCTTGGAAGAATAGCCACATACAAGAAGACAGCCATTAGCTGTAAGATAACTACCATATGCACCACTTAACAGTGAACTGTTAAACTTTCCTACAACTTGTCCATTACTGTCCAATACAAGCAGTCCATTATCCCTATCAGATACATATATCTTTGATCCATCATCATTGACAGCTAGACTACGGATACAAGAGAACATTGCCTGACCTGACTGGTCCTTACTGAGCTGCCTCAGCTTCTTCCCAGATACACTGTATACATACACTGATGTGTTATAGTCTGAAATGTATAAATTACCACCAGCATATGCTAAACCACGGCATGAAAAATCTGTAATGATCTTGTTGGTTATTGTCATTGTATTGCTTACTGTTATGAAGTTAACTTGTCGATCATATGGCAGACTTACAGCTACTCGATGCCTATTGATGGGACATACTTGCCAGGTACATCCAGGCAGATCACAGCAGTCTGTGACAGTAAATCTAGAACTGTCCAAACGTTTCAACTTGTTGTTCCCAAAATCAGACAGCATTATTGTTCCATCCTCCATTGTACAAGCACTGGCAATAAAACATCTTGACTTGTCTGACTTAACTTTAACAGAGTATTTCTTACTTCCTTTGACCTGGAGTAAAGATCCTTTCTTTTCAGGTATGTTAGCAGCAGTTTTCTTTTTAATTTCAGTTTGTTTTTCCCTGTATTCTTTAACTCCAGTGGAATCAGTACATATTTCTATCATTTCACCTAGTACATTAACTTCTTGTAACAATGCCAGTATTCTTTGATCTATTGAAAACTTGGTGTCATTTATTTTGAAAAGTGCTTGTTTGTGTTCCAGGCATTTTGCAGTACTTATATTTATATGTTTTCCCTTTTTGGCATTTACAAAATCCTGTGATATATTGTTGGCTGGGACTGCTAACTTATCTCGGGCTGACATCACTTCAGCTTTCTGTTTATCTAACAGCTTTATGTCTTCTTCAATCTTATTGAGCAGGATTTTATACTTGTCTTCTATGACAGTCAAAGTGCTTTGCTCTAACTCATCTAGTCTGTCATTGATTTCTTTTCTACACTTCCTGATTTCTTCTAATGACGTGGCTTTACTTGTCAAGAGATTCTGCTTTTCACGTGCAAGTCTTTCACTTTGGACTTTTAAAGTTGTGACTGTTGACCCAATGCTCTGTTGGATTTCCTTAGTGTTGTAAGTGCTTGGGTTCTTTTGGAGAAATTCAGGTATGTAGAAAATATCCTTGCATAACCTGCAAGTTAAATGATAAATTGACAAAAATGTGTTTGCTTTTACATAGTAAGAATAAAGTTTTAAGGTCTTTCAACTCCTTCGAAGTCAGTAAATATCACCAGCTTCCATGAATTTCCGTTTTTGATATCCTGCAGTGTCATTCTTAAAATAGTATTTTTTAAGGTTTTTCCCATGGAGAGATAATCCAACTTTGAAAGAGGGCACAATATGTATCAACATGATAGTGTTTTTGAAAGAAAACAAGATTTCTGTTTTAAATAAATGGATACAGTTATTACAGTTTTAATAATGTACACAGTTATTATGGAGGAATTGTCTTAGTATAAAATTGAGTTAGTAGGTTATATTTGTATTCTATGCAGAGGAACTGCAGACTGTAACAGTTATCGAGTTGCGATGTTTGGATATTCACAAATACCACCTTGAATGAATACTATGTTAAATGAACCATGTCTATATGCATGCATTGTAATAAAACAACACAGCTTATTTTAAGCATAGAAATTAATGTCATTTTGTAATAAACAGTTGATCAAACTTGTGTTGGAATGAGATTACACATTCCAATTAAAGGCATCGTCTCTAAAGAAAACAATATCAGTTGCTATTGTAGTTATTTAATACATTCTTAGCAAAACAAAAACTTTTTGTGCTACTTGTTAAACTGAATTGCCAAAAACTTGACTTAAATGATTGTCTTAGATATCCTTACAACCCAAAAGGATAAATCTGGTGACCATGTGATTTCTCTTTCTTATTTATCTCAACATTGGAGGAGCAGTGGTCGAGGGGTTACAGTGCCGGACTCCTGATTCGGAGGTCACTGGTTCGAATCCCACCTGGGGTGAGAGTCTATGTTGACTTTTTGCATGCCTTTCTTTTGGAGCAAGTATACAGGTTTGAACCCAGGAAGCAATTATGAAGAGGACTTAATATGTTGCAAGAACTTGCTTCCCAATGGATGTAAAAAAATACGTTTCAAACTATCTTAACATCCATCAGACTACAGAATGAGTGAAAATGAAAGTTTCTGTGTCAAGAAAAACAGTGTAAATACCACATTAAAAGAACTATTAAACCTCTTTTTTTTCGGGGGAGTGGGGTGGGGGCTACTTATGATACATTGATCTACATTATGCAAGAACAGCACCATAAAGTTCCATCATTTTTATGCCATTGAAGAGAGGTATATAGTTTTTGAACTGTCTGTCCATCTGTTTCTACATCAGTCCCTCTGTCATTCCATCCAAAATCTTTAACATTGGCCATAACCTCCTTATTTGCAGGTGGATATACTTCATATTTGGAATTAACACCCCTTTGGACAAGACCTTTCCACTGACCTATATTTATTTGACCTTGACCTCTGAATGACCTTCACCCTGAAGATCCAATTGTCCAAAAACTTTAACATTGATCATAACTTCCTTATTAGTAAGTGGATACACTTCACTCTTGGACACAATACCCCTTTCAACAAGACATTACCATTGTCCTATATTTATTTGACTTTGTCCCCTGAATGACCTTCACCTTGAAGATCCAACTGTCCAAAACCTTTAACATTGGCCATCACTTCCTTATTAGTAAGTGGATATACTTCATACTTAGACACAACAGCCCTTTGGACAAGACCTTCCCATTGATCTATATTTATTTGACCTTGACCTATGAATGACTGATCCTCAGCTCAAAGGTCCAAGCACTACTTCTGCGGCATTGATAGTTCTTGTTAGTTATTCATTTCTGGATAAAATATGATAAGGAAAATGACTGTTCCCATAAAATAGATTAACAACTAAACAATTCTTTTACTACTATTTCAAATATTACACCAATCTAGTAAAAAGAAAGTCACTTCTTTGTAATGAGATGAGGGAATTAATTTGTATAATAAAGACCACACATTTGTGATTTTTTAATGTGATTTTTTTATTCAAACTTACTTTTATCAACTTTTATTTTCTTAAAGCTTCATCATAAAATTTTAACTATTTGCATAAAATTGCATGCAGACTTCAACTCTGACCTTGACTTACTGACCTAATTCCATGTTTTTCAAGATTTGTGTTTGAAATTTTAACTATTTAAACAAGTTTGCATGCAGAGACTTAGAGTTCAAATTTGGCTTTGAACTATTGACTATCTTTCTAGGTTTTAACAATATTTTTAATATCTTATGTGGTATTTGAACTGTCTGCCATTTGACACACCCTTAGGTGCCACCCCAACCTCCACCCGTTGTTTGATAGTTTCTCTCGAGAAGATCCAGTCTTTGAAAAAAATATTATAAAAGCAATTCTGTTTCTATTACCTGTGGTCCACTGCCATGCATGTACCACAGCCAACATCATCATGAGTTTGACAGTACATGTCAATATAATGATGACTGTGTTGTTCACATCTCTCTGTTGGTGCTGGGGGCTGATGCTTAGAGCTTGAACCCGGTTTTCCTGTATGCTGAGCCTTGATAGATGTGGATGGAAACTGAGATCTATCAAGAATCTTGTGCCCCATCAGTATCGGGATGTCCTCATGAACTTTGACACAATTTAAACAGAAATAATCATTACATTCTAAGCAATATTTTTCAGCCTCTTGATTTTTACCTTTACGTTTACAGAGTCTGCACAGTCGATCAAATGTTTCATCAGACATTATGTCTGTATTTATACTTCCTCCATACGCCATTATGAAAGATATTAACTAGTTCATTCCTACCTCCTTTTTCTATTTTCTGAATTTTACATGTCCAGTTTTCATGAAAAGAAAAAAATGTTACAAGAACACAATACAAATTACTTATCCACTATAAACATATTTTACTGTTTAGGCTATTATATTATATTCAGCTCCTATTACAGGTTTAAATCAGTTTGAAAACTAATTTAACACTGTCCATACATGAACAGGATAACAGCATTGCATTGTGGGTATTAAGGTAGACTTCTATGCAAGCAAAGAGTTATACTATGTTTACCTATTTTCACTATGCTTCTCAGTTACAAGACATTTAACAATTTAAACAAATCAATAATAATGTACAGGTTTATGTAAAAAGCGAGAGGCCAATACAGTAAAAACTTTACCTTGGTCTATAACAGCCTTAAAATAACCTGTTCAATTTTTTTTTCAATATATACTAAATGTAAGAAACGGTGATGATTTGTATATATCTTGATGTAACGGTATATTCAATACAATTTTAAAATTTATCAGTTTAAATAAAAAAGAAATCAGGTCGAGTTAAAAGTTGTCCGAAGTCTACTTTGTTATCATATACTTGTAGCATATGTTTCAAGTGTTATGCAACAATAATGCTTCATAAGGCGAGAGGTCCGAGTGCTGAGAATAGTTGCATGAAAAAGAAAATATGTTACAAACAGTACTATGATTAACCGGTGACACACGTTTACAAAGCAGATTGGTTGAAAAGTGCATTGTTTGCTTTAATCCTTAAATTATACCATGCCTAGATATACCTTCACAGTATGTCTCAAATACACCTTCACAGTATGTCTCAAATACACCTTCACAGTATGTCTCAAATACACCTTCACAGTATGTCTCAAATACACCTTCACAGTATGTCTCAAATATATGTACACAAAGAAAAGACTGATTCATTATTGTAAAAAATGTTCTATTAAATAATAAGAAATGAATATGTTAAAGCATGCAACCTAAGTATAAACTTATTTTTAGCAATATTCAACCTTGCTGAGTGTCAACTGTTCTTTCTAAAGATTTAATCAGCAGAGCTCAATCCCAGTGTCCTCAAGGTGAGCTGTTGTGATCACACTGTGTCCATTGTCTGTCTACTTATCATCAGCAGAGCACAAGCTCAGTGTTCTCACTGTGAGCTATTGTGTTCACCCTGTATCCATTGTCTGTCTACTTATCATCAGCAGAGCACAATGTCAGTGTTTTCAAGGTGGGCTATTGTGTTCACCCCGTATCCATTGTCTGTCCACATATCAGCACAGCACAAGGTCAGTGTTCTCAAGGTTAGCTATTGTGATTACACTGTGTCCATTGTCTGTCATTTTAACATCAGCAGAGCACAGGCCCAGTGTTCTCAAGGTGGGCTATTTTGATCACCTAAATCTATTGTCTGTCCTTTTATCATTAGCAAAGCACAAGCCCAGTGTTCTCTAGGTTAGCTATTGTGATTACCCTGTATCCATTGTCTGTCCACTTATCATCAGCAAAGCACAAGCCAAGTGTTCTCTATGTTAACTATTGTTATCACCCTGTATCCATTGTCTGCCCACTTATCATCAGCAGAGCACAAGCCCAGTGTTCTCTAGGTTAACTATTGTGATCACCCTGTATCTATTGTCTGCCCACTTATCATCAGCAAAGCACAAGCCCAGTGTTCTCTAGGTTAAATATTGTGATCACACTGTGTCCATTGTCTGTCCACTTATCATCAGCAAAGCACAAGCCCAGTGATCTTTAGGTTAACTATTGTGATCACACTTTGTCCATTGTCTGTTCACTTATCATCTGCAGAGCACAAGCCCGGTGTTCTCTAAGTTAACTTTTGAGATCACACTGTGTCCATTGTCTGTTCACTTATCATCAGCAGAGCACAAGCCCAGTGTTCTCTTGCTTAACTTTTGTGATCACACTGTGTCCATTGTCTGTTCACTTATCATCAGCAGAGCACAAGGTCAGTGTTCTCTAGGTTTACTATTGTGATCACCTGTATCCATTGTCTGTCCACTTATCATCAGCAGAGCACAAGGTCAGTGTTCTCAATGTGAGCTGTTGTGATAACACTGTGTCCATTGTCTGTTCACTTATCATCAGCAAAGCACAAGCCCAGTGTTCTCAAGGTGAGCTATTGTGATCACCCTGTATCCTTGTCAGTCCACTTATCTGAGCACAAGGTCAGTGTTCTCAAGGTGAGCTATTGTGATCATCCTGAATCTATAGTCTGCCCACTTATCATCAACATCTTCTTCAAACATCATTTCCTTGATCAATGTTGATGAATCTTCACAGGAATCATTCTAACGAAGTCCTCTTTTACAGTTGTTTAAATTGTTCAGGTCCATTTAGGTCAAAGGAGCAAAACAAAAAGAATAGATCTTTAAACTGAAAACTTCAAAAGTCTTCTTGTCTAAAACCATGAGGGCATGAGCTCTGAAATTTAGTGTGTGTCATTATCTAGTAAACCTGTACCACATTTCATCAAGTTATGCCCATTGGGAATGCTATTTACCCCTAACAGAGGGGACACATGTTTTGCATAGAAATATAGAAGAAAATCTTTTTTATGTGAAACTACAAGGCCTAAAATTGTAAAAATAAAAGCTATCAAAATTGTTCAAACCACCCATTTGGTCATTTTTGGCAAGCCCTTTTAGTAAGGTGTTTTACATAACCTTATAAAGAAAATCTCCTTTAAAATCTTGTTGGCAGAAACTGCAAGTCTGACACTTCAGAATTTGGTGTGTAGGATTACTAGTATCTAGAGGTCCTCTATCAAGTTCTTTTCAAATCATACCACTGAGGAATCAAGTATTTTACAAAGAAATATAGAACAAAATCTTTAACATTCTTCTAGTGTGAAACAAGAAGAGTTCTGAACTTTGGCATGAAATTATTGTCTAGTCGCCTTTCCAAGAGAATTCATACTTTGCCCCTAAGACTATTTTAGCTCCGCCTCATTGGCCAGATGTTTTACATTGTCTTATATAGTGAAACTCTTTAAAATTATTCTTTAACATTATATATAATGGACATTAGAACCTGACAACTTACAAACTTCAGAGTGAATACAGCTGATCATATACCTACATTGTCCTAATTTCATCTATAATCAACTAATTGACAGACAATAGAGGCACAATGGCTGCATTATGGACCGGTATAGATGAGATTAATCACTATTGTTATCATAGCATTAATATCAGAATCACTAATTGCCCACAATTAAATAAAATACATAGATGTATAAAGACAACAATTGTCATGCAAGAATTTCCAGTTTACAGACTGCTGTTTGCAATTTTGCCCCGGTCATAGTGGCAAGTTTAGATTTTTTAAAAAAGCTTTTGGGACTGATCTTTTGGTCACATTTTGCTATAGCAAGTTGCCCGCATTATTTTAGTTTTGTGGAATATGAGTTATAAAAGGAATTGATTAAGACCACGAAAATCAGCTGCAAATTTTGAGTTACCTACATTTTTTAGTTACCCACATCATGAGTTTTATTGTTTGTCCATTGGGTCACTTTTGACCAAGTCCCAGGAATCAAGTTATTTACATGGAAATAAAGAGAAAATAATTTAGAATTCTTCTTGTATAAAAAATCAACGCCAAAAGTTCTGATCATGACCTTCATGTTCGCACATATTAACAATTTTAGAAGATATTCTAGTAGCAGTGGTACATACATCTACTTGAAAAATTATTTTTGAGCAGATTTTTCGAATTTTTATGCTATTGCAATTTTACATTTTATTTCACATTTTAGGATGGCACAGTAATGATACATACAGCATGGAAAGGACATACCATGAGTGAGAACATTACAACCAAGTCAAACCCCTGGGTATAACCGCGATATACCAGTGTCGACAGTTGATGATATGGGTCAGATTGTAGTCTACTGTTGTGAAACTTTTCCCATAGAACCAAAAGTAAGTAGAAACAATCTTTTACATGTGACACAGCTTAAAGACATGCTTGAAAACCAGAGAATGCCTTTTCTTGCAAACAAAAAGAGATAGACTTGGTAGCATTCAAACCACCATTGATACAGCCTCAATTTAGACAATTTGCTTGTTTTGTTTGTGATTTTGCAAACTGACATTCAAGATTTTATTTTTGGCTAAAGAACTTCTCTGAGAAATCATCTGTCTGACATACATGTGATATCCCGGCGGGATTTTGAAAAATCCCGTTATTCAACATCAATTCCAGCTGTCCCGGTATTAATTCGAAATTCCCGATATTTAAATCCAGAATTTTTTTTTTTTACCTGCCGAGGTCAATAACTTGCTCAGCTCCGGTTATGGGCGGAGCTTATACTCGGAAACGGCGATCAATACGTACTACCTTCAAAGCAATGACCAATCAGAACGCATTTTACTACTTCCATTGATTTAATCCCGTGTTTACACTTGATACACAATTTACACATTTAGTGTATGAAAATGGCTGAAATAGTTTTTGGCATTTTTGTTTTAATTCTCGGATTTATTTATAAGAAAAGGTCAAGTAGATTTAAGACAAACTTAGAAAAATGAAGGAAACCAATTTCAGCAAATATTTAAAACATTAAACATGAATCAGCGAGTGAAAATCTCGGATAAATTCCGATTGTCATATATTTCCGCGACCCCGCCGTATTTTGATATTGATAGAAAACAATGAAAAAGTTTCCTTTTCTCTAAGACTTGAATATTTTTGTCGTAGTTACTTCTGAAAGCAATAATTATAATGAATCAACATAGTTTACATCTTAAAATTGTTTGTAATTTTGTTCAAAAAAATTCTGGTGAAAAAAATCTTGTCTTAGGGAGGTCAGTTCTCCCAAAATTTTGACCCTAGCAAGAGCCCTGTGTAAGGACTCGGGTCCAAAAGCTAAAATTCAAAACACAAAAACAAAATTCAATCATCTGTGGGAATCTGAATATAAATGGATAGGAAAGTGTGCTAGGGGAACAGATTATGCCTTTTGCAAGTAGTGCAACCTTTATGTATTAAATAAGAACAAAAAACACTTCACTAGTTTTCTTTGTTGTTCATCTTGTCTTTCTTTTTGCGAAAACGCATTGATAAAAAATTCCAGTTTTCAGGCTAAAAATCCAGCTGAAAATCCAGTTTTGAGTTACCGAAGTTATCACATGTATGTCATCATATTCTTTTTATACAAATGATTTAATTTGCAAATCATTCCATTCAAATACAGGCATGGTGTGAATATTTTTACCCAGTTGCAAATCCAAAAAGCACTGTCTTTTTTAGTCGGGAAATTTAAAACATTACATTAACAATTACACTGATACTTAAAGTTTCAGGGTACTGATATTGCATTCTTAGCATCTATTATCTTTTATACATGTTTTTTAAAAATTACAGAATCATTAAATTTTACAAAAAAATAATAGCAAAAATATTTTGTACATTTCTGTTAATATTTCAGCAAATCACCTCTCTTCATCTGTACTCTCTAAATGGAAAACACACTTGCACTCGGTAAATTGTTACAACACCATGATCATCAAGGGAGATAACTTGGTGAAAGGAGATGTCAGTGGCAGTGTGATTGTGTATGAAATCTTTGGCTAAGACATCCTATGAGAGAACTGAGAATCACAATTATACACAAAGGATAGACTAACTTATTGTATACCTGTACATATATACATTGAAAGAAGTAACAGTGCAGGTCCATATAAATATGACTTTACAGATTGGACTTTCGTGAAATTTCTTGTATGTGTATTTTATCTGTCCATAGTATAGAGGAACTGCATAAAGTATATAAAACATTAGTATATACAGAGAAAGATATATGTGCAATTTGACATAATTATATGTTATGAATATTTCAAAAAGGTATATAGCAAAAGGTCTACTATAATATGTTGATCTTGTAGTCCAGTATGTTCTTAGTGATGTTTTTTGCTGACTGTAGTTGAGGCTTTTACTTTTTTTAATGCTCCCACAATTTGAAGAATGGTGAAGGGGCATTTAAGTGTTGCAGGTCTGTCTGTCCAGTCCAAGCTTATGAAGGTCTGTCTGTCCATTCATCCTGTCTAAGCTAAGCTTATGAACAGATACTAAGGCAGCTATTGGAACAATAAGTGACAGTAAATCTTCTTTGATCCTTTTCTTCCATAGGCTTTTATGTTGCTATAATTCTATATGTTGCTGAAAGAACAATGGGGAGAACAATGGTGTAGCCACTTACCGGTAAATACCTGTTCGAGGAGGAGCAGTGGCTGAGGGGTTAGAGCGCCAGACTCCCAATCAAGAAGTTGCTGGTTCGAATCCCTCTAGGGTTAAGAGCCTCCTGTAACATTCCACATTCCTCAAATTTGGGTGCGAGTACTGGTTTGAACCCAGGAAGCAGTCTTCGAGAGGAATTAATGTAAATTGCAAGAACTTTTTCCCAATTGATGTAAAATGAATAGTTAAAACTAAATGCCCATTCTTAGGAACATCTGTCTGGCCGTCCACATTTCGTTTCTACGCATATAAATGAAACGCTTGCACAGATTTCAAGCATATTTTTCATGTATATGTGCCTTATGAAACTACAGGTTCCTTTTGAAATTGGATCTGACATCTCTGATTATATCAGAGTTGTGGTCTTTTTTTAACTCCTCATTTTGTTTTTGCACAAATAAAAGAAAACACTTAATAGATTTCATTCATATTTTGTTTGTGTATGTGTAAGTCCCTTTGGAAATTGAACATGACACCTGCAATTTTATAAGAATTATGGCCCTTTTTCAACTACACATTTCCTTTCAGCGCGTTTAAAGGAAACACTTGCACAGATTTCATTCATATTTTGCATGTATATATGTCTTACGAAACTACAGGTTCCTTTCAAAATTTGGCGTGACATCTCCAGTTTTATCAGAGTAATGGCCCTTTTTCAACTCCATATTTCTTTTCTATGCATATAAAGGAAAACGCTCGCACAGATCTCATTCATATTTTGCTTGTATATGTATTATATTAAAGTATGGGTTCTTTTTGATAATGGGCATGACACCTCCAGTTATATCAGAGTTATGACCCACTTTCAACTAAATTTCTGATGAAAACGAAATTTCTTCACCTTTTAAGGATTATGTTTTGCAGTAATCTGTTCATTAAATACCTTAAAGAGATATACAGGCAAAAGTTTTATGCTTTCTTTCTCATTTTTTCTATCAATATACTATAAATGTGATCGAAATAAATACAATGATCAGTCCCAGTAACAAAGATTGAAAATGAAAAATTGGGAGGTTTCCTAACTTGACCCATGTGGGTCTAGATAGAAAATTTAGATTTCGCGCTAATTTTCGCAGTGAATGAATAGATAGTTGAAGTACCTGTCATGTGATCTATGGCATAAGGCAACCCAAGAAAAATGACAATTGGTTGTTTTCGTCACTTGACCTATTTGAAAATTACTCGGTGATTCCGTTCACGTATTATTATCTGTTAAAGAACGTTCAAATATTTACGTTCAAGCAGCATTCCACTACAAACATACTGGTAATTAAAAGTTCTTCATATTGAACATGATTTGAGCAAATAATATCTGTTTTAATTTTTGGGGCATTCATTTGCCTGTGTATCCCTTTAGATAGTTATACTGCTTTCGACATTCTCCTGCCTCTTTTTACATTTTAACCATCTACGTATGATTTTCTGTCAACATTTGAGTGAGGTTGGGGTGGGAGGCATCTGTGTCCCATGGACACATTTCTAGTTTAAATTATTACATACACAACAAGCTCACTGCATCAGATTCACTGTTCTAAGATTTCATTTACCATGGCGTTCTTCCGATAAATATGATCACATTATCTTGTAACTGTTGAATATTTTAAATGTCATATAAGGGTTAATAGGGACATTTTGGCATTGAATATCTGTAATCCTGTTGTAAGTGACATTTTCAGTTTATTAACACTGACTATACTAAATATCTAAAATGGACTTGTCCTTCTGTCAATTGGATCGATACATTAATTGTTTATGGGTGATCTGAGTTGCGATGCTAAACAATTACAGAAGTACGTCAAAAGCAAGTGAATTTATTTAGAAACAAAAGTGTCAGTGTTTTAAGTGTCATAGTTGGAAGTTAGCAACAAGAAAATGTGTCGGCTTTGAAAGTCTGTGGTAAAAAAAAACAGTCAACCATGGAAATCAGGTTACCAACTGTAAGAGACTTACTGATACTTTTTTAAATCTGCTGTTAAATTCAATGTCAGCCTAAGAAATCTGCTGTGAAACTCGATGTCAACCTTAGAAATCAGCTGTGAAATTCGATGTCAACCTTAGAAATCAGCTGTGAAACTCAATGTCAGCCTTAGAAATCAGCTGTGAATCTCAATGTTAGTTTTAGAAATCAGCTGTGAAACTCAATGTCAGCCTAAGAAATCATCTGTGAAACTCATGTCAGCCTTAGAAATCAGCTATGAAACTCGATGTCAGCCTTAGAAATCAACTGTGAAAATCATCCCTGTGATACTTGATGTCTGCCTTTGAAATCAGCTGACCCTCGAATACTCATTATTACATATCTGCAAACAATCGAAATATTGCCAGTGCTTAATTAGAAACTTCAAGTTGGAATTGAATAACCTTGTGTGAGTCTTAGAATTGTCAAAGTATACTAGAAGAAAAAAGATAAGCAAATTGCCTTTTTAAACTTCTTCAGAAACTACATGTATAATGATGCTGTTGACATGTTGTAAGTCCTCAGTATCCATTATGACTAGAACAAAAACTGAGCTATTTAGATCAGTTACAAAAGAAAAATACAAATCTATATGACATAATTTTTAATACAAGTTCTTTTTTCCATTAGTATAGTGATCTAAAGTGAGGTATGGAAAAGTTTACAGTCTGGCTTAAAATCGGCATTTTGTGAATGAAATGCACATACCATGTTATAAGCTTTGTGATCAGTTCTATATAGATGTTTTAGTTATTATTTATATGTACATAATAACTGTGTTATGTTAACGTAATGAAAATATGTAATTGTGGTAAAGTCTGTAATGTAATTGTAGTGAAAAATCCAATGGTGATGTTACAATTGTTGCAGTGTTTATTCTTTTATGACATTGACAGTAACTGTTGCTTCATTTTGGTTAATTGAGAGACAAAAATTTAAATGTATTTTAAGTTAAATCGAAGAAACCTTAAATTTCATATTCAGTTGAGATAGGGTGATGCCTAGGTAGGAAACAGAAATGGATTTTAGAGATGACATGTAATTTAAGATCTTAAATAGAATTTAGGACTGTATGCAAAATTTTTTCTTCTGAACTTAAAGTTTTGAACTTATTTTGTCTTTGTAGTATGAAAGATAATCAAAGATTCATTCCGAATATAACTGTATCCATACAGATATTTTTATATGATTGGGTAAAGGTATGAATGCTATTTAATGAGTTATTTCAATTTAACTTAAAAACATGCACTAGTTTTAATGCAGAGTAAGACAATATTTCACATGATATACGCATGAGTTTTTCCCACATAGTAATATAATATTGCACAAAATACACATGTAAGATCTTCACACAGAGTATGTAATATTGCACAAGATATACACATGTTATCTTCTCACAGAGTTATTTAATATTGCACATGATACAAACACGATATCTTCTCACATAGTTATATAATATTGCACATGGAACACATATGAGATCTTCTAACAAGGTTACATAATATTGCACTTGATATGCATACAAGATCTTCTCACAATATAATATAATATTGCACCAGATACACACATGAGATCTCTCACAGAGTAATATAATATTGCACAAGATATACACATGAGATCTTCTCACAGAGTAATGAAATATTGCACACAATGTACACATCAGTTCTTCACACAGAGTAATCTGAAATTGCACATGATATACACATAAGTTCTTCTCATAAATTAATATAATATTGCACATGATATACATACAAGTTCTTTTCACAGAGTAAATAATATTGCACATGATATACATACAAGTTCTTCTCATAGAGTAATATAATATTGCATAAGATTTACTCACGTTATCTTCTCACAGGGTTATATAATATTGCACATGATACAAACATGATATCTTTCTCACATAGTTATATAATATTGCACATGAAACATATATGAGATCTTATCAAAATGTTACATAATATTGCACATGATATACATACAAGTTCTTCTCACAAAGTAATATGATATTGCACCAGATACACACATGAGGAATGTCAGACAAAATCCCCTTCGGACAAAATCCTCTTCATTTATTTTTGTATATCTGGACATAATCCCTTCCATGGGTGGACATAATCCCCTTCATGTGTGAAATTTTGAAGTGGACAAAATCCCCTCAATAAAATTGCTACCTAGGACAAAATCCCCCTCGAATGAATTTTCTGTTTATAAAGTGGGTATGACAGCGACATACTGCATTATGCTGTGTGGTGATGGCTAATACTTTATATTTATTACTAATTACTACTTATTATTAATTTAAAACAATTAAAGAAACTGCCTAATCAAATATATTTGTTATGCAGTTGATAATTTACCACAATTGTAATGAACATTTCTAAACTAATTAAATTGTTTTTAATGATAATTTGGTTGATAATTGATCTGAACAAATTAAAAAAATATGTCTTATCAAGCTTATATAATTATAAAGGTTAACTTGATACATAATTATAAATCAAAAAACAAAAGTTAATTATTCATCAATTTTTATGGAGCATAATAATACATTAGAAACCTATGAAACAAGGAGATTTTGTCTGGGTAGGTAAGGGGATTTTGTCCAGCCTTGCAAAAACATGAAGGGGATTATGTCCACCCATGGAGGAGATTTTGTCTGGGTATGCGAAGGGGATTTTGTCCGAAGGGGATTATGTCAGTACACCCACATGAGATCTTCTCACAGAGTAAAATAATATTGCACAAGATAAACATATGAGATCTTCTCACAGAGTAATGAAATATTGCACACAATGTACACAATAGTTCTTCACACAGAGTAATGTGAAATTGCTTTTGATATACACATCAGTTATTCTTATAGAGTAATATAATACATGTATTGCACAAGATATGCACATTAGATCTTCCAACAGAGTAATGAATATTGCACAAAATGTACACATTAGTTCTTCATACAAAGTAATCTGAACTTGCACATGATATACACATAAGTTCTTCTCATAGAGTAATATAATACATGTATTGCACAAGATATGCACATGCGATCTTCTCACAGAGTAATGAATATTGCACAAAATGTACACATTAGTTCTTCATACAGAGTAATCTGAAATTGCACATGATATACACATGAGTTCCTCTGATAGAGTAATATAATATTGCACATGATATACATACAAGTACTTTTCTCAGAGTAATAAAGTATTGCATACTATATGTACATAGGATCTTCTCACAGACTAAAAAAATATTTCACATGATATACATACGAATTCTTATCACAGAGTAATATAATATTGCACATGATAAACACATCAGTTTTTCTCACAGTGTAAGTATAAAATATTGCACATGATATACACACTAATTCTTCTAACAGAGTAATATAATATTGCACTTGATATACACATTAGATCTCCTCTTAGAGTAATATAATATTGCACATGATATACACATTAGATTTCCTCTTAGAGTAATATAATATTGCACATGATATACACATTAGATCTCCTCTTAGAGTAATATAATATTGCACATGATATACACATTAGATCTTCTCTTAGAGTAATATAATATTGCACATGATATACACATTAGATCTCCTCTTAGAGTAATATAATATTACACATGATATACATATTAGATTTCCTCTTAGAGTAATATAATATTGCACATGATATACACATTAGATCTCCTCTTAGAGTAATATAATATTGCACATGATATACACATTAGATCTCCTCTTAGAGTAATATAATATTAAACATGATATACATATGAGATCTTCTGGCATAGTAATATAATTTTCGGCAACTTTTGGAGTACAGTTTGTCAAGAATGGTTGCATTATTTTGAAAAAGACAGTGTTCTTCAATGTCTCCAGTTATTATTTTAACAACAAATTTTTACAAAATCACATAAATTTTTTATGAATAGAAACCATGGAATTGAAATGTGACATTGAAGACTATATTTGTGATCAAATAGGATGAAAATTGGAAAAACACCTACTCTTAAAGATGAATGTAGTTAAGGAAATATTATTTTGAGTATGCAAAAGTTGTTAATATGAAAATGAAGCACAGTTAAGATAAGGTGATTAATTTTGTTTAAAACATATTTGAAATGTGTTTAAAAGAATATCAAAATGTGATATGTACATACATGTTTATACTTGTGTTTTGTGTAATATAGACCGTTCCAGAAATCAGTACTTCCCTGATTACCTCCCCTGTGTCCGCCATTAAGGGAGTGCGCACTGAAATAGTTTTATAATGTGTAGCGTAGGAAAGGTCCCATTTTTCAACACTGTAATGTGATTGTGACAATGTATGTTAGAGAAACAGACTCTTATAACCCACATGAAGCATTTACTGTTATCAAAGATCTATCTAAACAATCTGACTGAAAAGGTACAGTTATAAAGGTGTCATAATAAGTACAGGAAATATCAACAATAATCATGTTAATTAATAATGATAAGAAGAATGAAAGCAAACTTATTATTCTAAGATCAATATCTTACAAACGTGGTACTAATAAATACTTTTCAAAAAGAAGTGTCCGAAATGCAAGGAATAAAGTATATAGAATAAAAGAAACATATGCTAAAATTTATACGTTCTTGAATGTCTTCAGGAAGAATATAATTTTATGTTATTCAGTTTCAAATAACATTCAGACACAAATAAAAACCACGTTTTACAGCCTTCAGACATTATCTCAAGAGCAAATTTCATTTTCAATGTGTACAAATCTGACTAAAAGGGTAAAGTTATATAGGTGCCCTGATAATTTTGTTTTCCACATTACAAGAAATATCAACAACAATAATGTTAAAATGAGAAGAAGGAAAGGAAACGTATTATTGTAAGATCAATTTATTTGCAGCTATTATATTTTCCTTCTGCATACACAAACTCACATGTTGTACATATCAATACTTTGCAAAACAGACTTTCAAAAAGCAAGAAATAAAGAATAGAAAAAAGGTCCGTGCTGCAGTTGATGCTAAATTTCATAAGGTCTTGAATATCTTGCTTATATGGAAGAATATATATTCTTCAGTTTGATTTAACAACCAGGAACAAAATGAAGACCATGTTTTATAGCCTTCAGGCATTTATTCAAGAGCTAATTTTGTTACTAATGTGTTTTACTGTGACTGATCAAACAGACCGACAATGACAATTAACGGTGACTTATCAAAACAAAGACAGTATGTCTCCCCCATATTATGTAAACACATTCCTTCACCACAGGACGGCTCAAAAGACAAAAGACAGGGTGATAATTAAAGAAGTGCTAATTAATGCACTTCTGAGCTCAAGTTTTCTTTGAAACTGTATCAAAGAATAAAACAAGCTTTGGTTAACTTAGTTTGAACATGTGCTTGATGAGCGAGATGTTTAATTTTGTAATTTTGTCCATTTTGTAAGCTTTCAGAGTTGTTCAAATAACTGGAATCATAGTTTCAACTTTCGAAAAGGAGAACGGTACTTTCAATATTATATGTGTTTAAACATATTATATGTGTTTTACACAACTCAAGCTTTCATTTTGAACAGTCCATGCTCTTTTTACACAGTCTTTCATGTGTTTAATAATTCACATTAATAATATGTTCAAATCAGGAGCAAAACATACAAAATAGTAATAATATTACAATTTTGTGATGTTGATTCTGCAACAAAAATCATGCGAAGGCAGTATGTCACCTTGAAATATCCTAAAGTTATACAAACCTATAGAGAACTTAAGCATCATAGCAAGGTTTAGCAGTCCCTTAATGGCAGATGGTCACGTGACCTTCATAATGGTGGCGGTCAATTGATCAATTATAGAACGCTCTATATAACCAGCTCTGTTCTTTATCCTGCCTGTTATAGTGTCAATGTTTTATGCTTTTTGTCGGAAAAATATATATTATCTTTTATTTTCTTTGTTTCCTTTAAAACTCTACTAAACATAAGAACCTTGATGTATTTTATAACAGGAGTAACTGTTTCAAACATTGTTATATCAAAAAATGGAATTCCATGCAGAACTTTTGTTGCCATAGCAACTGAAAGGAAAAACTTTAAAAAACTCCTTGTCTGAAACCACAAGGCCTAGAGCTTACACATTTGGTTGAAAGCATCATCTAGTGAACTTCTACTAAAGTTATATAAATCATGGCTGTGGGGTCAGCATTGGCCCCACCCCAGTGGTCACTTGATTAACACAGACTTTTATAGGAAAAATTTTTAAAAATCTTAGCAGAAACCATTAGGTCTAGAGTTAAGATGTTAGGTGTGCATGATTGTCTAGTGGACATCTGCCAACAAATCATGGCCCTATGATCAAAATTGGCCCCACCCCATGGGATCACTTGATCTTGCATAGAGTAATATAGGAAAACAGTTTTTAAAAAATCTCCTTGTCTGAAACCACATGGCCTATTGCTTACATGTTTGGTTGATAGCATCATTTAGTAAACCTCTACCTAAATTGTATAAATCATAGCTGTGGGGTCAGAATTGGCCCCACCCCAGCGGTCACTTGATTTTACATAGACTTAAATAGGAAAAACAGAAAATCTTCTTGTCTGAAACCATTAGACCTAGGGTTAAGATATTTTGAGTGTACCATTCTCTGATGGACATCTGCCAAATTATACAAATTGTGGCCCCTTGATCAGAATTTGCTCCGCCCCAGTGGTTACTTGGTTTTACATAGAGTTATTCTGTAAAAAGTATTTAAACATCTTCTTGTCAGAAAGTGAAAGGCCTTGAGCTTAGATATAAATGGTTCAGCATTGCTTAGTTAGCTCACCTGGCACATAGTGCCAAGGTGAGCTTTTGTCATACCCCAATGTCCGTCGTGCGTCGTGAGGCATCAACAATTTCATTCAAACGACATCTCCTCTGAAACCACTGGGCCAAATTCAATGAAACTTGAAAATGGGATGTTCCTTGCTGGAAGCTCTTCCAAAGTTGTTCAAAGAATTCAATTCCATGCAGAACTCTGGTTGCCATGGCAAAAAAAGAAAAAACTTAAAAAATCTTCTTCTCAAAAACCACAAGGCCTGGAGCTTAGATATTTGGTATGAGGCATCATCTAGTAGACCTCTACCACTATTGTTCAAATTATGACCCTGGTGTCAGAACTGGCCCCGCCCTGGGGATCACTTGATTTTACATAGAGTTACATAGGGAAAACTTCAAAAATCTTCTTGTCAGAAACTACAAGGCATGGAGCTTAGATATTTGGTGGTTTTTTTTCTCATGTTTTAAGTTTTTCGCTATGGCAATAAAATTTGGACCATTTGTACAGTTTTTCAAAATGATTTAAAAAACATTATTCCTTGAGCTATATTTTTATCCTGCTGACCTACATTTTTGTTTTTAGCTACAGGAATGAAATTTGGACCATGTGCACTGTTTTTTGTTTTGATTTCAAAAATGTCATCGCATGACCTATATTTTTGACCTGCTGACCTACTTTTTGTTTTTGGAGCTATGGCAATGCAATTTGGACCATGTATACAGTTTTCTGTTCCAATTTCAAAAACGTCATAGCATGACCTATATTTTTGACCTACTGACCCTTTTTTGTTTTTTAGCTACAGCACTGAAATTAGGAATGTGTGCACAGTTTTTTGTTTTTGATTTCAGAAATGTCATCGCATGACCTATATTTTGACGTATGGCCTACTTTTTTGTTTTTGGAGCTATGGCAATGAAATTTGGATCATATATACAGTTTTTTGTTACGATTTCAAAAACGTTATAGCATGACCTATATTTATGACCTACTGAACTACTTTTTTGTTTTAAAGCTACGGCAATGAAATTTTGACTGTGTGTACAGCTTTTCGTTCCGATTTCAAAAATGTCATCTCATGACCTATATTTTGACCTACTGACCTACTTTTTGTTTTTGGAGCTATGGCAATGAAATTGCATTGGTCCATTTCTGTGATATGCATCATTACATTCATAAAAATTTCTTTCATCTTTGAACCCATGTGAGCGCTTTAGGGCCATTGGATCTCTTGTTTGTTTTAAAGCTACGGCAATGAAATTTGGACTGTGTGTACAGCTTTTTGTTTCAATTTCAAAAATGTCATCTCATGACCTATATTTTGACCTACTGACCTACTTTTTGTTTTTGGAGCTGTGGCAATGAAATTGCATTGGTCCATTTCTGTGATATGCATCATTACATTCATAAAAATTTCTTACATCTTTGAACCCAGGTGAGCGCTTTAGGGCCTTTGGCCCTCTTGTTTATTCGATGGGCTTTGGAGGATATTGGCCCTCACCAGGGTACACAGCTATAATCCATCTCACAAGGGTACCCCCTTCCACATCCACCTTGAACTGTTGACCATCTTTCTTGGTTTAAAAATATGTTTTGTTATCTAATGTGGTATTTGAACTATCTGCCATTTGACACATCCCTTAGGTGCCCCCGTCCCTGCCCCCCCCCCCACACACACAAACACACACACACTTTTCCAGCCCACCAGTTGTTTTATCATAAATTACTTTTCAAGTGAGCAACCCGGACCATTTGGCCCTCTTGTTCAGAATTATTTTGTATGTACTAGCTTTGTTATCTTTGAAATTAAGGATTGGTTCAAACATATTAAAAACAAAAGGCATTATAATTATTATAGATTTTCTTCTCTGTACAGTAGATGTTTGTTTTACACTCTAAGGGAACTGGTGACTTTGAAATGCATCCCCTTGCATGAACTGCAGAGGTAGATAAAAAAAACATATCCTAGGCCTGCCTATTATGCATTTTACATATAGAAAGAGTATTTCCTAAGCCAAGCCACATTACCTTCAGTGTGTCATCAGTGTATTCTAGATGTCTTCATCTGATTTGATTGTGTGTTGTAAATGTAGGATTTTTGTTATACGTGTGAAGGAAGATCTGTTTGCATTAAATATTTAAGCATCAAATATGGTTCATGTTGGAGTTTAACTCTATATTACCTATTCATAAAATCAACAACATTTTCAGACATATTCAAGAAATGGTTGTATCAAAGGCACAAATAGAAAAGATTGTGTAACATATTGATGTGTCATTATATCATGAGAAATAAATAATGTGAGAAACAAAGTTGTAGACTTTATTTTTAGCTGACCAGAGTGAATCTGATAGGCATCTCTTCTGAAACCACTATGACTCTTTCAACATCACCTTACCAGAATGTCCTTTGCATGGTCTCCTTTCAGTTTTTGGAAATATATCAAACAAATCTTCACAGGGTGAACCTGTATTTTAAAAATTCATATCATTCCATAAAAAACATAGCTGATAAGGGCAGGGTTTATATTTTCCTTGTATGTCTGTATGTGAAAATAAAATCTCCCTAGAAAATGCTGATCAAATTTGAAAATAAACTGGAACAAAAGTTTTTTAATGACCCTCTTTATAAACTGTGAAATTGATATTGTTCCATGAAAAAATCTGGCTGCCAGGGATGGGACTCATTTTCCTTATATAGGAAACTTTGAAATATCTCCTCCCTAGAAACCAACCATTGGCTTAACTCGAACAATTTGGAACAAAATGTACTTTGGGTAACCCTCTATATAAATTGTGAAATTTATATTGTTGCCAGGGTCTAGGCATTTTTTCCTAATATGTCTCGACTGAATTTGGCTTGATTTGAAATAATTTTGAATTTTTAATGTTCCTTAATTACCCTCTATATAAATACTAAAATTTATTTTGATCCTTGGAAACACCTGTCTAAGGTCTAGTCCTATTAGTTTCGGAGAAAAATGATTTTTCATGTTTTTCCTACATGTATATAACTATATATAACCAAGAGAACCCTGGGGCGTGGCCAATTTTGACCCAGAGGACATAATTTGAACAAACTTGAAAGACATCCACTAGACAATGCTACATACAAAATATCTAAGCTGTAGGCATTGAGGTTTCCAGTAAGAGGATTTTTAAAGATTGCCTTTTTCACATATTAAGGGCCCCCGGGGCGGGGCCAATTTTGACCCCGGGGCCAACATATAAACAATACTGGTAAAGGTTCTCAACACAATACTCCACACCAAATATTCAAGGTCTAGTCCTATTAGTTTCGGAGAAAAATGATTTTTCATGTTTTTCCTATAACTATATGTAAATCAATGGAACCCTGGGACGTGGCCAATTTTGACCCAGGGGACATAATTTGAACAAACTTGATAGAGGTCCACTAGACAATGCTGCACACCAAATATCTAAACTCTACACCTTGCGGTTTCTGAAAATAAGATTTTTTAAAGTTTTTCCTATATACCTCTTTATAAAACATTTGACCCCTGGGGGACCATTTTTGACCCAGAAGCCATGATTTGAACAAACTTGGTAGAGGTCCACTGGACAATGCTGCACACCAAATATCTAAACTCTAGGCCTTGCAGTTTCTGACAAGAAGTTTTTTTTAAAGTTTTTCCTATATAACTCTATGTGAAATATGTGACACCCGGGGCTGGGCCATTTTTGACCCAGGAGCCATGATTTGAACAAACTTGGTAGAGGTCCTCTGGACAATGCTGCACACCAAATATCTAAACTCTAGGCCTTGTGGTTTCAGACAAGAAGATTTTTAAAGTTTTTCCTATATAATTTTATGTAAAACTAGTGACCCCTGGGGCAGGGCCATTTTTGACCCAGGGGTCATGATTTGAACAAACTTGGTAAAGGTCCACCTGATGATGCTTTATACCAAATATCTAAGCTCCAGGCCTTGTAGTTCTGGAGAAGAAGATTTTTAAACTTCCAACTTTGAAAATCTATTTTTAGCTCCCGTGGCCTAGAAATGCAATGGACCTGAACCATTTGAATTTTGGTAAAGCTTCATGCAAGTAACATTCCTGCCAAGTTTCAGCAAGATTGGCGCAGCAGTTCAGGAGAAGAAGTTGTTTGAAGAAAAAGTTGACGACGCACGCACGGACGATCACAAAAGCTCACCTTGAGCACTTTGTGCTCAGGTGAGCTAAAAATAAATGCTGACATAGCTAAAGCAGTTGCAAGGCAGGTGATTTGTTACAAAAGTAAACAATACTTTGTTGTTTTATGTCACTCACATCTGTAGTAGATGAACATACCTACCTTGTATTACCATATGGAAACCTATCAGTATTTTTAAAGTTCATCAATGGGGAAATAAGTAATTAAAACGGACTTGGATACAAACTCTTAGATTTCTTGTCAGAATTAATGAAAGTGAGACTTCTGAAATTCAGTATGAAGCATTGTCTTACAAACCTCTTGATAAATTGTTTGAATTATGCTGCTGCAGAAATTGTTGGCTTCACCCCCAGGAATCACAAGTCTCACAGAGAAATCTACAGGAAAATCTTTAATCTTGTCCTGTTTGAAAGAAACATAGCCAATGGTTCTGAATTTGGCATGAAGCATATTACCGAGTTAATTGCTCAAAGCAGAGTCTTTCAAATAGCATTTAAAAACCCTGTTCAAACTTTGATGTTTTAGTTACTTTGGGCCAACACTTACCTTATAATGTAATAACCATACTTTTAACAGATGCAGTTGCCTTGGAAAATGAAAAAAAAAAACACTTTTAGAGTTTATGACAGCCCATTTAGGAAATTCCACGTAGAATTATTGTCTTTTTTTTAAAGAAAAGAACTATATTCTAAGGGAAGTAACTGCATTAAGTTCGCCTTTCCGGTGCAAGATTGAGAATGTTTTAGTCCACTCCATAGACGCTTTACTGATACAAGCCTTTATTGATATCGAATACGTATATATTTTTCTTTTTTTTACCTGTCAGTTATTTGTACAGATTTGTATATTTAGCGACCCTCTCTTTGAATATTTAGAAGATCAACACGGAATAATATCATTTTACAGGTAAAAGCTACATATAAACATTTGGTATTCCTCAAAATACCCCTTCATCGCTCATTCCAATATACTCGTAGAGATGCCCACCTTGTTGAATATTAATAAATTGCCTGAACCTGCATTTTCCCACATCCTTGAGTTAAAAAAAAGCCTCCAAGATGTGCAATATTTCTAAAATAGTTGAGAAAGTCTTACATCAAACATATTTCCAATTAGTCTCACTATTTCATTCTCAAAACTGAACCAATTTTATATGTGTACAGTACGTGCCAGGAGGAACTCTCGTTTTCCTCGAGGTCGTCGCGGACTACCCATTCCTTAAAATGCGACCAAATCCGCCGCATTTCGAGGATGACCACCGCGGACATGGTCACCAAATATCACAGCGGAAGTCCGCTAAATGGTTCCGCGAACTTTTTCACAGGTAAGAATTGACGTATCGAGGCTCACAAAGTTCCTGATTACACGCATTTCGGCGAATTTCACGCTTTAAAATATCATTTAAATGTATAAAACTCTCATTCTTATGCATTTGTTTACGAATGCTCGTATTTGTTAACGGAAGGAATGACAATTCAAAACCGAACTAATTGCTTCTCGGAACAGCTGACCCTATTTTCAGAAAATAAATTGACTGGTTTTCGATTTACATGTGTTAAAACTGCTTTCCTATATTTGAAGAAAACATACAACATGTAAAACCCTACTGCGACATCTGTATCGTCTATGCGCTTGACAAAATTATTGATCGATTTTGCTATACAATAACGAGCATTTTCAACGACGGAAACACAGCAAATGTATGAGAAATTTTGGTTTTAATTTTACCAAATGTCACATAATTGGCAGACGTAAAATGCACAGTTTCATTACGGTCATTTCATTAAATGTTCAGCTTATCCAGGTGAGTTATGACTCTAATTATTTTCACGCTGGTCGTCAAATATCGCCAAGGAAATCCGATTTTTTCCTCGATGTCGCGGCGGATATTTTTTTTAATGAAGCGGAAAATGTGAGTTCCTCCTGGCGCGTACTGTATAGTTATATAGGAAAAACATGAAAAATCATTTTTGTCCAAAACTAATAGGACTAGACCTTAGATATTTGGTGTGGAGTATTGTGTAGATAACCTTTACCAGTATTGTTTATATGTTGGCCCTGGGGTCAAAATTGGCCCTGCCCCGGGGACCCTTAATACATGTATATGAAAAAGGAAATCTTGAAAAATCTTCTTCTCAGAAACCACAATGCCTACAGCTTTGATATTTGGTATGTAGCATTGTCTAGTGGATGTCTACCAAGTTTGTTCAAATTATGTCCCCTTGGTCAAAATTGGCCACGCCCCAGGATTCTCTTGGTTTACATATAGTTATATAGGAAAAACATGAAAAATCATTTTTCTCCAAAACTAATAGGACTAGACCTTAGATATTTTGTGTGGAGTATTGTGTAGATAACCTTTACCAGTATTGTTTATATGTTGGCCCTGTGGTCAAAATTGGCCCCGCCCCGGGGGCCCTTAATATGTAAAAAGGGCAAACTTTAAAAATCTTACTGGAAACCTCAATGCCTACAGATTAGATATTTGGTATGTAGCATTGTCTAGTGGATGTCTACCAAGTTTGTTCAAATTATGTCCCCTTGGTCAAAATTGGCCACGCCCCAGGGTTCTCTTGGTTTACATATAGTTATATAGGAAAAACATGAAAAATCATTTTTCTCCAAAACTAATAGGACTAGACCTTAGATATTTTGTGTGGAGTATTGTGTAGATAACCTTTACCAGTATTATTTATATGTTGGCCCTGTGGTCAAAATTGGCCCCGCCCCGGGGGCCCTTAATATGTAAAAAAGGCAATCTTTAAAAATCTTACTGGAAACCTCAATGCCTACAGATTAGATATTTGGTATGTAGCATTGTCTAGTGGATGTCTACCAAGTTTGTTCAAATTATGTTCCCGAGTCAAAATTGGCCACGCCCCAGGGTTCTCTTAGTTTACATATAGTTGTATAGGAAAAACCTTAAAAGTCATTTTTCTCCGAAATTGATAGGACTAGGCCTTAGATATTTTGTGTGGAGTATTGTGTAGATAACCTTTACCAGTATTGTTTATATGTTGGTCCTGGGGTCAAAATTGGCCCCGCCCCGGGGGCCCTTAATATGTAAAAAAAGGCAATCTTTAAAAATCTTCTTATTGGAAATCTCAATGCCTACAGCTTAGATATTTGGTATGTAGCATTGTCTAGTAGATGTTTGTTCAAATTATGTCCCCTGGGTCAAAATTGGCCACGCCCCAGGGTTCTCTTGTTTTACATTGATTTATATAGGAAAAACATGAAAAATAATTTTTCTTCAAAACAAATAGGTGTAGACGTTAGATATTTGGTGTTGAGTATTGTGTAAAGAACTTTTACCAATATTGTTTAAATGTTGGCCCTTGGGTCAAAATTTGCCCCGCCCCGGGGGCCCTTAATATGTTAAAAGGAAATCTTTAAAAATCTTCTTGTCTGAAACCACAAGGCCTTGAATTTTAAAATTTGGCATGAAGCAAGCTGTATCAAGCTTTTTCAAATTATTGGATTAGGTTAAAGGTCACGGAGGCTAAAAATAGATTTATCTACTGTACTTTATAAAGCCTTCGGTTATAGACAAATATCTTTGATATTCAGTATATAGGTTCCTTGCATGGACCTCTACCCATGGGTAGGGTTTGAGGTCACTGGGTCAAGGTCAAGGTCGCCATAGCTTATAATAGATATTTCTACTTTCTGTCATAGAGCCTTTATTTCTTGACTGATATTTTACATATTTGGTTTGTAGGCACTTTATATATATTTTCAATTAAAAAATGAAATACTGCTTAACAGTAAACCTACAGCCAAAGTACTCAGGTGAGCGATCCAGGGCCATCATGGCCCTCTTGTTAAACTATCTGGGAATGTATTAGTATCAAGCATAGAATTTATAATGTTAGATACTGGTTCACTAATAACAGATGCAGAGCATTTTAAAATTTTAGGTGGTATTTATCACAACTTGTAGCTTTCTTAGGATTTACAGACTTGAGATGCTTTTCCACTAATTCAGGAGTTACATGTGAGAAATTAAAAGTCTTTGTCTGTGTTTAAATACCTGAGGGTCAAAATGGGGTTTGTATGAAATTTCAGGGGTCAAAACCCCTCTACAAGGGTCAAATGGAAACCCTGAAAGCGGTTCAATTCTTTAAGCATGATAAATAAGGCTAATTTTTCGAGTGTTTTCTGCAACACGTGACGTTGACTGTTGAGCTGATGTGCAGTATGGCTGCTTTGAGTTGAGTTGTAGGTTTTCCTGA
Source organism: Cyclina sinensis (assembly GCA_012932295.1). Classification (NCBI taxonomy): domain Eukaryota; kingdom Metazoa; phylum Mollusca; class Bivalvia; order Venerida; family Veneridae; genus Cyclina; species Cyclina sinensis. The sequence continues at coordinate 28,141,950 of JAAONU010000009.1, read as the reverse complement.
AGTCAGGGGTAAGCAAAATGATCTGTATGCGAAAATTTTCTGGATCTCGCCAATTTTCAATCTTGTATAAAAAAAATTTCCACTCGAAGATACTTCAAATTCCTTCTGTTAATACACTAATTTTATTATATATTAATAAATAATGATGTACATCTTTAAAAAAATTGGCTTATCTGTGAAATATTCTGGTTGATTCCTGCAATAAAGGTCAATTCCGGTAAAACTTGGGACCCCCTTGATATTAGGTGTTCTTGGAAGATTGGGGTGTTTTCCTGATTCTTTTATTGTTCAGTTTTGACAGCCAGCTGTTTGTGCCTGGTACCACTCTGAATTTTGGTGTGATGTCTATATTATATTTGATGTGATAGGTGTGATCGGGAGTGTTGTCTGTGTCTGTTCTATTTTTGTTTATTGTGATGGCGTTGCTCAACAGCAGATGCAAAGGCAAAGTATTCAGGTGAGCAATCTAGGCCCATCATGGCCCTCCTGTTACAATTGGCTACTCGATAATTATATGTTATATATATTTGCTATTTTCATACTCAGTTTATTAGTAGTGCATAAACAGGTTATCACAAAAGATATTCAGTCATGTGAAGTGAAAAGAAAGAAAACAACACAAAACAAGAGCCATGTTACACATGGTTAATCCCCCCGCCGGGAAGAAGCTACCTGAAGGTTGTACTTTCAAACACTCAATGTAATAATGTTTGAAGAAAATCCCACAAAAAATAGGCAAGGTAGAGTTATTGTTCTTGCAAACTGCACTTCCTACCAATGTGCTATGTCAGTGTATTAAGTTTGAAGAAAATCGCTCAAGCACTTTTGGAGTTATGCTTCGGACAAAGTTTTTCAATTAAATCTGATAAAGGGGAATTATTCTAAAAGTAGGCAAGGTAGAGTTATTATTCTTACACACTGCACCTCCTCCAAATGTGCTCTTTCAGTATATGAAGTTTGAAGAAAATCACTCAAGTACTTTTGGAGTTATGCTCTGGACAAAACTGGAATGGACGCACGCACGGACGGACATAGACCATTTCTAATATCCCCTCCGCCTTTGGCGGGGGGATTATAAGTTCAAGAATTCAAGAATTAGATATACATGTATATGCTGGGATTTTTAAAATGTAAACAAGTAAATCTGATAAAGGGGAATAACTCTAAAAAATAGGCAAGGTAGAGTTATTGGACTTGCACACTGCACTACTTTCAATGTGCTCTGTCAGTGTATGAAATTTGAATAAAGTAATTCTGATAAAGGGGAATAACTCTAAAAATAGGCAAGATAGAGTTATTGCACCTGCACACTGCACTACCTACCAATGTGCTCTGTCAGTGTATGAAGTTTGAATAAAATCCCTCTAGCAGTTTTGGAGTTATGCTCCGGACAAAATTTATCAAGTAAATCTGATAAAGCGGAATAACTCTAAAAAGGCAAGATAGAGTTATTGCACCTGCACACTGCACTGCCTGCCAATGTGCTCTGTCAGTGTATGAAGTTTGAATAAAGTCCCTCTAGCAGTTTTGGAGTTATGCTTCGTACAAAATTTATCAAGTAAATCTGATAAAGCGGAATAACTCTAAAAAAAGGCAAGATAGAGTTATTGCACTTGCACACTGCACTACCTACCAATGTGCTCTGTCAGTGTATGAAGTTTGAATAAAATCCCTCAAGTAGTTTTGGAGTTATGCTCCGGACAAAATTGTTTCGGAGGCAGGGATGGATGAAGGGCATTTCTAATTTCCCCTTCGCCTTTTGCGGGGGGATAACAAATATGAAAATTGATTTTAATCAATTAAGTGTTGTGAGCAGCAGGTTGTGAGGCATTCTAACAATGTGTTGAGACTGTGTATACTGTCTTGTCTCGTCTCTTTTGCCTTTAACTTTGCCCTCGGGCATTTGTTATGTTTGTTACATATAGTATTTAGATCTGCCTTAGGTCATGTGACTTTCCATGTGACCATAGCTAATTTGTGTTTAGTCAATGTATCTCCCAGTTTGTAAAACTGTTGATATATAGTTCTGAATTTTGGAAATATTTGCTCCAAGTATAATTGGACCCATATGTAAATCCTGTTATTTTGTCAGTTTTTAATTTTTTTGTAAGTGAAGTTCCACATCTCTAAGGAAAAAAATTGTGGATAAATACCCATTTGTATCAAAAGCCTTATCTTACATTAGTCGGGTTTGTCGCAGTAAATCTGATGCTTGATGCGACTTTCATGTTCAAACAATCAGATAATTGCTAACAGTCATAACATTTTATAAAAAAAATAATGCTATTTTCCAATTATTTTACCAGAAATTAAAAAAATGTGTCATGTTTAATTTGTGAAGACATTTTAGTCATCGTTAGCTTTTGCAGTATCTGCTTCTGGTAAAGTTAACCAAAATTATACAATAGTATTGACCATTACCATGCTAAATATCTAAAATGAACTTATCCATCTTTCAATTTAGATGGATCCATTAACTGTTGATGGGGTTGCTTATTGAAAATTTACTGTCTGAATGGTGAATAGTGCTGACCATGATCAGACTGCACAGATGTGGGTTTATTATCTTGTTATCTTGTTTTTCAGTGGATTAACTATGAATCGATACATATTTTGGTATGAGGTAATGAAAATTTACCTTTCACTTTTTGGTTTCCAACATTACATGTACGTAAAGATAGATCTGAAACGTTGAAACGTACCAAGAAAACATATCCTCACCAGTCCAGCTCTACTTCAATTTTGAATATTGACCTAAGTTAAAATACTTATTTGTTGTATGACTGCTTAAAGTACACAAACTCTGTATAATATTTACCAGGTAATGCTCGAGACATTCACATCTTATATGCCAGAAAAATAATTCATAAAATGATTCATAGAATGAATATTTGAGTAGATTGCTTGGACTGTAACAGATGCTGTACAAATATGAACATTGTAAAGACTTATTTTGGTTTGCAACAGTATATTCAGAAGGTATAGTTGGTCTAGTGTTTGACTCTGTTATAGAAATACTTACAAATGATTTTTAACTGAACCAGGCTTTTGACAAAGACTTAGTACTTGATTTTGATAATTTTTCAGTAAAATGTCCAAATAATTACAATGTGCATGTATAAGTGAAAGAATAACAATCTTACCCTGTCCAGCTTTTAATTTAAACAGATCCATTAATTGTTTAAGGGCTTATCAGGCTGATCTTGGTCTGCACTGGTTGCAGAGGCAGTCACCTCTAGCAGATAAAGGGTTAAACAGGTTGACAAGGGAAATTGATAATTGGTCAGGGCTCTTGCGAGGGGGCAAAATGGGTGAAATCGTCGCCTAAAACTCCTTGACTTTGCCTTTATGAAACATCAAAGCGATATCAACTTCGCCGAAAATGTTTCATCTGTCGACGTCAATAACTTGCTCAGCTCCGGTTATGGGCCGAGCTTCTACTGGGAATCAGCGATCTGTTTCAAAGCATTGACCAATCAGAGAGCATTTTACTACTTTCATTGATTTAATCATGTGCATTGACACTCGATACATAATTAACACAATAGCCAGCAACAGGTGTTGAATTGGGTCAATAATTCGATTGGGGATGTACACCGAGCAGAAAACTGTTGTGTACAACAGGGCTATACAAATCCTAAAGGTCAAGCAAATTATGTCCTAACAAATTAATTTAAAGAGGCTGTACTCCAGATTTGACATAAATTTATTTTTTTCATAAATTTAATATTTAGATGCCATGAGATTATAACAATATAATATTTTACTTCAAAACTGATTATAAAAGTCAAAATAGAATAAAAAAATATTTTCGCTCCAGCCTGATTTGAACTCTGGACCCTCATGTTAACAAAATATTTCCAATGCTTTTACTGTCACCACCATCGCCGCATGTGATATTACATATATTTACTTTAAATCTTATACGATATAGTTATACCGTCACGTTAGGGTATAGCACTTTGAAAGGGAAAAAAATCAATTTATAATGTAATTATTTGACTTATTTTTTGTCAGTAAGTTATTTTTTAAGCACTGTCATAAATATTACAAGAAATTTATAATACAAGAAATCTTTCTTTTTTTTGTCATCTGGAGCACAGCCCCTTTAATGCTTAATTTTAAAGGCAAAGGGTTAAACATCAATGTTTTACCAATGTTATTCTAACTTTTTAAAAAGTGTTTGAAAAGAGCAGAAATACTTTTTTTGTGTTTTTGTTTTAATTCTCGGATTTTTTATAAGAAAAGGTCAAGTAGATTTAAGACAAGTTTAACAAATTGAAGGAAACAATTACAGCAGATATTTAGTTCATTTAAGATGAAGCAGCGAGTGAAAATCTCGGATAAATTCTATTTGTCATATATTTCCGAGACCCCGTCGTATTTCATATAAATAGAAAACAGTGTCTTGGAGACTCTTTATATGGCAAACTTACAACATCCAACTGATTGATTAAGATAAGTGATCATGATTTGATTATAAGTACCTGTTTTTCATTGAAAAAGTTTCCTTTTCTTTATTACTTGAATATTTCTGTCGTAGTTACTTTAGAAAGCAAGTTTTAATGAATCAGCATAATTTACATCTTAAAATTGTTTGTAATTTTGTTTAAAAAAATTCTGGTGAAACTGGAAACACATTCCAGACTTTTCACAAAAAATTTACAGAATTTTGATGTGACAGATACATTAGTTTTTAACAGTAAGTTGAATAAAAATCAATCCACAGATTTGCTGTCTGTCATTGTCATTCACAAAATGAACTGGCATTGCCAATACTAACTTCACCCAGGAGTTTTCTGACTTCTCCCAAAGCTTGGCTTAGGAAGAAGTCACTTCTCCCAAAATTTTGACCCTAGCGAGAGCCCTGTTGGTACTTGGCATATTGTGGGGAAATGCATCAAAAATTTATTTCATCTTTTTTAAGTATTTGCCTTTAATACAAAATTTAATTCATTTGAAAGGGTTTTAAAAACAAATTATATTATGTAACTGCAAAATATAAAAAAATATGGCAATTATGCTAGATTTCTGAAATCGCCAATCTGGTCGAGTCAAGGGAATGAAATGTGATTTAACTTGATTTGATTTGCCCAGCTATGTTTTAACACTTACAAGGTTGTAGCTAATTGTACAACAATTTTTAGTGCAAAGCATGACAGTATGAAGTTCTGATAAATACAATTTATTGCATGCAGAAATTGATTTTGAAATCTTTTAGACTAATGCAGCTGTTGTTTGCACTAATTATAAGTAAAAAATCACAATTCTGAGTATGTCATTGAAAAAAAACCTTGAGAGTTTTTGTGAGAACATCTTTCAAATTTTGAGCTCTTATTTTATAATTGACAATAATGAACAGATTTAAAGTGATATTAGAACAAGATGGTGTGGTTAGAAAATAATTAATTATCCTGCTGAAAAGTTGATCTTGCTTTCCATTAGAAATCTTCTTAAATGACATGCTTAATTTCTCTCAATTAAATTTTCCTTAGAATACCATATTTATTCAGACTATTGAGCAAGGTACCTTTGGTTTAGAATATTAGATACTGTTTTGTTTCAGAAGCTTGTAAATTATGTGTAATTTAAACATTCAAAATTACTAAGTTAATACACAATAAAAAGCACAGTGTTGTTGTTATTAGGTTTAGGAAATAGATTTTAAGTATGATTGATCTACCATCAGATATAGCACGGAGTCAAGTTCAGATGCGTAGTAATTTAATCACGAAGGCTGTAGGCCTGAGTGATTAAATAATTATGCATCTGAATAAGAAACCGTGCTATATTCGACGATAGGTCACCAAAACTTTAAAATCTATTTCCATTCTAACACAAATGTATAGTTATAAGGGACACAATTATGTGCACTACTTATCATGCCATTTTTACAGTTATTGTCCCTGTCAGGCTATTCCGTTTTCCCCGTTATTCATTTCCCACGTGAAAATGAAAACAACAAGGTCATTTTAGTTTATTAGTTAATAATTTATTTTTAAACAAATATCTATAATATTATCATTGATGAATATCAAAGAAGATAATTTAGTCCTTAACAATATTTCGCTCATAAAAATAGTAAAACAATTATCGGTTTCCAATAACAAATAACAACAGCCAAAAGTAGAGACATATTATATCCAAAGAGGTGGGTGTTATAATTATGCACACCTTTAAAAATGAATCTTAGTATGTATCTATTAGATGAATAGTTGAAAATTTGCTCTGAAATGCTGAAGTTCAAAGACAAAGTCAGTCAGGTAATGTGGAAATTCTTTAGACAATTTATGGTATCATTATTCAACATTAGGAAAAAAATAGTTATTGTATTTCATCCTCTTAGCTTCAGGTAGTTAAATATCAAGTTACAATTCATTTATTACCATAATTAATATTTTAATCATTACTGGGAGGAAATGCAACATTAAGAGCAGAGAAAAAAAAGTAACCTCCATCAGTTTTTATTTTGCTTGGCATCACCTCATGTATGTATTTTTTCTGTCTTTTTAGTAGTAATTAAGTGCTGATTTTCTTGCTGCAAAAAATATCTAAATGATGGATGTTATTTTATCCTTCTATCATCAGAGCAGTGAAACAGCAACAACATGAATTACTTTGGTTGAAAATAAGTTTATATATTTGCACAGTGCTTTATTTGTGTGTTTCTATTATGGATTGCATTCATGTTATGAATGTGTGTTTGATGTTACAATACAGAAAGATGTGCTGTTAATTTGGCTTATGTTCTGGTATGTTATAATTTTATTGTGACACTGTAAAATATAATGTCCAGCCTGTAAATTATTATGTTAAAATGTTCTTGAAGTGCTGTTTGAATTTTTGAAAAAAGGACTGTTTTAGTAGTTAATCAAGTGTTATAGAATACACCAGCTTTACAATCAAAGCGGTGTTTACAACCGAAAAAATCTACTTACACTCTTAGAAAATAGTTCTCTTTATCACATTTTATGTACTGGATAGTGGATATGCAGTAGTTTACAAAAGATCTACTTTCAAGATTCATTGTCTTAGAAGAGAAGAGATAGCAAAAGCAAAGTCAAGTTATTTTGGGTCATGACCTGGTCTTGTTTCTAAGAAATACTGCAATACAAAGAACTACTGCAACACAAATTGATAGAGGCAGGGGTAAACAAGCATGATGGTTGGTAACTCTAGGAGTTATGTGAAATATTGCATGGACAATATAATTACTGTTTCTTTTGGGTCTAACTGTGATATTTTGTGCAGATGTATAAAAAATAATGCATGGAAAAGATTTCAGTTTCTTTTAGGTGTCACTACGATATTTTGTACGGATGTTTTAAAAGACATTGCAAGCTATAAAAACTAAAAAACTGCAGGTAATACAAGACTTTTCAACAGAAAGACTGTCATGTGGCCAATTCACAAGACAGTTTAATGTTTATTCAGACACATTTGAACCACCAGTTTTTCAAAACTTTGATATTTTTTTAAGAGGTATGTACCTTAGGTCTGTGTTACAGAGTTTATTGTTCAAAATGATTTATCATTACATAAGGAATAAAACTTCCAATACCAAAGTCATTGGGAGAGCAAACTCTTCCTTCTCTGCAACAGATTTGGCCTGCCAGACAGCATGTTTTGCAGCATGCTTTGCCACTCTGTAGGCTGATTTGGCAAACACAGCCTTGCATGTCTTGCCTGCTTCATCAAGGCTTTGTACATTTTAAAGAAAGCCCGCTTAAACTTAACTGAATCTTCCACCTTATCATCCCACTACCAGGTTTCACGTGTCCACTGGTGGTTTCTGGTGAGAGTGCACACCTTAGTGGCTGCTTCCAGGAGTGGGGCTTTGATTGTAGTCCATGCATCTTCTACAGAGCCCGCAGATCCGATGGTTGCAGCAGTAGTTACTTTCTCTGTGAAGATGGCATGAAACTCACTTGACACCGCTTGGTCCCTCAGCTTCCAGGTGCTGATACGTGGGGTGAATCTGCGCTTCTTTGCTGCAGGGATGCTGACTGTGAAGTCACAAACAACAATGTTGTGTTGTTGGACATATTCCTCAATGGGGATGACCTTCACATCAGTAACCGCTTTGCAGAAACTCTTGCGATAGAGTATGTAATCTATCTGTGTCCTGTAGTTGCCTGAGCAGTAAGTTACAAGGTGGCTTTTCCTTTTTTTACAAAACAGGTGTTGCCAATTACTAAGTCATTTGCCAAGGCGAACTCTTACACTCTCTGTCTTTCTATGTTCCACCGAAACCTCGACCACCATGGACTTTTTCAAAACCACAGCCTTTGGCTCCTACATGACCATTCCAATCCCCCAGGGGGATGAGAACCTCAGAGGCTAGGATCTTGGCAACCAAGCATTGGAGCTGGTCATTGAAGGACTCTTTCTCAGCTTCAGATAGTCCAGACTGTGGTGCATAAACCGAGATAAAGGTGAAGACCCCCTTGCCTATGACAGGTCTGATGAGGATTATTCTATCGTAGACACGCTGAACATCGAACACTTTGTCGACCAATCTATCAGCCAACAAGATTCCGGCTCCTCCTTTCGTTGCCACACCAGAAGAACTTGTAAACAGAGTCCTTTCCTTTGATTGGGCGAGTCTGGTTGGCTGAAAGACTGCCAGCTCATCTGTGCTATTGCATGCTGCAGAGATCCACTCTTCTCAGGGTCAGTGTCTCCACCACCTCATTTCCTCTCCTCACATTCCACGTGGCAGCCCTAAACTTGGTCGGGTGCTCGTTGGATTTGTTTATCGTCGTACCTAGGACTTACTGGTGGAGGCTGTGAGCTTGCCATCATTACCAGATGTTGCACTACCTGGGGAAAGTTCAAGAAACTCCTGCCAATTCTGACCTCCAAGCATGTATCCCTCATGGCCCGTGGAAAAGTATTCACCACCTGTGTCCGCTCTGCTCTACTACATGGAAGTGATGCCTGGGCCCCATCAGGTCCAGACATACAGCGGCTGCATTGAAATGACAGAGCAATGGTCCACTGGATCTGCAGTGTCAAACCTCATGACGAAGTACCCTCAGATACCAGGCAGATACACTGTATGCAAAGTTAGGGATACAGGAGGTGACAGCTGCTCTTTGTACCAGGCACCTAAGATGGTATGGACATTTTGTACGGGCAACTTCATGCATCAACTCAACTATGAGTATGCGATTCCCAGCACCAGAGGACGAGGGAGACCTAGAAAGACATGGTCTGAATGTGTCATGGCTGACATGAAGATATGCAGCCTTGGCGGCATTGATCCACATAACAGAGAAGCATGGAGATTGGATGTCAGGCACTCTAGCCACCTGCTGCCTACTCCAGTATCTGGGACACCCACAGCAGTAAATAAACTCAGGATGAGGAGGAGGAGGAGGAGGAGTAAAAAATACCTGTATTGCTGACACTACTTTTTAAAAGGTATCATTCTGTAAAATTTGGAAAGATAAGAAAAATGTTCATGCACTTTAGTAACATGAATATCCAAACAAATGGGTGAATAATTTGTGAAATTTCTTGTACATCTCCACAGTAAAGTTTGAAATAGGTGTTACTGATGATACCATAATAGGATAGATGATCAGTCAGTTTGGAAATCTTCACCCACAGTCCCCTGGTATATGCCAGTTTTTCTATAAACCTTTTAAATGTACTGATTTTTAACAGATTTGTGTAGCTGTCTAAAGTATTGAAGTTATCTGTACTTTGAAATAACAGCGGTATTAATCACTTCCAGTGACTGAAAGATTTTCCTAGTCAGGAGTCTGCTGGCTTAAGTTTATAGTAGCATATTGAGAGGAATATGCTTTAAAATGATAGTATTGTATTAGTAAATATCACAAACTAAGTGTCTTTCTTAGTTCGGAAGTACATGTTATGCAATCGTCAACATAAATTCAAAATTTTGTGGAAAATGTAAAATGAACAGCAGAGTTCCATGGATGCTTGGCAGCAGTTTATTAAATGTGTTTTTCTGACTTCTGGTACAGTATCGATCTTAGCTACATGTATGTCTGACTTATAATCTTACATGAGTTGATTTTGTGGGAAATTTGAGAGTTAATTTTTTTTTGAGAGGTAGAAATAGATAATATGACAGCTAAAATGCCTGTAAAATGACCAGTGTTTCAAATGAACTTGTAAGAGATCAGTTTGCTGTAAATGCTTTTATTTTAAGTGGCTTTATGACAATGAGAAAAGAGCGTTCCAATGTTCCAGAAATAAGGAGTAACACAATATGAGAAAATTTTTGTTGGCAAATAGTTTCTAAATGGATTCTTTGGGAGAAGAAGCTGGTTTTAACAGGATTATGGCATTTTGATATTGATACAAATGTTCTTAAAGCTAAAATGTTTGACAGATCGATGATTTTTTTTGGAACCGTTTACTGAAAAAATGTCTGGAATGTAACTAGTATAAAAGACATTGTCTTAGTTGTTGTTTTGTGTGTTTTTTTTTTTTTTAAGTGAAATTCAAAATCTGGGACATGCATTCACTTAATGGAGGACATTTTGATGTTTTATAAACACATGGAGCAACAACTATATACTCATTAAGGAGAAGAAACTCAAATGTTTCATGCTAAAAATAAGATTTTAAAGGAAAGGATGACCTTTTAAAAAAATTCATGAATTAGCTTGTTTTGAATCTGACTGACTCAAGATTTGAATGTCCTTGAATTGATGCAATCAAAAAACTTACAAAATACTTGAGTTGATTCCTGAGTTTGTATTTAATTTGTGAAACTTGGGCCAGGATGTTCAGTAAAGCAGATGTTTGCGAAGTCACTCTTCATATTTTAACTTTGTAACATCATTCAAATTTTGAAAAGTCTGAAAAATATAAAACCAACTTTACTTTTTACATCTGTTTGAAGTCCTCTGTCATGAGTTGTAATATTTTGACAGATTTTATATTTCAACAAGTTAAGTGAATTTGAGAAAACATTTTTAAGAATCAAGCCTACATGTAGATTCAATCATCTTAAAAAGTAAGACTAAAGTATGTTTGTTAGTTGCACTGCTTTTCATAAATGAACTGGTATGACATGTGAGTGATCTCCTGGCTAACAAAAAACTCCTTAAACTAGGATTTTTCCTACCATTACTTTGCAGATTTTAGCGATATTGTTAAAAGAATAGTGATAACCTAAAAGACTCTTCTTAGAAGATGGATTTGAACTCAGGATCCTTAATTTACACATCAGACTCTTCACACATCAGACTCAAAACACATCAGACTCTACACACATCAGACTCTATACATCAGACTGTACACACATCAGACTCTACACACATCAGACTCAACTCATCAGATTCTTCACACATCAGACTCTTCACACATCAGACTCTACACACATCAGACTGTACACACATCAGCCTCTACACACATCAGACTCTACACACATTAGACTCTACACATCAGACTGTACATACATCAGACTCAACTCATCAGATTCTTCACACATCAGACTCTTCACACATCAGACTCTACACACATCAGACTCTACACACATCAGACTCTTCACATATCAGACTCTTTATGTAAAAGCTAGCTGATAAGCAAGCATGTATGAGTGCTTTATTATACCACTGCTACATGCAGGAAAGGGGCACCAAGACCAGTCGAAAGTGGTTCTTATCAATGAATTGGTCTTAAGAGTCACTCTCATTTGTACTAAATTTTAGACTGAGTTTGAAATAATCATAGTGGTTTAATTAGAGGGTCTTTATTGTACATATTTCCATTTGTGTATTTTCAGAATAAAGATGAAGCCATTGTAGCATCAAAGAAGGAAAAAAGATTTTCATACAGGAGTAAAAATGTCATCGACTGAACCTGCCGGTCAAGATAAGATACCAGTGTTGAAAAGATCACCAGGTGCAGGAAAAAAGCAGTACCAGTTTCGCCACAGTGATTCTGAATCTGACACTGTAAGTACAAAGATTTCCAGAATCCTAATGCTGGAATGAAGTCAGGCCAGTTCCACTTTAGTGATTAAGAATCCAGCTTTATAATTAGATTTTAATTAAATGACTGTATGAAGCATTTCTAGTTTGAATTCCTAAGTCCAGAAAATCTGGTATATTAAAAAGTATAGTTTATGAAGTAAGCTCAGGGGCAGGGCATATTTTCCTTATCTGTCTTTATTGGATATTTTAAAAATCTGAAAAACTGCAGTCCTAATTTGCTAATTTGGCATAAAATTTTAATGTTCCTTGTGTGAACCTCTGTTTAAGATATGAAATTTATTATATAGGGATCAATGAAAAAACATGGCTGTTAGGGGCAAGTCTTATTTTCCTGTATTTATTTATCTTAATACCCCTTTTAAACTTTATGGGATATATAAGAGATACCTTACCGTCTGTTGGTTATTCCTTTTGTCATTTCATTGCATAAATTTTGTGACACATTTTTTTCCACATTTCTAGGACTATATATCACTGAGGAGTTTGAAATTGGCTTACTTATGTTAAAAAACAGAGTACCAATTTGTGATTTTATAAAAAAAACTTTGTTATCACACTCAAACATTTCCTTATGGAGCATGTCAAAAATCAGACAAGTAAAAATCTGACCTCAGAAGACACATCATCAGTTGACTCAGATGAGCGATTTAGGACCATCAGGGTCCTCTTGTAATGGATAAGTAGCCATTTCATGGTATTTTAGTTCTGGTCTAATTCAGTTGAACATCTTCTTATAGATGTAGTCATATCAAGAGGGCAGTTAACTTAACCCAACCATTGTTCCTGGGAAGGACCAGTACTAGACAACCCCATTCTTTGTAAAGTAGCAGGTTTTGAATCCTTGACAGTCAATAAGTGAGGCAATAAGTGATTTAACTGTGATACTTTCAGGTTTTGAATCCTTGACAGTCAATAAGTGAGGCAATAAGTGATTTAACTGTGATACTTTCAGGGTTTGAATCCTAAACAGTCAATAAGTGAGGCAATAAGTGATTTAACTGTGATACTTTCAGTGTTTGAATCCTAAACTGTCAGTAAGTAAGGCAATAAGTGATTTAACTGTGATAGTTTCAGGGTTCGAATCCTAAACAGTCAGTAAGTAAGGCAGTAAGTTATTTAACCATGATACTTTCAGGGTTTGAATCCTAAACAGTCAGTAAGTGAGGTAATAAGTGATTTAACTGTGATACTTTCAGGTTTTGAATCATAACAGTCAGTAAGTGAGGCAGTAAGTGATTTAACTGTGATACTTTCAGGGTTTGAATCCTGAACAGCCAGTAAGTGAGGTAATAAGTGATTTAACTGTGATACTTTCAGGGTTTGAATCCTAAACAGTCAATAAGTGAGGCAATAAGTGATTTAACTGTGATACTTTCAGGGTTTGAATCTTAAACAGTAAGTGAGGCAGTATTTGATTTAACTGTGATACTGCCAGGGTTTGAATCCTAAACAGTCAGTAAGTAAGGCAATAAGTGATTAAACTATGCTTTTTTCAGGTTTTTCAGGTTTTGAACCCTAAACAGTCAGTAAGTCAGGCAATAAGTTATTTAACTCTGCTACTTTCAGGTTTTGAACCCTTGACAGTCCGTTACTGTTGCAATAAGTGATTTAACTATGCTACTTTAAGGGGTTGAATCATTGACAGTCTGTAAATGAGGCAATAAGTGATTTAACTACATGTATGCTACTTTCAAGGTTTGAATCATAACAGTCAGTAAGTGAAGCAATAAGTGATTTAACTATGCTTCTTTTAGGTTTTGAACCCATGACAGTCTGTAAATGAGGCAATAAGTGATTTCAACTATGCTACTTTCCACTAGACCACTAAGAGAGGTCAGGTCTTGCTTAAAGCACAGATGAGTACTTGATTTAGCCAGTTACTCGGTCGGTCAGTCGGTCGGTTGGTCGGCAGGCAATCTGTTGGTCCATTGCAATTTCCTTGTCAGGAGCATAACTTGAAAACTAATGGTTGGAATTCAGTGCAACTTCATACAATGGTCAAGCTTAATGACAGGAAGTGCACTGTACAAGAATCATAACTCTATCTTCACTATTTGCACAGTTATTGCCCTTTATTGGTTTTCCTTGTCCGAAGCTTAACTTGAAAACTAATGGTTGGAATTCAGTGGAACTTCATACAATGGTCAAGCACAATTAGAGGAAGTGCAGTGTTCAAGAATCATAACTCCATCTTCACTATTTACAGAGTTATTGCCCTTTGTTAGGTTTCCTTGTCTGGAGCATAACTTGAAAACTACTCATTGGAATTCAGTGCAACTTCATACAATAGTCAAGCGCAATGACAGGAAATGCAATGTACAAGAACCACAACTATCTTTAATTGCCCTTAGCCAGAACTCTATTTCAATTCTTTTACAAAGTATTCTGTTACTAATAACTTCATCAGTTCTGAAGCAGGGGTATTAATCACATTTAGTATTAGCTGTAGTTTTTATATGGTTAAAAACTCTTATATAAATATTTATATATATACTCTCATATGTATATTTACAGTGAAACTCGGTTATAAGGAACCTGTCTGGATCATGACATTAAGTTTGCTTATATGTTCGATGATTTGGTAGATATAATTGTTATTTATTCTTATTATCATAAATTTATTGTCAAATCATACGTTTATATACTTACAAATTCAGAATTATGTATGTAGGTTTTTAAAATTTATTAATAATAATCTGATACTCGTTTCTAAACACCATTCTTGTTATCTTTTTTGAAGTCACGTGCTACTTCCACTTTTGCTGTTTTATGACGCATACATGTAGTTCTACTTTTTTGACCCTAATGTCGCAAAATTTGATATGCCCACATTAAAAATCATAAGCATTTCATTTCGGAAACAGGTATAATGATAAAACAAGATAAAAATTTATTAATTGTCATTTATTGACAGCTGGTCTATCAGTACAGTATAACTATAGGTATGGTTAAGGGTAGAGAATGTAATACTCTATGCATACATGTATGATTAATCTGCTTTTAAAAAAAATCCGTTATCTTGGACTGACTCTGCTTTGAATTTTCAAGTTTTTTTTTCAAGTGCATCCAAGTAGGCAAAAATGCGACAAACACTGAATTTATAAGCCTTGACCATTTTTCATTTGCATGAAATTAAGTCACTCACAACAGCCACTCGATTACTTGCTTCAATAAACATATATCATACTTGAGCCATATCGTTGCATCTCTATCTGCCAATCAAGCGTGTCAAAGTGTGAAAGCATGTCACCGTGAAAATGAGATTGATTTTGAAATTCACAGTTTGCTATAAACAACTTAATTACTGTGATAAATGGTTGGTTGGGATCACAATATGTAGTTTCTTGTAACAGATGATACGCTATAAGCTATAAATAAAGATTTTTATATAAGATAAAGAAAGGAAAAAATTGGGACCTAGAGAAAGTGTTTCTTATCACCGAGTGTATGCTGTATCCGAGTTCGCTATAAGTAAGTTCCACTGTATTTATTTTAGTAACGATATTTACAAGTATACACTTGTAGTAAATTCAGCCTCTGATAACTTTTTTAAAAAATCAGTCTTTTTTGCCAAAGTGGTCGAGAGTGGTGGTTTTTCACATTGCTCATAATCCAGAGGGCATGAGTGTAAATTGAAACTCACATATGGGTTGTTTTTTTCTGTTGCCTTGTGTCTTTCTTTTGCTGAATTTAAGTGTGTAAGAATAGTGGAATAAATGAATGAATGAATGAATGAACGAACGAACGAACGAACAAACGAACGAACGAACGAACGAATGAATGGAGTTTTGTGGCCTGTCAACAACTACGGTCATTTTGGGCACAAATGATACTGTATAAAAAAGAACTAATAAGTAACTATAAAAAAACTTTTACTCTACACCCAGAGTCTTCAAACTTATTGCAAACTTATTCAAATTTGTGAACAACGAACACCCATAACAACCAGTAATGATACTTGTAACATGAGCAATGAGACTTAGGTGAGCGATTTAGGACCATCATGGCCCTCTTGTTTAATGATTCTTCATAAATTTTTCTCTCTTTCAAAATTATATTTCAGAAATTCACCACACTGTCTAAACAGTTATATTCAGGAACCTTCGAAAATACTTCAGATATGATTTATCTAAAATAATATTAAATGATTTTACAGTTAAGTTACTATAATAATATATGTCCTGGTGTTTCTAGAACAAGAGATTACTATTTTTAATTAAAAAAAATGGCAGAAATTAACAGAAAAGAAACTTTATTTAAATTTGTACGAAGTACATCTTCTGAAGAAGAACACTTCAGATTAACAGTTATGCAAAAAAAGAAAAGCTGTCTTAGGTCGTGTTTTGTAAAGCATTAATTCAGTGTATTACAAGTGTAAACATAGTAACTATTCAAAGCAATGCTCAGATTTACTAATTATCCCATTGTTTCGATCAGAACTTGTTTTGCCCTGATATAGTTCTGCAATCAGTTATACCTAATTAAACAGCCGTTATTATAGTAGGAATCAATTAACTCCAGTAGCAATTGGAAGCCAGTAAAGTAATGAACTCGGCCGTATATACAATACTGCCAATGACTCTGGGGACATGGTTAAAACCACTTTTACATGGGGAATCTATAAATAAAACAATATTGTTCATTAGTAAGAAATTGTTTTTGACACTAAAAATTACTTGTAAATATGTCAGAGAACACAGTATGGTAAGTGGCATGTATGTTTTATATATTTTTGTAAGGGAAATTAAACCTGCTTTAACAAGGATTTTGGTTATATTAACACCTTATATGTATTAGAGCAATTTTATTTTATTTTATAAAGTTGTACTTTTTACACAGTAAATTTTCTATGTTTCGTGTGTATATGAAGTTATACTTTCAGTCGGAAGAAAGGATAACGTGAATAAACAAAGTGCTTGATTAATTGTATCATTGTTTACAAGTTTCTTTTGTCTAAAATGCTTTTAAACAACTTTTATCTTGCACAGACGTGCACCTGCCAGTAATACCCGTGAGGGGAGTCTAGGCAGTATCGAAAGATAGATAGATAAAAGGGATATTTTCTTCTTAGAGAGGGTCTTTTCTAGAAGCAGTGAGTGGGAAAATTCAACCCTAGATATTGTTTGAATGTTGTTTTTTATGCCCCCAGAGGGAAGGCAGATTGTTTTGGGTCTGTCTGTGTTTGTTTGTTTGTCACAAAACTTTAACCTTTTTGAGGCCCCACTAGGGGCATGGCTTTCATTCGAACTAATGCTTGGTTTTTCTAAAGATTGAAGTGAATCTACTGTTTGCCTATATTTCAGTCATGTGTCTCAAACTGTTTGCCTATATTTCAGTCATGTGGCTTAAACTGTTTGCCTATATTTCAGTCTTGTGGCTCAAACTGTTTGCCTATATTTCAGTCATGTGGCTCAAACTGTTTGCCTATATTTCAGTCTTGTGGCTCAAACTGTTTGCCTATATTTCAGTCATGTGGCTCAAACTGTTTGCCTATATTTCAGTCATGTGGCTTAAACTGTTTGCCTAAATTTCAGTCTTGTGGCTCAAACTGTTTGCCTATATTTCTGTCATGTGGCTCAAACTGTTTGCCTATATTTCAGTCATGTGGCTCAGACTGTTTGCCTATATTTCAGTCATGTGGCTCAAACTGTTTGCCTATATTTCAGTCTTGTGGCTCAAACTGTTTGCCTATATTTCAGTCTTGTGGCTCAAACTGTTTGCCTATATTTCAGTCATGTGGCTCAAACTGTTTGCCTATATTTCAGTCATGTGGCTCAAACTGTTTGCCTATATTTCAGTCATGTGGCTCAAACTGTTTGCCTATATTTCAGTCATGTGGCTTAAACTGTTTGCCTATATTTCAGTCTTGTGGCTCAAACTGTTTGCCTATATTTCAGTCTTGTGGCTCAAACTGTTTGCCTATATTTCAGTCATGTGGCTCAAACTGTTTGCCTATATTTCAGTCATGTGGCTCAAACTGTTTGCCTATATTTCAGTCTTGTGGCTCAAACTGTTTGCCTATATTTCAGTCATGTGGCTCAAACTGTTTGCCTATATTTCAGTCATGTGGCTTAAACTGTTTGCCTATATTTCAGTCTTGTGGCTCAAACTGTTTGCCTATATTTCAGTCTTGTGGCTCAAACTGTTTGCCTATATTTCAGTCATGTGGCTCAAACTGTTTGCCTATATTTCAGTCATGTGGCTCAAACTGTTTGCCTATATTTCAGTCATGTGGCTCAAACTGTTCGCCTATATTTCAGTTTTGTGGTTTACAGTTACGTGGGTATTCTCTCTTCAGAATGGAGTCGTGTGACAAGAATATGTTTCCATGTTCTTTAAGGCTTCCATGAATATTTCTGTATTCATAAAAAGATTGCCCTTCTATTCAAATGTCAGATTGAAAACCAAAACAATTGCTTTCAAAAGGGTCATAGGCAAATCCCTATATTCCACAGATAATCATCATGATATGTCTTTTTGTTTGTGTCATGCACAGCAACAGGGTGGTATATGGCATTAAACATAATTATCAGTTTAAATGAAGAGCATCCCCCCCCCCCCCCCCCCCCCACACACACACACACACACACACACACACACACACACACGCATTCCCCTCCCCCACCAAAAAAAAACAACGAAACAACAACAACAACAACAAAAAATCCTGAACCATAGGTGTTATCATAGACACGGAAATGAAATATTCAATTCCAGTGGTCACTGACTGTGGTATAAAATATAACTCTTGTCTATCCTTTTCGTCTGATCCAGCTTGCATATTGCATAGTGTGCATATACTTATTTTGTACTGTGTGTCACTGTAGAAAATGGACCCACCCTGAAATCCTGGATCTGCCCCTGTGTTGTATGGCATTCAACTCTTATCGCAACAGATGTGTAAGTTTGTTTGATGGTCCATGGATTTGAAACCACACACAAGAGTCCAGAGACTAGGGAAATAGCTGGCAATGGTAGTAGCACTTCATTGTTGGCTTCCCAATGGAAATCACTTGAAACACCAGCTATGGGAGAGTGTAATCTTCTTAGAATGAATAGAGTAAAATTAAGATGTGTGGCAAAGAATGGAAAAACAACTGGTGTCAAGATTTCATCACAATTTCTCTGCCATGTCAAATTACCTTGGACTACTACTTACTACAAACTGCAAGGTGTTTTTCTCCAAATCTGAAGTTAGGTCCACCAAAATGATCTCTACAGGACCAGCTGGATCAGTTTAATGCATCACTGTGATCTAAGCAAAACCATAATGGCTCTTAAGTAAGATATCCAACCATAATTCATCACACTAAACAGTATTGTAGTCTAGTGTTGTTTTGTCTCCAAAACTTGTTTGTTGAACACCTCATTCCTCTTTTTGAGGATTTCTTTTTTCTTTCATGTAGCCTAGGTGTATAGATTATCAGAAAGAAAGGATTAACATATTTCTCACAGTTTAGGCACAGGTCCTGGCATAATGGTGGATCTGGTAGTGGCTGTAAAGAGTTGGTTACTCAGATTTGACATCCTGATGTAATGGTCTTACACTGGAGTTGTAAATTCCAGCCTGCCAGATTTGCAGTGAATGGTACAAAAGAGTTGGTAGCCACCAGATAAATAAATATTTATATTTCCTCCAAATTTTAAGAATTAACAAACAATAATGATAATTTAAAGTCTTGATACTGTTACACAAATCTGTTTACAAATTACAATAATTATTGATCTTACCTTTTCATGTACCAAAAATTATATGCAGTACACCCATGCTGCATGTGAGAACGAAAAAAGAAGGCTGTTATAATGCTTCCGAGATTCTTTTAGTACTTCAGTACTTAAATCTAAAACTTAAACTTAATCTGTTCAGTTAATTACTGATATGAATTTTTAAAATTCTTTTTCCCCCCTATGAAATTATAAAAATATGAATGTCATATTGTTTCTTTTTATTTTGATTATAAATCATCAGAGATAATGTTAAGTTATAAATCACTGTGGCTGAGAAATCATAATGCAGACCTCACATTGAGCTTCAAGACACAACCTCTTATACATTCCTGCATCTCTTAAGAAGTACCCTGTCACAGAATTTCATATCACAGTGTATTATGTTGCCATGCAACTGATATGACTGAATTCTAGTAATCTTAATAAATATATTGAATTTGCTGTATTTTGTACCCTTTCAGAATATTTGTGTTCAGTGGAAAAAAAAGACATGGCCTTTATTTTTGCACTTAACTCAGTTTTAAGGAAAAACTTGGAAATTTTTAGGTTTCTGTATTTGGTTTTTTGTATTTGGTTCTATTGTTTTTGGGCACAGGTGTACATTTGACCTTTTCTTTTTTTGCAAGCTAGGGTAGAGAAATGTAGATCTCTCTACATTTTTTCATTGTGTGTGTGTGGGTGGGTGGGGGTGTGGCTTATATGTACCTTCACTTGAGAAAAGAAGGAGATCTAGGGAGTTTAAACAGTTTTTAAGATGATTGACATTTCTCTTAATGGTTTTGTATGTAAAAACAACAGTTCACTGGCCATTTGAAGTTTGTTATTATGATACTTACTAGTATAAGGAAATAAGAAGTTGTTCATATTAAGTGTTTTTATCCCTTCAGTCACTGAAAAGAGTTTGACAGAACCAGTTTTTAATAATTCCATTGTATATTGAATGCATGGGCATACCATACTGTTTCTGATAGCACCCCCTCTATAATAAGTTGCTCGACTTTATTTCTCAACAAAAGATTCTTACCTAGATATTGGTTTTAACATCCTCAATCCAAAGTTACTTGCAATATACAAAAAAGTGTCTCCAAATTGATACTTGCATATCCATGTTTAAATGCCCCCTCTTAGTAAACACCCCCTAGTGCCCCTACCCCCACCCCCCCACTCACTCCTCTCCAGATTGCATTTAAAAGTGAGATGTTTTACCTTAAAAAGTTAAAGTCTTGATGTTTTAAATATTAATCCAGTAAATTCACAAAGATATTAAATCAAATTAATTCTTAATGATACAAATTATTAAAGAGACCGTATACATTTATGTTTATATAGTGCTGTGCTACATGTACACATATTCCAGTTAACGGGTTTGACACCAAAATTGCACCCATTTATTGATAAAACACTTCCATTCAGTTGACAGATGTTTTGGGACTGTCTCAGTGTTATTTAAAGAGGCATGTATACTTTTCCATTTCCTTTAAAATTGTGTAAATGTTAATGATATTGAATGAATTATTACCCGATTATAAACAAGGTATTGGTCAAACACTCAAGTATGACAAGTAATCCTTTGTCTTCATTATAGACAGCTGTTATACTATTTTTTAGGTAAACATCTATTTATTATTGTAAATAAACACTTTCTAAATGTTTAAACAGAAATGCCGAACAGAAAATGAATTTAACACATGTTCTTCTTTGAATTATTTTTTATCCCCCCGCCAAATGCGGAGGGGATATAAGAAATGCCCTTCATCCGTCCGTGCGTCCGTCCATGCGTCCGAAACAATTTTGTCCGGAGCATAACTCTAAAACTACTTGAGGGATTTTATTCAAACTTCATACACTGACAGAGCACATTGGTAGGTAGTGCAGTGTGTAAGTCCAATAACTCTACCTTGCCTATTTTTAGAGTTATTCCCCTTTATCAGAATTACTTGATAAATTTTGTCTGGGGCATAACTCCAAAACTACTTGAGGGATTTTATTCAAACTTCATACACTGACAGAGCACATTGGTAGGTAGTGCAGTGTGCAAGTCCAATAACTCTACCTTGCCTATTTTTATAGTTATTCCCCTTTATCAGAATTACTTGATAAATTTTGTCCGGAGCATAACTCCAAAACTACTTGAGGGATTTTATTCAAACTTCATACACTGACAGAGCACATTGGTAGGTAGTGCAGTGTGCAAGAACAATAACTCTACCTTGCCTATTTTTAGAGTTGTTCTCCTTTATCAGAATTACTTGATAAATTTTGTGTGGAGCATAACTCCAAAACTACTTGAGGGATTTTATTCAAATTTCATACACTGACAGAGCACATTGGTAGGTAGTGCAGTGTGCAAGTCCAATAACTCTACCTTGCCTATGTTTTAGAGTTATTCCCCTTTATCAGATTTACTTGATAAATTTTGTGTGGAGCATAACTCCAAAACTACTTGAGGGATTTTATTCAAACCTCAAACACTGACAGAGCACATTGGTAGGTAGTGCAGTGAGTAAGAATTATAACTCTACCTTGCCTATTTTTTAGGGGTTTTCTTCAAACTGCAAACCCACATTATATCATTTACTTTTTTAAGTCTTTCTATAACAAGAGTTCAACAATACAGCACTTTTATTGAACAGAACAGAACAGAACACATACCATTCATGTGGGAGGGGACATTAACAAGCAACCACTTGAAAGTACAACCTTCAGGTAACTTATTTCCGGCGGGGGGATTAACCATGTGTAACATGGCTCTTGTTCATTTTTATTTTATAGTGTATGAGTCAAGAAAATAGATATGCATTATATCATCGAGTTATTGTTGGGTATATGTCCCTTAAATCTAGATTGTGTTGATTATATAAGTTTAACCTTGAAATTGAAATTGGTCTAAATACATTGCCCTAGAGAGCATTTAAACAGGGGTATTTTGGTAACTCCAAGTTACTGTTTGCCACAACCTGTTTGTTCTAACTGTTATTTATTATAAACGAAGTGTTTAGTCGGCCGGTCTGGTGTACCTTGTCCGGAGTATAACTTGAAAACAACTGGTTGGAATTCAATGCAACTTCATACAATGGTCAAGCACAATGAGAGGAAGTGCAGTGTCCAAGAATCATAACTCCATCTTCACAATTTTCAGAGTTATTGCTCTTTATTGGTTTTCCTTGTCCGGAGCATAACTTGAAAACTATTTGTTGGAATTCAGTGCAACTTCATACAATGGTCAAGCACAATGAGAGGAAATGCAGTGTCCAAGAATCATAACTGCATGTTCACTATTTGCAGAGTTATTGCCCTTTGTTGGTTTTCCTTTGTATGGAGCAAAACTTGAAAACTACTGGTTGGAATTCATTGCAACTTCACACAGTTGTCAATCACAATGAGAGGAAATGCAGTGTCCAAGAATCATAACTCCATGTTCACTATTTGCAGAGTTATTGCCCTTTGTTGGTTTTCCTTTGTATGGAGCATAACTTGAAAACTACTGGTTGGAGTTTAGTGCAACTTCATACAATGATCAAGCACAATGAGAGAAAGTGCATTGTATAAGAGCTATAACTCCATGTTCACTATTTGCAGAGTTATTGTCCTTCCTTTGATTTCCTTTTCCAGAATATAATTTGGAAACTTGTCGTCTGAATTCAATGCAACTTCATACAATGATCAAGCACATTGAGTGGATGTGCAGTGTACAAGAGCTATAACTCTGTCTTCACTGTTTGCCCAGTTATTGCCCTTTGTTAGTTTTCTTTGTCTGGAGAATAACTTGAAAACTATTTGATGGAATTCAGTGCAACTTCTTACAATGGTCAAGCGCGATGAGAGGAAAAGCAATGTACAAGAACCACAACTATCTTTAATGCCCACAACCATTACTCTTTTTCAATTTTTTTACGAAGTATTCTGTTACTAAATTGATAACTTCCACTGTTCTGTAATGGTCTTTTGGGGGTATTAATCACATTTAGTATAGAAATTGTGGGGCATGAGAGGTATTAAAAAATGTGATTTCAAAGCCAATTGATTAATCAGTTTTCGTAAACTTTGATTCTCTTAATTGCTTTATAGGTTGATATATTTTCTAAACGGCTGTCTTGTTAAAAATTGGAAGGCAGTGATATTGTACATTTTATACTTACAGTACGCTCAGCGCGGATTTTGCAAAACCCGCGAGACCCCGCGGATGAGACTCATCGCGGACGAAATTTTGCACAAAATTTGTCCGCGAGACCCCGCGGACTGAAAATGTTCACCACCGCGGACATGAATCTGTGGCCGTAAGCATTTCCCGCGCGGAACGCCGCGGTAAATCGCGGCGGAACGCGGTGGTCAATCACCGCGGATCGCGGTGAAAACTGTAGCTTTTTACGATTAATTTTTAAAACTTTACTACTTAAAATTTTTAAAATTTTATTTTGTAATAAAAAAATTATAGTAAATACAATGTATTTGTTGTTTGTACATCTTGTTATTCTCTCGTTATTGAATTACCATGAACAAAAATACTCTAAATCGCGGCAAATCATTGTCGTATTAAATTCAAAAAATAGAGTAGATATGCAAGTCCATGGTTGTGAAAACCACTTTTTAGTCAAATACTGAATAACCTCGGTGTACGGCATGTACGAAAAAGTAACAAGAGACAAATATGAAAACGTCAACTTTTGTTTCTTACACCATGAAAACTTAATCCATGTCAATATCTCCTTACAAAACTAGGTGTTACTATTTATAGATTATCCGAAAATGAGAATTGAAAGTAGAGAGCAAGCATCAAAAAGCATGCAGCATTAGATCATGTGATGTGGAAAAGGCGGTAAAATACTGGGATTTTTTTATGGAAAATTACTCAGGCTTGATGTCAAAGGTTAGCTCTTGAATTACAACCAATAAAAATACGGTGTTGTATCACGTGTAAAGATCATAGGTCACAGGAATTGTGATTGACAGGTTGTTCCTTTGAGGCTACATATAGGTTTCACAACAATATTACGATATCAAAGATTGTGAAATTCATCCCCAAATGATAGAAATATAAAAGGGAAGTGTTGAGCCACTGAAATTTACAAGTGTTTGTTATGCATCGAAAACATATATTTATACAAGATCTGTAGATTTCACTTTCAAACCAGAGCTTAGATTGGTTTATAAACTAGTTTGAAAAAAGGTGATTTAGTTTGTATTTACGTATGTTATTCACACAGGTGTCAGCTGTGATTTTGAGTTAATCTGAAGACATGTCGCCCTTTGTAAAATGTTGAAAGCCGCTATTGAGTGACGTAATTTCTTTGACAGTTAAAGCAGTTCACTTAAAATAACCCCGATAATTAGCATGTGTAACAAGTAATTGTTGTTAGGAATGTTATAATTTGCGACGGTTTTGGATAGTTCAAGGGAACAAGGATGCTGTAGTACACTCTGTAGTATGTAGTTTGTGTCTATCGACGCGGTCACTCCAAATTTTACAATCAAAACAAAGGTAACGTTTTTCATTTTAAATGCCGTTTCAATATTTTTACATCTAAAATTTTAACTAATGTTATTACCATTTAAGTATTTTGGTTGATTTAAAGTCATCTTGTAAAAAAAAAACATGGTGAAAAATTTATAAAATAAACATTTATTTTTGAGCTATAGTTACAATGGCCGCCGCGTTCCGCCGCGAGAAACAGGTAACCGATTTTATCAATAATTTAAATATAATCTTTGGTATTTTGTCCGCGGTGGAAACAACTGGACACCGCGGATCGCGGCGGAAATTAGCCCTCTCATCGCGGACGTCCGCCGCGTTTGTCCGCGATAAGAAAAAATTGTCCGCGGTGGTATCGCGGAAAAGGCAGAATCCGCGCTGAGCGTACTGTACCTGGTTAGAATGAAACCTTTTGAGATTAAAAGGTAGATTGAAAATTCCTTGTATTCACATAAACTGTTTTTTTGAAATGAGGAAGGTTATTATTAAACAGCGTGTTTGATTTACAAAAGTTAAAACTGTCTTTAATAACCATGGCAACCGAATTTTAAAGATAATTCATTGGATTTTTACCTGATGACCAGGACTGGTGTGTTTTTGCTCTAATACAATGTTGACTTATTGACTGTAATTTGAATGAAAGTGAAATTCTACTGTTGTGATGTATTCTGCTATATCATTGTCTTAAATTAAGCATCAAGATCATTAAATTTTGTGTTTGCAAACAAAAGCATGCAGCTTCTAAATGAAGTGACATTGAAAGTACTCTTCAGCTATATGTATATGGTAGTGACAGGAGTCAGATATACTGATCATACTTGATAAATTTTTTGTTTATGAGAATGGATGAAACAAAACTTATATTTCAGATTTTCTTACCCATGTGTTTGTTTTGTGGTTGCAGTATAAGTTTCCACACCAGGTACCTTGATATAAAATCAGAGTTAGACACCAGAAGAATACATGGACCTACGTTCCCATATATATATATATTGCTGCAGACCTTTTCACAAAAAATCTGATGACAGTATTTTATCGTAAGAGAAATTTTACGATAAATATCCTTTTCACAAAAAATTGTTAGAAAATCTTAAATGTAAAATCTTTCGTAACTTTACGATTGATGTTACCCATTCGTAAGTGTAAAATTTTACACTTACTAGTAAAATGTATCATAATTTAAGTTTTTATCTTATTTAAAATTATCATAAGATAAAAAAATTTAACTTATGATTGGTTTTGTAAAAATGACTCAAGATTTCACTTACGATTATCTTAAGTCAAAATCTTAAGATTAATCGTAAGATTTTTTGTGAAAAGGCCTGCAGTACTCTACAAAACTTAGGGATATTAAGTCTTTTGGATGTGAGAAATTTGGCAGTTTCTTACAGAGAAGAACTACTTCTTACATTGTACTTTGAATCTAATCTCAGGAACAATATTTAGGTAGACTGGCTGCCTTTCAGACTTTTTGACTTCTAGAGGGCGTTTAACTCAGTTGAACCAGTTAAACCAGTTGAGAGTGTTTTGGGCTTTATGATATGTTAAATCATTTTTTTTAGAACAATATTATTGATCTCAAGAACTGCTGCACCATATTAAATTGTGTTTTTTTTTTCATTTGATATTTTAGGATGGGGAAAGTGAAGACAATTCTTCTGCGATTGGAGCAGTTACCAATGAGAACAAAGGAACTGACAGCTCCTCTACCACAGCTAATAAGTTGACACCTGGCAAAGGTCGTTCTAAAGGTCGAAAGTCAAGGGCACAAAGGTCACAGAGAAATGAATGGGAGATTGTTGAAGGGTTACGGGATGGGCAGAAATGTGAACAAATGCCAGAGAAATACCAGGGCTACTTGTCAAAGAGGAAGAGATGGCCTATGAAAGGTTGGCACAAGGTAAATTTCAGTACACTGGAGGATTGCATTGGGTGCATCTGTACCAGATCTTTTGAACAAGCAGTTTTCTGCTTGTCTAAAGGAAATTTCAAAAGAATAAAACATTGACTGAAATCTTCTAGAAGTTTTGTAAAAAAAACTCATTCTTAACATCCAAAATGAGTATAAACCTCCAGAATGCAGGATTCTGTGTAGCTTCTTGGTCATCACCATTTGTATTAGCCCTGGTGAGGCAAAGGCTTGGGGTGCACTACTGTGATCACATTTCTTCTGGTTGCAGTCATCTATAACTTCCTTAAAAATATATCTACTGATATCATTGGGCCAAAGTTTATGAAACATAGCAGTGATGTGACTTTCATCAAGGTACACCAAATTTGTTCAGATTGTTCTAGTCTGTTGCATCCGAGTCACAGGAACTGAAAGTAAACTCGTAATTGAAAACTTTAAATTGTCTGAAACCACATGGCCTTGAGTTAAGATGACCTCTACTAAGATTATTCCTCAGTCAAAACAATTTTGCCCCGGTGGTTACTTGTTTTGATATAGACTTACATAATTAACAGTAAAAATCTTGTCAGAAAATGCAACACTTAAAGATAAGGTATTTAGGTGTATCATTGTCTAAAAGTTCTCTTCCAAATTTCAAATTTTGTCCTTGGTCTCAGAAATGGCTGCGAGCCAAGGGGTCACTGTGTCTACAAACATTCAAGTTGGAAAAACTTCCAGATAAAACATGACGTACACGTAGAAACTCAGCTGTCATACATTCTAAAGCTTTAAAAATGCAACCATGATTCTAATTGGTCAAAATTTTAGACCATTTGCGCACAATTCTTAATTTAAAAATCAATTTCTTTCTTGCTTTGAAATTGTAGAATGTTCTTTGTTATTTAATCTATTAAGAATCCATTAATAAAAAAAAAAGAAAAAAAAAAGTAAAAAAAGATTCTTACCTGAGTTTGGAATTAAAACAGAAACATTTTAGAAGGTTGTTGTTAGAAGCACTTATTGTAATAGTTCTTTAAAAGTCAAAATGAATGGAGTCTGATGATTTTCTTTCTGAATTGAATTATAGGACCTCTTTAAAACTGAATATTTAGTTTTATAATATACTTATAAATGAAATATTGAGAAATATTGATGAAATAAATTGCGTATTTTCATTTTCCGTATTTTCACTGTAAAAATTTATTTTTCACTGCAGTGAAACATATTTTCCGTATTTTCACTGGTGTCTTGCCGGACTACTTTCTTCTACATTCAGCCAATACACGAAATTAAATGGGAATTCTTTTGAATCTCAAGGTAAAAAGAGTAAAGTATATAATAAACAGAAAATTCAAGTTTTTTCATTAAATACAGAATTTATTTTCATCTCGTGGTATGAAAATTATCATATTTCACTCATGGCTATCGCCACTCATGAAATATTTATTTTCATACCACTCGATGAAAATAAATCCCGTATTTATAGAAAAAACTTCAATATCCTCTATATATTACCATCATTTTTTATATGGATATAAATATTGAAACACAATGTCTTTATTATTTTTTACAGAGATACTTTATGCTTGAGAAAGGGATCCTTTACTATGGAAAATCTCCAAGTGATGTAAGTGAATTGCATTTAAAGTTTGTTTGCAGACTGGTTCTTGTTGCAAAATTGTATTAAAATGTTCTGGATGAATGCGGATGATTTTTACAACTGCTAGAAGTGTAGTTATGAACAAGACTAGTATTGAAAGATTAGGTTCTCTCAACTGGAGAAAATATAAATTTGCCCATTTTAAATTGGTTACTAGACTATTAAAGATGAGTGTGAATGAAGTTGGAGTTAACCTCCCTCAGATATAATCAAGGCTTCTGAATCAAGTCCTTGCTTGCATTGTAGGTATGCCCTTGTCTTAGATACCTAGCTCTACAGTCCAAAAAGTTGTAAATTGGTTATTAGTCCCCTACCGGTTTAACCGGAGGGGACTTTAGGTTTACCCTCTGTCCGTCCGTCCATCCGTTTGTCCGTCCGTCCGTCAGTCTGTCCGTCCATCACAAAAACTGGATCCCGTGATAACGCAAAAAGTACTGAAAATATTTTAATGAAACTTGAAATATGGGTAGATGGCAGTCTGGAGATTATGCAGGTTTTTTTTTTCTTCATGTATTGAAAAATTGGTTGCTATAGCAACAAATATACTTAAAATATGGCAAATATAACAATATTTGTGATAACTAAAAAAGTTCTAAGAATATAGATATGGATAGGTGATTGTATGGAAATAATGCACCTCAAGGTTCACAACTTTAGCACAGAAATTATTAGATTTATCCCCCCTTGAACTTAGAATTTTCATGAAAAAATGTGTGTTTTTTGTAAAACTCAAAAAGTACTGAAAATCGTTTTTGGAAACATGAAATATGGATAGGTGACAGTATGAAGATAATGTACCTCAAGGTTCACAACTCTAGCTCCAAAATTATTAGGTTTATCCCCCTTGAACTTAGAATTTTCATGAAAAAAATGTGGTTTTTTGTATATAACTTCATTATTTCTTAATGTATCTACTTCAAACTTTAAATATTGGTTTCTTATCATCACCCACATCATATGTGACAAGGTTCATAATTCTAGCACCTAAATTGTCAGAATTATCATCCTTGAACTTTGAATTTTTCATACTATGTTGAAAAATTTGGTATATTTATCTTTCCCTAAAAACTGTATGCAGTGAAATATGGATAAATGGCAGTATGGAGAATATCCACCTCTGAACCTAAAGGAGTAACTGTCCGTCTGTTTATCAGTCATTTCCTCTGAAAACTTTACCATTGGCCATATTTTCCTTACTACTGAATGGAATTACTTCAAACTTGGCCACAACAATACCTTGGACAAGACCATTCTAATGAAGTACATTTCTGTGACCTTGACCTTTGAATGACCTTGACCTTTAAAGTTTTCTTGTCCAAAAACTATAAGTTTGGCCGTAATTTCCTTATTTCTGAACAGAATTACTTCAAACTTGGTCACAACAATCCCTTCGATAAAACCTTTTCAACAACTTATATGTCTTTGACCTTAACCTCTAAATGACCTTGACCTATGACATTTTCTTCTTTGAAGATACTTTGTACATGGATAGAGGATCATATGGAGATTATGCATGTCTCAGACAAATTCTTTAGTCAATTTCCACATATGGGTTGGAGTTAGGGAGATGGACATTGCACCGGTAGGGGACTGTTGCTTTGTCTGTGACAAGCTCTTCTTAATATTGATTCTATCTAAGGTATGATACAAATACAGTTGAGCAGAGCTCTGGAAATTTTCAAATCTCAGTAGGTCTGAGACACCCATTTTTTCTGTTGTTGTAACATACAAACAATTTATCATCACTGACAACTAAATATGAATTATAATGTTCACAACAGTTGGTTTGTTGACTTTGCAAAAAAAAAAAAAAAAAAATGTTCTAATTGAAAGTAAAAACTGGAAGTAGGGCAGATTTCACAAGGTTATAATTTTTGGACACCAGTTAACATGATTGACTTGCTGCCAATCAAGCAAACTTATTGAGGAGTTAATAAGTTTATTGTTGATAATTGCTTCGGGCCACTGGTTACAGTTTTTCAGAGACTTGCAGTTGAGCACAGTCAGAAGAATCGCAAAGTGAATCATTGGTTCAGTTGTAATGTGCTGGACTGGTAATCCAGATGTCGCATGTTTGATCCCCCTCTTCTCCAATAAACCATTGTCTTTTGAATGAGATTTTAAGCTGAAGTCCCATGTAGCAGTGCAATGCATAGGGGATGGAAAAGAACCAGGGGTGTCTCTAGAATCTTGAACAGTCCCTTATAAACTAAAATATTGAAAACTCTTAATGGGGCATCTGTCTTATAGGCAATCATTTCTGATGATAAATAAACTGAAACAGACAAAAGCTGAAAGAATAGCAGAAAAAAAGTATTGTATTAGTTACATGTTATATTAGGAAAGAAAGAAAACATACATTGAAAATTGCAAAAAAGAAAGTGCTTTAGTGATGAGTTCTCACATTTTGAATGAGTTTTTATCATTCTGAAATGCTGACATAATTTCATTAAAATGACAAAGAAAATTAGTATGTATATGTTAAAATGTGAACATTTTTCTGTAGATTCAGAAAGGCAAGTATCATGGTGTGATTGATATTGGGTTGTCAGTACTGGCATTCAAGCGGAATCGTCACAGGATTGACATCGATGCTGAAGAGCTTGTCTACCATATCAAGGTATGTGAGCTTGTCTACCATATCACGGTATGTGAGCTTGTCTACCATATCAAGGTATGTGAGCTTGTCTACTGTATCAAGGTATGTGAGCTTGTCTGTCCTTTCCAAGGATGTGAGCTTGTCTACTGTATCAAGGTATGTGAGCTTGCCTACCATATCAAGGTATGTGAGCTTGTCTACTGTTTCAAGGTATGTGAGCTTGTCTACCATATCACAGTATGTGAGCTTGTCTACCATATCACGGTATGTGAGCTTGTCTACCATATCACAGTATGTGAGCTTATCTGCCATATCAAGGTATGTGAGCTTGTCTACTGTATCAAGGTATGTAAGCTTGTCTGCTGTATCAAGGTATGTGAGCTTGTCTACTGTATCAGTGTATGTGAGCTTGTCTGCTGTATCAAGGTATGTGAGCTTTTCTGTTCTTTCAAGGTATGTGAGCTTTTCTGCTGTATCAAGGTAATTTTGTGAGCTTGTCTGCCATATCAAGATATGTGAGCTTGTCTGAAATATCTAGGTATGTGAGCTTGTCTGACATATCCAGGTATGTGGGCTTGTCTGACATATCCAGGTATGTGAGCTTGTCTACTGTACTAAAGTATATGAGCTTGTCTACTGAATCAGGATATGTGAGCTTATGTTCAGAACAATGCATGGTTAAAAACAACAGAAGAGGTGGGCAGAAATTGTCTTAGTTTCGCCACCTTTTTTTCTAAGCCTTGCATGGTGATAACCAACACAGGAGGTTGAGAGAAATAGGCAGAAATACACGGGCTTTAGCTGTCTTATATTTTGATCCTTGCTTGTCAGAAAATTTTCTGAAATATTGAACTTTTATATCCTATTCTGTTTCCCTGAAACTTGCAATACCACCTTCTCTGAGGTTATTGGTCTTACTGGTGTTTGGTACGAACATTAAATGAACTCTAGATTCAGCAAACAAATAGTTAACAGAATTATTTAGTATTTTCATATTTTGTTGCATTTTCTAGGTGAAGGGACAGGTGTTTAATGAGTGGTTGTCCCGTTTACGGAACCACCGTCTCTACCGACAACATGAAATTGCTTATGGAACTAAAGAATCCCCAAGACTTACTGAAATTGCGGCTCCTATGCAAGCTATGGAAGACTTGTCTACCCTTACTGCAAGTAAGCACTATTTTTTTAAGCTGTGGAAGACATTTCTACCCTAACTGCAAGTAAGAACTACCTTTTTAAGTCTATGAAACACCTATCTTAAGGTTGGTAACAGACATGACCATATTTCATTGTTTTGCATCTTTTGTTCCTAGAAAAGTTGACCAATGGGACAGTTAAATGTTTTTGTAATACACCCAAATTTCATTTTATTGCAGTTTGTTTGATTTTGTTTGGACTATATATAAGAATAACAATGAAAATAATAGTAAATTTATAGTAATAGTAATAATAATGATAATTATAATAATCCCTTTATTTAAGAGTGAGCACAGGTCAGTAAATCCTATCTTCCCTTTAGCTGTAAATTTTGTTGAAAAGGTTACAGGTTACTGAACCAGTGTGAATGAAAGAGCTATTCATTGTAACAAAGTTTACATTCTATTGTTAAATTCTTCACCAGAAGCTTCCTTTTCTGATAAAAATGAGTTGTGAACGATCATTCTTTGAATTGGCTACCAATAATGTTATGGAAAAAAAAGAAGAAAAAAAACCAACAAGACCAGACATGTTTTTGTTGTACTCAACTTTCCTTACTAGCAAAAAGTACTGTATTGCCCAAAGAATATTCAAACTGTAATACAGTAAAACTCCGCTGTTAAGACCATTTTAATTATTTCACATGTATATCAGCAATATCAAAGACCCATAGTATAAATGAGCAGAAAAGGTGCTCTGTTAAGGTGATTCTCCATAAACTTATCTTAGCCAAACATTACTGTTTCATTTGATCCTACGGTTAGTAAGATCAGAAATATACAGACACTCTGGTTATAACAAAAAATGAGGATTTACTTTATTTCTGAATGAAGTGAATAAATGTGGATATTTTCTTGCTATTTTTAGATATGAACCTTGCAGAGAAGGCTAGAGATAGCTCCCTCCACAGGGAGTTGTCAAGACATCCAAGTTTGAAAGGCCAGGACAGGGTGGCTACCTGGTTACTGGACACACAGGGGTTTGAACATTGCAATAAAGGTATATACAATAATGGTGCACATAAGAATTTTAGAGTAAAGTAAAAAATCAGGATATTTAACATACAGGAATTGGATTCTTGCAGTGGAAAGTGAAATATGGGTTATACAATTTAACCCTTTACTCCATAGATACGTGTTTTTCCGCATATGTGACCAGTGCAGATCCAGATCAGCCTGCACATCCGTGCAGTCTGATCAGGATCTCCACTGTTCGCTTTTATATCCATAAAAGAATTTCTGACTGAAAAGCGAACAGTGGAGATCCTGATCAGACTGCACGGATGTGCAGGCTGATCTGGATCTGCACTGGTCGCATATGAGATTTGACACTTAAACATGTGGTAAAGGGTTAAGTCTTCCAATGTAGCATGAGACAGTAATAAGGGCAACACAAGGTAAAATAGTATTGTTAGATATCAGCATGTAGCAAAGGTTATTCCAGTAAAACATAAATCACACACACCCATAATATGCATTTTTCTGTTGAAATAATAAACATAGCTCAAAGTCACAACCCTCGAATTATGCTGTGGCTTGATGTTTTTTTGTGGTCCCGACATGTTAATTTACACCTTTCATTGTTCTCGAGGATCAAACTTCTAACATGGGTGTGAATTGTCTCACAGGTTGACATAACTGTGAAATGGCATGACTGTTTGATCCATTAATTGATTTTCAGCTTAATTTCAATGCTTCAGATGTTTTTAACTGCAAATCTGTTGAAATTAGCAATGTACGTTAATTTTAAATTGGTTTGAATTTGAATGATATAACATGAGCAGATCTTTTTTTTTGAAGAAAGCAGTTTATGACTCCACAGTATAGTGTCACTTGTCCCGCGCAAGAAATTCACCACAACTTACACAAAAAGACCATCTTTATAATGTGTATTTGGCAAAAATCATCATGACATTAAAACAATAAAAATAGTTTGGCTATATTTGCCTGTGGTGTAGCCTATAATAATAATAATAACAATAATAAAGTCTTTATTTAAAGAGGCGACACAGTTGGGCATGCCCTGTCTTCCCTATGAGCCTCTGTCCAATGTGCACATATACACAGTTACAAAACAGCACAAAAAACAGTTACGCAAACATGTTCAAACATGGTATTAAACACATTTTAGGAAAACAGAATATTATGACATTGTGTTCTTTACATGATATATAATTATAGTTCTAATATAATATACCTGTAGAAGTTTGTTGCTCACCAGAGAAGCACCATTGCAGATAATTAGTTTTAAATGTTTGTCATTTTCTTTAAGTGTGAATCTTCATTTTACCATTTCGCAATAAAAGAAAACACTCTTAT
This sequence comes from Cyclina sinensis, assembly GCA_012932295.1. NCBI lineage: Eukaryota > Metazoa > Mollusca > Bivalvia > Venerida > Veneridae > Cyclina > Cyclina sinensis. The sequence continues at coordinate 28,107,109 of JAAONU010000009.1, read as the reverse complement.
ATAGGCATATCATTTATAAAGAAACTAAGAATCATGAAATGAACAAGAAATTTGGGACAGTTTAAAAATAACAACAGATAAGATAAAGAAACTAATTTAGAAGCTATATAGTTCATAATAACAAGCCAGCATTATACCATAACGTCCGTTTTTATGGCTTGAATTATTTGAGGATCGCAGTATTTCTTGCCTTCCTGACAACTTTGAGCCATTGATGAATGATTGTATTTATATTAAATATTATGTTTGTATTAAATATTATGTTTATATTTCAGCTCTTGCTCAGGCCCAGAACTTGCTGTATGAACTAAACAAGGATTTGGAGGCAATAAGGGAACTACCTGTCATGACTGACTCTGCTTTTGATGTAAGTGTGTCAGAAGTATAACCTGCAATGATTGTGCTCATGTAAGGGGTGCTCCTAATGTTTGAACAACTGCTCATATCATTATTTGTCAAATGTATAAGGCCCTGACTTAATAAGGTGTAGTTTTAAAAAGACTTAAAAAAAATGATAAATAAGCAAGCTTTTTTTTCTAAAGAAAACTACTTTGTCAAAAAATTAAAAGTAATTAACGCAATTATAAAGACTTTTAAGGATGGCAAGGGTGAGATTAATTCCTGCAGTAAAGGTGTTAAGAGTTTGATATGGTAATAATTAAAAAAAAAATTTATTTTATTTTCGTTACTGTGTTTTTAGTTGGCTATACTTATTGTTTCATGAATGTTTTGTCAAGTCACAGATGTTGTTATTTTTTTGTTATCTTTACAGTGAAAACCTTTATCCTGTTTTTCTTCTAAGTTAAAGTCAAATATCTTAACCCCTCTCTTACTTTTGTACAAAGAAATTCCTGTCAGAGTTATTAAGGGTAGTTCTTTCCTGATGATTCTAATGGTCAGTTTTATAAAGAGATGCTAGTATTGTAGATATTATGAAATTGCACAGGGTGTTGGAATGCATAATGTATTTCATGAATATGATGAGTTACTATTATTCAGGGCTTTACATCCAAGTAGAAAAGCTACTTCCCAGAGAAAAAATGAGATTTTTTTCCCCAATGCTGGCAACAGAATTTTCCCCCCAAAATGACATTCCTTTGCAATTATGAAAAAGTTTGATGATCCAATTTAAGGGAATCATTGGCCCTTAGACTGGTTCCAGATCATTGTATTTTCAAACCAGAACAAAATTTATATGATATCATTATTTTGCCCTAGTGAACCATATCAGAATATTCTATATTAAGTATTGAAATTGGAGTGTAATTGTTAAATGCATACTGCCCTGTTTTCAGTATGTGACAGAATAAAAATTATCCTATATGAATTTCCCAGTAAGAAAGGCTAAGGCTTTTTCCAAATTTTCTTATGTAAAGTCCTGATTATTAGCATGTACTTAGAGTTCTCCTTAGAATGCTTACGATTTAGAAAATAAAGTATTTATAAATGCTTATTTTATATCATGCATGCATAGATTTGTAGAAATGCTAGTAAAGTTATTTTATAACTTGAGACGTAAGGTTACAGTTTAATCCTGCCTATACAAGGGAAACTTAAATTTCAATGTTTAATCTTTGCTTTTTGCATTAATGGCTGCAGAGTGTGTGAAATTCAGAAATTTTCAGAAGCATGGAACTACTACTTTTGGTATAGAGCAGTCTAAAATTATCTTACTTTTGATTGGCTGATGGTGAAATCATAGTTGAAAATGACCAATCAAACGCAAGGATAATTTAGACTGGTCTCAGATGATCTGTTTTGGCTGCTATAATTGTGTTTCCTACTTACATCTTTAACAAAATGTTTAAAAGTTTTTAAATGTAGTCTGTCTTTCTTTACTTGTCAACTTGTTTCAGACATGCATTGCTGTGACTTTTACATGTTAATGGCGACTGCTGTTTTACTTTTTCCAACTTTTTCTGGCTGTTTGTAGCTCAATGATAGTGATTCAAATGACAAAAAGAAAAACCGAAGTTTTGGAGGTCGGGTTATGAAGAGGAAAGACCATAAACGTAATGCCAGCCTGCAAGAGTCTGACTCAATATCTAGTAATAGTAAACAGGTAAACAGTAATGCTTGACATGCCTATAGTGATTGAGTTAAGCTGGTGTGTTTCAGTACAGTTTTTGGTAAAAAAATGCATAGCGTTATCTATGGATAGTAAAAGTTGGCCAGTGAGTTGATAGAAAACAAAGATGCACATGTGTATGAAGTAAGTTTTTTTAAGCTAGGGTCTAAACTTTTGACTAGAGAGTTATTCTGTAATTGTTTATTGTACTACCTTGAATATAAGTGGATGTAACCAACGAGGAGCTCAGAGTAAAATAGTAATAGCTGTTGCAGAGTTATTGCTGTTATTTAAAATTTCTGATTAAAACCTTTTTTCAACAGCGTAACTCTTCTGTATATTGACTTTCAACATAATCAGATGAAATTGAGAATAATTTATTTTGATAAATTTTTATGAGCATCTTCAGGTGAGGGTTGGCCATTAATTATGCATATGGCTTGTATTTGCTCATCAGAGCACAGGGTCCTGAGGGTGAACTTTTATGATCAGCCTTGTCCGTCATCTTTCATTTGGTATCAACATTTTAGCTTGTAAACATTGTAGAAGCCTAATTTTGATTCAACCTTCATGAAACTTGCTCAAAATGTTTGTTCAGAATGTTTGTCTTTTTGATCTCTCTGTCTCTTAAAAAGTTTTAAAGTGGGTTGTCGTGGTGTAAAACATAGGTCACCAGCTGAAATCAAAGAAACTCTTGTGAATACATTAGAAGTTACTTTGATGAAATCTAAACTAGGTCATATAAGTCAGACTCAAGTTCACCAGCTGAGACAGGTTGAAAACCATTGGACATCTTACAAGTAAAGTTTTTCACTCAGTTTTTGCCAGATTTGGTTGGAATGTCTTTCAGATAATTTGTAAAGGACAGGTTGAAGCTGTGTCATGTGGGCACAGAATTGAATTTACTCTATACCCTGTTTAAATGATCCAGCGAATGCGCTCACCCTCTTTGCATTTATAAAAGACCGTATATCAGGTTTTTTTCGCGCGTATCTAATTTTCGCTTTGTTCGCGTCCAAACAAAATCGCTAAAATTTAAAACAGCGAAAATTTTATTAAAATATTCGCGTTTTATAGCAGACAAAATTCCTACTTTCGTTTTCTCAACCAGTGTCGTTATATTTGCAACATGTAAAAATCGATATCACCCGCTAACTGTTTATACCTAACTAATAACCATTGCACTGTGTGCAGAGATAATCCGTCTTTTGTGCTAATTTTAATCATACATGTTACTGATAAATGCTAAACACATTATTTTACTGAGCAGTTTTTACTTTCGAATGGGTGTTTTGTTTGTATTGTATGATTACATTACATGCTCACGGCCAAATTTAGCGACCTTCATGCATATAGTATAAATGTTTTAGTCATACTTATTCATTGCTTACGCTGAAAATGTCTATGCTTAACTTCGTGAATTTAAAGAAAAGAACGTCTGATCCAGCCAAAGAAATGGCTGATAAGTTAGTGGCTGAAGCCAGAGATGCTGGGATGTCAAAATCCCCATCACCCGGACCTTACAAATCGTATACACCAGAAGAAAGATTTAAAGTAGGGAAATTCGCCGCAGAACATGGGAATGCCAGTGAAATACATATTTTATAGATAACACCATTAAAATAAATGTATTTTATAGTATAGCCTATTTACTTGCATTCCGGTACGTACTGGTAAAATATGGCCGATAGCAATGTCCGCATTATTTCTCTTAGAGTAATCTCCCCTGCCAAAATATAGAAAACGCGAAAATAAAAATCAGCTGTAGAAAATCGCTAAAAGGAGATTCACTAAAATTAAATTTTGCCTTAAATCGCGAAATTTGCAGTACACGAAAAAAACCTGATATACGGTAAAAAGTCTCACCTTAATATTATACACTGAAGAATAAAAGTCTTATACTCGACATCACTATTCTCTCGGTATCACTAATCTCGCGGTATGTCAGTCGCGCCATATGGGCTGCGTTTACAAAAAAAAGTTTGTGACCCATTTTTCTCCCGCGAAGATATAACGCTCTAACTTGCAAACATGAGCAGTTTCTTGGAAAGTGTTAGTCCATACTTTAAAAAAATCCCATTACGATGCATTCGTTTCCCAGACGAGTAATATTGTGACAGTGACTCAGTAAACAGTGTTCATTTAGTATTAAATTTTGATGTTGAATAACAATATATCTTTTTTAAACAATGTTTGATCATTCCCATTAGTGATTCATTGACAGACTATAAACATTAACTGCAATATAATCTTCTAGAACCTTTTGACCTATTTACCGCGAGATTAGTGATATGACGTAATTCAATAATATGGCTGCCCACTGTGAAAAATTTTCCACTTGATTAATTTTCTTGACATATTTAAATAGCATTTTACACATTCGGCGATGGAAAAAGGATGAAATATTGTAATGATTACCAAAATTACTATTATTTATTGTTTGTTTTTTAACTAAAGTTAGCCAAAGGGTAAGTACCGCGAGATTACAGATGAGCGGTATACCATAATATTATGAGTAATAAGCCAGTACATTATTCCATCAGATATTTAATCAGAAATTTAATCCAATATATATTTAATAGTACAAATAACAGGACCACGTGTGTGTTAAGAAATAAGGGGTATGACTTTATGTATGAAACCATATTGCAAATGTACTACAATCTGAGGAATGTTTAGGGACCATCTCAGTGTTAATTAAATTTGAGGTGGCTGTTATGTTAGTACTTGATTAAATTTGGAATTGAAATTGGGTAAAATGCATTGGTCCTAGGGCATTTAGTAAGTTATATGAAAGGCATGTCATGTCTGTATTACAGAGTATATTTGTCCATTACCCTTTCAGTAATGGTAGTAATACCTAGGTGAGCAGTATAGGGCCTCTGTGGCCTTCTTGGCTTTAATTTCAATTGCATTTTTTTTAAGATTGAGTAGATATTGTATATGGGCTTGTAGGTTAGCATGGAAACGGGTGAAGGGATCAATGTGATTTAACTAATTCAGTGAAACCAGTCTGGAAATTCTGTTTCCTAATACCAGTTTCAGATCAAACCAGTCAGGAGCCAGGAATTTTATAATATGTTTTTACATTTCTTTTTATTTTAGGGAATGGGTGTAAACATATAGCATATAATTAATGCCTTTGCTTCAAATATATTTATAACCATCAGTACTTTACATCACTCATATATATAAACTGAAAGATTTATCTGAAGATGACTGTATTGAAGTCTAGATACAGACTAAAACCTGATGATAAATTAATAGTTTTCTTGTTAAGTTTAATAACATAGTGCTAGTCATAAATTGCTTTTGCATTTGTAGCACAAGCGTTAGAGTGCTAGTTTTTGTTTGTTTGTTTAATTGCGATCCTAACATTTCTTCATATTGAGACCATGATAGCTTAGTGGTTAGGGCAGGTACACTCAGTTCTGTAGGTCCCAGGTTAGAGTTCCACTTGAAGCATGTGATGTGTTGTCTGAAGAGCAATCTGACTATTGTGAAATAACTTGTATCACAGTTTAGCTCAAATAAGGAAGTTTGAGTACAAATAAAATCATCAACATCATTACATAAAAATCCTGTCTTATTTAAAACTGGTATAATTATTTCTTAACTCTGAGAGACCAAAATTTCTTTCAGTAATTTCCAAGATAGATTTTATGATGGGTGGTTCTTAAATTTTTATGCCCCCAATCGAAGATGAGGGGGCATATAGTTTTGCAAATGTCGGTCACTAGGTAGGTAGACACTTTGGTTTCCAACTAATATCTGGAGAACCCTTAGACCCACATTCCTCAGACTTGGTGTGTAGGTTGGTCATGACTACTAGATGACCCCTATAGTTTTTCACTTCACCAGGTCAAAGGTCAAGGTCACAGTGACTTTGAATAGCAAAATGGTCTCAGATCAATAACTATAGAACCATTGGTCTCAGGTTGTTCAAACTTAGTTTGTAGGTTGGTCATGACAGGTAAATGACCCCTGAGTTTTTCACATCACTAGGTCAAAGGTCAAGGTAAAAGGTGCTTGAAAAGCAGTATGAGTTCAAATTAATAACTATAGAAGACTTAGGCCTAGGTTCCTCAGACTTAGTTTATAGGTTGGCCATGACCAGTAGATGACCCCTATAGCTTTTCAGGTCAAAGGTCAAGGACACAATGACTTGGTGTAGCAAAATGTGTCCAGTCAATTTCTGTAGAATGCTTTGGCCCAGCTACTCTAAACTTCATAGGTAGGTTGGTCATGACAATAAGATGACTCCTGTTGGTTTTAGGGTTATTAGGACAAAGGTCAAGGTCAAAGTTACTTTGAAAAGCAAAACAGTTTCTGCTAAATATCTAGGGAATCCTTGGGCTCAGGTTCATCAGACTTAGGTTTGTCATGATCAGTAGATGACAGCTATCGTGGTTCAGGTCATTGGGTCAAATGTCAAGGGTCACAGTGACCTTGAAAAGCAAAATGGTTTCCACTGAATAAGTGTAGAATGCTTGGGCCCATGTTCCTCAATTTTTGTATATAAGTTGTTCATGACTTGTAGATGAGCCCTTTAGTTTTTCAGATCACCAGGACAAAGGCCATCATCACAGTGTCCTTGAATAGCAAAATGGTTCCCGATCAGTAACTATAGAACGCTTGGTCCCAGCTCCTCAAAACTTCATGGCTCCCTCTAGGGATGAGGCGCTAGGGGGGCTGTTGTTTGTTGTTTTTATATATATATATTTTCAGTCCTTACATATTTCTTCATTTAGGTTATTTCTGTTTTTAAACAGTAATTCAGTTTCTTTTCCTATGGTATTGTTCACTTTTTAACTTCAGTGCGAAGGTATTATTATAAAAAATACACATTCTTCTGTATAAGGCCTTAAATGGCTGAAATTTTTATTTTGACATAAAAATAATGAGAAAAAAATTTTAAGTGGGGACTCCTTGTAGTTGTTTTTACATGATTATGCGAAGAAAATCATTTTGTCTGTTCTGTTATGATAAAACCAAACATATTTGATTATATAATATGCATAATATTGGATATTTGTCACCCTCTTAGATAATGATAAATGTCTTCTTTCCCTCATTATTTTCAGAATGCTTCCCAGCCGTCGACACCTCAGGTCTGTACTTCACCACCAAGTTTTAAGATTGCTAAAGATCAGCTACGCTCAAGTGCGTCAAATCCAAATCTGCATGTAGAAGATCGACCACGCCCGACAAGTGCCCCAATGCAGTTATCCCCTCAACATCATTCGAAAATAGAAGAAATGAAACTCAGAGAAAATTTTATGAGCAAGGCTGACCAGAGTAAGAAAACTGTTTCAAAAAGGCTTCCTCTGCCATCAAACTCCATATATGCATTGTTTATTAGAATGGTATTTGTATGCTCAATTTGAGCATTAAAGGGGTGGTTTAATATTAAAATCTTTGAACTGAAGTAACTTTTGATATCAGATTTCTAGAGATGTAAGGCACACATTTCAGTATGCTTTGGATGTCTGCCAACTGGTTGAAAAGCTTATGGTGGCTTCGTCACCAGAGAATACTGGATTAAATGTTCATTTATTTCAGTTCAAATCAAAATATACGCATTTCAGAGTTAATTTTACTACCAGACGTATTCTAAGTCATGCTATGCACCAAGTACCTCAAGATTATTGGATTAAAGTTTAGTTGATGATGTTTTTCCTGTGTTTGATTTTATCATTATTTATACCTTTGATAATGCAAAATTTCAGTCCATGAGACACTTCGCATGTTGTTACATTCCATGGGGACTGAACGTGATCGTTTAAAGCAGACAGTTGATATGGACAATGTTACCATGACAACAGGGTCAACACTAGGGTCATCACATTCAAGTGCAGCAGTTACATCATTAAAGCAGACATTGGCAGAGGTTGGTGTTGAATACTCCATTGTCTCCCTTTTGAAGATGTTTTTTTTATTAGCTCACCTGAACACATTGTGCTCAGGGTGAGCTTTTGGATCACCCTGCGTGGGCAGGCATCATTTACTTTTCACTTCAAACAACATATACTCCTGAACCACCCATTCAAAGTTGATGGAACTTGGCAGGGATGATCCTTGCATGAAACTGTACCAAAGAATTCTATTCATGCAGAACTGGTAGCTATGGCTACAACAATGAAAAACTTAAAAATCTTCCTGTCTAAAAGCACTGAAATTTCTGTGTAGCATTGTCTAGTGGACCTTTACCAAGACTGTACAAACTATATCCTTACGGTCACTATTGGCCATACCAGGTAGGTCACATATTTGCATAGAAATATGTATGAAAATCTTTAAAATTTGTATACCCAGTTTTCTGAAATTTGGCATATAGTGTTGTCTACCTGACCTCTACTAAGACAGATCAAAGTTTGCTCTAACAATTTGACTTGAATGACTTCTCCTCCTATACTGCTAAGCCAACTTTGAGGAAACATGCCTTGGATATTCCTTTAATGAAGCTCTACCAAACTTGTTCAGAGAATTGAATTCCATCAAGAACTCTTGTTGCTATGGCAACAGAAAGGAAAAACCTTTGAAAATCTTCTTGTCTGAAACAAGAAGGCCCTGAGCCTTAAGAATTGGTATGTAGGATTGTCTAGTGGACCTCTACCAATTTGTTCAAACTATACTCCTGGGGTCAATTGATTTTACATAGGCTTATATAGGGAAAACTTTGAAAATCCTCTTGTCTGAAATGACAAGGCCCTGAGCCTTAAGATTTGGTATGCAGCAATGTCTAGTGGACCTCTACCAGGTTTATTCAAATTATGCCCTTGGGGTCAAATTTGGCCCTGCCCAGGGGGTCAGTTGAATTTACATAGGCTTATACAGACAAAACTTAAAAAAACTTCTTGTCTGAAACCACAAAGCCTAGAACTAAGATATGTTTAATGGAGCATCAGCTTAAGGTCTTCTGCCAAGTTTGTCCAAATTATGTCCCTTGAGTGAAAATTGGCTCTACCCTGGGGGTCTCTTGAATTCATATAGATTTTATATAGGGAGAATCTTAAAAAAGCTGATGTTTGCTCAACAGCAGACCTGAAGGCAAAGTATTCAGGTGAGTGATCTAGGGCCATCATGGCCCACTTTTTTTTTTCTAGTTGACACAGCAGTAATATTTAAACAAATATATAATGGAACCATTCTTTTGCTAGAGATGATGTAGAAGTTATCATGTACCCTTTCATAGCTGAAAATATAGGTGCTTGTTTCAGTGTAATGAATGCTCCTTTTGAAGCAATTACATGTTAATGGTGGCATAGAACAATTTGAGTACTGTGATGGAAATACTGTTTGCTTCATATATGTTGTTTAAATAGTTTGTGAATGTGAGTTAATATGAACAGTTCAGTCTAATTTGGATCTGTTTCCTCGGTAGTGTTGTTAAGTTGCTGACTTTTAATCACTTAACTTCCTGCTGCCAGATAGTCATGGGTTCAAGCCCTGCTACCAACTGGAGCCATTTATATTAGAAAGTTGGCAGTTTCTTATCAGGCATCGAACAGTGGTTAGAGCAACTGCCCAACCCATATGACTTTGACTGTTGGAGGGTGATTAAACTAAGAATGTGAATGAATACTATTATCAGTATTTGAATATTTGCTTTGCCATTTTCGAATATTGGAATATTTGTTGTTTTTTTAATGCCCTGCCACGTTGAAAGAATGGCCCTGTCTGTCCATCTGTCAGTCTGTCCATCCATAACTTTGTGTCTGCTCCATAACTTTTAAACACATGGAAAAATTTTTAAATGATTTGGCACAAATGATCACCATTATGAGACAATGTGCAGAGCGCAACAACCAGGTCACTACCCCCAAGGTCAAGGTCACAATGGTCATATGTAAAAAAGTCTGCATTTCGCGTCGGCTCCACTACTATTAAACTGCTTGAAAGTTTTTAAAACAACTTGGCAGAAATGATCACCATTATGAGACAATGTGCAGAGCACAACAACCAGGTCACTACCCCCAAGGTCAAGGTCACACTTAAAGGTCACACATAAAAAGTCCACATTACGTGTCCGCTCCATTTTTTTAAGCTGCTACAAATGTGAGGTCCAAATGTAGCTGCCCATTTTCCCATAGAAATCATTATCCTTTGTCATATGGGGAAGTCTTACCTTCTCTCTTCACACTTATCCATTCCAGTGTTCTACTTTGGCAGGGAATTTAGCTGTCCTTCAGACTGCCTTGTTATATTAAGTTCAGTCAGTTACCAGAATTTAGGTATTTGAACATCAGTACTGCTTTATCACCTATACGTTGTCAGGGAAACTGCTATTTGTCATCTAGAAATTGCATAGAAATGGCTTGTTTAATGGAAGTTTTAAATACTTCATTACAACCATGTGAAATAAGTCCAAACACATGAGGCTGGCATGTTTGTTTTTTTATATAGGGCTTATTTCAATATTGTTAAGCGATGATCAGACTTGAAGCAAAAAACTTGTTTTTTTCAGATATACTTATAAGAGGAAAATATTTGGGCAACTAAAAAACTAAAAAGTAATATGAAAAGAGTTATAAGTGTGATCAGTTGTTTGGTTTCATAAAACATGACGTTAATCCTTCTATATTGTGAGAGAAACATCTTTTAAAATTTGTTAAATAAATGGGAGACAATTAAAATGAACAAAAGATAAAAAGGTATTACAATTACGCTTGTTGCAAACTGTTTATCCATAACGATTACCCGTGCACATTATGTATTGCAATTTTATTGTTAATTGAATCATTTTTGACACATGATTAACAAACACAATATCAAACATTTATAAAAATCAGCGATGCTTTATTTGAAAAAACAAAAATCATTACAGAATATTTGAATTAGATTTTCGAAAATTCGTTCCCATCTCTAGTTTAAACTAAGTTAAACCAATTTTTATGTTATAGGTTTGTCAGCAGAACAAAATGCTAAAAGCACGACTTGCAAAGATACACAAAGAGTCGTCTTTAGCAGATATACGCTTGTCTAGTCCTCCTGGAAGCCCTGTTGAACACAGAGTAAGTCAACTATTGGTCAGCTAGTTTAGTTTTTGCTTAGGAGTCAGTTACTCAGGAAAGCAGTAAATGTTTTCTACTGAAGCTTAGATTTGTAAAGATTTTTGACAGACAATAATAAGTTATTTATATTTATTTGACTGATATTTTGTTAGTGCACACCATACATGCCGTTCTCCCGTTACTCGCCGGGTTCTCCCGATATTTAGACCCTTACCCCGGCGCCCCGGCGAAGCACCTAAATCTCCCGATAAATCAACATTTTGCCTTGAAAGAAAAAAAAATCCATAAAATTCCTTGAATCCAGACAGTATAAAAATCTGCCAAAAACGAATCCACAACATAAGTCCTGGACCGTCTGTGTATATCACACCTCGCTAATCCGTTTCAATGACACCCTAATAAACTTGTCAAAGACCAAATGACCGTGAAAAACAAGTTCGATAATTGATAGCTTCTGTCGGTGCCTTCGAATTAATAAATGAAATCCTTTAGCCTAATGTTTGCAGCTAGCACTACGTCAGCCCACGTGTTCGTAGAAGTCGGCTCCATTGAAGTCTGTTGAAAGATGAACGATTTTTACACAGTTACTTTTGAGCTGAATTAGCGGTGCGTTTTTTATGCTCCATACTGTTTGATGTTTGGAAATTGAGTTACAAAGCGAGTTAATTTCGAAATACACCATTTAAAAGTGTATTTTTTTTTATATTTTTATGCAGTTACACACTGCATCAATGTGTAAATACAACAGAAGGCGGTAGGCAATTATTTTGTATTCGCTAGTCTTTTATACGTATCAATCCAGGGAACAAATTTTTCATTCAGTGACGACGACGAGTGACCAAAATTTCTACTCGTCCTGCATCATCATCACCAGTCCTGGAGACCTAGGAGAAAAAAGATCAACGGTACGGTGCGGTTAAAAAGGCGCAGTGCTCCCCCTTACTCACGCTTCCGGTTTCGTTTTGACAGCGTATTGCAGGACAAGGGATCAGATATACTCGTCCTGATACGAGCGAACGTTTTTTTTTTTTTTTTTTTTTTTTTTTTGGTTTTCATTTTTACCCCGTTGTGATGTCCAAAAACCCGGCGATTTTCCACAAATCTCCCGTTAATGATCCAACCCTCAACGGCATGTATGGTGCACACATATCAAGGGATGAATATAAAAATGCTCTAAGTGTTATAAAAGTAAGAAAAAGATAGCTCTTTTTCACATGCACCCCTTGATATTTGTTTGTTTTAATTTTAGGTACCACAGTTGACTCAGTCATTTTCTGCCGAGAGCTGCTCCATGTCAGAATACTACGATGCTGTGGAGGAAAATAATGTTGAATCTCTAAGCGAATCATCTTCAGAGGTTAGCTTGCATATTCTGTTGTTTTTTGTATTTAAACAAGAAGGCATGTGAAATTTAGTTAAAGATTTGTATGATATTTGAAGGTTTTTTTTTTATACTATGAGTGATTTTGACAATGACAGAAAAATAGAGGTTGAAGGTTAGTTTTTTGCCATCTTTTCTCCTGGAAATTGTTTTATCTGTATATTAAACTCTTAGCTATAAAATGAATAAGTTCTTGAGTTTTTTTTTTCCCAACATGAGCTGAAAGAACATAGTAGTTGGACATTTCCTGGTTTTAAATATATACTGTAAAACTATCTAGGGTTAAAATAAGAGGTGAATTCATTTGACTGAAAAATAAATGCAGTTTGCAAGAAAGGGCAAAAAAACAGCAATATATCACTATTCCATTTATATTGTGGTCACCCATAAAGAATTTGTACAAGAACAACATAAACAGGAAATGAAATGCTTTGATTCAACAAAATATTTCAGTTAGATTTGATTTTTTTAAAAATCTGTCATTTGGAAAAAATACATATTGTACACTATACAGTAATTATTTGTAATGATTGTGTGCTGAATTGTGTTAAGTTATGTCTCAGAATGTCTGCCAAGAAGAAACTGTTACAAATATCACTAGGTATGCAAATTTACAGAGACACATCTCTGTTCCTTTTCAGAGTACAATAGACTTCTTCTGGCTAATGGTATAAGCATTGTCTTAACAATATAGCTTTTGTAAGGCAGGAGAACTAGGTTTGATCCTCTGACCCTTGTTCTAATAGTACTAATGATAAGTCAGACAAGACATTAGTCTGATATCTCATATATAGTTGCTGTGCACAGAGCTTGTAAAAGAATAAGGATAGCTCTAGAACTGGAACTATTTTATTTTTCCTGCAGTGTCTAACTTAACTAAATGGGGAGGTTTGTATTTGGTACAAAATAGACACTTCAGTTTTGGTACTACTTAGAAACTTTCCATTTTGGCACAAAATGGACACTTCTGTTTTGGGCACAAAATGGACACATCTGTTTTGGTACAGAGATTAGGTTTAAAAATAGTTTTTTATGCTCCTGGAAGGGCGAGCATATAGTTGCCGCTTTGTCCATCCGTCCATACGTCCGTCCGTCATAATTTTGTCTGTAGCATAACTTGAAAACCCCTGAATATAATTTGTTTAAACTGCACACAGTGGTAGAGGGCATTGACGTGGAGTGCAGTGCCAAAGAACCATAACTCTATTTTGCCCTGTTTTTGAATTATCTCCCATTTTAGAAAAATCTTGTCCGGAGCATTACCTGAAAACCCTTGGACATAATTTGTTTAAACTGCACACAGTGGTAGAGGGCTTTGACAGGAAGTGCAGTGCCAAAGAACCATAACACTATTTTGCCCTGTTTTTTGAATTATCTCCCATTGTAGACAAATCTTGTCCGGAGTATATCCTGAAATCCCTTGGACATAATTTGTTTAAAGTGCACACAGTGGTAGAGGGCATTGACGTGGAGTGAAGTGCCAAAGAACCATAACTCTGTTTTGCCCCGTTTTTGAATTATCTCCCCTTTCAGAAAAATCTTGTCCAGAGCTTAACCTGAAAACCCTTGGACATAATTTGTTTAAACTGCACACAGTGGTAGAGGGCATTGACGCGGAGTGCAGTGCCAAAGAACCATAACTCTGTTTTGCCCCGTTTTTGAATTATCTCCCCTTTTAGAAAAATTTTGAGCAGAGCATTACCTGAAAACCCTTGGACATAATTTGTTTAAACTGCACACAGTGCTAGAGGGCATTGATGCAGAGTGCAGTGCCAAAGAACCATAACTCTATTTGCCCCGTTTTTGAATTATCTCCCATTGTAGAAAAATCTTGTCCGGAGCATAACCTGAAAACCCTTGGAGATAATTATGCTCCCCGAAGGGCGAGCATATAGTTGCCGCTTTGTCTGTCCTTCTGTCCCATCCATTTGTACGTCAGTTCGTCTGTCATAATTTTGTCTGGAGCATAGCACAAAAACTATGAGAGATATCAAGACCAAACTTCATAGGTAGTTAGATCTCATTAAGGAGCATTGCAATGCGCAAGAACCATAAATCTTGCTTTATTAATTTTTGAGTTATTGCCCTTTGAAATTTCTCATACTTCCTTTTTGTCCGGGGCATATCTCACAAAGTATAAGAGTTATCAACTTGAAACTTTATAAGTAGATAGATCTCATTGATGAGCAGTGCAGTGCACAAGAACCATGACTCTTGCTTTATCAATTTTTGAGTTATTGCTCTTTAAAATTTCTCATACTTATTTTTTGTCCGGGGCATATCTCACAAAGTACAAGAGATATTAACATGAAACTTTATTGGTAGATAGATCTCTATGAGATGAAGTGCAGCGTGCAAGAACCGTTACTCTATTTTGCATAATTTAGGTGTTATTGCCCTTTGTTATTTTTCATACATATTAAACAATACCCCTTTTGGAATTGGCATTTATTCCGGGAGCATCCATCGGTTCTACCGATTTCTTGTTTTGGTAATAATTATATAAATGTTGGAATTCACTAATTCCTTCTAATAAATTAGATTTTAACATCATAACTGTTTATATGGGTCAGATTTCTAAGAATCAGGCTGGCTGTTTGTTTTGTGAAATTGGAATTACAAATTACATGTATTTCAAGGTATAGATAGTGTAGGTTTAAACATACCATAAAACATAATGGCTTTTATGCTAACATTTTCTTGTTTGCCAATCCATAATTTTCATGTATAAAATATGGCTTTTTTGTTCTTTAATCATGTTCTGCTAAAGGTTTTGTTTACATAAAAATAGCCTTTCTTAGATATTTTTCAGTTTTGGTAATTTATTTCAGCATACTTATAGGCTTGTACTTAACAGATATCTGCAGTAATTCCAGCAATTGATTCATTTAGGGACAAAATGCACATCACTAATACAGTATGGACATGTACTTCTGTAGTTATAGAGCTTTTTTAGCTCACCTGAGCACAAAGTGCTAAAGGGTGAGCTATTGGATTCATTGATTGTCCGGCTTGTGTCGGTTTCTTCGTGAACAATTTGACATGAACGACTTCTCCTCCAAAACCGCTAAGCCATCTTTGCGGAAACAAGCCTGGGATATTCCTTGCATGAAGCTCTACCAAAGTTGTTCAAAGAATTGAATTCCATCAAGAACTCTGGTTGCTATGGCAACAGAAAGGAAAAACTTTGAAAATCTTCTTATCTGAAACCACAAGACCCTGAGCCTTAAGATTTGGTATGAAGCATTGTCTAGTGGACCTCTACCAATTTTGTTCAAATTATGCCTCTGGGGTCAAATTTGACCGCACCTGGGGGGGGTCAATTGATTTTACATAGGCTTATATAGGGAAAACTTTGAAAATCTTCTTGTCTGAAACCACAAGAACCTTAAGATTTGGTATGTAGCATTGTCTAGTAGACCTCTACCAAGTTTGTTCAACTTATACCCCTTGAGTCAAATTTGGCCCCACTTTGGGGTCAGTTGATTTTACATAGGCTTATATAGGGAAAACTTGGAAAATCTTCTTGTCTGAAACCACAAGGCCCTGAGCCTTAAGATTTGATATGTAGCATTGTCTAATGGACCTTTACCAATTTTGTTCAAATGATGCCTCTGGCGTCAAATTTGGGTCCACCCTGGGGGTCAGTTGATTTTACATTGGCTTATATAGGGAAAACTTTGAAAATCTTCTTATCTGAAACCACAAGGCCTTGAACTAAACCACAAGGCTCGGAGCCTTAAGATTTGGTATGTAGCATTGTCTAGTGGACCTCTACCAACTTTGTTCAAATTATGCCTCTGGGTTCAGATTTGGCTGCACCCTGGGAGTCAGTTGATTTTACATAGGCTTATATAGGCAAAACTTAAAAAAAACTTCTTGTATGAAACTACACAGCCTAGAACTTAGATATTTTTAATGGAGCATAAGCTAGAGGTCATCCACTAAGTTTGTTCAGATTATGCCGTTTGAGTGAAGGCAAAGTACTCAGGTGAGCGATCTAGGGCCATCATGGCCCTCTTGTTTAAAAGATAATTTCATTGAGTTTACATAAAGCCAAAACAAGTTCATGTTTTCAAGACTAGAAACTATGTAATTATTACATTGAATGTTTTGATTCAAATTTTATTGCTTATACGTCTGCCATAGAAGTGCTTTATAGATGGTTGGCTTGTTAACCAGGTTTTCAACGAAAACCTGGTTATTGTAATGCTGAAGTCGGCGGGCGGGTGGGCGGGCGTCAACTTTTGGTTTCCGCTCAATAACTTGAGTTTACTTTGGCCTATTGACACCAAACTTGGTGTATGGGTAGCTTATATCAAGAGGCAGCTTTGGATTGCTACCCAGGTGTCTGTGATCAGGGTCAAGGTCACTGTTGCTAAAAATAGAAATTCAGTTTCCGCTCAATAACTTGAGTTTGCTTTGACCTATTGACCCCAGACTTGGTGTATGTGTAGCTTATATCAAGAAGCAGCTTGGGATTGCTACCCAGGTGTCTGTGATCAAGGTCAAGGTCACTGTTGCTAAAAATAGAAATTCAGTTTCCGCTCAATAACTTGAGTTTGCTTTGACCTATTGACCCCAAACTTGGAATATGGGTAGCTTATATCAAGACGCAGCTTGGGATTGCTACCCAGGTGTCTGTGATAAAGGTCAAGGTCACTGTTGCTAAATATAGAAATTCAGTTTCCACTCAATAACTTGAGTTTGCTTTGACCTATTGACCCCAAACTTGGTGTATGGGTAGCTTATATCAAGGGGCAGCTTGGGATTGCTACCCAGGTGTCTGTGAACAAGGTCAAGGTCACTGTTGCTTTAAAAAAGAAATTCAGTTTTCACGTAATAACTTGAGTTTGCGTTGACCTGTTGACACCAAACTTGCTGTGTGGGTAGCTTTTATTAAGATGCAGCTTGGGATTGCTATTATGATATCTGGGAGCAAGGTCAAGGTCACTTGCTTACAATAGAATTTTCAGCTTCTACTCAATAACTTCAGCACACTTTGACCTATTGATACTCAACTTGGCATGTGTGTAGCTTACATGTAAATACAGCCTGGCATTGCTACTCAGGTATCTGATTTATTTTTATTTTGAACTATTGAAACCAACTTTCTGTGTTGGTACCAAAATAATAGCACCATTTTTACTTCACAGCCATATTTCTTCCTAATTCCTGTCACATCAATACTCGGTCGTTAAAAACCTGGTTTTCGTCGCATTGCGGGGCTTCTTGTTCATTATGAAGTGAAGACAAATTATTCTTGAGGAAGACTTTGGGAAAATAATCATGCAAAATTCAGTAAATTTCCTTTTATGTTTATGCAAAAAAAAAAAATGAACCTGAAAAGGACTACCTAACTTCTCCCCAAAATGCTGTAATTTGGAAAATTCAAACTGTGAAAGCATGTCATGTTCTATTCAGGGCAGTGGTTAAAATCAGGTGCACACTTTTTAGTATGACTACCTTTAACAATAATAAATACATTATTACAAGTCATTAAAAGTAATTTTTTATTGCAGAGATCAGACGAGGAGATATCCAGTGACATTAGTGATGACAACGATACAGAAATCAGCATGGCACATAGTGGTAAGGATTTTAGCCCTGTTTTTAATTGCTTTTATACAGAAGCTTCTGTTATTTAATTAACAGCCAAAATGTGGTCCAGTGATAACATTATGGCCTTGTAATGCACAGATTACGAGTTCAGTTCCTGACTCACCCTTTAAAACTTCTTTATTGTCTATAGGATGAAACATCCCATGCACTGATGCTATACACTCAGCCTGTGAAAGAATCAGGAGTGTCTTCCACAACCTAAAATAACTGAACTTTCCTTAGGGTCTGGGTCATAAAGGTCACCAGCTCAGATCAAAGAATGTCTGATAGAGGTCACATTTTGGACTTGCTCTACATGAAACTTTGTCAGTGAATTTGTCATGATTATTTCTTGGAAGAGAACTAAATCACCAGCTTAATCAGTTGAAAATCTTGCAAATGATTGATTAGAAAGTATATCTGGATGATCTGTCAAATGATTTCTTAATTGAGTCACGAGCTAGATCACAAACAAGGTCACAAGAAAGATCACAAACAAGGTCACAAGAAAGGTCATATAAAGGGTCACAAACAAGGTCATATACAGGGTCATAAACAAGGTCACAAGCAAAGTCATATGCAAGATCACAAACAAGGTCAAAAACATGTGGCATTCTGAAAAATTAACAAAGTGGAATAAGATGCAGGATTAGGTGTGCATTTTTAATTCATTTCATTCTTTGGAAAAATTATCGTTCCAGCTTCAGAGGACAACATTCTTACAAAGTTTCAGACAGGTCGTCGATCAAAACTTCCAGTTCCAAAACCTGACAAGGGTGATGTTTCATTGTGGAATTTACTTTTCCGGAATATTGGGAAGGATCTGACTAAAATCTCAATGCCTGTTACTCTAAATGAGCCATTGAGCATGTTACAGGTAAGTAAAGGATTTTGTTTTGGGTCTTATGCCTACAGTTTGGGACCTCAACCAATGTAATCACATGATTTTACATTTAAACTTATAAAGATATTCTCTATTAGATTTGTGGATTTCTTGTAAAGTTCTTTGTAGGATGGAAGAATATTCTATTGAATCAGTTGATGATTTTTGTGTCGCCTGCTACAAAGAAGCCGCGATATATAGGGATCACTTCTCTGTCGTCTGTCTGTCCGCACTACTGAAAATAAATAGAGGGCCACCTAACTGTAAACATAACAAAAGAGAACAATAGAGTTCATTCCGTAACAATAGAATAAGGGCCCAATGGCCCTCTATTAAACAAAAGAAAATGACAAAAAGAAAGGCCCCTTATCCAGTTTCGAATGGACTACTCCTCAGAAACTACTGGTGCAATTTCATTTACAGGAATGATCAGTACCGAGTCTAGTTGTGCATGTATCATCGGCATTTTCCAGTTCAGTGATTTTTATCAAAGTTAGGCCCCTTTAATGATTTTTATTTTTAGTAATTTCAAGTACTTGAGCATATTTAACAGGTTTTTCGGTTGAATGATTTGTGGCTGAGTTATGGCCCTTGAATAAAAAAAAGGCATTTTAGCCAGCAAACTGTATAATCACCTCTCAAAACAACTGCTTAATTGGCTATCAGGCAACACGTGATCACTGATAGCCCTTGCGTTGATGATTACACAATACAGTGATATATGATGATAAAAATTGACATTCCTAATGCTTGGTCCACAAGAGTTTACAAACTGCTTAGTCTAATAATAGATAATAATAAATAATCAAGCTCTTTGTGAGATACGAATCCGCACCAAATGGCTTCAACTGCCTAGCAATGCAAAGTAAGAACACGTTAGACTACTCAGCCATCGCAATAACCCAAAAAAATGTTGCACAAATAACCTCACACCAGGGCAGTTACAGGCGTTAGATGTATGAAAACACTGACTATATGTACAGGGAGACCTTTTACGGCCATCATACGGCACAAATAGTGCTGTTGTGAATTAAAAGTAATCAAGTTCCCAGTGGGATTTGAATCTGCACTGAACTGCACTAACTGCCAAGCAGTGCAAAGTAAGAATATCTTTGACTAGAAATAATTGCATTTTCATTTGACATGTTGGTTCACAGACTGGTTGCAGAATTTTTAATAGACTGTGTATTTTTCTTCAGCGTCTTTGTGAAGAGCTTGAATACAGTGATCTTATAGATAAGTCTACAGAATACAACGATCCCTATGAACGAATGGTAAGTCAAATCAAAACTATTGACTCTGTATTGTCACTGTATTAGAGTAGACTATATTCACACATATTTCCTATTTTGATAATAACTTAGAAAAGTATGTGTATGGAGGTTTATTTCATGAAAATTAAGTAACAGAAGTATCATAGACATAATTGTTTTTAAAAAAGTGAGAAATGTTTTTTTGAAATATGTAATTCTGGTCTGTATGGTTCATCTGTCTTCTGAAGGCAGTGATATATATCGATGTGTAAATATCTCTGAGCAAGGGGTTCAAATTAAGAAAAGTCATTGGCTGTATATATATATGTATATATCAAGCCAGTAAGATTGCATCATTTGAAGCATTTTTCTGGTTAACCTATGATTTCACTGTGTTAAGTTTGTGTCTTATTGATTGGATTGCTACTGTGATACTTTGTTGATAAAGTCATATACACGCCAGAATTACTATTTTTGGATCCCAGTTAAGTGCAGTTAAATGTAGCCTCTCTGATTTAGACAGCCTGATTAGCTGATGGAAAAGTTGCCAAAACTGGAGCATCAGTTGGTCATTGCCAGATCCTCATAACATACATGTAGTTGTTTAGAGGATACAATTGTTATAATGTTATAAAAAGTTGATCTTTCGGAAGTCGTAAAAAGTCCATTTGTCAAAGTTTGTAAAAAGTTCATTTGTCAAACGTTACAAAAAAGAGTTATAAAAGGTTTATCTGTCAACGGTTATAAAAAGTTTATATTGCAAAGGTAATAAAATGTCTATCTGTCAACAGTGATAGAAAGTTTATCTGTCAAAGGTAATAAACAGTTTATCTTTCAAAGGTAATAAAAAGTTTATCTGTCAATTGTTATAAAAAGTATGTAAGAGGTTGTCAAAAGTTTATCTGTCAAAAGGTTATATGTACAAGTTCTTGTTTATGCTTTTTCAGATCTATATTGCTGCCTTTGCTGTAAGTAGTTATGCAAGTTCGTGTTACCGAGTTGGCCACAAACCATTTAATCCTCTCCTTGGTGAAACGTATGAGAATATACGAGAAGATCGTGGCTGGAGATTTGTCTCAGAACAGGTATTTCAGTGATAAGGGCTTTTGATGAAAAATTGCCATTTATCTTTTGCAGTAACTAAATTAATGATAAATTATTCTGCTCTCAAACTTTGTATACATGTAGTTGTAAATGATGAAATTTTGAAAAAAATGGAATGAATTTGCATCATTTTTTTTAATCATTGAGACTGCAGATTTTTGAAGAGCATGTGTCACCATATTGATTGAGGTGAACATTGGATTGCTTTTTCCTTTAACAGCTTTGATTGTATGAAAATCATGAGATGAAAAAAAGGGGTCATGTACTATCTAGCAATAAAAGAAAGGTATACTGGCCCCTTCTCCTTAAGATCTTACCCAAGTCAAACTATAACCAGAGACAATAACAGCTTTTTTGTAATCAGTTACAAGCAGTTATGCATTATACATTGATTAGGTACATATACTTTAGTATGAGAATATCTGAAAAATATTTCTCTCTTAACAGGTGAGCCATCATCCTCCTATATCAGCTTGCTACTGTGATTCAAAAAACTTCAGGCTTTGGCAAGGTAAGCTACCTTTCCTGGTCAGTTAGGATCTTATGCCGTTCTTGTCGTTTGCCACTATAATGTGCCAGTGACAGTAAGATCAATAAACAGTAGTAATGATCCCTGTTGACTTTAAAGGTCAAGAGGTCAATGTTGAGACTGTTTGGTAATGTGAAAGCCATCTATCTTAAGTTTGCAAATTGCGAATGTAATACAAGTTGTTACATAGGTGTCATGGCATGAGGTTTTACTGTTAGATTTTCATTTCAGATGTACAGATAAAGACAAAATTCTGGGGCAAGTCTATGGAGATTCAACCACTTGGTGTTGTAAATGTGGTTTTGCCAAAGTGAGTTCTCTTGCGTTTTTTAGCTGAACTTTTTTTGAAAAAAACATCGAGTTATTGTCATAGTCATGGTGTCGTTGCCGTTGCCATTCCCGTCCGAAAACTTTAACATTGATCATAATTTTTTTATAGCAATGAAATTTGGACCGTGTGCACAGTTTTTCTTTCCGATTTCGAAAATGTCATCGCATGACCTATTTTTTGACCTACTGACCTACTTTTTTGTTTTTTAGCTACAGCAATAAAATTTGGACCATGTGCACAGTTTTTCGTTCCGATTTCAAAAATGTCATCGCATGACCTATATTTTTGACCTACTGACCTACTTTTTGTTTTTGGAGCTATGGCAATGAAATTTGGACCATGTATACAGTTTTTGTTCAGATTTCAAAAACGTCATAGCATGACCTATATTTTTGACCTACTGACCTACTTTTTTGTTTTAAAGCTACGGCAATGAAATTTGGACTGTGTGTTCAGCTTTTCGTTCGGATTTTAAAAATGTCATCTCATTACCTATATTTTGACCTACTGACCTCCTTTTTGTTTTTGGAGCTATGGCAATGAAATTGCATTGGTCCATTTCTGTGGTATGCATCATTACATTCATAAAAATTTCTTTCATCTTTGAACCCAGGTTAGTGCTTTAGGGCCATTGGCCCTCTTGTTTATTAATACTTGGACAAAACAAGGCTTATGACAAAACCTACATGTTAAATTATTCAAGTATGACCTTAACCTTTAAATGACCTTTACAGTCAAATTTCTAATTATTGCATTTTGCTAAAATAGCCAAACTTCTGGTTTTATGGTAGGATTTGATCTATACATGGACAAAACAACACTGAGAATAAAAGAAACCTGTTAAACAATTCAAGCATTACCTTGACCTTTAAATGACCTTGACATTACTTAACTTGGCTATATCTTTGTTGTTAATGGATGTAGTGTCTTCATGCTTGGACATAACTACTTTTTAGACTATACCTCCAGAGAAGGTTAAACTGAACTTGACCTAGACCTTTAAGGTCAAATTTCTGAATGTTGCTAAAATTGGCCATAACTTTGTTATGTATAATTATATTTCCAAATGATGTTTCATTTGAAATCCCTTCACCACAATGTGCTTCCTCTGATGTGTTTGCCTTTGGAAATAGAAAAAAGTCGAGTGTGGGCCCCGCTTGCGGTGGCTCTTGTTTAAACCCTCATTTTGTTGGGTCACCTAGTGTAAGGTAACTACAGTTCACATTTATCAATTCCAATAATGGTTTCTTATTTTTAATAAAACTACAGGCCAGCCTGGCTAGCTTAATCAGTACAGCATTGATTGTCAATAATGGGTTCTTGGTTTGACCATAGCTGTTGAAACTGGCTAAAACAAACAAACTAAAACTACAAATAGGGTAGAGGGAGTGGATTTGGAGTTTGCTTCAGATTCTGCTTAAAGAATCTGAACTGAAATTAATCTGAGAAATTATCTGTCTTAATCAGCACCTTTCCATTCTTGTTTCCTTGCAGAAAGAAAACACAAAATCTAAATTTCTGTTGCTTCAGGTTTCTATTTCGTTTGCTCTAAACAGATGTCATTCAAAAGCTGGAATCTGGATCTTTAGGACTCTGCATTTGCCTTCTTACTCACTGAAGGTGTACGAGAAAGACAGAAGAATCAATAATAGATTTTTTAAAATTTGCCTTATTTTAACTCTGTACTTATAAACTTCTTAATTCACTCACAACTGATGAGTTCATATATTATGGGCATCTGTATTTTCTGCTTGACAAAACACCCAGTTTTATTTATTTCAGATTTAAAGATCATTATAAGTGGAACAAAGTGACAACATGTGTCCATAATATACTTGGGGGTCAGCGCTGGGTTGACCAGTTTGGTGAAATGACCATTACTAATGGGAATATTGTATGTAAATTGACTTTCACAAAGGTGAGGTTATATATTGAGTCCTTTTTATTTAAATTTTCAGAGGATAGCAACTTACTAAATTTTGAAAAAAATCTCAAGGATCCATTCTTATATCAGAAGAGTCTGGTTGGTCAGTCCAGAAAATAAGAATACTTGCTGCAGTCATAATGCAGGAAATTTAGACTCATTGTTTGGTTTATAGAAAAAAGCTCTTACAGTATCAATTATAGACTGATAGACTGACCCTATTTAAATGAAATTGATTGATCTCAAAGACAATATTATGTGAACTCCATTAACAAGTTAAAAACCTTCTTGAGCAATTTAGATTGATAGATCATGTTAGTATTAGGTGACTCGGTGGCCGAGTGGTTTGTGCCCTTGGCTGCAAAGCTGGCGACCCGGGTTCGATTCTGGGTAGCAGATGAGTTACTGATTTCCCAGGACTGGGTGGTAACCTAACTGGGTGCAGTCTCCAGCAGTATTGGCCTAGACTGTGGATTGGGAAGGTAAAATACATGCACCATGGGCTGTTCTGGAAATAAGTCATTCCACACCAGGTGGGGACTTTCATTGACTACCCACGTTAAATAAGAAATCTTTATCTTTACCTTTAGAGGTCACGTAACCTTGCATAATTCAAGCTATTATTTTTTTTATTTCTTGTGAACTACTTCAGCAAGCTTTGTGAAATTTTAACTAATTACTTAATATCTGATGATTCATAATGGACAAATTCAGTTTTCACTCTGCTCTTGTGCAGTTCATTTAGTTTTCACTCTGCTCTTGTGCAGTTCATTTAGGGCTTACAGTCCATGTTAAGCTTCCTGATTATTTGAGGTTTTATAACAATGACACAGTAAATTCTGTGTAACTTTGTTTTTCAGGCTAGTCACTACTACCAGTCAGATAAAAGGCATGAGGTTTATGGAACAATTATCAATCCAGAGGGAAAAGTGGTTCACAATTTGTTTGGAAAATGGAATGAGGCCTTATACTGTGGCCATGCCCCCTCTGCAAGATGTGTATGGAGACCAGGTGTGTATATTAATAAAAAAATAGGGGCATGATACAATCAATTTCTATGAAGGGGTACTGGTTTCTCACACTATCCCATAATTACTGGCTGTTTCTTGAACTACACAAATTGTTTTAATCTCTGTTATGACAGATCAGCATTTGCATACAGTTACAGAATGGTGTTTTAGTAAAGTATCATTGTCAGATTGTGTTTGGTAGCTTTTTATATGGAAGATGGAACCCCTCCCACCAGAAATACATACAGTGAACAAATTCATAAACTTTGAAGTGAATGCAGTCTCTGTAGTACAGGCACTGTTTGGTATAGAGTAGAGTGTTTTATTACTCGTCCTAGTATTCATGAGAAAGGAAAAGAAAAGTTTCTAACCATACAGGGGTGTTGCAGACACTGAGACATTTTTTTTTACATGGTTGAGGGGTTGAATTACAGTATAACTTGCTTGAAATCTAAATTCCTGGTGTTTTCAACTTTTTCAACAATCCCATGCTATTTCTCTACATAATTTTTGTGTCGCCTGCTATGAAGTAGCCGGGACATAATTATACTGATCACTTCTCTGTCGTCTGTCCATCCGTCTGTCTGTCCGTCTGTCACAAATCTTGTCCTGACTACTTCTCAGAAACTACTGGTGCGATTTCATCCAAACTTTACAGAAATGATCAGTACCAAGTGTAGTTATACATATCGTTAGCATTTTCCAGTCCAATGATTTTTGTGAGAGTTATGGCCCTTTTATGATTTTTATTTTTAAGTTTGTCCGGACTACTTCTCTTGTACTACTAATGCAATTTGAATGAAATTTTACAGGATTGTTCTGTACCTCAAGTTTTTGTGCATATCTAATGGGTTTTTCTATTGAATAATTTATGGCTGA
This sequence comes from Cyclina sinensis, assembly GCA_012932295.1. Lineage (NCBI taxonomy): Eukaryota > Metazoa > Mollusca > Bivalvia > Venerida > Veneridae > Cyclina > Cyclina sinensis. The sequence goes on along the minus strand of JAAONU010000009.1, from coordinate 28,081,132 downwards.
GTTATGGCCCATGAATGAAAAAGGCGTTTTAGCCAAATAATGAATTTTGTGTTGCAGGCTTCACAGTAGCTGCGACATGCTAAAAAGAAGCCATGACATATAAAGATCACTTCCCCATCATCTGTCTGTCCGTTCGTCTGTCTGTCTGTCCATCACAAAACTTGTCCGGGCTACTCCTCAGAAACTACATTGTTCGATTTCATCTAAACTTTACAGGAATGATCAGTACCAAGTCTAGTTGTGCATATCGTCAGCATTTTCCAGATAAATGATTTTCGTCAGAGTTATGGCCCTTTAATGATGTTTATTTTTAAAGTTTGTCCGGACTACTTCTTTTATACTTCTAATGCAATTTGAATGAAATGTTACAGGATTGTTCTGTACCCCAAGTACTTGTGCATGTCTTACAGGTTTTTTCGGTTGAATGATTTTTGGCTGAGTTATGGCCCTTGAATAAAAAAAAAGGCATTTTAGCCAACTAACTGTCCAGTCACCTCTAAATACTATTGTTTATTTGGCTATCATCAGGCGACACATGTGATCACTGATCGCCCTTGTCTGTAAAAGGTGCTAGCAAATCAAACAAAATTTGGGTGTTGAATTTACTGGCTCTTTAATTAAGTACAACACTTCTTTGCTGATAGTTGTGGGTTTGGGCATGGATGTTAAACCAGATGACTTGCATAAAGTACCAATGTTATACAAACCTCAAAATACCAATGTTATATAAACCTCAAAATATCAATGAAATATAAACCTCAAAATAACAGTATTATAAAAACCTCAAAATACCAGTGTTATACAAACCTCAAAATAACAATGATATATAAACCTCAAAATACCAGTGTTATATAAACCACAAAATATCAATGATATATAAACCTCAAAATACCAGTGTTATATAAACCTCAAAATATCAATGATATGTTAACCTCAAAATACAAGTGTTATACAAACCTCAAAATACCAATGTTGTACGAACTTCAATATACAATTGTTGTAGAAACCTCGAAATACCAACATTATTCAAACTTCAATAAACAAATGTTATACAAACCTCAGATTACCGATGTTTTACAAACCTGGATATACAAATTTTATACAACCTCATAATACCATACCAGTGTTATACATACCTCAAAGTACCAAAGTTATGCCAACCTCAATATACAAATGTTATACAGACCTCAAAATACTGTTTTACAAACCTTGAAATACCAATGTTATACAACCTGAAAATATCAGTACTATACAGACCTCAAAATACAAGTGTTATACATACCTCAAAATGTTATACAAACCTTGATGTACAAATGTTATAAACCTCACAATACAATACCAAAGCTACATAAACATCAAAATACCAATGTTTTACAAACTAAATAAACAATTGTTATAAAACCTCATAATACAATACCAGTGCTAATCAAACCTCAAAATACTACTTTCATGAAAACCTTAAAATACCAGTGTTATGCAAACCTAAACATACAAGTTACACAAATGTCAAAATACCAGTGTTATACAAACCTGTAAATACCAATGTTATACACCCCTCAAAATACCAATGTTATACAAACCTCAAATTACCAGCTTATTCAAACTGAACATACAAGTTAAACAAAACTCAAAATACCAATGTTATACAAACCTCAAAATATCAATATTATTCACACCTCAAAATACCAGTGCTATGCAAACCTTAAATTACCAGCATTATTGATCCCTCTGCCAAAAATGGTCTCCGTCGGCGCGTTCGTCCGTGTCCCAATTTTTTCCAGAACATAACTCCAAAAGTACTAGTGTTAGGGCGATTTTCTTCAAACTTGATACACTGAAATAGCATATTGGGAGGAAGTGCAGTGTGCAAGAACAGTTACTCTAACTTGCCTACTTTAAGAGTTATTCCCCTTTATCAGATTTACTTAAAAAGTTTTGACCAGAGGATAACTCCAAAAGAACTGGAGCGATTTTCTTCAAACTTCATACACTGACAGAGCACATTGGTAGCAAGTGTACTGTGCAAGGACAATAACTCCACCTTGTCTTCCTCTTGAGTTATTCCCCTTTATCAGATTTACTTAAAAAGTTTTGTCCAGAGCAAAAGTCAAAAATACTTGAGTGATTTACTTCAAACTTAATACACTGACAAAGCACATTGGTAGGAAGTGCAGTGTGCAAGAACAATTACTCTACCTTACCTACTTTTAGAGTTATTCCCCTTTATCAGATTTACTTGAAAAACTTTGTCCGAAGCATAACTCCAAAAGTACTGGAGCGATTTACTTCAAACTTAATACACTGACAGAGCACATTGGTAAGAAGTGCAGTGTGAAGAACAATAATATCTTGCTTACTTTTAGAGTTATTCCCCTTTATCAGATTGACTTGGAAAACTTTGTCCAAAGCATAACTCCAAAAGTACTTAACGGATTTACTTCAAACCTATTATGCTGACAGAGCACATTGGCAGAAAGTGCAGTGTGTAAGAACAGTAACTCTACCTTGCCTACTTTTAGAGTTATTCCCCTTTATCAGATTTGCTTAAAAAGTTTTGTCCAGAGCATAACTAAAAGGAGTTGAGTGATTTACTTCAAACTTAATACACTGACAGAGCACATTGGTTGGAAGTGCAATGTGCAAGAACAATTACTCTACCTTGCCTACTTTTAGAGTTATTCTTCTATATCAGATTTACTTGAAAAGTTTTGACTAGAGCATAACTCCAAAAGTATTTGAGGAATTTTTCTTTAAGCTTAATACACTGACATAGCACATTGGTAGGAAGTACAGTGCACAAGAACAATAACTCTACTTAGCCTAATTTTACAGTTATTCCTCTTTATCAGCTTTTTTTCAAACTGCCTACATGCATTATTACATTAGTTTTGGAAAGTACAACCTTCAGGTAACTTCTTCCCAGCAGGGGGGATTAATCATGTGTAACATGGCTCTTGTTCAAACCTGAACATACAAGTTAAACAAAACTCGAAATATCAATGTAATACAAAGCTTAAAATACTTATGTTATACAAACCTCAGTACAAATGTTATACATCTTCATTATACAATAACAGTGTTATACGAACTTCAAAATGCCAATGCCATACAAACCTCAAAATACCAGTGTTGAATTTGCCACATAATACAGTACCAATGCTATACATCCTCAAAATACCAACTTTATACAAACCTCAAAACTCCAATGCTATACAAAACTCAAAATACCAATGATGGAAACCTGAACATATATGTTAAACAAGGTTCAAAATACCAGTGTTATACAAACCTCAAAATAAAAATGCTATACAAATATAAAATATCAGTGTTATGCAAACCTCAGAATACCAGTTGTACAAACTTGAACATACAATTATGGTTACAGAAACCTAAACATACAAATGTTAAACAAACCTCAATATACCAGTGCTATACCAACCTCTAATTACCATTGTTATACAAACAAAAAACCATTGTTATGCATTGTAGAAAGTTCAGAAATATGTCTAAATGGTTCACATTGGTTCACATTTAGATCTCTTGACACTTTAAAATGGTTCTTATTTAGATCTCTTGACACATCAGAATGGCAGACCTTTATAAACTGACATCATCCATACATAAGTTTGGGTCTCATATCAAAGTTGAAACTGACATCATCCATACTTAAGTTTGGGTCTCATATCAAAGTTGAAACTGACATCATCCATACTTAAGTTTGGGTCTCATATCAAAGTTGAAACTGACATCATCCATACTTAAGTTTGGGTCTCAATGTTTCAAAGTTATATTGTTAGGCCATTTCACTTTGTTTAATCAAAGTTGTATTTTATGTTCAGTCTGTACAGTTCAGCAGTATTATTACAATTGATAAAGATGGGGTTGGAATATTGAAGTAACTGCCCTTAGATCAGGATTAAACACTTTTTGCATTAATACTTTCACAGGTTTGGATGCTCTTGTTTATAGCTGCCTTGGTTTGTTTGTAGGTACAATGCCCGAGGATTACGAGTTGTACTATGGGTTTTCAAGATTTGCTATGGAGCTGAATGAGATATTACCTGATGAAGCATCCATTATAGCTCCAACTGATTCTCGATTTAGACCAGATCAGAGGCTTTTAGAGGAGGGTAAGATACTGGAGGCAGAGCATGAGAAATCTCGAATTGAGGCCCTACAAAGGGAGAAAAGAAAGAAACGGGACTCTATGAAGGAAGAATACAAACCTTCATGGTTCAGGTAAGGTAACCCTTTACCTGATACATGTTTAAAATGGTCTTTTAAGTTTGATCCTGTGCTTCTCCAGTAAGACTCCTTTTTGTTTTATGGAAGAGGTGTTAGACTGGGGTCCTTGTCTTTTACTTTCAGCATGTAAAAGAACCAGAGTTGTCTCTGTATAGGATAAATTCAGTTTATTGCACCTTTCCCCCAAAAATGTAACATGTGCTCTGATTGAGTCTCAACCAAAATTAGTAGTGTTATTCAAGAATTGGCGAATTGTAATTCGTTATCTCTGGATTACAAGCTCTGTATATAATCAATATAATCACTGAGCTACTCTTCCAGCCCTAGTAAAACACTTGAAAGGATATTTGTCATATAGACAACAGGTAGTGATAATGAATAAAAACTCAGAACAAAGTTGTCGGTTTGTGTCCATTTTATAAAATTTCAGTTCTCTCAGGAAAGACGGTCGAATTATTTTCAAACTTAAACCTAATGATTGTCAAATCTGAGTTTTCAAGCATCTAATACCTAGTATTTCAGTACTGATCATATTGAAAACCTTGAGTTCACGGGGAAAAAAGAATATGATTCAGAGATTGAAATAATTGAGTGAATGACCCCTCTTGATTTTGGGGTCAGTAGGTCAAAGGTCAATGTTTCAGTGACCTAAGCACTGAAATCTATTTTCGCTGTAAAACTTTATAACTATTTGTCATGCAGACCACAAACTTCATATGATGATTGATTACCCTCGTACATCTTAGGATCAGTGGGTCAGATATCAAAGTCACAATGACCTAAACACTGAAAAGGATTTCTACTGTATAACTTATCAACTACTTCCCATACAGACTTCAAACTTCTTATGATGATTGCCATCATTGATTACATGACCCCTGTACTGTTTGGGGTAAGAACATAAAAGGGCAAGATGACAATCTAAACAATCAATATTTCTGCAATATAAATTGTTACCATGCATCACAGCATGAACATCATAACTTCTGAAAGAAAGACATTTGTACAAATTATAAAACCTTGTATTCAGATAATTATGATACCTTATACATTTGTATCACAAATGCATCATCCTTGGAAAAAACACCCTTCCGGCATATAATGCTATGCCATGCAGTGCTCTTTTTTAGAATTGAGTTATTTGGAATGTAAGGTCAAAAGATGAACTTACAAACTTTAATCTTTGATACTTCATCTTATTTAAACAAAAGTTTAGCATTGTTTTTAGGAGAAACCTCTTATCTGTTTTTTTTCAATTTTATCATCATTTTGTTATTTCAGGAGGGAGAGTATAAAGGGAAAGGATTATTATACTTATGACAATAAGTACTGGGAGTGTCGTAAAGAACCTGGCTTCATGAAGATGACCCTACCAAAAATTTGGTGATGCTACTTAACTGTAGTGACCCTGTCAAAAATTTGGTGATGCATCCCTAACTTCGGTGACCCTGACTACCATAAATTTGGTGCCCCTTCCCAAAAATTTGCTTATTTATCAGTCTCTTATTAGCTCTGCTAAGTATTTAGGGATCTATTTAGGGATCACAAAAGGTCGGTGACAACCAATTTGATTATCAGCTATTGTGTGTTCATGTAGTTTGTAGATAAAAAAAAATTTTTGTTACTGAGATCTGCAGTGACAGTTTATTCATTTCTTTGTTCTTAAAAATGTCTTTTCATTCTGGGCAAAATTTTGAATTAGTGTTAAGACAAACCACTGCATCCTTTATGAAAAAGCGCCTGAAAAATGAGTCATGAAATAGCAAAATAGCATTTTTATATTTAAAATTATAAACTATTTAGTTGCATTTGAAGCTCTCTTTTTTTAGTGTCTTCTAGCTGATACTTGTGAATTTTTGTTCAATATAAATTCACATGGTAATGGAATATGATAGTAAAGGTATTTCACCAGAAACAATATTTTCGAAAAGTTTTCTTTCATCAATGTGTTCACTACTTTGTTGAAGTAAAGTTTAATAAATACATGTGTAATGACATGTGTGGATGTATGGATGTGTAATGACATGTATGGATGTATGGATGTGTAATGACATGTATGGATGTATGGATGTGTAATGACATGTGTGGATGTATGGATGTGTAATGACATGTGTGGATGTATGGATGTGTAATGACATGTATGGATGTATGGATGTGTAATGACATGTGTGGATGTGTAATGACATGTTTGGATGTATGGATGTGTAATGACATGTGTGGATGTATGGATGTGTAATGACATGTATGGATGTGTAATGACATGTATGGATGTGTAATGACATGTGTGGATGTGTAATGACATGTATGGATGTTTAATGACATGTATGGATGTATGGATGTGTAATGACATGTATGGATGTATGGATGTGTAATGACATGTATGGATGTGTAATGACATGTATGGATGTATGGATGTGTAATGACATGTATGGATGTGTAATGACATGTATGGATGTATGGATGTGTAATGGCATGTATGGATGATCCAGTGTAGCAATTTTATTAGTTCTTTCAAGACGACATACTCTAGATTAGCAACACATTCTACCTGTGTTGGTTAACCCCTAACCTCCTGAATTTTTGTAATGGATTTGCCCAGTTTTGAATTAGGAACAGTCCATTTAAAGTTTCAGGGATTTCAATATCAAAATACAAAAATTGAGCTACCAACAGTAAAGAGCCTGGTCAGACTGCACGGATTTACCGTCTGGCCTGGCTCTGTACTGGTGGCAAAGGCTAATCACTTTCGGTTCTAGCAGGTTAAGGGTTAATGGATTTAAAGCTAGTTTTTTATGATCAGTAAAGGAGATGGTTTGTTGTGATAAAGGTGCAACATTTCTCATCCTTTCAGTGATTTTAAGAAGCATTGTACATAATTATCCTTTCAGTGATTTTAAGAAGCATTGTACATAATTATGTAAACTGTTGTTTTATGGTTCAAGATGTCGATATGTTCCACTTAAAAGAAACAGTCGTAATAATATCTAGGAAGTGATACTTTGTATGCAAATTCGCTAATTTAAAAAAAAAAAGAAGAAAAAAAAGACATCTTTTTGCATGTATTTTAAACTAATTCATAAAAAGAATATAAAAAAAAAATCAAATACATCAGGGCTTTTTTAGTGTTCAGTTGTCCCTTACCAATAGATGGTTTCTTGTGTAAAAATGGCCACAGCTTTTTTTTCGTAATATATTGTTTAAAATTATAAATAAATATAGTCCCATTTTAACATATGTTATGTTTACATTAAATTGTCTATATTATACAGCTTGCATCTTATTGGATGACTTATATAGCTTACTGGTGATTTAAATTGCCTTAAGTTAAGATATACTAGTGTATTTCATGTCACAAGTTTTGTTTTATTTTTTTTCACACTTCATTACATCATTACATAAGTAAAATGTTATATTGTGTGTACAAATTAATGTTATAAGCATCTGAACTCAAGCTGTTGGCTAGTGTCTATACTTTCATGCTTTTTAGCAGTTTATTTTGATTCCAGACATTTGCCCCCCCAGTCTTTAAATGTATCATTGGATATTTGCATGCCCCTCCCCCCGAGAGCGAGGAAAATATCACCTTTGACCCCCAGAAAAAATATCACCATTGATATTTGTCCTCAAGTAGAAACATTACAATGGATTCGGTTTATCTAAATATACTGTAGACCCTTTAGACCTGTGTATTTAGGGTCCAAAGCTTTCAGCCCAAAGATCAAACGGGGTTCTAAGGTATACAGTGGGTTATCACATATTACCCCCACCAACCAAAACTAAATAGAAAGTTTACCTGTGTCACAGGTAAAATTTAAGGTTATAATAGTTTCTTGAGAGAAAGAGACTTCAGAAAAAACTACATTGATTTGAACATCTTAATTTTAAGGCCCATTGAAAATAAAAGTTTTACGGTATTAGTATGTTATCAACAACATTGGCTTGTACTGTAGCATGCCTGTATACTGCCCAAAGCATCTGCAAATCAATACGCACTTAATGTACATGTTTTTTCATCAGGCACTATATTTGATTAGTTGATTAAGATATTTTTTCCATACCATATAGACATATACTTAAAATAGTCATTTAATAATTGTTTATGTTTGAAATATTATCTGTACTGTTTTGCCTACCACCTTAATATGATTTTGATAACAATGGCCAGTCAGCTAAAACTGCAGGTCAAACCATGACAGGCAGGGCAAAAGTGCTGACCAAATAGCAAAAATGTCTGCCAGACTTACATATTAAGAATGACAAGATATCTTTTTGTCACAAAGTTTAACCTGTCACTTTAACAGCTGACACTTAATGAAATTGACTCTGACTGCTTCAACTGTAGACCAGATAGTTAAGACTGATTTAACAGTAAAAAAAGGTTGACATAACAACTTGTAAGTGTTATGTACTAGGGAAGTAAGTGAACATTCTAACATTCGGACATGGTGCTGAACTTACAGATGTATTTCATGCATTCAAATGTTCTGAAAAAAAAAAAATCAGGAATATTCAGAATTTTTTTTTTATCTAGTTTGTTTTCATACAAACTGAAATCATAATGTGTTAAAGAAGTGAGAAAGGCATTGTAACCAGGTGAATTCACACCTGTTGTTGCTTTAATTTGGATCAACATACATGCCGCCTGTAGACCATAAACATGCATCATCGAATATCGGTGGAACGTGTTTTAACAGGTCACCTACAGTGGGTGAGAAAAATACTGGTTTATCAGTGTTAAAGATAGAATCCAGTTAGGGGACAAACCTGGAGACAGAATGAATGTGTCATGGGAAGAAACCAAATACAAAAACGTGTCAGTCAATCATTTGCAGTAACACTTTATTGGCCCTATCTTTTGGTTACAGAATCTCCAACAATTAACATCTATATCAAAATCAGCCAGCTTCAGTTTCTTTTAACATTAAGAAGAATTTCCAATGTTCACCCGTCTGAAAGAGCAACGCAACCTTTGCAACGTTACATTTTTGTACCCTGGAACAACTTGCACGATCACCTTCAAGGATGTTATCCAATTCATGAATTATGCAACAAGTTAATAATACTAGCCATATTTGGAGTTTGGTTTTAATTTGTTTTTCTTTTCACATACTAAGTATAAATTTGAATCAAAAAGGGAATTACCCAATACTGATACTGCATACTGAGAAATATGAATCTGGGACATAAAACTGTGTGCAGTCTTCATAGAATCCGAGTTTCTTAAAGGGATATACCCTAGAAATAGACCATGAACTATGTATTCCATTGACCTCATTCTCTGTTAAGTGGAAAATAATTGGAAATATAAATAAGCGTATAATTCAAAATGTTTTGTTGTAGACATTAAGATAGTGTTCATTTGTTATAAATGCACCACAACAACTGTAAAGACAAGTATTCATGTATTCAGTTAACCTATTATAATGCAAATTTTTGACAGACTCCATATAGCCACGTCAAGATTCAGTCAGTATCCTTCAGTTTGACATGATTGGTGAGAAGGAAAATGGAATGCTGTAAATTTTAGGGTATGCCTCTTTAAGCATTATTAGGTATGTGTTAAAAATAACAGTATACGATAAGAGATCCAGTATCAACTACTGTTGTTGTTTTTTTTATGTATTTTCAATTTATGTTTGTTATCATGGAGTGCATATCTCTGAATGAAATAACTATGCATAGCATTGAACTTTGGAAGCTGGTCTTACCAAATATAGATGTTGTTCTTGTAAAACAGTCTGTTGTGAAGGGTTTGTAGCTGTAGTTATACACCCTAAATGAAATTTGGGGATGTATATAGGCGTCACCTGGTGGTCGGTCGGTTGGGCAGTCTGTTGCAATTTCCTTGTCCAGAGTATAACTTGAAAACTAATGGTTTGAATATAATGCAACTTCATACATTGGTCAAGTGCAATGAGAGGAAGTGCAGTGTTAAAGAATGATAACTCTATCTTCACTATTTATACAGTTATTGCCCTTTGTTGGTTTTCCTTGTCCAGAGCATAACTTGAAAACTGATGGTTGGAATTCAGTGCAACTTCATACAATGGTCAAGCACATTGAGAGGAAGTGCATTGTTCAAGAATAATAACTCAATACAAATACAAATTTTATTTAAAGTCAGTTAAGTCAATAATACAACATTAGCTATGTATAGCTATTGACCGGCTATAATAGCTATTGACCGACTATCTTCTCTATTTGCACAGTTATTGCCATTTGTTGGTTTTCCTTGTCCAGAGTATAACTTGAAAACTACTGGTTGGAATGAGGGAAATTCCTGATAACAAATTATCTCCCTTACTCAGATAACATCAAAGGTAGACCAAATAGTACATTGGTCCTTTCAGTTGGAATCCTCTGACTTTATCCTTGATTCTAATTGTGATGGTCTTGACTTTTAGTTGTGAAAATTGTCACTTAGATATTAAGAAAAAAGTTAGAATTATCAAAAAGGAAAGATAATGGTGTTAACAAAACATGTTGCTAAACCTAATGTGTAATCTGACTACCATTATTGCAAATAATTAGGCTTAATTATCACCATACCCAAAGAGAAAAAAGCGATGAAAGCAGAGGAATCCAAATGGAAAGGCCTATGTAATATCAGAGAGTATTCAGGGTAGATAATCCACCAATGTCCCCCATTCAGTAAAACTTCATACAATGATCAAGCACAATGACAGGAATTACAGTTTACAAGAACTGTAACTCCATCTTCGATCTTTGCACAGTTATTACCCTTTGTTGGTTTTCCTTGTCCAGAGCATAACTTGAAAACTACTGGTTGGAATTCAATGCAACTTCATACAATGGTCAAGCACAATGACAGGAAGTGCAGTGTACAAGAATCATAACTCTGTCTTCACTGTTAGCACAGTTATTACTCTTTGTTGGTTTTCCTTGTCCGGAGGGTAACTTGAAAACTAATGCTTGGAATTCAATGCAACTTCATACAATGGTCAACCACAGTGAAAGGAAATGCAATGTACAAGAACCGCAACTATCTTTAATTGCCCACAACCACAACTCTATTTCAATTTTTTTACAAAATATCCTGTTACTAATAACTTCCTCAGTTCTGAAGCAGTCTTGCGGGGGTATTAATCACATTTAGTGATAGCTCTAGTTTTTGTTAAGAAATGTGTTTAGTTTAGTAGTTTTAATCTCCTTTTCAACTGTAAAGAGCAAAGTTTCACTTTAGTGTAGCAACCACTCAGATTTAATTCAGAGCATGTTTTATTCCTGTAATTGGAAAAATGGTTCCTTATCTGTCTTATGTTTTGCATACTTGACATGTAAAGAAAGAAGAAATGATTTTGGTGTATTTGGAAAGATAAACATTTGATTATTTATCTTCCTTTTCTTTACATTTCTTTAAAACCAGTCTGACATTTTTGACTTCTCATTGGCCAATTGTAGAGGCAAGAACATATTAAACCAGTCAAAAATGAGAAAGTGTTTTTCAAAATGAATATTTATGATTCTGATAAAAGTTATGCAACAAGCAATTTGAGTGTCCATCTTTACTTTGTTTATGCCAAGTGTTTATGCCAAGTGTTTATGCTGAATAATCTGAACAACAGTCTTTTACACAATATATGATAAAAGATTGTATTCATTTTTAGCTAATCTGAGCCTTTGGCTCATGGTGAGCTAGTGTGATCACAATTTGTCCGTCGTCCATCAACAATTTCATTCAAACAACATCTTCTTTGAAACCTCTGGGCCAAATTTGATAAAACTTGCCTGGGATGTTCCTTGCATGAAGCTCTACCAAAGTTGTTCAACGAATTCAATTCCATCAAGAACTCTGGTTGCTATGGCAACTTAAAAGAAAAACTTTGAAAATCTTCTTGTCTGAAACCACAAGGCCCTGAGCCTTAAGATTTGGTATGTAGCATTGTCTAGTGGACCTCTATCAAGTTTGTTCAAATTATGCCCCTGGGGTCAAATTTGGCCCCACCCTGGGGGTCAGTTGATTTTACATAGGCTTATATAGTGAAGCTTTAAAAATCTTCTTGTCTGAAACCACAAGGCCCTGAGCCTTAAGATTTAGTATGGGACATTGTCTAGTGAACCTCTACCAAGTTTGTTCAAATTATGCCCCTGGGGTCAACTGATTTAACATAGTGAAACTTTGAAAATCTTCTTGTCTGAAACCACATGGCCCTGAGCCTTAAGATTTGTTATGTAGCAATGTCGTGTGGACCTCTTCCAAGTTTGTTCAAATTAAGCCCCTGGGGTCAAATTTGGCCCCTACCCAGGGGTCAATGGATTTTACATAGGCTTACATAGTGAAACTTTAAAAATCTTCCTGTCTGAAACCACAAGGCCCTGAGCCTTAAGATTTGGTACGTAGCATTGTCTTGTGGACCTTTACCAAGTTTGTTCAAATTATGCCTCTGGGGTCAAATTTGGCTCTGCCCCGGGGGTCAACTTATTTTACATACAGAAAACTTTGAAAATCTTCTTGTTTGTATAAAATATGAGATATTTGAATATCTTCAGTTAGAAAATGTAATGTTGCATCTGATGTTTGCTTAACGGTATACCCTCAGGCAAAGTACTCAGGTGAGCAATCCAGGGCCATCATGGCCCTCTTGTTTGTTTTGCCTTCATGTAATGGCAGTATATAGATTTGGATAACCCATAATGGTATGGCCCAAAAAAAGCTGCTTAAATTTGCTGACTTGTAGCAATACTAAAAACATATCTTCAGGACATGCCCATACTAGATATCTTAGCCTTTGAAGCACTGAGTGAGTTAAGTTGATTTACATTCCTTCTATGTTTGTGTCTATTTATAGACACAATTGAAAAAGTTTCAACCTATAAACTTTGAGGAAATGTTTGTTGTAGAGGAGTTCTGTTACATATCTTGTTGGTCTCAATATTTTAGAGACTAAAGTATTTAAATAATTGTCTAAAGTCTCAGGATTTAATCCAGATAACATAATCAATAGCACAGAGGAACATGTGCTTAATCCACCTTAGCTTTGGCAGGGAGAAAGTGGATGTCTCCATTTCCAGACATGCTTTTGTTGTTATTTTTCACTAAGGAGAGTCATCAGCATTGTGTTAAAACTGAATTGATATTCCTTTTTTTTGAGAATGACATGTTGTTAATGTTGTGTGCAATTTTCTCAGATTGTAAACCTTTCAGCTTGTAAGTCAAGAAATTGGTCATTTGCCTCAGTGGTCTAAAGCATTGGTGTTTCATTTCTGATTTTTGCCTCTGTGGTCTAAAGTGTCGGTGTTTCCTTTCTGATTTTAGCCATATACACTCAAGTTCAAATGTGATGGGGTTTATCCAGTTCATCTTCATTTTACTCTCTATTTTATAATACCAGTAATACTGACGGTGAATTGTTTCTTTATGTTAAAGTCAACTTGTAATTCAATGTATTTTATCATTCAGTTGTGTTTTTAGATCTGAAAACATTTTACTTTGAGTTCTGTACCAATGTTGACAACTTATCCCTTACAGTTTCTTAATTTGTACCTCAGTATTGGCATTTTGACTTTTAGAGTGATATTTATTAACCAGGTTTTCAATTTTGAAAATCCTGGTTATTAGATTGGGGTATGGCGGGCGGATGGGCGGATGGGCGGGCGTCAAACGAAATTGTGTCCGCTCTGTAACTCTTCAACCCTTTGAAGAATTTTGATGAAACTTCAGACAAATGTTTACCACATCAAGATGACGTGCAGAACGCATGTTCCGCATGGCTGGCTCCAAGGTCAAGGTCACAGTGACATTAACATTGAAAATCCTGTCCGCTCTGTAACTCTTCAACCCTTTGAAGAATTTTGATGAAACTTCAGACAAATGTTTACCACATCAAGATGACGTGCAGAACGCATGTTCCGCATGGCTGGCTCCAAGGTCAAGGTCACAGTGACATTAACATTGAAAATCCTGTCCGCTCTGTAACTCTTCAACCCTTTGAAGAATTTTGATGAAACTTCAGACAAATGTTTACCACATCAAGATGACGTGCAGAACGCATGTTCCGCATGGCTGGCTCCAAGGTCAAGGTCACAGTGACATTAACATTGAAAATCCTGTCCGCTCTGTAACTCTTCAACCCTTTGAAGAATTTTGATGAAACTTCAGACAAATGTTTACCACATCAAGATGACGTGCAGAACGCATGTTCCGCATGGCTGGCTCCAAGGTCAAGGTCACAGTGACATTAACATTGAAAATCCTGTCCGCTCTGTAACTCTTCAACCCTTTGAAGAATTTTGATGAAACTTCAGACAAATGTTTACCACATCAAGATGACGTGCAGAACGCATGTTCCGCATGGCTGGCTCCAAGGTCAAGGTCACAGTGACATTAACATTGAAAATCCTGTCCGCTCTGTAACTCTTCAACCCTTTGAAGAATTTTGATGAAACTTCAGACAAATGTTTACCACATCAAGATGACGTGCAGAAATTGTTGTCTCATTATTAAGTATACTCCTTGCAGACAGTATTGTTAGCCGAAATTTACATCCTACTCATTATCATGTATTCTCATGAATATTATCTTTTCCTTCATGTCATGTTATAATCTTTTGAATATTCATAGCAATCTTCATTCCAAAATTCATACTATAGTATAGAATCAGAACAACATTTTTGAAAACCTGGTTTCGTGGCATTGCCATGTTTCTTGTTTTACATTATAAATCTGAAGTGCTAACCCATTATTGATAGAATTAATTTCATCTGTCTCAGAAATTTAATTAATCTTAATATCTTCACTACAATTTTTAGTAATGTTTACAGATTCAGGACACTGTACATTCCTTCTTGAGCTTTATGTAGCAAAATTACTGTTTTTTGGGGTCTTTTTTTTGCATTAGCTAGGAAACTCTAAGCTGAAAATATTGCATATTCATTATTTCTACTGTTAAATTCTATTCTTTCTGTTACATAATTGCTTTCTGAGTTTTTCTGTACAAATTAATTTATTTCACATTGGCCAATTAGCAAAAAAAATCTTTAGCATTATTTAGTTTTTAAAATGCCTGAGAAGATATACACATACCCATTTTTACTAAATGCTCATGTATTTCTTTAATGTTTCTTCATTTAATCAGAGTGCATAAATTTGAATTGAATTAATCATATTCCTGTACTGTGCTGTTATAATTTTGCACCAACCATTCTATTTCAACCCAAATCTAGAACATTATGATATTATCAGTAGATGTGATGTGCTTTGTTTTCAGTTGTTTTTTTTTTTCACTATTGTTTATTTTGGACTTTATTTTGGTTCAGAACAAAGTTGTTAGAGCTGGCCAGCTTTATATTCTTAAATTTTGATTTTCTCCACCTATCAAATATGCATTGATATGAGTTTTTCAGCTAAGAAGATCAATATTTTGCTTGAATTTTACATAAATCTTTGATTGTGGTATTAGACTGTACGTGAAACAATGCTACAAGGTATGGAATAAGTAGAAAAACAAAATCCTTTTTCAGGATTTGCTTGTTAGTTTTTAATGCAAACTGACCTAGAAACAGTTAAATATTCTAGAACAATTTAACTTAACTAATAAGAAACAGTTTAATATTCTAGAGCAATTTAACTTAACTAATAGGAAACAGTTTAATATTCTACAGCAATTTAACTTAACTAATAAGAAACAGTTTAATATTCTAGAGCAATTTAACTTAACTAATAAGAAACAGTTTAATATTCTAGAACAGTTTAACTTAACTAATAAGAAACAGTTTAATATTCTAGAACAATTTAACTTAACTAATAAGAAAATGAACACTGGTGTAAACAACCTCTTCATTGAGTACCTTAAACAGATAACTTGTTACTTAGTGCATAATAGACAGGACAGCTTTTTACCTCATTGTGTTGAAAATGTAAAATGTTCTCGTTGCTTTCTATGGGTTGGTGTTTTAACTATTTCTTATGTTATACATTGTTACTGTTATTTATTCATCAAACTTGTATTTTACACACACAAAAATATTGGCAAATAAAATTATGAAAATAAGCATCATTTATACGTTGTTTTGTGTGTGTGTGTGTTTTTAGCTCTATCAGTATGTCCTCAGGGTGAGCTCTTGTGATTGTGACCGGACAGTCATTTTCTATAGTTTCTTATCTGATATTTATGATAAATAATAACTCCATTTCCATTTTCTATTTTTAATTCACAATTATTCTTTTCTTTCTTATAACTTTGTCATGTCCATCTTACACAAATTCTAACATCAGACATATATTCCTTGCCATGCTACTGCGTCCAGTACCTAGGACTTAATAATCTATATATTTTCAAATGTATCTTTCCATTCTCTTTTACTGACCACACCCATACATCCTCTCAACCATACAATTTCTTTCATTCACCTGTCAATCATTCTGGACCCTAATTCTGTAGAATTCTCTCATTTCAATCTCTCATTATCATTTAGCAACTTCCTGTCATCTCTTGATGTTACACAACCACCATGCCACCTTTGCTGCTTAATGTGACCTACAGGAAGGCACCATATGAGCATAACCATTTATCAAAGACCTTCTGTGCATACAGCTGACCAAAACTAATTTTAGATGTAGAACATAAGGTCAGAACCAATTCTACAGGATGTATACCATCTTGATTACAACCTTGGTAAATTGGCATTAGAGTCATTTCTTTGATAAAACATCTGTTATGAGATCTTAGGATATTTGTACATGAGAAAATACAAAATTTATATTCATCACTCTGTCACATATCCTCACTCCCTCAAAAATTTGCCCCGCAAATTCATGTCATTCAAATATAATGTAACCATAAGAATTATCAATACATTATAGCATCTTATTAATGATTATGTCAAATTTCAAGTCATTTAAAATCATAATGTCAACACTTGCAGATACATCAATTAAATGGCATATTAAATTATACAATATTTAACAAACAAATGAAACTACAATGAATAAAAGAATGATGGACATGACTACAATTTAAAATACAAAAAAAACATGAAACATACAATATCAACTCCATGCAAATTAAGTATTTCAGTATATAGTTTCTTCAGTATTATTTCTTTATGATATTGTTTCTCCACACTGTCCACCTTTACATTTTCACAATGTTTACTCAATTCAATATTGAATAATGCACATTTCTCTTATATGCATTGTAAGTACATCCACATTTCTGGTTGCAAACTTAAAAGTGCCAATAATCTAAAACATGAACATCGAATATATTCTGATTGAAATTATGACTATATACACTTCTCATTGTACATGTTTTTACCCAAACTGGCAGCTACTGTTAAATATAGCAAACCCATATTTGCTTCCAAAATATTTCTCATAACAACCTATCTTTAACCTTTTAGACCTGTAAATTCCCTGTAACAGCCATGTCTTTTCTGAGTAAATGCAAGATAAAATTGCCACTTTTAAAAATGAGGCATATACAATGATTTCTATGACCATCAGTCAAAATTCCCTAAAAGACATTAAATAGCTAACTGGGTTCAACATAATGCACATAACATGAGATAATATTTGTTGAAGATGTGAAAGAAGTATGGAACTATAGTATATTATAAATGTATGTACCTTCCCATTTCCCCCTTTAAATAGCCAAAATTCGGTGCACCTATAATTTAGAATGAAGCTGTGGCACAATTACATTTTAATAAGTAAGAACCGAACTTAATCATCTAACACAAAGTTTCTGATCAGTGCTGTTGCAAAAGGGTACATCGTTTTGTCTATATTGTAATGAAATGCTTTACTAAGTCTTTTAATAAAGATTTGCACACCTTAATGTACATTCTTCATTCACTGATGAAGTTTCTAATGAGTTATTTCGTATTTCGTATTTTGTAATGAGTTATTTGAGGACGTTTTCGAACCTTCCCAGAAAAGGTATACTTAATATGGAAGTTCTTCCTGATATCTTCAGGTATTTCGTCAGCATATTGCCAGATTGTCTTATTCTTGCCCTGCTCATCCTTAAATCTAGCTTTATAGACAGTACGGCCTTTGTGATATGACGCCCTAATTATCTTATCAAAATCCCATGTATTTTCATTTTGACTTTTACTTTTAATGTCAGTTTGTTCCTGCTGAAGTCCTTGCTCTACTTCATCACCCTGAGTTTCACCAAACTGTTCATTGTCTAACTGAACCATATCCCTATTTTCCAAGTCCAGGGGAATATTGGTGGGCCTCAAATTGGGATTATAGTAAGGTCTTAACCTGTTGGCATGAACTACATTCTTAATGGCCAAATGAGTTTTTAGATCTCTCCAAGCCTATAGTTCACATCACCTATTTTCTCTGGTATATAATAGGGACCAACCCATCTTTTTGTCAGGTTTGGCGACAGACCTACTTCAGTTCTTGGGTTATATAACCATACATTGTCTCTTATTTGATAGTCAGTTGTTTTTGCATGTTTGTCAAAGTTTTTCTTATATTTGACCTGTGCTTTGGCAATGTTTTCTTTTACCAAGTACCTACATACTGTTTGATTATCAATTATTCGCCTCAAATGTTCTTCATGAGTTGTACCCTTTGTTTTTGTTGGTATCAAGGCTGTATCTAAAGGTAACCTACATTCTCGGCCAAACATGATATAGTATGGGGAATAACCTGTAGAGTCAATACCTGGACTTACTCTGTGGCTAAGCATGATGCTAGGTAACAACTGTGCCCAGTTGGTTTGCTTTTGGTTGCAGTAGATTCTTAGTTTTTGCAGAATAACACTATTTTGGCGCTCTGCTGTTGAGTTGCAAGCAGGATGATAGCTACTGGTGTTTATTTTACTGATTTTGAAGATACTGCATAACTCTTTCATCAGTTTAGAGACGAAGTTGGCACCTCTATCGGTTAAAATTGACTCTGGACAACCATATCTGCAAATGATTTCATCATACAGTTTCCATGCCACTTCTCTAGCTTCCATGGTTACCAAAGGAAATGCTTCGCTCCATTTCGAGAACGAATCTACTACTAGCAGAATATACCTATATCCTTCGTCTGTTTTAGGAAGGGGACCTAATATATCAACATGGATTCTAGTTAGTATATCACCTATTGGCAATGGTTTTAACAATGCTTTCTTGTGATGGATATACCGTTTAGCTTGTTGACAGGGTTCACATGACTGAATGTAAAATTTGACGTCTTTGTACATTGAAGGCCAAAAGAATTTAAGTCTGATTGCTTCATAGGTTCTTTCAATACCATAATGACCACCACTTAAAGCATCATGATAGGATTTTAACACACTATCCCGAAAAAGATAGGGAATTGCTAATTGCTTCTTGACATTTTCCCATTTATGTCCCTTAGTTCTTGGATGGTATAAGTGATATAGTACACCTTCATCTATCTCATAAAACTGAGCCTCAGCAACCAACCTATTGGCTTCATTTCTGTCATCCGGCACTTTGCCATTTTCCTTATATTCAAATATAGGAGCATAAGACTGATCAGATTTCTGAGCTTCTATCAGTTTCTCTCTTGTTAACTCAGAAATTTCAAGCATATGTTTTGTGGGATCTATGCTTTCATATGCATCCATTGCACAAATCATTGCAGATAACTTATCTGTGTTACCTTCAGTAGTTACTGAATTTATTTTCGGACCCTGATTCTCTACATATTCAAGTGTATATTCCATAACTACATCTTTCTGCTGAATAGCACATACCTGAGGATCTATCACAACATCATCACTTTCTACCTCACACTCTCTCTCAGTCTCATTTTGATACTCACGTCTTGACAAGGAGTCAGCATTAGTGTGTAGCTTCCCTTTCTTATACACTACCTCATACTGATAACCCTGAAGAAATACTGCCCACCTACCTAACCTTCCTGTCGTTCTATTGTCACGCAAGGTGCTCAAGGCAATATGATCAGTCACGACTGTGAATTTATGGTTTGCCAAATATACATGATAATACCTTATCCCTTCTACTAAAGCTAACCCTTCTAAGTCACTAATGCGCCAGTTTCTCTCTCCTGCACGCAAAGCTCTTCCACCATATGATATAACTCTCTACCTTTCTCATCCTTTTGTCCTAAAATGAATGAAATGGCCAACTGGCTTGCATCTGTGTACAGAATGAATTCTTTGTCAAAATCAGGAAATGTCAGCACTGGTGCCTTAGTCAGCCTCTCTTTTAACAAGCAAAAAGCTTTCTCACATGACTCACTCCAGGCAAACACCACATCCTTTCTTAAGAGATCATTCAGCGGCTTAGCTACATTTGCAAAATCTTTTATAAAACGCCTATAGTAGTTTGCTAATCCAAGAAATGCCCTAACGTCTGTTTGATTTTTTGGTCGGGGATATTCTGTGACAGCTGAAACCTTCTCAGAATCTACAGACAGACCCTTTTCACTAAATACGTGGCCTAGAAATTTAACTTCTTTGGCAGCAAACATACATTTGCTGGGTTTCAATCGCAAGTTTGCCTGACGAAATCTTTCAAAAACTTCTGATAAATGCTGTAAATGTTCTTCAAAGGTATGACTGAATATCAAACAGTCATCTATATATACGAGAGCAAACTTGTAGTTTATACCACGAAGAACCTCATTCATTACCATACTGAAGGCGGAGCTACTATTCATTAAACCAAAAGGAAGTCTATTAAATTCATACACTCCTTGGTGTGTGACAAAACCTGTACGATCCTTAGTCTCAGGATCTAAAGAGATTTGAAAAAATCCTTGGGCCATATCAAGAACTGAATAGATGCTGGATTTGGACTGTCCCAGAGAGTCTATAACATCTTGAAAATGTGTTATAGGAAAGTTCAAAGGCTTTGTGACCTTATTGAACCCTCTATAGTCAACTGCAAACCTGTACTCTCCAGTTTGTTTCTTTTTGACCAGAACAACAGGACTTTGCCATCAACTGTTTGATTTACTAATGACACCATGCTTCTCTAAATCATCGGTCTGCCTTTCAATTTCTAATCTTTGTTCTGGACTGACCCTGTATGGACGTCGCCTTACAGGTGCTGCATCACCTGTATCAATCTTATGAGGGTAGTACTGAGTGTGACCTAATTCAGAAGTATCTGTGGCAAACACATCTCTATTCTTACCAATAAAAACCATTAACTTATGCTTTTCTTGCTCATTAATGTTTGAATTTGTCAAATCTATGCCTAATGATTCAGCAATTTGCACATACTCCTCATCATTCCTAAAATGATCACTGCTACTTTCTTCATTTATTGAGACTTCACTCATCACACTCTCAGTTTCCTTACATTCTCTCACTACATACTACTATAGATTCTATCTACCCTAGCTACAGGCTCATTTGATCTCAAGTGTATCCAAACATCATTAGGGTTCATTATTTGCATACAAGCCATTCCTTTGTCAAATTTACAAATAGTTCTAGCCCCAATTACTTTATTTGTACTTGGCAGGGTTCTAATTGGTTCCATGAGGGATATTTGATTTGAATTTTGACCCTTAAATTTAACTTTTGCAACAGCAACTGACTGAGGTGGAATGCTTATTCTATTTACTAATCTGGCTAGGCCAGATTTTTGAGGAGATGAAAACATTTTTTGCCACTACAATTCCTCCTTGGATTTCAATTATATCATTGTCAAAATCAATCCATGCCTTTTGTTCTTTCAAGAAGTCACGACCCAAAATAACACACTGGTTTAACTTTTCAAAAACATAAAATGTTTGAGTTAATGTTAGCCTACTTATTGTGACAGGAACAATAACTTTGCCTATGATTTTTATGTTTGTACCATCAACTGTTTGTGCTGTCTGTACGCTTGATTCCATAATCTGATATTCATCACTCAGCCTGCTTCTTTTGTACATATCATAAGTTAGACATGAAATTGAAGCCCCACTATCAATCATGGCTGCAACAGAAATTTTTCCTAATCTCAAATCAATTAAATTTTTCTCATCACCCAACTTGTAACATTTTCCTATCATCCCCCTATTAACTTTACCTACTTTTTCTTGTTCTTGCCCATCCCCAAAAGTATGTGGGACAGGCGCGTATCCCTATTGCTGTGACTTAAAACTTGAGAAGTGTGTTCTCGCTATGTGACCTACTTTACCACATTTATGACACCTGGCACTTTTAAATCTACAATCAGAGGACATGTGGTTGTACTTACCACAATGAACGCATTGCTGATTTCCTCTGGTTGTCTCTACTTTGTTCTGCCAATATGGTCTATGTCTCCATCCACTGTGCTGTCTACCCTCTTTGGATTCAAACTGATTTCTAGTTTCATTTATTTTCTTCCTCTCAAACTCCCTTCTACAGTCACTATCTTGTGAATTTTCAGCCATTCTAGCAAAATCAATTAATTCTTCTATTGTCTTTGGTTCTTTGATTATTATCTGTCTTCTTATATCTGCCTTAAGGCCATGTATTATCCTATCCATTATGTCTGCTTCACTTTTCTTTAACTGTCTACCACAATGCATGATTTCTTCCACGAAACAGTCAACACTCTCATCTTTCTGAATTCTTTCTATAAACTTTGCATACAGTTTTGCCCTGTCTACATTTCCATCAAATCTAGATTTAAATGACTTTTTAATCTCATCATAGTTATTTTTAGTGTCCTCACTTAAATTTAAGTACCAACGTTCTGCACTTTTTGGCATCGCAAGGCAGAACTGCACACATTTTTCAGCATCAGTCCATTTGTTCACAAGTGCTACTTTTTCAAATTTTTCAAGAAAGAAGTTAACATTCTCACCATCATCATATTTTGGTGTATTAACAGCCATTTTCATTCTTGGCATAATGCAATGGTATTTGTGTACTTACAGTCTGTGTCACAAAATTTCCAAAAACATTTTTCTCTAATATAAATAGTCTCTCACTTCTCTTATATCCACTTTTTAGCTCCTTAATTTTCTTTTATTAACCGCGGATCGATACCCGGATTCTCCACCATTATGTGACCGGACAGTCATTTTCTATAGTTTCTTATCTGATATTTATGATAAATAATAACTCCATTTCCATTTTCTATTTTTAATTCACAATTATTCTTTTCTTTCTTATAACTTTGTCATGTCCATCTTACACAAATTCTAACATCAGACATATATTCCTTGCCATGCTACTGCGTCCAGTACCTAGGACTTAATAATCTATATATTTTCAAATGTATCTTTCCATTCTCTTTTACTGACCACACCCATACATCCTCTCAACCATACAATTTCTTTCATTCACCTGTCAATCATTCTGGACCCTAATTCTGTAGAATTCTCTCATTTCAATCTCTCATTATCATTTAGCAACTTCCTGTCATCTCTTGATGTTACACAACCACCATGCCACCTTTGCTGCTTAATGTGACCTACAGGAAGGCACCATATGAGCATAACCATTTATCAAAGACCTTCTGTGCATACAGCTGACCAAAACTAATTTTAGATGTAGAACATAAGGTCAGAACCAATTCTACAGGATGTATACCATCTTGATTACAACCTTGGTAAATTGGCATTAGAGTCATTTCTTTGATAAAACATCTGTTATGAGATCTTAGGATATTTGTACATGAGAAAATACAAAATTTATATTCATCACTCTGTCACATGATCACTGTGTACCTGGTGGTGTTGTTTTTGGGGTTTAACGCCGATTTCAACATGTTATATCTCGGCGGTCAGTCCACCTAACCGGTTTTCCTGGATAACTAACCAGTAATTGCCAATTTCTCCGCAAGTGACTGACTACTATTCCCACATGATCTACTCTGAATCAGCGGTGAGAGACAAATCCTGGTGTGGTGACAACATTTCTTCTTATATCCCATTTTCTCCTAAACTGCTGGGTCAGAGCTGATCAAACTTGCCAGGGATGTTTCTTGAATTGTTCACAAAACGTATGTATTCACTTACAACAGGCTGACAAAAGTCAAGACGAGCAAACAGCTAATTAAAACAGATTCAAACAACCACATTAAGTCATCGTAACAATACTGATCCAGTGTAAGTTTTTCATCCCACGAAGTTCGCGTTTTCAACAGTCTATTAATGTTACGAAGCAAAGGTTTTGCAGTAACATGGGGAGCATGGACAGGTCAGTTAAAAGCTCAAGGATTTTTGTTTCCCAAAATAGCGTATCGCAGTTCAAATTACCGGGAATCGCAGTTCAAATTACCGGGAATTGTTAGCAGTGTACATGGGGCTAGCCTCATTCATATCCGAACAAAAAAGTGCAGGTTTTTATCAGACAATGTGACAGTAGAATCTTTCCTGAAACACATGGGTGGACAGTCCCAAGCATTGGATTTCATAACAAGAGACATATTTCAACTAGCATGACAACACAATGTAACTATAACAGCATCATATCTGTCATTAGAAAATTGGCAAGCGACATGTTATCGTGCCTAAACTCACCTTAAGAGTTGATGCTCCATCCAAACTTATTTCGGTGTATCGATCAGATATGGGGACCACACACAATAGATCGTTTCAGGTCCATGATGACAACTCAACTTTCAATGTACAATTCCCTATTTTTGGATCCGTTAACTTCGGGCGTGGATGAACTAGCACAAAAGGATTGGAACTTGCACAACAATTATGTAAATCTCCATTTGCTTTATTTCTGTTAAATCAAAAAGCAGTTGGTTCAACCTGTTGCGAACAATGTCGATTGCCAATCCGATACCTCTACCGCTTTCAAACAGAACTGTGATACGAGTAGGTCCGAAAGCAGAACCATTAAAGATTATTCGATGGAAGCTATACGCGTGGAGACAATCTGGTCAACAAGATTAAGAGTATTAGGTTGGCAGTCTACAGCAGCTAAAACAGTTACTTTTAGCATTTCTCCTACTACGTTTAAAACTTACAACAAATATGTAAACCAGTATGTGCATTTATGTAGGTAGCATCGTGGATTTTTTAAACAATACAAATTACGCTATTTTAACAAAATTTTTATATGAACAAGCACTCAAATCAGATAGACCTGAATCTAGTTTGAATGTCATTTCCGCCGCGATTTCATTTCTGTTTGAAGCACTTGGTATGCAGTCACCAATGCACACTCCGGATATTAGGAGATTAATAACAGGTTTAATTAAAAGTGGATAAAAAAAAACCCCTATGAAACTATGAAATGTATTTCACCTATACCAATTCAACCATTTGTGGATCTTTTTCATTAATGGAGTGACAATACATCATTAACTTTAAAACAGTTGCCTCGGAAAACATTGACAATTGTGGGATTTACTGAATGGCATGACCTTCAGATTTAGCACCACGTGGTTAATTTCTATAGTCAGACTCCTTCTCTTTTGGAATCCATAGTTCTTTCAGTGAATGACGTTTCCTTTCAGGAATATGGACATTTGACAGTAAATTTTTGGGGAATTAAAAATGACACAAACAGACAAGGTTTTAGTGATGATAAACTAATGGATCTTGCAACGTGTGTTTTAGTGATGATAAACTAATGGATCTTGCAACGTGTTTAAAAGAATACATTCACAGGACACACTTCATTGTTTTTAACCCTTAAAGCGCCTTTCAGGGCGATTTCTTCAGATACAGTTGCAAACATTTTAGAAGATTCCATAGTACATCAAGCAGGTATCACAGGACATTCGGCAAAATCATTTAGGCCGGGGCTTCTAGAGCGGTAGAAATGGGAATTTTACCAGAGACCGCCATGCAGACTGGACGATGAAGTCTTTTTGAATCATTAAGTATATCCTATAGTTAATCAGGAATATACATTGCCCTCCAAAAGTATCTTCACACCTTAGATTTGGTTAAATATTTTTTCACGAAAGATATTATATTACCTTTTTATACAAGGTTTACTCAATTAAAACCTTGCAACCTTGGTGAGAAATCGTTTGAAGTGTATTAACTTCCTTTATCATGGTATTAGGTCTGTCTCTTTCAAAATTGTTTAACGTTTTGTTATTTTATTATGCTTCATTTGTTTACACATGAAAAATAAAACACAGTGTTTCATAAAAGGAACACGGCCATTTTTTAAAAAGAATGGTAACAGAAAGTTTTGACTTCAAGTGTTCAAATAAATACACCAATAGAAACTTGATGTGCTGTTTAAAAGATGGGCCCTCTCACTCAAAAAAACGAAGGACTACCTGCAAAGTGCTATGAGACCATGGTGTGAACATTTCCGATATTGCCAGAGAAGTTGGATGTTCAAGGTAGGAGTCTATGCTTAATATCTGCCTTCCCATTTGTAAAATAATAATTCCTTTTTCTTAAAAATAGTTCACACTAGTTACAAGATTTTTTCCTCTTAGAACTTTGTTTTCTTTTCTCTTCTTTCAGGCAGTAGAAAAAGTTAGAATGTTATAGTTAAGAATGTATTGTCTAGAATATTGGATAAAATAGTTAAAATTTTGCTCTGAAAAGCTGCACCAAAATTAAAATGTGTACGTGAAACAGATTTATTGTTTTCTGTGAAAAAAATGAAGTAATCATATTTCCGATGTGGCAAGTTAGTAAAAGTCGCCACACTCGTTACACACAGTCTGGAAACCACACTGACTGCGCAACAAGCTGGAGGTCAAAAGTGTCCACAGTGAGACAAGACAGCTTGCTGGTCAGACAGTCCCTCCAGCACAGACAGCTGACTGTACCAGACTTGACGGCATCATGTAGGGAGTCCGATGTACAAGCGTCCAAGACAACTGTCCGTAAGAGATTGCATGATGCGGGGACTCTTTGGTCACAAGGCATTAAAGACGCCACTTCTCACACCAAGACATCGTCGCATACGCCTTGCATTTGCTAGACACTTGAACTGGAGCTTGGTGGATTGGTCAGCTGTTCTTTGGACAGATGAAAGTCATTTCAACATGTTCTAAAGTGATGGGCCAACTTTTGTTCGAAGGCGACCAGGTGAACAGTTTATAACTGAGTGTAGTGCGGACTGTGAAGTTTGGTGGAGGGAGGAATCATGATGTGGGGAGCCATGTTGTATCGTGTCACAGGGCTATTATCTGGGAATTGAGCTGTGCCTGCAGTCCATTACCTTGGATATCGTGATAATTTCTGGCTACAAGATGATGGTGCATCCTGCTATAGGGCAAAAATTGTTAATAACTGGAAACAGGAGCATGGCATTAGGTTATTTGTATGACCCTCTCAGTCACCAGACCTCAGTCCAATTTAGAATTTGTGGTGGGATGTTAAGAAAGAACTGTGAACATTAAGAAATGGAAATGCTGCCAAGCTTGAGGTCATTGTGAGGCAATGTTGGGAGGCTATACTATTTAAAGGTGTGAACAATAAGTGAGGAGTATGCCTCAGCGCATGCAGGCTGTCATTCAAGCAAATAGAGGCTACACAAAGTATTGATCTGATTTTGTGGTTATCAATAACATTCGTTGACATTAATGGTGATTTATTGTGACCACTTCATTCTGTGCTTAACTGTACAGCTGGTGACATTCTGGAGTGCTAACTTTTGGCGTACTTACATGTAATATCTGTTAAAAGAATAAAAATAATAATTTATGCATTATTTTGTTGTTTGAACTGGTTTTCTTTTCAAATCTATTGCGCTTCACAGACAAAAAAGGAAGTGAAGGAACTTTTGGATGGCAGCAGTATACAACTGAACTGTTTTCATAAGGACATTAAGCAGGCTGTCTATCCAGTTACGATTTCAGAGTTTTGGAGTTATTACATATCCAGTGAAAGTATTACTATTATGTGTAAATAGTTGAGGAACTTCCTCACCGACATTACATAAATACTAGTACTGTTCGTTAACATTCGTGATTTTTCCTGATTACAATTGTTTGTGAATTAATCTCTAAACGAAGCAAAACTTAACATTTATTAAACAGGTATGTGACTTTTTAACATAGATTTACAAAATCGTAGCTAAAAGGAACTACTTTCTGATCGAATTGCGCACTAAGGCGCAATTCTTCTATTACGTCATTCTCAGTACATGTTGTTGGATTTATTCGTGTATTCATTTGAGGATACTTAGAGGTTATTCTGGAGCAGGGATGACCTCATTTACAGCTGATACCCCTTCCAGGACATGACTGATGATAAGCAACACTTTACATTAATTAAAAAGAGCACCTCTGCGCGGAGCATTATATGCCCGAAGGGTGTTTGTTCTAAGTATGATGCATTTGTGATATAAAGGAGAAAGCCTCAGGCTTTAAAATTTGCTTAAAATTTTGAAATTCTTTACCTTGGACCTAATGAACCCAAAATCAATAGGAGTCATTCACTCAATGGGTGCAACAATTTATATAATTTTTTTGAAGTCTCTACAACAAATGGTTGTCGAGTTACAGTGTGTAAGTTATCCTAAATATTCAGGTCACTGTGACCCTGACCTTTGACATACTTACCCCAAAATGTATAGGGGTCATCCACTAAATGTGTGCAATCATGATATAAAGTTTGTAGTCTCTAAAAAATGATTGTCAAATTACATGGTGGAAATGGTTTATGTCTATGTGACATTGACCTTTTACCTACTGACCCCAAAATCAATAGGGGTCATTCACTCAATGTGTGCAACCATTATATGAATTTTGAAGTCTCTATGACAAATGGCTGTCGAGTTACAGAGTGTAAATGATTCTAAACATTTAGGTCACTGTGACCTTGACCTTTGACAAACTGACCCCAAAATGTATAGGGGTCATCTACTCAATATGTGCAATCATAATATAAAGTGTGACAAATGATTGTCAAGTTACATGGCGGAAAGTGTTTTCAAAGTTAAGGTCTATATGACCTTGACCTTTGAGCTACTGGCTCCAAATTAATAGGGGATATCTACTCAGTGTGGCAATAACCACATGAAGGTAAAGACTGTAGGCCAAAGAGTACTCGAGTTATCCTCCAGAAACCAAATTGCTAACGGACGGACGCTCTTGATATAACATAATGTGCCCCCTTCGGGCACATAAAAAGATATGTGACTTTTTATAGTAGATTTACAAAAGCGTGCATCTTCCAGGTTTTCGGTTGAAAAAGCATGTCTCACAACGGTAAATACTACACGAAAAAACTGTCAACCAAAAAAAACAAGAGGGCCATAATGGCCCTGGATCGCTCACCTGAGTACTTTGGCTGTAGGTTTGCTGTTAAGCAGTATTTCATTTTTTTATTGAAAATATATAAGTGCCTACAAACCAAATATGTAAAATATCAGTCAATAAATAAAAGCTCTATGACAGAAAGTAGAAATATCTATTACAAGCTATGGTGACCTTGACCCAGTGACCTCAAACCCTACCCATGGGTAGAGGTCCATGCAAGGAACCTATATATTGAATATGAAAGATATTGGTCTATAAATGAAGGCTATATGAGGTACAGTAGATAAATCTTTTTTTAGCATCTGTGACCTTTAACCTAATCTAATAATTTTATAAAGCTTGATAAAGCTTGCTTCATGTCAAGTTTTAAAATTCTAGGCCTTGTGGTTTCAGACAAGAAGATTTTTAAAGATTTTTTTTTACATATTAAGGGCCCCGGGGTGGGGCAAATTTTGACCCCAGGGCTAACATTTAAACAATATTGGCAAAGGTTCTTTACACAATACTCAACACTCCTAAATTATTTTCAATCAATTTCATGTTTTTCCTATATAAATCTATGTAAACCAAGAGATCCCCGGGGCGTGGCCAATTTGGACCCAGGGAACATAATTTGAACAAACATGGAAGACATCCACTAGACAATGCTACATACCAAATATCTAAGCTGTAGGCATTGAGTTTTCCAGTAAGAATAGTTTTAAAGATTGCATTTTTTACATATTAAGGGCCCCCGGGGCGGGGCCAGTTTTGACCCTGGGGCCAATATATAAACAATACTGGTAAAGATTCTCTACACAATACTCCACACCAAATATCTAAGGTCTAGTCCTATTAGTTTGGGAGAAAAATGATATTTCATGTTTTTCCTATATAATTATATGTAAACCAAGAGAACCCTGCGGCGTGGCCAATTTAAACCCTGGAGACATAATTTGAACAAACTTGGTAGACATCCACTAGACAATGCTACATATCAAATTTCTAAGCTGTAGGCATTGTGGTTTCTAAGAAGAATTTTAAAGATTTCCTATTTAAGTCTATGTAAAATGAAGTGACCCCTAGGGGGCCAATTTTGACCCCAGGGAAATAATTTGAACAATTTTTGTAGAGTTCTAAGCCCTAGGCCTTGTGGTTTCAGATTTTTAAAGTTTTTCCTTTAGGTTGCAATGGCAACCAGAGTTCTGCATGGAATTGACTTCTTTGAACAACTTTGGAAGAGCTTCATGCAAGGAACATCCATGGCAAGTTTCATCAACTTTGGCCCAGTGGTTTAGGAGGAAATGTTGTTGAAAGCAAAAGTTGACAACGCACTGATGCACCACAGACACAGGGCGATCCTAAAACCTCACCATGTGCACAAAGTGCTCAAGTGAGCTAACAAGAAGATAATCTTTTGGACTTCCGTATAAAAAAGCAGAAACTAAATGTATTGCAGCAGACATCGGTTCCCAAGAAAACCCTGATAACTTGTAGTGTAGCGACAAAAAGTCTTGTTTGTTTTCAAAGTTTTTTAATTAACTGAAAATGTCAATCTTTCTTCTTCACAACTCCGAAAATAGTTTCTAAGTATAATTTAGTTAAGAGTCTACAATATGTACGTATCACAGAGGTATGCTAAAGTGATTGTTAAGTCGCTCTGCCTGCCTAGTTACGGGTCTCTTCTTAAATACAGACAAGAGGGCCATGATGGCCCTGTATCGCTCACCTCAATATGACTGCTTTTAACAAAGTTGCTATGGCCCATATTCTAACTTGACCTAGAAATTACTGAAACAATCTTTCTGACAAATTTCGAGGTTATTTGGACTGAAAATGTAGCCTTTAGAGTGCTAACAAGGTTTTTCGATATTTGGGCTTTGTGACCTAGTTTTTTACCCCAGATGACCCATATTCAAACCTGAGCTAGAAATCATAGAAACAACCTTTCTGACAAATTTCCAGATTATTTGGACTGAAAATGTTACCTCTCCTTCTACCAGAAGATTTTCAAAGTTTTCACTATGTAAGCCTATGTAAACCCAAAGATTATTTGGACTGAAAATGTTACCTTTCCTTCTACCACAAGATTTTCAAAGTTTTCACTATGTAAGCCTATGTAAAACCAAAGACCCCGGGGTGGGGCCAAATTTGACCTCGGGTATAATTTGAACAAACTTTGTAGAGGTCCACTGAACAATGCTACATACCAAATCTTAAGGCTCAGGCCCATGTGGTTACAGACGAGAAGATTTTAAAAGTTTTCACTATATAAGCCTATGTAAAACCAATGACCCCGGGGTGGGGCCAAATTTGACTCCAGGTGCAAAATTTGAACAAACCTGGTAGAGGTGCACTAGACAATGCTACATACCAAATCTTAAGGCTCAGGGCCTTGTGGTTTCAGACAAGAAGATTTTCCAAGTTTTTCCTATTTAAGCCTATGTAAAACCAGTGACCCCAGGGTGGGGCCAAATTTGACTCCAGGTGCAAAATTTGAACAAACCTGGTAGAGGTCCACTAGACAATGCTACATTCCAAATTTTTAGACTCAGGGCCTTGTGGTTTCAGAATAGAAGATTTTTCAAAGGTTTCTCTATATAAGCCTATGTAAAATCAACTGACCCAAGGGCAGGGCCAAATTTGACCCCAGGGGCATAATTTGAACAAACTTGGTAGAGGTGCACTAGACAATGCTACATTACAAATCTTAAGGCTCAGGGACTTGTGGTTTCACACAAGAAGATTTTTAAAGTTTCAGTATATAAGCCTATGTAAAATTAATTGACACTGGGTTGGGGCCAATTTTGACCCCAGGGGTATAATTTGAACAAACTTGATTGAGGTCTACTAGACAATGCCACATACCAAATCTTAAGGCTCAGGGCCTTGTGGTTTCAGACAAGAAGATTTTCAAAGTTTTTCCATTAAGTTGCCATAGCAACCAGAGTTCTTGAACTATCAACTTTGGTAGAGCTTCATGCAAGGTATATCCCAGGCATGTTGGCTTAGCAGTTAAATAGGAGGGAAGTCATTCAAGTCAAATTGTTGATGACGTTAGGTCAACTAGACAATGCTGCACACCAAATATCTAAACTCTAGGCCTTGTGGTTTCTGACAAGAAGATTTTTTAAGTTTTTCCTATATACATGTAACTTTATATAAAACATGTGACCCCTGGGGCGGGGCCTTTTTGACTCAGGGGCATAATTTGAACAAACTTGGTAAAGGTCCACTAGACAATGTTGTACACCAAATATCTTAACTCTAGGCCTTGTGGTATCTGAGAAGATTTTTAAAGTTTTTCCTATATAACTCTATCTAAAACATGTGACCCCTGGGGCGGGGCCATTTTTGACCCAGGGGCAATGATTTGAACAAACTTGGTAAAGGTCCTCTAAACAATGCTACAAACAAAATATCTTAACTCTATGCCTTTTGGTTTCTGATATGAAGAATTTTTAAACTTTTTCCTGTATAACTCTATGTAAACAAAGGACCCCTGGGGCAGGGCCTATTTTGACCCAGTGGCTATGATTTGAACAAACTTAGTAAAGGTCCACTAGGCAATGCTACACACCAAATATCTAAACTCTATGGCTTTTGGTTTCTGACAAGAAGATTTTTTAAAGTTTTCCCTATCTACTATGTACATGTAAAATCAACTGACCCCTGGGGTGGGGTCAGTTTTGAACCCAAGGTCATAATTTGAACAAAGTTGGTACAGGTCCACTAGATGATGCTTCATACCAAATATCTAAGTTTGTTCAAATCATAGCCTTGAGGTTTCGGAGAAGACTTTTAAAGATCCAACTTTTAAAATCTAATTTTAGCTCCAGTGAACCAGAAATGCAATGGACCAGAACCATTTGAACAATCTTGGTAGAGTTTCATCCAAGGCATATCCCAGGCAAGTTTCATTAAATTTGGCCCATTGGTTTCAGAGGAGATGTCGTTTGAATGAAAAGTTGACGATGGATGGACGGATGACGGACAAAGACTGATCAGAAAAGCTCACTCTGAGCAGTTTGTGCTCAGGTGAGCTAAAAACTACAGCCATGTACTTCAACAGATTCTAATGAGGATGAACTTAAGAGGATTAATGCTTATTCAAGAAGTTTTCAAGAGGAGGATTAAAAGATTATTGAGGTATTTACAAATTGCAAAAGACAGATTATATAGAAAACTTAGATTAATAACAGTATTTGAAATAAAAAATTATTGAGATGGGGTGATAGCCTGATAATGATCTATTATAATCAATAATAGGACAGTACAGTTTAAAAGCTTTTTTGTCTATCAATAGATCTTTCACAAGTTCCTGAAATATCGTGCTATTTTTCATTAAATGAACAGGCCTGAGACTCTTCACAATTTTGGTAAAAATGCCCTGCTTTATCGAAACATTTTCAGGTTATAGTTTACATAATACTGATTCAAACCCTTATCACAGAACTATCCTACATGAAGTATATGTAAAATAATAAATAACTGCTTATTTTTTTTTTACTTCACTATCAGACAGCAGCAAGATTACTAAAATCTAGAAGTATAAATTCAACCTTCAGATATTTTCATAACAAATTGTTTCAAATTGTAAAGCTGTATTTTACATTCCTAATGTCACAGTGACATGTCAAAATCATTTCTCTTTTGTATGTATTCTCATATGTCTCTTCAGGTCACCACTTAGGGTAGATTCACTACCACAAACATCACATTTATAACATTTCTCTCCTGTATGTATTCTCATGTTTCTTTAGATGACAACTTTGGTTAAATGCCTTACCACAAAGATCACATATAAAACATTTCTCTCCTGTATGTATTCTCATATGTGTCTTCAGACTACCACTCTGGTTAAATGTTCTACCACATACATCACATTTATTGCATTTTCTCTCCTGTATGAATTCTTTTATGTCTCTTAAGGTCACCACTTTGGGTAAATGCACTACCACACACATCACATTTATAGCATTTCTCTCCTGTATGTATTCTCATATGTGTCTTTAGATGACAACTTTGGTTAAATGCCTTACCACAAAGATCACATATAAAACATTTCTCTCCTGTATGTATTCTCATATGTGTCTTCAGAATACTACTTTCTGAAAATGTTTTACTGCATACATGACACTTAAAACATTTCTCTCCAGTATGCACGGCCATATGTCTTTTGTAGGTATTTCTGTAAGTAAATGTTCTATCACAAACATCACATTTATAACATTTCTCTCCAGTATGTATTCTCATATGAACCTTCAGGCTATGACTGCAGGTAAAAAAACTACCACAAACATCACACTTAAAACGTTTCTCTCCTGCATGTATTCTCATATGTGCCATCAGATTACCACTGTCTGAAAATATGCTACTGCATACATGGCATTTAAAACATTTTTCTCTTGTATGTATTCTCATATGTGTGTTGAGACAATTTCTGTAGGTAAATGCTTTATCACAAACATCACATTTATAACATTTCTCTCCTGTATGTATTCTCATATGTACCTTCACACTATGACTACAGGTAAAAAACTTACCACAAACACCACATTTATAACATTTCTCTCCAGTATGTATTCTCATATGTCTCTTCAGACTACCACTTTGGGTAAATGTAGTTCCACAAACCTCACATTTAAAGTCTTTCTCTCCTATGTGTCTTCTCATATGAATCTCCAGGTGACCATTTTGGGTAAATTCACTACCACAAACAGTACATTTAAAACCTTTCTTTCGTTTATGTATTCTCACATGTGCCTTCAGATTACTACTTTGGGCAAATCCACTACCACAAACATCACATTTATAACATTTTTCTCCTGAATGTATTCTCATATGTGTCTTCAGATTACCACTGTGGGTAAATCCACTACCACAAACATCACATTTAAAACATTTTTCTCCTGTATGTATTCTCATATGTGTCTTCAGATTACCACTGTGGGTAAATACTCTATCACAAACATCACATTCATAACAGTTCATTTTTTCTCATATGTCTCTTCAGATCACCATGTTCGGTAAATACCCTTTACAAACATCGTATTTTAAGGATTTCTCAACTCCATGCTCACAAGCATGTCTCTTCAAATCACAACTTAAGGCATTTTAAAATTACATTTACCACATTTGTAATGTTTTTCTTCTGTATTATTTACCTTGCTCGACTTTATTATATTATAACAAGCTATTTCAGGAACATTTATCATCTGAAATTTGGTTGTAAGTAATGCCAAATTTATTCAAAATTTCAAAACTGTTGTCAATATGCCTTTTTTTTTGTTTTTCATCTTGTTGTGTACTCCTTCCAGTCATTCTTCCTTAGCCACTCATCTAGCACCTGTTTATCACTCTGTGTCAGCCTGGTTCTTTCCCAAGGACTTTTACAGGATACCATACTTTGTATACAGCTTTAGTGTAGACTGTCTTACAAAATACGCATTCTGAAAAAAAAAAAAAAAAAACTTATACAAGTCTTTTATGACCCACAGAAGATTTCCTGTCACATACTCATTTTCCCATTTTAGTGCATACTCTCCTATAATTGTAGAAATACAATCTCCCACAACTGCATCAGGGAATCGATTCTTTGGCTCCGTGGTTAAGTGTTGGCCTCTGATGCATCTAGGTTGTGTATTCTTAGATGCATTGCATCTTCCTGTTGCGGTCTTTCTTGTACCTAAGACTTAAAAAAACTCCTTGCCTGAAACCACAAAACATTTTTATTTAAATATCATTTGAGGTCTAGCATTAAAAAGTTTGCCCCAAAAAAGTCCCTTTGGTCATTCTTTGCCTAGCCTAATTCAGTGGCTTTAGTTCAACCACTTTTAAGAATCTGATATTTTTTTGTTGTTTATCTATACAGACATGAAATATAAGCCTGTAAATCAGTTTGACACTGGAGGCGAAATAGTGAGACTTTTATTTGCCTAGCACTACTTGTAATACCGTTTCTTAAAGACATGATTACAACAGTAACCAAAGTGGTCTGTGACATGTTGAATGGTCTGGTGCAGGGCTCCAGTCGGTTTTATCAATTTTCAGCACCCTGGGCCAATTCTGTTGTCCTGCAGTACACACCCGGAAGAACTCGGTTTTTTGCGCGGACGAAGAAAAAGAAATATCCGCCGTGACGAGGAAAAAGACAGACTTCCTCAATGTCATGACACCGCAAAATATCTCAGCGATATTTGACAAGTGCAAAATTAATTAGGGTCAGAACTCACCTGGATTGCCTGAACATTTAATGAAGTGATCATAAAGAAACTGTAAATATTACGTCTTAGGTCTACCAATAATGTTTTTTTTGGTAAAATAAAAACCAAATTTCAAATACATTTGCTGTGTAGGTTTATTATGTTCTTTCGTTTCTGATTTTTTGAAAACGATTGTATTTATAGCAAAATCGATCAATAATTTTTGCAAAGTGCCTAGACGATACAGATGTCGCAACAGGGTTTATGTTTTCTTTAAGATAGGAAAGCAGTTTAACACGTGTCAATCGGAAACCAGTCAACTTATGTTCTGAAAATATGATCAGCTGTTTCAGAAAGCAGTTGCTTTGAATTGTCATTATTTGTGTTGACAAATGGGAGCATTCATAAACAAATGCATCAGTATTAGAGCTTTACACATTTACTTGATATTGTTAGATATTCTTAAATCGTTAAATTCGCCGAAATACATATTCTCAGGAACTATGTGAGCCTAGATATCAATAATTTCCTGTGAAAAAGTTCGCGGAACCATTAAGCAGATGTCTGCTGCGATATTTGGTGACCATGTCCGCGGCGGGAATCCTCAAAATATGATACAATTAGTTGCGTTTTACAGAATGGGTAGTCCTAGTTCTGGCTTCCATAACTTTATATGCCGCTTTTATGATTTTTGATGTTGCGCGACAGTAAAGCGAACAGGTCCAGCAATACTATAAAACCTGTTCGCTGAAGTCTCTTTAGCTAGGGTAGTCCGCGACGACCTCGACGAAAACGAGAGTTCCTCCTGGTGTGTACTGTAAACTCCTTAAATTATCAGACCAGATATTTTCTAAAAGAATAAATTACTTAATTAAACTTTTGAATACAAGCCAATGATAAAATTTAGCATTGACTTATATATTGCTTTTAAAGTATTTCCCATCAAGCTTCAGCTTTGGGTAATTTTCATATAATCTACATATCCAAGGTCATATGCTCAGTATTCCTTTATATAATAAAGTTAGACATCTGGAGAGGACATCTTTTTTATTGTTAATTACATAATTCTTACATGTAACTGTAACTTAAGTCAACAAGTTGCATTTGAAACTTATTTCATGGTTAATCAAAATAGTGTAGTAAGTGCTCGCCCCACTTGCTTGTCCAGTAAGTGACAAGGGCTTGGTTTTAATATCTGGCTCACAAATCTTCATACAATCACCTTTGATCTGAGGAAAAATGGGCACTTCATTTAGCTTCCTAAATTTATGAAGATCACCAAATGTACACTAACCAATTATATGGAATCGTAAAGCTTTTCGATAAATATCAATGTTGCATAATCTTTCGTGGAATATATTACCTTGAGATGTATTCATGGATTATATCATTTTCTTGTAATCCATGAAAATGCCATTTCTGTATTTATTATTTTTTCAGAATCATTCACAACATCATTCAGACCATAAAGCATGTTGCCTATGCCAGTTATTTGCACACTTTCAATTAAATTTTGGGATTATTCGTGGAAAATATCATGTGTAAGCAATATAATGTTTTACAAACTTATTAACTAGGCGCAATGGCTTAGTGGTGCAGATTGTTGCCCTATATTTTAGTAAAAGAAAGGTCATAGGTTCGAATCCTGGTTAAAAAGTTTTCCCTATATAACTCTTTGTAAATCAAGTGACCCCCGGGGCAGGGCCAGTTCTGACATCAGGGTCATAATTTGAATAATCTTGGTAGAGGTCCAACAGATGATGCCTCACACCAAAAATCTAAGCTCCAGGTCTTGTGGTTTCTGACAAGAAGATTTTTAAAGTTTTCACTATATAACTCTATGTAAAACATGTGACCCCTGGGGCGGGGCCAGTCCTGACCCCAGGGTCATAATTTGAACAATCTTGGTAGAGGTCATCTAGATAATGCCTTTTACCAAATATCTAAGCTCCATGCCTTGTGGTTTCTGACAAGAAGATTTTTAAAGTTTTCACTATATAACTCTATGTAAAATCAAGTGACCCCCGGGGCGGGGCCAGTTCTGATCCCAGGGTCATAATTTGAACAATCTTGGTAGAGGTCCACTAGATGATGCTAAAACCAAATATCTAAGCTCCAGGCCTTATGGATTTTGAGAAGAAGATTTTTAAAGTTTTTCCTTTTGCTTGCCATGGCAACCAGAGTTCTGCATGGAATTGAATTTTTTGAACAACTTTGGTCGAGCTTCACTGCGTGACAGGTGAGCTAAAAAATAATATACTAAAACTAAAACCATTTTGAGTGTTTTTCTTTACCTTGCAGGACCTTTGTCCAAGTTATGAAAAATCAAGACGAAATTTTTTATGTATTACCGCCCATTAAAAAATATAATACTTAAAGGGGCTGGCTTCACTGATGACAAAAAAAAGAAAGTTTTCTTGTATTATAGATTTCTTGTAATATTTATGACTAATGCTTAAAAAGTAACTAACTGGCAAAATATAAGTGAGATAATCACATTATAAATTGATTTTTTTCCTTTCATAGTGCTATTTCGTAACACGACGGTATAACTATATACTATACATGTATATAATATTTAAAGTACGACTGTAATTTCACTTGCAGTGATGCTCGTTACAGTAAAAGCGTTGGAAATATTTTGTTAACATGAGGGTCCAGCGTTCAAATCAAGCTGAAGCGAATATGTTTTTTTGGGTTCTATTTTGGTCACATCAGTTAAAGCACAGCCCACACCTGTGCACCTTTACACTATAGGTACGCTCAATAACAAAAAAAAAAAAAAAAAAAATATATATATAAAAATAATAGATGGCATGTTTGACTAGAAACAAAAACTGTCACTGTAAGATGACAATGCCCCCAAAAGGTGCTTTGACCTTTGAGCTGAGAACCAGTCATTCACGGGTCAAGGTCAAATAAATATAGATTGGTGGGAAGGTCTTATTCAAAAGGGGTTGTGTCCAAGTATGAAGTAATTCCATGAAATTATGGGCAATGTTAAAGTTTTTGGACAATTGGATCTTCAAGGTAAAGGTCATTCAGGGGTCAAGGTCAAACGAATATAGGTCAGTGGGAAGGCCTTGTCCAAAGGGGTGTTGTGTTTAAGTATGAAGTGTATCCACTTACTAATTTTGAAGTTATGGCCAAATATTAGTTTTTGGACAATTGGATGTTCAGTGGCCAAGGTCAAATAATTAAAGGTCAGTGGGAAGGTCTTGTCCAAAGGGATGTTATGTCCAAGTATAAAGTAAATCCACTTACTTATAAGGAAGTTATGGGCAATGTTGAAGTTTTTGAACAATTAGATCTTCAAGGTAAAGGTCATTCAGGGGTCAAGGTCAAATAAATATAGATCAGTGGGAAGGCCTTGTCCAAAGGGGTGTTGTGTCCAAGTATGAAGTAAATACACTTACTTATAAAGAAGTTATGGGCAATGTTAAAGTTTTTGGACAATTGGATCTTCAAGGTAAAGGTCATTCAGGGGTCAAGGTCAAACAAATATAGATCAGTGGGAAGGCCTTGTCCAAAGGTGTTGTGTTTAAGTATGAAGTGTATCCACTGACTAATTTGGAAGTTATGGCCAAATATTAGTTTTTGGACGATTGGATATTTAGGGGTAAAGGTCAAATAATTAAAAGTCAGTGGGAAGGTCTTGTCCAAAGGGGTGTGGTGTCCAAGTATGAAGTAAATCCACTAACTAATAAGGAAGTTATGGGCAATGTTGAAGTTTTTGAAGAATTAGATCTTCAAGGTAAAGGTCATTCAGGGGTCAAGGTCAAACAAATATAGGTCAGTGGGAAGGTCTTGCCCAAAGGGGTTTTGTGTCCAAGTATTAAGTAAATCCACTTCCTAATAAAGAAGTTATGGGCAATGTTAAAGTTTTTGGACAATAGGATCTTCAAGATAAAGGTCAGACAGGGGTCAAGGTCAAATAAATATAGGTCAGTGGAAAAGTCTTGTCCAAAGGGGTGTTGTGTCCAAGTATGAAGTAAATCCACTTACTAATAAGAAAATTATTGCCAATGTTAAAGTTTTCGGACGGACTGACGGACATTTCAAAAACTGTATGCCTCCCTTCGGGGGCATAAAAACAAGACGTCAGGTTTTTCGCAGTTCTTATTATTAAAGAATGCGAAAATATTCAAGATTGTGTCTTCTACCAGTAGTATTTTTCGGCAATTGACAAAATCATCGTTATAAAGGTCGTTATAAAGAGTCAGTACTCTCGGAAAAATCCAAAGAAATATCAATATCATCATATCCGTTCTGCACATCATTTAAATTGTTTTTAGTGCAGCGCTTTATGGAATATGTTTTGGCGGGAACGTGATGGCTTAGGCGATATTTTTAAAATAATGTTTGCAGTATTAAATTCAATTTGTTGTCTGTTGAAAAACTTCAGTTTCAGTAAATATGAAAAAGAAACATGGATAACAAACGTCTATAAATAAATCAAAAATTACTGATAAACTTGATTTTTTTTAACTGAGAACAAATGATCAATCTCTTTGTTTAAAGTAAACAGTGAAAGTAAGCAAAGTTTTAAGATGAAAAGGACATGTTTATTTCTCGAATAATGGCTAAAATAACGCTCTAGTTCAAGGTACATAAGTTTAAAACATTTATATATTAATCAACAACATTCAGTTGAATGAATAATTGCAATTAAAAAAAAATAGAAATAAACTAGAACTGTGTCCATAGGACACTGATGCCCCCACTATGCATAAGTGCTCATAAACAAGAGCATGTATATTCTGTATGTAAGATTTAGGTGGGGAACAATTTTTTTCTGTAGTTGCAAATGAATTGAGGTGTTTTGTATATTATTAATGCTGTCCTTTTATTTCAAAATTAGATATTTTATACTGAAAAAAGGGCTGTTGGATGGACAGCACGCTTGACTATTTTTAGTGCTTGAAGGTATAATAAAAGCCTGAAATTAAAGATTTTTCAAAGTCTTAAAAGGGGAATAACTAATAAAAATGCTTAACAGAGTTATGGGCCTTGATGGAATGACACAGTCTACGGCCAAGTTTGAACCAAATATCTGCAGTAGAAAGGGAAGAAATAGTGAAAATGAGAAAATTGCCCTAAAACTTTAACCCGACAGCCACGCCACAAGTACAAAAGACCTCCTTATTCTTTGAATAGTCGACATAAAAATGTTGTAAATATTTATGTACTATGAGGAATCACATTAGCGAAGACGAAGAAAGAGACACACAAGTAATTACATGTTGCTGATAGTAAAGTAAGCAGGTAAAATTTAAAAAATGTTACACATGAAAGTTAACTACAGATTAAAGTATAGAAACCCCAGGTGTGTCAGGTCCTGTAAAAACTAGAACTGTGTCCATAGGACACGGATGCCCCCACTATGCATAAGTGCTCATAAACAAGAGCATGTATATCCTGTATGTAAGATTTTTTCTGTACATATACCTAAAATGATCTACAGGTAACCTTATGTACATGTTATATTAAATAACAAATGTAAAATTTCTATGTTCAATTATTTATATGGTATATAGTGAAAAAATCAACAAAGGACCATAATTCTGTTAAGTATGGTCACAGCAAAAATTCCTTCCTTTACTACCATCTACACATTAAAGCTGTTCATCCCTGGAAGTTTAAGCAAAATCTGCCATCCGGTTTAAGAGGAGTTGCGTTCACAAAATTTCTATATGGTGATATAGTGAAAAAATCAACAAAGGGCCATAATTCTGTTAAATTTGGTCGCAGCAAAAAATTATTCCTTTACTACCATCTACACATTAAGGTTGTTCATCCCTGGAAGTTTAAGCAAAATCTGCCATCCGGTTTAAGAGGAGTTGTGTTCACAAAATTTCTACATAGTACATCGTCGGCTTAATGTCAAAACCTCGTATCGACACTTTTTCATTTTTTACAGGAGAAACATTTATTTTGCCACAAAAAACACTTTTTGAAAAATTGGTTCGAAACTTTTACGAAAGAGATAAAATATCATAATATATCATTTCAAATGTTGTTTTTCGTGTTTTAACATGCTATTTTATTGTTATAATGAAGTTGTGTAATATACGAACATTTGATAGATTTTT
The DNA here is from genome assembly GCA_012932295.1 of Cyclina sinensis. Taxonomy (NCBI): domain Eukaryota; kingdom Metazoa; phylum Mollusca; class Bivalvia; order Venerida; family Veneridae; genus Cyclina; species Cyclina sinensis. The sequence goes on along the minus strand of JAAONU010000009.1, from coordinate 28,038,525 downwards.
TCCATTGTTTAAATCAGATACGACCTTTTGCACAATAATTAATAATATTAATTGGATCGTTTACACGCATATAACTGTTAAATTCCATTTTGTACATTATTTGACCAACAACAGTAAACTAGTATAAACATTCTATATTTAATAGATAATTGAAATCACAATTAAAAGATTTACTTTCTTTATCTTATGCAAAACAATAACCTAAGATTCAGACATACAAAATGTAACTGAAAACTACTGTTTGAAGAACAAAGAGAAATTATATTTAAACAGACAAATTTTCATGTTCAAAATGCCATGGCTTGATATACCACAGTATACGTTGGTAAATTAAAATTTGTTCTATGCACAGAGAAATATTCATACAAGTTACCATTTTTTGTTTTTAAACAGGTAAATAACTTGTCGACCTGCAGTAATGGGATTCCATTTTTGGTAATAGTTCAGGGTAGTCATGTGTGTTGATTCGAACTTCCGACTTTGGTTAATCTTTCCTCCTTTTCTGTTTATCTGTTCTCTCTATCCTCTCCACCGAAGTTCTAATAGTAGGAGCAGGTTCTTCTGTGTCCACTACTTTTTCAAAATTGTCTATTTCACTTAAATTTTCTGTGTTTTCTGTCTGTTTTGAAACTTCGTCTTTCTTGAGCTGTGACTGTGTCCACCTTTCTTCCTTGGTCTCTGTCTGTTTCCATCCGTAAGCTGTCTTTTTTCCAATTCCTAATGTGTTCAGAAACATAGTTTTACATACACGATATTTTTCTTCGCCAACTCTCAGGAAATAAGTGTATTTTTTACCCTTCCGACTAGCCGCTGTCTCTTCTCGATTTTTTCTTCTTTGTCTTCACTTCTGACTCTGCAATCAAGTTTGTTACATATATTTTCTTTTCATCCCAATTTAACTCTTTCCAGAACATTCGAAATACTGCTTTTCTCTCTATCTCAGAAATTTTGTCACAAGATTTAATTTTTGAGATTTCACATTGTTTTGAACAACCACGAGCTTTCATTTCTCTCTTTTGTTTTTCTATATTTAACCGCCATTTACCATCTTGGTCTTTCTTCAGACTTTTGTTCTTATCCCCTTCCATTCTAACAATCTGATCCATTCCGATGATGACTTACGTTTATGTCTTTTGACTGAGAGCTCATCATTGATAATCTCCTCATGATCTATTTGTATTTCTACTGTCATTGGTTCTTCATCCTCAGATGATTCAGGGTCATCATCCTTTCTTTGATCATAATCTAGATCTGCTACGGAGTCATCAAAATCTTCAGCATACATTCTGTCAGACATACCATCATTTTCATTTTCACCTTCATCTATATTTCTGTCCGCCTTATCTTCAATAGGCTCTCTGTGCTCTTTGCTATCATCAGCATTGCTAGTCTGAACACATATTTGATCACAGTTTAGATACCTTTCAGCACAACGATCAATATCGAAAACAGTGTTGATTTCAGTTTGAAATGTTTCTAAGTTCTTTGAAAGTTCGTTATCATCCTGTGCTTGCTCACTGTCAAAAGGTTCTAAATATTCATCTAGATTAAGATCGCCATCATTTTCGATAAGCGTTCTTCTAAATTCACCTGCAAAATCTATTTTTTCCGTTCTTGTTGTCTCTATTAAAACCCTTTCATTATTATTTGTCTGTTCTCATACATTGTTTTCAAATATCTGGTAGCTTTGTTTATTGTTATTTTCGTCACTTAACTTTTTTCTAGCAAGAACCTTCCTCGGTTATGTCTTCAGAAAGTTCAAAAGCACATTTCAAATGGAAGCACAGTCTGCATCCCCAACAGTACAACCATATATCCTTATTTGAGGATAAGAAAAACTCTGTCCCCGGGAAGTAATTGATACTCTAAAGTCAGGTGGTCTTTTGCCTTCTCTTTGCAAGTGTGGCATGTTCATTCTGCAAGAAATTCTGACAATGACGAATCCGAATCCGACATCTGTATATTATAGTTTAGCAAAAATATACACATAAATTTAGGGATAAAATAAAAAAAACAAACACTAGAGATGGTAAGGGTTATGGTTCTTGTTCACTGCATTTATCCTAGGTGTTAATTATTTGTATTTCAAGTTTCATGTAATCTTTTGAAGAGATTAAGACTATAGTTCCGGATATATTTTAAATAAATGAAAGGAGGATGGTAATAAAACAACAGCAACAATAAAAAATTATGGTTTTTCAAGTAGTTCATTTCCCCTACTTATTATCTAGTCATAGTCATTATCTCTAACAATTTTCGCGAAATAGTCCGGACAAATGCGGCTAGACAAACGGACTTATGGAAAACGTCAATATATTATACTGAATACTCCTTCATAAGATCGACGGGGATCCTAAAATCTAAAGAAAATTGTTTACAAAAACGTTCGTAAAGACTATTTTATCAGTTATATTATTTTATCAAAATATCGTATACATTCCCTGCAACTTAATATTACCATTTTTTAAATGTCAAAACCTCGTATTTCGTACACAAACTTTGAAACTGTCATTTTAACTTGTGTTTACTTAAAAATATCCCTGGTAGTAGGTTGGTTTGATATAAACCATCTTAACAAAGCATAGATATTTTAATGATATTTAGAATTAGAGCTTAATTCATTGTTTTATAGTCAGTTTTCAAAAATGCTGAACTGATGTAAAATTGCTTTCCATTAATTATTGAAAATGATGCATATTATTCTCTACAGACACACTATATCATATATATTTCAAATGCTGTTAGAAAATAAAGTATTCTTACCTCTCATTATTGATCCAAAGCCACTTAAGTATTTTGAAAAATTCCAAAAAATCACAGATTACAACAACTCGTCAACTTCAAAGCAGAAACTGGTGATATACGATGTTTTGATCTTAATAAAATGGGACCAATCAAGGTACGAGAATTCAACATGTGGCTTCTTTTATTATTTGTCATTGGCGCAGGTGTACGAGGATTTGAAAGAATATGCGCTAGTATGAATAACTTCCCGCGGTATCAAAAAGTGATTTTCGGAAAATTGGCTCTATACGAGGTTTTGATATTAAGCCGACGATATAGTGAAAAAATCAACAAAGGGCCATAATTCTGTTAAATTTGGTTGCAGCGAAAATTCCCTCCTTTACTGCCATCTACACATTAAGGTTATTCATCCCTGGAAGTTTTAACAAAATCTGCCATCTGGTTTAAGAGGAGTTGCGTTCACAAGATTTTGGGACGTACGGACAGACGTACGGACGGACGGACAAGTGCAACGCTATATGTTCCCCACTTTGTGGGGGCATAAACATTACCCTTTCTTTACTATCATCTACACATTAAGGTTGTTCATCCCTGAAGGTTTAAGCAAAATCTGCCATCCGGTTAATGAGGAGTTGCGTTCACAAATTTATTTCACTTTATGGTACATAATGAAAAAATCAACAAAGGGCCATAATTCCGTTAAATTTGGTCGCAGCAAAAATTCCTTCCTTTACTATTATCTACACATTAAGGTTGTTCATTCCTGAAAGTTTAAGCAAAATCTGCCATCTGGTTTATGAGGAGTTGCGTTCACAAATTTATTTGGCTATATATGGTATATAGTGAAAAAATCAACAAAGGGCCATAATTCTGTTAAATTTGGTCGCAGCAAAAAATTATTCCTTTACTATCATCTACACATTAAGGTTGTTCATCCCTGAAAGTTAAAGCAAAATCTGCCATCCGGTTTAAGAGGAGTTGCGTTCACAAAATTTCGGGATGTATGTACGTAACAGACGTACATTCGTACAGACTGACGGACAAGTGCAAAGCTATATGCTCCCACTTTGTGTGGGCATAAAAAATAAAAATCACTTTTAATAACAATAACATCCATTATTTTTTCTTTCTAATGTACTGTTAAAAAAAACGAACAAAAAAAAAAACGCGCCTTTTGCGCTGATTTTCAAAATACAAATAAGTAAGATAATAAACTTTCAGATATTTATTTACAAAGAAAATAATCTTTGAGATATGTCTTCATTCATCATCATTTAAAACAAGAGGGCCATGATGGCCCTGGATCGCTCACCGGAGTACTTTGGCTGTAGGTTTGCTGTTAAGCAGTATTTCATTTTTTAATTGAAAATATATAAGTGCCTTCAAACCAAATATGTAAAATATCAGTCAATAAATAAAGGCTCTATGACAGAAAGTAGAAATATCTATTATAAGCAATGGTGACCTTGACCTCGACCCAGTGACCTCAAACCCTACCCATGGGTAGAGGTCCATGCAAGGAACCTACATAATGAATATCAAAGATATTGGTCTATAACCGAAGGCTTTATGAGGTACAGTAGATAAATCTATTTTTAGCCTCCGTGACCTTTAACCTAATCCAATAATTTGAAAAAGCTTGATAAAGCTTGCTTCATGCCAAATTTTAAAATTCAAGGCCTTGTGGTTTCAGACAAGAAGATTTTTAAAGATTTCCTTTTTAACATATTAAGGGCCCCCGGGGCGGGGCAAATTTTGACCCAAGGGCCAACATTTAAACAATATTGGTAAAAGTTCTTTACACAATACCAACACCAAATATCTAAGGTCTACATCTATTTGTTTTGGAGAAAAATTATTTTTCATGTTTTTCCTATATAAATCAATGTAAAACAAGAGAACCCTGGGGCGTGGCCAATTTTGACCCAGGGGACATAATTTGAACAAACATGGTAAACATCCACTAGACAATGCTACATACCAAATATCTAAGCTGTAGGCATTGAGATTTCCAGTAAGAAGATTTTTAAAGATTGCCTTTTTAACATATTAAGGGCCCCCGGGGCGGGGCCAATTTTGACCCCAGGGCCAACATATAAACAATACTGGTAAAGGTTATCTACACAATACTCCACACAAAATATCTAAGGTCTAGTCCTATCAGTTTTGGAGAAAAATTATTTTTAATGTTTTTCCTATATAACTATATGTAAACCAAGAGAACCCTGGGGCGTGGCCAATTTTGACCCAGGGAACATAATTTGAACAAACTTGGTAGATATCCACTAGACAATGCTACATACCAAATATCAAAGCTGTAGGCACTGTGGTTTCTGAGAAGAAGATTTTTAAAGATTTCCTATATAAGTCTATGTAAAAGGAAGTGACCCCTGGGACGGGGCCAATTTTGACCCCAGGGAAATAATTTGAACAATTTTTGTAGAGTTCCATTAGAGGGTGCTAAATGCCAAATATCTAAGCTCTAGGCCTTGTGGTTTCAGACAAGAAGATTTTCAAAGTTTTTCCTTTAAGTTGCCATAGCAACCAGAGTTCTGCATGGAATCAAATTCTTTGAACAATTTTGGTAGAGTTTCATGCAAAGAACATTTCTGTGAAGTTTTGTTGAAATTGGCCCAGTGGTTTAGGAGGAGATGTTCTTTAAAACAAAAGTTTACGCACGCAGGCACCGACGACGGACATTGACTGATCACAATACCTCAACCTTGTGCACTACATGCATAGGTGAGCTAAAAAAGCATCGGTCAGTTAACGCACAATACGGTCTGGTATGGAATCAACAAAAAGCCATTTTCAGCGTACATGATTCACTAATGTAGTAGCATATAAATATTACGGCGCGTGTAAACAATACAGACGGTGAAAGGAAACTTTAAAGTTTTAAAGTCTTGTAACTTAATAGACTGGCATTTTTGGCACCGAAAGTGTTTTATAATTATTTTTGTAGTAACCTGGCCTATGAGGTCAATTTGGGACATCCATCCAAGCACTAACCATGGATAACGTTGCTTAACTTAGCAAATGTTCCAGACACTCCAACCATGTCGCTAAAGAGCTAGCCCAACAGCGAGGCTGTTGTAAGTGCCTTATATACCCGGTGTCCGATACACTCCTCCCCTCTTTAACCTTTAGGAGCTGGGCATCTACTGTACTGTTTCCTACAGAGACCCCATTCCACTCCAATTGTGCAAGGGGCTCAATTCCACACTGCACTCCCAGTGCACACAGGCACTAACCAAGGTAAAGAGCCGGCAAAGATTCATGGAATTACCGCTGTCACCAATGTAGTAACCTGGCCTATGAGGTCAATTTGGGACACCCATCCAAGCACTAACCATGGATAACTTTGCTAACTTAGCAAACGTTCCAGACACTCCAACCATGTCGCTAAAGAGCTAGCCCAACAGCGAGGCTGTTGGAAGTGCCTTATATACCCGGTGTCCACTACTGGTCATTTCGTCAAACCGTCGTTTCGTTAAACTTATTTTTCTGTACAAAACAGGTAGTTTGTTCGTCAAACTTAATTTTAAAGTAGATAATTACCGATTTTACCAAAGTGTGAATAAACAACTATTGTTCCGTTAATAAAGGTGTTGAATTGATAAATGCTTCATTATAGCCTTTGTACATAATTTCAGTGTTTTGTGTTTGTCATGGAAGTGAATAGGCCTATGTGGAATATATTTTGCTAATGACAAATTAAATGAATTTTTATGTTTGTTATTTCCAGGCTTTTCTAGTCGCTCTTTACTGCAAACTGTCCCGTCTTTAATTTCAAACAGATGCAATCACATGCAAACAGACTATAAACGTTAAAGCTGTTCATATTAAATGTTGCGCAAACGTACCACTGATTAATTGTTTGTCTTACCGGTAATTATACAACTTAGATTATTATCCCGCTAATTAGGTTGATTGCACATTCATTTTGAAGTAACCTGGCCTATGAATCACAAACACACTTCAGCAATCAATTATAATTTGATTTCAATGGGTGTGAAATACTATATATTATTAATTTGACGAAACGACCTTTTGCTTGCTATATAAAATAAGTTTGACGAAACGACGGTTTGACAAAACGACCATAATTCATTTTGATACATAATTAATACCTCTGCTATCTCTCAGGTGAATTTCATCGCTTCTAAGTACAAAACGTTTCAGCAGTCCGTCGAAAGACAACAAAAAAAGGGGAAACCCCAAAGAATGTTCACAATGTCTGGACTTACTTATGTTACTAACAATCCGACATACACTTATTTATTTACGCTGGCGATAGGAGTAGTATACTGAGACTAGTTCCCTTCCGTAATTCGAAAAGAGAAAAAGAGATAAATAAATAATAACCCCAAAGAATGGAAAACACACCAAAACATAACAGTTATATGAAAGAAAACTAAAATGATAGAAAGTATAAAAATTTAAAATTAAAAGTGAAAAAATACACACCGAATATATTTACTTGTGGTTAGGATAGAGTGCGAAATGGACTCCATTTCACGAAATGGACTTTATGGCTACGAAATGGACTTTTATTTTTCTAACTATGGCTTTAATATTGATATTTTCTGTATTTTCTTGGGTAAATATAATAAATAAAAGCTATATCTATATTATGTCTTATTTTTTATTAGTTTTAAGTAATTGATGCTCAAAATGTAACCATTTATTGTGACGGCGCCCTCAAAATGGACATTCTCTTTCAGGAATACCTACGAAATGGATTTCTGTTGTTTCAGTTATCGCCTAAATATGAATAACAACAGTATTGTTCAAGTTTAATATGATAAATACTAGATAGGGTAATATATTTATCATTTTCATAATGACATTAAGCTATTAGATGTCGGTATATTACAGTTATTTGATATCGCGCCCGACGAAATGGACTTTCCTGTCTACGAAATGGACTTCTATTTTTTGTAATGATGGTTTAAATATTGGTATTATATGTATTTTTCTTGGGTAAATGTAAGAAATAAAAGATACATCTATATTATGTCTCCTTTTTATTATGTTTAAGTAATAGATGCTCCAAATATAATGATTTATTGTGACGGCGCACTACGAAATGGACATTCTCTTTCAGAAATACCTACTAAATGGACTTCTGTTGTTTCAGTTATGGCCTAAATATGAATGACAACAGTATTGTTAAAGTTTAATATGATAAATACTAGGTAAAATATCTATCATTTTTATAATGGCATAAGCTATTAGATGTCCAAATATTACAATTGTTTGATATCACGCCCTACGAAATGGACTTTTATTTTTCTAATTATGACTTTAATATAAGTTATAAAAGAGTTGCCACATGTTTTTAGATTTTACACAATTAACTAATGTCTCATGTACATACCTGTATTAACTTTTAGTTATACCGCGCTCTATGAAATGTACTGTTGTGTAGCAAATGGAGTTATATGTTTCAAGTCACGACTTCATTTTTTATCAGCATTTTCATTAATATTAATGATAGATAATAGATACATCTACTAGCCGGTTGTTTTTTGTACATTAAAATCATTTAACATAAATAGAAAATATTACCAAACCGCTACGCAATTAATTAAAATAGGCGTAGTTTTAAAATTCCATCTGGCTTTATCGTTGATTAATCTGATAATTGGATTATCACACTTAGACAGTCAGTTCGCGCACATGTGTATATCATTAGCGACTTATACATTACCAAATGTCTGTCATTATAATTTTAACGCGCCCTACGAAAAAGACTTTCCCGTCTACGAAATGGACTTTTATTTTACAAATTACGGCTTTAATATAAGTATTATATGTATTTTCTTGCTTAAATGACTGAAATTCCCATATAAGGTTGTTTACCACTGCGAAAAGAACAATTAATAGATATTTATTCATATTTATTAATGAAACCAACATATATAATATGAAACAGATAAAATATATCACGTCCACACAATATCTAGAGTTCACAATAATAATCTGCCAGTGTGAAGCATGCAGGGGCTGATCTGTCAGACAAAGCGTTCTATACCGGCTTTAACAAATATATTTACAATGTTTACATATATAGATATTCTATATTACATACATTAAATGGAAGCAACATATCGGGGCCGGTATGTCATGCGTACCGTCTTGTACCGGCTTTAACAAATCAGTTTACGTTTGGCTGGGGTCCTTGACATTTCAGAATGCTTTCTTTTAATCTGATTTGGTTTTTTGCCAGCTGATGGGGTCCTTAAGACAGATGTACGTCCATCAATAGATATTACAAAGTTTTGATTGGGTTTCCCCGAGTCTTTCATAAACCTACTAATCCGCCTGTCACGCTGTTCTTGACACATACCAGTCCAGTGATCTATATCAACCAAATGATGCATAAATGTTGAATGTAACTGATAATTCCGTTTGTTTCTTATTGCACGAATACGCTCAATTTGTTCACCTTCCACAATATCATAAAGAGTTTCAATGAATTTCGGGAGTTCCTGGGATTTCCATTGTGTTGCTGATTTTAAGATATGATAAACACTTTCAGCGTTGTTGTTTGTCCAGTTGGTAGGAATTTGGTTTTGTTGAGCAGGTTTAATTACATGTTCACCAAGTAGTGACAATAATTTGTTGTCAAAGTATGGTCTAAAATATTTTCCATTTGAAAGTTTATCAAGTTTATCTATTTTTAACTGAATGTTTTTGATTCGCGTATTGTACATGTCTACATCTCTACTTTCTACCAGCCCATTGAGTCCAAAAACATCTTCAATAATCGCCTGCCTATCTTTTTTACCTGATCCTCCATATATTTATTAACATTCTGCTTTAAATGACGAGTACACAACACATGGGTTCAACCGGGAAAACATCGCTTAATCGCGAACTTCAATGCATATTCCTCGTCACTACCAATAACAAGGGACTTAATTTCTGCATCACTTAAATTGTCAGCAATTTTATGCATGAAAGATGAGTATGTCTTTGTGGAGGAATTGGTGTGAATAAATGTAGGCCCAAAGCAAATAGGATGGTCTTTTGTTTTTCTCCTTATCACAGATATATAGGACCTTGTAGCATGTGGGTGTGACATGAAAATCTCCTAGGTTATATGTTTTATCTATATTTAATACACAATCACCATCATTGCAACAAAACCGCTTTAAGTCTTCGATTTGTTGATCAGTGTATAATGTAATAACTGGATGATGTATACCACAAAGAGAAAGAGACGAATAGGGGACCAGTCTAGTGGTTTCTGTACTGATCAGGGGAAGTAACCAATGCTGGGAGTTTGATTTCGGAAGGGATCCAGTCTAATAGAATACATGAAATGTCTTCCAGTAAACGAGTTGGGAATAAAGATGTTCATGTCGAGAGTTAGAGGAGATTTTGTGAGAGACCTTTGCTGGTGAGAGAAACATTTTTGTTCATTGTTTCGAACGGAACCATGTTTTTCGCCGAATACTTATATAAGAACTAAAGAAGGCTGTTTTACAGTGTGCTGTTGGTGAGCCTGAAAGTAGAGTGCTTGGACCAACGCTCGGCGTATACTAGTCAACTTCAACTTAATACTGCCAAAAGTCAATACTGACTACACTAGGCAGGCGCCTGTCAGGAACATTTAAAATTATAAAAGTTAATAACAAAGAAAACAAGATTTAACTGAAGATCTTACTTAAACATTTATTTTAAGTACTTTAAAATCTATAAAACTTGTTTAGTCCACTGATAAAAGCTGGCACAGTTGGGGTCCTAATAATAAGACCTATACGTAACCTATTTCACATTTATCCTTCATTTTATCTGATATTTTACATTTTCCGTTTTCCATGTTAGGTTAGGTCTTAACAGATGACTGCAAAAACGTATAGCAAACAAATCGACATTAGACGTCGATTTAGATCTAATGCATTTAAACGATTTAATCAGTAATGATTTTAAAGAATTTAAATATGCGATGAAAGATAAATGCAAATTGAACATGCTAAAACAAATTAAAATTAAATTCCTTATCTAATATAGCAGATATGTTTGTCGAATTGTCACCACTGCCACTAATCCAACTAGGCCGCAATGGCCGTGTAAAACTCACCAAGGAAATCCGAATGCGGATACGGTTACAGTCAATTTGTAAAATCAATTTTTAACAGATATTTTTATTGTTTTACTTCTTTTACTTTGAACAATAGTTATCGCAGTCCTTACCATAGTCATTGTTAACATATATGGATTATGTCTACAAAATAAAAAAAAACACAAACATATGTGCATTGGGGCGTAAAATGTTAATGTAGACTATGTTGATCACGCTGGGGAAAAAATTACGTCTAACGCCGTTGCAGAAATTGTACTGCACCAACATGTACAGTTTCAATATGGCTGACTATGGATGTAAACAACAATGTTGAAAATTTAAATCGGCGTTCTGACAAATATAGGAGAGATTTTAAAACTGTTCCTTCGCTGATTAAATAAGGATATATGTTTTCCTTGCATTGCACATATTTTGACCCGAATTTTTCTACTTTAATAAATCTGATTTATGCTACGCGTTATTGATATAATCCGTTTAGACGTTGAAAAAAGCCTTGATAATATAAAATGTAAAAAGTCACAATAATAAATATAAAACATTAAATAACTTTTTTCAAGTCTAATAATTTGGACTAGGCGTATACCAACGCTCGGCGTAAATCTATTTTTTCACGGAATTGATATTTTTTCTTAGAAGTGATCTAAAACTCTTCTTTAATTCGAGTTAAGTGTCATTTCGTCTATCTTTTCACGGTTCTCTGAACTTCCAGTATCATCACGTGACTTAAGCATAGCAGACGGAAGGGGATCCCATTGGATAAAACAAACAAAACGCATTGTTTTCTACGCGAGATCATGTATTCCGCTGTTTGATTCGCAATGAATAGAAACAATCTATTTGATACTTTATTCATTTTGTGTTCAAGAAAGGTTCTTTGCATAATTACTAAAGATTTCTTTTTGAAAGTTCGCCGATCAGGTCATCTACGGTACGCCGAGCATTGGTACAATTTTGTGCAAACCGCACATTTTTACTTGGTCTATTTATAGCCTGCCCTGTTGTTTACGTCACGGTTGTTTCACATGGGGAAACTTCATAAGGATTTAGCAAAGTTTACTCTTGAATATGATTTGTTCATAACATGAAATGAGTAATTTGTTTAGCCTCTTCAAAGAAATGCCTTTGATTTTACGCCGAGCATTGGTTTGACCACTCTAGGGTTGTTAGCTTAAAGCAACTGACTCACAGAAATTTGCTGAAATTTTTTATTCTTTAAAATTTAAGACAATTTAATATACTATGGAAAAAACATAATTTTAGGCTTCTATACACCATGAAAACTGAAAAAAAAGGTTTTGACATAACCAGGATTCGAACCCACGACCTTTCGGTCAGTAAAATGTATTATAGAGCGACGATCTAGACCACTGAGCCACAGCGCCTACTTGTAAGTTTGCGTCAGAATTAATGTTATAACTAAATTATCTACCCCGTGACTAACGGGGTAAATTTTTTACCGATAAAAGTGTGTAAAACTTTATATTTTGATGTTTTCCTGTATCAAAAAATGAATCAGTAACTTAGTTCAAATAGTTTCTTCACAATTGCAACAAAAATTTCAAGATGTCAGAACATTTTCTTTTTTTTTCATCGTCGGCCCATCTGTGAGTCAGTCGCTTTAAGGTCTTCAGCATACACTATTTATATGCTGTTACAGGACGTATACGCTGAAGTCAATGCCATAGGGAAAGTCTACCAATAATCATGCCAGGAATCTGACACGTTCGCATCCATTCATCAAGCATGCCATTGAGAAAAGTGAAGCATATCCCAATAGAATTATATATAGATTTTTACTAAGCCCAATATTAACACATAAAAAATATAATATCAAACACAAAATGCCTTAAAGTTTCCGATATGCCTTAAAATTCAACACTCCGCCGCCATCTTGCCAAAATGTTTGACCACGTGATCACGAGAATGACCTTGGTTCATCAGCGCGGACGTTTAAGAAAACAATACCATAGTTTTGGAAGCCAGAACTATAGCATTGTTTATTTCTACTTATAAAGAGCTGTGGCTAGATATGTCTCCAATAATTATGATTTTCAAAGCAGTGTCTTACAAATGTTAGACAGTCTTGTTTGGCCCTTCCTAGAAAACCGCAGACTCCATTCCTCACTTGTATTTTCTATTATATTATAGACTGTTCCAGAAATTAGTACCTCCCTGATAATCTCCCTTTGGTCCACCATTAAGGGACTGCACAAAATTCAATGCTGCCAAACATTAATAAAACTAAAGCAATGTATATTTCTGCTTCTCATACCAACAAAAAAATCACAAATCACACACAAACAAACTATATTGAAATGCAAGGTAAATCACTGATATATTCATCAAAAGAAAAACTTTTAGGTGTTTATGTTGATCAACACCTGAACTGGAAACTTCAGGTGGAACAAACACTTAAGAAATGCAACTCATATCTTTACCTTTTACTGAGAATAAAATCATTCCTTAATCTATACTCACGAAAACTATTTTTCAATTCCTACATTTTGCCCCATCTTGACTACTGTTGTACCATATGGGGAAACTGCAATGGTGAACTTTTAAACACTGTCTTCAAATTTCAAAAGCGTGCTGCTAGAATTATACTTGACAAAGAATATGATGCACCTTCGGCTGAACTCTTCTTTAAGCTAAAATGGATGACATTCCCTGACCGTATAGCCTACAAAAAGGCTATCTTAGTCTATAAATACCTCAACAATATGTGTCCAGAATACCTTAACTCAAAATTTCATTATACACAAACCATAGGTTGCCAACTAAGATCAAGAGAAAATGATGAACTAGAAGTACCAAAACCTAGAATAGAATTCTATCGTAAATCTCTTCAATATTCTGGGTCAGTAAACTGGAACAATATTCCTAAACATATACGAAACTCTGATACATTGGAAAAATTTAAAAAATCTTACCTAAAGTGGAAATACTCTGAAAACTAGGGTTTTTCATTGCCAAGTTACTATTTTGGTTTGCTATTTACTGTGTATCATCTTTGTTTATATGTAAATAATATTGATTAATGTGTCATATATTTTGTATTGTTATACCCCCACCACAAAATGTGGGTGGGGGGGGGCTATCATGGATTCGCTTTGTCGCCTCCGTCGGTCGGTCGGTCGGTCCATCCGTCTCCATTATCGTGTCCGCTCTATAAATCCTATACCAACGGAAGGATTTTCTTCAAACTTGGCTGAAATGTTCACCTTAACAAGGGGATGTGCAGAACCCATGTTGCCTATGTGTCAGCTCAAGGTCAAGGTCACAATTGAAGGTCAAATATCAAACAATCAAATATTAGACATTATGTCGTGTCCGCTCTGCAAGTCCTACACTAATTGAAAGATTTTCTTTAATCTTGGCTCAAATGTTCACCTCAACAAGGGGATGTGCAGAACCCATGTTACCCTTTTGCCGGCTTAAGGTCAAGGTCAACTTGAAAGTCAAAAACTGACTTAAAAAATATTCTTAAATTTTAACATGTATTTTTATATTTTTTTAAAGCACAGGTATTTGCTTGAAACTTAAAATATATATGAAGTGTCACAATAAGGATATGCAGGTCAAGTTTCATAACTCTGTATTGCATTTTGACAAAGTTATGCCCCTTTTTAAGTCTTCAAATTTACATACAATCAAATATTAGACAATATGTTGTGTCCGCTCTATAAATTCTATACTAATGGAAGAATTTTCTTCAAACTTTACTCAAATGTTCAACTGAACAAGGTTATGTGCAGAACCCATGTTACCCTTTTGCCGGCTTAAGGTCAAGGTCACACTTGAAGGTCAAAATTGACTTGGAAAATGTTCTTAAATTTTAACATGTACTTGAATATTTCTGAAACTAGCACAGGTATTTGCTTGAAACTTAAAAGATATATGGAGTATCACAAGTAAGATATGCAGGTCAAGTTTCATAACTCTGTATTGCATTTTGACAAAGTTATGCCCCTTTTTAAGTCTTTTAATTTACTTACAATCAATACTAGACAATATGTTGTGTCCGCTCTATAAATTCTATACTAATGGAAGGATTTTCTTCAAACTTGACTCAAATGTTCTGCCCAACTGGGCAATGTGCAGAACCCATCTTACCCTTGTGCCAGCTTAAGGTCAAGGCCACACTTGAAGGTCAAAAATTGACTTAGAAAATGTTCTGAAATTTTAACATGTACTTGAATATTTCTAAAAATAGAACAGATAATCATTTGAAACTTCAAATATATACGAAGTGTCGCAAGTAAGATATGCAGGTCAAGTTTCATAACTAAAAAAAGTGGGGGGGGGGGGGGGGGGATAACTTTGTATTGTATTTTGACAAAGTTAAGTCCATTTTTATGTCTTTAAATTTATTTACTATAATATTTCTTAAACCAAAACAGATATTTACTTGAAACTTAAAATTTATATGAATGGTTACAAGCAAGCTCAGATGACGAAAATTCTACAATTCCATTGAATTATGACACAAGTTACGCCCCTTTTAGGCTTAGAAAATGTTCTGATATAACCATTAATACTTAAATGTTTCTGAAACTAGAACAGATATTCACGAAAATGAAAGGTTATTTGTAACTGTTTTGAACATGATTTGACAATATATATTTATACTATTACCTGTACAATTTGTTTGTTTTTTTCATCAGAGATAATTTCTTTTTATGTATATGTATTTGTGCCACTAAAGTTATTCCCTTAACCACCTTTCCATGTCGTCTTCTGTCAAGGACATTGGTGGGGGTATGAATTGCATTCAGCGATAGTTCTAGTTTAATATGTCATATATTTTGTAAGTTTCAACATTTCATTGTCAAGATTTCATTTTCATTTGTTTCTTCCTTCCATTCTTTCTTTTGTGTTTGCATTTTGTAATATTGTACATATTCTTGTGTGGACCATATTGAAAATTGGTAGTTACACCAAATATGTCATCCACATTAAATAAAGTCGTTATTATTATTATTATTATTATTGAAGTAGTTTGATAATGCGGAGCTTATAAAAAGTCCCATTTTTACAGCTGTAATGTGATTATGACGTTGTATGTTAGGGAAACAGATTCATATAAACCACATGAAGCATTTTTTATCGGAAAAGATCTATTCCATGGTCTTCTAACTGAAAAAAGTATACTTGTAAACAATTTTTTTTGCTGAAATCTCAATCTATTGAACTGTTAAATAAAGGTCTTGTGATATTCTCCAGTACATGAATTCTTTTTATTTTATCAAAATTTCATGAAAAACTCCTTTTAAAAGTGCATGCATCTACATGTATCTTTAAAAAAGTCTAACTGAAAGGGCACAGTTATATAGGTGTCATAAAAATTTTCCTTTTACAAGAAATATTCACTACGATAATTTTAAAAATAATAAGACGGAAAGCAAACCTATTATTGTGTGTGGCTTGCAGCTATTATTTTCTTTCTGCATGCACAAACTCACATGTTGTACATATAAATACTTCAAGCAAAAACAGATTTCCAAAATGCAAGAATTAAAGAATAGAAAAAGGGTATATGGCAAGAGATGCTGATTTTCATATGGTCTTAAAATTCTTGCTTGTAAGGAAGAATAAATATTTTTAAATTTCATATAACAATCAGGAACAAACAAAACCCATGTTATATAGCCTTCAGGCATGTCGTTATTACAGTGTTTTACTGATCAAGCAAGACCGACAATATCAGTTAACGGTGACTTATCAAAACAAAGACAGTATGTCACCCCCATATTACGTAACCACATTCCTTCACCACAGGACACCGCGAAAGACAAAAGACAGTTTGATAATTAAAGAAGCGCTAAATAATGCATATTTATTGTCAAGTATATTTTGAAACTGTATCAGAGAATAAAACAAGTTTATTTAAAATAGAGTGAGCATGCAGTTGATGAGCGAGATGTTTAATTTTGTCATTTTGTAAGCTTTCAGAGTTGTTCAAATAATTGAAATCATAGTTTCAACTTTCGAAAAGGAATGCTGTGCTTTCAATATTATTTGTGTTTTACTCGTATTGCTTGTGTTTTACACAACACAACCTTCCATTTTGACAGTCCTAGGTCTTTTTTCATAGTCTTTCATGTGTTGAAATTTCAAGTTTAAAATATGTTCAAGTAATGAATAAAACATACAAAATAATAATAATAACAATAATACAATGAAATAATGTTTATTCTGCAACAAAATTTATGTGATATAAGGCAGTATGTCACCTAGAAATGCGTAAAGTCTCGCAAGTCATACGATGGGACAGCAATGGCGGGGAATTTCACAAAATTTAACCGAGCTGATAAACTTTGAGGTATTATTCCATCGATCAAACCTTTTCTATTCACAAACATAGATTGAAGTGTGCAAAATAAATTGAATTAAACGTATGTGTAATGATTTTGTCCAGATAACGCAAATTTATTAAATTATAGTTGACTTTTGATATGGGATTGGCTTCAGCGAACAGGTCTAGCGATACTATAAAACCTGTTCGCTGAACTCTCTTAAGCGACAGTACAGCTCCCGCGATATTTACATTTTTCTCTTTCACTCCACGGACATAAGGAGGAAAATCGCGGAGAATCTCTGAGAAACTCCCTAAATCGTGGAGATGAATTTTTTCTGATAACTGACAGAATTTACTGTGAAACTGCATTTAATCAATCCTCTGCGAATCTCCACGATTTGTTTTTGCATTCAGTAACTGAATCGTTAATATTCTAATGAAAATTCATATTTACTTACTCTTTTTATCTTTATGTTTCAGGATGCCATATATTTTGATTCGTTACATGTTTTTTACATCTGACTTAAAAATACACGATATCATGTGTTGGTCTCATCACCTATGATCTGTACACGCATGCTATGTTATGTCTCAATAGTTAATTGGTTCCTAAATATAAGATATGACCTTTAACATTGAGCAACAGTAGTTTTCCATAAATGATACCGGTATTCACATTACGTCACTTTACAAGCTTCAGACACCACATGCTCTTTTAAGCGGGAAATGTACCATGCTTTTTCAGAGAAAACCGATTTTTTTAAATGATGTTTTCTGAACAGGATATTTAATATCGTTGACATATTAGTGGATATTTTTTATTTAGACAATGTCTGCTTTGTTGACTGAACAGAAAGTTTTGTTTAGTACGACCTGATCATTAATACTGAATGTGTGAAATGAGGGTATTTGTAGAAAAGAAACACAGCCGATTATGAATAGATTTACACACCTTCCTGACAGCTTGTTAATTAACTTAAATAGCTGCAATTTATATTACGTTCAAGTCTTTTATTCATGCCATGCTTGGGTTAATCCACTTGCAAATAAATAACAAATGATAATCAAACTGCCAAAAGTTAATACATCTAATTTAAACAGTCAAAATTCGAACAAATGCGCGCTAATTCTGATGCAATTGCTAAAATGGTTCCGTTCCATCAAACAAACTGGCCATGAGAGCTATATGTAAAAATAGATTTTCATCAATATTTGATATTAAATGACATCTCCTCCAAATCCACTTGGCCATTTTAAACCAAATTTCACAGAACTATTCCTTACATCTATCTATTTAAGCTTATTTACCGGTTGCCCATATGACGCCCCCTGAAGAGATTGGTTATTCTATTTTTTGGGGGTAGTGCAAGATACAGAAAGCATCCCATTCCAGAGACACTCATGGTTCTTTTGCATGCTCAGTGTGTAGCACTGATACATGGGACTTCGGTTTAACGTCTCTTCCGAAAGACTATTAGTAATGTTAGTGGATGAGCGGGGGATCAAACTCGGGACCCCTGGTATACCAGTCCAGTGCGTTACCACTGGACCACATCCGCACCTATATTATTCCTTATATACATGAAGCCCTCTATCTAAATTGCTAAAATGGTTCTGCTCCATTGAACAAAATGGTCATGAGAGCTAAAAATAAATTTTCATCAATATTTGACTTCAAATGACATCTCCTCCAAAACCACTTAGCCATTTTAAACCAAATTTGACAAATTTACCTGATATTGCTTTTTTCTAAAATTGCTCAAATCATTCCACTCCATTGCACATAAGTGCTGCAGAAGCTAAAAATAGAAAAATATTCAGACAACATACATGTAGATCTCCTAAACAGCTAGGTGATTTTCCATCAACTTTCGCAGGAATAAGCCTTACATCAGGGTGGCCATACCATGTGGTATATGATGTCATTTAGGCTGTTTGAGCAGCATTTATTTGACTTGATTCGGAAGAGATAACTGCTGTAAGTATTTTATTTCAACATCAATATATAGGGGGTATAGTGCATGTGAAGCGGAAAATTGTGTCCTACATATTGGCCCTGTTAATGCTTTTGCCAGATGTACTGCTTTTCTGAACATTTGGGAAATAAAGATTTTGTACCAATATGTTTGCTATTGTGAAATGCGCATCAGTTTTCCAGAATGTTTATAAAATTCTGAACATCTGATGAAAGAATCACAAGGGCCAATGTGTAGGACATAATTAAACACTTCACATGTGCTATATAGCATTAAAATGATGAAGAAATAAAATACTTACAGCAGTTTTCTCCTCCGAATGGAGTCAAAATAATGTTCCTCGCGATAGCCTAAATGACATCATATTATACCACATTGAATGGCCACTTTGTTACATAGCCCTCTATTAAAATTGCTAAAATGGTTCCACTCCATTGAACAAAATAATTGCCAGAGCTAAAAATAGATTTTCGTCAATATTTGGCTTTAAGTGACATCTCCTCGAAAACCATTTGGCCATTTTAAACCAAATTTAACAGAAATGTTCCTTTTATAGCCCTTTTCTAAAATTGCTCAAACCATTCCGCTTCATTGCACATACATGTAAGGGCTGCAAAAGCTAAAAATAGAAAAAACATAAAACAACATCACTAAACATCTATGTGATTTTCCACCAAATTTGACAGAAATGTTTCTTACATGGCACTCTATTAAATTTGCTAAAACTGTTCAGCTCCATTGAATAAAATGGCCACCACAGCTAAAAATAGATTTTCATAAAAATTTGGCTTCAAATGAGCTCTCCTCCAAAACCTCTTGGCCATTTTAAACCAAATTTGACAAAAATTTTCCTTATATTGCCCTTTTCTAAAATTGCTAAAAGCATTCCACTCCATTGCATATAAGATAACGATGCAAAAGATAAAAATAGAAAAAAATTCAAACAATACCTCCTCCTTAAAGTGACTGACTCACAGATGGGACGACGATGAAAAAAAGAAAATGTTCTTACATCTTCAAATTTTTGCTGCAGTTGTGAAGAACATAGTTAAACTAAGTTACTGATTCATTTTTGTGTCGCCCTTTCGAAGAAAAGGTGATACATAGGGATCACTTTGTCCGTCGGTCTGTCATGAAAACTTAACATTGGCTTTGCCATTTCTAAACATTATCTTATCAAACTTTCAAATTATATTGCTTATGACAACAGGGTCGGGTTGATGCCACAATTTCTAGGTCAAGGTCACATTTGACAGAGTTATGCCCCTTTTTATACATAGATTTTGTCACGAAAACTTAACGTTGGGAATAACTTTGCCATTTCTTAACATTTCAACATCAAACTTTCAAATTATATTGCTTACGACAAAAGGGTGGTGATGATGCCAAAATGTTTAGGTCAAGGTCACAATTGACAGAGTTATGCCCCTTTTTGTACTTGGATTTTGTCATGAAAACTTAACATTGGCTATAACTATGCCATTTATTAATGTTTCTTCACCAAACTTTCCAGTTGTAATGCTTACAATTGTATCACTTAAGACAACACCATTTCTCAAGGGCAGATAGCCCTCAAATTTATTAGCTCACCTGAGCACAAAGTGCTCATGGTGAGCTTTTGTGATCGCCTGATGTCCGTCGTCTGTCCGTGCGTATGTGCGTGCGTCGTCAACTTTTTCTTCAGACAACTTCTTCTCCTGAACTGCTGGGCCAATCTTGCTGAAACTTGGCAGGAATGTTACTTGCATGAAGCTTTACCAAAATTGTTCAAATGGTTCAGGTCCATTGCATTTCTAGGCCACAGGAGCTAAAAATAGATTTTCAAAGTTGGAACTTTAAAAATCTTCTTCTCCAGAACTACAAGGCCTGGAGCTTAGATATTTGGTATGAAGCATCATCAGGTGGACCTTTACCAAGTTTGTTCAAATCATGACCCCTGGGTCAAAAATGGCCCTGCCCTAGGGGTCACTAGTTTTACATAGAATTATATAGGAAAAACTTTAAAAATCTTCTTGTCTGAAACCACAAGGCCTAGAGTTTAGATATTTGATGTGCAGCATTGTCCAGTGGACCTCTTCCAAGTTTGTTCAAATCATGGCTCCTGGGTAAAAAATGGCCCAGCCCCGGGGGTCACATGTTTTACATAGAGTTATATAGGAAAAACTTTAAAAAATCTTCTTATCAGAAACTGCAAGGCCTAGAGTTTAGATATTTGGTGTGCAGCGTTGTCTAGTGGACCTCTACCAAGTTTGTTCAAATCATGGCTCCTAGGTCAAAAATGGCCCCGCCCCAGGGGTCAGATGTTTTATATAGAGTTATATAAAAAAAACTTTAAAAAATCTTCTTGTCAGAAACCACAAGGCCTAGAGTTTAGATATTTGGTGTGCAGCATTGTCCAGTGGACCTCTACTAAATTTCTTCAAATCAAAGCCACTGCGTCAAAATAGGCCCCACCCTGGGGGTCAATTGATTTTACATAGGCTTATAAAGGAAATCTTTAAAAATCTTCTTCTCAGAAACCACAATGCCTACAGCTTAGATATTTGGTATGTAGCATTGTCTAATAGACCTCTATCAAGTTTGTTCAAATTATGTCCCTTGGGTCAAAATTGGCCACGCCCCAGGGTTCTCTTGATTTACATATAGTTATATAAAAAAAACATGAAAAATCATTTTTCTCCGAAACTAATAGGACTAGACCTTAGATATTTGGTGTGGAGTATTGTGTTGAGAACCTTTACCAGTATTGTTTATATGTTGGCCCCGGAGTCAAAATTGGCCCCACCCCGGGGGCCCTTAATATGTAAAAAAGGCAATCTTTAAAAATCTTCTTACTGGAAACCTCAATGCTTACAGCTTAAATATTTGGTATGTAGCATTGTCTTGTGGATGTCTACCAAGTTTGTTCAAATTATGTCCCCTGGGTCAAAATTAGCCACGCCCCAGGGTTCTCTTGGTTTACATATAGTTATATAGGAAAAAACATGAAAAATCATTTTTCTTCCAAACTAATAGGACTAGACCTTAGATATTTAGTCTGGAGTATTGTGTTGAGAACCTTTACCAGTATTGTTTATATGTTGGGCCCGGGGTCAAAATTTGCCCCGCCCCGGGGGCCCTTAATATGTAAAAAAGGCAATCTTTAAAAATCTTCTTACTGGACACCTCAATGCCTACAGCTTAGATATTTGGTATGCAGCATTGTCTAGTGAACCTCTACTTAGTTTGTTTGAAAAATGTCCCCGGGGTCACTATTGGCCCTGCCCGAGGGGTCACAAGTTTTAAATAGCAGTATAGAAGAAAATCTTTAAAAATCTTCTTGTCTAAAACCACAAGGCCTAGAATTTTATAATTTGGCATGAAGCAAGCTTTATCAAGCTTTTTGAAATTATTAGACTAGGTTAAAGGTCACAGAGGCTAAAAATAGATTTATCTACTGTACCTCATAGAGCCTTCATTTATAGACCAATATCTTTGATATTTAGTATATAGGTTCCTTGCATGGACGTCTACCTATGGGTAGGGTTTGAGGTCACTGGGTCAAGGTCAAGGTCACCATAGCTTATGATAGATATTTCTACTTTCTGTCATAGAGCCTTTATTTATTGACTGATATTTTACATATTTGGTTTGTAGGCACTTACATATTTTCAATTAAAAAATGAAATACTGCTTAACAGCAAACCTACAGCCAACGTACTCAGGTGAGCGATCCAGGGCCATCATGGCCCTCTTGTTTTTGCAATGTTTTGCCCCTTTTTCAAGTTAAAATTTCTTGGTTAACCTTTTTCTTTATGTCCATGTCTCAAAAAGTGTCAAGGATATTCCATTCAAACTTGGAATACTTGATCACCAGCAAGACCCCTGCAAAGATTGTTGGAACCCATGTCCCTGGGGTCACAGGGGGTCACTTGATTTTGCTAGTATTAGGAAAAAAACTTCTTAAGCCTAGAAATAGAATATTAACTTACATGAGATGGGTAAGTACTCCCCATCCCCCACACTCTGCATGGGGACCAGCCCCCCCCCCCCCCCCCCCCCCCCGCCAATTTTTAGCTCACCTGTCCGTCGTCCGTCCGTCCGTCCGTCTGTCCGTCCGTCTGTTAACAATTGGTTTGTTAACACTCTAGTGGTCACATTTTTGCCTCAATTGTCATGAAACTTGGTCAGGATGTTTGTCTCATTAATATCTCAAACGAGTTCGAACATGGGTTATCAGGGTTGGAAAACTAGGTCACAGAGCCCAAATATAGAAAAACCTTGTTAACACTGTAGAGGCTACTTTTTCAGTCCAAATATCCTGGAAATTTGTCAGAAATGTTCTAATGATGATTTCTAGCTCAAGTTCAAATATGGGTCATCTGGGTTCAAAAACTAGGTCATGGAGCCCAAAAATAGAAAAATCTTGTTAACACTCTAGAGGTTACATTTTCAGCCCAAATAATCTGGAAATTTGTCAGAAAGGTTGCTTTGATGATTTCTAGGTCAAGTTCAAATATAGGTCATCTGGGGTCAAAAACTAGGTCACAGAGCCCAAATATTGAATAACCTTGTTAACACTCTAAAGGTATCATTTTTAGACCAAATAATCTGGAAATCTGTCACGAAGGTTGCTTCTATGATTTCTAGCTCAAGTTCAAATATGGGTCATCCAGGTTCTTTAACTAGGTCACAGGGCCCAAAAATAGAAACATCTTGTTAACACTCTAGAGATTACATTTTCAGCCCAAATAATCTGGAAATTTGTCAGAAAGGTTGCTTCAAAGATTTCTAGCACAAGTTCAAATATGGGTCATCTGGGTTCAAAAACTAGGTCACAGAGCCCAAAAATAGAAAAATCTTGTTAACACTCTAGAGGTTACATTTTCAGCCCAAATAATCTGGAAATTTGTCAGAAAAATTGCCTTGAAGATTTTTCTAGATCAAATTCGAGTATGGGTCATCTGGGGTCACAAACTAGGTCACAGAGTCCAAATATGGAAAAACCTTGTTAATATTCTAAAGGTAGCATTTTCAGTCCAAATAACCTGGAAATTTGTCAGAAAGATTCTATGGATGATTTCTAGCTCAGTTTTGAATATAGGTTCTCTGGGGTCAAAAACTAGGTCACAGAGCCTGAAAGTAGAAAAACCTTGTAAAAGCTCTAGAGGTTACATTTTTAGTCCAAATGTCCTTGAAATTTGTCAGAAAGGTTGTTTCTATGATTTCTAGCTCAAATTTGGATATGGGTCATCTGGGATCAAAAACTAGGTCACATGGAACAAATATGTAAAAAACTTTTTAACACTCCAGAGGTTACATTTTTAGTCCAAATATCCTAGAAATTTGTCAGAAAGGTTTTTTTGATGATTTCTAGCTCAAGTTGGAGTATGGGTCATCTTGGGTCAAAAACTAGGTCACAGAGCCCAAATATGGAAAAACTTTGAAAACACTCTAGAGGCTACATTTTAAGTCCAAATGTCCTGGAAATTTGTCAGATAGGTTGTTTTGATGATTTGTAGCTCAAGTTTGGATATGGGTTATCTGGGGTCAAAAACTAGGTCACAGAGCCTAAATATAGAGAAACCTTGTTAACACTCTAGAAGCTACTTTTTCAGTCCAAATATCCTGGAAATTTGTCAAAGAGATTGTTTCAATAATTTCTAGGTCAAGTTCGAATATGGGTCATCTGGGGTCAATTAACCAGGTCCATAGCAACTTTGTTAAAAGCAGTCATACTCAGGTGAGCGATACAGGGCCATCATGGCCCTCTTGTTTTTTTTTTTAATACATAGGTACTTGACTCCCCATCCACCCTCAACCCACCCACCCGACCCAATTTTTTTTTTTCTTTAATACATAGGTACTTCCCTTCCCATCAACCCCACCCACACACACACACACCCCACCATTGGGACCCAAAATTTTTTTTTTTTAAATACATAACTACTTGACCCAAATTTTTTTTTTCATCTTGTATGACTAGGTACTTGCCCTGCCCCAGTCAACTTTTTTCACTTGGGCCTGTTGTTTAACTTGGCTTATAATTAATTATCCAGCACTGAGAAAAGTGGAGCATGCTGTCTGTGGACAGGTATTGTTGTACTTTGACTAGCATGCTGTCTT
This sequence comes from Cyclina sinensis, assembly GCA_012932295.1. Taxonomy (NCBI): domain Eukaryota; kingdom Metazoa; phylum Mollusca; class Bivalvia; order Venerida; family Veneridae; genus Cyclina; species Cyclina sinensis. The sequence continues at coordinate 28,013,303 of JAAONU010000009.1, read as the reverse complement.
TTCCAGCAGGCTCTTGTTTACCTTTTTCACAAGTGTTCCACTAAACACCCATCTAGTTTGATACAGAAAATCATCAAAATATAAAGTTTTACACTCTTTTATTGGTAAAAAATTTACCCCGTTAGTCACGTGGTAGATACTTTAGTACTAAGATTAATTTTGACGCATCTATCTAAGTAGGTGCTGTGGCTCAGTGGTCTAGATCGTCGCTCTATATTTTACTGACAGAAAGGTCGTGGGTTCGAATCCTGGTTAAGTCAAAACTTTTTTTACCAGTTTTCATGGTGTATAGAAGCATAAAATTAATGTTTTTTCCAGAGTATATTTAATTCTCTTAAATTTTAAAGAAAAAAATTTTCAGCAAAACTCTGTTAGTCGCTTTAACAGCTAGGTGATTTTCCATCAAATTTTACGGAAGTGTTCCTTACATAGCCCTCTGTTAAGATTGCTTAAACGGTTCTGCTCCATTAAACAAAAAGGCCACCAGAGCTAAAAATAGATTTTTGTCAATATTTTGCTTCAAATGACATCTCCTGTCAAACTGCTTAGCCATTTTCTTTACAGAAATTTACCTGTTATTGCCTTTTTCTAAAATTGCCCAAATCTTTCCACTTCATTGTACATAAGGGCTACAAAAGGTAAAAATGGAAAAAAAATCCAACAACATCTTCATCTAAACAGCAAGGTGATTTCCACCCAATTCCAGGGCTAGCGCTGTCGCTCGCCAAAATCGCCAATGGCGAAGATTTGAAAAATTTGGCTACAAATAATTCCATTTGGCTAAAATGGTGGCAAATACGTTATTCGGATAGGTAAAAAATGAAAGTGACGAATGGTTTTCCATTTTGCTATTTATAATAAAGATGCATGATCTTGGTAAGAAAAATCGATACACAGTCTACATCTGGGGACTTCGGGTCAAAATATAGAACAATGGAAATACAACAGCTGATAGCGAGGTGTTGAAAGCTTGTTTATTGATCATTCATTGTGACACAAGTGACTCAATTTTGTTTTTAAATGGACTGTTTAATGCCTAGAGGGAATTTGGTTTAACAAACAGCTTGGAACAATTAAGGAAGCCCTTAATAATGCTTCAGTTACGAGAAAAAATCGATACACAGTCTAGTTAAAAAGCTTAAAATCTGTTCCGAATTTAAGGACGGCGTGAATGCTTTTACCCACTTATTTGGTTGTTAATGCTTTGACACAATGCACTTATTTGTGTTGTTGATTAAAGAACTAGAGTTAACGATTTAACATAGGTTTATATTAATATAGAGTTTTAGTAATAGTTATAGACATTTTTCATGTTGATACTGCTGTCGGCAGTATTTTACATCTAAGTTCAAAATTCCAACAAATTCTCCTGTGATCGTACAGACTTATTAAAATTCTAAACACCAAAAGAACAAAAGGTTTAATTACAATTATTTCTGGTACAAAAATATGTAGTAACAAAATAAAATGTTAACAGTTATCAGTCCTCGCTTTGTTCTCCCCGGTGCTTGATTTGTCACAAAAAGTTTAGGCTCACTCTCAATATTCTTCTCCAAAATCTCAAGGCCTGGAGCTTATTAGATATTTGGTATGAAGCATCATCTAGTAGACCTCTACCAAGTTTGTTAAAATTATGACCCTGGGGTCAAAACTGACCCCACCCCAGGGGTCAATTGATTTTACATAGATTTATATAGGGAAAACTTAAAACTCTTCTTGTCAGAAACCAGACGCTCAAGTTCAGTTATGAGTCATCTGGGGTCAAAAACTAGATCAAGGAATCTAAATATGGGAAAACCATGTTAACACTCTAGAGGTAACATTTTCAGTCCAAATATCTTGGAAATTTGTCAGAAAGGTCGTTCCGATCATTTCTAGGTCAAGTTCGAATATGGATCATCTTGGGTCTATAAACCAGGTCTGTAACAACTTTGTTCAAAGCAGTCATGATCAGGTGAGCGATATAGGGCTATCATGACCCTCTTGTTTATAATACAAGACATTTCACCCCCAAAATGTATATGTACCAAGATGGTTATATACCTTTATGTTTCTGGTGTATAATTCTACGAGGGTTGTTTGATAAGTTCGCGGACAAGGTGTATTATGAAGAAAAATGACAAAATACATCTATAGATTTAATATGACCTGGTTCTTTGATTCAGTACAAATACTATACATAAAACATTGTAAATTAGCAATATAAACTATGCACATAACAATATAAAACAAATGGTACATATACATTCCACAGAGCACAATAAATATCAATAAACGTCAACATCAGAAAATAAACATCCGTTCGATTCTCAACATAGTCACCTGACTGACAAATGCATTTTTCATGACGTCCAAAAGATGACACAATGGAACAAACTTTCAAAGTGAGTTCAGTACTTGATTTAAATCGCAGTCCTTGCAATTTATGCTTCAATTTAGGAAAAATTCTTAAATCCATGGTCGCGAGATCTGGCGATTATGGCGTCCATTGCGAAATCTTTCATGCCATTTGAAAACAGTACTTCTACAGCATTGTGTTGATTGTGTTTTTTGTAGCAATTTGAATGTTTCCATTGGTGTGTGGCCCAGGTTGACGCAGAACTGAATACTTGCCCTAGTTTCAATGTCTAAAGTTGACGTCATGCAGGCATGGGGTAATCGTAATCGGTAATTTAATTTAATTTAATCGATTACAATTTTTTGAGTAATCACAGTAATCAGTAATCATAATTTTTTTCCTGTAATTTAACCATAATTTAATCAATTACATGACCAATTAATCAGTAATCACAATGATTACATGTATGATTACAATATATTTTAAGCTAAAAAAAAATTGCTGAACAAACATACATATAAAGGTTAAAAAAGTACCAGTGTCAATGCCTACTAATAGTCTTAGGTAGTGTAGGTGAATTAAATGCAGTCACCCAGGTCAGATTTGATGACACCTGTGTTTTAATAAGGTGATGAAAAGCTGTGAAATTATAACAATGGCCTGGATAGGTATATTATCACTTATTGAGAAGACTTTACAGGTTCATTAAAGAGCAAGTATAAGCTGCAATTACTGACAAAAGTGAGATATGGTTATATTTTCTGTTACATTTTGGTATTGTTAAGTCCATGTAGAAGCAAAAAGTACAAAAAGATTTTCATCATATCGAAAAGAAAGCAATACGCAAGCATGGCAGGAAATATGCCTGCTGTTTTTAAATACTTCATATTGCCAGAAAAAATTCCTGATGATGGCAGTGTGAAAGCTAAATGCACACTTTGCATTTTACTGTAATCAGTAATCATAAATGTAATCTGATTACTCCTGTCAGTAATCAGTAATTTAATCAATTACAATGTCAAAATGGAGTAATCAGTAATTTAATTTAATCAAGCATTTTGACAAATAATCATAATTTAATTGATTACAATTGTCAAGTAATCGCCCCATGTCTGACGTCATGATTTTCTGTGACCCCACACAAGTTTACTGACCTGGAGAAGTACATGTGCATACCTAATTTAAAAGTAATTTACAGCAAAAAACAATAATGCAGTATTTTAGTGCTTTTTATTTCTGTTATGTGTGCATTGCTTGACTCGTGGTCAGTTATTGTGGTTATTCTTTTGTTTGTGCAACCAGTGATGAACATATTTTGTCCCCTGAGATTTTAGTGTTTACTACCAGGACTGGCCATAATAAGAAATACTTGTGGAACAGGTCATTGACTGCTGTTCATAATTGAAAACAAGCCACTCTCAGTTTTCTTTCCAAGCTTCAATAAATTTTCTTTCAGGCCACTTTTCCTTGTATTTTTAGCTCAGGTGAGCTTTTCTGATGAGTCTTTGTCCGTCGTCAGTCCGTCCATCCGTCCGTTCGTCGTCAACTTTTCATTCAAATGACATCTCCTCTGAAACCAAAGGGCCGAATTAAATGAAACTTGCCTGGGATGTTCCTTGCATGAAGCTCTACCAAGATTATTCAAATGGTTCTGGTCTATTGCATTTCTGGTTCACTGGAGCTAAAATTAGATTTTAAAAGTTGGATCTTTAAAAATCTTCTTCTCTGAAACCACAAGGCCTGGGGCTTAGATATTTGGTATGAAGCATCATCTAGTGGACCTCTACCAAGTTTGTTCAAATTATAACTGTGGGGTCAAAACTGACCCCATCCCAGGGGTCAGTTGATTTTACAAAGATTTATATAGGGAAAACTTAAAAAATCTTCTTGTCAGAAACCACAAGGCCTAGAGTTTAGATATTTGGTGTGCAGCATTGTCAAGTGGACCTCTTCCAAGTTTGTTCAAATCATGGCTCCTGGGTCAAAAATGGCCCAGCCCCTGGGGTCACATGTTTTACATAGTACACGCAGCGCGGACTTTGACAACGAACACCAGTACCCGCGATTTTACTGTCCGCGTTGAAGACCAAAATGACCACCGCGTCAAGTGTTCATTTGTATAAAACACGGTGGTCAACGCGGTCGTCCGCGGTGATCAGTACCGTGCCATGTCGCGGCGTCGGGTCGCGGGAATTTGCGGTGTCCGAAAAAACGAAGTTGCAACACAATTTTACTTTCCCCTATTTTTTTCAGATGAGTGCCCCTCGCTTGCGTTAATCCACTCGCAAATAAATTACACGCTAATAAATAACTAACGATCATCAAACTGCGAAAAGGTAATAGATGTAATTTAAACTGTAAAAATTCGAACAGATCCACTCTAATTATGATGCATTTATGTACGAACGCTCCTTTTTGTTTACGAAAAGAATGACCATTCAAAGCAGTTGCTTCCGGAAACTGCTGATCATATTTTCAGAAAATGAATTATCTGTGTTTTTAGGTAAACACGTGTTAAACTTCTTTCGACATCTGTATCGTCTAGGCGCTTGACAAAAATTATTGATCGATTTTGCTATATAGTAACAAGCGTTTTTCAAAAATTACAAAAACAAAAGTACACAATAAACCTACACCACATAATTATGTACTTGAAATTTGGTTTAAATTTGACCAACTGAAGTTAACCACAAAATACATGTAAGTAAAATAAGAATGAGTAAAAAAAACCCCAGGTACATGTACATGTACTGTACGCTGAGTATGCTTAAATGCAGTTATCTCCAAGTCAGAACATCGCGGGGACGTGCGGCGTTCTGTCACCGCGACACGCGATGATCATACCCCTCGGCGGTTGTCTTGGTGGTCATTTTAGCGGACACCCGAAATTTTGGGTGTTCAGTCCACCGCGACTGGCCACCTGGAGACGATACCGGTCCCCGCGACAATGTTAACAACGTCAAAGTCTGCGCTGCGTGTAACTTTAGAAAATCTTCTTGTCAGAAACTGCAAGGCCTAGAGTTTAGATATTTGGTGTGCAGCATTGTCCAGTGGGCCTCTACCAAGTTTGTTCAAATCATGGCTCCTGGGTCAAAAAGGGCCCCGCCCCAGGGGTCAAATGTTTTATATAGAGTTATATAGGAAAAACTTTAAAAAATCTTTTTGTCAGAAACTGCAAGGCCTAGAGTTTAGATATTTGGTGTGCAGCATTGTCCAGTGGACCTCTGCTAAGTTTCTTCAAATCATAGCCACTGGGTCAAAATAGGCCCCACCCTGGGGGTCAATTGATTTTACATACATGTAGGCTTATTTAGGAAATCTTTAAAAATCTTCTTCTCAGAAACCACAATGCCTACAGCTTAGATATTTGGTATGTAGCATTGTCTAGTAGACCTCTATCAAGTTTGTTCAAATTATGTCCCCTGGGTCAAAATTGGCCACGCCCCAGGGTTCTCTTGATTTACATAATTATAGTTAATATAGGAAAAACATGAAAAATCATTTTGCTCCAAAACTAATAGGACTAGATCTTAGATATTTGGTGTGGAGTATTGTGTTGAGAACCTTTACCAGTATTGTTTATATGTTGGCCCCGGGGTCAAAATTTGCCCTGCCCCGGGGGCCCTTAATATGTAAAAAAGGCAATCTTTAAAAATCTTCTTACTGGAAAGCTCAATGCCTACAGCTTAGATATTTGGTATCTGGCATTGTCTAGTGGATGTCTACCAAGTTTGTTCAAATTATGTCCCCTGGGTCAAAATTGGCCACGCCCTAGGGTTCTCTTGGTTTACATAAAGTTATATGGGAAAAACATGAAAAATCATTTTGCTCCAAAACTAATAGGACTAGATCTTAGATATTTGGTGTGGAGTATTGTGTTGAGAACCTTTACCAGTATTGTTTATATGTTGGCCCCGGGGTCAAAATTGCCCCTGCCCCCCGGGGCCCTTAATATGTAAAAAAAGCAATCTTTAAAAATCTTCTTACTGGAAACTGCAATGCCTACAGCTTAGATATTTGGTATGCAGCATTGTCTAGTGGACCTCTACCAAGTTTGTTTGAAAAATGTCCCTGTGGTCACTATTGGGCCCGCCAGAGGGGTCACAAGTTTTAAATAGCAGTATAGAAGAAAATCTTTAAAAATTTTCTTGTCTGAAACCACAAGGCCTAGAATTTTAAAATTTGTCATGAAGCAAGCTTGATCAAGCTTTTTGAAATTATTAGATTAGGTTAAAGGTCACGGAGGCTAAAAGTAGATTAAATTTTATCTACTGTACCTCATAGAGCCTTCATTTATAGACCAATATCTTTGATATTTAGTATATAGGTTCCTTGCATGGACGTCTACCCATGGGTAGGGTTTGAGGTCACTGGGTCAAGGTCAAGGTCACCATAGCTTATAATAGATATTTCTACTTTCTGTCATAGAGCCTTTATTTATTGACTGATATTTTATATATTTGGTTTGTAGGCACTTACATATTTTCAATTAAAAAATGAAATACTGCTTAACAGCAAACCTACAGCCAAAGTACTCAGGTGAGCGATCCAGGGCCATCATGGCCCTCTTGTTTCCATCTAGTTTTTTCTTATATTTTTTCCATCTAGCGATTTTGCTCTCATGCTTTTCACTTTCAGTTTGTTTTCATTTTAAACCTGGCTTTGCCTGATCATAATACGTCAAAAATTTCTCCATGTTGTAATATATAGATATAATAAGTTATCAGGTTAATTGAAATGGATTTAATATAACCAAATAAGAGATTTTGAAACGAAACCACTTGATAATGCAGCGGAAATTTTGTTGATGTTTTTATCCAGATGACCTTGGTATACCTCCGCATTGCTTCCTGTTGCCCGTCAGTCGCATAAAGCTATGTATAGCTAACGGGAACCAGTGGGAACAACCCATAACAATATGTCCGATACAATATGTCCGATAAAACTATAGATTATAATGAAAGTAGGACATAATTCTATTTTAAAACTGTTGGGAAACCAGAATTTTTTAACGGACATGCGGTCTTGTGTTTGGCCACATTTAATCGGACCTACTGATTTTTTGCCAGACAGATCTGTCGGTCCGTTGGAGTTTCGGTAAGACTGATAGATACACATCTAGTGATGAGGTGCTGATAAAACAATGGTACAATTATATCTGAATCAGGCAGTTATTTTAAATTTCAGTCATTTATTCACTAATTAAATGCCTGAGATAGAAAAATGGACTTATGATGTCAAATTTGTACAACTGATTATTAGAATTGGACCAGTTTTCTGTTTGCAAGAACCTACTTAAAACTTATGATAACATTGCTCGGTTATGTCAAAAAGGTTATAAAATTACCATTAAATATAGAAAAGTTCAGTTAGATTACACTTACAAATTTATATGTATTTGACAACTATAATGAATCAGTTACAATAATTAGAAAAGTAATTAATTTAAATTAAAATAGATGAAGTGTCTCATTATAATTCTAAGTGTCTTTTAACTTTTAAAATGGTAATAACATATAAATAATTATCTGATACACATTTATGATGTGAAGATATTAATTATATTAGCATGTCAACATTATTATATTAAGTTATTTTTATGCTACCCAAAAGGAGAGCATATAGTCTGCGCCTTGTCCATCCTTTCATCCGTCACACTCTTGTCCACAGGTTCAATGACCTTGACCTTTGAGCGAGCAACCTATCTCTTGCACGCAACACATCAACTTCATATGATGATCACTTACATGTATGTCAAATTATTTCCAAATCGAACCATGTACAACAAAGTAATGAGCCAGACACAAACAACTTTTTCACTCTATTCATTTAATGAATAAGCCAAATCTTCAAGTGTCCACTCTGACTTTGACCTTTGAGCGAGTGACATGTTTCTTGCAAGCAACACATTGACTTCATAATTATGATGATCACTTATGCCAAATTATTTCGAAATGCAACCATGCACAACAAAGTTATGAGCTGGTCACGAACAACTTTTTCACTCTACCCCTATAAGGAATAAGCCAAAACTTCAAGTGTCCACTGTGACCGTGACCTTTGAGCAAGCGACCTGTTTCTTGCATGTGACACATCGACTTTATATGATGATCACTTACGCCAAATTATTTCGAAATCCAACCAAGTATAACAAAGTTATGAGCCGGACAAGAACATCTATTGTATGTGCCCCCATCCACACACATACACATGCAGACAGGGTAAACAGTATATGCCTGCTCGCCATTATCATGGCTGGGGCATAAAAAAACACATTTGTAAGGACAGTTGATTTACTGCAAACTTTACCTGCCACTTGTTTAATCTGTGAATGTTTGCCAGAATTTTTATAATCACAAGAAGAGATGCCAAGAGCTTGATCGGCAGGTTTAAAAAGTAGACATGTACTTCATATAATCGGTGTTGTTCTCCAGAATTCCAGCTGATAAGCGACTGATTTATCTATCGATCAGGGTTGTTATATTAAGTTTAATAAAGGGAGATAATTACAATATTTTGATGCAAATTTATTGGAGGTGGGCCGAGTTATTTCCCCTGATTAAGCAAAAATAGCATTTATAGACCCCTTAATGTTATTAAGAACAATGTTTATACACACCAGTATTTGTACAGGATTTTTTATGACAATACAGCAGAATGTGGGGGCATTAACACACATCTCTAGTTTGGGTTATTAGGTCAAAGACCAATGTCACAGTGACCTTGAAAATCAAAACCTTTTCCAGTAAATAATCAAATTTCATATGTAGGTTGGTCATCACCAGAAGATGACCTCTGTAGTTTTCAGGTCACTAGGTCAAAGGCCAAGGTCTGTGTGATCTTGAAAAGCAAAATGGTTTACGATCAAAAACAATAGAATGCCTGGGCCCAGGCTTACTCAAACTTCATAGGCAGGTTGGTAATGGCCAGTAGATCACCCCTAAAGTTTTTAGGGTCACTAGATCAAAGGTTGAGGTCATATAAATCATTAACTTAAAAATGGTTTCTGATGAATAACTAGAGTATGCTTGGGCATAGGGTCCTTAAACTTGCAATGCTGGTTGATTATGACCAGTAGATGACTTATATCGCTTTTGGAATCACTTGGTCAAAGTGACCATTAATAGAAAAATGGTTTCCAATCAATAACTAGAGATCCTTGGGGCAATGGCTTCACAGTCTTGCTATGAAGGTTGGTCTGTTCAGGAGATTACCCCTATTGTCTTTGAGGTCACCAGGTTAAAGGGCAAGGTCACAGTGGCCATACACCATAAAGAGGAAAACAGATTCTGATTGATAACTGGAGAACCCTTGAGTCTTGCTGCCTCAAAACTTTCTACCTACTCACCCTCCCACATTACTACCTATGTACCTACCTACCCATGCAGTTACCTATATTCGTTCATGTTCTCCAGTAATTATAAAGTTTATAACATTTTGACATAATCTACAGTTCCTTTCATTCATCCTTCCTCTAACACAGATCTCTGTCCTTCTACCTTCCTACACTTTTATGGCTGGCTCTAGAGAAAAGGCACCAGGGGCATATATGTTTTACAAACATCTCTTGTTTAGTTTCTTTTTTGGTGGCATTTTTTATGAAAGGTAATTAATATGAAAGCAGAAGCAGTTCTGTATCACACAATACATGTGTACTACGGTGTTGCGAAAAGTGCTCCAAATGCACATGTAATACCTTTACGCAATTTCATGCAGTTTCTGAAAATATTTGTTTAAAATTCACAATGGGAAATTTGTTCATTCGATGAAAATAATGATGGGATTTTTTAAAGGTCTATGCATGTGTTGCACACTGCGCATGACCTTCCCAGTCACTGCTCTCTTTGTTACTTAGAAAATTTCAGGGTATATTTTCTTTTTTCTGCCATTCCAGTGTAGGACTTACTTTACTAATATGGTTTGTCTTCTGTATTTAACAAGTTAACTTAGAGTGACCTATTGTCATCAGTATTGGATACATGTATATAATTCTAGTAACAGTCTTCCCTAACACTTATTTCCCTTCCACCCATGCACATATAGATCCATTGTAAGCACTGGTGGAAGTAGGAATTGCATTCAACAGTAGTTCTAGTTCGAGTTAGTGACAGGAAATCTCAGTTCTCTTCTGTGGGTCATAAAAGGCTTGTATAAGGTTAGTCTTTTATTATTTCATTTTTTTTTTCAGAATGCTTTCCCTGTGTATTTTGTAAGACTTCCTTCACAAAAGCTGTATCAATACAAGCATCTCAAAGTGGCGATCTAATGATGCATATGAGAATACTTACTGGAGAAAAATGTTATAAATGTGATGTTTGTGGCAGAGCGTTTAGCCTTAGTAACAGTCTACAGATACATAAGAGAATACATACAGGAGAGAAATGTTACAGATGTGATATTTGTGGTAGGGAATTTAACCACAGTAAAAGTCTGAAGACACATATGAGAATACATACAGGAGAGAAATGTTATAAATGTGATGTTTGTGGTAGAGCATTTACAGAAAGTGGTAATCTCAGGAAACATATAAGAATACATACTGGAGAGAAATGTTATAAATGTGATGTTTGTAGTAGAGAATTTAATCAAAAAAGTAATCTGAGGACACATATGAGAATACATTCAGGAGAGAAACCTTATAAATGTGATGTTTGTGGTAGAGGATTTTACCACAGTAGTACTGTGAAGACACATATGAGAAGACATACTGGAGAAAAACGTTATAAATGTGATGTTTGTGGTGGTGGATTTACACAAAGTTATAGTCTGAAGATACATATGAGAATACATACAGGAGAAAAATGTTATAAATGTGATGTTTGTGGTAGAGAATTTATCCAAAGTTGTCATCTGAAGAGACATATGAAAATACATACTGGAGAGAAATGTTATAAATGTGATGTTTGTGGTAATGAATTTACAGAAAGTTGCAATCTGAAGAGACATATGACAATACATACAGGAGAGAAATGTTATAAATGTGATGTTTGTGGTAGTGGGTTTACGGACAGTTGTAATCTGAAGAGGCATATGAGAATACATACAGGAGAGAAATGTTATAAATGTGATGTTTGTGGGAGTGGATTTAACCAAAGAAATAATCTGAAGATACATATGAGAATTCATTCAGGGGAGAAATGTTATAAATGTGATGTTTGTGGTAAAGGATTTAACCATAGTAGTAATTTGAAAATACATATGAGAATACATACGGGAGAGAAATGTTATAAATGTGATGTTTGTGATAGACCATTTAACCTAAGTTGTAATCTGAATAGACATATGAGAATACATACAGGAGAGAAATGCTTTAAATGTGATGTTTGTGGTAATGGATTTACCCGAAATGGTAGTCTGGAGACACATACCTGTATGAAAATACATACAGGCTAAATGTGATGTTTGTGACTAGAGCATTTATGGAAAGTAATGACCAGAAGAGACATAAGAATACATGTACATACAAAAGATATATGTTTTTGATAATGAATGTTTCGATTGCTGTGAGTGTGACATTAGGCATGTAAAATAAAGCTTTGAAACAATTTGTATGAAAAATTTCTGTAGTTTAAATATTTTTACATTTTAGATTTTGATAATATTTGTTAAGGGGTAGGACCTAAATCATGTAGCTCGGTGCTTTAAGTGAAAAAACGTGTTGTCTGTGATTAATGTTGTCAGTTTTCATGTAAATTCTGGTATTTGGAATAATTATCAACAGGTACATGTATGTGGATTTTCTAGGAATACTTGTATTATGTATCTGACTAGTACCTAGCCATATATGTATGCTAACTGTAGCTGTTATTTGACAGAAGAAGAAATGTGTTACAAAAAAGTTAATGAAGGGATGCCAACAAAGGTATCCCAATTTTTGTGTGAATCTGCAATATTTTGCTTCGGTTTTTCAGCTTGACCAACAATTTTGCACCATTAAAATGATATTTTAAGTAAACAGGAACAGAATTAAATATTTACAACCAGTTAGGAACATACATAATGCATCTATGTTCGATATTTTTAACTTTAAGACAATAAACATGTAGTCTGAGTCACTTTAAGGCCATATTGTGTAACCTCGGTTCTTTCATAACTACATACCGGTATTCTAATACATAAAATATCTTTCTGTCACTAGCATATTGGTTAAATTTAACAGTTATTTTCTACTATAATCATACTCAAAACCAGTGTTCGTCCAATTTAAAGGTATTACATTAACAGAAATATCTGCACATGGTGATTTTACAAAGTAAAAGCAATCGAATGTCTTTTGATACAACCGAAGTTAACATTCAATACATGTATTCATTCAACATTGTTTTTACAGACAGCTAAATAAATGTTAACAATAAACAATTCTTACAGTTGTGAGTTGAAGCAATAATTTAATATCATAATCAGATTTTGTTTGATATCAGCGAGAATTAAAAGATTAAAAAGATTAATATATTTTAGCACAAATTCACCTTGGAATTGTTGATGCTTTGTTTACGATAATTATTAAAAGGTCGGACACGGCCATTTTGTGCCGACAATAATTTCGTGAATATTCAGACAGCAAAAAAGATAATTATTTTTTCCCATATGAATACATCAAGTAAATACGGTAATCACTATTTGCAGGAAATACCTTAAAACCACAATTATTAGCAACCTAATTTAATTTATTGCAAAACGGCAGTTTAAGCAAGGTGATGATATTTATCAGCCAGGTCTATTTTTAGCTCACCTGAGCACAAAGTGCTCAGGGTGAGCTTTTCTGATCGGTCTTTGTCCGTCGTCCGTCCGTCCGTCGTCAACTTTTCATTCAAGCAACATCTCCTCTGAAATCAATGGGGCAAATTTAATGAAACTTGCCAGGGATGATCCTTGCATGAAGCTCTACAAAGATTGTTCAAATGGTTCTGGTCCATTGCATTTCTGGTTCACTGGAGCTAAAAATAGATTTTATAAGTTGGATCTTTAAAAATCTTCTTCTCCGAAACCACAAAGCTTTGATATTTGGTATGAAGCATCATCTAGTGGACCTCTACCAAGTTTGTTCAGATTATGTCCCTGGGGACAAAACTGACACCACCCCAGGGGTCAGTTGATTTTACATAGAGTTATATAGGGAAAACTTGAAAATCTTCTTGTCAGAAACCACAAGGCCTTGAGTTAAGATATTTGGATGTAGCATTGTCTAGTGGACCTCTACCAAGTTTGTTCAAATAATGGCCTCTGGGTCAAAAATGGCCCCGCCCCGGGGGTCACTTGTTTTACATAGAGTTATACAGGAAAATCTTTAAAAAATCTTCTTGTCAGAAACCGTAAGTTATAGAGCTTAGATATTTGGTGTGTGGCATTGTCTAGTGGACCTCTACCAAGTTTGTTCAAATAATGGCCTCTGGGTCAAAAATGGCCCCGCCCCAGGGGCCACTAGTTTTACATAGAGTTATATAAGAAATTCTCTTAAAAAATCTTCTTGTCAGATACCGTAAGTTATAGAGCTTAGATATTTGGTGTGTGGCATTGTCTAGTGGACCTCTACCAAGTTTGTTCAAATCCTGGCCTCTGGGTCAAAAATGACCCCGCCCCAGGGGCAACTAGTTTTACATAGAGTTATATAGGAAAATCTTAAAAAATCTTCTTGTCAGATACCGTAAGTTATAGAGCTTAGATATTTGGTGTGCAGCATTGTCTAGTGGACCTCTACCAAGTTTGTTCAAATCCTGGCCTCTGGGTCAAAAATGACCCCGCCCCAGGGGCCACTCGTTTTACATAGAGTTATATAGGAAAATCTTCAAAAATCTTCTTGTCAGAAACCGTAAGTTATAGAGCTTAGATATTTGTATTTAGTGTGTAGCATTGTCTAGTGGACCTCTACCAAGTTTGTTCAAATCCTGGCCTCTGGGTCAAAAATGGCCCCGCCCCGGGGGTCACTTGTTTTACATAGAGTTATATAGGAAAATCTTAAAAAAATCTTCTTATCAGAAACCGTTAGTTATAGAGCTAAGATATTTGGTGTGTAGCATTGTCTAGTGGACCTCTACCAAGTTTGTTCAAATAATGGCCTCTGGGTCAAAAATGGCCCCGCCCCGGGGGTCACATGTTTTACATAGAGTTATATAGGAAAATCTTAAAAAAATCTTCTTATCAGAAACCGTTAGTTATAGAGCTTAGATATTTGGTGTGTAGCATTGTCTAGTGGACCTCTACCAAGTTTGTTCAAATAATGGCCTCTGGGTCAAAAATGGCCCCGCCCCAGGGGCCACTAGTTTTACATACAGTTATATAAGAAAATCTAAAAAAATCTTCTTGTCAGAAACCGTAAGTTATAGAGCTTAGATATTTGGTGTGTAGCATTGTCTAGTGGACCTCTACCAAGTTTGTTAGAAATATGTCCCTGGGGTCACTATTGGCTGCACCCAAGGGGTCACAAGTTTTAAATAACGATATAGAAGAAAATCTTTAAAAATCTTCTTGTCTGAACCCACAAGACCTATAATTTTAAAATTTGGCATGAAGCAAGCTTTATCAAGCTTTTTCAAATTATTGAATTAGGTTAAAGGTCACGGAGGCTAAAAGTAGATTTATCTACTGTACCTCATAGAGCCTTCATTTATAGACCAATATCTTTGATATTCAGTATAGAGGTTCCTTGCATGGACCTCTACCCATGGGTAGGGTTTGAGGTCACTGGGTCAAGGTCAAGGTCACCATAGCTTATAATAGATATTTCTACTTTCTGTCATAGAGCCTTTATTTATTGACTGATATTTTACATATTTGGTTTGTAGGCACTTACATATTTTCAATTAAAAAGTGAAATACTGCTTAACAGCAAACCTACAGCCAAAGTACTCAGGTGAGCGATCCAGGGCCATCATGGCCCTCTTGTTTCATAAAGGATTTTCACTTCATCTTTATTCTTTGACATTGTGTTTTTAATACTATGAATAAAAATGAAAATATACACATAATTTCTCATCCAGTTATTTCAGTCATCAAAAGCTGTTCTGAATGGATTGCATGATCCATTTGAAATTATGCATTGTAATGTAGACAAAGACTTCATAAAAACATTGTAATCATGTAAACATTTGAACCAACTAATTATGCAAGTACATTTTACCACAAATTTTCCTTTTTTTTCTTCTTTTTTTGTGCTTACAGAGAGATGATAATGTTGTCAATGTCATAGAACTTTATGTTCATTATTTCATTTAAGTTTAATGATAGTCCAGTCAAAGCAGAAGAAATATTGACTGATATGATTGTGGAAGAAGTTCATGCAAGATAATATTTTTCAAACTCCATTAAAAACTACAAATGTTTTAAGAAATCTAACTTGTCTAATTTGCGTGTATCTCTAGTTTGTTTCATTTTAACTGAAAAAATGGTAAGATGCAAATGAACATTTGATACGGCATCCAAGAATAAATGTCGCATAGATATTTTGTTGAGTCAAGGGATTGAACCATTCATCTTTGAATGACTCTATGCAGCTTAGCACATTTGCAGTTTTTATATGTACCAAGTATATACAGTTAATGGTACTGTGTGGCACAGGCTGTCTGTCAGTTGACAATTTGTTTTCACACAACTTAGAAAGTCCTTTTTGATTTTATAAATATAATGTTTGCATGTATGTAATATCTACAAAATTGTCAATTTTGATTTTTTAAATAAAATCTGCGGACTTGTGATCAAGTCAAAACCTTTCATAGTTTGAAATCTACTTGTAATATTGTATTTGAATCTGACAATGAAAAGCACCACATAACCTCAGCCTTAAAATCGCAAGTGTTCAAATTCATAGCAACATTTATGGAATCATCTTAGCTTAAAAAAGGAAATACTTTGGGTTTTTTTTATCAGAAACATATAGTTAAATATACAAACAGAACTCTTTGTAAAAATTTTTCAACATGCTTATTTTGAAAAAACTTAACTTTAACATCAATAAAGAACCGAGGTTACACAATATGGTCTTAAGTGACCCAAACTACACGATTATTGTCTTTAAGTTAAAAAAATGATAATAATATATAACGTATGTTCCTAACTGGTAAATGTTAAATTGTGTGCCTGTTTACTAAAAATACTGTTTCAGTGGCGCAGAATGGTTTGACAAATTCAAAAACCTAAGCAAATTATTGCAGAATCACACAAAAAATGGGACACCTATGTTGACATTATTAACTTTTTTGTAACACATTACTTCTTCTGTCAAATAGCAGCTACAGTTAGCATACTTATATGGCTAGGTACTAGTCGTATACATTATACAAATATTCCAAGACAATCCCCATAGCTGTTGATAATTTATCCAACATTCCTGAATATTTACGCGAAAACTGATGACATTAGTCATAGACTACACATTTTTCTCACTTAAAGCACCGAACTACATGATTTAGGTCCTACCCCTTGTTTGTGCTGTCTGAAAGTGCAATTAGAATATAAAGTAGTCATCTCTCATTGTACATGTACATAGGACAGCTCTGTGATTAAGATTTGATTCAGTATCATAAAAACTATACTTAATACTGATGTTTTGATAAAGTTACACAGTACATGTCTACGTTTCAGGTATTCATGTCACTCATTCATTAGTATCAGAGAGCATGTCAACTTGTTATAAAAAACAGCAATAACTCTTTTCTTTGCATGAAACTTGTGTGTGTGGTCACTCATTTTCTTATTTAGATCATTTCCTAGCAAATAACAGGTGTTTGAATAAATATATGAAAGAAAATTGATTTCAAAATTTTTTGATGTGCAAAAGAGTAAAAAGAAAACCTACTATAAAACTTGCTGAAAAGCAGAGAATCTTCATGGTTTTTATACATGACATTTGTGTAAAAGTTTCTGTTTTAGTTAGGATAAGAATAACAATAATCATTCAATGATTTGCAAATGTGCCAGAGCTCTACAAATTTTTTTGATGTTTAATTGTCCAGGACAACTGGCTACAAAAGAGTTGTCTCAAAAACAAAGTCAGATGTCCAAGTGACAAGTATCTCTGACTTGAAGAAAGCTTCATCAAAATTCATTGAAAATTTTGTGAAAAGTGGTTACCTAGGGGATGTGTTTCAAGTTTAACCAGACTTCTTTAAACAAATATACAAACAATTTTAAAATATACAGCATATTCATTCATTATAATTATGTCCCAAAACTTTGGGGAGACATACTGTTTTTGCCTTACCCGTCCGCATTAAGCTTGTTGGGCTTTCACAGGTCAAACTGATGGCGGGATTTGGTATAAACTTCACAGGAGTGATCAGTACCAACCATAGTTGTGCATGTCGCTGGCATGTTCCGCATCGCTGCACAAAATACCCACCAGAGCTTAAAATAGAAAAATATTGTCCGGCTTTCACAGGTCAAACTGCTAGCGGGATTTCGACGAAACTTCGCAGGAGTGATCAGTACCAACCCTAGTTGTGCATGTCACCAACATATTCTGCTTTGATGCACAAATTGGCCGCGGGAGCTTAGAATGGAAAAACCTTGACCGGCTTTCACAGATCAAACTGCTGGTGGGATTTCGACAAAACTTCACAGGAGTGATCAGTACCAACCCTTGTTGTGCATATCGCCAGCACGTCCCGCTTCACTGTACAAAATGGCCATCAGAGCTAAAAATAGAAATACATTGTCTGGCACTCACTTTTTCTCACATTTTCATGACATTAAAAACAATTACTTTTTCCACCAGGCGGATATTATAGCCCTTCAGGAAACGTGGACAAGTGCTAATGACATACTTCAATCTCCAATACATGGTACCAAGCTGTGTTCACTCATAGGCCAACACATAATGTGTTGGTATTCATATAATATATAACATCTCCATCTATATCAGTATTGGATGCTTTTTAACCTCATTAACTTCACTTGCATTTTTCTGTGAACAGCTCAGTTTGATTCTTAACAATTTACCAACTTCCCAAACAACTGTTCTCAGAGACTTTAATGCACCAGTGTCAGCTAATGAGCTCAAACAAAGCATGACTAACTTAAATCAACTTGTAACAACTGCTATTACAATTCGACAAACACTGATTGATCACATATATGTGAAAAACCTTGCAGTAAATAATGTACAATCTGAAACTGTGCCAACTTATTACAGCTATCATACAATAACATATGCAAACATTCAGATCAACAACAACACAGAGCCTCTTTGAACAACTGATAGATCAAATTCCATCTGTGTTTGATAGCTTAAACTACTTCTGATGTTCAACACCAGTTGTCACTAGGTAACCAATATCTTTACTTTCTGATTGTAAAAACATAAGTATTTCCTCATTTCCACATCACTTTTCAGCTTCACCTTCACCTATTAAATCTGTTAAAACCAGCTGCAACTATGTTTTGACTTTCACCCTGCATACCAAAAACATGCTGCTGTTCCATCCTTAGAATACATAGAGGGGAGACCTAAGTTTTTGTGACAAAAACCCCTTCTACTTGTTATTATGATTATGCTTTCAAAAGTAAGTACAACGGGGTGGATTTTGAAATAATTTTGAATATATGTGTGGACCAAGGTTTGTAGGTCACACTTGGAAAGGAAATTTTCATTAAAGTGCATTGATGGTCATCTCCGGTCAGTTATTCTGTCATCCCTGCCTGTATTTTAAAATGACTTGCCGTAAATGTGTTGCACATGATGACGTGTCGCACGCAAGAATCAGGTTTCCAGCTCAGAGGTCAGGGTCACATTCGGGAGCATATGTCAGCATAAAGACAAGTCTTGTTTTATAAATGAATGCGATAATTTGAAAAGAAAAAATCATGAAGACTTTGCCGTTTTATTTTTAGCTCACCTGAGCACTTTGTGCTCATGGTAAGCTTTAAGATCGCCCTGCATCCGTCGTGCGTCAGTGCGTCATGCGTCGTCAACTTTTTCTTTAAACAACATCCCCTTCTAAACCACTAGGCCAAAGTTGATGAAACTTGCCATGGATGTTCCTTGCATGAAGCTCTTCCAAAGTTATTCAAAGAAATCAATTCCATGCAGAACTCTGGTTGCTATTGCAACCTAATGGAAGTTTGAGGTCACTGGGTCAAGGTCAAGGTCACCATAGCTTATAACAGATATTTCTACTTTCTGTCATAGAGCCTTTATTTATTGACTGATATTTTACATATTTGGTTTGTAGGCACTAATATATTTTCATTTAAAAAATGAAATACTGCTTAACAGCAAACCTACAGTACAAAGTACTCAGGTGAGCGAGCCAGGGCCATCATGGCCCTCTTGTTAGCTCACCTGAAAACGAAGTGCTCATGTGAGCTATTGTGATCTCATTTCGTCCATCGTCCGTCATCGTGCGTGAGTGCTTAGTGCGTCAACATTTTCCTTTAAACAACATCTCCTCCTAAACCACTAAGCAAAAGTTGATGAAATTTTCCAGGGGTGTCCTTAACATTAAGCTCAAATTGTTCAAAGAATTCAATTCCATCAAGAACTCTGATTGCTATGACAACTTAAAGGAAAAACTTTGAAAATCTTCTTGTCTGAAACCACAAGGCCCAGAGCCTTAAGATTTGGTTTGTAGAATTGTCTAGTGGACCTCTACCAAGTTTGTTCAAATTATGGCCCTGGGGTCAAAATTGGCCTTGCCCCAGGGGTCGATTGATTTTACACAGGCTTATATAGGGAAAACTTTGAAAATCTTCTTGTCTGAAACCACAAGGCCCAGAGCCTTAAGATTTGGTATGTAGCATTGTTTATTAGACCACTACCAAATTTGTTCAAATTATGCCCCTGGGGTCAAATTTGGCCCCACCCCAGGGGTCAAATGATTTTACATTGGGAAATCTTTGAAAATCTTCTTGTCTGAACGACAAGGGCCTGAGCCTTAAGATTTGGTATGTAGCATTGTCTAGTGAACCTCTACCAAGTTTGTTCAAATTATGGCCCTGGGGTCAAATTTGGCCCCACCCCAAGAGACAATTGATATTACATAGGCTTATATAGTTAAAAATTTGAAAATCTTCTTGTCTGAAACAACAAGGCCCTGAGCCTTAAGTTTTGGTATGTAGCATTGTCAAGTAGACCGCTACCAAGTTTGTTCAAATTATACCCCCAGGGTCAAATTTTGCCCCACCCCGAGGATCAATTGATTTTACATAGGGAAAACTTGGTATGTAGCATTGTCTAGTGGACCTCTACCAAGTTTGTTCAAATTATTCCCCTGGGGTCAAATTTTGACCCACATTTGGGTCATTGGTTTTACTTAGGCTTATATAAAGAAAACTTTGAAAATCTTCTTGTAGAAGGAGAGTTAACATTTTCAGTCCAAATAATCTGGAAATTTGTCAGAAAGTTTGTTTCTATGATTTCTAGTTCAGGTTCGAATATGGGTCATCTGAATTCAAAAACTAGGTCTCAGCCCAAAAATAGAAAAATCTTGTTAACACTCTAGAGGTTACATTTTCATTCCAAATATCCTGGAAATTTGTCAGACAGGTTGTTTTGATGATTTGTAGCTCAGGTTCGAATACGGGTCATCTGGGGTCAAAAACTAGGTCACAGAGCTCAAATACTGAAAAACATTGTTAACACTCAATGGGTAAGATTTTAATTCCAAATAACCTGGAAATTTGTCAGAAAGATTGCTTTGATGATTTGTAGCTGAAGTTCGTATAAGGGTCATCTGGGGTCAAAAACTAGGTCACAGAGCCGAAATAGGGAGAAACTTTTTAAGACTCTAGAGGGTACATTTTCAGTCCAAATATTTTGGAAATTTGTCAGAAAGGTTGCTTCGAAGATTTCTAGCTCTTATTTGGATATGGGTCATCTGGGATCAAAAACCAGCTCAGAGCCTAATTATAGTCACAGAGCTCAAATATGGAAAAACATTGTAAACACTCTAGAGGTTACATTTTCAGTCCAAATAATCTGGAAATCAGTCAGAAAGGTTGCTTCTATGATTTCTAGCTCAGGTTTAAATATGGATCATCTGGGTTGAAAAACTAGGTCGTAAAGCCAAAAAATTGAAAAACCTTGTTAACACTCTAGAGGTTAAATTTTCAGTCCGAATATCCTGGAAATTAGTCAGAAAGGTTGTTTCGATGATTTCTAGCTCAGGTTCGAATATTGGTCATCTGGGGTCAAAAACTAGGTCACAGAGCCCAAATATGGAAAAACTTGTAAACACTCTAGAGGATATATTTCCAGTCTAGAAATTTGTCAGAAAGATTGTTTAAATGATTTCTAGCTAAGTTTTGAATATGGGTTATCTGGGGTCAAAAACTAGGTCACAGGGCCAAAAAGGAGAAAAACCTTGTTAATGCTCTAGAGGTTACATTTTCAGTCCAAATATCCTTGAAATTTGTCAGAAAGGTTGTTTCGATGATTTCTAGCATAGTTTTCGATATGGGTCATCTGAATTCAAAAACTAGGTCACAGGGCCCAAATACGTGAAAACCTTTTTAACACTCCAGAGGTTACATTTTCAGTCCAAATATCCTGAAAATGTGTCAGTCAAGTTGTTTTGATGATTTCTAGCTCAAGTTCAAATATGGGTCATCTAAGGTCAAAAACTAGGTCACAGAGCCCAAATATGGAAAAACCATGTTGACACTCTAGAGGTAAGATTTTAATTCCAAATATCCTGGAAATTTGTCAGACAGGTTGTTTTGATGATTTCTAGCTCACGTTCGAATATGGGTCATCTTGGGTAAAAAACTAGGTCACAGAGCCCAAATATGGAAAAAAACGTGTTAACACTCTATGGGTAAGATTTTAATTCCAAATAACCTGGAAATTTGTCAGAAAGATTGCTTTGATGATTTGTGGCTGAAGTTCGTATAAGGGTCATCTGGGGTCAAAAACTAGGTCACAGAGCCGAAATAGGGAGAAATTTTTTTAACACTCTAGAGGGTACATTTTCAGTCCAAATATTTTGGAAATTTGTCCGAAAAGTTGCTTCGAAGCTCTTATTTGGATATGGGTTATCTGGGATCAAACACCAGCTCAAAGCCCAATTATAGAAAAACCCTTTTAACACTCCAGAGGTTACATTTTCAGTCCAAATACTCTGGAAATTTGTCAGACAGGTTGTTTTGATAATTTCTAGCTTAGGTTCGAATACGGGTCATCTGGGGTCAAAAACTAGGTCACAGAGCTCAAATACTGAAAAACATTGTTAACACTCTATGGGTAAGATTTTAATTCTAAATAACCTGGAAATTGGTCAGAAAGATTGCTTTGATGATTTGTAGCTCAAGTTCGTATAAGGGTCATCTGGGGTCAAAAACTAAGTCACAGAGCCGAAATAGGGAGAAACTTTTTTAAGACTCTAAGGGTACATTTTCAGTCCAAATATTTTGGAAATTTGTCAGAAAGGTTGCTTTGATGATTTATAGCTCAGGTTCGAATATTGGTCATCTGGGGTCAAAAACAAAGTCACAAAGCCCAAATACGCAAAAACATTGTAAACACTCTAGAGGTTACATTTTCAGTCCAAATAATCTGGAAATTAGTCAGAAAGGTTGTTTTGATGATTTCTAGCTCAGGTTCAAATATGGGTCATCTGTGTTGAAAAACTAGGTCACAGAGCTCAAATATGGAAAAACCTTGTTAACACTCTAGAGGATACATTTTCAGTCTAGAAAATTGTCAGAAAGATTGTTTAAATGATTTCTAGCTAAGTTTTGAATATGGGTTATCTGGGGTCAAAAACTAGGTCACAGGGCCCAAATATGGAGGAACCTTTTTAACACTCCAGAGGGTATGTTTTCAGTCCAAATGTCCTTAAAATTTGTCAGAAAGGTTGCTTCGAAGATTTCTAGCTCTTATTTGGATATGAGTCATCTGGGATCAAAAACCAGCTCAAAGCCTAATCATTGTCACAGAGCTCAAATATGGAAAAACATTGTTAACACTCTAGAGGTAACATTTTCAGTCCAAATTATCTGGAAATTAGTCAGAAAGGTTGTTTCTATTTCTAGCTCAGGTTTAAATAAGGGTCATCTGTGTTGAAAAACTAGGTCATAAAGCCAAAAAATGGAAAAACCTTGTTAACACTCTAGAGGTTTAATTTTCAGTCCAAATATATCCTGGAAATTAGTCAGATAGGTTGTTTTAATGATTTCTAGGTCAGGTTCGAATATTGGTCATCTGGGGTCAAAAACAAAGTCACAGAGCCCAAATACAGAAAAACATTTTAAATACTATAGATGTTACATTTTCAGTCTAAATAATCTGGAAATTAGATAGAAAGGTGGTTTCGAAGATTTCTAGCTCAGGTTCAAATATGGGTCATCTGTGGTCAAAAACTAGGTCACAGAGCCCAAATATGGAAAAACCTTGTTAACACTCTAGAGGATACATTTTCAGTCTAGAAAATTGTCAGAAAGATTGTTTAAATGATTTCTAGCTTAGTTTTGAATATGGGTTATCTGGGATCAAAAAACTAGGTCACAGGGCCAAAAAGGAGAAAATCCTTGTAAATGCTCTAGAGGTTACATTTTCAGTCCAAATATCCTTGAAATTTGTCAGAAAGGTTGTTTCGATGATTTCTAGATTATTTTTTAGAAATGGGTCATTTGAATTCAAAAACTACTAGTAGGTCACAGGGCCCAAATATGTGAAAACCTTTTTAACACTCCAGAGGTTACATTTTCAGTCCAAATATCCTGAAAATTTGTCAGTCAGGTTGTTTTGATGATTTCTAGCTCAAGTTCAAATATGGGTCATCTTGGGTCAAAAACTAGGTCACAGAGCCCAAATATGGAAAAACCATGTTAATACTCTTGAGGTAAGATTTTAATTCCAAATAACATGGAAATTAGTCAGAAAGGTTGTTTTGATGATTTGTAGCTCAAGTTTCATATGGGTCATCTGGGGTCAAAAACTAGGTCACAGAGCCCAAATATATAGAAACCTTTTCAACACTCCAGAGGGTATATGTTCAGTCCAAATGTCCTTGAAATTTGTCAGAAAGGTTGCTTCGATGATTTCTAGCTCTTATTTGGATATGGGTCATCCTGGACCAAAAACTATGTCACAGAGCCCAAACATTGAAAAACCCTTTTAACACTCCAGAGGTTACATTTTCAGTCCAAATATCCTGGAAATTTGTCAGACAGGTTGTTTTGATGATTTCTAGCTCACGTTCGAATATGGGTCAACTCTGGTAAAAAACTAGGTCACAGAGCCCAAATATGGAAAAAACATGTAAACACTCTATGGGTAAGATTTTAATTCCAAATAACCTGGAAATTTGTCAGAAAGGTTGCTTCGAAGATTTCTAGCTCTTATTTGGGTATGGGTCATCTGGGATCAAAAACCAGCTCACAGCCCAATTATAGAAAAACCCTTTTAACACTCCAGAGGTTACATTTTCAGTCCAAATACTCTGGAAATTTGTCAGACAGGTTGTTTTGATAATTTCTAGCTTAGGTTCGAATATGGGTCATCTGGAATCAAAAACTAGGTCACAGAGGCCAAATTGGGAAAAACCTTGTTCCAATTTAGAGGTAACATTTTCAGTCCAAATAATCTGGAAATTAGCCAGACAGGTTGTTTCTATGATTTCTAGCTCAGGTTTCAATATGGGTCATCTGGGTTGAAAAAGTCATAGAGCCCAAATATGGAAAAACCTTGTTAACACTCTAGAGGTTACATTTTCAGTCCAAATATCCTGGAAATTTGTCAGACAGGTTGTTTTGATGATTTCTATCTCAGGTTCGAATATTGGTCATCGGGGGTCAAAAACAAGGTCACAGAGCCCAAATACTGAATAACATTGTTAACACTCTAGAGGTTACATTTTCATTCAAAATAATCTGGAAATTAGTCAGAAAGATTGTTTCTATGATTTCTAGCTCAGGTTCAAATAAGGGTCATCTGGGTTCAAAAACTAAGTCACAGAGCCCAAATATGGAAAAACCTTGCTAACACTCTAGAGGATACATTTTCAGTCTAGAAAATTGTCAGAAAGATTGTTTCAATGATTTCTAGCTAAGTTTTGAATATGGGTCATCCGGGATCAAACACTAGGTCACAGGGCCCAAACATGGAAACACCTTTTTAACACTCCAGAGGTTACATTTTCAGTCCAAATATGTATGAAATTTGTCAGACAGGTTGTTTTGATGATTTCTAGCTCAGGTTCAAATTTGGGTCATCTGGGGTCAAAAACTAGGTCACAGGGCGCAAATATGGAAAAACCTTGTTAACACTCTAGAGGTAAGATTTTAAATCCAAATAACCTGGAAATTTGTCAGAAAGATTGTATCAATAATTTCTAGGCCAGGTTCAAATTTGGGTTATCTGGGGTCAATTAACCAGGTCCATATGAACTTTGTTAAATGCAGTCATACTCAGGTGATCGATACAGGGCCATCATGGCCCTTTTGTTTTTGTTTTGTAGCTTGTTCAACTTTAGCTTTTCTGATCAGTCTTTTTCCGTCATCCGCCATCCGTCCGTCATCAACTTTTCATTCAAATGACATCTCCTCTGTAACCAAAGGGCCAAATTAAATAAAACTTGTCTGGGATGTTCCTTGCATGAAGCTCTACCAAGATTTTTCAAATGGTTCTGGTCCATTGCATTTCTGGTTCACTGGAGCTAAAATTAGATTTTAAAAGTTAGAGTTATATAGGAAAAACTTTAAAAATCTTCTTTTCAGATTCCACAAGGCCTAGAGTTTAGATATTAGGTTTGCAGCATTGTCTAGTGGACCTCAACCAAGCTTCTTCAAATCATGACCATGGGGTTAAAACTGGCCCCACCAGGAGTCATTTGATTTTACACAAGGATTTATTTAGGGAAAATTTTAAAAATCTGCTGCTCTGAAAAACCAAGGGCTATACCTTCAATTGTTCGTTGTTATGTCTCCCCCCCCCCCCACCCCGCGCTTCTGATGGAGACATATTGTTTTTGCCTTGTCCATGGGTGTCTGTTTGTCTGTCTGTCTTTCACACTTCGTTTCCTTTCAATAACTTGAGTACCAGTTGACCCAAAGCCTTCAAACTTCACAGGGGTATTGCCCTTATTGATTACAAAAAATCCCTTTCGTGTTTTGGGTCAGTAGGTCAAAGGTCAAGGTCAGAGGGGCCTCTAGAGTGAAAACCGTTTCCACTCAATAACAGGATTACCATTTCACCCAGAGCCTCCAAACTTCATAGGATGATTCCTTTTACTAAGTATATCAAAGGTCAGGGTCACAGGGACCTGTAGAGTGAAAAATATTTCTGCAGAGTAAATGTAATACCATTACACCCAGAGCCTTCAAACTTTATAGGATAATTGTATTAGAAGAACTCTATTATTTTTAGGGTCCATGGGTCAAAGGTTAAGTTCACAGGGACCTGTAGAGTGAAAACTGTTTCTGCTCAGTAACTGGAGTACCATTTAACCCAGAGCCTTCAAACTTCATAGGATGATTTTTATTTACTCAGTAAAAGAACCCTATAATTTTTGGGGTCAGTAAGTCAAAAGTCAAGGTCACAGGGACCTGTAGAGTGAAACTGTTTCTTCTCAGTAACTGGAGTATCAGTACACCCAGAACCTTCAAACTTTATAAGGTAATTATATTAGAAGAACCCTATTGATTTTGGGATCCGTAGGTCAAAGGTCAAAGTCACTGGGACCTGTAGAGTAAAACTATTTCTACTAAAAATTTGAGTACTATTACACCCAGAGTCTTCAAACTTATTGCAAACTTATTCAAACTTGCACCCATAAAAACCAATAACGCTATTTGTAACATGAGCTATAAGACTCAGGTGAGCGATTTAGGGCCATCAGGGTCCTCTTGTTTACTTTTGGATTAAGCATACTATTAATTTGTCAAGACATTTATTTTCTTGGCTTCTTTTAAATTCATGCAATACCGACACATATGTACAAAATATAAATAATATCCTTAGCAAAATGTAACTAGTGTCGTGACTGGCTTTCTGTTCACTTGCTGTCAGCTCTCTATGAGGGCTGATCCTATCGAATGCCAAAATTGATTTCAATGTGGTTAGAAATCGATTGCACCTTGTTGTTTATTCAAGTGGGTTGTTAATTTGAGCAGTTACGCCAGATTTATGAGAGTTGTGAGGGACAAACATTCTGTACACAGTCAATTGTCCAAGAGCTAGTTATTGCTATCCCGGACATGAGACTACAGGATTTGTAGACCTATGTGTGAAATTATTCTTAATGAAAATATTTACATAGCAGTCCAATGCTTCATCAAGGGCAGCTGTGTGTGCATGTAGTTCATTATGATAAACAGTTGCATCATTCTTATGTACCTAGAACACTTAGAGATCAGTAGGTATGCAGTGGATGTAGTGTTGATGAAATACCTGTAAAAAGTCTGTGGTGTCTGTAACTCTGTTTTTCTATACCTGTCAATTATAACTAGCCCCACCTTATTATAATGCAGCATCTTTGTATTCTCTGTGATAGCAGCAAGTAGAGTCTAGTAATCACACAGTTTGGATTAACCAGTTTAGATAAAATGTAGTATTAGTTAATATGTATTAGAAATAAATATAATCTTATCAGAACATGTTGTTTTATTAAGTCCTTACCATTCATCCATCATGTGAAAACACAAAACAGTACAAAGACTACATGTAGGTCAGTCTTTTCAATCATAGCTAGATTTATTTAAATTCAAAAACAATAACCAAATCAGTCTAGCTCTCAACTGATAATGAAAATATAACGTATTAAGAACATTTCTAGTAAAGCAGTTGAGCAGAAATTTAGTCGTGTATGCAGTTGATGATTACTTTACAATGACTGCAAAACAATAAATCACAGCAGTGAAGGCACTTACAAAACACTTATGAAATAAGTAGGGATGGGAACGAATATATTCGAATATTCTTTTATTTAAACTTCAGTCAGTTACCCGAATTTTGGTGTCCGAACATTGGTACTGTTTTATCACCTATACGTTGTCGGGAAACTGCTATGTATCGTCTAGAAATGGCGTAGATATGGATTGTTTAATGTTGTCTCCTTGGCATAGGGTGTAAAGACATTATTGAAATGTCTTTTTCATCAGTTATTCGTTGGTTTAATAAATTTAAATGTGAGTTAATTTCGACTGAAGATGCACCCCATGCCCCTCGGCCTAAAACAGCAACGTCTGTCAAGATGGTTGCTAAAGTGGAAGAAAAAGTTAATACTGATGCAAGATACACCACTAGGCAAATAACCAGTATCCTTGGCATCTCAATACAAGAGTGCCATGATGGCCCTAGAACGCTCACCTGAGTATTTTGGCAGTAGGTCAGTAGGACAAAAATATAGGTCATGCAATTACATTTTTGAAATCGAAACGAAAATCTGTGCACATGGTCTAAGTTTCATTGCTGTAGCTAAAAAACAAAAAAAGTTGGTCAGTAGGTCAAAAATATAGGTCATGCGATGATATTTTTGAAATCGGAACAAAAAACTGTACACATGATTCAAATTTCATTGCCATACATGTAGCTCCAAAAACAAAAAGTAGGTCAGTAGGACAAAAATATAAGTCATGCGATGACATTTTTGAAACCGAAACGAAATTTGTGCACACGGTCCAAATTTCATTGCTGTAGCTAAAAAACAAAAAAAGGAGGTCAGTAAGTCAAAAATATAGGTCATGATATGACATTTTTGAAATCGGAACAAAAAACTGTAAACATGGTCCAAATTTCATTGCCATAGCTCCAAAAACAAAAAGTAGGTCAGTAGGTCAAATATATAGGTCATGCCATGACATTTTTGAAATCGAAACAAAAAAATGTGCACACGGTCCAAATTTCATTGCTTTATCAAAAAAAAACAAAAAAGTAGGTCAGTAGGTCAAAAATATAGGTCATGATATGTTTTTGAAATCTGAACAGAAAACTGTATACATGGTCCAAATTTCACTGCCATGGCTCAAAAAACAAAAAGTAGGTCAGTAGGTCAAAAATAAAGGTCATGCGATGACATTTTTAAAATCAAAACGAAAAACTGCACACGGTCCAAATTTCATTGCTGTAACTAAAAAACAAAACTAGAACTGTGTCCATAGGACACGGATGCCCCACTATGCATAAGTGCTCATAAACAAGAGCATGTATATTCTGTATGTAAGATTTAGGTGGGGAACAATTTTTTTCTGTAGCTGCAAATGAATTGAGGTGTTTTGTATATTATTAATGCTGTCCATTTATTTCAAAATTAGATATTTTATACTGAAACAAGGGCTGTCAGATGGACAGCATGCTTGACTTTTCTTAGTGCTTGAAGGTATAATAAAAGCCTGAAATTAAAGATTTTTCAAAGTCTTATAGGGGAATAACTAATAAAAATGCTTAACAGAGTTATGGGCCTTGATGGAATGACATAGTCTACGGCCAAGTTTGAACCAAATACCTGCAGTAGAAAGGGAAGAAATAGTGAAAATGAGAAGCTTGCCCTAAAACTTTAACCCGATAGCCACGCCGCAAGTACAATAGACCTCCTTATTCTTTGAATAGTCGACATAAAAATGTTGTAAATATTTATGTACTATGAGGAATCACATTAGCGAAGACGAAGAAAGAGACACACAAGTAATTACATTTTGCTGATATTAAAGTAAGCAGGTAAAATTTAAAAAATGTTACACATTAAAGATAACTACAGATTAAAGTATAGAAACCCCAGGTGTGTCAGGTCCCGTGAAAAAACATTACCCTTCCTTTACTATCATCTACACATTAAGGTTGTTCATCCCTGAAAAGTAAAGCAAAATCTGCCATCCGGTTTATGAGGAGTTGCGTTCACAAATTTATTTCACTTTATGGTATATAGTGAAAAAATCAAAAAAGGGCCATAATTCCATTAAATTTGGTCGCAGCAAAAAATTCCTTCCTTTACCATCATCTACACATTAAGGTTGTTCATTCCTGAAAGTTTAAGCAAAGTCTGCCATCCGGTTTAAGAGGAGTTGCGTTCACAAAATTTCGGGACGTACGTACGTACAGACGTACGGTCGTATTATGTACGGTCATACGGTCGTACGGACTGACGGACAAGTGCAACGCTATATGCTCCCACTTTGTGGGGGCATAAAAAGTAGGTCAGTAGGTCAAAAATATGTCATGATATGACGTTTTTGAAATCGGAACAAAAAGCTGTATACATGGTCCAAATTTCATTGCCATAGCTCCAAAAACAAAAAGTAGGTCAGTAGGTCAAAAATAAAGGTCATACGATGACATTTATAAAATCAAAACGAAAAACTGTACACACGGTCCAAATTTCATTGCTGTAGCAAAAAAATAAACCAAAATGTAGGTCAGTAGGTCAAAAATACAGGTCAAGGAATAATGCTTTTGAAATCATCTTGAAAAAAAGTACAAATGGTCCAAATTTTATTGCCATAGCGAAAAACTTAAAAAATGAGATAAAAAATTTTGGGCCGGGGGGGGGAGTGACCCCCACGGAGACAGACTGACCCCACTGTGGTCACGGTGCATACTACCAAATATCTAAGCTCTAGGCCTTGCAGTTTGTAACAAGAAGATTTTTAAGTTTTTCGCTATATAACTCTATGTAAAACATGTGACTTCTTGGGCGGGGCCAGTTTTGACCCAGGGGCCATGATTTGAACAATCTTGGTAGAGGTCTAGACAATGCTCAACACCAAATATCTAAGCCCCATGCCTTGCGGTTTCTGACAAGAAGATTT
Source organism: Cyclina sinensis (assembly GCA_012932295.1). Lineage (NCBI taxonomy): Eukaryota > Metazoa > Mollusca > Bivalvia > Venerida > Veneridae > Cyclina > Cyclina sinensis. The sequence continues at coordinate 27,982,291 of JAAONU010000009.1, read as the reverse complement.
TTAAAGTTTTTTCTATATAACTCTATGTAAATCAAGTGACCCCCAGGGCGGGGCCAGTTCTAACCCCAGAGTCATAATTTGAACAATCTTTGTAGAGGTCCACTAGATGATGCCTCATACCAAATATCTAAGCTCCAGGCCTTGTGGTTTCAGACAAGAAGATTTTTAAAGTTTTCCCTATATAACTCTATATAAGTCAAGTGACCCCCAGGGCGGAGCCAGTTCTGACCCCAGGGTCATTATTTGAACAATCTTGGTAGAGGTCCACTAGATGATGCTCAACACCAATTATCTAATCTCCATGCCTTGCGGTTTCTGACAAAAAGATTTTTAAAGTTTTCCCAATATAACTCTATGTAAATCAAGTGCCCCCAGAGCGGGGCCAGTTCATACCCCAGGGTCATAATTTGAACAATCTTTGTAGAGGTCCACTAGATGGTAGCTCATACCAAATATCTAAGCTCCAGGCCTTGTGGTTTCAGACAAGAAGATTTTTAAAGTTTTCCTATATAACTCTATGTAAATCAAGTGACCCTCCCTTGTGCAGGGGGGGGGGGGGGGGGGGGGGGGGGGGCATTTTTGACCTAGGAGCCATGATTTGAACAAACTTGGTACAAACTTGGTAGAGGTCCACTGGACAATGCTGCACACAAAATATCTAAACTCTAGGCCTAGTGGTTTCAGACAAGAAGATATTTAAAGTTTTCCTATATAAGCCTAAATGGCTATGTAAAATCAATTGACCCCCCCCCCCCCCGCCGGGCGGGGCCAAATATGGCCCCAGGGGCATAATTTGAACAAAATTTATAGAGGTCCACTAGGCAATGCTACATACCAAATCTTAAGGCTCAGGGACTTGTGGATTCAAACAAGAAGATTTTCAAAGTTTTTCCTTTAAGTTGCTATAGCAACCAGAGTTCTTGATGGAATTTAATTCTCTGAACAACTTTGGTAGAGCTTCATGCAAGGAATATCCCAGGCATGTTTCATCAATGTTGGCTCAGCGGTTTAGGAGGAGAGGTTGTTTGAGTCAAATTGTTGACGACGCACGACGGACAATCAACTATCCCAAAAGCTCACCCTGATGCAAGGATCATCCCAGGCAAGTTTCATCAAATTTGGGCAAATGGTTTCAGAGGAGATGTCGTTTGAATGATTCGTGGACGACGGATGGACGGACGACAAACAACTACCGACCCTAAAAGCTCACATGAGCACTATGTGCTCAGGTTAGCTAAAAATTCAGTGAAACCTATGAAGAAGCAAATTTTATGTACTTAGATGCATTCATATTTGAACACTCCTTGTACATGTATGCACAGTTGACTTGCCATAGATAAACACTGATCATAATTCTTGTCATAACCAAGGATTTGCAGATCAGTGACTGATCATAATTCTTGTCATAACTGAGGATTTGCAAATAAATGGTTGATCATAATTCTAGTCATAACTGAAAATTTGCAAATCAATGACTGATCATAATTCTTGTCATAACTGTCTGAGGATTTGCAAATCAGTGAATCATAATTCTTTTCATGACCAAGGATTTGCACATCAATGACTGATCATAATTCTTGTTATATCTGATGATTTGCTCATCAATGACTGGTCATAATTCTTGTCAAAACTGAGGATTTGCAAATCAATGACCAATCATAATTATTGTCATAACTGAGGACTTGCACATCAATGACTGATCATAATTCTTGTAATAACCAAGAATTTGCAAATCAATGACCAATCATAATTCTTGTCATAACTGAGGATTTGCACATCAATGACTGATCATAATTCATGTCAAATCCGAGGATTTGCAAATCAATGACCGATCATAATTCTTGTCATATCTAAAACTGAAACTTTAACATAAATGCCATGTGTTAAAATCATGAAGATGCTCAGCTTCTCAGCAACAGTTTTCAGTTTTTTAGTGTGTTTTTTTCACTCTATATAATTATGCACACCAAATCTTTAGAAAATGATCTCACAAAGAAAATGAGTGGTCACACTTATAAGTTTCACCCAATGAAAAGGAAGTCATTGCTGTTTTCCTTATGAAGTACATCTGCGCAACTGATACTCATGAATCATGACATGAACATGATGAATACCTGAAACGTACTGAAATGTACTGTGTAACTTTATCAAAACATCATTATTAAGTATGATTCATATAATACTGAATCAAATTTTAATCAAAGAACTATCTTAAGTACATGAACAATGATAAATGACTGCTGAATTTTCTTACTGCACTTTCAGACAGCAGCAATATTATAACAAAAGGGCCATGATGGCCCTACATCGCTCACCTAAATACTTTGCCGTTGTGTCTGCTGCTGAGCTAACATCAAAAGCATTTTAAAGATTCTCCCTATATAAATCTACATGAATTCAAGTGACCCCCAGGGTAGAGCCAATTTTCACTCAGGGGGCATAATTTGAACAAACTTGATGACCTCCAGATGATGATCCATTAAAAATATCTAAGTTCTAGGCTTTGTGGTTTCAGACAAGAAGATTTTTTAAAGTTTTGCCTATATAAGCCTATGCAAAATCAACTGACACCCAGGGCGGGGCCAAATTTGACACCAGGGGCATAATTAGAACAAACTGAGTAGAGGTCCATTTGGAAATAATACATACCAAATCTTAAGGTTCAGGGCATTGTGGTTGCAGACTTGTAAGAAGATTTTCAAAGTTTTCCCTATACATGCCTACATGTATGTAAAATCAATGACCCCTGGGTGAGGCCAAATTTAAACAAAAAGGTATAATTTTAAAAAAACTTGGTAGAGGTCCATTACACAATGCTAAGTACCAAATCTTAAGGCTCAGGGCCTTGTGGTTTCAGACAAGAAGATTTTCCAAGTTTTCCCTATATAAGCTTATGTAAAATCAACTGACCTCAGGGGTGTGGCCAAATTTGACCCGAGAGGTATTATTTGAACAAACTTGGACGAGGTTCACGAGACAATGCTATGTACGAAATCTTAAGGCTCAGGGCCTTGTGGTTTCAGACAAGAAGATTTTCAAAGTTTTCTCTGTATAAGCCTATGTAAAATCAATTGACCCCCATCAAAACTGATAAAGGTCCACTAGACAATGCTACATACCAATTCTTAGAATTTGTTTTAAGTTTCTCTATATAAGCCTATGTAAAATCAATTGACCTCACGGGCAGGGCCAAATTTTACCCCAGGGGAATAATTTGAACAAACTTGGTCCACTAGACAATGCTATATACCAAATCTTAAGGCTCAGGGCCTTGTCGTTTCAGACAAGATTTTCAAAGTTAATCCTTTCAGTTGCCATTGCAACCAGATCTAGAGTTCTTGATGGAATTCAATTCTTTGAACAACTTTGGTAGAGCTTGATACAAGGAATATCCCAGGCATGTTTCATCAAAGTTGGCTAAGCGGTTAAGGAGGAGTAGTCGTTTAAGTCAAATTGTTGATGACATAAGCCGATGGACGCTGGACAATCAATGATCCCAATAGCTCACCTTTTAGCACTTTCTGCTCAGGTGAGCTAAAACTCTTATTATAAGGTGATATTTCAACTACAGATATTTTTAAGACAAATTGTTTCAAAACTATTTTTATGCCTAATGTCATAGTGACAGCAATCAAAAAACTTATCAAAAAGATTTCTCTTTAAATAATGTCTTAAGTGTGTATGTCTCTTACAAATGTAGGTCAAAACTTTAGGTAAATGCATTGCTCTACCACAAACATCACATTTTAGGAATTTCTCGACTCTTTGATGACGAGCATGTCTCTTCAGTATGTATTCTCATATGTGTCTTCAGATTATCACTGTGAGTAAAAGCACTACCACAAACACCACATTTATAGAATTTCTCTCAAGTATGTATTCTCATATGTGTCTTCAGATTATCACTGTGAGTAAAAGTACTACCACAAACACCACATTTATAGAATTTCTCTCAAGTATGTATTCTCATATGTGTCTTCAGATTATCACTGTGAGTAAAAGCACTACCACAAACACCACATTTATAGAATTTCTCTCAAGTATGTATTCTCATATGTGTCTTCAGATTATCACTGTGAGTAAAAGTACTACCACAAACACCACATTTATAGAATTTCTCTCAAGTATGTATTCTCATATGTGTCTTCAGATTATCACTGTGAGTAAAAGCACTACCACAAACACCACATTTATAGAATTTCTCTCAAGTATGTATTCTCATATGTGTCTTTTGATTATCACTGTGAGTGAAAGCACTACCACAAACACCACATTTATAGAATATCTCTCAAGTATGTTTTCTCATATGTGTCTTCAGATTACCACTGTGGGTAAATGCACTACCACAAACATCACATTCATAGCATTTCTCTCCAGTATGTATTCTCATATGTTTCTTCAGATTACTACTGTCAGTAAATGCACTACAACAAACATCACATTTATAGCATTTCTCTCCTGTATGTATTCTCATGTGTGTCTTCAGACTACAACTCTGGGTAAAGGCTCTACCACAAACATCACAATAATAGCATTTCTCTCCAGTATGCAGTTTCTTATGTCTCTTCAGACTACCACTGTGGGTAAATGCACTACCACAAACATCACATTTATAGCATTTCTCTCCTGTATGTATTCTCATGTGTGTCTTCAGACTAAAACTGTGCTTAAATTCTCTTTTACAAACATCACATTTATAGCATTTTTCTCCTGTATGTATTCTCATGTGTGTCTTCAGACTAAAACTGTGGTTAAATTCTCTATCACAAACATTGCATTTAAAGCATTCCTTTTTAGTGTGTATTCTCATATGTGTCTTTAGATGACTATTACGTCGAAATGCTCTACCACAAACATCACATTTATAACATTTCTCTCCTGTATGTATTCTCATATGTGTCTTCAGATTACTATTTTGGGAAAATGCTCTGCCACAAACATCACATATATAACATTTCTGGTCTGAATGTATATTCATATGTACCTTCAGGCTATTCCTGTGGATAAATGCTCTACCACAAACACCACATTTAAAACATTTATCTCCAGTATGTGTTCTCATATGTATCTTCAGACTACCACTTTGGGAAAATTCACTACCACAAACATCACATTTATAACATTTCTCTCCAGTGTGTATTCTTATATGTCTCTTCAAATTACTCTTTTGGGTAAATTCACTATCACAAACATTACATTGATAACACTTCTCTCCTGAATGTATTCTCATATGTGTCTTCAGACTAAAACTTCGGTTAAATTCTCTACCACAAACACCACATTTAAAACATTTCTTTCCTGTATGTATTCTCATATGTTTCTTCAAATTATGACTGTAGTTAAATTCTGCACCACAAACATTACATTTATAACAATTCTCTCCAGAATGTATTCTTATATGTGTCTCCAGACTACAACTTTGGGTAAATGCACTACCATAAACACCATATTCTAAGGATTTCCCAACTCTAAGATGGCAAGCATGTCTCTTTAAATCACTACTAAAGGAACTTTTAAAATTACATTTTCCACATTTGTAATGCCTTTCTTCTGTATTATTTACCTTGCTGGAAGTTATTATATTATTACAAGCCATTTCAGGGACATTTTCTTTATCATCTGAAATTTGGTTGTGACTAATGCCTGAATTATTTTAAACTTTCAAATTGTTGTCATGTACTCCTTCCAGTCATTCTAGCTACTTATCTAGCACCTGTATATCACTCTGTGTCAGCTTGTCTTTCCGATTGACTTTTACCAGATGCCACACATAGTATACAGCTTTTGTGAAGGCAGTCTTAGAAAATACACCGGGAAAGCATTCTGAAAAAAATATATGAAAAAATGATTTTTTATGACTAACCTTATACAAGCCTTTTGCCATGATGGCTCTTTTATTGCTCAACTGAAAACAACTGCAAGCACTTTCATTCAAACACCCATTATCAAACTCCAGGCAATGTGGTTTCTGACAGAAAGATTTTTAAGGGATTTACCTGTGTCAGTCCATAACAAGTGGGCCATTTCCCCCAAGCGCTCGCTTGAGGACAGATTGTTATTTGTGTGAAAGTGGTGAAAGCTATCATTATGTCCTGTAAATATTCAAAGTAAACAGGACCTACTGTCCTGTGAATAAATTCACAATATCTGTTCATATATACTACAAATGCAACAACAAAGGTTTTACAGTTTCATTTACTGTAGGGCAAAGCATGCTAGTAATACATCAAATCTTAGGACTGTAGACCTTTGGTGTTTCAAAGTAGGATCTTTTTAAAGATTTTAATGGAACCCAGGATGCTTCAGGGGAGGGCTAATATTGAATCAAGGCCTTAATTTGAACAATCTTATGCCAAATATCCAAGCTCTAGCCCTTTGGATTTCAAAGATTTTTTAAAGTTTTTACTATAATTGTAAATTACACATGGAAAACCCATGACCTTAGGGAAGGGCAAATATTGCTTAAAGGGTTTTAAATTCAATTACCTTGGTAGTGGTCTATATCTAAGCTCTAGCCCTTGATATTTAAGTTTTAATCACATATACATAACAAGGCAGTCTGCAGGACAGCTAAATCCCCTTCCGTAGCAGACATGAATGTGTGCTTCATGACCTTTAACAAGCCATGACCTTGATGTTGTGCCATGCATATTATAAGCACATAGTCTCATGATAGTAATTATTTGTGCAAAGTTATTTAAAATCTTCCATAAAGTCAAAAAGTTATGGAGAACATTTAACCTTGACCTTGGGGGTAGCAACCTGGATGTTGGGTTCTGCACATTGTGTCATAGTGTTGATCATTTGTGCAAAATAATTAAAAAACTTTTCGTAAGCCAAGTTAGTAAGTTATAGAGCAGACGTGAAATGTGGATATTTGTCCTTTAACTGTGACCTTGACCCTGTAAGTAGCAACCCAATTATTGCGCTCTGCACATTGTCTCATAATGGTGATCACTTGTGCCAAGTTATTTCAAAAATTTTTCAGCAGTTTGAAAGTTATGGAGCGGACAAGAAATGTAGACTTTTAACACTTGACCTTTAAATATGATCTTGACCTTGGGGGTAGCAATCCAATGATTATGCTCCACACATTGTCTCATAATGGTGATCACTTGTGCAAAGTTATTTCACAAAATTTTCAGCAGTTTAAAAGTTATGATGCTGAAACGAAATGTAGACTTTTAACACTTGACCTTTAAATGTGACCTTGACCCTGTTGGTAGCAATCCAATAATTGTGCTCTGCACATCGTCTCATAATGGTGATCACTTGTGCAAAGTTATTTCAAAAACTTTTCAGCAGTTTGAAAGTTATGGAGCGGACACGAAAGTGTTACGGACGGACAGACAGTAGCAACCTAATTATTGCACTTTGCACATCTTCTCATAATGGTGATCACTTTACCAAGTTATTTAAAAAAAATTTCAGCAGTTTAAAAGTTATGGAGCAGACACAAAATGTAGACTTTTTAACACTTGACCTTTAAATATGACCTTGACCTTGTGGGTAGCATCCCAATTATTGCACTCTGCACATCGTCTCATAATGGTGATCACTTGTGCCAAGTTATTTCAAAAAAATTTCAGCAGTTTGAAAGTTATGGACAGGACACTGAAATTTAGACTTTTTAACACTTGACCTTTGAGTGTGACCTTGACTTTGGGGCTAGCAACCCAATTATTGCGCTCTTCACATCGTCTCATAATGGTGAACACTTGTGCCAAGTAATTTCAAAAAGTTTTCAGCAGTTTAAAAGTTATGAAGAGGACACGAAAGTGTTATGGATGGACGGACGGACGGACTGACAAAGTGTAGACTGTATGCTCTCCGTTCAGGGAGCATTATAACTCCTGTGTATGTGTCAACAGAAATACATTTGTGTAGTTTTTATCACTATTTCAAAACCACAAGAACAAAATCAAGTCTAAGGTGACTTTAAAGTATGGAAATACATTATGTTGTCATATAAAGTCCATAAAAACACAACACGAAACACACCCTGGCAAAAAGGGTGATCAACAGGATGTAGCAAATTTTCTGATGGTATGACCTTGACCCTGGAGATAGGGGTCTGGAAGTAACCCAAGACATGCTGTCTTATTATTCTTATGAGAACATTTATGCTAAGTTTTTTCAAAATCCCTTGATGGAACGCAGAATAATGGACCGGACATGAAGTGTGACAGATGGATGGATGGACAGACATAGCCCATTTCTATATCCCCTTCAAAAGGACAGGGGACAATTATTCTATACAGAGTTGTTGTTCCTTTGCACTGCATTCTCTCACATTGTTATCTATTTATTTTTTAAGTTTCACTGGAATCTCTGTAATGATTGCGGAGCTACTCTCTGGACAAGAAATTACAGACCATGTTAACATTTGACCTCTAAGTGAGACCTTGACCTTGGTGGTAGGGATCTGGGTGTTTCGCAAGACACATAGTCTTAATATGTTGAATATTTGTGCAAACGTATTTCAAAATCCTTTGATGAATGGAAAAGTTGTGGACCAGACACAAAACAGACCCTATAACAGACCATGTTAAGCTTTCATCTCCAAGTGGTGGTAGGGGTCTGGTTGTTGTGCATGACATGTAGTCTTATTATGGTGAACGTTTTTGCCAAGTAATTTCAAAATCCCTTGATGGATGAAAAAGTTATGGACAGGACACAAAATATACCCCCAAACAGACAATGTTGACCTTTGATCTCTAAGTTTGACCTTGACCTTGGAGGTAGGCCTCTAGGTGTTGCCCATGACATTTTGTCTTATTATGGTGAACATTTGTGCATAATTATTTTAAAATCTCTTGATGAATGGCTTAGTAATGGACCGGACACGAAGTGTGACAGACAGACAGAAGGATGGACACAGCTCATTTCTATATTCCTCTTTTTTCTGAAAAGGCTGGGGACAAATAAGTCTATTCCAGTAATTGATATCTACTCTGGTAAATCTGGTAAAAATGTCTATTTTGGTATTCAGTGTAACCCATTGTTCATCTTATTGTCCCTGCATGATAATACATAAAAAAGTGTTTTCAGAAGGTGCTTCCCAAAAAACGTCACACTATTGTTTTGCTTTTGATGATCGACGAGTTTCTCAAACTGGTTTAGGCTGATAAAATTTCTGATTCCTGTGGGTTTCAGGTGCAGGTCTTATCAGCAAATTATGGAGAAAATGGACCATGGGTCAAAACAGACTATATTTTGAGGCAAAAGGACCACATTACGAGATGCAAGGGACCAAACAGACCATCCAAAAATAATTTTTATTCCACAATTACTATTTATTGGCTTCCATCCTAAGGTGTTTTCAAGTGCATAGTATAAATTTAAGGGTTGGGGTTAGGTCTGTTTCGTATGTCAGACTTATCAGCTGCCTAACGTGGACGTCCCTAAATCACTTTAGACCTTGAATCACCACCGTTGTGCTTTTTACTAATGACAAGCAAGATTGCAAGATCACACTTTGTGAGACTGTGATGTCAGATTTACTACAATATATTTTCTCATGGTAGTGGATGTCAGACAGATCATCATGCAATTTAAACAAGTACTGGAATTTTTTTTATAAAGTGTTTAATTACATTAAAAAAGTAACATTTTTCTGTATCCTGAATAATCTCTATAGAAACACTGTTTTATATAACCTAAAATTCAATTTTTTATGACCCTGACCTAGTTCATCTTTTTATTAACATTTTATGGATGGATCAGGTGATAATATTTTCATAGTAAGGCCAAACAAATTTTAATGCTCGTTTTATTTTTTGGTTGTAAGGGTTGCAGAGACTTTCAGTCTTTAAGTAATGTCATTTATAATACTACAACTTTTATTAAAATACAATGTACACAATTATAAAGAAAAAGATTCATAACCGAAAAATGTGTAAATGCAATCTTTAATAAAATAGAACAATATTAGCCCTTCAAAATTATTTTTCCCTGACTTTTCACTAATTTTTCTGGATTTTTATTTTTCACTGACCAATTTTCAAAATTCCCTGACAATTCCCTGACCTTGAAAAAAACTCAAATTTCCCTGACTTTTCAAGTCCCCTGGCAACCCTGCAAGATCTTATATTAACTCAAGTATTGTACAAGTCTGATTAAATTCAAATCAAAAATGAAGCTGCTATTGTGCAGACAAGGTCTAAATAGTTAATTTAGGCACTTTCAGGGGCCATAACTCTGGAACCAATAATGCAATATGGCAATTTGAAGAAAGGAACCAAGATCTAATGGTAATGAAAGTGAAGATCAGACCCAAATTAAGACCACTAGATTGCAGAAAAGCTTTTATCATAACTTGACCTAGTAACCTTAATTTCAAAGTCACATGACCCAGTTTCAAACTTCACCTAGATATCATCGAGATAAACATTCTGACAAAGCTTTAAGAAGATCAGAGCAAAATTAACTACAGTGCAGACAAGCTTTTTCTATAATTTGACCTAGTGACCTAGTTTTCAAGGTCACATAACCCAGTTTCGAACCCGACCTAGATATCATGGAGATACACATTCTGACCAAGCTTGAAGAAGATGGGACCGAAATTAAAAAAGCTAGAGTGCAGACAAGCTTTTTCTAAAATTCGAACTAGTTAGCTTGTTTTCAAGGTCACATGACCCAGTTACGAACTTGACCTAGATATCATTGAGATAAACAATCTGACCAAGTTTGAAGAAGATCAGACCAAAATTAAGACTACTAGAGTGCAGACAAGCTTTTTCTATAATTTGACCTTGTGACCTAGTTTTGAAGGTCACATGACCCAGTTTCGAACTTGATCTAGATATCATTGAGATTAACATTTTGACCAAGTTTGAAGAAGATCGGACCAAAATTAAGACCGCTAGAGCGCGGACAAGCTTATTCTATAATTTGACCTAGTGACCTAGTTTTAAGGGTGAGATGACCCAGTTATTAACTTGACCTAGATATCATTGAGATAAACATTTTGACCAAGTTTAAAGAAGATCGCACCAAATTAAGACTGCTAGAGTGCAGACAACAATTGTGAACGGACGACGGACGAAAGGCGATCACAATAGCTAACCCTGTCACTATGTGACAGGTAAGCTAAAAATTACATTTTGTGTATTATGGTGAATCAAGGTACTCTGAAAACATGGCCCCATTATAGTCGCGTTCTGATAATGATTTTTCAGAAGTGATTTGACAAAGTTTACCATTTTTGTGCAAAAAAATGACAGATTATTAATTGGATTTAATGATAAAAGTAAGTAATATTTATTCTGTTTCATGTCACTGTTACTTCTTTGTTTTAAGTTTGTTTCTAAATTCGGTGATTCTTGGTCTTTCAAGATTTAAACTGGTAGCATTTACTAACATTTCTAATACATAGTTTAACCAACTGTAAAAAACAGAAACTGTTTAATTAAATTTGGACTGTGGAAGTTTATCTACTAACTTGTGAAAATGTGTCTGATAACACTCAAATTTCTGTCAAAATGCTACCTGCTCATGTTTCCACCTGTTAAATTCAGAGGTTTTGTTTTAGGTTGCAGATACCAGTTGCACACTGTAATTTAGTGACTGATGACCACTCAAACTGACCAATGACAATCCCAATACTACAACCTAAAAAGAAAAGTACAGTTATTCTTATAGGAGTGAAGACAATCTACAACAAAAACATAAATTTCAGACGAAACACTTCCCTTAAAACATCAGCTGCAAGTAAGAAACTACTCCCAATCCCCACTTTTCAACCCATGGGTGAGGCAAATTACGGAGGTTTTGTCACAGTACCTGTTCGTCACACTTATTTCATAGATTGCCAGAAAAGAGGTTTCCGGACAAAGATATTATAGAGTAATTCACACAGCTAAGCAAGAATCCCCGATCAGGAGACAATACCCTGATCAGTGATTGTCTCTCAATCAGGCGACTTTTCATGCTAGAAATTACTTCCATATGTCACCTGATCAAGCCAATATCTCCCGATTCAGCAACACCTTCAGTGGGTGTCCTCATTTAATTGCCTTTGCGTAAAAAGCGCATGATTTGCACATAATAAAATATTTGCCTCAACAACTTGAAAGAGCGAGAAATTTTAACATCAGTACACCAAAGGTTTGATAACATTTACCGAGGAACATTTTGTGTAGGTTGTTCTGAAGTAGGAGATGTACAGTTTTTGTGACACTGTGCCTGAGATCACTTTTACATCTTGAAAATTTTATAACACTGCTATAAAATAATGGCTAAGCTGAAATATTCCTGAAAAGCAGACAGGCTCTGCCATATTTCCATCCTCTTGTCTGCATCTAAAACCTGTACATACCAGGCCAAAATGATGGTCTGCAAGGGAGACTATTACAAAATGTTAATATTAAAAGCTTCTGTTACTTCAACGAGTCTTTGTATTAGTAGATCCAAATTTACCTTAATAATACAAGAGGGCCATGATGGCCCTAGATCGCTCACCTGAATACTTTGCCTTTGGGTCTGCTATTGAGCTAACATCAAAAGCTTTTTTAAGAATCTCCCTATATAAATCTATATGAATACAAGTGACCCCTAGGGCAGGGCCAAATTTCATTCAAGGAGCATAATTTGAACAAAGTTCGTAGATGACCTCTAGCTGATGCTCCATTAAAAATATCTAAGTTCTAGGCTCTGTGGTTTAAGACAAGAGGTTTTTTTTTTAAAGTTTTGCCTATATAAGCTTATGTAACATCAACTGACCCCAAGAGCAGGGCCAAATTGGACCCCAGTGGCATAATTTGAACTAATTTGGTAGAGGTGCACTAGACAATGCTACATACCAAATCTTAAGGCTCAGGCCCTTGTCATTCCAGTCAAGAAGATTTTCAAAGTTTTCCCTAAGTAAAATCAATTGACCCCTGAGGTGGGGTCAAATTTGACCCCTGGGGCATAATTTGAAATAATTTGGTAGAGGTGCACTAGACAATGCTACATACCAAATCTTAAGGCTTAGGCCCTTGTCATTCCAGTCAAGAAGATTTTCAAAGTTTCCCCTATGTAAAATCAATTGACCCCCAAGGTGGGCCAAATTTGACCCCAGGGGCATAATTTGAACTAATTTGGCAGAGGTTTACTAGACAATGCTACATAACAAATCTTAAGGCTCAGGGCCTTGTGGATTCAGACAAGAAGATTTTCAAAGTTTTTCCTATAATATAAGCCTATGTAAAACCAATGACCCCAGGGTGGGGCCAAATTTGAACAAATTTGGTAGAGATTCACTAGACAATGCTACATACCAAATCTTAAGGCTCAGGGCATTGTGGTTTCAGACAAGAAGATTTTTAAAGTTTCACTATATAAGCCCAGGGCTAGCGCTGGGTCAAAATTTGCTTGAGCCAAATATATTTTCGACGCGGAAAAGGGGGTGGGTGTGGGAGGGGTTGTACCCCTCCCGCGTTGTACCCCTCCCGCGTCAAAATTTTTTTGAATTTTCATTAGTAAATGGTGCTCTCTGAGGCACTTTGAACCATTATGCTCTTTGATTATCAGACGAGTAAAATGACTCAGATTAAAACAATTGGTGCTTTCCTACTAAAAAATAAGCACAAATCAATATAAATAAAATAATTTATTTATCATAATATTTTTATGCACTGTAACAAATCAAAGTACATGATATTTACATATGATACCAGCTAATGCAGAGCCACAAGAATTGAGGATCATATGTTAACCAAGAATTGCCATTTTTCCAAGTATCTAAAAAATTTCTAGCTGTGTTTGATATTATTTTTTAGGAGTTGAAGTTGAACTGTCTAAGTCAGGTTTACGTTTTGGTGCCATTTTTGATTTTTTGCATAAATTTATTTTATGCCTATCTGATTTAGCCTCCGTAAAAATTCAGTATATATACATTTGTACATTTACTCAAAAATACCTTTCATAATTACCTTTACTGACAATGAAAATTAAAAGAAACGTATCGAAAACGTGTGAAAGAATTTATTCCAGTTGCTACCAAATATTTCCACTTAATCCCATCAACCGCATTATTTATCCTTTAAGTGCCGACGATGATCACTTGATTGAGCCGCTGTTTGTTAAACAATCATCCATGATTATTGACTATGATCGAGCTAATTGGTTCACGAACAACTTGACACATATTTAATCTGTTTATTGCCACAAACTGACACTCACATGCATATTATCGGATATTACAACACGTGGACTGCGTCTATTGATTTATTACTAGTTTACCGCTATTGATGTCGGAAAACCAGTCAACCGCCTCGATCTGAGCTAAACATTCTATTTTTTGACTCAGGGATTTCCCAAAATGTCGGAAGTCATACTTTTAGCGTGTTTTCGCCAATCTTGATTTTTTTTAGCCAATTTTCGCAATTCGGAGCCATTGGCACCGTTGGCGAACGCCAGCGCAACCCTGTAAGCCTATGTAAAATCAATTGACCCACGGGGCGGGGCAAAATTGACCCCTGGAGTATTATTTGAACAAACTTGATAGTGGTCCATTTGACAATGCTACATACCAAATCTTAAGGGTCAGGGCCTTGTGGTTTCAGACAAGAAGATTTTCCAAGTTTTTCCTTTCAGTTGCCAAGTTAGCAACCAGGGTTCTTGATGGAATTGAATTCTTTGAACAACTTTGGTAGAGCTTCATGCAAGGAATATCCCAGGCATCTTTTGTCAATGTTGGCTTAGCAGTTTAGAAGGAGAAGTCGTTCAAGTCAAAATGTTGACAACGCATGATGACGCACACCGGACAATCAACGATCCCAAAAGCTCACCATGAGCAGTGAAAAACAAACAATCAAGCCTTACTTTACATGTATGTTAAAAATGTAGAAATAAAGCTTCATCTTGGAACCCCGATCTGGAGACATCTTAGTGGTATTATTTCCTAGTCACTCAATATGATGAATGTATCCAAATAAAGAGAAATTCTCCTGATCTGGATACAACAGCACAATTCTAAATAAAAAGTTAGAAGTACCTACACACTATCTCCTGATCTGGAGACTGTCTCCCAATCAGTGAATCTTACTTAGCTGTCACACCTATAATATTGTATATTGAATGCAATCATTCAATATTGATTAATAAAGCAGTCTATTATTTTGATGCAAAGAAACAGCAAAAAATCATCATCGGCAAGAGAAAAAAAATATTTGAAATTTTTATGGTTGATAGCATTTCTTCTGACTGCCTATGCACTCTGTTATGCTTATGATATTTTCTTTAAGTTTTTATGTCAATTACAGCCAGAACTAAGTTCATAAAACATAAGGCAGCGAGTGAAAATCAAGGATAAATTCTGTTGTCATATATATCCGGGACATCGTCTTATTTATAGAAAACAGTCTTTGATGCTCTTTACAAGGCGAACTTACAGCATACAGTTAATTTATTAAGATCAGTGATCATAATTTGATTGTAAGTACCAGTTTGCATCTAAGTAAATATAAACATACAAAGTCTTTACTCTGCATAATTTCTAACCTGCCTAAAATAGTCAGTATTGACTTTGACCAGTAATAAGTTGAAACCTAAATCAGTGAAAAAAGAGACAAGGGCCTTGTTCACAAGCAATTGCAATTTTTGTGTGTGAGGAATACGAGTGACAGTCATAATGATAGTTCCAATGGGCCCACCCAATGGGCACTGACCCCTTTCCCCAAAAACTGTAAAAAAGAGCACAGATTAATTAGGGTGTTATAAACATTGTTTTAACCTGAATTTAAAGAGGTTTGTAAATATTACTCTGACCCTTCCATATTTCAGTTTGACCCTTGAGAATCTCAGTTTGACCCTTGAAAGTTTTATCTGATGGGCCATTGACCCTTGAGTTTCAGAGGCTACCGAACACCCTGTGCATAAAAGAGGGTCCCTCTAATTACCGACAAGAACAGACAAGAACCGTCAAGAACCGACAAGAAACTTAATTTTCAAATAATGTGCATTTTTCTCTTGTTTTTATTAATAAATTTTCTAATAAATATATATTCAATCTATATCTGACAATATTAAAACATTTTTATGAAAAAATGATGAATATTTTCTATTTTTGACATACCGACAAGAAAAGTGCTACCGACAAGAAAACGCGCTACCGACAAGAACTGGCTATGAACCATCAAGAACGTATTTATTAGGAATTTAGAATACTTTTATCTTATGTTTCGAAAAAAATGTTATTTAAGTTATTCATTACTTATCATTTTTATCAATTTTAAAAATGATTATTGCTTGAAAAAGATAATATTTCTACTATCTGGCATACCGACAAGAAAACACGCTACCGTCAAGAACTATGGTTTACATATCGACAATAATACGCTACCGTCAAGAACTATGGTTGACATACCGACAAGAAAATACGCTACCGTCAAGAACCATGCTTGACATACCGACAAGAAAAAACGTTACCGTCAAAAACCATTGTTGACATACCAACAAGGAAATACGCTACCGTCAATAACTATGGTTGACATACCAACAAGAAAATACGCTACCGTCAAGAACCATGCTTGACATACCGACAAGAAAATACGCTATTGTCAAAAACCATGCTTGACATACCGACAAGAAAATACGCTACCGTCAAGAACTGTGGTTGACATATCGACAAGAAAATGCGCTACCGTCAAGAACTATGGCTGAAAAATTTTGTGAAAATATAGATTTTTTTTATCAATTTTTGATAACCGACAAGAAAATGCTATTGATGTTTACCACAAAAATCTACAGACATTGAAATTCTGCTGAATAGAGCAAAAAATGACTAAAATTTGTTTAATTATTGCGAATTAAAATTATCCTCGAAGGTCCAAGGATCGTTACCATAACGTTTCGGGTCAATAAAATCCGTTGATATCGCGGAAAATGAAATCAATAAACTCTTACCGTATAAATAGTTTATTCCTTCCTTTATTCCTCAACGGAAATCTCGCGAGAAACGTGATGAAAACAAAAAAGGCACGAACCAAGGACAGGAACGATTCAAAGACCTTCGACGATATCCCTTTTTTTATTTTCTTAAAATAAATCATATAAAAATATTGCTTCAGCTTGTTATTTACACCCTGTCGCCATCGGCAGTTTTCTAATATCTACTATATAAATCAATTGGGACAAAACCTCGACCTGTTTTGTACAGAAAAATAAGTGTGGCGAACCGTTGTAGCGTGACGAAACGTCTACAGTGTTCAAATTTCAAGAAACAGACAAGTCGCCTGATATTCAATGGCACACCGTAGAGTCATTAAACTACATGCTTATTGTTCGTCTGCTACGCACCTGTCAACGATATCATACACTTTTTTCAGCATCCAGCACTAAGGCATCCTATTAAACCTCTACAGCCGAAACCACAGACAATACCTGCTTTCATTAGTTTCGAATTTCAAGCTCCTACTTCACATTGAGCGGTTACAATGAATACCGGAATCGACTTTCTTACCAAAATATACCGGAATCGGCTTTCCGATACCGGAATCGACTTGTAACAGCTATATTAGGCAAATATTTGTATGAAATATGTTTATATTTTAAATAAGATGTAATATTGTATAAGTATGCAAAATTTTAGAAATAAATATTGAGCAAAAAATGACTTTGAACACTTTTTTGTAAAATAGCATTGGTCGGTGTCCGTAAGGTAAACATACATGTGACAATCACTACCACATGAAATAAAATAATGATTATTATTGTATTTACGTTAATGTAATCATGAATTAAAAATGTAAAAGATAAAAACACAATGTTTAATTAAGAAATAATAAGTATCCAGGTCGTTCTTATGCGAAACAATATATCACTCAGGCCTACGGCCTTCGTGATATATTCCTACGCATAAGAACTCAAAACGTGGGTTATTCTACGATAAACCAGAACTGGATACTTGTTATTTCGATTCTAACACGACCAAACAATAAACCACATTGTGAAATAAGTGTTAACTACTTCTTACGATCGCAAAAACACTTGCGCGGTTCGCCCCTGGGTTTGGCCGTTAAAATTTCCTCCCTCGATATATGTAAGAGTTGGCTTCCACATAATAAGTTGATCAATCCAATAAATGAACAGATAAACAACACACTTTTCATCAGTTGATAATTTCTTTTTTTTATTTCGAACAAAAATTGCAATTTACTAATAAATGAAATGTTCAAACAAATAAAAGATGTTCATGTTCTCAGATGCTAAAAATAGCATATGTAAACGTCACAATGTCGCTTACACGAAAGTCGGCATACGTGTGTGAATTTTAATGTAGACACCGGGTGTAGACACAAGTAACATTTACATGGATTATTGACAGAAAACATTGCTCGGCTATTATTATTTCACAAATTGTGCCCATTCTAAGTAAATTGGCTTTTTTGTGCCATTTTGCAGCCGAACTTTGTTGTTGTACTACGATTCCTACAGTAGTAGTCACGAGACAAACCGACCAGACTATAGCCTGGGTGACGTCATACCACCTGTATGACGTCATATCGTTCTCATTTCATAATATGTTCTCATCTTGTACAGTAGTTTGTTTAGTTGGCTTTTATTAGGTTGATATATGCCCGAGTGGTACTTTTGAGGATATGGCATTTGGTTGTAATTTTATTTTCATGTTAAATTTAAAATTACAAATAAAACGGTTGGTTTGTCTTAGTGACGTATATTTACCAAAATGGTATTTACAAACATCACGTGACTGTCATTCATAAAAAATTTATACGTGGGGTGACGGCGGTTCAAGGAACAGCCAAAACAACAAGCGCACGCGAGTGGTATACTGCAGAATAACCCCGACTTTATTTTCTTCTTTGTATATATAGGCTATTTTTAGATCGTTTTGTGAACATTGAGTGCATTTCAATACTGTTCAATAATGAGAAAATTAAGAGAATTTCATCCTGGCCATTCTGAGTACCCATATCCTCATGTATTTATTAATTTAGACTTCAACAATGCACATATTCATACCCTATAATTAATAATTTCTCTCCCATTCGAACGTGTGGCTGAAAAACTGGTTTGTGCTACCTTGTTTGGGTTACACACGACTAAATCAAATCCTACAGTAGTCCATTGTTATGTAATAGTAGCCCGGTTTTCCAAAGCTCAGTTTTCAATTTCAAAGAAACAATCCTTGGCAGCGGGCTAAGCCAGGTTCAGTTCGAACCCGATAGACTAAAGTCGTGGACCAGACGAAAAATATAAAGTTTATTGGCCAAATGACTGTTCAGCATAAGTCTGAATACGGTGACAAGGTGATCGTAAAGTTTTCACTGACTTTGATTTAGGAAATAGGACGTTTCCACGAAAGACAAACACAATCTACTGACGAGTGGTATTTATTTGTATTCTTAAATTTACTACTACTTAGTTCTGTTAATTTATATGTTTAGAGGTTGAAGTTATTAGAGATATGGAAATATATTTTAACTCAAGCTTTTCTTAAATTAAACACTTGGTCTATGAATTTTCAAAGACTAGTGTCTTTATTAAATTAAGGCAGAAAGCCTTGGATGTACTGACCTGGGAAGGCCAGTACCAACTCAACTAATAACGTTGAATACTGGCTTATATAGAGAAAAAAAAAGGCACGAGAAAAACGGGATGAAGTGAGCTGTACATAAAAAAATCAACCAATAACAATTGCCGTAACAAAACTATTTAGAAGATAATCAAAAATGGCTGCGCCCATGGAATTTTGTTAGTAAAAAACTGAATAAATAAAAAACGTGTCCTATTACAGTTACATGAATCTCACCTAATAGTGGGCATCTAATTAGTGGATTAGCTACTCTGAATACTCTCTGATATTACATTGGTAATTCCATTTGGATTTCTCTGTTTTCATCCCTATTTATTTTTTTGGCATGGTGATAATTAAACCCAATTATTTGCAACATTGGTAGTCAGATTCCGCATTTAGTTTAGCAGCATGTTTTGTTAACACTATTATGTTTGTTTTTTGATTATCCTACTTTTTATTTAATATATAAGTGACAATTTTCACAACCAAAAGTCATGACTATCACAAAGAGAAACAAGGATAAATTTAGAGGATTCCAACTGAATGGACCAATGTGAAATTTGGTCTACCTTTGACTTTATCTGAGTAAGGGAGATAATTTGTTATCAGGAATGTCCCTCATTAGCTCCTGGAGATGCTACCTTTGCCAATTTCTGGAAAGAATCAATCATCAGAAACAATTTCATTCAGATTCAGATAGCACTTTTCCGGTATATCGTTTCGTCGGAGATCACCCAGTCACTGTTATTTTTTCTTGTTGTATAAAGATACAATGAAATATAAGATACTCTAAACACAAGTTTATTCATCAAAGTCTAACATAATTCTCTTAGTGGGCAGTTTATATATAATGTAGTAACAGTAATTCATTGTCATATAATACAAGAGGAATGTAAGAGTTGTGTCCCTTAACAAATACTATAACATCCCCTTCCTTTCTTAAAAAAAATAATAACAAAACAAAAAGTGAATACAATTCACATATGGAAACACATTTTAATTTCCCAATGGTATGGTCTCTTTAGTTCATATTAATTAAATGTCAGTTTATGTAATTAAGTAATAGATTTAATGTAAACAATACCACAGCTGAGCTGTCAGATCAATTTCAGGCTAGTCGTTTCTTTCTAAAGTTCACATAATTACATATTAATAGCTTTTTGTTAAAGTAATGACTACATCCTATAGAAAAATAATGTTTGAGTTAGAGTTTAAAAAGTTAATTCCAGGATTTCAGCGATACGAAATGTCAATTATTTCAGTGTGAATAAGCTTACCAAAATAAATGTTCTCAACACCACAAAAGAAAAATTGCAATATCTTTATAGATTCAATTTCTCTGGTGCTTTTATTACTCTTCCAGATCTTGTTTAAAAGGGGCGATCAGGACTTGGTGTAGGGGGAGTGGAATTACATGTAATCTTGTTTTGATTTTCTGAATCATTGACACAGAGTCGATCATTAAGGCTGGGATGTTCTAATTACACTTGTTCCTGCTGGGGCGACTCTGGCGAGGTAGAAGGTAGTGATCGTAAATCAGTGTCTTTGAATGGCTGCTCATTAGATTTTAGTAACTGACGCCTGTTTTTGTCTGTCATTACCACCATTTTCTGTTTTGACAACATAGGCTCTGTCATCAATCCTTCTAATAACTACTGCGGGATTCTAAACATTAACTTGTCTTATCCTTATCCCTTCTTTCTTTTGTAGAGATTCCTTGGGTCGGGCAGATCTATCGTAACAGAATTTTGACCTGTCTTTTAGCATTTTGCATTTTCTGTCTAGCAGTTGATTTGTTTATTACTTTCGGTTCAAGCTTGGTATTTGTTGTAGGTAAGATTGATCTCAATTGTCTTGACATAAGCATTTCAGCTGGGGTTTTACCACAAGCTAAATGGGTAATTCTGTATTAAAGGATAGCTAGGTATGATCTGTACCAGCTTCTGTTGAATTAGTTAGCAAATTTATGCATATTGAGACAAATTTCTCTGCTAAACCATTACTCTGACTGTATGTAAGACTTGATGTTCTGTGATTAAAGTCCCATTGTCTTGCAAAATCTGCAAAACTTTAACATGAGTAGTAGCTAGCGCTGTCACTTACTAGTGACTCTGGAATGCCATGTCTACTGAGATAGCTCTTGAGTTTCTGAATTATAGTTTGAGCACGAGTATAAGTCAGATGACTTAGTTCAAAGTACCTACTGTAGTAATCAACCACAACTAAGAAATCTTCTCCTTCCCATGTAAATACATCTATGGCAACATTTTGCTATGACCTTTCTGGTATTGGCATTGTTATCATGGGTTCTTTAACATTCTCGAACCTATGCTCAAGACATATAGGGCAACTCAGGACTAATTGCTTAATATTGAACATATTATTCCAAAAAGGTATTTCCTTAGCTCCTTAGGAACAAAAATCGTTGTCCCTTTGAGAATAAAGTCATCTACTACTGACATCTCATCTCTAAAATTCCAAAAATCTAGGACAGGTTCAGGACAATTTTTACGATTTTCAGGCCATCATTCAAGAATTGTTTGTTTCAATGTATGTGCCTTTTGGTCAGATTCCGTGACCTTCTTGATGAGTGTCATTTTCTCATCACTGATAGGAAAGTTTGACATGACGGCATGAACATGTACATCTATATCTGTACACAGACTAGGATATGTATCTTGTAAGTATTTTCTGGACAAATTATCTGCAATGGGAATGTCACGACCATCTATATGTTTAACCTGGAGGTCGTACTTCTGCAGTTGTAGCAGCATACGTAGCAAACGTGGGGGTTCTCTATGCAAACTTTTCTTGAATATTGAAGCAAATGGCTTGTGGTCACTTTGGACTTTAATAGAATTTCCATATATATACTAATGGAAACGTTTGCATACAAAAACTACTGCATAGAGCTCCTTCTCTATTTGGGCATAATTTCTTTCACTTGGGGTAAGAGACTTGGATGCAAAACATACCGGTCTCCCGTCTTGGAGAAGAAGAGCTCCAAAACCCTTTTTGAGGCATCAAATTGGAGAGTTGTCTCCTTGTTGGGATCGAAGACTGGGCCAGGGGTCTGAGTGATAACCTCTTTGATTTCCTGGAAAGCACTTATTTGTGGCTCATCCCAAGAAAATTCTGTTTCTTTAGTTAAAAAAGCTCTAAGCAGGCTTGTCAATTCTGCAAGGTTTGGAGCAAATTTTTGGAGATAGTAGACCATCCATAGCACTGTTTCTAATTCAGTCTTTGGCATAGGGGGTGGCATATCCTTTATTGCTTTAACCTGATGAGGATCCATTTTGAGGCCATTTGCTGTCAGTAAGTGACCAAAGGATGATATCTCAGACTTCTCTACTTCCATTTTTTTCTGGATTTAATCTTATGCCCTTTCCTTAACATCTTTTCATGTGTCTACCAAGATTCTGAGACCTATTTTTTCCAAAAACAACAATATCATCAACTATGGTCTTAATTCCTGGAAGACCCTCTAAACATTCATCCATTTTCTGTTGGAATAAATCTTGGCTACACAATAAACTAAATGGTAGTCTAAGAAACCTAAATCTTTCAAATTGAGAATTGAATGTGGTCAAGTAGGATGACTTTTTAGTCAGTTTTATTGATCAGTATCCGCTTCTGGCATCTACTGTCGGACCAGCTAGATCAGGTAGGATTTCATCTAAGGTTATAAGACGGATAATGTGGTCTTTTGATATTTCGGTTCAGATCTCTGGGATCGAGGCATATTCTTAATGAACCGTTTCCTTTTTCAACGGTCACTAAACTATTAACCCATTCTGTAGGTTCTGACACTTTTGCTAGGCCATTCATGTCTAGCATGTTTTGCAGTTCGACCTTAAGTTTGTTCTTGCACCGCTACTGGTACTCTTCTTGGAGGATGTATAACAGGGGTAGCATTAGGATTCAAGTGAATATCACATTCCTCAGGAAGTTGATCTATTCCTTGAAATATATCTGGATACCTAGACAAAATATCTTCTCTTGACAATGGCAAGTCAAGATTGTCCACAGATATTTTAAGCAGATTCAAGGTCATGCAAGTTTTCAAACTTAGGAGTTGGCTCAAATTAGTTTTCACAATGAAAAGTTCTTCATCTGATATCTTGCCATAAAGCCTAACTTCAAGGTTATCTTTGCCAACTACTTGGAGGCATGACTTATCATACGCAGTAAGGGTTCTATCACTAGGTCTGATAGGATAGTGATCTCCTAATGTTTTACATATTGACGATGGAACTATATTGACCTGGGAGCCTGTATCAAGCTTAAATCTGACACTTCTAGCATTCGGGCGAAGAGCTATATAGTAACAAATGCTTGATTTTGTGTTTGGTTATAGGTTATTGTGTCAACAATGAGGGAATTTTCAAGATCTGGATGTAAACAACTTACTTCATTGATGTTATTCCTTATTGATTTTTCCTGCAAAGTGATTAAATTTTTTACAAAACAAACACATTCGACCTTGTGCAGGACACATTATGTCCTTTGAATGTTTCTGTCAACATTTTCCACACTTATTTGTCGACTTCTTCCTGTCATTGTTACCTAGCCGTTATGGAACTGAACTAGTGTTCAAATGAGTTCTGCGATTCGATGATGTTTGGTGAGATTTCTGCGCTGCAATTATAGAATTTGACTTAAACTTTACTGCATTAATATCTTCTTTATTAGAATTCTGCATCAGTCTGCACTGTGTTTGGCTAGGCTCAACTGTTCTGTTTTCTGTAAAGTTAAATTTGAGCCTTCGTTGATCAATTTCTCTCTTATTTCTTGTGACTTGATCCCAGATACTATCTGATTTAGGATTTTAGTCGTTATGCATATCAGCATTGTATCCACAATCCCTGATAAGAATTTTTAGATCTGTGACATATTGCTCAAATGTCTCTCCCTCTTGCTGTGTTCTTGATCGTAACCTATATCTTTCTTTTATTTAAATTTATTTAAAGAGGGAGCACAGTTGGTAAAACCAATCTTCCCTTTGGCCCTCTGTTACATACACATATACTTCATACATAATATGCAAGGCATATTTTCATAAAATAATAGTAAACAAGCAAGTATCTAGTATATACAAACACAGTAACTTGATTTTTGTTACAAAATACATGTAAACACACAAATAATTCTAAAGTAACAAACAATAATATGAAAGTGATAAAACCATCTACATGTACTTATCGATGTCAGTAACAGACTTAAATTCCTTTATCAGCTAGTACAATGAGAGCTAGTTAAATATGATAATCTTTTGAGAAAATTGTTCAAAAATTATGTTGTAAAAAATATATATAGTTTCTTTTTTATATAAAACAGGATTATTGAAATATAATTGGGCCTATTGCAGTCATTACAATTGCAAATTATTTAGTATTATACAATAATCTAGATAGAGCATAATGTTGTTTATTACCAATCTTTGTTTCTATTAAAATAATTCAGATAGTTGTTTTTAAAGCTTTATGTGTCTTTCGAGTTTCTTATCTGTTCTGGGAGAGCATTCCATCTTTTTTTGCTTAAGGCTCGAGTATGCACTTCTGATACAAAAGTAAATTTATTTTGTAAATATGGTGTGGGATTTTGTTGATTGTTTTGTAGTTTTATTTGTGTTTAATTTCATCGAATTTGAGTTACACCAGTTATCAAAATTTTAAAGATCCGTATTCAGTGAATTTATTACCTCTTGCACAGAATTTGAGTTTGTGCTAAGCGATGAGTCATCTGCAAACATGTTTACAGTTGAATGTCCAGCTGATAGTGACATGTCATTTATAAATATGATAAAAAGAAGGGGCCCTAATATAGAGCCTTGTGGGACTCCACATGTTACTGACTTTTCTGCAGATGTTGAGTTTCCTATCTTTACCTTTTGTGATCTATCACACAAGAAGGATTTGAACCATTTTATAGAATCGTCATTAAATTTGTATGTTTTTATTTTTTTTATTAGAATTTCATGATCTATCAAGTAAAATGCCTTTGAAAGGTCAATAAAGATAGTTCCTGAGTTTTCATGACTATTAATAGCATCAATCAAATCATCAACTTTTGAATGAAGGGCAGTTTCACAAGAGTGATTGCTTCTAAAGCCAGTTTGTCTGTAATACAAGAGGTTATGTGTAGAAAGACAACTTTTTAAGTGGTTACTAACATGTCTTTCTAGGATTTTTGAAATTATTGGGAGGATTGATATGGGTCGATAATTTTGAACATCATATTTGTCACCTTTTTTTAAAGATTGGTACTACTTTTGCTGTTTTGAACATCTTGGGATAAATTCAAGTAGCTATACTAAGATTGAATATTTTTGTAAGGCTTTTACTTATTAGAAGAATTTAGCAGATATTTCATCAAGCCCAGTAGACTTTGTTTCAGATAATAATCTGAGTTCTTTTAAGATAATTGTTTCTTCTAGAGGTGGTATATTAAATCTTATATCTTCTCCAGCTATTTTTGAGTTTACAAACTGAATGAATTTGTCTTTCCTTTCAGTATCTCTTTCATAGTCTGAAATATTACCTTGTTTATGGAGTTAAGGAACTGAAATAAAATAGTCTTTGAATTTATTTGCAGTAGCTAATGTGCCTTTTATGAGATTGTTATCATCGTCATTGACTTGAGCTTCGCTCTTTGGCTTTGACTTATTTGACAATATTTTCAGATTTTTCCATTATTCTTTCGTTTTTTTTTCATTAATTGTTTTTTCATAAAAGGATTTTTAAGTCTCGTGGATTAACGACTGCACAATGTTTCTGCTCTCTTTATACTTTTCTGAGTCCCCAATCTTTTTGAAATATTCCTTGTTTTGATTGCCTCTGAAATATCTTTAGAAAACCAAGGTTGCTGAATGGGAAACTTTACTCTTTTTCTTTTTTCTGGGGCATATCTACTTAAAACAGTAAAATATAATGTACAAAAGTAATTAAGAGCGTCATATGGATTTTCAAAAGTTTCAACATTGAAGAATGGTTGAATTGAGAGATCATACAGAAAAGACTTTTTATCAAAATTCTTAACACTTCCATATGTAATTAGATTGCTTATGTTTTCCTTTATATCATTGGAATTTATCTTTTTTGTCATACAAACAGTAAAATGATCACTAATGGCGATAGGTGGCACATGAAATTCACGAATATTTTCTGGTGTGTTACTATAAATGTGATCGATTATAGTTGAGGTAGTCTCAGTAACACGTGTTGGCACATTAACAACTTGATGAAGATGTCTGTTGTCCATGAGATCTAACCATTGCTTGTTGATGCTTGAAATTTTACAATAATCAAAATTTAGATCACCGGTTAAGTATAGTTCCATGTTACTGTCATGAATGTTTTCAAACACAATCTCAAAAGAACCAATCCACTTTTTTGTTTTCAGATGGTGGACGATAAATGTATCCTAATGAAAGCTGTTTTTGTTTACCATACTTCAAGTCAAGCCACATAATTTCCAAATTTTCAGTTTCAAGATCTAGATTTCTTGAGCAAAGTATATCATTTCTTACATACAGTACAATGCCGCCTCCCTGTTTCAGCTGTCTATCTTTTCTGAATAATTGATACCCTTGATACCCCGGTATTTGGAGTTCAGCATCACTATAAGTTTCATTAAGAAAAGTTTCACAAAGTCCCTAAATATGTATGTTTTCTTGTCGGGATAAATCATTTGAATTTGATCCAATTTATAATAAAGGCCACGAATGTTTAAATGCATAATATGTTGTCCTCGCGTAGTAAATAATTTACTAATAGAGTCATCAGGAATGTTTGTCTAATGGTTGGCATCGGGTATGATTGTCTTGTTTAGTATTGTTGGAGAGGAGCTGTCATTATCTGGATTGGTATCATTTGGGGCATTCCCATCAATGGTGGAGTGGCTTTGGGTGTTTGACTCACATAACAACTCACTGGTAGTTGTCCGGTTGATTGGGGAGGATTGTTCATGTATAGCCAATTTTGTTGTTGGGTCGGCTGCTGGTTCTTCGGTGTTCGCTGAGGATTGTTCTGATAGTAATTTGTTGTTGGCCTCCAAAGTTGATGCCTCTGTCTCTTGTGGTAAGGTAGGGATTTGTGCTGGAGCTTGTCCCTGGTAAAATTTCCGCGTTGTGTAGATGTGCTTTGTTTCCCAAGGAATTGTTGGCTTGGCTTCATAACGATGCCGAGATGTGTTCGAATTGTAGATTTCATGCTTTTAGTAAAGATAGCAATTCCTTTGTAACTGAGGTGAACCTCTGTGGTGAATGATTCTTGATAAACTGTCCCATTTTTCATGAACAGGTCTGTATTGTCGAGGAAAATATTGCCATTCTCTTTACACAGTTCATGCACTTTTTGATTTGACTTTTGAATTGTTTCTGAAAAGGCATTGTCAGATTTCATTGGAAGCATTGAGGAAATGATAATTTGCACACTGGTTTATTTTTCTTTGAGAAACTTAGTTATACTCTGAAACTGTTCCTTCATGTTCACCAAAAGAGACATTGTTAATTCCCACATGTAGTACAATGATGTCACATTTGTTGAATTCGGTTGAGCTTTCAATTATCTCTGGTACTTTGGAATATACATGTAGTTCAGTTACAGTGATTCCACCATGTGATCTGATAGAAACATTAGTTCTGTCCGTTGACATTTTCTTTGTCTTAAGCATTTTAGTGACTGAGTGGGCTGGCCTAGTATGGACCTGTTGTCATCATTTGCATTTGCTGAGTGTTGTTTATCATTCTTGTTAAATGTGGTTGGCTCGTCATTTTTGTCTGTTACTGTAGATTGGTGCTGTTCGCTTTTAGACTTTGAGTGACTTTAGTTGCTTGTTTCTGACTGATTTTCACATGTGGTTTTTCAAACTTCTTTTCTATAATTGCTGATTTCACCTTAGAATAAATAGATGTCAGTACTTGATGGGAGTTTTTCAGTTCTTTTCTTCAGTAAGTCTAATGTTTCTGAGAAACCAGACAGTTTGTTGTTGATTTCTGTCACATTGTTTTCAGTTAAGTCACTGCTTTCCTTTAGATGTTGTTTTGCATTTAGTTTTTCTCACAAAACCTTATTTACTTGTTTCATCGATGAAAAGGATTTTTTCAACTTTTCCATGTCTTCTCTTAAAATCATTATTTTCTGCATTTACATCCCTGTTTTTGTTGGTCAAGGCAACTGCTTCTTCTTTTTGCTTGCTTTGACAGTCTGCGAGAGATTTTTAGAGGTTGTTGGCTTCCAGTATAGCAGCCTGCATTTTTCTTGCTTAATGAGAGCATTTTCACAGCTAAGATCTTCATTTCTTAATTCAATGTTTATATGAGAAATTTCTGTGTGTTGGGATCTGGGACTAATTGTTTTTGGTGATGTTTCTACAGCTTCTAGCGAATCAGTAGATATGCTGAACTCTGCTGATGCTTTCTTGATCATTTGGTTTTTATCAACTTTTTCTGCAACTTTCTCTGGTGAGGCCTGAAGCGATGATTTTAAGATTTCTGTATTTTCATCACTGAATTTTTCATTTTTCTCTTGCTTTAACACCGTAGATTTAACTTTGACATTATAGTTTATGTTTATTGGTTTGCTCCTTTGTTTGGTAAAGGTGTTGAGTGTTTCACATACTTTGGTGTCACATTAAAGCTACTGTCACTAATAGATGGGACAGAGTCTGCAATGTTAGATAAGCCAAGTTTTTTCTCCAAGTAGTGTTTTAAACCTTTTGATTTCTTGGTATTTGGCATTTTATAATATGATGGGCCTGTCTTCAGTTTTTGTAGTTTGTGGAGTTGTTTGTGGTGAAGTTTCTGCTGTTTCCTTGATGGATGTTTGTTCACTTCTTCCTGCAGCTGTATTTGACTGAAGTTTGGACGATATGGACCTGAAGATGGTATTTGTCCAGAGAATGCATCCTTTGCCCTAGATTAGTAGACACGTGGAGTGATACAAGTTTATCACAACTTTCATAGAAGCAATTTCAGTTGTGGCTGATAACCCTGATTGGTCATGAATGGGTGATAGACTGTATTTCGCCTGTAGTAATTCAGAAATTTCATTGCATACTTCTCTATTGTAGAATTGGTGGTAATATTGTCACTGCAATCACTTGTATAAACATGATAAAAGTTGTTGCTTTCTAATTGTAGATAGTCTGTTGACAAATCAAATCCTTCAAAATTGGACATTTCCATAGAGTTGCTTTCATCTATTGTTCTATCCATTATCACCTTTAAGCACACAGGTATTATGTTATCAAATAATTCTATTAAATATTTAAAGGGGCTGTGCTCCAGATGACAAAAAAAGAAAGTTTTCTTGTATTATAAATTTCTTGTAATATTTATGATTAATGCTTAAAAAATAACCTACTGACAAAAAATAAGTCAAATAATTACATTATAAATTGATTTTTTTCCCTTTCAAAGTGCTATACCGTAACGCGACGGTATAACTATATCGTATAAGATTTAAAGTAAATATCTGTAATATAACATGCGGCGATGGTGGTGACAGTAAAAGCGTTGGAAATATTTTGTTAACATGAGGGTCCAGCGTTCAAATCAGGCTGGAGCGAAAATATTTTTTTTATTCTATTTTGACTTTTATAATCAGTTTTGAAGTAAAATATTATGTTGTTATAATCTCACGGCATCTAAATATATAATTTATGAAAAAAAATTTTTTTATGTCAAATCTGGAGTACAGCCTCTTTAAGTCCTTTTATGACTCCTTATGTTGTTGTCTTAATTACATTCCAATCTGATTAATAATTAATCCATATAACTATGTAGTCTTCCATATCTTCATTTAAAGTGAATAGTTTTCATCAATTTGTGAGTTTATTTCATGTCAAATAACTTTTCCATCATCAGGATCAGATGAAGAATTTTATTATGAACATTACAGCATAAAAATATCCATCAAGTTCACACTCCTTCTATTTTAAAGTTACAATTTACGAGAGCAGATAAAAACACATGTTGTCCCTTCGAGATACAGGAATTTTTTATGCCCCCGAAGGGAGGCAAATTGTTTTTGAACTGTCCGTCCGTCAGTCCGTCCGTCCATCTATCAGTCCGTCCGTCAGAAAACTTTAACATTGGCACTAACTTTCTTATTAGTAAGTGGATTTACTTCATACTTGGACACAACACCCATTTGGACAAAACCTTTACACTGACCTATAATTATTTGACCTTGACCCCTGATTAACCTTTAACTTTAACATTGGCAATAACTTCTGTATTAGTTATCATGAATTGTCGAAATTAATGATATAACAAAAGTATCTACCCCGTGGCTAACGGGGTAAATTTTTTTACTGATAAAAATGTGGAAATTCTTATATTGTGATGTGTTTGTGTAACAAAAGGTGAGTCAATAATTTAGTTTAGATAAGTTCTTCACAATTACAGCTAGAATTTCTAGATCTATAAACATTTTCTTTCTTCTATTTTTTTCATCGTCAGCCCATCTGTGAGAAGTCGCTTTAAAGGATGTTTTCAAGTTTCATATATTATACTACCTGAAAAATTATTATAGCTGTAGGGATACGATAGTTTCCTGTTTAATCAATGCTAATTAATGAGTTGTTTATAACTTATAATTATAAAGGTAAGTTTGGGTAAGTTAGCTTTTTAGAAAGTCATTATGTATTGTTCCTGTAAAATATTTTTTTATAGGACGGGCCTTGTGTTATTCGTAAATGTACTTTTATAACCTTGAAGATGCACGGACGGACGGATTGGTGAATATCGATAAACTGTAGACTTTAGGTTTTCATTTATTTCACGACTTTTACGTGAACAAAATACTCTCTTAACGATGCACTGTGATACTCCGCCCCTCGCACTAAGTCTTGTAGTAAATTCAAATCATGAAATATTCTTCTTAGCACATAGCCTTTTCCCGAGTTTTGTGAACAATTGCCTGTGTTTGTGAAAACATTTCAATTTGCTGAATAAGGCCAAAATAATTTATATATAAACCATGCAAGTTTTAGTAAAAGAATAATACTCTCAATTAAGTCATTGATAAGATATAGACAGATACATTACCATGATATTTTGCTGATGACTAGAAAAAATATTTATTAAAATATCTTTGTAAAAACTGTGTACACGGATAAGCCTTTATGTCTTTGCAAACATGAGGTAAACTGAAACAAAGTACTTTAATATAAAACAATTTTTTTGGCCTTGCCGTGTTCAGTGTATTCACTTTCACTGATCATTTCACGATTTCCCCGTGATATGATGTCCAGTTTGCACTATAAAGAGCCGACACAATTTTCCCAGTCCACACAATGCTACAGCCATGGACGAATTTCAAAACCAAGATTTAAGTTCGATAGCAGATTTTACTGTTTCTTAGCTTGATGTTAGTGAAATTCTTGCCATACCGACACAGCAACTTTAATTTGAGAGACCTGAGCATCAGAACAACGAGGCAACTACAAAGCAACGCTACGCAAATCCAGTTAATGATGAGGAACTTAAACAACGACTAATTGAACGAATTCCATTGAAAACACGCCAGGACACAGACTAAACTCTAAAGGTTTATCAGGTAAATTGTATTTGTTTTTCTTGAAAGAATTGTTGCTTTGTTTGATACTCGCAATAGAGGTAAAAATCGTTGTTTTTTTACTTCATTTGCGTAGCAATTAAGTGATATTCTGTACATAACATAATTCAGATAGTAAAACTGGTGTTTCAAATCAATATAGTGATGTCGTCTACTTACAGAAATATAAAGCATAAGAATAACTTTTTATTCTATAGTAAACTCAGAATTTTATACGTGAAAATGTGTGTTAATCGGTTCAATAAAACCTCTCTCAGGCACGGAGAAAGGATGGTAAAGAGAACCCGCCGAACACAATAGCTAACATCATGGCTGAAATACAGCAGTATTGCCATGAAAATGGACGCAACCTGAACCTTTTTAAGTAGGAAGATCTAACATTTCTACTGTTCCAACAGAGCCTAGACAGCCACATGAAGGAGTTAATGGCAGCAGGAATTAGGGGTGGTTAAGAACAGGGCAGATCCCGTGTCGCCTGATGACGAACGCATACTGTAGGACAAACTGTTTCACCAACAAACTGCACTTAGCTACAGCTACGCTGTTTTCTATTACAACTGTAAGTTATTTGGATTAAGGGGAATGGATGAACATAGAGAGCTCGAGGTAAGTCAGTTCGATATCGGCTCGGATACTGTCGGGAAATACGTCAGGTTTCACGGTCGGATCAGTAAAAACACACAAGGTGGATTAGATCGACGGAAGTTGGAGCCGAAAGCTGTCACACAGTACGCAGACCCAACCAATCAACGCTGTATTGTGAAATTGTTCGAAGAGTATCTTTTGTTGAAAATGGGGTGTTCTATCGACGACCACTACTAAACCTGGAGATGTGCCTCGATATGCAAGTCAGCCGGTTGGTGTGAATGTTCTCTCACAATACATGAAACGTATGTTTGAAAAGGCGGGAATAAACACCAATGGCAGGAACATCGGTAACCACTCAGGCAAGATGACATGCTGCACAACGCTATACAACGCTGGGTTCACGGACAAGGCCGTCATGTCAAGAAGCGGGCACCGCAGCAGCGCCGTCCAGGTATATCAACGAGAAATCAGCGCAACGTTGCAGCGACTTAGCAACGCTCTACAGCCACCAAAACCGGAAACCCAGTCACCAGAGCCTGACGTTAAACCTGACATTACTCCAGTCAAACAATATGTCGCTAAAAGAAAGTTGTCTGAAGATTCAAGTGCCGGATTCCGTGACACACATTGAAATGGAAACAAATTGAAAAAAGATCAAACTAGAAATCTGAATAAAGTTTTCTTGTGAGAAAAATACCTAAAACAAAAACACTAATTGTGAAGTGAAAGTATTTTTAAAAAGTGTAAAATTCACAACATTATGTTTAGTTTGTTGTTGATGATGCTGTTGTCATTTTATGATAGAATTTGTATTCGTTATTAATTAATGATAACTAAAATCATTGAAATGGCTTATCGTTTTCTATGAACGCAGTATAAAATCTGGCTAATTGGCTATGTTCACTAAAGCAAAACATGATAGTTTGCGAGAGAGTACTATACAAGTGGAGCAAAATGCCCAATACTATAGGATTTAGTACGACGTAACAGTAGTGAATTTAAGACCGCTCATTGGACGAAAGGCTATGTGCTAAACTTTGATTTTAATAATTTCAATTAAATGTGTCTATTTAAATGTACACTGAAATCCGAACATTTGTTAATCATAAAAAGGTACGGTGTACTCGTTGAAACAGGATAGTTTTGTTATCTATCTATCTATTTGAGCTTATTTATCGTTGTTAGACCTACCGGTTGCCCATATGACAGACCCCCATGCCCCCCTGAACAGATTAGTTATTTTATGTTGGGGTAGTGCGAGAGACGGAAAGCATCCCATTCCAGAGACACCCCTGGTTCTTTTGCATGCTCAGTGTATAGCACTGATACATGGGGGACCTCAGTTTAACGTCTCATCCGAAAGACTATTAGTAATGTTAGTGTAGGAGCGGGGGGTCGAGCGGGGGATCGAAATCGGGACCCCTAGTTTACCAGTCCAGTGAGTTACCACTGGACCACATCCGCACCTAAGTGGTTTAGTTATTGTAATGCATTTTATATATATACGTGAGGTTTTTGTGTATTGTTTGCAGGTTACACACTGATGTGACGTAAAGGAGTCGTTTGTATTTGGCACATTGGCTTTTGGCACAATGAAATTTTATTTGACGGGACCAATCCAGTGTGGTAATGTACCCACGGGAGCAGAGTTATGCCCCATTGTTTGATGTATCTTGAATTATAGATATTGTGGAGCTCAAATTGCAGGCACATTCCTGATGTTTTATAGGAACCCTGCATATGGCAAGGTGTATCAAATTGCAGTAATTGCCCTTATGTTTATTTTGTACTATGGTCTTTACCATATGTTATATTTTGTAGCGTTCCACCTGGATGTTATTTCCCGGAATTTGTGATAATGCCACAATGGTCATATGAAAGTCTACGATGCCCACTGCTTCGTACAGGGTAACAGCGGTACTGGAACTCTTAAACTGTTCAGAAGTACTACGACACTTAGCGATTACGTTAAGAAGCCAAAACGGTGCCGGATCCGATTACGACGGTGTTATTTGTTTATGTGATTTGTTTTGTGCCAAGTGATAACATTTTGGGAACTTTGTGAGACGGTGAAGTTATCTCAGAGGACTGTATTTTTTACGTCACTGTTTTTTTTCTTTCCTCTGTTTTTCTCATCTAACAGAGATCTTATATTTTAGTTTATTTTCATTTCATTTTCCATTACTTTCATTTATTAATATTTCATTTCTTTTGTAAATAATAAACTTGTAAATATTGTATAGACTTGTTGATTAGTTTTATTTGTTCACTGTTGGTTAACTGTCCTGTCAAAGGGGTCAGTTTATTTTACATAGGCTCATATAGGTCAAACCTTATAAAATCTTCTGGTCTAAAACGACAAGACCTAGAACAGATATTTTGCATGGAGCATCAGCTATGGGTCTTCTACAAAATTTGTTGAAATTATGCCCCATGGGTCAAAAATAGCTGTACCTGGGGGTTACTTGATTTTATATGGACTTATACCATCTTGTCTAACTACAAAGCCAAAGGTTAAGACTTTTGCATGGAACATCGGCTATGGGTCCTCTACCAAGATTGTTCATATTAAGTCCCTATGGTCATTGATGGCCCAGCCCTGGGGGTCACTTGATTTTACATAGGCTTATAAAGGTAAGATTTTAAAAATCTGCTTGTCTGAAACCACAAGTCATAGAACTTTATACATGTGTATATTGCATAGAGCATTAGTCAGAGGTCTGCTATCAAATTTGTTCAAATTATGCCCCATTGGTGAAAATTGGCTCTACCCTGGGAGTCACTTGAATTCATATAGCTTTATATGCAGTCAAACTTGCGAACAAAGACCGCTCCAGGGAATGAGCAAAAGTGGTTTTTGTTCACAGGTGGTCTTTGTTCGGGGGACCAGTAATGGATAATTTATTTTGTTATTTCAGCATGTGGATATGGTACGAAACGTACTTAATATACATGCATATTTCAGTTTGAAGGAGTACATTTAAATGATCATTGTGTACAAAAGATTTTTTTTAATTTAATTTAAAGTTAATATGCATGTAACTCAACAAAATATAAATGACACAATCTGTAAATTCAGTAGCTTCAATTTGTATCCGAAAATAATGCACTTCATATTCAAGCATATTCCCGTTAGCCCTAGCTTTATTTTAAAACATGGAGTTTTTATGCCAATTTAGACCGCTAAATAAACCAAATAAAAGCGTATATTACCTTACATTATATATAATTAGTTAATTAATTTTAATTTGTCCATCAATCCATTTGATTTAATATTGTCACGAAGAGAGAACCTTAAAAAAGCTTCTGATGTTTGCTGAAAAGCCTACGCAAAGGCATATTATTCAACGAAGTGAGCAATCTAAGGCCATCATGGCCCTCTTGTTCTTCTTTTTATGCCCCCATCGAAGATGAGAGAGCATATAGTTTTGCAAATGTAGGTTGGTCGGTAGACACTGGTTTCCAATCAATATCTAGAGAATCCCTGGACCCACCTTTCTCAAGCTTGATCTGTAGGTTGGTCATGACTAGTAGATGACCCCCCTAGTTTTTCAGGTCACCAGGTCAAAGGTCAAGGTCACAGTGATCTTGAATAGCAAAATGGTTTCCGATCAATAACTATAGTACCCTTGGTCCCAGGTTCTTCAAATGTAGTGTGTAGGTTAGTCATGACCAGTAGATGACCTCTATAGTTTTTCACACGTCAACTGGTCAAAGGTCAAAGTCACAGTGACCATGATTAGCAAAACAGTTTCCAATCAATAACTAAAGAACCCCTAGTCCCAGATTGTTAAAACATAGTATGCAGGTTGGTCATGACCAGTAAATGACCCTTATAGTTTTTCACTCACCAGGTCAAAGGTCAAGGTCACAGTGACCTTGAATACTAAAACGGTCTCTGAGCAATAACTAAAGAACCCTTAGTCCCATGTTTTTCAAACAACGTGTTTAGGTTGGTCATGACCAGTAGATGACCTCTTTGGGTTTTCAGATCACAAGATCAAGGTCACAGTGACCTTGAAGAGCAAAACGGTTTCTGATCAATAACTGTAGAACCCTTTGTCCAAGGTTCTTCAAACTTAGTGTGTAGGTTGTTCATGAGTAGATGACCCCTATGGTTTTTCAGGTCACCAGGTCAAAGTCACAATGACCATGTTTAGCAAAATAGTTTCCGAGCAATTACTATAGAATCCTCGGTCCTAGGTTGTTCAAACTTCGTATGTAGGTTGGTCATGACTGGTAGATGACCACTGTTTAACTTTTCAGGTCAAAGGTCAAGGTAATATTGTGAAGCAAAATAGTGTCCGATCAACATACTCTTGAACGCTTGGGTCCAACTCCTCAAAACTTCTTAAGTTGGTTGGTCAGGACAGTTAGATGACCCCTGTAGTTTTTAGGGTTATTAGGTGAAAGATCAAGGTCACAGTAACCTTGAAAAGCAAAACAGTTTCTGTTGAATATCTAAGGATTCCTTGGGCCCAGATCTGTAAGACATAGTATGCAGGTTTGTCATGATCAGAACATAACAACTATCATTTTTCAGGTCATTGGGTCAAAGATCAAGGGTCACAGTGACCGTAAACAGCAAAATGGTTTCCAATGAATTGTTTTAACGCTTGGGCCCATGTTCCTCAAACTTTGTATATAAGTTGTTCATGACTAGTAGATGAGCCCTTTATATTTTCAGGTCACAAGGACAAAGGCCATAGTCACTGTGTCCTTGAATAGCAAAATGGTTTCCGATCAGTAACTGTAAAACTCTTGACCCCAGATTCTCAAATTAAGTGTGTATGTTCCGATGAATAAGTGTAGAATTCTTGGGACCATGTTCCTCAAACTTGGTATGTAAGTTGTTCATGACTTGTAGATGATCCCCCTTAATTTTTCAGGTCAAAGGTCAAGGTAACAGTGACGTTGTTTAGCAAAATAGTGTCTGATCAATTGCTACGGAACACTTGGGCCCAGCTCCTCAGAACTTCATGGCTGCCTCTAGGGATAAGGTGCTAAGGGAGCATATATGTTTTACAAACATCTCTTATTGTCATATAGCCTTTATTGTTTGATTGATATTTTAAATCTTTGCTATTAAGACACCTTGGATGAATTAATTCCATTAAATGGGGATAAAGTCACCAAGGCTAAAAACAGATTCCTTTATTTTACTTTATAGAGCTTTCATTTAAAGATCAATATCTTTGATATTTGGTTTGTATGTTCCTTGAATGGACTTCTACTCTTGAGGTGGGGTTTTAGGTCACTAGGTCAAGGTCAAAAACACTACAGCTAATAATAGATTTTTCTACTATCTGTCAGGGAGACTTTATTTTTTTACTCATCTTTTAGATACTTGGCCACTATAGTGCGGCTACTGTTACCGAGGCTAAGTTCTTTGCCTCATAGAACATTCATTTATAAACCAATATCTTTGATATTTGGTTTTAGGTTCCTTGAATGGACTTCTACTCTTAGGTGGGGTTATAGTCACTGGGTCAAGGTCAAAGTCACTACAGCTAATAATAGGTTTTTCTACTATCTGTCAAAAAGACTTTATTTATTTACTGATATTTTAGATATTTGGCCATTATATTGGGGCTACTGTCACAGAGGCTAAATTAGATTTATGTTCTTTGCCTCATAGAACATTCATTTATCTTTGATATTTGGTTTGTAGGTTCCTTGAATGGACTTCTACTCTTAGGTGGGGTTTGAGGTCACTGGGTCAAGGTCAAAGTCACTACAGCTAATAATGGATTTTCTACTATCTGTCAGAGAGACTTTATTTATTGACTGATATTTAAAATATTTGGCCACTATAGTGGGGCTACTGTCACCGAGGCTAAAATAGATTTATGTTTTTTACAACATAGAACATTTATTTATAAACCAATATCTTTGATATTTGGTATGTAGGTTCCTTGCATGGACCTCTACCCTTAGATGGGGTTTTAGGTCACTACAGCTAATGATAGATTTTTCTACTATCTGTCAGAGAGAATTTATGTAATGACTGATATTTGGCCATTAAATTGGAGTTACTGTCACTGAGGCTGAAATAGATTTATGTTCTTTGCCTCATAGAATATTCATTTATAGACCAGTATCTTTGATATTTGGTATGTAGGTTCCTTGAATGGACCTCTACCCTTTGATGGATAGTCCAATGATTTTTTTTGGTACGAGTATTTTATCAATGACATTTGCATGTTATGTAACATGCTTGTATACTGTCCAAAGCAACAGCACAATATTAAACACTTTTGTACTCTTTTTCATTATGCACTTTATACAATCATAAGATGAAGATATTAAGCTCACTTGAGCACAGCTAAAGGTAAGCTTTTAGGATCTTGAATGTCCATTGTCAGTCGTCCACAGTTGGTTCATTAACTCTCTTGAAGTTGTATTATCTAACCAAAGTTTTTGTCCATGTGTCATGAAAACTTGTCTGTTAGTTTTGATGATATCTAGGTCAGGTTTAAATATTGGTCATCTAGAGAATAAAAATAGGTTACAGGTTCAAAACAAAGGAAAACCTTGTTAACACTCTAGAGGCTACATTTTCTTTCCAAATGTGATGAAAATTTGTCAGTAAGTTTGTGTTGATTCTTATCTAGGTCAAGTTTCAATATTGGTCATCCAGGGTCAAAAACTGGGTCATAGGGTGAAAATATAGAAAAACCTTGATAACACTCCAGAGACTACATTTCTTTCCAAATTTTTGAAAAAATGTCAGACTGTAGGTGTTGATGATCTCTAGGCCAGGTTTGAATATTTTTTCATTTTAGGGCCAATAATTAGGTGATTGGGTCAAAACACAGAATTACCTTTTAAACACTCTAGTATCCATTTTTGTCACAGTGGCATGAAAACTTGTCAGAATGTTTGTGTTGATGATCTGTAGGTCAGGTTCGAATATGGATCATCTCGGGTTAAAAGCAAGGTCACAGGGTCAACATATAGATTTACCTTGTGAATACTAGAGACTGCTTTTTGTCCAAATGTCATTAAAATACTCTGGTGGCAACTTTTTTTTTCAAATGTTATGAAAATATGTCAGAATGTATATCATGATGGAGTTGAGGTCAAGTTTAATTATAGGTCATCTTGGATAAACAAGATATGCCCACGGGCAGAATGTCGAGCCCACTCGTCTTAATTCAAACCTGAACCTACAAGCTTCATAACAAGGAGATAGATGTATACATAGGTGAGATGTGCGCAAATCATCCTATTTATACCCAAGGCAAAATCTTGACATTGCATCATCTTAGGTGACCTTGACCTCTGACCCAGTGACCTGGTTCATGTGCATGACACGAAGTCACATGATGAACATTTGTCCCTAAAAAGCTCAATTCATGTTATTTGAAAATAGCTCCATGCGCGAAGAAGTTATGGCATGGACAAGTTTGGACGCACGCACACACACACAAACACTGAACAGCCATTTTGACAACTATGTCGAGCTCAGCGCAAGTGGGCTTGACAAAAATCCTCTGACCACTAAGCAAGATACAGCGAGGACAATTTTGATATTTTTATTTGACCTTTGATTTCTTGTGACCTTGACCTTCATTTTGCACAAGACAACTCGACTCACCATGGAGAACATTTTTTATAAGTTATATTAAAATCCATCCATGTATATAGAAGTTATACTCAAAAATGAATGTTTTAATTTCTTTGACCTTTAACCCTGAAGTAAGACCTTGACCGTTACCACATCACCTGAATTTTTCGCGCGACACTCCGCCTCACCATGGAGAACATTTGTCTCAAGTTATATTAAAATCCCGCCCCAACATTTGTATCAAACTATTTTGTAATCCTTCAAAGAATAAGCAAGATATAGACTGGACAAATCTAGACGGACGCATGGACTGACGGACGCACATACACCAAACCACCAAGTGAAAAGCAGCGACTAAGTCGACCTCACCACAAGTGGGCTCAACAATTTCAAAATCCTCTGACCACTAAGCATAAAACTTCAAAGCATAAGCAAGATACAGTGCCAACAAACAAATTTTAATATTTTTATTTGACCTTTTTGGACCTTGACCTTCATCTTGCGCGAGACAACTCAACTCAACATGGAGAACATTTGTGCTAAGTTAAATTAAAATCCATCCATGTATATAGAACTATACTTGCAAATGAATGTTTTATTTTGTTATGTAACCTTTTACCCCTAAATGTGACCTTGACCTTTGCCACAGTCTCCTGAATTTTTCAAATCCTCTGACCACTAAGCATAGTACTTCAAAGCATAAGCAAGATACAGCGCCAACAAACAAATTTGAAAAATTTTATTTGACCTTGACCTTTATTTTGCGCGAGATAACTCAACTCAACTTGGAGAACATTTGTGCTAAGTTATATTAAAATCCATACATGTATATAGAAGTTATACTCGCAAATGAATGTTTTATTTTGTTATTTGACCTTTGACCCCTAAGTGTAACCTTTATCTTTGCCATAGACACCTGAATTTTTCACGCGACACTTCACCTCAATATGGAGAATACTTGTCCCGAGTTATATAAAAATCCCTCCATGCATGTAGAAGTTACGCTCCGGACACGGGTTTTGCGCTGACCCCCAAGTGTGACCTTGACCTGTGAGCAGTGGACCTGGGTTTTGTGTGCGACACACCATCCCGTCATGGTGAAAATTTGTACCAAATTATTTTGAATCCTTCAAAGAATGAGCAAGATATAGACCGGACAAATCCGGACGGACACACATACACCGAACTATACGCCAAAAGTGGCGACTGAGTCGAGCTCACCACAAGCGTGCTCAACAATAAAAACCAGGTTGTTGGGTCAAAACATAGAATGCCTTGTTTATTGACCTTGGGTTGGATTTTAGGTCACTAGGGTCAGCATAAAATTACAACCACACTATCAGCAATAGTCAAGAAAAATGATTCTAGCAAAAAAAAAAAAAAAAAAAAAAATACACAGAACAGGGCCAAAATGTTGAAAACAGACAAGAAAACTCAGAACTCTCTAGCCGCCATTGTGCAGGTCTATTTTTTGAGCTCCAATAGACTGAATTCAATATGGTGGTTTCATACCATAAGCAATTGCCAAAATATCTTTTTTTTTTTTAAAAAGTCTATCAAGTCATAATAACGATAAAAGTTGGGCGACCAATCGAAGCTAGGCTACCAAATTTTTTAGGTTGGTAGTCCAGATGGCTACCAAGTCCCAAATGTTAATCTGAGTCACCATGCATAGGGGGTTATTAGAGTGAAAAGAAACTTAAATCTTATCTTCAGACAGAAATTTGCCTAAAATATCTGGCTTTGCAATATTTACTCTCGAAGGTCTGTTTTCATTTTTTTAATGTTATTACCAGTGATACACTTATCACATATATGTATATGCATTTTGTTTTTGTCAACTGACTAAGGATTATGACCCTTTTTATGTAAAAAACAAAAACTGCAGATCTGAAAAAACAATGCAATTGTTTAACGGTAGTTTTTGTTCACTATAGGGGTAGCAGCACTCGTCCTCTATCACACCTACTAAACTTTTGCCTAATGATTGATATTACATCACCAATCATCAAGTGTTGTGGTCATGAACAAATAAATGATGAATAAATGAGAAATTATTAGATAGCTAGAATGGTCTACTTAAACAGATTTAATTGAAAAAGAAAAAAAACAAGATATAATGTATTGAATAAATAACCTTGTAATCAAAGTTTTGATACAGTCCCTTGTATTTTATTGGAAATCATGAGAGCTTTCCTGGAAAAACTCCGAAATTGAAAAGTCTAGGACAATGATAGGTTCTTGTAAACAACAGTGATTTTCCCATATAGAAAATGAAAACCAGATCAAAAGAAAACAAGAAAACATACACAAAAATGGGTGAAACCAAAGCACAGATATTTGTTTCGCGAGAAACCCTCAGATTTTCTTGGTTCGGGTCGAAGTTGGGGTTTCAAAGTGGGATGGGGCAGACTTTATTTCCTCTTTGATGACGCCTTCCAGAAGTTTCACCTCAATATCAATTCCTGCAAAAGATGTTTCTATATTAACAAGGAAATTTCCAAAAATGCAATATAGTTAA
Source organism: Cyclina sinensis (assembly GCA_012932295.1). Lineage (NCBI taxonomy): Eukaryota > Metazoa > Mollusca > Bivalvia > Venerida > Veneridae > Cyclina > Cyclina sinensis. The sequence continues at coordinate 27,939,506 of JAAONU010000009.1, read as the reverse complement.
AAAAAGTAACATTAGAGATCTTTGTCAAGGGTTTTACAGCGCATAAGCTATACAGATGATATTGATAGTTGTTTTTAATTCCATAAATTTTCATAACATTTTTTTCAAACACAATCATTATTAACAAACAAATAATGCTACACACAACTGCAATACAAATTAATTTAAGGGCAGTAACTCTACCGTGTTAAACATTGTTCTATGATTTTTATTGAATCTAACAACTTAGTGCAAAAAAATGACTCTAGGTAGACAAAAACAGCAATTTTAGTCAATTCAGGTCAATATGTCTATGTTCTAAATCAAATTAAGGCAAAAATTACATATGAACCAATGCATGTAAACAAAGACTTTTACTGTAAGTTAATTTCAGCTTTAAAGAGGTTAACAGACATTTCTACACCATAACTGTTCCTCCCAAGACATTTCACCCACAAAATGGGGGTGTTAAGTCCATACTTGTTGAGACTTTTCACTCCCAATATAATTTTATTATAATGTTTCAAAATAACACATCCAGGATAATATTTCATGAAATATATATATTTAATAACCAAAATTAAGTAAAAGATAGACCATAGATTATTCTTATATCATAATTTGAATTGAAAAATATTGAAATAACTGTTGAATGTAAATAAAACACATGTTAATCATTTATATGTAAGTTATAGGTCAAAATCTTTAATAAGAAAAATAGATAAGTTATAAAATAAGTTGTACATTTTGTATTTTATTATTTAAGTTATATATAGTCATTTATTAAAATATCAATTGTAAGTTTAGAAAAATTTGAAGTGATCTGAAAAAGTTAAGATTTTAATAAAGCAGTATCTTAAAACAACAACAACAACAACAAATAATACAGTATCCTTGCATAGAATGCAAAAAGGATGTATGGCCAAAACAGCATGAGTCTTGAGATAGATATCAGCAAAGACAACCATCATAGGCTTTATTATCAAATAATTGCTGCCTCTGGCCTAACCCTAACCCTTTTCATCTTCAGTTTTGAAAAAAAAAATGTTTTCCAGATGATAACTCTTTAAGGAGTCATTGGATAGTAATAGTTTTTAGTACACATGTGTAACGTCAAGTTCGAATTTGGGTTCAGACCACTAAATTTTTACAGAGTTACAGCCCCTTTACATCTTAAATTTGCAGAAAAAAAAATGGTTTACACATGATAATTCTTTAAGGAGTCACTGGATTGAAATTATTTTTGGTACACAGATGAAACAACATAAAGTACAGGTCGAGTTTGAATTTGGATTCGGACCACTAAATATTTTACATAGTTATTTTCATCTGTTATTTTGCAAAGAGCTGGCTTTCAGATGATAACTCTTTAAGGAGTCAGTGGATTGTAGTTATATTTTGTACTCAAATGTAACATCATTAAATACAGGTTAATTTCAAATTTTGGCACAGACTACAAAATGTTTACACAGTTTTTGTTTCTTTTCATTTTACCAGTTTCACACTTGCTTTGATTTAAAATCTTACTTGATACAATTATCTGTACAATGTTGTCTTGCTTTTCACTAGAAATAATTTCTTTTTTGCCACAAAAGTAATTCCTGTTTCCATCAAAGACATCAGTGGAGGTATTAATCACATTCAGTGATAGTTCTAGTTGTAGTTAATTCGTTTTAGTTGTCAGATCAATATAAATTAATTTTAACTGAACTTTTTCAGAATTGTTATAAATTACCTTTTTATACACTCGTTGAAGGCGAGACGTATTCTGAGATAACCCATGGCGGGCGGTGTCCTGATGTTTGTCCGAAGCATAACTCCTACACTATCAAAGCTATTGACTTGAAATTTCATAGGTGGATAGATCTCATTGGGACAGAGTGCAGTGCACAAGAATTATCACTCTACAATTCGCGATTTTGGAGTTATCCCCCTTTGTTTAATTTTCTTGTCTGGAGTATAACTCCAACACTATCAGAGCTATTGACTTGAAACTTCAAAGGTGAATAAATCTCATTTAGATGGAGTATAGTGCACAAGAATTATCATGCTGCACTTATCATTTTGGAGTTATTCTCCTTTGTTTAATTTTCATACTTGATGTTTGTCTGGACCATACTCCTACATTATCAAAACTATTCACTTGAAACTTCATAGGTGGATAGATGTTATTGAAACAAATTGCTTAATTGACGGGCGTATTTTGCTCCACCTTGCAGCGCTCTTGTTTGAAATAACTGAACCCAGCATTGTTTAACATTCAATTCTTGCAAAAAGAAAACTGGCACTCCAGTAATAAATGTACAAATTTGTTGTAAGTACATTTTTCTATTTCTGAGATTTAATACAGTGTTCGAAATAAATCTGAAATCGAACTTGCCCATAGGGCAATTCTGAGGCGATTTCAACTTGCCCTTCTTTATTTTAATTTGCCCTACTTTATGTACGTGGAGAAACTCATTTAATCAACATGAAAACATACTGGAAAGTGGTTAAATTTATTTAAGTACTAGTAATAAAGTTTATCAATTTTATGTAATGTTATAATTACTGATACTGTAACTTCGGTTCATAAGTCATACTATCAGCACTATCATTCACCACCCATTCTTATTTCACAGCACACCTCACTGAATTCCAAGAATGCTCTTTCAGCACACTCTAATCTTTCATTAAAATTCTGTTTATTTTCTCTCACACCACCATCATTCATTTAAATGTTGTAGTGTTTTCTTAGCAACAGTGGCAGATGGGTCCTTCTTTGCTATTTCATTTGAAATTTGTCTATATTTCTGGTAAAAGGGGAAAAACGTGCGAAAAAGGCCAATTAGGGGATACTGAATAAACCACCTTCTACTGTTTTCAATACTCTGACTGTTAAAAGATAATCACACTTAAACAATTTAAAACTTCAGGGCATGTCTCTGTCTTTTCTGTCTTCAAACAGATAAACAATCATTGCAAAGACTGTAATATAACCAAGAGTATCTGGCCTCATATTTTTTGAGTTGAAACAGCGACTGTCAAGTTTGTTACTTTCAGGTTCAGGTCCAGTACTGGTACTATTACTGACCGACACGCTTCGGCTGTCGGCGCTGATTGTACTTTCTGTTTCATCCCGTTCATCCACCTCCATCTGTAAAAATTCCCTGACTCAGAGTATGATCCGATGGAGATATATCTTTTTGCCGGAAAAAAAGGCTCAATACGCTTTGTACTTTTTTGCATGAGAAAGTTTTATCTTTTTGTTACTTTCTCCAGTTGTTAGACACTTTTCTGAGATTTCCCCGGATGGAGAAATAAGAATGGTTCCCGTCATGATATATGTCAGAGCCCAAATGAATTTGGTTCCTGTCTACATGTTATTTTTAGCGAGTGAGGAATGCTGGGACAAAATGGCGTAATTATTGCTATATTTAGCCTTGGATCGAATATAAAATTGTTCTCGTCCATAAATTTTACGTTTGAAGATAAATTACTATTTTGTTAAAGAGAATGTTATATTATTTTACCAAAACCATCAGAAAATGTAAAATTTGATGCAGGGGAAAATGAATTTTTTTTGGGGGGAGAGGGGAAATCAATTTTTTGGGGGAAAAAAGCAAAGGGAAGACGCCGACTATCGGCGTCAGTTTGTTAGTAAAAGAAAAAAACCCTGCAATGAAAAGTCCGTTTTACATTCTTAACAAATTTTTTAGAGGAAAGCGCAAAAAGACCGAGAGATAAGCGTAAAGGATACAAAATCGGCGCAAAGAACAGTATTTTTAAGGTTGCCCGTCGGACAACTTCATTGACATTTTAACTTGCCCTCTATGAGTTTTTACTTGCCAGGGCAATCGGGCAGGCGGCTATTTCGAACACTGTTAATAAGACAGGAAATGGTTGGATTTGAATTAATTGTCTGACTGAGTTTTAATTATACCACTGTTTAATCATCACCCCATCCAAGGATGTGTGAAATATTTGTAAACTGGCAATTATGGCATGTTGGAAATGTCTTGGGGGTGAAATGTCTTGGTGAGGAAAAGTCTAGGGGGTGAAACATCTGAAAATCCTTAAAAGATCTGACTCTTTTAGGACAAAACAATGTGAAAAATGACTTACCAACTAAAACTTACAGAAATATCATATGTAACATAGTACTACAGTTATATGAAATACCAGCAAGTGTTATTGAAATTCCACCAAGTAGTTACAAGTAGACGAAAAAAAAAGCAACATCAGTGAAAATGAACAATGTTACTACACACAAAAAAAACAACTATACATTGTATATACAACTTTGCACTATGATAATACATGCATTACGAAAATTTCAACTGGCTGTTGAAAGGAAATACTTCCAAAAAGATATAAACAATAAAGGGCAGTAACTGGTTTAGCTTACTTGTAGATTAAGTTAAATTAATGCCTTAATTATACAGGGTGGCTGCTACTATGCAGTTGTTCCTTGGTAGGATAAGTTCTACACTTCCATTCTCTATAAGACTGTTTACTTTCTCACATTAATGGTCATTGTTTGCAGCAGAACTAACACCCATGACCTTCAATCAGGGAGGGATTTAGTTATTCCTAGTCAGCAACTTTAACAAGTGAACCATGAAGGTTTCTGGTGTTTCATAATCACAATAAACAAAACTGCTTGTGCCATACCACACAATGGTTCAAAATAATGTTATATTTATTTCTTGTAAGTACACAGAAATGTCTGGGCATCTGCAACACTGACTCTATGAAGCCCAGCTGACAACAACTAATAAGGGGACAAGCATAAATTTATATCCCTGATGGAAGGGTTCATTTTCATGCAATTGGCAGAATGTTCATAGAAAGTCTTAATCAGATTATGGCATGTACAAACATACAGACAAGCCAATGTACAACCGTAAGGTTCATACAGAAAAGGAAACTGTCAAATTGTCAATTTTGGTCCCCTTAATTGCATCAGAAATTTCCAAAATCAGTTGGACTAGGAATTGACTTGTTGCTTTTCAGCAAAACAGTGATTCATGAAACTCGTTATTCAAAGAATATACAAAATAAATAAATACAAATTTTATTTAAAGTAGGTTACGTCAATGATACTACATTAGCTATGTATAGCTATTGACCTACTACACAGTAAAACGCACATTAAAATTAATATGAACACACAAAGGAGAAAACACCAACAAGGGAGAGAATCCAACTAAATGTTACAAATTTTAGGACTGGAGTTCAGTCCCTTAAATCACAAAACAAGTTTCTATTGTTTCTTATATTATGTTACATGTAGTTTTGTTTGCTTTCCTACGATGTAGTTATGCATTTCATTTCAGTAGTCTCAAGGCAGTAATGTAAGAATATATGGTCAATGAGACTTTAGAATGCTTAGTATTTTAGTATTTTATAGGCTACTTATCATGCCCAACCTACCTACTAAATCTAAAGTTTAATGCACATGCCAAATTATCCTGTAAAGGGATCTTGAAGGACCAGTTTGCAGTTTATAATGAGTTACTGATTGACTGAAAATGCTTTCTAAGCACGGGCTTTTGTGAGCTTGTTCTTTGATCTAGATGGCCCAAATATGATCAGGTTGATCTACCTTATCATGCCAAACCTACCTACTAAATCTAAAGTCTCATTGACCATACATCTTACATTACTGCCTTGAGACTACCAAATACTGCACAAGGTCACCCAAGATTGTTTGTTGCAAACACCAAATATTTCATGACATTTTATTCAAAATTTGATAGTCCTTTAACTTATCCTAATGAAAAATTAAAATCCAATAAAAACAAAAATCTAATAAAAAATCAAAATCCAAAATAAACATTTAAATATCTTTAAACAAAACAACTTCTTTCCCTTCAAATTTGCCCGTTTTTTCTTTCTCGGCAAAATTTAGTCCATTGAGCGGTAACATGATTATTGGTTTCTGTCACAAACTAGAACTGTGTCCACAGGACACGGATGCCCCCACTATGAAGTTGGAAGTTTAAGCAAAATCTGCCATCCGGTTTAAGAGGAGTTGCGTTCACAAAATTTCAATATCGTATATAGTGAAAAAATCAACAAAGGGTCATAATTCTGTTAAATTTAGTCGCAGCAAAAATTCCTTCCTTTACATCATCTACACATTAAGGTTGTTCATCCCTGGAAGTTTAAGCAAAATCTGCCATCCGGTTTAAGAGGAGTTGCGTTCACAAAATTTCTAGTGAAAAAATCAACAAAGGGCCATAATTCTGTTAAATTTGGTCACAGCAAAAATTCCTTCCTTTACTAACATCTACACATTAAGGTTGTTCATCCCTGGAAGTTTAAGCAAAATCTGCCATCCAGTTTAAGAGGCGTTGCGTTCACAAGATTTCGGGACGTACGGACAGACGGACGGACGGACGGACAAGTGCAACGCTATATGCACCCCACTTTGTGGGGGCATAAAAAGTATTCATTAAACTTTAAGACCTACACAGCAAAATGTAAGTCTAAATAAACATAGCCTACTTTACTTATTTCTGAATACAATTTGGAGTTCCTATTCAATTTAACTGACAAAAATTTCATGAAGCATATAACTTTCTCAGGAAAAACAAGAGAAAATAGCCATATATGTAGCTCACAACTCACAGAAATTTTGAGGAGCAAAGCAAAGTTTGGAAAAGACAGTCTAGCTTATAGTTTCCAAAAAGTAAAGAAACAGTCTTTAAAAGACAAGGATTTCAATTTCTCACTTTAATGTTTGGTCAATAGGTATATAAATTCTAATATTTTTCCAAATGACACACGACACGGGAAAAAGGGCACTCGGAAATTTGTTTTAATATTGAAATATACTGAATCAAAAATCAGCAAAAAACGACAAATTTCTCATCCTCTTCTATAACTAAGTTGAAGTAAAAAATTGAAAGTCTGAATATTGTCCTTCATAAAAATGCCTATTTTGTATAAAATTTCTTGATTACCATTACCATGGCAACAGTTTTTGGAGGCAGTTTTTACTTAAGTAAAAATGATATAACCTGAATAAGACGCAACATTGAATGATAATGTTTATAGTTTTGTAAAAAGACGGGATAAATTGAAAAGGCATAGAATTTTACAATAAAATAGCTGAAATTGAAATACATAAAATCTATCATATTGATTTGCTGCCAGCCGGAACTTGAAAGAATTTGACGTCAAATTAGGGTATATGACGTTATTTCAAGGAATATCATTTTTGCACATCATGTTCCTCTTCAGCATAATAGAATATCATATCTGTTCTATGTCGGAAGCTGAAATTTTCATACAATAATCCCGGGATATCGTTTGTTCAAAATTAGTAAAAAGGTCATTTTCAAAAAATTATGTCTGAGTGCCCTTTTTCTCGTGTCGTCGGTCAAATAGTAGTTGTAAACCACATCAACTGAAAATAAAATTTGTGTACTGTCCTATTTTCTGACATTATATGCCTCACCATAGAAATCATCACCAGATTATACTGAAATTACAACCTTTTCCATCTTTAATAAAATCCCAGGTTATGAATAAATTATCTTGACCACTTTCTAAAGATGGTTAAATAAAAGACTCACCTAGCAAAACATAATTACTTTCAAATTATGTCAAAGCCTTTTTTGAATACATCTCAGGCAACCATAACTTTTTGACAATGTTTTTATTTGGATTATAATAGAGGGTCATGTATTAAAAGCATGATGATGCTCGGCTTTTCAGCAACAGATTTAAGTTTTTTTTTGTATATTTTTTTGGAAACCAAAAATTGTGAAATCAACTTTTTTCATATATTTAATTAAAGACATGTTCGTTGGATAGGAAATGATTTAACTAAGAAAATGAGTGGTCACACTTATAAGTTTCACCCAAAGAAAAGAAAGTTATTGCTGTTTTTCATAACAAGTTCATGCTCTCTGGGCAACTGATATACTAATAAATGCATGACAGGAATACATGAAATCCGAACATGTACTGTGTAACTTTATCAAAATATAATTCTTAAGTATTTACATGATACTGAATCAATTCTTAATCACAGAACTATCCTATAAACAATGATAGATGACTACTTAATTTTCTTACTGCACTTCCAGACAGCAGCAATATTGTTAAAATCTATAAAATAATATTTTAAAGTACATATACAGATATTTTTAAGACAAAATGTTTCAAAGCTGTATTTTGAATGCTAATATCACAGTGACAGCAATCAAAACACTTGTTATCAAAAACATTTCTCTCCTGTATGTATTCTCATATGTGTCTTCAGATGACCACTTTGGTAAAATGCACTACCACATTCATCACATTTATAACATTTCTCTCCTGTATGTATTTTCATATGTGTCTTCAGACTACCACTTTGTGTAAATGCACTACCACAAACATCACATTTATAACATTTCTCTCCTGTATGTATTCTCATATGTTTCTTCAGATGACCACTTTGTGTAAATGCACTACCACAAACATCACATTTATAACATTTCTCTCCTGTATGTATTTTCATATGTGTCTTCAGATTACCACTTTGGTTAAATGCACTACCACATTCATCACATTTATAACATTTCTCTCCTGTATGTATTTTCATATGTGTCTTCAGATTACCACTTTGGTTAAATGCACTACCACATTCATCACATTTATAGCATTTCTCTCCTGTATGTATTCTCATATGTCTCGTCAGATGACCACTTTGGTTAAATGCACTACCACATTCATCACATTTATAGCATTTCTCTCCTGTATGTATTCTCATATGTGTCTTCAGACTAAAACTTTGGGTAAATGCACTACCACAAACATCACATTTATAACATTTCTCTCCTGTATGTATTCTCATATGTCTCGTCAGATGACCACTGTGGGTAAATGCACTACCACAAACATCACATTTATAGCATTTCTCTCCTGTATGTATTCTCATATGTGTCTTCAGATTACCACTTTGGTTAAATGCTCTACCACAAACATCACATTTATAACATTTCTCTCCTGTATGTATTCTCATATGTGTCTTCAGATTACCACTTTGGTTAAATGCACTACTACAAACATCACATTTATAACATTTCTCTCCTGTATGTATTCTCATATGTGTCTTCAGATTACCACTTTGGTTAAATGCACTACCACAAACATCACATTTATAACATTTCTCTCCTATATGTATTCTCATATGTGTCTTCAGATGACCACTTTGGTTAAATGCACTACCACAAACATCACATTTATAGCATTTCTCTCCTGTATGTATTCTCATATGTGTCTTCAGATCACCACTGCGGGTAAATGCACTACCACAAACATTACATTTATAGCATTTCTCTCCTGTATGTATTCTCATATGTGTCTTCAGATCACCAATGCGGGTAAATGCACTACCACAAACATCACATTTATAACATTTCTCTCCTGTATGTATTCTCATATGTGTCTTCAGATGACCACTTTGGTTAAATGCACTACTACAAACATCACATTTATAACATTTCTCTCCTGTATGTATTCTCATATGTGTCTTCAGACTACCACTTTGGTTAAATGCACTACCACATTCATCACATTTATAACATTTCTCTCCTGTATGTATTCTCATATGTGTCTTTATATTACCATTGTCGGTAAATGTTCTACCACAAACATCACATTTATAACATTTCTCTCCTGTATGTATTCTCATATGTGTCTTCATATTACCATTGTCGGTAAATGTTCTACCACAAACATCACATTTATAACATTTCTCTCCTGTATGTATGCTCATATCTCTCTTCATACTACAACTTTGGGTAAATGCACTACCATAAACACTGTATTTCAAGGATTTCTCACTTCCATGATGACAAGCATGTCTATTTAAATCACTACTTAAGGAACTTTTAAAATTACATTTTCCACATTTGTAATGTTTTTCTTTTGTATTATTTACCTTGCTGGAAGTTAATATATTATAAGAAGCCATTTCACAGACATTTTCTTTATCATCTGAAATTTGCTTCTTACTAATGCCTAAATTATCTAAATCTTTAAAACTGTTGTCAATATGCTTTTTCTTGTTATTCCATCTCTTAGTGTACTCCTTCCAGTCATTCTTCCTTAGCCACTCATCTAGCACCTGTATATCACTTTGTGTCAGCTTGTCTTTCCCATGGACTTTTACAAGATGCCACACATTGTATACAGCTTTTGTGAAGGAGGTCTTACAGAATACACAGGGGTAGCATTCTGAAAAAAAAGTTTATAAAATACTAAAATACTAACTTTACAAGCCTTTTATGATTCACAGTAGAGGACTGAGAATTCCTGTCACAAACTCAAAAGATCTCCTTGTCTGAAATCACAAAATCTTGAGCTTTATTTATTACTTGAGGTTTAGCATATTTACAAAGATTGCCAATAATTGCACCTCTGGTCATTCTTTGCCCAGCTCTACTGGTAATACCTTTTCTAAGAGAAATTATTATAGGAAAATCTTTTCTGAAACCAGTGAAACCATCTTGGGCTTAAATATTTGACATGCAGGAAGGTCTGGTGGATCACTTCAATGATTGCCAAAATTTTGCCCTAGGGCTGATTTTTGGTCTAGGTAAAAGGGTTATATGTTTAATTTAGAGCTTTTAAAAGATATGTTGTCTGAAACAATATGGCCTAGAATTTCATATCTGATATGTACAAGTGTCTAGTAGATCTCTAGAAATGTAGCTAAAATTATGTCATTAGGATAATAAGGAGCAGATTTTTTATATAGATATATTAATTAAGTAAAACTATAAAACATTTTTTTGTCAGAGTTCTTTCAAGTTTTCATTCTTGAATGCAGTACTGTCTAGTAGACTTAACTGTGCAGTAATGGCAAAAATTATTGGGTCAAACTAGACTTATCAGTCTAATGTTGCAAACAAAAAACTTGACATTTGTTTCTTTTAAACTACACAATTTTAAATTCTGAAGCTGAGTGGAATTGTCTAATGAACCTTTACAAATATATTCCAGTTCTATTCAAGCTAATTTAAATTGTGGTAGCAATTTCCCTTACCACAAAAGAACCCTGTAGTTATTTTTTCAAGTTGTGGAAAATAGGGCAAAATACAGAAAGCATCTAATGTTCCAAAAAGACTCCTTGTTCTTTGACTTGCTTAGTGTATATTACCTATAAATGGGACCTCAGTTTAACGTCTCATCATGAAAAACAATGAAGTTGTGTTTTGAACAGGGGATTCAACTCATGACAGCTGGATTTCAAGTCTAGAGCACATTACCACAGGACCATTGGTCTCCCTAACTCTCATTATTCCCCTGAGATCATTATTAACCAATAACTCCACCATATGGTATTCAAAAAAAAAAGAAAGCAGACACCTTTTCAAACAGAAACCTATCCTCGATGTCCACAAAGGGTCTTCTTATAAAAGAACATGTTTCAGTTTTAGAAGACAACTTTTTAAACAGAAACCTATCTTCGATGTCAACAAAAAGTTTACTCATTAAAGAACATGTTTCAGTTTAACTGTTCAATCAAATTCAAAATAAGAAACACTGCAATGCAGCCAAACCATATTTTCAACATACTGCACATAAACATGTTCAAAGTTTTAAGAAATGGTCAAATTACCTTGTCCAAGGACCATTTTTGGCCTAATTAGAAGGTTCTTGTCTCTAACTAGTCCCAGTTCTCTCCCATACTCATTCCCATACCAGCAGAGAAGCTCAGTACCTGGCTGTATAGTCTTGTAGGACCTATAATAGATCCCACCTTTGAACTGGAAGGCTACAAGGTTTTGTTCTGTTTCACTTGTTGCACAGTTTACATATCTCATCCAGTTTGAGCTGGCTTTATCTTTGGCATCCACAAAATGACTGGGTTTGCCATCTACATGGATCTACAAAATTGAAGCAAGCACCTGGAAGTATGCTAAAGAGTAATATATATTAGTAAATCTAATGAAAAAAGAACTTAAAGACTGGAATCTACTACTTATGTATTTTCAAATAATTAAAAAGATAGCTTTTGTAGAAAAAAAAGTGTCTTAAACATTTCCCTGAATTTCATTAGCACATTTTGTGTGGAAGTCTTAAAATCAAATCAAATGCTATGCAAAGGCATCATAGCTAGCATAAACTAGAGCTACTGTTAAATGCACTTCATACCCCCACCAGTGCTCAGATTATATCTAGGTGCTTGGGTGGAAGGGAGATAAGTATAAGGGAAGAATGTTACTAAAATTATACATATAATACTGTAGACAGTATGTAATTGTAAATTTACTTGATAAATGAAGAAAAGAAACCATATTAGTACAGTAAGTCTTCAGTTAGACCATCCAAAAAGAGAAACTAAACCCGCAGAAAACCAGGCTGGGTAAATACCCAACAAAATTTAAATCCTAAGTTTAAATCCAACATTTTGCACAATAAGAATATGTCATTTTCTAAATGAAGGTCATTGGACACATTTTTTTTACCTCGAAATATTCATATGAGAGTAAAATATATATTTAACTATGACAGTTTAACAAAATTTTGCAGGTAATTTTCATCTTAAAGATGTATAGCAGCAAATTAAAATCCGTATTTTATGCTCTTGGTCGCATGCACCTGTCACACATGAAACCGGAAGTGACACACATTTATCTCTTGCCACTGGACACAGCTACCTGTACTTTTAACAAGTTTTTAACATTATGATTGAAAGTGAAAATGTAGCCTGAAAATAGTCAAATAATAAAATCAAACAAGTTAAGCTAACATTATGAATATACACTGATGAAATGTTTAAATAAATAATTTGAAATTTTGATGGAATTTGGAGGCCACTGAGCAAAATTTATATAGTGGCTAGTTCATTTAGGATTATAGAATTAAAAGATACATCAGTGTTAATATCTAGAGATTTTTTTCCTAGTAACTGATCCAAATAGACTTTGTGCATGCTTGTTTTTATCCAATGCAGTCCAGTCGAGATATTTTTTTGTTCATAGAAACGTTCTCTTTACAGTGATGTGTTTTTTATTTGTCTGTGATACATTTCTCCTGAGGTACGTGTAAGAAATCTTTGACTTGATCTATGATTTTTATGCACCCACTCTGGGGGGGAGCATTTAAATTTGCCCTTGTCTGTCCGTCAGTCTGTCCGTCCCAAAAAGTTGTGTCGCCTGTAGCTCCAAAAGCGCTGTACCTAGGGTCAAGAAACTTTACAGGAATGTTGATCAGCATGTAAAGTTCTGCACCTGGGGTTTCCCGTATAGATTTATTCGGAATTTTTAGAGTTATGGCCCCTTACCATACCTGCCATAATTTTTCTGGCCATTTCCGGGATTTTGATATCGAATTTCCGGGATTTGAGCCGATTTTCCGGGACATACAACTATTCAAATACTTTCAATGCCCTTCCGTTGGCAGTACACAAAATTGGACGGGATTCCGTTGTTGGCGGGAAAAAGCCATGCACGTCTTTCAAATACACATCAGTATCATCAGTTTCATAGCTTTTATTTAAGTTGCAAGAGCAAAGTAATTGACAGGCTTGCAGAAATGTTTCAAGCTCAATCGGTCCGACCACCCGACGATTATTCCCCCCACCCCTCTGAACCACTTCAAAAAAACGTTCGCTCGTATTTTCGAGTGGAGAAGGTCGGAGGACGAGTATAATTTTCTGATCGATCATCCTGCAGAATGAGTGCAAAAACTGCAAGAAATATACCGATGGATGTGTATATCATAACGTCACAGTTTACCGACAGTATAATTTTAAAATTCTCCGTGTAATACGCTGTCAAAACGAAACCGGAAGCGTGAGTAAGGGGGAGCACTGCGCCTTTTTTAATTCAGTAAACCGCACAGTACCGTTGATCGTTTTTCTCCTAGGTCACCTGGACTGGTGATGCAGGACAAGTAAAAATTTTTGTCACTCGTCCTCAATTGTGTAGCAGTAATCATAAAATAATAACTGTGTACCATCAACTAATTAACATCATAAACTCAAATTCAAGTTGAATCACGGGCGTTTGATGACAGCGTCGTCTATGCTTCGTATTACAAGTATCGGTACGATTTGATCGAACATAACAATATTCACCATGAGTTTTATTCGCGTTTGCATTAAATTTAATTTTAAGTAGCATCTCTATTAACACCAATTACCGCGGCGACAGTCTTTGAAAGGGGCAGATATTTTACAAGTTAATTAATGCACCGCATGTCAATTAATCGAAAGCCGATAGCGGTCATTTGTTAATTGGTTATCAATGACACGCGGTGTATTCACCGAATCGGAACATATTATCATAATGAATAATTAAAGAATTAGCGTCGTGTCAAAAAATTTGACTGGCCTGATCAAAGGTATGCGTGTTTTTCATGTTTTCCGGGACATCGGATGTCTTTCCGGGACTCCGGGATGGGCCCTCGATTTCCGGGACAATCCCGGACTATCCGGGACGTATGGCAGGTATGCCCCTTACATACTCAAAATTTGCAATTTTCAACTTGTGTCGCCTGTAACTGCAAAAGCGCTGGAGCTAGAGTCACCCAGTTCTGAGCAGGGTTGAGATACTGTGTCTGACTGAAGCAAATGTCTATGAGAATCAAGTACAGTACCATCAGCGTGTTGGGTGGAGCTTGACATGTTTGCCTATGTCATGGGAAGACAACTGCCATGGTTTGTTGTTCTACATAGAGGTAAGTTGCCAGTGACAACTCCCAGTGTTTCACAACAACCTCATATGGAACAAGTGTCAGTTAACCATCTCATCAGAGCTCTGTCCAAGGTAATTCTGTCTTCTCTTTAGATCTCCATCTTCGAACGTAACAGACTTTATTAATGATGTAACACATACTGCAGACCAAACCTCTCCAAATGTACTGCTTGGAGATTTCAACTTAGCTTTTAATCCTACAAATTATACAAGACTGTAACAGAAATTGAATAACTATTCCCAGTGTGTGCAGCTCCCAACTCACAGAGGTGGTTCTATACTTGACCTTGTCTACAAACAGAATAATTTTCTACAACCCAGATTATCCTGCCTGTCAACCAACTTCTCTGACGGGTTTCATTAAGACCTGGAATAGCCGGGTAATTTACCCGGCAATTTTTGATTTTTTGCCGGCTACTTTTCTTAAAATCAGGCTTATTTTATAACAAACTGGCAGCAAATCATCTGCCTACTTTACATGTACTCCCTCTAACTAAAAAACTTAATGAAACCCCTGCTCAGACCACAGCATTGTTGCCCTACAGTTTGATACCTAAAAAATTTCCTTCTTAGTGAGTTTAATGCTGTTCCAATGGTCAAATTGCAGACTCAGTTTGATTAAGCATGTTCATGGACAAAAATGGAAAATGCAAGTTACCGTCCACGCCCATTAGCACCAGCTTAAGCAGAATTCAACATTTAAGTATGGAAATGGTGAAATTTTGTTCCAACAATTGCTTAAAATTGTTTGCTATTTAGATGACAATGGACATTTTATAAGCAGCCTGACTTACACAACATATAACTTAGGAACTTAGTACAAATTAGACATGAAAACACATGTTTACCATCTGCAAACTCCAAGAATGTCCAACTATGGATACAGAATTGTGAAGGATAATATTCATCCATTGGTCACAGTGTTGGAGACAGTATTTTGAGTCTTCACACCACATCAGGTTTCTTATAGTTGTCATTTTGTTAAACCAATCTTATTAATGATTCAGCATGTATGACTATCTCGTGGCCATATTGCTAGCTATATGAGTAGCTCGGTTGAGTGGGGGCATCTGTGTCCTATGGACACATTTCTATTTTTTTTTATTATAAATGCATATCTTTTTTAGCATAATTATCCTAGATAATTTTAAAAACAGAAAAAAATGATCAAAGAACAAATAATATGAAAAGAAGAAGCCCTAAAAATTATGTCAAAATCATAAAACACGCATATAGTTTTTAATATTTTTTTTGTTCACATTTACAAGTCGAATGATTTTATTTCATCATAAATAAATCTATTACATTAAATTAAGTATTTAACTGTATGGAAACTACCTGAGTAAAAATCACTGAGACATGCTCATTTGAAGCAACTATTACATGTTTTCACAAGTAAGACTGATCAAAAGTAATTAAATCAATTTGTAAGATCACTTGCCATAAAATTTTGCTAACTGTCTAAACTATAACATTGATTGGATCATAAAAAAGTTTTAATTGCTTTGTTTTTTTTAAAAAACAGCTATGCAGAATATACACAGTTCCCTTATGGGTAGATTAATTTGCATAACTCCCACAGAAAAGGCATGATTTATGGACCTTTGACATTTCATTGGATATTAATTTATAAACAAGATAATTTCTGCTTAATGGACATGCCATATTTTGTTTTTCAAACAATATCCCAACACAAAACAAGAAACATGGCAATGCCACGAAACCAGGTTTTCAAAAATGTTGTTCTGATTCTATACTATAGTATGAATTTTGGAATGAAGATTGCTATGAATATTCAAAAGATTATAACATGACATGAAGGAAAAGATAATATTCATGAGAATACATGATAATGAGTAGGATGTAAATTTCGGCTAACAATACTGTCTGCAAGGAGTATACTTAATAATGAGACAACAATTTCTGCACGTCATCTTGATGTGGTAAACATTTGTCTGAAGTTTCATCAAAATTCTTCAAAGGGTTGAAGAGTTACAGAGCGGACAGGATTTTCAATGTTAATGTCACTGTGACCTTGACCTTGGAGCCATCAAAATTCTTCAAAGGGTTGAAGAGTTACAGAGCGGACAGGATTTTCAATGTTAATGTCACTGTGACCTTGACCTTGGAGCCAGCCATGCGGAACATGCGTTCTGCACGTCATCTTGATGTGGTAAACATTTGTCTGAAGTTTCATCAAAATTCTTCAAAGGGTTGAAGAGTTACAGAGCGGACAGGATTTTCAATGTTAATGTCACTGTGACCTTGACCTTGGAGCCAGCCATGCGGAACATGCGTTCTGCACGTCATCTTGATGTGGTAAACATTTGTCTGAAGTTTCATCAAAATTCTTCAAAGGGTTGAAGAGTTACAGAGCGGACAGGATTTTCAATGTTAATGTCACTGTGACCTTGACCTTGGAGCCAGCCATGCGGAACATGCGTTCTGCACGTCATCTTGATGTGGTAAACATTTGTCTGAGGTTTCATCAAAATTCTTCAAAGGGTTGAAGAGTTACAGAGCGGACAGGATTTTCAATGTTAATGTCACTGTGACCTTGACCTTGGAGCCAGCCATGCGGAACATGCGTTCTGCACGTCATCTTGATGTGGTAAACATTTGTCTGAAGTTTCATCAAAATTCTTCAAAGGGTTGAAGAGTTACAGAGCGGACAGGATTTTCAATGTTAATGTCACTGTGACCTTGACCTTGGAGCCAGCCATGCGGAACATGCGTTCTGCACGTCATCTTGATGTGGTAAACATTTGTCTGAAGTTTCATCAAAATTCTTCAAAGGGTTGAAGAGTTACAGAGCGGACACAATTTCGTTTGACGCCCGCCCATCCGCCCATCCGCCCGCCATACCCCAATCTAATAACCAGGATTTTCAAAATTGAAAACCTGGTTAAAAAGTGTGAAAATCCATTCCAGTGAAACCAATGTTAACGCTTTAGGTCACCTAAATTCGCTACAATTTTATTACACTTAAATATCAAAGAATTTGTTTATGACATAATCATCAAGTGAGGCAGTGTAACACAATATGTTAATAATGGAGTTTTATTGCATCATAGATATTGGAAGAAATTGGAATACTTATTAATCGTATTCTCTGCTAAGATAAAAATTACAACACATTCTACCAGTACAATAGTTGAATTTACCAATAAAGATCAAGTTGTAACCACATTATTTACTAAATTTACAATTAATAGCATGTTTATTTTTATAAGTCTGCCTTTATTGTGTTTCTTGCACTTGTGGTTTCAGAGATATTTTTGCACTGAAAAACAGATGCCTTATGCGCAGTGTAATTCTGCACTATTGCCTCATTCAGTAGGGATAAATCTACGTCACAGCCAAAAATTGCAGCGGAAACTACTGATGTTGAAATGGAAACAGCTGATCTTCAAAAACACATTTTTTCTTTTCAAAAGCAATATTTTCATAATTTTGTAATTAAATCATTTTAATCAGTACATTATGATTAATTTGATGAGGCAAAGTTGCTGTAGTCGTTTCGTGTGACCTTTAAAGCTAATACCTGTACTGGTTCCTGAGTCATTCAACAAAATGAAGTTTTTGGAAAATTTCTAAGAAGCATAAAGCATATTTTTGGCAAAATAAAAATCACAGTTCATTCTTCCTTCTTTGCATGATATGTTATAACTTTTTAACATTTCACTTTCTACCACTTCATCAGTTTTTAAGTTACTCTCCAAACAAGAGGGCCATGATGGCCCTAAATCGCTCACCTGAGTCTTATTGCTCATGTTACAAATATTGTTAATGGTTTTTAGGGGTGCAAGTTTGAATAAGTTTGCAATAAGTTTGAAGACTCTGGGTGTAATGGTACTCAAATTTTTTAGCAGAAATAGTTTTCTTCTACAGGTCCCAGTGACTGACCTTTGACCTACAGACCCCAAAAACAATAGGGTTCTTCTAATATAATTACCCTATAAAGTTTCAAGGTTCTGGGTGCAATGATACTCCAGTTACTGAGAAGAAACAGTTTTCACTCTACAGGTCCCTGTGACCTTAACTTTTGATCTACTGACCCCAAAAATGATTGGGTTCTTTTACTGAGTAAAGACAATCTTCCTATGAAGTTTGAAGGCTCTGGGTAAAATGGTACTCCAGTTATTGAGCAGAAACAGTTTTCACTCTACAGGTCCCTGTGAACTTAACCTTTGACCTATGGATCCTAAAAAATTAGGGTTCTTCGCACACAATTATCCTATAAAGTTTGAAGGCTGTAGATGTAATGGTACTACAGTTACTCTGCAGCAATAGTTTTCACTCTACAGGTCCCTGTGACCCTAACTTTTGACATACTAGCCCCAAAAACAATATGGTTCTTCTATTTAGTAAAAGCAATCATCCTATGAAGTTTGGAGGCTCTGGGTGAAATGGTAATCCTGTTACTGAGTGGAAATGGTTTTCACTCTAGAGGTCCCTCTGACCTTGACCTTTGACCTACTGACCCAAAACACACAAGGGATTTTCTGTACTCAATAAGGGCAATAACCCTGTGAAGTTTGAAGGCTTTGGGTCAACTGGTACTCAAGTTATTGATAGGAAACAAAGTGTAAAAGACAGACAGAAAAACAGACACCCATGGACAAGGCAAAAACAATATGTCTCCATCAGAAGGGCAGGGTTGGGGGGAGACATAACAACGAACAATTGAAGGTATAGCCCTTGGTGTTTCAGAGCAGCAGATTTTTTAAGTTTTCCCTATATAAATCCTTGTGAAAAATAAAAAAGACCCCACAGGTGGGCAGTTTGGCCCCAGGGTCATGATTTGAACAAACTTGGTATAGGTACACTAGACAATGCTGCACACCAAATATCTAAACTCTAGGCAATGTGGTTTCTGACAAGAAGATTTTTACTTTTCCTATATAACTCTTTGAAAAACATGTGACCCCCTGGGGCGGGGCCTTTTTTTACCCAGCGGCTATGATTTGAACAAACTTGGTAGAAGTCCAGTAGACAATGCTGTACACCAAATATCTTAACTCTAGGCCTTGTGGTATCTGAAAAGAAGACTTTTTTCCTATATAATTCTATACAAGAGGGCCATGATGGCCCTGTATCGCTCACCTGAGAATGACTGCTTTTAACAAAGTTGCTATGGACCTGGTTTATCAACCCCAGATGACCCATATTCAAACTTGACCTAGAAATTATTGAAACAATCTCTTTGACAAATTTCAAGGTTATTTGTACTGAAAATGTTACCTCTAGAGTGTTAACAAGGTTTTTCCATATTTAGGCTCTATAACCTAGCTTTTTAACCTAGATGTCCCATATTCGAACTTGAGCTAGAAACCATAGAATTAAGCTTTCTGACAAATTTCCAGGTTGTTTGGAATTATAATGTTACCTCTAGAGTGTTAACAAGGTTTTTCCATATTTGGGCTCTGTGACCTACTTTTTGACCCAAGATGACCCATACTTCAATCTGAGCTAGAAATTGTCAAAGCAACCTTTCTGACAATTTTTCAGATTATTTGGGCTGCAAATGTAACCTCTAGAATGTTAACAAGATTTTTCTATTTTTGGGCCATGTGACCTAGTTTTTGATCCCAGATGACCCATATCCAAATTTGAGCTAGAAATCATTGAAACAACCTTTCTGATAAATTTCAAGGACATTTGGACAACAAATGTAACCTCTAGAGCATTAACAAGGTTTTTCTACTTTCGGGCTCTGTGACCTAGTTTTTGACCCCAGAAAACCTATATTCAAAACTGAGCTAGAACTTATCGATAGAACAAATTTCCAGGTTATTTGGACTGAAATTGTAGCCTTGAGAATGTTTACAAGGTTTTTTCCATATCTGGACTCTGTGACCTAGTTTGTGACCCCAGATGACCCATATTCGAACCTGATTTAGAAACCTCAAGGCAACCTTTCTAACACATTTCCATATTATTTGGGCTGAAAATGTAACCTCAAGAGTGTTAACAAGATTTTTCTATTTTCGGGCTCTGTGACCTAGTTTTTGAACCCAGATGACCCATATTTGAACTTGTGCTAGGTATCTTTAGAGCAACCTTTCTGACAAATTTCCTGATTATTTGGGCTGAAAATGTAACCTCTAGAGTGTTAACAAGATGTTTCTATTTTTGGGCTCTGTGACCTAGTTTTTGAACCCAGATGACCCATATTTGAACTTGAGCTAGAAATCATAAAAGCAACCTTCCTTACAAATTTCCAGATTAATTGGTCTAAAAATGTTACCTCTAGAGTGTTAACAAGGTTTTTCAATATTTGGGCTCTGTAACCTAGTTTTTGAACCCAGATGACCCATATTTGAACTTGACCTAGAAATCACAGAAGCAACCTTTCTGACAAATTTTCAGATTATTTGGGCTGAAAATGTAACCTCTAGAGTGTTAACAAGATTTTTCTATTTTTGGGCTCTGTGACCTAGTTTTTGAACCCAGATGACCCATATTTGAACTTGAGCTAGAAATCATCAATAGAACCTTTCTGACAAATTTCCAGGATATTTGGACTGAAAAAGTAGCCTCTAGGGTGTTAACAAGGTTTTTCTATATTTGGGCTCTGTGACCTACTTTTCCAACCCTGATAACCCATGTTCGAACTCGTCCGAGATATCAATGAGACAAACATCCTGACCAAGTTTCATGACAATTGAGGCAAAAATGTGACCACTAGAGTGTTAACGAACTAATTGTGGACGGATGGACGAACGGACGACGGACAAAAGGTGATCAGAAAAGCTCACTCTGTCACTACGTGACAGGTGAGCTAATAAAACATATGACCACTGGGGTGGGGCCATAAATTGAACAAACTTGGTAGAGGTCCTCTTAACAATGCTACATACAAAATATCTAAGCTCTATGCCTTTTGGTTTCTGATGTGAAGACTTTTTAAACTTTTTCCTATATAACTCTATGTAAACAAGTGACCCCTGGGGCAGGGCCTATTTTGACGCAGTGACTATGATTTGAACAAACTTAGTAGAGGTCCGCTGGACAATGCTACACACCAAATATCTAAACTCTAGGCCTTGGGGTTTCTGACAAAGATTTTTTTAAAGTTTTTCCTATATAACTCTATGTAAAACATGTGACCTCTGGGGCCGGGCCATTTTTGATCAAGGAGCCATGATTTGAACAAATTGGGTAGAGGTCAACTGGACAATGCTGCACACAAAATATCTAAACTCTTGGCCTTTCAGTTTCTGACAAGAAGATTTTTTAAAGTTTTTCCTATATAACTCTATGTAAAGCATGTGACCCCCGGGGAAGGGCCATTTTTGACCCAGGAGCCATGATTTGAACAAACTTGGTAAAGGTCCACTGGACAATGCTGCACACCAAATATCTTATCTCTAGGCCTTGTGGTTTCTGACAAGAAGATTTTTAAGTTTTCCCTATATAAATCTATGTAAAATCAACTGACCCCTGGGGTGGGGTCAGTTTTGACCTCACAGTCATAATTTGAGCAAACTTGGTAGAGGTCCACTAGATGATGCTTCATACCAAATATCTAAGCTCCAGGCCTTGCGGTTTTGGAGAAGATTTTGAAAGATCCAACTTTTAAAATCTAATTTTAGCTCCAGTGAACCAGATATGCAATGGACCAGAACCATTTGAACAATCTTGGTACAGCTTCATGCAAGGAACATCCCAGGCAAGTTTCATTTAATTTGGCCCTTTGGTTTCAGAGGAGATGTCATTTGAATGAAAAGTTGACGACGGACAGACGACAGACGGCGGACAAAGACTGATCAGAAAAGCTCACCCTGAGGACTTTGTGCTCAGGTGAGCTAAAAAATAATAATAAATGGAGATAAATGGAAAATGGGGCAAAGGTAGAGTTATGATTATTCAACACTGCACTTCATGGATATAATCTCTATCAATGTTTACAAAAGCAACTAAATCCCTTTGAAAATTTAAGAGTTGTACTCTGAACAAGCATAACATATTCAAGGGAAATGAAAGTCATAAATTCAACTGACACCATAAAAAAATTGTGTATTTATTGTTAAGTTTTGAAAATTTTACAAAATATTTCAATATTGAAAGAATATTTACTAAGGAATGCCTAATCAAAAGTGGCGATTTTTTTCATCATTGGCCGACTGATGGAACACGCCATCTTGTCACGTGGCCATCCAGGTTGTGATGTAGTTATCATTTCTTAATTAATAAGTGCTACAGTAGGTTAAATTATTGGAAGAATGCAAGTTTGTTGCACAAAAATATGCAAAATAAATTGATGGCTTTTTTTATTTTTCTCAAATAAATAATTCGTACTCATTGGTATGCCGAAATGTTTTCACTTCACAGATTTACTATGGGAATTGCTAAATTCAGTGAAATTGTAATAGGCATTTACTTCGGTGACTTTGTTATTGTTTTGTATTTGTTATTGTTTTGTATTTGTATTTATTTATGTTTGATTGAATGTCTTTGAAATAAAAAAGGCAATGTTACATTGCTGATTATGCCAATAAACTTGAAACCTTGTTAAAAAGCAGAAAATTAGTATCATAATTATCTGACAGGTTATCATTAAGCCTGTGGCATTTTTTTCATGACAGGCAAATTATGTAAATCTTGAAACCAACCAAGTATAACAGGTCCTCAAAGATCAAACGACAATAAACAGTGGCTTATCCAAACATGGATAGGTCACCGGCTATTATGCAATCACATTATGATAACTGCATAGTTATAATTGCTGTCCTGTTAGCACTTGTAGCTCTGAAAAGGAAAAAGTACTTTAACACTCGGACATTTTATTAGGAACAAGGCAGTCTGAAGGACAACTAAATCCCCTTCCCCAGCGGACATGAATGTGTACTTCTTGACCTTTAACCAACCATGACCTTGATGTTGTGCCATGCATATTATAAGCACATAGTATCATGATAGTAATTATTTGTGCTAAGTTATTTAAAATCTTCCATAAAGTCAAAAAGTTATGGAGAACATTTAACCTTGTGGGTAGCAACCTGGATGTTGGGTTCTGCACATTGTGTCTTAGTGGTGATCATTTGTGCAAAGTAATTAAAAAACTTTTCGTAAGCCAAGTTAGTAAGTTATAGAGCAGACATGAAATGTGGATATTTGACCTTTAATTGTGACCTTGACCTTGTGGGTAGCAACATAATTATTGTCTCAAAATGGTGATCACTTGTGCCAAGTTATTTAAAAAAATTTTCAGCGGTTTAAAAGTTATGGAGCAGACAAAAAATGAAAACTTTTAACACTTGACCTTTAAGTGTGACCTTGACCTTGGGGGTGGCAACCCAATTATTGTGCTCTGCACATCTTTTTAACACTTGACCTTAAAGTGTTACCTTGACCTTGGGGGGAGCAACCCAATTATTGCGCTTTGCACATCATCTCATAATGGTGATCACTTGTGAGAAGTTATTTTAAACAATTTTCAGCAGTTTAAAAGTTATGGAGCGGACATGAAAGTGTTACGGATGGACAGATGGACGGACAGACTGAGGCTATTTCTTTAATGCCCTCCCTGCTTTGGGGAAGGGGATTAATTAAATGTCATTATTCTAGAGATTCCTAACTGAATTTTTGTTTTAAACATATGTGCATATGTCAAACTGAAAGAAGTATGGTCTGTTTTTTTTCCCTTGAGTGAAAAAAACATTTAACCTAGGATTTATAATAAAGAATGCAGTGAATGAAATAACATTGACTAACACTTATTTTTATTTGCCAAAACACTAGGTAAGTTCAACCCAACCTTGATTTTTTTTATTTCAACATTTGTAAATCAACTTAAAACTTTAAATCTGTAATCAGATAAAAATACATACTAAAAAAATGCTTTGTGATTTAATTATATCCAGACTTTTAAGTTTCAGTTGAGTGGAAGTTCAGTTCAGTGAAATATTTTGTGTAACAAAACCATTGACAACCAGTGTTAATCTGGATGAAGTCAGATTATCAAAATACCCCTAGTTACATACTCAGCACAAGAATAGACTGTTTATCAATTCAAAATTTATATGTGCAGTACCTTTCATCGCCATTATACACAAATCTTAATCAAACTAGATGGGTGTTCAGTGGAACACTTGTGTCGCCCTTGGGTATTCTGTTAGAATAACTAACAAGAGCCACCAGAAGCGGGGGCCACGCTCGACTTTTTTCTATTTCCATAGGCAAACACATCACATTGTGGTGAAGGGATTTCAAATGAAAATCATTTGGAAATATAATTATACATAACAAAGTTATGGCCAATTTTAGCAACATTCAGAAATTTTACCTTAAAGGTCAAGGTCAAGTTCAGTTTAACCTTCTATTGTCTAAAAGGTAGTTATGTCCAAGCATGAAGACACTACATCCATTAACAACAAAGATATAGCCAAGTTAAGTAATGTCAATGTCATTTTAAGGTCAAGGAAATGCTTGAATTGTTCAACACATTTGTTTTATTCTCAGTTTTGTTTTGTCCCTGTATAGATCAAATCCGTCCATAAATAACAAAAGTTTGGCTATTTTAGCAAAATGCAGTAATTTGAACTTGACTGTAAAGGTCATTTAAAGGTTAAAGTCAAACTTGAATAATTTAACGTGTAGGTTTTGTCATGAGCGTTGTTTTGTCCAATAATGGGATCTTGACTGTCAGGTCATTTTAGGGTAAAGGTCATACCTGAATTATTCAACATGTTAGTTTTGTCAAAAGTGTTGTTTTGTCCAAGTATGAATTAAGTCTAACCATAAATTACACAGTTATGACCAATCTAAGCAAAATTCAATAATTTGATCTTAATTTTTGCTAGTCAATGGCATTTTTTAGGTCAAGGTCAAACTTGAATCAAAATGTTGGATTTGTCAAAAGTATTGTTTTGTCCAAGTATAAATCAAATCCATCAATAAATGACAAAGTTATGACAATTTAAGTGAAATTCAAACATCTGACATTGACTGTCAAGGTCATTTTTAGGTCATGGTCACACTTGAGTTAAACAACATGTTGGTTTTGTCACAAGTGTTGTTTTGTCCAACTATGAATCAAATCCAACAATAAATGACAAAGTTATGGAAAATTGTAGCAAAATTCAATAATTTGACCTTGAAGGTCAAGGTCATTTTAACGTAAAGTTGATACATGAAAGAATCATAATGTCAGATTTGTCATAAGTGTTGTTTTGTCCAAGTATGAGCAAATCCATAAATCAATACCAAAGTTATGATAATTTGAGCAAAATTCAATAATTTGACCTTGACGGTCATGGTCAATTTAAGGTAAAGGTCACACTTAAATAATTTATCATGTCAGCTTTGTCATAAGTGTTGTTTTGTTTTTTTTTCCCAAGTATTCTTAACATCGAACCACAAATAACAAAATTATGGCCAGGTTTAGCAAATTCAATAATCTGACCTTGACTGTAAAGATCATTTCCAGGTCAAGGTCAAATCTGAAAGAATCAAAATGTCGGATTTGTCATAAGTGTTGTTTTGTTTAAAAGTATAAATCAAATCCATAAATAAATCAGAAAGGTATGACAATTTAAGCAAAATTCATCATCTGACCTTGACAGTCAAGGTCATTTATAAGTTATGGTCATACCTGAGTTATTCAATATGTTTTGTCATAATTGTTGTTTTGTCCAAGTATAAATCAAAACCAACCAAAAACAACAAAGTTATGACAATTTAAGCAAAATTTAATTATTTGACCTTGATGGTCATGGTAATTTTAAGGTTAAGGTCAAACTTGAATAATTTATCATGTTGGCTTTGTAATAAGTGTTGTTTTGTCCAAGTATAAATCAAATCCAACCATAAATACTAAAGTTATGGACAATTTTAGCAACATTAAATAATTTGACCTTCAAGGTGAAGGTCATTTATGAGTCAAGGTCAAGTTGAGTCTGGTTCACTTGAATATCTTGTCCAAAGGGTTGTTGTGTCCAAGGATGAAGACAATCCACCTATTAATAATTAAGTTATAGCAAATTTTGGCAAAATTCAATAATTTGACCTTGAAGGTGAAAGTCATTTAGGAGTCAAGGTCAAGTTTAGTCTGGTCTGCTTGAAGATCTTGTCCAAAGGGTTGTTGTGCCCAAGTATGAAGGGAATCCACCTATTAATAAATAAGTTATTTCCAATTTTAGCAAATTCAATATTTTGACCTTGAAGTTTAAGGTCATTTATGAGTCAAGGTCAAGTTTAGTCTAGTCTACTAGAAGGTCTTGTCCAAAGGGTTGTTGTGTCCAAGCATGAAGAGAATCCACCTACTTATAATAAAGTTATGGCCAATTTTAGTAAAATTCAATATTTTGACCTTGAATTGAAGGTCAATTTAGAGTCAAGGTCATGTTTAGTCTGGTCATCTTGAAGGTCTTGTCCAAAGGGTTGTTGTGTCTAAGTATGAAGATAATCCATCAAGGAATAAAAAAATTATGATCAATGTTAAAGTATTGCCAACGTTAAGTTTTCATGACAAAATCAAAGTACAAAAAGGGGCATAACTCTGTCAAATGTGACCTTGACCTTAAGATTTTGGCATCATCCCAACCCTGTTGTCATAAGCAATACAATTTGAAAGTTTGATAAGATAATGTTTAGAAATGGCAAAGTTATAGCCAACGTTAAGTTTTTGTGACGGACTGACGGACAAAGCGATCCCTATGTATCGCTGTTTCTTCAAAAGGGCGACACAATAATATGAAGACACTTTGGGAAGATTGAAATTGTACTATCACCATTATCAGTGGGTAAAAATGAAGTCACAAAATGAGAGTCTCATTGCATATTTCTGCAACAATGGCTCCACCCATTAATCGGGCGTGAAGTCAAATTTTGACTTGAACAAATCATTTTAAATGCAGGCTAAATATGTACTTTTCATGTTAGAATAGGAAATAACTTTATGTGATAGTTAAAATTATTACCATATTTTTGACTTTTGATAGACTAACAAAAATTGTAAAGGAAAATAACTCAAAAATGGGGGCAGCAAGAATTATAGTTCTTGAACACTGCACTCACTCCTATCATTTTGCCTAATATCAGCTAAATGCCTTTAATAGTTTTAGAGTGTGCTCAGAATAAGCAAGATCTACTAAGGGGAGACAGTGAGAAAACTAGACATGATGACTTCCACTTCTTGCATTTTTTCTCCATGTACTCTATCACTGTACAAAGTTTAAAGTAAATGTCTTCATTACTTTCTGAGTCAAATACCCAGGACAAAACCAGACAGACAGACAAGTCTCCGACTTTATGCTCTACCTTAGGTAAGCAAAGAAAATAAATAGATATGGATTATTTTATCAACCGCATATCCCTTTTGGGGCCTCACAGAGAGAGAGAGAAAGGTGGCTTATCAGCAATACTGGTCAGTGCAGATTTATCAGTAATACACATCAGTCTATTTCAGAGTCATTAAGTATAAATTCAAATCCTATTAATTAAAAAGGACATCAGAATGGAAAATTGGGTAAGAACAACACTTTATAATAACCACAATATATATATTTATTTTTTCTTTTATATTTGCTTAGCTTCTTCATCTGCATTGTATGCTAAAACCGAAATTTCTCGGTAAATGGCTGACCTAAATTTCAGGCGTCATTGTTGGATATATTCAGGAGAAAGACAAAGAAACAGACATTAGTATGTTAGCGCTGTCCTTAAGCAGGGTTGCCAGCACTTTGGTGAAATAAAATTCCCTGACTTTTCCCTGACTTTTCACTGACCAATTCATGTTTTTCACTGACCAAAATCGTCAAACACATAAACAGCCTCCTGACCTCCCCTATAGCCGTCCAATCCTCCCATTATATTTTTTGCATGTAAACTTGTATTTATTTTCCAAAATATAAAACATTTACATCAAAGTAATGATTCAAACATTGTGTTCTACTATTCTTAACTATTTCTATTCAAACACAGTGTGACTGTTGGTCAGTGAAACATGTGAAACATATGACATGAAGGCAAGGGTTGCAAAGCCTTTCAGTCTTTAGGCTGAATGATGTTCTAAGGTAAATAATGGGTATTATAATCACTAAGTTAACATATAATGCTTCTTAATATCACAGTTTACTGTTATTTGAATTTAATGCTTAACTGTGAGAGTGATAAAGTCAAATATTAAATGCCTAAAGACTGCCATAGCCAAGTAAGACCTTCAATGCGTATATTTTTCGACCTTTGAAATAATTTTTCCCTGACTTTTCACTGACTTTTCAGGATTTTCATTTTTCACTGACCAAATTTCAAAATTCCCTGACAATTCCCTGACCTTGAAAAAATACCCAATTTCCCTGACTTTTCAAGTCCGCTGGCAACCCTGTTAAGGATGTAAGTTTCGCTGCCTGTAATGGCAATCACAGATCAATTGTTGTATCATAATATCGAAAGATAATGGTATGACATACTAGATTTTGACAAAGCTTTGTCAAAAAATATTAGAAATTAAAGGTCCATACCTTGCGAACAACACCATTGTAATGTTCTCAGGCAGATCTTACTGTGTGCGAGTGAGGTTTTATTTTGTAATGATAAATGATATCATTTACTGCAATGCTCTGTTATGCACAGCTCCGTTGTGTACGAATTACGTTTAGTCCAAATGGGACACAAATTTGTATTTACATGATGCGAAACGGAGATATTAATCCGGAAGGTTACGTAATTTTACATGTGGTGCAAGCAGCCAGCCAGCCACAAAGTTCTGTGGTTTTTATAGAATAGAGAAATTTAAGCATTATGATGCTTAACATGTTCGTCAAATTTGCCCGGTTATAGTACAGAATATTGTCGATTTACAGGTCAAAGAAGATTGCGTAACACAGGTAGACGAGAATGTAGCCGGAGGTAGAATTGCAAAAAATCTTCATTTAGAAACAGCCGTGGGCGGAAATGACCAAAGGGGCTCCAAACAGGAAAAATCTAAAGTTGCTGATTTTATTAGTAAAGGGGAGCAAATCTTACAAAACTTCCACAAAACTATAGAACAGTTGTCTGCTCAAAGTAGACAAATGTCTTCAGTCGTTAGTGTAGTTGAACAATTACGGAAAGACATGAAAGATTTGAAATCTGGTCAAAAATCAAACGCTGAGGCATATGCTGCTTTAATTCAGATAATTCTGAGACAGAATCTGAAAATGATGACGACAACATATATAATTCTTATAATATAATAATAATATTATTGAAATGCTAGAAAATATGTATCTGTATCATATATTTAAAAATAAATGGGGTTACCCTTTTTGGGGCCTCAAAAAAAATAACCAAAAAAAACCCCCCCAAAAAAACACACAAAAAAACATGTATAATTCTTTTAATTTTGCTTTTCATTTAAAAGAAAAATTGCGTAATTTTAAATGCACTAAAGAATCAACTCTAAAATCTCTGTGTGAGGCCCCAAAAAGGATATGCGGTTGATAAAATGGAAAGATTAAACGAGACTTACCTGAGGAAGTTGAAGTTTGATCGATGTTTTATCAACTGCAATCACTTTTGGGATCACACAACCGCCCAATTACCCACCCTGTCAAATATGTTTGATTCTTTATGCATTATCATCACTAGATCATGTTTAAAAAACTTGACATGATCTGACGATGGCTCTAAAGACTGACCAGTATTGCTGATAAGCCAGCTTTCTCTTTCTCTGTGTGATCCCAAAAGTGATTGAGGTTGATAAAATATCGATCAAACTTCAACTTCCTCAGGTAAGTCTCGTTTAATCTTTCCATTCTACTACCAGGTAATCATGCCTTACCATACTATCAAGTTTAACAGTACTGGGATCAGTTGATTTTAGCTAGTGCATGTCTGCATAATTGTCCCGAATACTAAATTTTGGGAAAGTACATATCAAAACAAAGCCTAAGAACAGACTGTGTTGGATGCTTACTGTTTTAATGGCTTCTGTGGTACTCTGTTTTAGGTATATAATGAATTCATATTTTTTACATATAATAAAGTTGGTCATAGTTGTTGCAAAAGAATATTTTCATGACTTACCTGCCAGCAATATCCAGAATCATGGGCTTTAATCTCATTATAAATATCCACCCCACCATAGGGTCCAAACATAACACGAGCAGGTATCTCTTTCTCTGTGAAGACACCAAGACCAGCACCAAGAATACTTGATTCCTTTACAACAAGTCCTGGTGGTAAGGTACGTAGGGCTCGTTCTGGTTCATAATCTGTGGATACCTGCAGATTTCATGAATACTGATATGAATCAGCACTTATCATAATTATCAATAAAACAATGAATAAATCTGAATTATGGCTGGAACAGTTTGAAAATTGCAAGATCAATTAACGGCCTTTCAAATTTAGAATAATACTGATAGCTTGTCCGCAAAATTTATTCCCTAAAAGAATTTCTCAAACTCAAATATGTCATGGCTTTATGATGAACCAACTTAACTTAGTGGGCAATTTCTGAGCAGCAGTACGTCACAACAGCCTATTTACATAAGAGATGATTGTGAAACACATATGTCACCCTAATGGCAACCAATCAGTCATGTTACAAGGACTTCTAAATGTGACCTTGACCTTTTACCTACTGACCACAAAATCAGTACAGGTCATTTACATGTCATGACCAACCAAACTACCAAATCTGAAGACTGTAAACCAGCTTTTGTGGTGGTATCACTGTAACGTTGAGCTTTGACCTTCTGACCTCAAAATCAAAAGCGGTCATCTACTGGGCATAACAAACCTTACCATCAAATCTGAGGACTGCAGCCCCAAGTGTTCTTTTGTTATTGATCAAACAAGCTTGCTTGAATAGTTCAAGAGCTGCTGATAGTAAGGCCCCCCATAACATGATCTATCACTCATCTTCAGAGCCTAGTAGCAAATGATATGATTTTAATCAGATTTTTATAGAGCTGAAACCAGCATATACACTTGTAGGTAAAAAATAAAGCATGTCACAGAAGTGACAAATACAACATATCAACATATCAACATTTCTTAACTTTGACAAGTCAATGTGACCTTGACCTTTAAGCTAGGGACTCAAATCTTGCACAAAACACACCGTCTTATCTTAATCAACAAATATGCCAAGGTATTATAAAAGCCTTACATGCACGGAGAAGTTATTGCCTGGACAAGGTCTATCATCAACATAATTAAAATTTAACTTTGACCAGTGACTGTTACCTTGACCTCTGAGCTATTTATCTGGGTCTAAATGCAGCACACAGTCTCATCAAGGTGAAAATAAATGCAAAAGTATTTTAAAATCCTTCCATGTATGGAAAGTTATGGTTCAGACAAGAAACTGGATGGACAGACATCAAGGTGAATCCAATGTAGCCCCTGCACATTTTGTGTGTGTGTGGGGGGGGGGGGGGGGGGTATAATTATTCTAAATTACTTTCTGGTACAGATGAAGGGACAGAACGATGGTATGTTTGCTGATCATTTTGTGCCATTTATTTCAAGAATATATCATATAATAATGAGAAACAGATAGACAGAACATAATCATAGGAAATATTCCATATAAATAGACAACACAGATGAATGGACAGATAGATGATTTCGGACTTGTAAGTTGACTCTTTCTGGTAAATACTTGTATCAGGTTATTTGAAAATCCTGCAATGTAAGTTGATATACATTCATGAAGACTGGCAATTATCTAGTAATGAGGCATTCCCTTAAATTAAGAGTATTCAATTTTCACATCATGAACATTTGAATGAAATTGAATGAATTTGTACCATAAGTAAAGGTATCAGTAAAGCATATTCTAAGTACAACAGATGAACTGACAAGTGCATAGGTGAAAGTTCCCCAAATTGAAAATCCTGAAATAATGACTGGGGGCCAGGGGGCGGCTAGGGCCTCCTGTGGGACCAGGGAAATGCCCTGGTAGGGGCTGCCAGGGGAGAGCAAAGCCCCCCCCCCCCCCCCCCAAGAAGCTCAGGACTGGATTTTGATGGTTCTGATAGCCTAGAACTGCACTATGCCAGCAATATATTCCATCTTTATCTTTATGGATCAATTGGATTTAACATGTGCTTTTAAAAATGTTTACAAAATGAATAGATGCTTTCCATTTCTATGCTTTCCACTGGGTATATTAACAAAACTAATCCAATCAAATTGCGGGTTACATATTGGCAAGGATAACAACCATCCCCAGTCCCGAATAAAATACTGGTACACTACGAAGCCGTGGCTAGCCTTCCAGCGGCTCCTACCCCCCTCTTAATTTTCGACCCGGATTTGTGCGCATTGGAAAAATGGCCCAGATCGTTGCCAAATATCTGGAAATCTGGCACAATCTGGAAAACTTTCACCCGTGCAAATGCTCTGCTGAAGCAAGGCAATATACCCCTGAAGAAATCTACTGACCGTAGAAGACCTTTTTCACAATTAATGAACACTTACAGGAAACATAATAAGTTGTGGTTATCTATAAGGACAGTACAGCAATCAAGCTGATTTTATGGTCAGTATAGCATGCTTCCACTGTTAAATAAACAAGCAGTTCAAGTAAGTATGCAAAGTGCCCTATAAGCATACCTTGACAATGATAAATGTCTGCCATCTTCTCATTATGGTATTACATCTATATATTTCAATAACTGATACCTTCAAGCGGTTTTCAAACATTTCTGACAAACAGAAATTGCTAACAACGGACAATAGCACAGACAGAATGGACAACCACGGTCATAACATAATATGTCCCTTAAGGCATGTACACCTTTCTGCAATTTAAATTTTCTTCAATCAATTCTGGAGATACAAAATTTCACAAATTAAACAAAAATGACTATGTGTGACATTGACCTTGAGGGGAACCAGCTGCTTAAACCTATGCTCTGCATATAGTCTCAGTATGGTCATATTTTTGCCAAGTATTTTCAATTTCCTTTAATTAGTTCAAGAGATAGAGTGACATGAAATATCACCCATAAAATCAAAATGACAATGTGTGACCTTTACCTTGATCTGAACAAGCCAGAACCTGAGCTCTGCACATCGTCTCACTATGGTTAACATAGTTTCAATCTCCTTCATTCAGTTCAAGAGATACAAAGCAGACACAAAATTTAACAAATTAAATAATAATTACTGTGACCTTGACCTTAAAGTGAGCAAGTAAGAACAAGTACTTGGCAAATTATCTCAGTATGGTTAACATTTATTCCATGTAATTTCAATATCCTTATTGTGCTTAAGAGATACAGACTGACAGATGGATGAACAGGGGCACTTCAGGTGTATAAAAACGTCATCTTAGTCTTAACATAGAGTTGTTCTTGTACCATTTTTGAGTGCATAGAAGAAATTTTTTAACACGGTTTCTTTTTATGCACCCGAAGGGAGGCATATAGTTTTTGAACTGTCCTTCCGTCCGTCAGTCCGTCCGAAAACTTTAACATTGGCAATAACTTTCTTATTAGTAGGTGGATTTTTTTCATACTTGGACACAACACCCCTTTGGACAAGACCTTTCCACTGACCTATATTTATTTGACCTTGACCCCTGAATGACCTTTACAGGGGTAAAAGTTGCAGATTTAGAAAATCCTGAAATCCAAGCTGGGGGCCAGGGGGCCACTAGGGTCCCCTGTGGGTCCAGGGCAAAGCCCTGGCAGGGGGTCCAGGGCGCCGGAGGCCCCCGGAAGCTCTTGGATTTTAGCTGTTTGGCATATCAAAAATCTCATTTCCTTAAAGTTAAATACCTCCATTTGTTCTTCGCTCCCTGATCAATTTTGCTCACGTTGTAGCCAGCTGGTAAAAATTTCATCGTAAATTTTATAAATTCAAATCATAAAACAAAAGCGGCCACCTTTGCATGTAAACTTCAGAATGAATCGGCGATACTCATTGGATTATTCTAACAATAAGTCATCCAATCAAAATGCGCGATAGAAATCGGGAAGAGTAAAAGCCGTTTCCCGGTCCATAACAGTACTCTTACGACGCGGCGAAGCTTTCGCCGAAATGAAGTTTCAGATCGACCTGACCCCCACCCCATCCCCCCAAAATTTCGACCCGGATTTACATGAATTGGAAAAACAGCCCAGACAGAGGCTGAAAATCTGGAAATCCGGCACAATCCGGAAAACTTTTACCCCTGCCTTTACCTTAACGATTCAATTGTCCAAAACCTTTAACATTGGCAATAACTTTCTTATTAGTAAGTGGATTTACTTCATACTTGGACACAACACCCCTTTGGACAAGGCCTTCCCACTGACCTATATTGTCTTACAGTGACAGTTCTTGTTTAAAGTATCATTTATTTTTCATTTTAAAGCCAGTCAGCAAATGTTAGATGAGCAGTATATCATCCATTAATTTTAGTGTATTCCCTTTAAAAGTATTGAAAAGGTGTTGCTCAGGAAGACATAATGAGACATAGTTTTAAATGTCGAACAAGCACTGGAGTTTGTTGATATTGGTGTGCAAGATAGTACAAGTATTGTTACTCTTACCTCTGTGTCTCTTATGTATTCAAGTGGTCCATGTATGGGACAATCCATATCATATTCCTTGTTGCAATCTTCACAATCTGTATTACAGAATTTTTGTCAAAAACCAACAAATATTCAATTCAGTTGAAGTAGCTATTTTATAACATGATACAAGAGAGCTATGATGACTCTATATTGCTCAAAATGTCCTTATTCAAAACATGATAGTCAAATATAATGTCAAACAGGCAAGATTTTTAGTCAAAAAAGCATGTTTTGAAATATATATATGTACCAGTTTTGAGCTTGATTCAGTGTTCACACAGTAGACTAGGCTTTTGATCATGGTGACCTGACTGAAATCACTCCTGAGAGGTCATTTAGAGAAACATTCAGGCATCTATTCATATCAGCTAATATCCCTTTTTTTACCTTATATGACCCAGTTTAAAACTAATCAAAGAGATAATCAAGACAAACCTTTTGAGCAAGTTTCATGGAAACCGTGTCAAACTTGTGTCCTTTGGTGATTAGCATGTTTTTCTTTGATTTAATCTGATTACCTATTATCTGAACCCACATGAGCTGATTTTCAACTCTTTCTTAGAGATCATAAGGGGCCAACATTATGAGCAAGTTAGATATAGGAATTATCATGTGTTGCCTCTAGTGTTTTCACAAGCGAAAATGTGGTCTTAGGATTTTCTTTTAAATTTAATTAATAAATCTTTCATTCAATCATATACATTTATTTCAAAGGTTAAAGACCTGAAAAAATATTTTTATAACTCTTATTCAAGTACTTACACAGAAAATGATCATCATCTGGGGCCTCTAGATGCATGAAATTAGCTGCCTTCCTTTCTCGAAATGTATATACTCTTTTCTCGTCTTTGGTGTCTTTTACTTTCTTACTCTTCTGAAACAGAAGCACTGAACCTATCATATTAGATTCTGACAAAGAACACACATTGAGTAAATCATATGTGAAAATATTAGTAAATTAGTAATACCTATCGTTTTCTTCAACTGGTTAATTTCAGTGTTTATCATAAAGAGCCCTAAAATATGAGTCACTAAAATCATTTTAGTATTGACAATAGGGGTCATTCACTCAATGTGTGCAACAATTTCATAAATTTTGAAGTCTCTATGACAAATGGTTGTCGAGTTACAGAGTGTACATGATTCTAAATATTTAGGTCACTGTGACCTTGACCTTTCTTTTACTGACCCAAAAATGTATAGGGGTCATCCATCCAATGTGTGCAATGATGAAATTAAGTTTGAAATATCTACAACTAATGATTGTCAAGGTTACATGGTGGAAATGGTTTTCAATGTAAAGGTCTGAGACCTTGACCTTTGACCTACTGACCCTCAAAATCAATATGGGTCATTTGCTTAATGTGTGCAACCACTACATGAATTTTGAAGTCTCTAAGACAAATGGTTGTTGAGTTACAGAGTGTAAATGATTCTAAACATTTAGGTCACTGTGACCTTGACCCTTGACATACTGACCCCAATATGTATAGGGGTAAACCAATCAATGTGTGCAATCATGATAAAAAATTTGATATCTCTATAACAAATGCTTATCAAGTTACATGGGTTAAATGGTTTTCAATATTAAGGTCACTGTGACCTTGACCGTTGAACTTATAACCCCAAAATCATTTTTTTTTTCAGAATTCTAGGAGATTGTAAGTCTGTTTTGTACCTGCAGTAAATAATTTTCAATTTTATTGCTGTAGGTTTAAACAAGAGCACCAAAGGGTGTTTTCTCCAAGTATGATGCATTTGTGATACAAGGGAGGAAACCTTAAGCTTTAAGATTAAATGATTTGCTTTAAATTTTGAATTTTTTTACCTTTGAGCTACTGATCCCCAAAATCAATAGGGGTCATTCACTCAATATGTGCAACCATTTATGTGAATTTTGAAGTCTCTATGAAAAATGATTGTTGAGTTACAAAGTGTAAATGATTCTAAACATTTAGGTCACTGTGACCCTGACCTTTGACAAGTGAGCCCAAAGCATATAGGGGTCATCCACTCAATGTGTGCAATCATGATATAAAGTTTGAAACCTCTATAACAAATGAATGTCAAGTTACATTGCGGAAATGGTTTTCAATGTTAAGGTCTATGTGACCTTGACCTTTGACCTACTGACCCCAAAATCAATAAAGGTCATTCACGCAATGTGTGCAGCCATTTCATGAATTTTGAAGTCTCTAAGACAAATGATTGTTGAGTTAAATGATTCTACATATTTAGGTCACTGTGACCTTGACCTTTGACATACTGACTTCAAAATCAATAGAGGTCATCCACTCAATGTGTGCAACCAAGATATAAAGTTTTAAGTCTCTTTAACAAATGATTGTCAAGTTACATGGTGGAAATAGTTTTCAATGTTAAGGTCATTGTGACCTTGATCTTTGAGCTACTAACCCTAAAATCAATAGAGGTCATGCACTCAATGTGAGCAATCATCATATGAAGTTAAAAGACTGTGTAGGCCAAACAAGTTATCTTCTGGAAACCAAATTGCTGACGAATGGATGGACAGAGGCCCAGGACCATAACATAATATGCCCCTTTGGGCATATAAAAACCTATATTCCATTGATGTCTGCATAAAATCATGGATGAAAGGAGAAAATGTTTTCATCATCTTCAGAGGAAAATTGCTGTAAAATAATTTCAAATGATATACCTTTGCCCTGTTTTCTATATTTCTTTCATTTTTTAAGTTACGCTTCTTTGGCGTCAAGAAAGTTGGATACTTCTTCTTCTCTGAAAAAAAGGTAACTGCAAAAATATTTTTCTGCTAGTTTGAACTGAGTAGTTTACCAGATGTGCATCTACCATAAATGTTTGCACAAAGAAAATTAACTTTAAATCTAACCTGTTTGACAAGGAAGTAACTTTTTGCTTTACATAGAAACAACAAGAAACAAGAGCTCTCAGAAAATCGACTGATGCACATTTGTAATCCTAAAGATCAATCAAGAATGTTGACTTAGCATGACTCCTGGATGCAGAATTTTCTACTCATAAAGCTGACCAAGTAATTAACTGAAAACAGGCTCCACTACATGTGTAAACCTGACATTTGATACAGGAAGCACCAAGTCAAAAGGATTTATCAACATGCTTACCCATTCTGTAAACAGTCGTTTTAGAGTTATTAATTGGAAACCACTCTCCAAGCATAGGCCCGGTGAGTCTGATCTTGTGGCTTTAAAAAAAACAACAACACAAATGGGTTCATCTACTTATCATGCCAAACCAACCTTTGAAGTTTCAAGGTCCTGAAGTGCAGTTGTTCTTGAGTTACTGATCAGAAACAGCTTTTAAAGTAAAGGCCATTGTGACAGGGCTTTCATTAAGAGGCAGAAGGCGGGTATTTTCCCCTGCTACTTTGAGATCTTCACCCAGCTACTTTTCTTAAAATCAGGCTTGATTTATAACAGACTGGCAGCAAATCACCCACCTACTTTACATGTACTCCCTCCAACTCAAAAACTTAATGAAACCCTTGCATTGTGAGCCCGACAATTGACTCTGTTGGCCTAAAAGCAATGCCTGATCATAGTGACAGATTTAAATACATAAAGCTATAGCTAAATTTTAAGAACTACAACCTTTTATCCTGGCAATATGATTTTAAAATATCATATTTATTGGCTGAATAATCTCTTGTAATTCATACAATGAACGGCCAATTGCATGTTCGAATATGTACATATATAATATTTATCGATTTATTGTGAAACAGTGATGCATTGGATGAGACTTTTATATACTAATAAAGCAACAGGGTTCATCTACTCATAATACCCAACCATCCTGTAAAGTTTGTAGGTCCTGGATGCAGTTGTCTTGAGTTACTGATTGGAAACAGTGTATCTTCATATCTCATGCTCAACAATCCTAAGATCGAAGGTCCAAGGTGCAGATTTTATTGAGCTGTTGATCAGTATATGTTTTCAAAAGCAAGCTCCTATGAGTTTGACCTTTGACTCTGTGGGCCTTAAAACATTATGGTTCATCTAATCTAATGTAAAGTCTGAAGATCCTGCAGCTGATCTTGAGTTATTGACAGAAACATTTTTGAAAGTGCTGGCTCTTGTAAGCCTGACCTTTGGCCCCGTTGGGCTCAAAAGCAATATTGTTAATCTCTTCATCTACCAATCATACCATGCAGTTTGAAAGTCTGGACTCAGTGCAGTCTGCATTTTGCTTGACCTACAAACTGGACACCAAGTCTCAAGTGATTATGCCCATTGTGTTCTTAAGTTATTGATCAGTAATGAAGCAGTCAACTGAACAATGAACTGACATCTGCAAATCAATATACATTCTCTTCTTTGAAGTAGGGCATAAAAAAGTACCTTTTGCCCTTTCCCTTCTTTCCATGTCTGGTGTCCATGTCTCATCACTATCAGAATCAGAAAAAGATTTGGTCTCTGGTACAGCTTTCACTTGGTCAATTTCCTTGGCCCTTTTCTCCCTACCTGCCTTTCCTCTCATGAAATCAGGTTTAACTGCAGGTAGACCTGTAAGGTAACAAATGTGTCATCTATTAAATGCTTTAATGTTTTAAATGAGGAACTATTTCAATGTCTGAGTAGTACAGCTAGGTAGATGTAATAAATGTTACAGTGATGCTGATCAGTCCACCTTAGACTAGATAGACTCTTTGTGTAAACAAGACAGCCATGACACTATACTGATGATCTGAGTACCACTGTCATTACTGAAAACACAATAACCAACAACAGATGCTTGCAAAATGTATATGCACCCCACATCAGTGGCATCTGATTTTAAGAAACAAAACCTTTGAGTTTAACTTATGAGATAATGGGTAAAAAATGTTCATCTTGCCATACCCAACAATCCTGTAACAAATGAAGGTTGTTGATTTTTCGCCTACTGATAAAAAACCATTTCTGTAGTGCACCTCTGACACATTGTGTACAATATCAAAAGCGCTCACTAACCTATTAGCTGCCAAGCCAGCATGCAAATTATGAGGTTTCTGGGTTCAGTGGTACTTGGGTTTTTGCTCAGAATGTATGCCCCTTTCCACCAAAACTGCTTTCATAAAGCACCGGCCACTGTGAACTTGACCTTTGAACAAGTGGGGTGAAAATCTATGTGGATAATCATCATGACTGTCGACTCTATATAGTGTTAGAGTCTGAGTTCAATTCTTCTTAAGTTGATTTGTTTTTAAAGTGAAGGCCTCATTGAACTTCATCTTATCCCAGTGAACCTTAATTCAAAAGGATGTCTATCTACTCATTGTTCACAACCATCCTGTAGAATGTGAGGGTCCCAAATTCTGCTGTTATTGAATTATTAGTTTGAAATTATTTTCAAATTGCAGGCAACAGAGAGCTTGACCTTTGACCTAGTTAGCCTTAAATCGACAGAGGTCCAACCATCCTGTAAATGTGTGTGTCTTGACTTCAGTCTTCTTTAGTTATTGAATGTAAACTATCTTATGCTGACCAACTTATTCTATATTTTCACAGACATTATTAGAACCAAAAATTTATTACCCATATAGAGCATAATCTCGTAGTTCTGTGCAATATTTTTCAGTCTTGTTTGCTGCTGAGAGCTCATATCTTCCATTTCCTGTCTGCTGAAGTACTGGTTCAGATCAACCTCCCTATCCAGGAAATGATCAAGGTTCATCTTTTCTATCTCCTCCTGTAGAGCCAGGAGAAAAAGAAGGTTAAAATGAAATAAGGTCATTTATTTTGTTGCATTTTCCCTCTTCATTCTTGTCACTATTTCCCTCTGCCAAAAAATGTTAAGAAACAAGACCCAGGATATTATATCAAACATTGTTTTGTAACTACAATGAGCATTAACTGACACTGCACCAACCCAGATATCCAACAAACACTGTGTACAGAACAGCCTTGCAAAACGGCACCTCAAACAAGCGGCAAACTATTTAGAACATCTCTTTGATTCCATCCCCCCACACACCTGACTACCCCTACATGTACCCACCTATTTTAATGCATTTTATTCTCTGAGAAACAACAACTCTGAAAAACTGTAAATGTTTTTTTTTTTTTTTAAAAAGTTCACATTTTTCTGACCTCCAAAAAAAAGCAGCAGTATGCAGTTAAAAACAACAGCAATCAGTGATCACGTGTCGCCTGATGATAGCCAATTAAGCAGTTGAGGGGTGTTTGGACAGTTTGTTGGAAATGTAAATTGAGGTACCAATCAATCCTGTAACATTTCATTCAAATTGCATTAGTAGTATAAGAGAAGTAGTCTGGACAAACTTTAAAAATAAAAATCATTAAAGGGCCATAACTCTGACAAAAATCATTGAACTGGAAAATGCCAACAACATGCACAACTAGACTTGTTACTGATCATTCCTGTAAAGTTTGGATGAAATTGCACCACTAGTGTTTTGAAAAGTAGTCCGGACAAGTTTTGTGACAGACGGACAGACAGATGACGGAGAAGTGATCCCTATTTGTCGCGGCTACTTTGTAGCATGTCGCAACTACTGTGTAGCAACAACACAAAAATCATTAGCGGACCAAAACGCCTTTTTCATTCAAGGCCCATAACTCAGTAAAAAAACCATTCAACCGTAAAACCTGTTAAATATGCTCAAGTACTTGAGGTACTGATCAATCTTGTAACATTTCATTCAAATTGCTTTAGTTGTATAAAAGAAGTCGTCCGGACAAACTTTAAAAGTATAATCATTAAAGGGCCATAACTCTGACAAAAAAATCATTGACCAGAACAAATCTGAACTGGAAAATACCGAAACATGCACAACTAGACATGCTACTGATCATTCCTGTAAAGTTTGGATGAAATTGCACCAGTAGTTTTTGACTAGTCCGGACATGTTTGGTGACGGATGGACAGAAGGACAGATGGACGGACAGACGACGAAGAAGTTATCGCTATATGTCACGGCTACTTTGTAGCAGGTGACACAAAAGCGCAAATTTATACAAGCATGTCAGAATTTACTGCTTTCCTGCAGCTTAAAGTGTTAGCCTGATTCTGGATTTCAAATATTAGCAAAACTAGAACTGCCCCCACTATGCATAAGTGCTCATAAACAAGAGCATGTATATTCTGTATGTAAGATTTAGGTGGGGAACAATTTTTTTCTGTAGTTGCAAATGAATTGAGGTGTTTTGTATATTATTAATGCTGTCCTTTTATTTCAAAATTAAATATTTTATACTGAAACAAGGGCTGTCGGATGGACAGCACAGCTTGACTATTCTTAGTGCTTGAAGGTATAATAAAAGCCTGAAATTAAAGATTTTTCAAAGTCTTAAAAGGGGAATAACTAATAAAAATGCTTAACAAAGTTATGGGCCTTGATGGAATGACACAGTCTACGGCCAAGTTTGAACCAAATATCTGCAGTAGAAAGGGAAGAAATAGTGAAAATGAGAAGCTTGCCCTAAAACCCGATAGCCACGCCACAAGTACAATAGACCTCCTTTTTCTCTGAATAGTTGACATAAAAATGTTGTAAATATTTATGTACTATGAGGAATCACATTAGCGAAGACGAAGAAAGAGACACACAAGTAATTACATGTTGCTGATATTAAAGTATAAGCAGGTAAAATTTAAAAAATGTTACACATGAATGTTAACTACAGATTAAAGTACAGAAACCCCAGGTGTGTCAGGTCCTGTAAAAAACATTACCCTTCCTTTACTATCATCTACACATTAAGGTTGTTCATCCCTGAAAGTTTAAGCAAAATCTGCCATTTGGTTTATGAGGAGTTGCGTTCACAAATTTATTTCACTTTATGGTATATAGTGAAAAAATCAACAAAGGGCCATAATTCCGTTAAATTTGGTCACAACAAAAATTCCTTCCTTTACTATCATCTACACATTAAGGTTGTTCATTCCTGAAAGTTTAAGCAAAATCTGCCATCCGGTTTAAGAGGAGTTGCGTTCACAAATTTATTTGGCTATATGGTATATAGTGAAAAAATCAACAAAGGGCCATAATTCCGTTAAATTTGGTCCAAGCAAAAATTCCTTCCCTTACTATCATCTACACATTAAGGTTGTTCATTCCTAAAAGTTTAAGTAAAATCTGCCATCCGGTTTAAGAGGAGTTGCGTTCACAAAATTTCGGGACGTACGTACAGACGTAAGGTCGTAATATCGTACGGTCGTACGGACTGACGGACAAGTGCAACGCTATAGGCTCCCACTTTGTGGGGGCATAAAAAAAAATTATGCCAAATCATTTTACTTGCTTTGTTTACTGATCGAAATTTGTTTATTTTATCATTCTACAAAAAAAAAAAATGTATGTTTGTTAACAGTTTGGAAAAACCTGATCTTAATTTGTTAAAATTAAAGCCTGTCTAAGATGATTTCCTAATGACAAAGAAAACTTGTTTCATTTTAAATTGAGAATCATGCTAACACTTTATGCTCAAAAGCAGTTTTAATCTATT
The DNA here is from genome assembly GCA_012932295.1 of Cyclina sinensis. Classification (NCBI taxonomy): domain Eukaryota; kingdom Metazoa; phylum Mollusca; class Bivalvia; order Venerida; family Veneridae; genus Cyclina; species Cyclina sinensis. The sequence goes on along the minus strand of JAAONU010000009.1, from coordinate 27,895,865 downwards.
CGAAACCACTCTTGCATCATTCCACTTTAATTCTGAGGCAGTGAATCTTCTAGAAACTGCAATTCGGTGCTATCACCTTGTAACGTTACAACTCTATGTTTGTCAGTTTTATAACAGTGAAACTCACCTGATAACTGCTGTGCCAAAGCACAGCCAGAGGCTACAACATAATCCACAAAAATTTCAGTGAACTTTTCAGTTTGTACTGACAGATGTATTCTACATTCATTTGTGTTGTCTGGTCACTTTCAGCAATTTTCTGTGACAAAAATGTATAAAAATAAATACACAAAATTAAAGCATTGCACTTACCAAGGTTGGACCACCTCTTGCCATGATGATTTAGGTTATAATTTGCAGTTTGTATGACACCACAATGCTATTACAGCACTTCCATTATGCATCTGAAATAAATATCAAATTTATTTGAGGAAGTCAGAAAACGCGGCCTGCCTTGTGAGCCACAGGTTTTAACTAGACCAGCTAGCATACATTTAAAATGTAACTGTTAATTACATGTACAACCTGTAAATACAATTTTGAAGACTATGTTTTCTAGTTTTATAATGCTCAGTCATGAAAGCAAGATATTTACCGGTATTATAGATTTTTTCATTACTGTATTTCTAGAAACTTTCACGAAGACAAATTTTCGCGCAATCATTATGACCGCAAATTATGTGAATATTAAATCGCTGTGGTAAAGAACATACAACGTACTAGGTTACTAGTATTTCTATAACCTGTATGATAACGGACCTTAGAGTAGAATACAACTAAAACTGCCACTGTCATGGCGTGAATACCCCGGCATAGCACTTTGTCAGAATCAACAGGGGTCATTAAGAGGTAATGGACAACCTCCCTGCCAAATCTGAGGATAGTAAGCCAGTACATTGCTTAGTTATGTATTCTACATGTTTTTTTAGTGGCAAAGATCAAAGTAACCATTACCTTTGACCTACTACCTCAAAACTGAAACTGCCATTGCATGACTGAACCCCCCTGTGGGCCAAAGGATTGTTAAGTTATTGGGCGGACAAGGAAATTCTGACAGACCGATGGACAGATGGACGGACAGACAAGTTAATTCCAGTATACCCCCCTTACAACTTCGTTGGGGGTATAACAAATTTTCTGTTTATTACATGGTTTTTAATGGATTTAAGTCATTTTTACTCATTAATGCCACATAACTGGGAGGTCAAGCTTTTGAGTGAAAGCCACTGTAACCATGACCTTTGACCCAGTGACCTCAAAATCAGTAGGGGGTATGTACTAGTCATGGCCAACCTCCATACCAAATATGAAGACTGAGGGTCAAAGGATTCTTTGATTATTGGGTGGACAAGCTTTTTTTAGTCAAAGCTCTTGTGACCATGACCTTTGACCCAGTTATCTCAAAATAAGTAAGGGTCATCTTCTGGTCATGAACAAACTCCACACCAAATATGAAGACTGTTGGTCAAATGAATCTTAAGTAATTGGGCGGACAAGCTTTTTTTAGTCAAAGCTCCTGTGACCTTGACCTTTGACCCAGTGACCACAAAACAAATAGGGGTCATCTACTGGTCATGACCAACCTCCAGACCAAATATGAAGACTGTGGGTAAAAGGATTCTTAAGTTATTGGGGGACAAGTTTTTGTAGTAAATGCCCCTATGACCTTGACCTTTGACCCTAGTGACTTCAAAATCAGTAAGGGTCATGTTCTAGTCATGACCAACCTCCATACCAAATATGAAGACTGAGGGTCAAAGGCTTCTTAAATTATTGGGCGGACAAGCTTCTTTTAGTCAAAGCTCCTGTGACCATGACGTTTGACCTCAAAATATATAGGGGTCATGTAATGATCATGAACAACCTCCACACCAAATATGAAGACTGTGGATCAAAGAATTCTTAAGTTATTGGGCGGACAAGCTTTTTTATTCAAGGCTTCTGTGACCTTGACCTTTGACCCAGTGACCTCAAAATAAATAGGGGTCATCTACTGGTCATGATCAACCTCCACACTAAATATGAAGACTGTGGCTCAAAGGATTCTTAAGTTATAAGGCGGACAAGTTTTTTGTAGTCAAGGCCCCTGTGACCTTGACCTTTGACCCAGTGACCTAAGACTGAGGGTCAAAGGATTCTTAAGTAATTGGGCGGACAAGCTTTTTTTAGGGGTTATCTACTGGCCATGACCAAATATGAAGACTGTTGGTCAAAGGATTCTTAAGTTATTGGGCGGACAAGGAAAAACCAATGGCCGGCCGGACGGACAGACAAACGGACAAGCTGATTCCAGTATACCCCCCACAACTTTGTTGGGGGGGGGGGGGATATAATAACATTTTCTTTTTCAGCTTATACTATTATAATTACCTATGAATAATCTGATTTGTATAAGAATTATCGACATCCCCCGTATGTAAATTATGAGCTTAATTGTTCGTGAACATTTGTAACAAACTTCAGTTAATGCAAAATTGAGTGATAATCTATCATGAAGTTAAATAAACTCTCATTTCTATCACAAAAACATTTGTAGCCAACATGTCAATACGTAACTTTTTTACCGCAGAAAAAACAGGTAGAAGTGATGATGCTTTGGTAAAATTTGTTACCTTCGTGTAGTACAAGTGATGATTTTGAGACTGGAATTATTGTTAATGAAAGTGTGAAAGAAGCAATAAAGAAAGGCATTAAACGAAAAAGAGGGAATTATGTTTATTATGATGACGAGACATGGGCTGAAATAGGGAAATATGCAACATTACATGGAAATGCAAGTGCTTGTAGACACTTCACAAACAAGAGATGTTTGTAAAACATTTAAGCCCTCCAAGCGCCTTATCCCTACAGGCAGCTATGAAGTTTTGAGAGCTTGGCCAAAGCCTTCTGTAGTAATTGATCAGACACTATTTTGCAACACAAGGTCACTATGACATTGACTTTTGTCCAGAAAAGCTATAGGGCTCATTTAATGGTCATGGCCAACCTATGTACCAAGATTGGGGAATCTGGGTCAAAGCATTCTATTGTTATTATTGGAAATCATTTTGCTTTTCAAGGTCACTGTGACCTTGGCCTTTGACCTGGTAACCTGAAAAACTAAAAGGGTCATCTACTAGTCATGATCAACCTACAAACTAAGTTTGAAAAACCTGGGACCAAGAGTTCCACAGTTATTGATTGGAAACCGTTTTGCTGCTCTAGGTCACTTTGACCTTGATCTTTGACCTGGCAATGAAAAAAACTATTGGGGTCATTTTCTAGTTATTAACAACCTACATATTAAGTTTGAACAACCTTGGACCAGAGGTTCTATAGTTATTATTGGAAAACTGTTTTGCTTTTCAAGGACACTCTGACCTTGATTCTGACCTGGTGATGTGAAATACAATAGGAGTCATCTAATGGTCTTGACCAACCTACACATTAAGTATGAAGAACATGGGACCAAGCCTTCTATAGTTATTGATCAGAAACTGTTTTGCTTTTCAAGCTCACTGTGACCTTCACCTTTGATCTGCTGACCTGAAAAACATTAGGCGTCATCTACTGGTCATGATCTACCAATAAACTCAAGGGTTCTACAGTTATTTATCGAAAACTGTTTTGCTCGTTAAGGTAAATGTGACCTTGACTTTTGACATGGTGATCTAAAAAGCTACAGGGGTCACCTACTGGTCATGACAAACCTACATACTAAGTTAATACAACCTTGGACCAGAGGTTCTTTAGTTATTGATATGATTGATAAAATACCATATTGCCATTCAAGGTCACTGTGACCTTGACCTTTGACCTGATGATGTAAAAAACCACTGGGGTCATCTACTAGTCATGGTCTACCTACATACTAAGTTTAAACAACCTGGGACCAAGGGTTCTAAAGTTATTGATAAGAATCTGTTTTGCCCTTCAAGGTCACTGTGACCTTGACCTTTGACCTCATGATGTAAAAAAACATTTGAGTCATCTACTAGTCAGGGCCAACCTATAAACAAAGTTTGAACAACCTGGGACCAAGGGTTCTATAGTTATTGATCAGAAACTGTTTTGCTCTTCAAGGTCACTCTGACCTTGACCTTTGACCTGGTGATCTGAAAAACTATAATGGTTATCTACTGGTCATGACCAGCCTATAAACTAACATTTAACAACCTGGGACCAAGCGTTCTATAGTTATTGATCGGAAATCATTTTGCTATATACAAATGTAAGATCACTGTGACCTTGACCTTTGACCTGGTGATCTAAAAAACCATTGGGGTCATTTACTGATCATGACCAACCTACAAACCAAGTCCGAGGAAGGTGGGTCCAAGGGTTCTCTAGATTATTGATCAGAAACCAAAATGTCTACCGACTGACTAACCAACATTTGCAAAACTATATACCCCCTTACTTCGATGGGGGACATAAAAATTGTTCGATCATACCCAAAACAAAACTTGACCTAAATATTCTTATGATAAATCTGTATACTAAATTTTATTATGGTATGTGCAATCTCTACGAAGAAAATGAATGGAAACTGCAAATAATTGGAATTTTTCTAAGTCTAAGGGGCATAACTTTGTCAAAAATTGCTCGATCAAACCCAAAACAGAACTTGACCTAGATATTCTTATGATAAATCTGTATACTAAATTTTATTTTGGTATGTGCAATCTCTACGAAGAAAATGAATGGAAACTGCAAATAATTGGAATTTTTCTAAGTCCAAGGGGCATAACTTTGTCAAAAATTGCTTGATCAAACCCAAAACAAAACTTGACCTAGATATTCTTAGGATAAATCTGTAAACCAAATTTTCAGTATGTACAACCTTTGCAAAGAAAATGAACAGAAACTGCAAATAATTGGAATTTTTCTAAGTCCAAGGGGCATAGCTCTGTCAAAAATTGCTTGACTGTACCCAAAACTAAACTTGACCTAGATTTTCTTATGATCAATCTGTATACTAAATTTCATTTTGGTATGTGCAATCACTGCAAAGAAAATGAACGGAAACTGCAAATAATTGGAATTCTAAGTCCAAGGGGCATTACTCTGTTAAAAATTGCTCAATCAAACCCAAAACAGAACTTGACCTAGATATTCTTATGATAAATCTGTACACCTAATTTCATTTCAGTACGTGCAACCTCTGCGAAAAAAATGAACGGAAACTTGGTGGACATACAGACTGACCAACCGACCTACAGCAGCAAAGCAATATGCCCCTCCTTTTTCAAAGGGAGGCATAAAAAACTCAAACTTGATAAACCTATTAACAAGAGCACAATAAGATCAATAAGGCTTTGTATACACAGTCTAAATGTCATTTATTGGCTTAGAAGGTCAAACACGTGAAACAGGAAATTTACTGGTAAAATTACAATGGTATGTAAAATTTGTTTGTAATACTATTACATCATAATAATACTTTAGTTTGTGGAAGCCATAGATGTTCGCGGATTTTTTATATGTTACTTTTCGCAGCTATAAAAATTTGTGGTAATATACCTACCGTGAAAAGCGCTAACTTTAAAAGCGCAAAATAATTTCTAGGAATACAGTTACTCTTTTCATCAAAATTATTCTGTTGTCTTTTAATACTCTTACATTTTGTCTCTATTTTTTTCCCCTTGTTATAAACTTATAAGTATCTGATAAAAATATTGAAAAACAAGAAACCGATAGAACCGATGGATGCCAATAAATGCCAATTCCAAAAGGGCTATTGTTTAATATGTATTTTTTTTAAAGTATGAAAAATAACAAAGGGCAATAACTCCTAAATTATGCAAAACAGAGTTACGGTTCTTGCTTGCTGCACTTCTCCTCATAGAGATCTATCTACCAATAAAGTTTCATGTTAATATCTCTTATACTTTGTTAGATATGCCCCGGACAAAAAATTAGTATGAGAAATTTCAAAAGGCAATAAATCAAAAATTAATAAAGCAAGAGTTATGGTTCTTGAGCACTGCACTGCTCATCAATGAGATCTATCTACTTATAAAGTTTCAAGCTGGTAACTCTTATAGTTTGTGAGATATGCCCTGGACCAAAAATAAGTATAAGAAATTTCACAGGGCAATAACTCAAAAATTAATAAAGCAATAGTTATAATTCTTGTGCACTGCACTGCTCCTTAATGAGATCTAACTACCTATGAAGTTTGGTCTTCATATCTCTCATAGTTTTTGTGTTATGCTCTGGACAAAATTATGACGGACGGACGAACGAATGGACGGGACGGACAGACGGACAAAGCGGCAACTACGTGCTCGCCCACCGGGGAGCATTAAAAATACCGTTAGGCCTCGGGCAACAATTCAAAATGTCTTCCCTGACACTGAGGGACAATGGTTTTGACTGTTCCCCAAAAACTCACATGAAATAACTGTTTTTTTTTTTTTTACCTAATGCTCTATATAACTGTTTAAATACCTAATATTCTAAACAATTTGACTAACTCAAAATCTATGTACGATCCTGGTTCAATCCCCATCAGGGCCGGCAAAATTTCTCTGTGATAATGATCTATAGATCATTTGTCCCTCACCTCTGAAGCAAGTGAGGAAGTAGTCAGTCACTTGCGGAGAAATTGGTAAGTAAACTGGTTTGATAACCAGGAACACTGGTTAGGTGGACTGACCGCAGGGATATGACCTTAGCTGTTAAATTGGTGTTAAACCCCAATAAAACCAAACCAAAATCTAAGTTTAAAATCTTTAGATTTACACCATTAAGCTGTTTTACTGCCAAAACTTTTAATGCCTGAGCCATTCTGTAATGATTTCTTTGGGTTTTTTCTCACTTTTCTTCAATATTCAAGATTTTTTTCACCAGCTGTCGGCTGATGAAACGTAAACACTTGGTTTGTTTGGGCTAAAAGCCAGTATAGATCCGACACCAAACTTGGGTACAATAAAAATACGAAATGAAATTAAATGAATGTAAAGTGCCGTCAGGGTCCTTGAAAAATGTACATGTATTCAATTTTAGTAACTTTCACTTTATAGCATCCTATTGCACATCCTATTGCGCACAATGAAAGAATGAATAAATTGTTGCTGGAGTAGTTGAATGATGGAAAAATGCCAGGAAACAGGCAAAAATAATGAATTACAAGTTATATAGAGCGTTAGGTAATAATGTAATATGTCCTATGAAAAATAAGGGAAGTTGAATAACTGATGGCTATGATCATCTATGGCAAAGCAAAATCAATGTCACATTAATTTTGATAGATTATTATTGAAATGTGAAAGTTAATCAGTGGGTGGAAAGGTAATGTACAGGGTCAGTAGGTCAAGGTCAATAAAGGTCAAAATGGCTATAGCAAAATCAAGAAAGCATTTCAGTAGGTGAAGGTAACAGTCACAAAAAGGTCAAGGACACAGTTAAGTATGTGAACATAAAGGGTAATGATGGCCCTGGATCGCTCACCTGAGTACTTTGGCTGTAGGTTTGCTGTTAAGCAGTATTTCTTTTTTTAATTAAAAATATAAATGTGCCTACAAACCAAATATGTAAAATATCAGTCAATAAATAAAGGCTCTATGACAGAAAGTAGAAATATCTATTATAAGCTATGGTGACCTTGACCTTGACCAAGTGACCTCAAACCCTACCCATGGGTAGAGGTCCATGCAAGGAACCTATATATTGAATATCAAAGATATTGGTCTATAAATGAAGGCTCTATTAGGTACAGTAGATAAATCTATTTTAAGCCTTCGTGACCTTTAACATTATCTAATAATTTGAAAAAGCTTGATAAAGCTTGCTTCATGCCAAATTTTAAAATACTAGGCCTTGTGGTTTCAGACAAGAAGATTTGTAAAGATTTCCTTTTTTACATAAAAATTTTGACCTCAGAGCCAACATTTAAACAATATTGGCAAAGGTTCTTTACACAATACTCAACACCAAATATTTAAGGTCTAGACCTATTTGTTTTGGAGAAAAATTATTGTTCATGTTTTACTTATATAAATCTATGTAAACCAAGAGAACCCTGGGGTGTGGTCAATTTTGACCCAGGAATATAATTTGAACAAACAAACATGGTAGACATCCACTAGACAATGCTACATACCAAATATCTAAGCTGTAGGCATTGAGGTTTCCAGTAAGAAGATTTTTAAAGATTGCCTTTTTTACATATTAAGGGCCCCTGGGGCGGGGCCAGTTTTGACCCAGGGTCAACATATAAACAGTACTGGTAAAGGTTCTCTACACAATACTCCACACCAAATATCTAAGTTCTAGTCCTATTAGTTTCGGAGAAAAATGATATTTCATGTTTTTCCTATATAACTATATGTAAACAAAGCAAACCCTGGGGCGTGGCTAATTTTGACCCAGGGGACATAATTTGAACAAACTTGGTAGACATCCACTAGAGAATGCTACATACCAAAAATCTAAGCTGTAGGAATTGTGGTTTCTGAAAAGAAGATTTTTAAAGATTTCCTATATAAGCCTATGTAAAATGAAGTGACCCCTGAGGCAGGGCCAATTTTGACCCCAGAGAAATAATTTGAACAATTTTTGTAGAGTTCCATTAGAGGGTGCTAAATGCCAAATATCTAAGCTCTAGGCCTTGTGGTTTTAGACAAGAAGTTTTTCCTTTAGGTTGCAATAGCAACCAGAGTTCTGCATGGAATTGATTTCTTTGAACAACTTTGGAAGAGCTTTATGCAAAGAACATCCGATGGCAAGTTTCATCAACTTTAGCCCAGTGGTTTAGGAGGAGATGTTGTTTAAAGCAAAAGTTGACGACGCATGATGCACTCACTGACGCAAGACGGACACAGGGCGATCCTAAAAGCTCACCATGAGCACAAAGTGCTCAGGTGAGCTAAAAAGCTGATTCTTTTGTTTTTCAATATACATGTATGAGTCACATAAAACTAGTGATCCCTTGGGTGGGGCCACTTAAGTGACTTTGTCCCAAGGGACATGATATGAACAATTTAACATTGGTACAGACCAGTCGACTATGCTACATACCAAATATATAGGCTCTGGTCCTTACAATTTAAGAGAAGACTTAAAAAACCAAAATTGAAATTAAGATAGTGACACAATTTGTCCTATCACCGTTTGAAATTCTTGTCCGATCAGTACATGGCAAAGGGCTTGGGTCTACTTTCATGAATCTTCATAGGGTTACTTGGCATGATCAGCAGATGATCCTGATAGATTTTGAGGTCACTAGACAAAAGGTCTTGGTCACAGTGTTACCTGTGTAAAATCCTTGTTCAATGAATTCTAACAGATTAATTAATGAATTTCTGTGTCCATTATTAGGCATTTGATTGTGTCAACAGAAAAAGCATACAAATTACATAAAAAACATCACATACTTAATATTATCTTCACTGTCATCAACTTTCATGTCAATCTTAAAGGGTTTATATTTCACTGCTATTTAAAGTCATTCTTTTATTTTTACCATTTTGCATTTTCATGGATGCTGCTTATTCTTTACTCTCCTGCACATCAGTTGAATGTTTCACAACCATTCACTTTTTAATTTATAGCTGCTAAAATTTAATTTTCAGAACAAAATTTCTATTTTCAGACAGGGAAATCCACAGTTACTTTTCAGCCAATCAGTGACTAGTTTACAACCAATCATCCCATAAATACATTTGACAACCCTTCTTGGAGTCTTGGACATACATGTTTTGAAGAAAGGTGATGCGCTGTAAGAGTGTTCTTTCTTTAGAAGTAAGATGGCAGATTTCCCTTCACACAGAGCCGGGGTCTTAACTGCTGTCTATGGAAACATTCTGCAAATATGACAATAAATATGCAATGCAGCTATTTTACTGTGCATTATTTACTACAGCACTGGTTGGCTACCTCGATATGACTAATCACTGAGCTTGTTTTCTGGTAACAGATGCTTCCTGCGAGAGTCTTTCACGGGTTTAAATAGTGTTGCAAGATGATCAATGTATTGACACATTGTAAATGAGTATTATATGAAATTGCAAAGAAATTATACATTATCAATCAGTTAAGGATAGAAAATTGGTATTTTTTTACTGGCTCTGAAATTCACTTGCCTGCAGACAAGCGCCACAGGAAATTCTACTTGTCCGCCAGCAAAAAATCTCGAGTAAGACCAGCTGGGCATAGTAATTCCACACTCCTGTTCCTCAACCTGCTCGATTACTTTAGCAGTAATGCACTTGCCACCAAGTTTTGGCCTCTTTACTTTGTAGATTTTGCCTTTGGTGCACTCCTAGCGATTTTCTGTGACAAAAGTTCCTGCATGGTAAGTAAAGGTTTTTTTGTTCTCTTTCTTTTCTTTGGGAATGATTGAGAGGGAAGCAAGAGTTCAGAACTACATGTACAACTATCATTAAAAGGTGAAATGCCAGCTCAACAATATTTGTGGGTGTCATAGATAAAAGGCATGGCATTGATCTGACCATGTTGTTTTGCCATAAACAGGATACATTCACTGCCAATAGACGATTCTATAACTGATGATTTGACCGCCACTAATTTGATGGTCATGTGACATGTCCATCATTAACGGTCTGCAAATATCTGGCTACAGTGCTTAATGTCTGTATAACTGAAACACATTTCAATGTTAAGCCCTGCTGTATTTATATACAATATTGTGTTAATTCTGTTTCAGAAATAAAATCAATTAATTGTAAGGGGCCATAACTGGAACCCATGATGGGATGAGGCTTGTTCAGAATACGAGCATACCCATATTCAAACTCAACCTAGGGATCATGAAGACAAACATTCTGAAAAGTGTGCTACATTAAAGTTTCTGCACAATACTGACGACTTTGTGACCATAACAGCTTGATTTCTTTTGAAAACAGATGAGCTGATAAAAATGGGACCTTTTCTATGCTACGTATTAAAAGTAATACATTTTTTGCCACACATTAAGATCATGCATGCTCGAAGTATCTGAAAAAAGTAGCCTTTCATTCTGGTGCCAAAGATATAAAAGAAATTGAAGAAAACAGCACGGAAGATGAAACAGCACAAAAGATATTATTATAAAAACTCTTAAAGACAAATTATTCAAAAAATGTTGATGAGTTCAACTCTTCGCTGATAAACACCTGTTTCAGAGAGATTTCATTGTTGTATTGTAACAGCAACATGAAATTTTATCTTCAAGTCATTAGAGTCGAAACTTTACACCAAGCTTCTTTTTGTGTATATAAAAACACAAAGTATGAAATGTGCACCTGCCTGCCCACATACAATTCAGGCCGCATCTGCTAAAATGCACCCAGGAGCAGATGGAGCAGATATCTATCAGTCCTGTCACTCAGCTGACACTAAAACTTAACAATACAAATAGCTTAATTTTTTCAATACGCTACACAGCAGAATAAAACTGCTGGTTTTCATGTATTTCCAACTAAGTTTGGCTGTCGCCAAACAAATTGCATGGCTGTAATCCCCTGAAAATTTCTTGATCAAAAATAGTTTTGAAATGAAGAAACTCTACTTTAGTATATTTTACTGTTTCCAAAAAATAATAGTTAAACTTGTACATTTTGCCTTTATTTTCATTATATATGAAAATATATATAGTCAGTGTGATTTTGCATTTATTGTTTCTATTTATAACGGCAGAAATAAATTTTCCTGGGTAACCAGAATGAAATGAAACTGGGTGTAAAGTTATGAGTCTTAAATGAGAAAAAACACAATTTCAAGCTCCTGTGGTATGGTGCTTCTTGACAAGTTTCCAGCTAGAATGTTTAGAAATTCACTTACCTTCAGCTTCAACTTATTACTGCCAAAAGTCAGTATTGACCATACTAGGCAGGCACATGTCAGGAACATTAAAATTTCAAAGATAAAAACAAAGTAAACAAGATTTTTAATAAGGATCAAAAGTTAAACATTTATTGTGAACATTAATAATCCTTAAAACTTGTTCATTCCACATATAAAAGCTGGTACAACTGGGGTAGCCTCAATCTTGGTCAGTAATTTGTTCCAGTGTCGTAAAGTCCAAGGGAAGAATGAGTCTATGACATACATGTGAACTCTCCCGATTCTGGCGGTAGACTACCGATTTTGGGCAATCAAAATCCCCCTCCCGCTCGGGCTTACATTCTACCGACTTTTTTCATAACATCCAAAAAAAAAAAAAAATTACAAACACCCGAGTGATGTTGATGAATGTAAACAATATTTTGACTGGTTTACCGATAACGCTACGTGTACCACACTGCTGTATATTGGAAAATGAGATCCAGTCTAATTACACCTTGACCTTAGTATTGGAAAGTTTTATTGTTTGTATATTGTCAGTTTGACACTTAAAGCGCTTGCAGTTATGAAGTTGTTAATTGCCAGGCAGATAAGGCACACATCAAAGACACAAGGGAGACTAGAAACTGGTAATTTCTGTACTTCCACTGCCACAAACAATACAGACCTCGAAATATTGTACTGTACTGTTATATCAAAGCTGTCAAAAGTGAAACAAACCATAGCCTATCAAATAGGACTCTGAATGTATTGTTGTGCATGAAATTCTGTTGCCAACTGTTATGACTTCCATGTGACCAAGGAAGTGTGTGGTGTAGTGGAAAAGTCATGTGTCAAAAGGGAGAGTGTGAAGAGAAAAGGTACCAATGTTCAACTCGAGTGTAAATAAGACAAATTTGACTGTTAACTGATAAAGGTAGAGTGACTATTCAGTGTAAATAATGAATGTTTACTGTTTATTTTTGATACATATTAAACCGATAACAGTTTCTTTCTGTTATCAATACATTTTTTAGCATCTGTACTTGGACCATGCCTGAAATAATGTTGTGTCGGTAAATCTCCCACTTGACAAACCCAAACTCCCTACTTTCTGCGCCAGATCTCCCTACTTGGCACCGGGAAAAGTTCACATGTATGGTCTATGATAATTATGTTGTCTATCTATTTATCTGAGTTTATTTATCATTGGTACTGGTTGCCCATAAGACCGTTTCCCCCTGCAGAGATTAGTTATTTTATGTTGTGGGGGACAGTGCAAGATACAGAAGTGTGGAAGTGGTTCAAAAGCAGTTGCTTGTTTTCTGGCCGCCATGACAGTTTTATAGGCTTGGGTGGTGGTGGTGGTGAATACTGGTTGGTTTCTGGATTATTTAGGAATGATATGATAACTTAACCCCTCAGAGGTATGTAAAGGTGTGCTGCAGTATGAATAGATAGATAAAAAATGCTTTATCAAAAATTATCTTAATGTTAACTGTTTCTGTAAGTCTTTAAATTATTTGAACTCTGTTGTCAAATTTTAGGGGTTCAAATAGTTCTGGCTTCCATAACTTTATATGTCGCTTTTATGATTTTTGACGCTGCTCAACAGTAAAGTTATGGGTCAACCCCATTTGCAAAGGCTACTAGAATTATGACAGTTTATTAAAATCACCCTTATTAATCAAATTTGCATCAAATAAATTACACCATCTGATAAAGAAATAAATTTTGTATCTATTTGAACATTGTTCTCTCCAGAAATAAAACCACGCAAAGCTTACCGAAAGTAAAGTCTCGCAAGTCACACGATAGCAGGGGTTTCATTAAGTTTTTGAGTTGGAGGGAGTACATGTAAAGTAGGCGGGTGATTTGCTGCGAGTTAAATTAATGATATAAATTAAGCCTGATTTCAAGAAAAGTAGCCGGGTGAAGATCTCAAAATAGCAGGGGAAAATACCCGCCTTCCGCCTCTTAATGAAAGCCTTGGATAGGACAGCAATGGCGAGGAATTTCACAAAACTGTGCTGATAAACTTTGAAGTACTATTCCATCGATCAAACCTTTTTTATTTACAAACATAGACTGAAGTGTGCAAAATAGATTGAATTACCCATATGTGTAGAGATCTTGTCCAGATAATGCAAATTTATTACTGTATAGCGTGACATAAATATGTCACAGTTCTGGTTGACTTTCAATACGGGGCTGGCTTCAGCGAACAGGTCTAGCGTTACTAAAAAACCTGTTCGCTGAAGTCTATTTAGCTAGGGTTCGAAAGACGGTAAGACGACAGTATACCACTCATCTGTAATCTCGCGGTACTTATCGTTTGGCTAACTATAATTAAAAAACAAAAAATAATCATCAGTAATTTTGGTAATCATCACAATATTTCATCCTTTTTCCATCGCAGAATACAAAAAAATGCCATTTAAATATGTCAAGAAAATCAATGAATTATGTGGAAAATTTATCACAGTGGGCAGCCATATTGTTGAATTATGTCACATCACTAATCTCTTGGTAAATAGGTCAACAGGTTCTAGAACATTATTTTGCAGTTAATGTTTATAGTCTGTCAACGAATCACTAATGGGAATAATCAAACATTGCTTAAAAAAAATAAATTGTTATTCAACATCAAAATTAATACTAAATGAACACTGTTTACTGTGTCGCAGTCACAAAATTACTCGTCTGGGAAACGAATGCATCGTAATGGGATTTTTTTACAGTATGGACTAAAACTTTCCAAGAAACTGCTCATGATTGCAAGTTCAAAGAGCGTTATATCTTCGCATGAGAAAAATGGGCCACAAACTTTGTTTTTAAACACAGCCCATATGGCGCGACTGACATACCGCGAAAATAGTGATACCCAAGAATAGTGATGTTGGGTATCCTATACATTCTATCCAATCTCCCACGCAGTGATCTCCCCTAACAGGATTAGATCTCTGCCGTCACAACATTTTCGTCAAGATTTTTGACGATATGATTTTTTTCAATTTTGATTTTTTTTTTAAAAGTAAATACGGTTATGCTATTCTTTCAAGAACGTAAGGTGTTAGCTAGTACTCTCCCTTTACAAAATAATTTCGGAAACATATATATTATGAGAATAATTTTTAATATCGCACCGTTAATTTCAAAACAATATGACTGCTTTTGAAAAAAGAAATCATTCAAGTCATCAGTACTACTGTACTAAAGTTCTTTTTTTACAGAAATGAAATTTGGTCAATCATATCGGCAGACTTGACATCAGAGCTCAAATTATAGTGACGCTGTTTATCGCAGATGAAACAATTTTTCAACGGTTTCTTTGGCGTATCCGCCATCTTGACACAATCATGTGATAAGACCATCATCACATGATTCGTGTGAAGGCAGTGGTTATTGAGCGTAGCGTAACCAGTGCGCGGAGCTTGCATTCTAATTTCTATCTCGCCAAGATAAACAGTTGTTCGAACTCAGAAGATATTTCCTTAAAACCTCTAGCTTACCTGGGACTGTAAAAAATGCTAGGTTACATAAGGGTAGTATCAAATGTTTCAACACATCGATGACAATTTAATCGCAAGTCAATTCGCCGCCAAAATTAATTGCAGACGACAAAACAATCCAGCTCACTAAACGCTTGAAATGTACGGTTGGTCCTTGCTAGTATCCGATATACGGTACATAGCCGCTTCATACGCAAATAGCAAACTCCTTGCAGCGGTTACTTCCCCTGATCAGTACACAAATCACAGACACAACTATTAAAGAGCCGAGTATATTTTTTCTCTTTTAATTCTAAATTTTCATACTTTCTATCACTTAAGTTTTCTTTCATTTAATTGTTATGCTTAATAAAAAGGTTATGCTTAATAAAAAGGTTAAAAAATAAACGTCTAAAAGAATATTTCGTAAAAATAACGAAAGTAGTTTTGGTTGCATGATACATATCGTCACGTGGGTGATATTGGTGGCAGTGATTAAGGTAACAAAGCCCGGAGTTTGAGACAATGGTGGTTTATTTTCAAACAAATAAGGAGTAAGGGTATTCATCTTATTAAACCATCGTCCTGTAATTACTCAGTTACAAAGCATTACTCCAGTTTAAAGGATTCTTGTTAGCATGTGGATTCGTCATACTACAAGTAGATAGTAAAGTAGTTAGATAATAAAACCTCCACAAAATATAGGCTATACAGGTGTGCTGTATTTGTGTTACTTTCAAAAACAGAGATATAGACGGAGCTGTGGTGAGGACTGATAATTATGATATAAAAAGTATGTTATTTAGACGCAGCATCACACTTCTTCGTCGGTTTTTGTTAAGAAATATTGTTACAATTCTACAGTCAATATCAACCTAAAATAATGTTTTGAAAGTCCGTCTGTCTGTCTGTCTATCTGTATCTCTGTCTGTCTGTCTGTGATGCCATACAGATGAATTGCTTTAACCACTTTTGATGACGGCACCTGATTACGACAAATCAGTCCTGCACAGTAAAGATGTACAAGAAGATGTAAGATGGAAATGAATCTTATATGTCATTTCCTTTTAACCCCTTAACGCCCAGTAGATTATTGTTAGTTGGACGAGTCCATTTTCAATTAAAAGCGTTCTTTTTATAAATTTTCAATTCCATTCTATTTAGAAAAAAGAGCTTTATGCGAACAGTGCCCTGATCAAATTGCGGCGTCTGATCTAGGTCTGCACTGTTTACCTATGTCTAATTTGTGGACACTAGGCATTAATGGGTTAAAGAAATTGCCTTTTCACGATGTGGCAAGCACAAGGAGTAAGTTTGCTAACTCTTACAAATTATCTCTTTAAATTATCAGTTTGATATACATCTACTCAGAAAAAAAGGATTATATCCATTCGTTCATTATCTCAGACTGATACACGAACTTTGCGGGACGCATATGAAATGGCGTGACAGCTCTCACTTTCGCTAACAATATATTCAGGAAAGAAGGAAACACAGAAAAATCTTATAATTCCTTTCCTAAAAAAGAGACTTATAAAAAGTGTGAGCGCTCGGTTTTACTGTCATAGAAATGTTTGGTAACACAATTTTTACAAAAACATATCTGAACATTTTTAAGCAAAGTGAAATTTATGGTATTTTTAATTGCAGTTTATGTAAGTTATCAGTTCATATAAATAAGAAAGGTAAAAAGACAAAATAGAAAGAAAAAATACAAATGTATGTGTCTATTTCTTTTGAGTACATCGCATTTGACTGAATTGAAAGACGATAAAGGCAGTAAAAAGAATATTTCGAGCAACAGAAGTTATGACTTAAATCGCAGAAAGTTGATGAAACCAGAAATTCTACTATGTCACAAAAATTACAGTAATGCAACATTGTAGCAAATGTAATGCGTAAAAAAAAACTTCAGGCGTCACAAAAACTACGACTGTGTAGGGTGTTTTCAGACTCACAAATGAAACGAACTGAGTAAGTTTTTTATTGGCACAACATGCAAATACTTTTCAGGTTATTCAGTATTTCGATGGCTTCAACTTAAGTAAGTTTTACAGTTCTTCAAATGCTTCGATTTGGTAACGTTTAATTCCAGAATGCCAATGACTTAATGAGTTCTTTATTGACAGCCAAGCCACAGCTCTAGAAAGTTGCTTATGCCTTAAAAGCAACGGTATAACAAAATCTTGATTGTCACAAAGTCTTCGCCTTAAGAATTTGTTTAATGCCCCCAAACACTTCAGGATCCTGAATCAACACCACAAGCTACTCACTGTAGCATAAACCAAAACCCCTTCATATGTTTCATTTAGCACAATTAATGCACCTATCGATGTTTTGCCAGGGAAGAGGCGGCGGGCATACACGGGACTTTTGACAGGAGACCATACCCGACAGGTGGGAATTTGACAGACAGAATGGTTCAATATCACAAAAAGGTAAAATTCCTTATAACAGCATTTTAGAAGATGAATAAGTATGCCAAAGTTACAAAAGATGACCGAAACTAGTACTCTCCCTTGCAAGAAGTCTACACTGAACGAATCGTGAACTGAATAAAATTCTATCCGAAGACTTTGATTCATCCGAGATAGAATACATTTCGTTGATAAACTATAAAAAATCCGTTAAAAAGTTGCTAATTATCGCACATGAGGGGTAGCTCAGGTTTAAAGTGTTCTGTGTTATATATTAGGGAGTACAGTGAATGAATTCTGTCTGTGAGCTAAAGGGGAGGTAACGCTATCTTTATTCGATTAATTTTGAAGAACATTATTCTTGATGTTGAAAAAGAATGTTAATCGAGGAGAATGTGGCTCAGAAATAAAACATGGTCAAAAACCAAAAATGAAAGTTGCTCCTCTCTTTATCCTAACGCAATCAGCTTAATTACTACATCTGTTTCACAAGTGCTGATCGGAACTCCCTGTGAAAACACAAATTCCGCTGACATAATTTGAACCTGCGTCCGCCGGAAGTCCGACGCTTTGCATATGCACCATACCCTATCTTGTGCCAAGCTGGTATTTTACTCTGAAATGAAAAAAAACATAGTTGTTTACAACTGACAGATCGTGACATCCGTTTCGGTACGTGACAAAAGCTGGTACAGTGCACGCCAAGTTACCATAAATAGCACCGTTTCCTGTATTTTCTTCACTGTATAACTAAATGTTTTAACAAGAATAAAGTGCATAGATTAAAAAATAGAAAGCTGTTTCAGCGACTGCATTTATATTGATGTAATACCATCTCGTTCATATGCAAACCAAGCCCAAATGATTTGAACAAACGTAACATAGGAAACGTGCACGTGCATGTGCATTCTCAAAATACACTTGTAGCAGGAAAGTTTTTGTTTTTGTGATTTTATATTTGGTGGTCCTCTTTTGCTGAATGTTTTCGAGATATTTGTTTTGAGTACCAAAGATATTTTGATAAAGGGAGCTAAGTCAAATGCAGGTCAAGGTCTTTTTTTAAAGATTTTGTGCACAAGGATATCTGCTAAATCTGATATTCTTTCCCTTTTTCTTAGACATACAAAACAATAAATATATAAAAAAAAGTTTGAAGTCGATCACGTTGTTAAGGGAAAGGTCAGATGTCAGGTTGCAAGCTATTTTTATGATTGTTTACTGGTATATTCCTTTAATAGACACCAAAAATTAAGAATAATAATTCAAAGAACAAGAAAAGACAGGGTGTTTTCATTACCCTTTTTGCGTTTGAATTTGTTTCTACCATCTGACTTTAAGACAGCAGTCAAAGTAAGTGTTCCATACCTTCATGTATACAGACAGATGTTTATTTTCTAAGCCAAACATGGTAAATGGTTATCTAAACACGGTGGTTAAAGAGAGCTTTTAAAGACTCGCGTTTTCAAACAAACTGTACTGAAGCACATTGTCTACAGTGGTGCTATTTTTGACAACTTAGCGAGCGCTGTACCAGCTTTGGTCGCGTGGCTCCCCAACGTAAGAATAAGATGTTTCTTTAGAAAAAGATAATTCAACGATTCACTTTGCTCTTCTGTACAGTAACCACTGTCTGTATCCTAAATTGTGCAAGATTAAATATATGCACGAATAAATAAAGTGTACTCTATACCTTTTACCTATTCGCAGAACAATCTATTTTCAAATTTCTACATTTTCACCAAAAGGTGCTTATGAGCCAAACGTATGCAGACCAGAACAGAAATGTTTTAGAAATATTAGAAATATTTTGTGTTATTTACTAATAACTAATTACTAATATTGCGTCGTTTTCACCAAGTTCATATACAATTATATGAATGTATTTACTGTTATGCACAGAAAACAAAATCTCCGTTTAGCTAAAGCAGTCAACAAGAGGGAAATTCAACTTAAGGTATTAGAATACTAATAAACATTTTGTCAGTCCTCATTGAATTTAGCTGTTTTAGGAAATATACTATCCTAGGACAAAATATAGACCATATATGACACGTTTACCATAGGAATTTCAAGAAATGACTAATATTCACTTCAAACCTCACCCGACAATGCTTTTTCTACGACTGATCATAAAAACAACTGTTACTTGGTATGTAATCATTCATATTATGAAGACCTACTGACTGCTGACAAAAAGCAAACAAAATGAAAAGCCGAAAGAGAGAAGAAACGAAATATAATTATAAACATGGCGCAAATTTACTCCACCCACTTCATTATGAGGGAAAATTATCAACTTAAACTCCAGCATAAATCTTCGGGGCTTCAAATTAGCTTCAGTTATTTTAATTCATGTACTAGCCTGAACAAATAAGCAAAATGTCAAATATTTTTACTGTCTAGTTTTAGAGAAATTAATAACTGAAATCACAGATACCCAATTTTCATCGATTTACCATATTGAAAACTTTGTAACAATTGATATATAATCAAAACGAAAGAAATTGAATTTAAATTCTGTAAAATTAACTGTTATAGAACCAAAACAATGTACAAATTCCAAAAACTAGAGAAAAAAATGGCTTGAGTGGGGTTTGAACCCATGTCCTTCGGTTAAAATGTCTCAACCATACACAAATTAATGGAATTTAATTCTCTTCAGAGTCGAGGTAGGATATAAGGGATCTAATACCTAAAGTCTGCTAACTTGTCGGTCAGGGTAACATTTTACTCTGACGTCATTAAGAATTATACTTTAGTTTATTTAGAATTATACTTTGGTTTGTAAGGGTTGTCACTATAACCCTGCAGAGGTTAGGTATTTTAGGTTATGGGGAATATTGCAAGATACAAAAAACCTCCAATTCAAGAGGCACACCTGGTTCTTTTCCATGCTCAGTGTAAAGCACTGATACATTGGACCTCGGTATAGTCTCATCCGAAAGACAATTAGTAATGTTAGTGGAAAAGCAGGTATCGAACTCGCGACCCCTGTATGTTTGTTTGTTTTTGGGGTTTAACGCCGATTTCAACATATGTTATATCTCGGCGGTCAGTCCACCTAACCGGTTTTTCCTGGATAACTAACCAGTAATTGCCAATTTCTCCGCAAGTGACTGACTACTGTGTCCACATGATCTACTCTGAATCAGCGGTGAGAGACAAATGAACATAAGACACAATGTCTGAAAACAATTGTCACGGAGAAATTTTGCCCTGCCCAGGGTCGAACCAACGACCGATGGATTACCAATCCAGTGCTCTACCTATTGAGCTAAGCGGGCGGGCACCCCTGTATTACCAGTCCAGTGCGTTACCGCTGGACCACATAATCGCCCCCATACTAGAATAATGAGAATATCGCATTTAAAGTAAGACGGAGACATATGAGAACTACTTTCACACTATTGTATTACAGGTGCCACTCACATTATTTAGACTTTTTTGATGCATTTTTGCGCACTTTTAACAACATGTGAACATGGATAATTCCGGAGGTGGCACATTTTGCTAAACGTTTCATTGTTTTTGTTGAGAATCTATGTGGTTACAAACAATACAATCTCAGGGAATAAAGTACAATTGTTTTATCACGAACCTGCTGATAACTGGTGACAAGTTCACAGTGTATTAAGTGTATTAAGTTCACATTTAATAAATTCACCAACCCTCTACAGAGTAAAATCAAGCAAGTACTACGCAAGATGACAAAAAATTACAAACACATCTGTTGTTGTAATGAATTAAAAGTACTTGCAGACTAGTGTGAACGGTTAAGTATACTAACAGCTTAATTACATTACATAACATTTTTTACACATTTTACTGAAGAAGAAAAAAATCACACGCACGCACACACACACACAGTTTGGCATGTTTGGTAAATGTTTTAATCTTAGCAGAATAAATAATGTAGGTTGATTCCCAAGCTGCATGCTATTTCTTCACCTTTTCGTTTTCAAAATCGAGATACTCAGTAATAATCATCAATATGATTGAAATTATATCCTGAAAATTGCCATGCTATTAGGGAGATCGTGTAGCGATACTTCAGTGAGACTGTAATATTGATAGAAAAACAACAACATTTAGATGTGATGTAACACTGAATAAACAGTGCCTACCGTTGAGAGCAAATTTGTATCATTACACATCAGGATCTGACGACACATGTTTTTCGATGGGTCAGTGTAAAAATATTGTACCTTATTAAATGTCAGAAGGTATTGCAATCTGTGTTTTCGTTTCACGCTCAAATGTTGTGTATAAAAATGTAAATTCATTCGTTCGTTTCTAGCTTACATGAGCATTGGCTAATTGTGAGTTTTTATGTTTAGATCAGACTTCGTCCGTCGTCGTTTGTCAATTACTGGCTTTAAATGGCATCTCCGCTCATACAACTTACTTGAAGCTGATAAAATTTCAATGATGAAGCTTTGAAATTGTCCAAAATATCTATTCCATAGTTATTGCAAGCAGAAGGAAAAGCTTTTAAAAATTACTGAAACCATGTTCTATAGCTTTAAAATTTGCTATGCTGCATCGTCCAGTAGACCTCTCAATAAAAAAGTTACTTCTAGGGTTTACGGAAGGAATATATAGGAACATCTTTTTGACATTTTGTATGGACCTCTTCCAACATTATTCCCTTCACATTGGGATAAGATATTTCACATTATTTTATAGATAAACTCTTTATAAAACGTCTCTTTTGAAACCGTTTGGCTGAGAATTCTGAATTTTGATACATGACACTGACTAGTAAGCTGCTTCCAAGATTGGTTATTTTTATTATTGGCTCCGGTGCGAAAGTTTATCGTTTGTTTAGTTGTTTCTTTTATTTTGACAACAAATCCAGGACTTTGCACTTGTCGTTGTTTTTAGCAATTTTATTCCAATGCACGACTTCGGTTCATTACCATCTTCTTGTTACATAGCGGCTTCTAAATTTAGAAAATACACGTCATACACCGGGGGTAGATTTAGTGTAAAAAGTATTTTTCTAAGTTAAAACGTGCTTCCTTTAATGAAACCCAGGTCTGTATCTAGTTCATTCCGTATAGATTTATATCAATAAATATGGAAATATTCATATTTAAAAATCAGCTGAAGAAGGAAATTCTTACTGCGACCAAAACCATTAAAGTGACACCTACTGATTTTTTTTCTGACGATTTTAAAACATTTTTCTCTTGATATCTTCTTCATATTTACCCTAAACAATACGTTTTTAATTGCTTAGGTTCAGCATCATAAATTATTTACTAACACTATTTTTGACTGTTATAAAGCTGCCTCTCACATAATTAATGTGAAAAGAAAGCCACAAAGTGCACATCTGATATTATCATTAGGAATTCTACCTGCTACACCTACGACACACGATTGTCACAACAGCTTCCTATAGATATTATTTATATTTTAAGTATGTGATAGCTTTGTCACGGTTTGTGCGTACTATTAGTAAATTACAAGCACTGTTACGTTTTTTAACCAATCAGATTTAACGTTATGTGGGCTGTGATATTGGTATGTAAGACATCAAGTGCATAACGCATACGTTTTTACTGGCTACAGAACAGTGTTGAACATTTTAGAGAAGACATTCATTCGTTGGTTTTATTTATTTATATTGTCAAAAAAGAAATAAAGGTAATTCCTTTAACAATTTCCTATATCTTGTTAAATTTCGTTATGAGAGTACTAAAGTTTTATTATAGACTTATAACAGTTACTTATGCAAAACATGTTAGCTAAATAAACATCTGTATCTGGTATTTATTCAAATATTACAGAGACTGATAAATGAGCTTACCTTATCTACTCTTATGACAGGGTAACACAGGAGGTGAACAAAGTAAACTACAAGACGTTAAAACATAACTGCAAACGAGGAGAGAGTGTTTTACAGAAAAGTGGTATTGCCTTGCCAAGTTGATCTACAGTTCCAGAAGAGTGGTAATTTGAACAGTTTTATTAATGGCGAGAATATACTGTTATTTTACGTTAGCAATTGTGTTTTTGTTAACTGACACAAAAGGTAATGTCATTAGATTTGGAACGCTTACGAATGGCAACAGATTAACTTTACACGACAACGGAGAAGTCGGTCAAGTTCTTCAGAACAGCTATTTGACTGAGGAAAATGACGCAGGAGAGGAAGATGATGCTTTCATACAACTTGAAGACGGATTTAGCTTTCTGCTACAAGATAAAGAATCCAGTGGATTTAGAAACTTGCAGCATCACAGTCATTTAACGTAGGTTGTTTTTCTTCATGAAGTTGATTAACAAGGATCTCCAGCTTTTAAATTAAATTAAAATTTTTAAAAGCGTACATTTCCATTAGATTTTTCCAGATATTCAGTGCTTGACGCTTGGAAAAATTGGTAATAAAAATCTTTTGTTTGCAATAAAAACCCACTTAAGACTATGATTTTATTTTTTAAAACACATTAAGAGGTGTCGATGATTTCAGATTCATTTGAATCATATAGAAATACTTGTGAACATGCTGGCCATTTAAATAAATTACATGTTTTCACTCTTTCTAACTTCACGGCTTTCTGAGAACTATCATCTTTAAAGAGGCTGTACTCCAGATTTGACATAAACAATTTTTTTTTCATAAATTATATATTTAGATGCCGTGAGATTATAACAACATAATATTTTACTTCAAAACTGATTATAAAAGTCAAAATACAATAAAATAAATATTTTCGCTCCAGCCTGATTTGAACTCTGGACCCCTCATGTTAACAAAATATATCCAACGCTTTTACTGTCACCACCATCGCCGTATGTGATATTACAGATATTTACTTTAAATCTTATGCGATATAGTTATACCGTCGCGTTACGGTATAGCACTTTGAAAGGGAAAAAAATCAATTTATAATGTAATTATTTGACTTATTTTTTGTCAGTAGGTTATTTTTTAAGCATTAATCATAAATATTACAAGAAATTTATAATACAATAAAACTTTCTTTTTTTGTCATCTGGGGCACAGCCCCTTTAAGGTTATAACCAAATGATAGCAATTAAAAAAATGTACATTGTAAAATTTTGTCTGTCTGCAGACCCATTAGGCATTTTGCAAGACACGGGCTCTGTAGAAATCGTAAAGGAAAGGCAAGGTTTTACATGGCACTGAAGTCCAAGCTTTGTAGCACACAAGGTAGTCTGATTTTAAGGCGGCGCCTATTTTGTTTTCTTTAATCCGGTTTATGATGCTATTGTAAGTCATTTATAGATACTTCAAAGTCATTTTCTGACTAAAATTCTAACAATAACAGTGACATTATTTATATTCCTAAGCTTTCATTATGTCTAACGGAAATTTTATTTATCAAAAATGAAAGCAATTTGTGGATAGGACACAAAAATAGTATCTTTTCATTATTGTATCATTAGAGTGAGTGTTCTCAGAAAAATGCAGATAAATGCATTCTGTATGAACTTAATCTATAGGTGGTTTTAATTTTATATCGGTTCACTATGCAATGCTTAAGGATTTTATTCTCGTATCGTTGTTTTTGTAGGGGCATTTATATTTCAACTTGTCGAAGACCTATGTGCAGATTGCAAAGGAGAATGGGAAATTTCAAAGAAAGATGAGTGTGGAAAAAGTTTATATTTTTGGGTGTCTGAGCTGTTTGATCTAAATGGTAGGTGTATTATACAAGATTTTCAACTGACTTTATGCTAAAACAGTAACTTTCGAATTAATGCCTGAAATAACGGACATTGTTATGGAAATTTTTTTTTAATATTGGTGTTGTTGAATAAATATGATGACAGATTATATCTTCATTTTCTTTGCAGGGGATAAGTACATCGATCATTATGAGAGACATATATATGATCAACAAACTTACGACTGATGACGTATTTTTGATGCATCAAACCTGCTTCCGTGATAACCGTGCAGTATTAAAAAGTCACTAAAAGCAAGAAGAAAGAGACTTCATTGAATATATGATGTGATATCTTGCCTGGACTGCAATGATATTAAAATACTGTTGAGGCTACGGCTGTAAACATGCAGACTGCCAACAGAGTGTATTCGTTTTTGATTTATAACTACTACTGTGACACAGTAAAAGATAAAAGCATTTTATATTTAAACTATACAGACGTTAAGTACTCGATAGTCTTCTGTAAACAATAATATACAAACAAGACTAGTTTGTTTTTCGTTAGTTATAACAAATTATTGCAGGAACGTTTTCCGCCCTACTTCACGCGAAATATCTAGTACAAGTTATATTACTATACAGTCATTGAATGAGGTTGTTTACCAAACCTGTCTCAGATGAAAGTAGTATTAGATTTAAAAGCATTTTATTTTATCGGTATCAAAACACTTGTGTAACGTCAAAAGGTCTAGTATATTAAATATTTAAACCACACTAAATGTAATGAATGCTTTAAAGTCTTGTAAGTGTTTAGTTTTTGTCCTTTTGCGACCACCTGAAATAATGAGCTTTATGAGTATAATTTTATTGAAAAATTTGTGTTCGTATATCAGTTGCATCTTCCTTGACCAATCTAAGGAAAAATGTATATAGCCTAATTGGAGAGTTTCATACAATCATATTGGTAATTCGGTTGCATGTTATCTTGAAGCTTTTATTTATTTCTTTATTTAATTAACGGTTGTGAATATGTATGTTGATATATAGTACGGTAACGAACGTTCTAAATTCTACAAATAGTATTAAAGTGTCTTTATTTTGTAAAATCGATGTATTTGTTTGTTGGGTAACATTGATTTATTTTATGAAATTCCGTCCATTACATATTGTATAAGAGAGAGAGAGAGAGAGAGAGAGAGAGAGAGTGAAGGGGGCTTGTAGATAGTGATTGCATTTGGCTTTGAATAAAATTATGAAAATGCTTAAGGACTTTAGATTTGTTTCTGAATTCATTTTTGTTTCCTTTTTCGATATTATGATTGACTCATCAGCCTTTTTTGTAAAACTGATGTCAGAGAAAGGTGCATATGAAGAAACGAGAAACGGGCACTTTTTTGCCTGAAAGTACAAGGTAAACCACTTACACATTTATCTAATAAACCTTTCACCTTATGCAAATGGGGGCAGAAGAAAAGAACTGCTCTTTGAAACACAAACTTATTATAAGCATACTAACGACTGCTAAAAAAATCTGCGTTCTTGTTCATTTCTTGTCTATAGCAGTTTCGCTTATGGTAACTCATCACTTACATTTCTCAGTCGACGTTAGTGGTTTTATATCTTCAATGACCGTACACTCAGCCGACGTTAGTGGTTTTATATCTTCAATGACCGTACACTCAGTCGACGTTAGTGGTTTTATATCTTCAATGACCGTACACTCAGTCGACGTTAGTGGTTTTATATCTTCAATGACCGTACAGACGATACAAAAACTATTTGCAGTACAAACTTTACAGCCACAGCTCACAGTTTAAATGATGTTTAGAAAAATAGTTAAATAACAATAAAGATAAAACTGGCGACATTTCATGCTTGTTATGGTTGTTACAGTAAATGTTATCTTTTTTGCGGTTTTGATTTTTTCACACAATCTGAGGTTACTAAAGTTACTGAATCTTGCAATCTGGCTTTGATAGTTTTCCTAAAAAATGGTGTGTGCCTGGTTGAAAATTTTATTCACACTTAGTAACCCAGGGTTTCCTCTCATATCACGGAGTACAAGATATGTTATATACACTTAAGTTATGAAATAAACTGTCACCGTCACATTAATGACAAAATGATACAAGCATTGTCCATTGCATCAGAGTGTAAGTTCTGCAAGGGTTAAAATTAGCAATTTCTGGCAAAATTCCCATTTCTTTACAAAATGAAACCCAAATGAAAATGGTACAAATTCACATTGCACTGAAGTTCATTCTAAGACATTTTGATACTTCTAAAAGATATTTATGAAAAACAATGATATAAATCATAACGTCTGTTTAGGTAGATGAGGTATCAATTGTTGGAAATTTGACGCATTTGACGTGCACTGCAATAAACATTGTTATTTGCAGTAAAAATTCGTTGACCCTTTCGAATGCCTCTACAATCCAAACAGGCTAGCAGGCTGGTTCTCTTCAATCATTCAGCTAAGTTGTGCCAATATGTTCCGACAGGAAGCATACTGTTGATCGTAGACTTAAGTTTTAATTACCTGGTTAAAACTCCCTAAATTAGAAAAAATTGACTATTATAACCGAGCCGGAGAAACGATGTTTATTTCTGTCTTAAGTATTTTATCTAAAAGCTTTTAGTTTGATAGTTTCTTAGTAAAGGACTCAGGCAGAGGATTTTAAAGAAATACTTTGTTTTGAATGAACTCAGCATGGCACAATAAATGGATGAAAAGTGAATAAACAAGAAAAAATCGTGCAAACTGGTTTTATTTTACTTGTCAGTGTTCGACCACTGCTATTGCTACAAAATTACAATTTTATTTCACTACGCGAGAAAGGATAACAAGTAAAAACTACATACATAAACAGTGTCAATGAATACTATCTTAAGATGAACGTGTCGAGTTACATGACCGCTATAAACCACATACATAAACAGTGGCAATGAATACTATCTTAAGATGAACGTGTCGAGTTACATGACCGCTATAAACTACATACATAAACAGTGGCAATGAATACTATCTTAAGATGAACGTGTCGAGTTACATGACCGCTATAAACTACATGCATAAACAGTGGCAATGAATACTATCTTAAGATGAACGTGTCGAGTTACATGACCGCTATAAACCACATACATAAACAGTGGCAATGAATACTATCTTAAGATGAACGTGTCGAGTTACATGACCGCTATAAAGTACAGATAATTTCATAATTTACAGTAAATAAAATGCATAAACATTGTAAAGCTTTGAGTATCTCTGCCATGATACGTCAATACCGAGCACCCTTGTGTAGAGCACAATTTTCGTTGTTTCTTTAAACAGTTCATTTTTCTCTTTGAGTGGGCGGTTAGTACTCTTAATACTCATAATTAATACAGTTGTAATAGATTGAATATAGGGTAACTTAAGAAATCTATAAGATGCTGTTAAGAATTTAGAATTTAATGTTAGCTTAAAATCACGAAAACGTCGTGAAAGTCGAATGTACACTTTAAGATTATGACAAGAAGCAGCATTGCTTCTGTTTGAACAGTGTTTAGATATAGGTACGCAATCTCAGTTAACATTCACCCTGCTGATTGTGATAACTAATCCTCTACGACTAGTGCAGATCACACTTAGCCTGCTCATTCATTGCAGTTTGATCATAAGCTGCACTATTCTCTACCAGTCAGTTCGTTTTCGATTTATACCCCTCAACCTAACAATTGGTCTCATTCGATTGATTGTGAACACGTCAATGACAGTGGCAATGACTCGGCCAATTCAAAGACTATCATTTTATGACATATGACGCTGCCTAAAATTCCTACATGGTAACATCTGTTTCATCAAGTTAAAGCTAAAGAAAAATATAGCTGATGATCTCAGATATTGTTCATTTTTTGGAGACGTTGAGAACTTCAGTAACTCTCAATTTTGATTAGGTTTTTCCTGATATAAACAAGAATGATTATTCCTTTAAAAAATCTTCATAAAAAAGTAAGAAATGAAACTCATTGCAAATTGTGTAAAGTTTATACGACTTTTGTCAATATGTGTGAAACTTTTTCACCAGACATCAACCTCTTTCTTAAGTATGGAACATCCTAGAAGGCTTAAACACATGTGTTTTCATATGTAAACTTATTCATATTGGCAATACAATTTATTTCAAGTCAAGCAAATATGTTCGTAGATTTTATGTTTATCTCAGTTGTTATATAACTGACCGACTTTTTTTGAAAGATCGCCTCTGTTTTTATAACCAGAAATTTTACAAGTCAATTAGAATTTTATCTATTGATTTTCTATTAAAGAGACAGTTTAAATAGAAACCTTTTGATCAGAAAGTATTAAAGATAGTTTAACTGCCGTCAGCACTATCTGGAATTTAAACATTAAACCAGTCAATAATCTTAAGTTCCATTATCTATTAGAAAAATCCATTTTGAGTAAATTATATGGATAGTCGGATATTTGATCCCTAATTGATTTTATAACTCAATCTTGATAACTTGCAATACGTCAGACTACGTCATTTAATGTTTTTCAAGTTTTTTTTCACAGCATTGAACATGCAGCTTTCTGCCTTTGTTTCTTTCATCTTTGAGCATGCTTAAGTGTATTAGGGATATATGACCAGCTACTGATAGTGCATGAATATTGATGTCATTGTGGTGGTCACAATCAAAATGAACAAGTGCTTTGCTGGTAAGTTAAGAAAGCGGAGTAATACCCCGGTCAGAGACACCATTTGCATTAACAAAATATGAGTAGCTTGTTTAGTTCATTCTGATTTGTTATCAGTAACTACTTGCTACGTTTTAGAGGCTGGTTACCAGTTACTAACTGCTCCGTTTTAGTGGCTGGTTACCAGTTACTAACTGTTACGTTTTAGAGGCTGGTTACCAGTTACTAACTGCTACGTTTTAGTGGCTGGTTACAACTTACTAACTGCTACGTTTTAGTGGCTGGTTACCAGTTACTAACTGTTACGTTTTAGTGGCTGGTTACCAGTTACTAACTACTAAGTTTTAGTGTCTGATTACCAGTAGCTAACTTTTCTCTGAAAGATCTAAAGTGCGTTGACTGAAACCAAATATTTATGTAGTTTAATACGTGAATCAACTTAAAAGTGCAATGATCGACTCATTCTTCGCTCCCGCTGATGTCGCAAAATTACAAGTAGAGGACATGGATATTGGTTTAATTTTATAGTTTATTCACACTTAGCTTGAAGTTAGGTTATAAAGCAGTTACAATCACAATAAATTGAAATCCTTGCGGCGGATTAACTGGCTGATTTGTAGTTTAGAGTCATACTGTTGTACTATCCACCTCAATTAGTAATGTCTTAAATGCCGTATAACATGGCATAACGCCCACAAGTAAGCAGTGAATGTAAAGAATTAAACTAATTTTAGCTAGATTATTTTGTGACGGAACAGAAAGAACAATAATTTCATTGATATAACTTGAATATTCACAGTTCATCGTTTTGACAAAGGTAGCAATGCGAGAGTATGCATTATACAAATACAGTTTTGTAGTAAAATCTGCTAGGCATTTAATATATATCTGTACTCAATACGAAGTTGAAAGTTTAATTGAAGTTAATTAACAATTTCTGCATTTTAAAGTAGATTGCTAACCTGTACAATTCTTTTACATTTGAAGAACTAAGTGGTCACTGAAAGTTAAAAAAAAGAAACTGTAAGAAAATAAAAATATTCCATGCCGGCGTGTATTGATAAAATAAACTTTGTAGAATGCATAATATAGCTTTTATGCCCCCGATTAAAGTCAAATAGTAATCACATTGTCCTGTTACTTTGCCACTTTTTTATGAATTTGATTTAATGTCACAAATGTCTAACACTTGGAAATGACAAATTACAAAAATACCCCTGTTTCCAAGGTCAAGGTCGAAATGATATAGACTATTGCCAACGTTGATATAACTGTTCACTTCGTGACGGTTTGGCACATCAAAGGGTTTTTCAAGAAACAACTTGGCAAACTTTTTTTAAAGAATAGAGGCAATGTGCCGCTGTCTGTTGGTCTGTCTGTTTTACCGCCAAATGATTTGAAAAAGTGTCAGCTCTGCATGTCATTAACACTTCACAAAATTTTAAGAAAATTTACGAGATTGGGACAATATATCTGTTGCTATCTCACTGTACGTCGCTACCTCCATGTGTTCAGACCAAATTACGGATCCAAAGTTTAAATCTAGGTTAGACTTTACAACGATGATATAATTAAGGTTTGGAAATAGGCAACGTCTAGTGTTAATTCGAAAAGGCACCAAGATATAACGTAAATGCATCTCAGGTTCTTTTGGTTAATTAAGTGGTATGAGTAACCAGAAAGAAAACTGATGTTTCAAGTGATATAACATTCTTTCATTCCACTTTTTGAACTGTTTTCAATTAAAACTTCAAATGATGTAATGTGCCTATTTATGTTGACGATTTCAGATAAACACACAAAGCACTCAAGATATAATTGTTTTCTCTACTCTCTGTTACAATTTACAATCAAAAAAGAAAACTGTGTCGTAATGGAAAAGTGATTAAGATTATGCTATGTTTAAGTCATAATTTGCGCTTTATCAGTATTTTCTGTTTGACAAGTGTGCTGCTCTTTGTAAAAGAAAAGATAAACGGGAACAAGGTTGCCAGAGAAACCATAATTTCAGTAACTAAATTCAACAATTCATTAGCTGACTGCTTTGAATTTCCATTACTGGCTCCGGTAGGAAAAAAAGAAGAAAAACTACTTTCAATGTGTGTGTGTGTGTATGTTTTTTTCCTTTTTTTGCAACCGAGTGTTTACAAGAGGTGCATTGTAAAGATGACCAGCTCAAGTGTGTTACGCAGTTGTTTGTTACTTGTTCTGATCAATACTTTAAGAGGTTATTGTACCATTAAAAAAAGACGCATGAAATATTTGACAAAGGATATTATGTTGAATATTTTACACATTGGGGACTTATTCAAGTGTCTGTCTATTTGCACGGAACCCAGTTACTTAAAAAAAATGTGAAAAACGCATATCTGGAAAAACCACAGTCAGAAAACACAGCTTGCCTACACAGTCAATAAGAGAGGAAAAGATTGCATGTATTTATTTATCAATAAAATAAGAAGATCAATAAAAACAAATAAACCACAAACAATTAACGAAAATGAGAACCCGAGGTGTTACTGCCTTGGAACGGTCAGTGGCAAAATATTCCCCAATATGAATGTTGTTTCAAAGTATATTTATATGAGTAATAAACTTGCCTTTCATATTGTCTACAGAATGTATCATTTTAAATTTTTGTTAATGAACATTTGAGGCCACTTCTCACCTACTCCTAATAATATTATTCACACTAATATGGTGGCTGATCTAGGACATTTCGTTCTTTCATACCGGCGCGCGCGACAGAACGAAATACGAAACAACGACATTTAAAATGCGCCAGCCAATACAAAACTTTGAAACTTTAAAATGCTGTTATTTTGTTATGTCATGCGCGCCAATACGAACGAAAGAAATGTCCTTAATCAGCCACCGTACTACACATTATTGTCGTATGTTAATGCACGGTAGTAATTACCAACTGTCTTCTCTCGAAAAGCATCAAGATTAAGAACTGTTATGCAATTAAAAGAAACCAGTCTGTTGGCTGATTCGTGGCTGCGGCCAACCGAAGAACATCACAATGCAAAAAATCTATGAGTATAACTCTTGTCATAGATACCCATGTTAATGTTTTAGCTTGTGTTTAAAGCGACTGACTCACAGAATTTTGCTGAAATTTTCTTTTCTTTAAAATTTAAGAGAAGTAAATATATCATAGGAAAATCATAATATTACGCTTCTTTACACCATGAATATTGAAAAAATGTTTTGATTTCACCAGAATTCGAACCCATGCCCATTTCGGTCAGTAAAATAAAAAGCGACGATCTACACCACTGAGGCACACAGACTAATTATTTCGAATTGTCAAAATTAATAATATAACTAAAGTTTCTACCCCGTGACTAACGGGGTAATTTTTTAGGAGTTTGGAAAGATTAATATTGTGATGTGTTTCTGTAGCCAAAAATGTGTCAGTAACTTAGTTCAGATATATTCTTAACAAATACAGCTAGAATTTCTAGATGTTTAAATATTTCTATTTTTTCATCGTTGGCCCATCTGTGAATCAGTCGCTTTAAGAAATAAATACATTATTTCACTGTATGCATCTGAACATGTTTAACAACAATATGTAAATTGGATTAGAAGTAAAGTCCCAAGTGAAGTGTTTCATTGAAAAGTTAAATTCTCCCTCAATTAAGTTTTTAAACTTCCAAACCCGTGTTTTGTTTTCAATAAAAATAGTAATGATAATAACCAGAGTTTAAAGGAACAAAAATGGTCTGATGAGTGTTTAATGACGTTAATTTTCTAGGTGCATATAAAAAAATAAAAAAAAAACAAAAAAACAAAAAAATAAAAAAACGATTTTTTCATTTGATTTCAACTGCTGCAGATTTTCCATGCTTTATGTTTATTGTAAGATGACATTGTATTAATAAAAGTCATTTTCCAACATGCACTAATATGTCAAGGCCAGCTTTGGTCAAAGGAACTGTAATCACTTTGTTCCTTTCTTAATTCGAAGAGCAAGTCATCTACTCAAACGTTAGATGGAAACCACGATATATACTTTTAAAACAAAGCAAAGTACAATTACACTGATATAAAAATAAACAAAACATAAAAAACGAGAATAAGTACATTGTTTAATATTTCAGAGATAACTGGCGACAGTGTAGGTGCACAAACTTGGGCATAACAAGCGTCTCTCGGTGCAAAAACTGATTAAGAATACTTTTATAGATAATATAGTCATATCAATGTATCAAAGCCGACTTTCTCAACATGTTATCTATGGTTCGTGGATCCTGGATGATATGCGAATTAATGAATAAAGCGGTCAACAAACGTCATAAAAAATTATATCCAAAATATGTGTACGCTATTTTAATAGGGTCACTTGGTTCGTTTCATTTACATTTATTGAATTTCATTCGTCTTTTTACTATGTAGAGGTTTAAACAGACATTATGTAATGTGAAAGAGCATTGCAGTGGCTATTGTGCATTGGCGGCTAGTCGCATTTCGCATATTCTTGTGTAAAAACATCTCTGCAAGTGGAATGAACAATTTAATAAACTCTTTGAAAAATAGTGATGCACAAGGGAAAGAAGCACTCTGTAGAACTGTTACAATGTTCACCGACTACATTGATTCAAAAGCAAATGAATTGTTTAAGAAATCTATAAAGGTAAAAGGTAAAAAACTCAACCTTCTCGACAGTGAAATGACCAAGCGAAAAAAGTGGTTTAATACTGAATGCGAAAATAAACGGAAGCGATATCGAGAAGCTCTTGAAAGGTACAACTGTGATAGAAATACAGAAAATTTCGAAAATTTTCAACGCCTTAAAAAAGACTACAAATATTTCGTACGAAAGGAGACAAATGAATGAAATGCGGAGTAAAAAGCCAAGAGAATTTTGGAAAATGTTTAAAAAGGGCAATAATCCAGTCAATGAGAGTGTTACTTTAGATGACTTTTACAATCATTTTAAATCCCTGGACGCAAGGGTGGATGATAATAACGATGTACAACAGTTTCTACGCGAATTTGACAATAATTGTGATAACATGGAGGAAGTAACATTCGAGAAACTAAACATGCCAATTACGGAGAATGAATTGCGTAAAGTTGTTAACTCTTTAAACAGAAACAAAGCCGCTGGGTTTGACAACATGATAAATGAATATTTTATAGAGGGTATCGATATCCTTTCCGAACCGTTGCTACTAATATTCAACAAAATTCAGGTGAATTCCAGAGTCAGTGGTCAGAGGGATTAATAATACCTATTTTGAAAAAAAAACAGCCATCTAGCATTGCAAACAATTATAGGGGAATCACGCTACTAAGTTGTCTGGGTAAAAATTTTACAGGAATAATAAATGAGAGAATGAAAATATGGACCAAAAATAATGACAAGCTCTCTGACGCACAGTTTGGGTTCAAGTCGGGTTACAGTACTACCGACGCTGTTTTCGTTTTATCTACTATTATACAGAAGTATACTTCACAAAATAAAAAGGTGTATGCTGCTTTTGTTGACTATCAGAAGTGCTTTGACACTATATATAGAAACGGTCTCTGGTACAAGCTAATAAAGAAAGGTTTTGATGGAAAATTACTTAAATTGTTAAGGTCTATGTATAGTGACGTACGATCTTGTGTTAAACATCTAAATTCCCTATCAGACTTCTTTAAAATTGATAATGGACTATTTCAAGGGGAGCTAACTTCGCCATTACTATTTTGCCATTTTGTGAATGACCTTGAAGTATGCCTACAGGAAAATATAGACTGTGGATTAACTTTAGACCAGTTATCTATATACTTAATCCTTTTCGCAGACGACAGTGTATTGTTAAGCGAAGCCCCTGAAGCTCTTCAAACCAATCTTAACCAATTAGAGGCGTATTGTAAAAGATGGCACCTAACAGTTAACGTTGAAAAGACTAAAATTATGGTATTCCGAAAGGGTGGTCAGTTACCAAGAAACCAGGCTTGGACATATAACGGCCAGAACATAGACATTGTTGAAAACTTTAATTACTTAGTATATATAATATACCACTGCATATAAACTTTAACCTTTTTGATGCTTATTCAACATCTATAATGTCATATTGTTCTGAACTGTGGGAATTCAGCCAAGCAGAAAAACTAGAGCGACTTCTTAGAAAATATCTTAAATGGACATTGGATGTAAAAATGAGTACGAACAGTTATGCACTTTATGGTGAAACGGGACGGTTTCCGTTAATTTCAAACAGAAAACTAAAAATAATGAAATATTTTTTCAAACTATTAAATTCACATGATAAGAACTGTATCTTATATTCTGTTTATAATTTACTATTTGAGTCACATGACTTACGAAACAATTGGTTATCAAAAGTCAAGACTATGTTGCAAGAGACAGGGTTTAATGATGTCTGGTGTTTTCCTACATCTGTTGTTAACATAGAGTGCTTTATTACACAGTTTAAGCTTAGGCTTAAAGACATTTATATAGGACAGTTGAGAGAGGCAGTTAACATTTCAACGGCATTGACTGTATATAAAGAAATTAAACAAACTTTTGAAATGTCTGAATACTTGACAATACCTAATAATAACAAATTCAGAAATGTCTTGGCTAAATTTAGACTTTCTTCGCACTGTTTAGCCATAGAGCAGGGTCGCCATAGAAACCAGATAAGAAGTGAAAGAAGGTGTGTTATATGTACCAAAAACGATATTGAAGACGAATTTCATTTTGTGTGTATATGTGAGAAGTATAAAGACTTGAGAAAATTATATATTCCGTCCTTCTTCAGAAATCGTCCTAATATGTTAAAGTTTATTGAACTGTTAGATTGTAATAATCACAAAATTTTGTGTAGACTGTCTATATTTATTTCAAGAGCTCTGAAAGTAAGAAACAATCACATTAATCTCGAAGACTAATAATATCAAATGTTGACTTTTTTGAAATATATATTTGCCAATTTGATTTGATGCTTACTGATTACAGTGTATACGAGTATTATTTTCCTTCAATGCAACTTACAACTTTTTGCCATTTTCATTTGCATGCGATTGAATGTACATGTATTATGTTTTCATGATTGATGATAAGCTGTATATGCTTAAGTCAAAATAAATATTCTGTTCTGTTCTGTAACATGTTCTTTTATTGAAATATATGTTAGTATCACCTTACAGAAACCTGCTTCTTGCTTATTTATACCCTAAATGATTAATGAAATCCATAAATTAGAATCGCTATTAAATGTTCAACAATCATGTCCATACGGACAAACACTTATATTAATCCTTACCCCGCTGGAGGCAATTGACTCTGCCTTTGGGACAACTGCAGGCCAAAAACAGACTGCACGGAGCAGCTATTCGCTATACAGTCAGTAGATTTGCAATAAGCACCCACAAAAACAATTAATGGATCTGTCTAATCTAAAAGATGGACAAGTTCATTTCAAATATCTAGCATGGCAAGGGTTAAAATGAATTAATAATTTGCCTGTTTCGATCATTTTTTTATTTCATTTTTTATGCATAGATATCTATTTCACCTTTAAAATAAACCACAATGTTGTACACAGTCACTGGTTGAGCATTATTACAGAGATATTTATTGTTACATCGTCTGTCCCTCACATACTTCCAGTGAACTTGAAAAGGTATTTTATGCCAGAAAGTACATCTGATATACCGTGAGGAAGTTTTTCTTTGCTACTCCCTCGAAACATAAGTCTCGGTGAAGTGTTCTATTCAAAGCTTACAAGTGTGATAGCTATAGCACATTTTGCGCATACAAATGAACCATGGTCACATGTGTTATAAAAAGTCGTATCTTCCGTTTACCGAGCCGTTTAGTTAATTTGTGTACGTATATCGAGCAAGTGAAAACAAGTGTACATGAAACAGCACTGGCTGCAACTGAATAAGCTTAATTTAAATACCTGTTCGTCTTCAAAATGCATGATTGTTTTAAAAACTTAATCAAAACATAGGTGAGGTGTCATAGCTCTTTCAATGGATTTATTTTTCAAATTGCACAAAACACAACCTTTTTGATATAATGTCAATGTATATGCACTGAATACATTTTGATATCTGTGTCATAGATTTATGATATTTTACACTACAATGCACGTTCATAAATCAAGTCTGCTTTAAATGTATGTCCTGTATCTGTGCCTGTTCAGTAACTTTCAAACTATAATGATTTAGATACCCTATATAAAAAAGAGTGGCAGGTTTTATCGAATCTTTTAAACAAAATATTTTTACCACTTAAACTGATTATAAAAATTGTGGTTATATGCATTACTGTGTTTGCGGTTCTTTTATTAGATACTCCTTATATGAAGCCGTCTTTGCGGTTTGTTTTCTCTTGATAGTGTTTTATCATTGTCTGCAGTTTGGGCATTCTGTCAAACTTTCTACTTTTTTAGTACCTACAGTGCAAAGTTTACAGTGGTATTGTATCATTTTCATAGTATAAATAAACATCTCAGAGACGATTTGATACTACTATATTATGAAGATATAGCGTTATTGTACACATTTTGGTGGATATCAATTTATTGTATATGAAATCTTTCCCAGTGTTTTTATATTCTCATGAATTTTTTATGCTCCTGGAGGGAGGCATATAGTTTTTGAACTGACCATCCGTCCGTCAGTCAGTCTGTCCGCCCATCAGTCCGTCCGAAAACTTTAACATTGGCCATAACTTCCTTATTAGTCAGTGGATTTACTTCATACTTGGGCACAACACCCCTTTGAACAAGACCTTCGCATTGACCTGTATTTAATTGACTAATTGACCATGACCCCTGAATGACCTTCACCTTGAAGATCCAATTGTCAAAAAAACATTACATTGGCCACATCTTTCTTATTAGTAAGTGGATTTACTTCATACTTGGACACAACACTCTTTTGGACAAGACCTTTCCATTGACCTATATTTATTTGACTTTGACCCCCCCATTAATGACTAATCCTCAGCTCAAAAGTCAAAGCACCACTTCGAGAGCATTGTCATCTTACAATGACAGTTCTTGTTTGAATATATTCTTCTTCTTCTTCTTTTTTTTGGGCGGGGGGGTTCATTTACCAATTATTTTTCGCTTAAAGAGAAGCCGATACAACATCAATGCAGTTACATCATCGGTCAATTTTATGGTATGACCATTTAATAAAAGCAAGACAGGAAGATATGGCTGCTTTATTCAACACTGCATAAAAAACTACACCATCTCTAGAGACATTTACTGGAAGAAGGAGTGTATTTTGTGAGGAGTTTTGTAAGTTTATCATATAACCCTCAGAATTGTTTAATCTTAAATATTTATATAAAAGGTCATATTCTCAAATTAAAAACAGGACTTGCTGTTTTGTGAGAATGAAGAATAGTTTAAATGATACTAAAATGTGTTATTTCTGACCCCGACTTACTAGTTGTTGCCAAAAACAACTTTCGTATTTTAGAAGGATGTTCAAAAACCAAATTTGTTTACATTTGAAATCGGCGAGTGATTACTATGAAGATCTTATACTTCGGTTCTGTGCATAAACAAATGACGTAAGACGAAATAAATTCAAAACGACAAATCGTGTGTGCGTAGTCAAATATCGCCTACACGCTCTTCAGTGAATAAATTAATGTTCGTTATACGGAATAAATTGTAACTTTGGTAGTAAACAAAAATATTTATTGAAGTTTATCTGAACAATTTTTAAAGAGTGAAGGATTTATCTGACGTTAAGAAGGACACAATCCGGCAACCAATTTTATTTACTAAAAAGGAGTGTTTCTTAGAGATAGAAGGAGCAAAGGTCGAAGAATTGGAAACTCGATCCGGCATTCGCTGGTTCGTCCTTAGGTGGGAGTCTTCAGTGAATTTCCGCAATTCTCACTTTCGGTGCGACTACTTGTTCGAACCCAGTCATCGAGAGGGACTTAATATTAGTTGCAAGAACTTACTTCCCAATCGATGAAAAATAAATAAGTTTAAGAGATATAGAGGCTTTAATTTAAATAGTTAAGATGCCAAAAGGAAGCTTGAATTCCTTATTGTAGAAGGCCTTAGATTTAAGTTTCTTAAAGACAGGTACTTTTGGCCTACATTCCGTCGGACCATCTATAGAAACATACACACACCACCACCACCAACAACAACAACAACAACCACACACAAACACACACACAAACAACATAAAAAACTATAATATGTATGCAAAAAATCTGATTATAATAAAAGCTTTTCTTTTACTTCAGTTCAAGTTCTAATAATTCTAATCTTGATCCTTGTTGAATTCAGGTTTTTTTTATTATTAATTTTGTTAATTGAAATAAGCAAACGTTACTTTAACACTTAAGGTTTTCATATAAATAGAATATAAACTTTCATCAGAAGTTTTCACGACACAGATATTCAAAAGATGATAAAACTTCGTTCATAAATTGTGTCGATGAATACTGCCTTTGGTATTTCGGCCTAGTTATATTAAGTATGTTTTAAGGTGAGACCTAACCGGTAGTGCAGTGCATTATTTGAATTTATTTGTGTCTCTGTATGTTACTTTGATAATGACGCATGGACAACATGCTCTATTTACGTCAAGCGGTATTTACGGATTTTCGTAAACTGTTTAAATCACTGATTATTTAGTTACGATTTGTTTAAAATTTATCACCAGATTTCAAACAAAAGACGAATTTTAGCCAATTTTGAGTAAGAACGTTAATGATTTCACTTTTTACGTTACGTTATTGAATAAATATTGCCCCCTGTTATCAAGTCTGAATGTGAAACTATATCGAATGTTTATATACCTTATACATATTAAGAATTTGAGAGAGAAAAAAAAAACATGCAACCTTTGAAAAGAATTTTCTTTTTACAATAATACTTATTAAAATAGCTATATTGTAATACTTTCTTCTTTTCACATCCTGGTACCGGTTACTTATGTGTAATAGAGTAATATCGGTGTTATTGCAAATCGTCCGCTCAGCAAGACATAACGTAGATTAAAGGTATCTTTAATGGTTCGTTTGGATGGTCAGTGGGTCAGTATGTTTCAGAGCCAAGTCTAAACTGGCAAATATAGATAGACGAAGCCAATTGTTTTCATCGTTTTTTCTGTCTTTAATTGATATTTTGATTGTTACATTTAACTGCTCAAGAAAATCAAACTTAAAAAGTTATTGCAAGAACTACTGTCTTATCGGATATGGTTTTGACAGCTCCTGCCACTTCAAGCAACTTAAAGAACAACTAAAAAGTTTGATACACCTTTATTCATGTAAAGCAAAGCTAGACAACTACATATCACAGCATTTTGGACGGATATTATCTATATAAATAACAAATAGCTTTGCAGTCAAAATATACATATGATGTTCATTCAAAATTGTATCGCTCACCTTTAATTGTAATGATAAAATACCTTTTGAAAAAAAAACTAATAAATACAACAGGTATCAAAAGAAGTTAATGTGTTGAAAAACACAGTTTAGACTTTTAAAAAATTGAGGTTTACAGTTGGCGTTCAATAAGCCATTTGTATACAATTTTATCGTCTTTTTTTACAATGACTGACTAAATGACTGACTGACTAGATGGATGAATGGATGGACGGATGGATGCCTGCCTGCCTGCCTGTATGAAT
Source organism: Cyclina sinensis (assembly GCA_012932295.1). Classification (NCBI taxonomy): domain Eukaryota; kingdom Metazoa; phylum Mollusca; class Bivalvia; order Venerida; family Veneridae; genus Cyclina; species Cyclina sinensis. Next base: position 27,854,239 of record JAAONU010000009.1, on the reverse strand, counting down.
GAATGAATGTAAATATGTGAAAAATTGCTTTCACTATTACAACATCAAGTTAATAATTGTTTGGAATGTTAACAATTGTAAAAAAGTGCTTTATCGGCACAAAGTTATAAAAGCAAAATTCTTATATGTCACACAATGACGACAAGCTGCGTTACCACTAGTACAGCATTGTTTTTGTAATGTGTAAATGATATGTTATCAAAACCTGAAACATCCTCCTTGTTTAAACCAATTTCATGTCGTCACTATTTATAATGAAGATGCGAATTATTGTTCGCCGCAATCTTAACATTGTCATATGTAACACTGATTCTCGGAGTTTCATAAGGTTTGTTTTACACTGCCTCCACAATGTCAGCAAAACATTTACTTTGCCCCGTCAAAAAGATTTTACATGGTCATCAGTCGTCAAATTCATAGAATCTCTTCTCAAAGTGGGTGATTTTGTTGTCCCCTGAACAAGAAACAATTACAGAAATAAAGATGAGCATCATTGCGGAAATGAAAATTATTTATTTGCATGATTTCAACATAATTCTTTGTTACTTAATACCCCCTAAAAAGATTAAGCAGTGTTTATGTTCATTATTGATTGTAGAACTTCAGATTATTACTTGAAATTACATTTTTAGGTGACTGACTTTTCTATTCGATTGATTAAAGTAATCAAATCAAAGCATCGAAAAAGTTTGTTACCGAACAATATTCCAGCAATACCAGATTTGAATAAAATTGATGTATCTTCGGCAATAGTCAGAACGGTAACAAATGTGGTTTGGAATAAAATTAAGAAGATAACTTAAAGGATTAAGTGATTCTGCGTACAGCAAATGCGAAATTGCTTAGGTTTACCAACTGAGACAAAGTGATAGGCTTTCTTCAAAACGTAATACGTATTTCACTTTTTCATTTCTGTTTAAAGCCCTTTGAACACTTACCATCAATGTCGAACAATTCTTTGACCCATTTGTCCAAGAAAGATCCTCGGTGTCTACACAGGTCTTCAACAAGAGATGCTGCAAACTCATCTGTGAATTGTAAAGGGAGAATCAAATACACGATTGATCATCAAAATGAAATTCAAATTTTCAATTACAATCTCCGGAAAACATAGACTATGAACGAGAAATGTTTTTAGAAAGCGAGGCTGGCGACACATACGTGTCTCAATATGTGAAATAATATATACAGACATCGGCTCTGTAAATCGGTGTTTTTGGTATTGTCAAATTTTAACGGAATTGGAACCTGCGAATCTATATCTTATATCAGATCGATTTAGAAACGTATCATTTATTATAGAAACTGTTATAATATTTTTATACATTGAAAATTTAATATTTATATTCTTCGAAATATCACTTTTGTTTGGTGACTTGAATATTTTCATAAGTTACATATGACTGAGATATATCTACAAAAGACCATAATATGATTCTGAAACACCCTTGACTTAACAGAAAAGATAGAAATTTCCAATAGTTCGACACAGCTTTGACTCTATCGAAAATATATAATTACCATTTATTCGACAGAGCTTTGACTCTATGGAAAATATATAATTACCATTTATTCGACACATCTTTGACTCTATCGAAAATATATAATTACCATTTATTCGACACATCTTTGACTCTATCGAAAATATATAATTACCATTTATTCGACACAGCTTTGACTTAACAGCTCTGTAAAAATATTTTCTTCCTTCCTCGTGCCTACAGAGACCATGTCGTGCAAAGTGATGTACGGGACTGAAATTAAAAGGCATAAAAATTCAGAACCAGCAATCAGATAAAATGAAAATAAAAGGGATAATGTAAAACAGTGATAGATTGAAAGACAGTTCAGTCGTAAAATTGCCAATTAAAAGATCAAAGATAAGTAGATCGTTTGATGAAGAGCATGAAATTGTCGAGCTTACATAAAATAATCGATTGAAAACATGATGATTTTCTTGCATTTAAATGAAAAGAGAAATTTGTCTCAGTAAAATATAAAAGGAAGTATGTTCATCTACGTACATTCGAACAGGCTAACAACCCTCATATCTATACCCAAATGATAGGCTATGTTAAGATTGGTTTGAAGACGCATCAAGGTCTGAGATTAAGGTATAATGTTCAAACTGAGAAATCTTACACTGTATAAATGTAATGGTTTATCTTTCCAAAATCTGTAGATCCAGCGGATTTGAGTTTTATTTGTTGGTCACCATCTTCTTCACCCGCTTTGTTCACGTTATGACCACTGTAGTCTAGCCGCCTGGCAACAGCCGCATCTACCACTGTGAGACTGGTGACAAATATGAGAATGTACTGGGCAATGTCGAGAATTCTTCCTGGCCTCATTTTGAGAAATTGTTGTAGCGAAGTGGATGGGATTTTGATATGTAATCGTGTCTGATGAGATAGTGCTTGAAATTTAGCACCTCGATTCAAGCTTTTCTAATTGGTTTTCTAATTAAAACGGCACTTCAAGTGGAAATCCTTTGATCTAGCGTTCGGCGAGTTTGTTTATAATTTCGTAAGCAATATCTGAAATAAACGGAACAAACACAATTTTTCTAGACACATTGCGACAGTGTGAACATTTATTTGTATTTCAAAATAATTTACTCGATGTGTTCAATTTTATATTCATTTCAAATATTTCGAACGACTCGCGAATGGTCGCTCTCAGTTTAAACGTTACACAGGGAAATTTCTTTACGACAATAAATTTATTATATTTTCTGACAAAAATATTGGTTGACCCTATTAAAATAATACGGTATTTGTCTGCCTGTCACTTTTTAAGGCATTATGGTGTTTGATAAAAACATTCATTGACCTTATGTTAGTATATATTGAACTTAAACAGCAAGAGTTTTTAAAGGAAAACATTTTAAAACTAAAGAAGAACGGCGGTAAAAAGTAAGTTAAATCAATTGCAGCTACTCAATTTTCGACGATAATTAAATCATAAATTATAAAACTTATACTGTATATTTGTACACATTTCATTTTACAAAAAGAATGCCATTCAGAAATATACAGACACTGCATAATAAACTATGCGGAAAAGAAAGTACTATCAAAGATCTAATGTGTAGTCTTCAAGTGAAACAAAGGAGCGTAACAGCTTATGAGTAAGTTATTCGTTTTAAGATATAATTTTTCTGATGCAAAGATCGGTAGACTTGACATTTTTTGTAAGACAATTTTCTGTCACGGGAATAATTACAACACTATTATATTGAACAGATTTAAAATTAAAGGCAAAACTTGTATTTTTCATCGAACAAAGCATATTCATCTCTAAACAACAGTGGCACTTAAACAACTGAATTTAGCTGATTTTCTTTAAAGCATGATAGTTTGTTGTTTTCAATATTTTGTTGAAATATTATTGAATGCAATTAGTTAAGTTAATTTTACAGAAAAAGAGCCTTAGAATTTTGCATCAACAGTTAAAATGCTTTTGCTTTTGATTATGTACATGAAGTTACGGAAATTATTTGAAAGAATCTGTATCAAAGACATTTCTGAACAAAATTTACTTACTTTTACCTCTGCAAAAATAATTTCCATCGAATCAATGTACGCTTCCAATATAGTGAGTCTCAATATAGTCAGTCTGTTGTCGGATACAATGTACCATGTGTTGATGCAACTGTTCCAATAATCAGCCCAGAAGGAGCATAAATTTAAATACTTATGGATAATTTCGTTCTAGGCATTATCACCCCGTTGTAACGTCCTCTCTGATTGGCTAGACACAGGATGAGTTGTTAACCAGTGATTAGTAATGACAATTACTGATTGTAACACGTATATCATTCTATAATTCTTCACGTATCGGAAACACGAAATGAGCTACAGGGGCTAAAAAATCTAACCATTAGTATCCTTTATTAATGTGTTTCGACTTACATCACTTTGTACCATGTGTAACCTGATTCTGAACTACCAGAGCCGCGGTTTTCCGTGTTTTGATATCAGGTATCAATAAAATTACAAAACAAAACTATTTTTGAGCATATCAAAGCACGTTTTTCCGGGCTTCTTTTCAAAAGAAAACGGAATTAAGCTTCTTTTCTGACGTCTGTATACATACTTTCACAACTTGCTTTCTTAGTTGACGCAAAGAAAATTGTATGTGGTCTAAAATTGTATCATTCATTTAAAATATGAGATTTGTTTTTATTTGGGAAGGGAAGTAAGATTTTCGTAACGAAAAAACAAAAATCATCCATCACATTGAAAAGACATTTGAATCTTTTTTTCATCTATAGTTAGAAGTTTTAGTTGCGACCCTTTACTGGAAAAGTTGCGTGATGCCACTTGGCTTTATTATTCACACTGTGAAAACCTCAAGCTGTTATACTCCGATAAAAATAATGTATGTTATAAAAGCAAACAATTTGTGGAGTATTTTAAGTGTTATTGGGACACCTTCCAGATAATAAAACAGTGCAGTTGTTGCACGCTTACTAATTTGCGGAATATGTAAAACAGTCAACGATGCTGTAAATTTCGTTAGTAGACGGGATAGGTAACATCTAAATAAATTAGATTGTATTGAATAAAGATTTTTGTCTTTCATTTTTTTTATTTTTATATGGGTATTCTACAGTGGGAACACACTACAGTGTGGTGGCTACTGAAAGTTATAGTTTAAGTGGTATTTTTCCTTGTGTATGTATATACATGTATTAACAAGCTTGAAGCTCCTTGTTTTAAAACAACGGTGACAGTCTTGTTCACACTTATATTTTGCATTTTTAACGTAAGCTAGAAGATGTAGATGTTTAATGCTGAATAAATGTTGTTGTTGTTGTTGTTTTTGTAAGGTGATAATATTAGAACACTGCATTTAATATTTCAAAGTTCTGAGAACTTTAATATTGTTATGAGATATAAGGATGAGATTTACGACTATTTCAAGAATGCAATAATCTGCACGGAAAATATTTTTGTTTATCTTTATTTCTATGAAGTTTCTAGAAACAACTCACACAAATTAAATTTCCGTCTTTTTTCTTGCCTGACATGATAACTTCTTTAAATCGCTCGTAACCCGTTAAGATAATTTCTCTGCATATTTTTTACAGTCGTAATGGAACACTGAATCATGTGTTTCATCACTCTTACTGTTGTTACAAGGTAATACCTGCTGATAATAAAAACATCTCTTCATTATTAAAGTCAATTATTGATTGAGCTCGCAGTTTGATCTGTATCGATAATTAGCTATACTGTTACAGCACAACATCAAATGAGCGGAAGCACTGTCGGATTAACAAGCTGAGTCATCGTAATATTGTTGTTGCAGCAGAAGGTCAGGCATTTGTCACACTGTTTATCTGCCTTTGAAAATATTGAAGGCCACTGGATACTTAGACTTAGTCACAATGTCTGCAATGACATCTTATAAAATATCTACGACGTATGGCTGTAGTTACAAAATATCAAACATATTTATCTAATATGTTTTTTTTTTTGTAAAACAACATGATTGCGGGTGAAAAATTATTGTTATTTACCGCAAATTTTTAACCTTGACTTCTATTTTTTAAGACATGGGGGCTTCATTAAATGCGTTTTTGAAGATTTTACTTTTGTTAAAACGCGAAAACACAGTTTTTATCCCTCGCCTTCGGCGGAGGGATTTTTTTCCAGTTGTCCGTCCGCTTCGTCCGTCCTTCCGGTTTCAACGTAACAAATGGAGGGAATTTAATGAAACATAACACAAAGGATGGTGCTAGCGCCAAGTTTGTTCCGATCAATTCAGTACCACAAGAGTTATAGACCTTTTATTTGCAATATTTAAGGAATAAACCCTTTTATACACTTAATCATGTCATTCAAAACAATTATTCATCATTAGTACGGGACGTTGCCAGCAGAAAGTTTGTTCCGATCAAATCAGTAACACCAGAATTACGCCCCTTTGAATAACTTCCCATACAATATGTCAGGCATACATTTACATAGGGAAAACTTAATCATGTCACTCAATACAACTATATCATCAGTATAGGATGCTGCAGGTAAGAAGTTTGTTCTGATCAGATCAATAACAGCAGAGTTATGGCCCTTTTATCAATTTTCTACACCTAAGACTCGTATAGGGGACAAACTGAAAAATCTATTTTGCTTTTCATGAAGCATTAGAATTTCCTTGGAATGGTCATTGCTGAACGTCTACTAATATATCCAAGCAATTCCATTCTATCCAGAAAAAAATAAGGGCTAAGTCTGTATATCAATTTCAGCATCATTTAAATCCAGCGTTGATTAATTAAAATTTATAAATTTATAAATTTTATATTTTATCAAGTTGCATGCTTAAGTTATTGAATGAGGATTTCTTACAAAGAAAGCGGTTTAAGAAATTATATTACGGATACGTAACTGGGATCACTGCAGGCCGTTAGTTGATAATTTTATTTAAAATTCAAATCTTATTGGTTAACAAACACTGACGTTGATAAATAAACGTCATCGTATTGTCTGAATTATGTTTGGTTTTTCAAAGAAGGAAATACGATGTGAAATTAAAAAAGAATCTGAGTTTAAATATGTTTTCAAACCAGTTGAACTAAACACGTAACATTTTTGATATCATCCATTTCACAAACAAAAACATGGACACAATATCTTCCGCTCATTTGGCTTAAAGGTATCTATTAAGGTTTGTCAAATAACTTTTCGGAGAATTTCAAAAAGAAAATACATGGTAGAATTTAAAAACATTTGATAATTTGATAATTACTGACACTATATAGCATTACCAAAATTTTTAATATATATATTATAATGATACAACTTAGAAATGAATAAAACAGTACTTGTCTAACTTCCTTTCTTTAACATTTACTGCGACAATCCATCACCTCCCTAAAGACACTGTTTCCTGTTATTGATTTTTATTTCGGGCATATAGACTACCAAAATTTATTCCTTTTAAGACACGAAACCACCAAATCCGTCTATTAGAGCTCATAGACATGGTAAACGAGGGTGGCTAGTACTATACTCAGATTTTTTTGTTGTTTTGAACATTTTTGCCCTAATCGCTCAGTGCATTTTTTGCTAAATGCATTTTGCTTGACTATTCTTGACATAGAGTTAGGAATTTATTGTTCATTTATATTTAGAATAGATGACAGGAAGTTTTTACACGTACCCTAATCTGAAAATTGGCTGAGGCATTTCTTGTCAATTGTATGGCCAAGTTCACATGAGCAGAAGTATATGTTTTTTTTGTAGATGGCCAACACTGCAGAAATTTGAAAACCTGATGAGTTCAAAAAATCCAAGAACTCTCTCTAATCTAGCAAAGTATTTGTACTTTGCCTTTAAAGAACGAGATTTATAATAAAAATTTCACACTATGATTTTTTCCCTATAGGACTATCTTTACGAATGTATAATCAAAATAGCCAATACACCTTTTGTTCTGCCTTTATGACTTATATTGTTAATTCATACTACATGTCTATCTCTGTAAAACTAATTGACAAATACGTTATATTTTAGCTCTTTGTCCTACACTTCACGTAGATTTATTTCTTTATTTCTTTATAAATCGGCTATAAATGTATTGAATGATTTAATGCCGAATAAAATGTTGTTGTTGTTGTTGTTGTTTTGTTTGAAACATGACAGTCTATTTTCTTGCTGTATCTCATGGGTGCAGAACAAGATATAAATTTTCGAGTAAACGAAGCAATTTACCCCTTAAGAATTATTTAACTGTTTTTTAAGTTTAAAAATATTCATTTTGAAAATTGTTTTATCATTTGAATTTAAATAAATTACCTTTAAATTCACACTTAAACAAATATGTTATTTTAATAAACCTCTAGAATAATAAAAAAAAACACCAAAAAACATTTACCTTTACTGCTGTAAGCTTGCTTTTTAAAGGAGTTTTTGAAATAACATCATGATAAATTGTTGTAGAAGGACTTGCTCTTAACTGCCCAACACAGAATCTAAATAATAATTTTCATTTCTGTTGTCTTACTTGTCAGATTTTGTACAATTGTATAGATTTATAACGTCACTGCAATTTAACGCAAACAGCTTTAAGTGTTGAAAATAACACTCGCCAAATAATAGATAAGTATTTTAAATGGTATTCGCCTTAAATTATTGTAAGATTAGAAATTATTTGATTTTAAAATTTCAAAGTTAAAAATTGGTGATGACGTAGACTTGATTATAGCGATCCTTGTTCTGAGTTCATTCACATTATGCATTACTTAACCATTCCAAAAATTGTTTTAAACAATTTAGAATAGAATAATTGCACTATTCGAATCTATAGTCTGCATAATACTTGTGGTCACAATGATTTAGCCCCGCTCAGGTTTCAGCTCCTCTCCGACTTGAAAACATTTCCCTAAGTACGTTCTGAAAAATTATTTGCAAATATTTTGACTGTTTTTCAATCAACATTTATGATAGGTATTGTTTGTTTTTTCAATTTCACTCAGCAAAACGATAAACTGATATACACGGTGAAGTTGATATATTTTTTATCCACATTTATATTTCGTATTTTTTCTATCTAACTTATTTTCCACTATTTGATTCTACTTAGTACGCTTCATATGACTGCTCTAGTTTGCTTCAACTAGTCGAAATTTTATTATTTCACAATGATTAACTCAAATTACTTGATTGTATATGTTACACTTATATACACTTTATTTGCTTTCAAAATGCGATAATATTATACACTTTACATTTCCCGTCTATCCACACGTAACTTTACATTCCCCGTCTCTGCAGTACACATATCTGCACGTAACTTTACATTTTCAAGTTAACAGTACACAATTTTTTGCACAAAACACTAAACTTTCCAATTTTGCAGTGCATATAATTCTATGTATCCATATAGAACGTCTTTTCATGGTGACTGATAAAACCGTCTTCTGCAATGGACAAGTAGGAAACAAACATTCTGAATAATCAGTCATCCAAAATACAAAAATGCAAATTAAAAAAATCAAACAATCAATCATTTAAATGAATAAAATAAAGGAACGAATTTATGAATTCGATTATTTCAAGCCACTAAATACTGATAATTTAAAATGATTTATCCTGTCAATTATTTCATATCCGACCGGATAAAGGTTTGCCGTATAAATTTTGCTTGATACGGTACATGATACGTCACGGACTACTTTTGTGTTTATAATCAGATGGAAGTGATAAAATTGTTATTATTACAAACTGAGACTAGTAGAATAAAAATTAAATATTTCGATATGTAGATCTTACAATATAGTGATCATTTAAGGAAATAAAATTATTAAAACTGTAGTACTATTTTCTGTGAGTATGTACTCCTGGCGGTTAACCTTGACATTAGCCTAATTTGAAACACTTGAAAGATAGATTTTCAATATCTTTTGTGAATTATTTCCAAATGCCAGATGTGACAGGATAAATAGAATAATAGGTTAGTGTTTTAATTGAGAATTCAAAGTTTATCGGGCAAGGCATATGAATTTATTGGGGGAGCCGATAAATTCCGCAGCCGAGCCAGATAAACTTTCTCAATTAAGACACTAACCTATTATTCTCTATATATCCGACTAACAATGTTTTGAGAGTAAAATATATACAGTCATTATTCCCCCGCCTAAAAGGCCGTAAGAGACATAGTAATAGTCTTTTTCGTCCGAAATCTTTGTCCGGATTATAACCCATACCTTGAAAGGTTTATGAGTTAGTTGGCATTGTGGTAAAGTGCAGTGTAAAAGAACAACAGCTCTCCCATGTTGACAAGCAGACTTTTTGTCTTTTGCTAAAATCCATCTATAATTGTTTTCCTTGTACATTACTCCATAACTCTTTGATGCATTGACTTGAAACTTTGCGAAAACGTACCCAGCAAAAGAAACATAACTCTATCTTGGCTGTTTTGAAAGCAGTTAACTGCTCTTTTCAAAACTTTCCAGTAAGAAATCTGTCAAAATCATTACTCTTCAACCGTTTCGTTTTATATATTAACTTAAAACTTTAATGCTTAGTTGATGCCGTTGAGAAAAAATGCATATCAGAAGAACATACAACTTCGACATGATATTAGAAGAGTTATTGTCTTTTGTTAACTTTTTGATATAAAGAATTTGTCTTAAGCTGACCTGTGGATCTTATTTTTCTACTTGTAGAATTACAGCAAGTAAAATAAGCAGTTTTCTTGTACTTTAAACTGCACAATAAATTTAAATAAAATACAAAATTTCATTCCAATTTCAGATAAAATTACTACAAATAGTTAGAGATTAAGAGGTATGGTGTAAGGTACTTTTTAAATGCCTTTTCCAGTATAGAACGTGTGTAATTACCGTTTGACAGTGCACTTTTACAATTTTATCTGTATGCCCAAATTTAAGATTAAAGGTTACGGACCAATGCTTTACACTTTTAGAAACAAGAATTTGTTTCATAAAGGAGATAATAAAAGAACGCAAAATGCTGGTTAGAAACATTTAAGTAATGTTCACCATTTTTTTCTCTAGCTTTGATTGAACACATATAATTATATAAGTACTCACTACTGTTCCTAGTGGCCACCTTGATGTCCTCTTTTTAGAAAATATCTTTCGGCAGGGAAAGAGGTAATGCCATGTATGGCTCTTGTAAATATTTTATTAGTATTGAGACATGGTTGTAAATTTCTAGAAATCTTACCATCTAAATCATATAACTCCGCTACCCATTTATTCAACAAAAAACCACCTTCACTGCACAAGTCAAGCGCGTGTTTAGCGGTGAAATTCCCTGGAATTGTAAAATTTGAAAATTTGGAAAAAAAGAAATAACAAAAAGAACAGAAATCTTTGTTTTTTCTTTCGAGAAAGATCAAATAAAGGCATATGTATTAAACTTGTCCCTCATTTTCGGAATGTTCCTCATCGGATATGAAGCAGCTAAATATTACTGATACATAGCTCCAAAACTGTTTATCTTTTGTGAGAATATATATGAAAGATTTACTTCGTATCTTGAATTAATCAATATATATATATATATATTTTTAAATACTTCTCAACCCAACATTTTAGTCTAGCTAGCAAATATGCAGTACTAAAACCGTCTTCAAAAGAATTTTCGAAATTACTTTATAATAATTATTTACATTTAAGTGAACAAAACTTTGACTTCAAGGCCATGTAGAAGCGTTTTTTCCCGTCAAAATCTTTGCAAAGCACGTGTTTTGCGAATCGTTCAACCGTTCTGAAACAGTAAAAAAGATAGACTTAGTATGCAATTAAATATTAGGTAAAAAGTATGAAAAATTTATTTGTTCCTCTTTGTTTGAATGGTTTTATCTGAATAAAGGTGTATACTGTTTCAAACAAAACAAACAACAGATCTAGAAAGGAAGTAAAAACTGGTTCACGTTCTTTTCTCAGTCTTGATTTCCGTACTACATGATTTATAATCCATCGAAACTTACATTTCCTCAACCCCCCTCAACCCTCGGCGTCACATTTGGTATCTCATTTGGCATTTTTGTATTATTACGACCGACGTCTAACTCCATCGCGTACATTTGTGATAATTTCAACACTGTTTGTATTAAAGCAAGTGAATCTAGTAAACACATTCCTGCAGACACCATTTTGCCGACGGACAATTGACTCGCATTAAAATAACATAACGTAGTTTGACGTTTTAATCCAATTTATCGCCGAACGTATAAACATTATTTTTTTAAAACTTCTTTTAATCCACAATTAAGTAGCTTGCTTGATACTTATCATTACCATCTTCTACAAATTCTAACGGTATGCACAATTTGCAACAAACAAGATCCTTTTTGTTTAAATTGTGAACTAACTTCGAAATACGAAACTAAAATATCAAAATCTCTTAGACGTTTATCTACAGCCAAATTCCTGACGGAAAAGCATGTTCCTGTAATTTATCAGTCTTGATATTTTTTGTGAAGATATGCATAAGAATTCCGTTAATTAAGTCGCAAGAGAACTCACCATGAAACTATGCGGATCTTTTAAAAATTGTCTTGCAACTATAAAGGAAATATTTACTTAATGTTAAGAGACACGGACTTAAAAAATATAAGAACTGAACGTTGTTTTGGAGACACCGTGACACTTATATTAAGGTAAGATGGCAAACTGGCATTTCTTTGATGTATGCAAGCGTGTAGAATGAATCTGTATATGTTGTTTGTGATTGGTATCGTCTGCCAAACATAATGAAGAAATGTAACAGATAGATAGATATTCTTTTATTCCACCATCAGATGAGATTACATTTTATAACAAACTATGACAAAACTAGGACATATATACATCTACGTATATATACACATATAAACACAAACACACACATATATAAACACATGTATGCATTAAAAGAGAGATAGGGACAATAGCTGATTTATAATCAAATGATAGAGAGAATTATATATATATATATATACACACACACATTTTTAAAAAAAATTACAGTTGTTTACATTTAATTTTAGGAAAAAATATCCTTTAATTATAACTGGCATCCATTAATGTGCGAAGGTAACTCTTTCGTTTAGAAAAATGTAATCACATAGTATTTACACGCTTATTTTTGATGAAATATGCTAATTCAATTAATTGATAGCTACGCTTTAATGAGATTTTTTTCTTCAGATTTTGACATTATTCACATCAACTAATTAATTGCTTGTTATGGTAGCAGATAAATTTCTTCTCTTTACGACGAGTTCATTTTAAGGACCCTGAAACATGTATCTGTTGCTAGAGCATAATTTTCTTTTAAGCTTCTATCTTACAATAGTTTCTGCAATTCTGATGTTATGAGGTAGCGGTGGATGTGAACAATACTAAAAATAGTAACTGTATTTGTTGTGATACCAATGACAAATCTAATTTGATATGATTTACTGAAAGTTTTAGATTTATGTACTGACGAAATTAATGTGAACTTTCGAATATCCAATAAAAGTTTTCAAATCAAATAATTATTTTACTGGCCTTGGAAAAGATTTACTCTGAAGCAGTATCAACCGACTAGAGAATTCTTGCAGATAATAATGCAATAAATATAAAATACTGGCAAAGTCAGACGTTTTGCTAAATACCTAAGTGAAGGGAAATATTTGTTCAAGAAACAATTTCTGTTTGTTCACTACAGTACTTTGTGCAATAGACCCGGTTCCGCTGTAGTTTCCAGGTATTCGATAGTTCCGTAATGTGTGGTTTGCTTGCGTGTACAGATGCATATCTGCGAAAATTGCATTTGGTATATTCAAACATACGTGGCGTATTTCAAACGTCCGTTTCCGCGTACAATGTGTTCCGATAAATCCACAAACATGGACACCCAACGGAAGTTCACCAGTATATCAACGTACAAAAATGCAGGACGTTTATATTAGGGCCGGGAATGAATAAGGAATTTGATGTTCGAATATTCGTTTTCCATGTTCGAATATATTCGAATATTCGTTTTTACAAAATTTGTTCCAATATCTTTTTTTACGTAGTATCCGAAATTGATTAGGTCGAATATTATACTACTTCAATATGCTTGGAATAATCGACGATCAAGAAGACCTTTATTACTATGTCAAAGAGTTTTGTTTTATTGATTGTAAATCGATATATATATATGTTTATATTCTTACTTTTGCAATAAATTCATAATTTGATTGTCAGTTTATCCGGCTGCTGATCATTAGTCTTATTAACAGGAGGTAACTCACGTCATCGTAGGCTTTTACGAACAAGCTGAACTTTTGTTTATGTTCCCCTCCTTTTGCATTCTTTCAGCTTTTATCATTTGTTCCTGGGTCACACCAGTACTTGATTACAGTAATCATTAACGTGCATTGTTGCACAAAACTATCCAATAGAACGTGAAAAGTAATTCCAAACACGGGACGGCATTGTGATATATTGACTTTTGATTTTTTCAACAGAGTGAGAAAGATACGTCCAAAATCATCCCTTTAAAAAAAAATCTGAAAACAATGTTTGCAAACAGTTATTGGCTCTACTCGGAACCAATAACTTTTTGCAAACATTGTTTGCAGATTTTTTGCCGGGTGAAATAGAGTTAATTTTAGAGTGATGAATATCGATTGGTCGATTGTTCTAGCATGATTAATACGTGCCGATTTATTCTTCTTCACAATAATTAAGGCAATCATCGATTGATCAGAAAGATTAAAGCACAGAAAACAATAAAGTAAGATAATTAAAGTCGGAAAAAATTACATTATAAACTGTTAAACAGGTAAATTACAAACTGTGAAACGGGGTGCCCTTTTGATCAACTATACCCCAAACTTTTCACAGTTAATTGGCGATAATCGTTGACACGCGTTATACAAACATATGAACACCTGGTCAAGTGAAGGTCAAGTGTTTAATTTACGATCTTTGAAATTTGAAAGTAAAAAAAAAGAAAAAAAAATCAAAACATTTCTTTTTTTCGAATATTCGTATTCGTTTTTCAATGTTCGAATATTCGGTAGTAGATCGAATATTCGAATATTCGAATATAATTCCCGGCCCTAGTTTATATCATTCAAAAAAAGGGAGACACATGACTGAAAAAACTAAACTTGCAGAAATTCGTTATTTTTTTCTCAAATGCAACAGCTTGTTGAGTCGTAGATATGGATGATAATACTTTTAACAACCATCCATGTCAGGATGAATTGAAATTTAATCATGTTTATTCCAAATATCCAACTACATTTTAAATGTATACATTTTTGATTTCAACTGCCGTACTCCTACAACCTCTTCAATATATGGTTTAGGCAAACACTTTGTCTTGCAGTTAACTTGAGCGTTTGCAAAAAAAATATTTGAAAATGAATTTAGTTTAAGATATTAGCAAGCGTATTGGTTAATTACAAACCACATCACGCATTAGACGAATATTCAGTATCCTTTCCTTAATCTTTTCTTCGAATTAATCTCCTAAAAAGAAATAAAAAAAAATCATCCCACTCTAAATAAGGACATTTTTAAAGTGGCCTCAAGACAAGTAAAATAAGAAAAAAAATATTTTAAAGAAAGTCTTCGTTGGTGGAAATAGCAAAGGTGAGCCAGGTGCTTTGAAATTGGTAGTTAAGTCATAACCAGTAACTTTTATTTCTGTTCGAATATTAGACATATTCCTTTTAGATAATTTCAGTTACGTGCGTTTTTTATTCGACAGTTCTTATTTCAAGATTTCAGGTATGCAACTTTTTTCAGTTTGCGTGATTCACTACAATAGCAAATGATGTTCGTGAATAGTACCGCTACTGTCAATTATAAAAAAAAAAATCTTTTACAGAAATATAAAGCCGCCAACCACGAGCACGTTAAAAGCGACGCGTTATTTTTGTTCTTTAGAATTTAGACACATAAGATAAGTGCATATTATCGGCTCGCTTTCTTGTTTGTTTGTTTTTAATAAGGGTTAACGCCAGTTTCAACCTCTTTGTGTTCATATTCCGGCGGTCATTCCACCTAAGTTTTCCTTGGTCTCTGACCAGTTTACTAACCAATCTCTTCGCAAGCGACTGACTGCTTCTCATTTGAATCAGAGGTTAGGGACAAATAAACTTAAAGACGTATTTCCCGAGATTAATTATCACGGAGAAGTGAAGCCGGCCCTGGTAAGGTTTGATCTGAGAAACTTGGATTGACAATTCGATGCTCTACTAGCTAAGCTAGTCGGACCGGCACCTTGCTTTCGGCAGCATGTTTGATTGGTATATTGATAAGGTCAATGCCAGACCGAAAATGAAATCAGCTATAAGTATTTCGGTTTTTGCTACACCTACCAAACTTTTGCATAAAGATAAATTATTTGAGTAAATATTTCTGAGCTCATGAGCATGAGCTTTCCTACGCAGACCGTTACTTTTCAGTTATTTTGTAAAGATTGTCTTTAAACAGGATACTACCAATCTTTTAAATAGAACTTCAGTAAATATAAAAAAAGAAGGTGACAATGACTTACGAGAAAAGCCTCTAAGAGACTGTTTTAAGACAATTTCAAAAAGAGCATCGCAGAATAGAAGCAATATACGCCCGTCAAGCTAAGCTGCGAACTGATGATGCCAGATATTTCAAATGGTATTGCATAAATATTTGCAAATCTTCAAATTCAGCATGAATATTATTACAGCTGTGTGTTGAAACGACGCTAAAGATTCTTTACCAATATACCATAAAATATCAATATACCAACAACAACAACAAAAAAAAGAAATAAGAAGGGATATAATAAATAATTGAGACCTGATACATATATGTTTCTTGCAAAGATCATTTCTTTTTCTTACCATTTATCTTTATCTTAAGTTTAAATTCAATCCCTTTTATAGTCTTTAAGTTATACTCAAGACGAAAATTTACTATAAAAATTAAAGAAGGGGACATTGCTCAAAACCTGAATAATGCAGAGTTATGCATATTGGGCACTGTACTTCTCTTTGTCGCCAGCTATCTATAATTTAGTTTCAATTCAGTTCATCGCACATTTATAAAGTTATGCTCCCGACAAAAAAGATAAAGGAGGGATCCAGACAAAAATTCGTTATATAATTAGAAAGGGGAAAAAGGTCAAAATAAGAAATGGTAGAGTTATGCTTCTTAGGCACTGCAATTCCTCTTGTAACCATTTATCTCTATTTTAAGTTTAACATCAATTGACTTTATCGATTTTAAGTTATGCTCTGGACTAAAAACAAAAAGGAAGAAAAAAGAGATAATTTATAACTGTGAACAGGAAGAGTTAAGGTTCTTATGCCCTGACCTTCTTACCGTCTATCTTTATCTTTAAGGAAGGGGAGATTACACAAAACCTGGATAAAGTATAGTTATGCTTTTAGGCAAAGTACTTCTCCTTGTCGCTAGCTATCTTTATTTCAAATTCCACATCAATTGACTTCATAATTTTAAAGTTATGCTCCGGTCAAAAAAATTTAATGGGGAGATATTTAAAAAATAGGAGCAGGAAGAGTTATTGTTCTTGCGCACTGCAATCCTACATATATCTTAAATTTCAAGGCAGTCCCTTTCATAGTGTTCAAGTTATGCTCCGGACAAAAAATTATTATAGAAATCAAAAAAGGAGAAATTATTTAAAAAATTGGATAAGCTAAAGTTAAGCTTCTTAAACAATACACTTTTCCTTGGCACCAGCAAACTATATTATAAGTTTCACATCAATTCACTTTACAGTTTTAAAGTTATGATTCCGACAAGAATTTTTCAAGAGGGGAGATAATAAAACATGGAACAGGTAGAGTTATGGTTCTTGTGCATTGCACATTTACTTATTGCAAGAAAGCTGCACAGCAATTTTAAATTCAGTCAGCCGATTAGCAACGGAGTTATGGTCCGGACAAAGTCTGGACACCGGCCGCCCGCAAAGGGGTTTCCCATAATACGTTCCGTCTTTCGACGGGTGTATTTAAAGGACTTTCAGGAACCCCTTTAAACTAGGTTCTTGCATACCTTTCTGTACCACAGACACTTGGGGTAAAGAAATAGTACTTGTTTTACAAATGCGAAGACATAAGGCACTCATATTCGTTACGAATTTTGTTGGATAACAGGTATTTTGAGTTACATGAACGTGAAGATAAATCATTTCTGCGTCGCAAGACATCAGTATTGTATGTGATATACATTGAATGAGAAAAATACGCGATGTAAATTAACGCGTGTTGAATGTTTACATATGACAAACATTTATATCTTTATATTTATAAGGCATGTTAATGAATTTTAGCAATTATTGAAACGTTCTCAGACAGGCACCAAACTTGGTATATGAGTGCCTTATGTCTTCGCATTTGTGAAACGAGTACTATTTCTTTACCCCAAGTGTCTGTGTTCTGTACTACAATTAAATTGACCAAAAGAATAACTTATTAGTAGTTTAGAACAAGACTTTTTTAGCATTTGTTTCAGGCTAAAACAAACAGTATTTTTCGGTTTCGTCTTTGCAGGCTGTGAAACACAACTCTAGTAAATAATTAGTGAGGACAAAAAAGTTCAAGTATGTACAAAACATGTCCTAAACCGAATTGCAGGTACGCCTGACGTTGATGTGGCATAATGAACAAGTATTTTATGTAACAATAAATGACACAAGTTATAATTTTGAAGATTGTCAGGTATTCCAATTGCATTTTCTCAATCTGTTGTTACCCCACATTATATGAGACATAATTTGCAAAGCTGTTTTTTATTATATCAGTGATATTATTACGTACACAAAATTGTGTTTGAAATCACTGACTAAAATCTTTTTTGGTCTATTAAAAACTCGGGTGAGGTTTTAAATGAGCTTTCATCGAATAATTTTCATGCGTTCTTTTGTCAACTTATGATTTTTCTACATTGTATACAATAATATAAAATCTATATCGATTGTAATGAACAAAGAGTATTTTTTACAGATGGTTCTTATGGTAATTACACGTTATGGACTTGTTAAGACTGCACAGCGAAGCCATCTGACCTGATAAGATATGTATTTAACATAATATTTATGTTAGATTGGGAACTTCTATTTATAAACAGATAGAAGGCATCCCTTGTTGCTAGTCTTTTTTTAAACTGCCATGTAAGAGACTTGATGTTATCTCTTTCTAATGAACATCAAGATGACATTATTACAACCTTTAACAACACCTCGAGACATCTTGACGCATTGTTAAATGTAGATCCATCTCTGGTAAATAACATTTATCCAAATGAACTCCAGCTTAATAAAGCAAACACTTCAGAAAAAGCAATCAAACTTTCTTGATCTAAACCTTTCTATTGAAAATGCTTTGTTACTAGTAAAATATGCCAGTCCGCCTGGCACATGGTATAAGTAATCGGGTAGTAAATGTGTACACTAATAGAGGTGTCTCATAAGCCCGGGAGGCTGGCCTTTCAGTAGGAGTGACACTATAATAAACAAGTACTTTACTTTACTTCACTTTATACGATGAAGTATCTGTCGGGTTCTCATTTTCGTTGTTTTTATTGTCCTATTTTTAAATGATCTATAAATTAATTTTATTCTATTTTTTCCTCTACTGTTTGACCGTGTAGGGAGGATATGCCCTTTTCCACTTATTCAATAATAATAATAATAATAATAATAATAATAATATAAAGAAGAAGAGAAGAGTCCGAGCGTTTTATTCTATTAATGGGTTTAGTAGCTTGTCATTTCATTCCAAAACAAGAAATTGCAACCAGGTACCAGTAATCAAATGTAAATATCTGCTTCTAGAGCTTTAGTCTGAATCCCATTGTTTGAAAATTCTTGCGCTGCCGTTCATTTTGACAAAGCTTCTAAAGCAAGTACGGTTTTAATATCAAAACACACTAATTCAGTATATACTGAATTTCGTTCAGTGAACAAAATATATCATTACAGTCTGATGAGTAAAATTAAAAATTTTATACCAAACCTAACAAATATTATAGAGAAAATGTTAATAAGCACTAGAACCATAATAAAAGGTATTTTTCAGTAACTTATGTAAAAAAATACGGTAGGTAGATCAGATACATTTATTTATTTCGCGCTAATTCTTGGTGCTTTTTTTATTACCGACAAGATAGAAAATTGTCAGAAAGAAAAACATGCCTAAGTAGAGTAGAGTAGAGTGAAAAGTAAGAGTAGGTCGGGTTATTGGAAATATAAACTCTTTCTTTAACATCTGTTATAGAGTTTTCAACTCATTCCGAAAATGCCGATGGAATACCTGGCAATCTTTACAAACTGTTACCCGTATTACGCTACGCTACATTAACGTCAGGTGTCCATGCAAATCAATGAACTCTAGATTTTATTAACTACAAAAATATAGGGCGTCGGGCATTTTTTGCCATTTTTCATACTCTGTACGTGCAGTATTGTTTACAGTTTAAGTATGCTTATGAAGAGAAGCCTTTTTGTTTTTTTTACTTATAACCATATAGAGATGAAATTTGTAATTCATACTTTACAGGTTGAGGTTTTAAAGGATGCGACAATATTGACGCCGTATCAGATTGCACTGTCTATGCATCCAGTTTTTATATGAA
This sequence comes from Cyclina sinensis, assembly GCA_012932295.1. Taxonomy (NCBI): domain Eukaryota; kingdom Metazoa; phylum Mollusca; class Bivalvia; order Venerida; family Veneridae; genus Cyclina; species Cyclina sinensis. Next base: position 27,834,147 of record JAAONU010000009.1, on the reverse strand, counting down.
TTAAAATTAAAATATGTTTGAATAGAATTTATTTATATGGGTTTTAATAAACTTGTCACTTTTCATAGATTACATCATTAGTTACATCAAAATATTATGTTCATTTTGCATACGAAATGCCGATTAACAATCCTTGAGCATTAAAAAGGATGAGTTTGGTTTACAACCAAAGCTGGGGTAATTTCCTCTGAGTATCTTTTGGACAAGAAATATTCTTGAGGTGGTTTATTTCGTAAATATGCTATGGTCATACATTTCCACTTGCAAAAAACGTGCTAAATTTGTGACGCAAGTAACATTGATAACTTTAAATTTGTCTTTAAGCGTTTTTAATTCCTTTGAATGAGCAAAGTCAATTTTGAGCTGCATTTTTATCTACTTTATTTACGTTGAATAATTTTTGTTCAAACGCCCATTTTCGTTTTGTTTTTCGCCACAAAGCTCTTTTACATTGCCGTTAAAAGTCTCTCATTCAAGAAAAAAAGAAGAAAGAAAGAAAAAAGTAGATAACTGTTGCTGAAATAGAAACAACACGAGTCGACATTTTATTAATTGGCTACATGAATTTTAATATAACACAAAAAACACCTTTTGTTTGCATAAAATATACCGTATTTACTCGCTCGATCTGCATTTATCAGAGCTGATTAAACAAAAATTCTCTATGTGATTTCTTGCTGGTCTCCCTTTTATGGTTTTATTTTCTGTTTATTCAGTATGATTTTTCTTCCGTTTTATCCAGTCAGATGCCAAATAAACCAGCACATTTACATGGCATGTAGACTTGATAAGACGAAGTTTGACAAGTCATCAGTATTATTTTACATAACAACATAGAAAAGTTCACATAACAAAGTAACATAAGAACACGTCTATTTAACATAATAAAACACTGTTTTAACAAAATAACATGGCTTTTAAACATGATAAGACGATAGGTAGACAAGTCAACAGTCAAGTGTATCATAACAACACGATGCATTTGGAAGTTACCATAAAAATGAAATAAGAGCTCGCCTGTTTAATATAATAAACTTTTTTGGACAAATTTAACATGGCTTTTAGAATTAATAAGACGATAGACAAGTCAACAGTCTAGCGTAACATAACAAGACGATGCATTTGGGAGTTAACATAAATAAGACATGCCCACGGGCAGAACAGCCATTTTCACAACTCAGCGCAAGCGGGCTCGACAAAAATCCTCAAACCACTAAGCAAGATACAGCGCGGACAAACAATTTTGACTTTTTATTTAACCTTTGTGACCTTGACCTTCATTTTGCGCAAGACAACTCATCTCACCATGGAGGACATTTGTTGTAAGTTATATTAAAATCCATTCATGTATATAGAAGTTATACTCACAAATGAATGTTTTATTTTGTTATTTGACCTTTGACCCTGAAGTAAGACCTTGACCTTTACCACAAACATTTCAGTTGTTCGCACTCCGCCTCACTATGGAGAACATTTGTCCCAAGTTATATTAAAATCCCGCCACACATGTAGAAGTTACGCTCTGGACATGGGTTTTGAGCCGACCCTCCACGTGTGACCTTGACCTTTAAGCGGCGGACCTGAATTTTGTGCGCGACACACCACCCAATCATGGTGAAAATTTGTACCAAATTATTTTGTAATCCATCAAAGAATGAGCAAGATATAGACCGGACAAATCTAGACGGACGCACGGACTGACGGACACACAAACGAAACCGCCAAAAGTGAAAAGCAGCGACTAAGTCGACCTCACCACAAACGGGCTCAACAATTTCAAAATCCTCTGACAAATAAACATAATACTTAAAAGCACAAGCAAGATACAGCGCCAACAAACAAATTTTAATATTTTTATTTCATCTTTGACCTCTTGTGACCTTGACCTTCATTTTGCGCAAGACAACTCAACTCAACATGGGGAACATTAGTGCTAAGTTATATTAAAATCCATCCATGTATATAGAACATATTCTCGCAAATGAATGTTTTATTTTGTTATTTGACCTTTGACGCCTAAATGTGACCTTGACCTTTGCCACAGAAACCTGAATTTTTCAAATCCTCTGACAACTAAGCATAATACTTCAAAGCATAAGCATGATACATCGCCAACAAACAAATTTTAATATTTTTATTTGACCTTTGACCTCTTGTGACCCTGACCTTGACCTTCATATTGCGCGAGACAACTCAAATTAACATGGAGAAGATTTGTGCTAAGTTGTTTTAAATCCATCCATGTACATAGAAGTTATACTTGCAAATGAATGTTTTATTTTGTTATTTGACCTTTGACCCCTAAATGTGACCTTGACCTTTGCCACAGACACCTGAATTTTTTGTGCGACACTCGGCCTCGCTATGGAAAATATTTGTCCCGAGTAATATTAAAATCCCTCCATGCATGTAGAAGTTACGCTCCGGACACGGGTTTTACGCTGAACTCCAATTGTGACCTTGACCTTTGAGCGGCGGACCTGAATTTTGTGTGCGACACATCACCGCATCATGGTGAACATTTGTACCAAATTATTTTGTAATCCTTCAAAGAATGAGCAAGAAATAGACCGCACAAATCCGGACGGACGCACGGACGGACGCACATACACCGAACTGTACGGCAAAAGTGGCGACTAAGTCGAGCTCACCGCAAGCGGGCTCGACAAAAATGACATAATAGCTCGCCTGTTTAATATAACAAACTTTTTTTCGGACAATTTTTACATGGCCTGTAGACATAATAAGACGATAGACAAGTCAACAGTCTAGCGCAACATAACAACACGATGCACTGAGAAACCATCTGACCTGATAACATATGTTTTTGATATAATATAGAACTATTCTGATACGATAACTTTCAGTTCGTATTTAAAAGACAGCTATGGCGCTCCATACCCTATTTTCAAATAGCATTACCATTCATGCGCAATGAGAATTATAATCAGACGAGTGTGCATGTTTTAATGAAATTTAATTTTGTCGCATTTTTGGTTTTTAGTATTCGAATTCAAAGAATCATTTGATTTCTTTTTTGAGGGCATTTTAGAGAGACATTCTTTGTGAAGCATAAATCGGCGTTGTATTACTGAAGACTTCAAGCAATATTTATGCATTTTTTAAGTAACAGTTATTTTTTTACATAGATACACAAAATGAGTCGGTTATAGAGTTATAGAGAGTGGTTGAGGTTATAGAGTTTTTAGCTTGTGTTATGTCGAGTTATGATAATTGAGTTATGATAATTGAGTTATGATAATTGATCTTTATAAACCTAACGACTGTTCATTTGCAGAAAAAAAAGTATTTCATTCCACAATTACACATGTGCATGAGCTGACATCATTAAAAAAGGATATAGTAAGTTAGTCTTATGGTAAAGTGGTATGATGAACCGTTGTTTTCTGTATCATTTTGATTGAATAGATTCCTTAAAGCATAGAGTTTTGATCTTCAAAGCTTCTTGAATTAATGTCCGTGTTTTAACAATTCGTTGATATGCTCTCAGGAGTTAAGTGTTTTGCTAGTACTCGAGAATGCATTTACTAATACAGAGAAGAGATGTATGCACCCTGGGACCACTGATAAAATGAATGACTGTTTACAGCGTATGAATCGGCGGTTATACACTATATGTCTAGCCGCGGTATGTTAGAAGCATTTGCTCTGCTTATCTTGACAGTGCACAGATAACGAACATTGAACCAGTCTTATCAATGATATAAACAATATCAAGAATCGGATGCCCCATACGTGTAGCTTTCGGACAATGGTAAATATTGAACTCGTAAGGTAATTGAATGACCTATTTCCATAACAGTTTAGAAACAAAAAATGTTGAGTTCAATGCTAAAACCCTCAATATCATTTTCAATAATCATAGATGTTTATTCCAATTAATATAAATTTTCATGGTTGAAACGTTTTGATTTTTCCTTTACGGCTGTATGTACGTTAATATTATTGCATTTATTTAATGCACTTTTTCAGATGCAAATAAGATAACAATTACGAATTCTGCCCTAAAATTTCATTAAGCAACGCTTTCAAACAATAGCACGCTTCTTTCGTCAGCTGAAGATTGTGTGTCTAACAATTTCATTCGTTATAAATGTAGGTCAAAATCAATTTTGATACAGATACGCTGAAAAACTTGACAAACTATACAATTTTGTATTAAATTTTTTTCTTCGAAAGGTGTAAAATAAGAACTGAGAGTCAAATAATATTTCTGAAAGTTTATCCAATATTTTAAACATCCTAAAACTAGCTTTTCAGAGTTTTATCTATAATACTAATATGGAATAGTAGTTAAAATTATAATGAACTATATTCAAAAGTTCATGCAACTTTAATGGTTTTTTGGTTTACCAGCTTGCTATGAAATGAAACAGTTAATTTATTTAATGTTTTAAGTAGATCCTGCCGGCAGGATCCGGTCATTAAAAAATTATATTTCTCAAGTACTGGCACATTTTTTAATTAACCAGTTGTTTCTACAAGTTAAGGTATTAGGCAACTAATAAACATTTTGTCAGTCCTCAGTTAAATGAGCTTTTCTTTTTTTTAAAGAAATATTATCTTAGGACAAAATATAGATCATATAAGACACTTTTATCATGAGAGTTTCAAGAAATGACGAATATTCACTTCAAACCGCACCCGACTTAATGGGTGTATAAGTTATAGAAAAAACACGATGTTTTTTTCTTAGTCTGACCAAAAAAGAAAATAACTATTTCTTAGTATGTAATCCTTCACATTATGAAGACCTACTGACTGCTGAGTAAAACCAATCAAAAGAAAAGCCCAAAATGAAAACTTACGAAATATAAGTATAAACATGGCACCAATTTACCTCACCCACCTCATCATAAGAGGATGTTATCGGCGTAAACCTTAGCATAAATCTTAGTGGCTTCAAATTGGCTACAATTATTTCATGCACTTTTCTGAACAAATAGGCAAAATATCAAATACATGTTTTTACTATCTAGTTTTGGAGAAATTAATAACTGAAATCTCATATACCCAATTTCCCTCGCTTTTGAAAAGCTTTGCAACAGTTGAAATACATTCAGAATAAAAGAAATTAAAGCTCACTTCTATAAAAGTTACTGTTGTAAAACCAAAACAATATAAAACTGCCAAAAACTAGAGAGAACAAGGCAGTCTAAAGGACAGCTAAATCCCCTTCCTCAGCGGCATGAATGTGTACTTCTTGACCGTTAACCAACCATGACCTTGATGTTGTGCCATGCATATTATAAGCACATAGTCTCATGATAGTAATTATTTGTGCCAAGATATTTAAAATCTTTCATAAAGTCAAAAAGCTATGGAGGACATTTAAGCTTGACCTTGGGGGTAGCAACCTGGAAGTTGGGTTCTGCACATCGTGTCAAAGTGGTGATCATTTGAGCAAAGTAATTAAAAAACTTTTCGTAAGCCAAGTTAGTAAGAGAAATGTGGATATTTGACCTTTAACTGTGACCTTGACCTTGTTGGTAGCAACCCAATTATTGCGCTCTGCACATCGCCTCATAATGATGATCACTTGTGCCAAGTTATTTCAAAAATTTTTCAGCGGTTTAAAAGTTATAGAGCGGACACGAAATGTAGACTTTTAACACTTGACCTTTAAGTGTGACCTTGACCTTGGGGATAGCAATCCAATAATTGTGCTCTGCACATCGACTTATAATGCTGATCACTGGTGTCAAGTTATTTCAAAACATTTTCAGCAGTTTGAAAGTTAAAGAGCGGGCACGAAGTGTAACGGACAGACGAACGGACGCACAGTAGCAACCCAATTATTGCGCTCTGCACATCGTCTCATTATGGTGATCACTTGTGCCAAGTTATTTCAAAAAAGAATTCAGCAGTTTAAAAGTTATGGAGCGGACACGAAAGTGTTAAGGACGGACAGACGGACTGACGGACGGACTGACAGACGGAGGCCATTCCTATAATCCCCTCTCCCCTTTGCGGAAGAAGATTAAAAATTTCTTGAGTGGGGTTTGAAACCATGTTCTTAAGTGAATATTTCTCAATCCTACACAAATAAATGGAATTGAATACTCTTCAGAGAGGAGGTAGTAGGGTATTGGGAATCTAATGGCTTAATAGAAAAGGTTTCCAATTATGAAACTGTTAATTGACAGATGAGTGTTAGAGGTTTACCATGAAGAATAATAAAACAAATCAATGAAGTTTGTCTGTTCTTATATACGCCTTAAGGACGTATTATTCTGGTGAATTATGTGAATCAGAAAAGTTAATTCCAGTTTAATTAAACATAGTGTGAGAGTGAGTGAGAAAAAATACCATTTATGTTGAAATTGCAAAAAAACAACTATATTGTTACACCATCATGAACGAAAGACAGTTTTTACCCAACGTTTGCATATTTTTTCAGGGTAGTTATTTCGCGCCTTGGTAGAGAATCAAGCAAGGCGCAAGCTTCCCGACCTTTAAAGGGATATAAAGGCAAAAGTTTATGCTTTATTTCTCGTTTCTTCAATCAATATAAATAAATGTGATCGAAATAAATACACTGATCAGTCCCAGTAACAAAGATTTCCTTTTTTTAAATGAAAAACTGGGGGTTTCCTAACTTGACCCACGTGGGTCTAGATAGAAAATTTAGATTTCAGGCTAATTTTTGCAGTGAATGATTGGACTGTTGAAGTACCTGTCACGTGATAAACGGCAAAAAAAACAACCCAAGAGAAACGACAATTGGTTGTTTTTGTCACGTGACCTATTTAAAAATAACTCGGTGATTCCATTCACGTTTTGCTTTCTGTTAAAGAAGGTTCAAATATTTACGGTGAAGCCCACATTTCATTTTACATGTATTTATATGGCAAACATACTTGGAATTTAAAGTTTAACATATTGAACGTTATTTGAGCAAATAATATCAGTTTTAATTTCTTTGGCATTCATTCGCCTGTGTATCCCTCTAAGCCAGGTAAGTAAATGACACAACTGTACACTATAGTAGAGTGGCTGATTGAGGACATTTCGTTGTTTCGTTGTCATCGCGCCAAAACAAAACAATGGCAGAACGAAATACCGACATTTTAAAATATTGATTTTCGTATTGTCTTTAAATGTTCTAAATCAGCCACTATAATACTAGACTGCCATAAAAACTAACGCTCAGCAAAACAAATTATCAAAAATAGAAATTCATCTGCAGATGTTATATTGCAAATTCTATGCTAGAGAAGATAATTCTGGTATAGAAACTATAAATGATAGTGTTTTTTTAGATCGTGGCAATTATTGTTAAACGAAAACCATGAAATTATTATCTTTATTCTTTATTGTCTTAAGAACATGAAAGTCTGTAACAGAAAGATGCAATGTATCTTAGTATACACAACCCAGAGCGGGATTCGAACTCCGGTCTTAGCACATCGAAGACCAACACTCTAACCACTGAGCAAAAGAATCGATTCCCTGACGCGGTTGTTAGAGGTTGCATTTATACAATTATAGGAAGATATGCACTAGACCGTAGCAATTGCTTTCTTCTATTCATGCTTTTCTTTTCGTATTTAACAAAAAATGAAAATAATAGATATAATGATAATAACAACAAATAATATGATATTGATGATGATGGTGAGGATTATAATTTTAACGAGAACAGTGATCATTTTAATTGTTTATTATTATCACTGACGCAAAATTCTTTCGTTTACTTCACCACAGAACAATCTCACGATTATACGTACCTTTTTTTCATTTTTCTATGAGAGACAGTCTGGAGTATTAAAAGAATATGTATCAAGTTCAAAATTATGTACAACGAAAGACTGTTTTATTTTCCATTACAACTACAGTATGGCGTCTTGCTGTTATCTATAAATTACAGGTTTCCTAAAGATTTAGTAAGATATATAATATTTGCAACACTGAATATTATGCTGATTATCTATTTGTTGCTAAACATGATACATTACATAGATAATAAGGACATATCTTGTATGCAAAAATATTCTGGCACATGATTTCGAAAACTGCATTTTTTAGAACATTTTCTAACCAGCGCTGAAAGAGTAAAATATAAATGCATTGTGAACTCTTGAAAACTATTTTTAGAAAAATCGCTCGACTTGTGCACACAGTTGTGTTAAAATATAAGAGGAAGCAGGAACGAAATGTTTGCGAAAGTAACACGGAGGTTGTTACAAGGATGTTATTGGATAACATATAAACAGTTTGCTGACCTTCGTACAGTGGTCCAGACTGGTAATCAACGGGTTGCGAGTTCGACTTACATTACTAATTAGCTGAAAAGGTATTATTCAATAAAATAGAAGCATATTATCATCATTTTTATGTATTTATTTCCTATGAATATTCAAATAAAAATGACATAAGGTTATTATGTCCAGTTTTTGAACATAAACAAGTTAGTTTTAACATTTTGGATATGTAATTTAGATTAATTTCCAAAGTCGATGCCGGGATTTGTAAAAAACAAACTCCATATCAAGGAGGCATACCCTAAAATCAAAAGTATTCATTTTCCTTAAAATCATGTAAATGAGAATGATAATAAATGAATTATTTCCTGATGTCAAGGTGTCGGTCAAACATTCTAAGAACAACAGTTAAACTTAATGTATTATTATTAGTCTTTATAAGTTTTGAACGTTAATCTCTGTGTCTTAATGCCTAAAGAAAAAAGAATGTACATGTTTTCCTTACACTATATTTTTTACCATTTTTAACTGTTTGAGTGGATGAGGCAAATAAATAAATAAATAAATAAATAAATAAATAAGTAAATAAAATAAAATAAATGAAATGAAACAAACAAACAAATAAATAAATAAATAAATAAATAAATAAATAAATAAATAAATAAATAAATAAATAAACAAACAAACAAACAAACAGAAAGACAGACAAACAAACAAACAAATAAGTAAATAAACAAATATATAAATAAATATACAGTATATCGTCGCTTTATTGTGGGGTATGTTCTTTCAAACACATTAACTCTCCAACATATATATGCCTTGTTTTTGAAGTGATATAAAGGAATGACGATTTTATTCCGTTAAGCAAAATGTCCAATCACGTCAACATTAGAGGACTGTTCTGACAACAACAACAAGTTTTGCAATATCGAAATTTGTGCATGCTTTGTTATTTGCATAATTTCAACAACCTTAACCGGGTTGAAATATTTTTCATCACAGCAGTTCATTCCGAAAGCAGATATAATTAACTGGATGAAAAGTAGTCGACCCAGTCATAGATGTTAACAAGGACTGTCACAACGGGATACTGATGGATCATTTTATGACTAATGTATATTCGACTGCTTGAACAATTATAATGGCATAATTTATTGAAAGTGTTATACTCTTTTTGTATAAAAAAAACCGGTAGGTTGAAATAAAAAAAACTGATGAAAGACTCGTTAATCCGCAGGATAGCAATTAACCAGAAGGGTTGCGTCTTAGTCATAAAACAGTATGAAGTATTAGCGAGTAAAAACCACTCGTTATGGTCAGTAAGTGTTGATATTCAAGAGGAATGGTTTACTTCATGGTCGTCAAATTCTGCACTTTTTAAACCAAAAAGGTATGCAAAGTTTATCGGCAGTGATAATTCTTGTTTTTCTTCCATAAGAGAAATGAGTGTATTAAAATACTTAAGGACTACTGCGGTCGAACGCAGTGTAATAGGTTAAAATGCTATATGGTACATTCCGCCTCTGCATTCTTCTTGGTCTGTCTGTCTGAATGAATGAATTAGTTAATGAATGAACGAACGAACGAACGAAAGAAAGAACGAAAGTACGAACGAATAAATGAATGAATGAATGAATGAACTGTTTAGAAATATGCCTTGGGGAGAAGACTTGTTATAGCTATTGTGTCTCTTAGTGTAAAGTAGAGAACAGCGCTGTAATTAATATACATTTCTGCATTTATAGTAAACATAGATATTTAAGGTACTGGCGTGTAGTGCAGTTATGGTGACTGATTTCTGCCATTTCGTTCTGTCGTAATGGCGTGGCGACAATACGACAAAAGAACAAATATAGCATTTGTCGTATTGGCCCGCTCATTTGTCGTGTTGTCGTGTAAGCATGTTGTTGCCTCGCCATAACTACATTTTAAGGCGCCAACACGACATTTCCATACCCACCTACACGACAACACGATACTTGCAATGGTCATTTTTGTCATCATTGAATATCATGTTGACGCGCGAAATTAACATTCTGTCGATCTGGCCGGGTAAATTGCAGTTCACGACCCCACACGACAGAACGACAAATCCACTCTGTTTTCTGTCGTCCCGGCGACTTACTGCAACCATTTTACACATTTGCATCCTTGATCAGTCATATGGGAATACTGGATAAGCATTCATACATGTTTGTGAGTAGAACATAAACTATATTTCTTTTGATGACCCTAAAAAGTATGGATTTAAATCTACTGTATGGATATGTGTAAAAGGGTTGTGCATGCATGTCGGAAGATGCGAGAGCTAAAGAACGATAGAGTAAAGGTCTTTCATAATGTCTTACATATATTTATTTATACTTGAAACTATTCACGTCCGATCTCTACTAAAGCTTTCTTTAGTGGTTTGTTTTTGTTTTAGTTTTTGTCTTAAAACATAACCTTTTGTTTGAATTACTCTGACTGTCTTTCATTTTGAATATATTTCTAATGCTATCCCGACTTGATAGATTGCCCAATGGTTTAAACCATTTGATACCACCTTACAACAGTCGGTATAGCACATGATAATGGAGCTATCATCTGTCTATATGTACAGACAATAGTTGTTTCCCTTTATCCTGATTCTACAAAACAGCGACATCATATTACATTAAACCCCATAACATCCACTTGTTTTTACAAATTCGGTATTTCAACTCACCCAGATGCCATGGTGTAATAACATGATTATGTTCTTTTAGGTCCGAACATTTTTTAATTAGTTATGAGTCTTAATCTAACAGTAATTACCATTGCCAAAAAAATAATGAATATGAAGATTATTTGAAATTTAATAGCTTCAGTGGAGAAAGTGAAAAATCCCAGTATCGTGGTGAATGGCGATTATTTTACTACCACAGAATTTAACTGATAAACAAAATTATTCAGCAGCCTCTACTTCTGCAGCTTTTCACGTAATCAAAAATGATTATTCATGATATATCATTTCAGTCGCTCCTGTTTACCATGTTCAGAACACAGTAATTATATTGTATCCATTTTGTATCATTATTACCAGGTGAATTTATAACACGTAAGTGACTGACCACAGAATGTGAAATGCCGTATGTAAAATACCCCTGCCAGTTAGTGCGTGCCTTTAATACACGACACCAGAAGAAATAAACGGAACGCATATGTTTAATTGCTGCTCACGCAATAACCTTGTTTATATTGTACATACCAATCATTTTTAACTAAAGTCCTATGCCCTCTGTACGTTTCAAAATATATATTTGTTTTATTTTGTTGATAATTTAAATCTGGCGGTCAAGGAGCAGACAAAAACGAAGCAATGGTAAAATATCAAGCTTTAAAACTGCTGTACTTTTCCTGTCGTATCTATAAAGTATTATTAAGGGAATTAAACACTATATTGTGAAATATCTATTCGATTTGAGCCGATTTCATTTTCCTTAAACAAAAAAGAATGAAAATAAAAACTAACAAACACAGTAATATGCCGCAATAACTTGTACAACAATGCTCCTTGCGGTCTCTGGTAATGCGACAATCTGGTCAGAACCACTTCTTAGCATTTGAACGGATGTTTGACCAGCGGTATTCTGGCTCAATGTGGCGTATCGGTGATGTATTGAGACAGTGTGACATCATTGTAAGATTCTAAGCTTCCTCCGTTTCACCTGATATTCGGGCATCTGATACAGGGTGGTTGAACTAATGCTTTACTTACGTTATCCCACTATTTCCAGAGAAGAACATTGTGTTTTACTGAAAAATTTCAGATACTGGACGAGTGCTTTAGGACAATATTGGTTTTATTGACTGGGACGTCATTTTCTGGCATATATATATATATATATATATATATATATATATATATATATATATATATATATATATTCAATTGCGCATTGATTGTATGTGACAGTTTAACCTCTTTGAAATCAAATTCTTGTTAGATGTTTTTCAGTTTTTACTGCTTCGCTCTCATTTAGACCAATTAGAAATATAGACAATGCAATTCTATTTTATTAAATTACGTTGTGTAATTCCAGGCAAAGCTACTAGTTTGTGTGCAGGAAAGATGAAGGTATGTCACTAACTTCAGCAGAAAAAAAACGGACAGATGTACGATATACTCATGATATGTAAAAACAGAGGTAAATTCAGCCTGTTTTTAGCATAAGATGACAAAGCGGTATGTATTGAATTTACGTTATAAAATTCAAGTTAATTAAGTGCAGTTAGCTTAATGTGCTTTGTTTATCGGCAACTTTTAGCACTAAGGTATGATCAGCCTCACCGTAATGTATATAATTCCCTACATAAGATCCCATTCTCCGAAGCTGTGCCGTTAACCGATGTAAGGTAAAAGGATGGATTATACACCGGTATAATATTTGTAATTTGATCTCCATTAAAATACACTTATTGCACATTTAATATATTAAAGATTAAGATCAGACATTGTTTTTGTATGTATAAAGTTTCAAGTTGAAGTACCTATTTCGCCTATTAAGGAGTATAGGAATTTATGTAATACTCGAATCAACGTAAACATAAAAAGGAGGCTTACAATCCGTAGGCTTTAAATAAGAATAGGAAATGAAGAAAAACCTTAAACATCGAGGATTTTCCTTCAGATTCCTATAGTATAATATCCATGTAGTGTTGAAGGAACCGATAAAACTAGTTTATTGAGGGAACGTAACAGTATAGTATTTTCTAATTGAAATGTTCCTTATCAAGAAAGTCCTTTTCTAATAAAAAATCAAATGATAGTAATTAGAGTTAAGATTTTCTGATAGTGCTTTTCTCCTTCCCTTTTTATTTTTGATATTTTCCGGAAAAACAACACACACACACACACACACACACACACACACACACACAGTGAACACCGTTAGTGTTTCGGATGAGGGAGGGAAATGTAAGAAACATGTTATAGTAGGTTAGATTGTATATATACTCAATTTGACCTCAGTCTAGACTAACAACTGTAACAACTTTTGGGGACTAAGATCCATTTTTGTATATTAAAAGTAGTCCACCACCGAACCATAAGGTTCATTACTGACAGTGGCTTTTACATGCCGAATGCGGCTGTTCAATGTGATATTTATGGACACCTGAAGTTCTTGACCAAAGTACTTCAGTATGGTCATTTGTTTTTGACCTATGACAATGCACGTATAAAAACAAAAGATATTTCATTGTTTTGTGGCAGAAGTGGCAATATGACTGACAAGTTGTGGTGGTAAATAAATTCACTCAGAATGTACCTGAGCAGCAAGAATATAACAATTTAGTACATAGATTCAACCTCTGACAAACGCGTCAGTGAATCGATTCCCTTGCTGGTTAAACAAACTACTTATGCTCGAGACGGCATGGAATAGTCTCACAGATGGTCTATTTAAATTCACTCACCGTTGTACAGTTATATGAATATTTTTTTGTGTGAAATTACATGTATCAGACACTTTTACGTCTTCAGAATCTTCTGTGCCAAAGTGCGTTGCAATTTGACCCACAGATTAAATTATGATGCGATTTTGCTCCACTTAGACTGACCATTACGACAGACTGCCTGTTTGTCCTTATGTTTGCTATGTTTTGGTATCGGAAATAGTCCCGTGAACTTTACAAGTATTGTCTGTTATATGAATGATAACTATGACAGTAATGGCTTAAACAATCAATTAAAACTTTGAAGAACACCAATCCTGTACACAGCAAGATAGGTCGTCTTTTACTTGATAAATGTCATCGTATTATGTATCGACATTCTTTTTGTACACTCTAAGGGTCGTTTTATGTTACGCCACTGGTTGTTTGTTAGCAATTTATATCTTGAACCGATTGAAGGTAATGAAAACTACATTGCAGAAATTTTAACCATTATGATTTTTGTAAACGTTAAATATATGCAGCTTTTTCGGATCAAGGTCAAGGTCACACTAACTCATTATGATTGAATATGTGAAATTCTATGTCCGTTCTGTATCTCTTGAACCAGTTGAATGAAGTTAAAATACTTGTCAACAGTGTTAACAAAGTCAGGCAATGTTCAGAGGTTTCGGCTGGGTCGTGAAAGTTTGTGATCTTTTTGTGAACCCTATATCTTTTAAACTGGTAGAAGGAAAGTGATACTATTTGCCGTAAAAGTTTATACGCCAGCAGGGACATATTATTTTATGCTCCTGGTTGTCTGTCTGTGCTTCTGTCTGTCCGTAAGCAATTTTCGTTTGGCAAAATTGTTTGAAAACCACTTGAAGGTACTGGTTTATAAAATATATAGATGTAATACCATAACGAGATGATGGCAGACATGGGAAGAGTCAAGGATACTTGCTCGCCATTTGGCATACTCATCTTGAACCGCTTGTTTAATAAACTCTTGAACTTTGGAAACATTATATATAGACCATAAAGTCTGCTGGATTTGCTGAAAGTAAGGTAAACAATAAATATTTTAAACTTATTTCAGACATTGCTTTAATATTGTCCTTAATAATTCAGTCTCGTCTTATATTCTGTGTTAGGTTGATGAGTGTTTAGCAATTGTTAAAAAGGTCTTCTACCAATGCCAATAGCTTTCTTCTGGCGTATATTGCCCTGCTTAGCGGAGCCCTTGTTACTGTCCATGACGTGAGGTGTCTTTTAATCTGGCTTTACCAATGTGACAGTGGGTAGTACTAGTTTTTAGACTTTTTTACTTGAGTACATATATTGCACGTAACAATATACGAGTTCACTGATTTTTCCAAGTATTATTAAAAATCCCAATGTGAATGTATGTGTCATTAACGGAAATCTACCACTTTTCACTCTACTTTTTGTACACGCGTGCATTGTAATTCTTAGGAAATGCATAATGTTTTGTTCTGAGATATGTTATCAGATATGTCTAGCATTGAAATCAGATTTTAGAATGAGTGAACAAGGAAGAGTTTTTCTTACTAGTTTCTTTCAAACCACAGATAAAGAGATTGCATTCATATCGATCTACAGATGCTAGATTAGTTTAGTTTACACCCATGTAGTTTGCATCGATTTGGAAAAGTTCTTTCAGTTTATTATATATTCCGCTCGATGACAGCTTATGGGTTCAAACCAGTACATATGCAGACACTATATAAACTAAATATAATATATAGATAAAAACAAATATATGTATTTTATTAAAACTTTATTTTTAACCTTTATGCATATATACATTCAAAGGATTTTTTTAATCAAAATGGACGGCAACAAAGAAATGTAAAAACAATAAATAATCTAATACTGGTCTCATTTTGAGGTAAAACATTGTAGAATATACACATTAACAATGCAAAGAATATGGTCGATAATTAACAGTCATCAATTAAAACTATACTGACATGTTATCAAATAAATAAATAAATAAATAAATAAATAAATGAATCAAACAATCAATCAATCAATCAATCAATCGATCAATCAATAAATAAACCATGCTTGGTTTTAATTCTTTACCTCAAAGCATTTTTTACTTATGAACAGATATTAAACAGTTCGATGATATCCGGGATAGTTTAACAAGTATGTTAGTTTGTTCATACTTCGGCCTTCTCGGTGATAAGTGGTCGTGTTATATCCATTATAGGCACACAGTGGCAAATCAAACCAGTCGGTTTGACAATAGTTCTTTCAGTTCTTGTCACCGACTTAATTTGGCTTGCGATAAAACGCTCCATCTTTTCTGGAATTAATGTGATCATCATCACATCATCACTATCATCACATCGTTTCAAGGCAAATCATTTTAGTCGTCTTCAACAAAGAACTGCCTCTCGAAATGCGATATATAACCGTTTCCTGTGAAAACAAAGAATATTATATGATTAAGTATAGTGTCCGAATCATTTGTTTCAAAATAAAGGCATTAAGTATGTCAGTTTAACGCACCTTTTGACATGATACAACTAACGCATACAGGGGCATTTATCATTTCAAAAATCAATTCTGCGTTGTCATAAAAAATACTGCACATCTGTCCGAAGTACTTGTTTACTCTTAAACTGATTTATCAAGATTTAACACTGTCTTTAACCTTTACCACAAACTATATCAATTCATTATTCTTTTAAAAAAGAACATCTGATTAACTATCACGTAACTGGTACAGAATTGTAACTAGAGATGACATGGATTGTATAAAGCAAGCATGCATGCAATTTAAATACCAAACATATTTTGTTTTTATATTTATGTTTTTGAGTCTGTAAATTTTGTGGTATTGAAATGGGTGAGTTTGTCTTTCTATGTTCAACAGATTTATAAAATACTCCATTAAAGAATATGTTTAAAAGCTCTGCTTTAAGGGCAAAATATTCAGCACTGAAAGTAATACCGAGCTAGCAGCCAATGACCCCCAGCCCCCCCCCCCCACCCCCCGCCACCAAAATAAAAATAAAAAATAAAAAAAAGATAATAATAATAAAAAGAAAAAAGAAAATTTCTCTTCAAATTAAATGGAATGTTAACAACAAGTTTTATTTACAAACATTGGCAGCTGTGTATATTAAAATTCATAATCAATATCGCATGAAAATGCATTATTAGGATTTAATCAAAACGTACATAAAACAATCTTACCGTCAATATCAAAGAGTTCAGCTACCCACGTGTCAAGCATTTTATTTCTGTGTCGGCAAAGATCAATCACAAACCTTTCAGTGAAAGAAACTGTAAAATATATAAACAGAGGTTTGCAAGTGTGTATAAAGTTGTAGCAAAGTGCACCAACCAACACTTTATACTTTTACTTCAAAATTTACGAATAAATGCTTATAAAACTTGATATGATCTACTGAAATAATTACTTGAGGATTTAAATGATATTACATTTACTTAATTCTTATTTTGAAAGCTTCTTTATTTTCTAACTGCCAAATGTAGATTTTAAACACTACAGATGATGGACTGCAGCGATAAATTAAGTTTTATTTTTCACCGAGATTATTTACAGTGATTCATAAAACCATGCATACATTCAGTTTTTCTTGTCCAGACAGAATTTTTAATGTTTCCTATTACAGTATCTTAATAATCTGTCCTTATTCTTTGTCTGTTTTGAATGCCAAGCTGCCATCATCTTCAAACGACCGACAATTTTAAAACAATTGAAGTTGTTATTTTGATGGCATTTTACTATTAGTTTAACGATTAATTTATCTCTGATTGTATTATTTCAGTTTCAAAAGTTTTTTTTTCAGCGGAATGACTCAATTTACTAAAATTACAACACAAAATGTACAAAAGATAATTTTTTAAATTTGGATAAAACACTTACGTCTAATGCCACAGAGCTTCCTCTTTATGACTTTGTAGAAATACTGTTTCCCTTTAAATGTTCTACACAAACCATGTCTGGCATAATGGTGAACAGTCCTGTGTAGAAAAAGGAAAAAAAACTTCAGTTAAACAATTTATGAGTATGTCATTTTATTTGTTTTGCTCTTCAAAGATAATTAATTAATTATTATTGATGACTGCTTCCTGGGTTCAAACCAGTACTCACGCCGAAAGTGAGAAATGTGGAAAATCACGCAAGACTCTCATCCCTGGTGGGATTCAAACTAGCAACCTCCGGATCGGAAGTTCGGCGCTCATAATTCTGGTCAGTTAAAAGAACATAGAACATTTCAAACGTTTAAAATAACAACATACAAAATCCAAATATACAAACTTACGGGTCATGAAGGTTGTACTTCTGTCTTGTTATTAGTTGTGGAACATCTGATAGCGTCACTCTACTTACAGGCTTATCTTCTTTCAATTTGATTGTAAATCCATGCAAAACAGTAAGCCATGCCACTAGAATAACGAACACTTTGAAATAGAAACCTTTAACGACCATTTTACTTAAGTAAGCTGTCTGTTTTACAACAATTTATTCACACACAGGTTACAAGAGTACTCAGTTTCCCAAGCTCGAGCAAGTTCTCTTCTTTATTTTGTTGAGTTTAGAAAGAATACCATACGAGTGATTACTTCTTTCCTGGAAATAAAATGATACATTTTAGCAGGCTTTCAGGATTCAAACAACTGATCTCTAACAAAAATATGTTTATATTTTAAGTGTTGTATTGTTTGGTTAACTTTATCAAAAATATGACAATTTTATCTTCATTATTGTCATTAACTTTGTATGCAAGAACGGAAATTCCATATTTAAGCTGCTTTATATTCGAGAAATAAACGCAGAAAAAAATGTTACAAATTACCAACAATTTTTGTCGAAAGGAAACAAACATGGACTGGAAATAAATATGAGTTACAAGCATACATCACACGTTTCTAACGGGAACGTAAATTTTTTAAGTTAAATTTGTCATAAAAAGTCTGAAGTGGTATTCTTTTGCAATTGTGTTTATATGCATTTTCGAAGAAATATCTTTTCACGATATCCTCCGTTAAATTAATGTCTGAAAATCTAGATAAAATGTTCTTTAGTATTTAAAAAAAAATACACGCAGCATCTCTGTAAATAAATTTACAAGTAAATGTAACTAAAAATATTACCTTGTATATATATAAGGGAGTTCTTTCATTTAAAAAAGAAACTGAGAACGAAATTTAAAAAGAATCTTGATTATTCCGTTTACTGCTACCGTTTGACTGACTCACAAAAAGTAGTGCAGTATCCTTTATATAACGAATTAGAAAACGATAGAGTCATCTTTTAAACTGAGCGCATCGCTATTGGTCGAGGATGATGACTCTACATACAGGCATGTTACTAATGACCATAAACCGTGACATAACAGAAAGAGTTTAAAAGCGAAATACTTACTAAAGAATAATGTGTTAGCTGTTTCTTTTCTTCTCAAAAGACGTATCAGTTACATTTTAAAATGATAAAGTTGTAAATTTAAACTTCAAACTACGAAGAGTTTGACAGATGTATTTGCTTACCGTTGTCTAAAATAAAATAGTTTATAATTCCTAAATGCTCGTAATGGTAGGTACATTTGTCGTTCATTAGTTTACAAACACTTATGTTAACGCGATTATTACAGTTTGTTTTTTGGTGCATATTGAGATTTGAGGGTAACAAATATATATAAATTTTCTTGTTGTTTTGCTATTGAGATCACAAGCATAAATTAAGTCGCTCTGGTAGTGATAGAGCATAACATTGTGTCCAAGTATATGCACTTGTCATACATGATGCATACTTCCATTTAGAGTGAGTTTTCGTTCTTGTATAATTACTTCTTTAAATGCCAGTAGAAATGATTTCAAAGGAAGAAAGAGATTGGTGTTCCAAGAAAATTGATGAAATCACGACCGGCTTTGAACATTACTGCATTCATAGTATTCAAGAAATCAACCAAATACACGAGCTATACATATAAAAAATCAAAAGAATATAAAACTAATAACACTACCTGATAACAAGGTATAAGCAGCTCATTCTTTGAAGCTTCATATTAACACCACCTAATAACAAGGTATAAGCAGCTCATTCTTTGAAGCTTCATAATAACACCACCTAATAACAAGGTATAAGCAGCTCATTCTTTGAAGCTTCATAATAACACCACCTAATAACAAGGTATAAGCAGCTCATTCTTTGAAGCTTCATAATAACACCACCTAATAACAAGGTATAAGCAGCTCATTCTTTGAAGCTTCATAATAACACCACCTAATAACAAGGTATAAGCAGCTCATTCTTTGAAGCTTCATATTAACACCAGTAAGCAATAAGGCAAACAAGTTTAGAAGCATTGAAATAACTGAATCTATCTGATCCGACCCTCTGAGATAAGATTACTTTTTTTAAAGATGACGAATGCTTGCAGTTTAGTGCCAAAAAGTTAAGATAATTGAGCTATAATTCTCTGTTGAGAGTTTTTTTCTCTCCCCTATCATGTGTGAATCAGCCTGGGGAGAAATTGTACGTGATTAATGATGCCTTTTCTTTCATTTACTGAGGGCGGCAAACTGCATCAGTTTTATAAATGATGTGAAACGGCGATAACGCAGTATAGTCTTAAACATCGTCATAAAATGTGATAAATATTTTAAGTTTTATTAGGTGACAGAATTTCGCCTTTTGTTTGCATACATCAAACCATAAGCGCTTGAAAAGTCATTAAGATGAAAAGTTTTGAAAGCGAACAAAATGTAGCGTTATCTACAGCTGATACGATCCATAATGTCATTGTCATTATAGGAAGCAATATGTGAATAATGCTAAAATTGTTGACATTTTCTGTTGTCAAGTTAAGCGCGATCCAATTACAAGTGAAAATGACAAATTTATCAAGTTTAGATAGTTTTACGGTCCGCGTATTGCAATTTAAAATGAATTTATTCGTTTATCACTGTAAAAGTATTTGCACGGAAGATGTTTCTTTATATAAACAATAGATGTGCTTTATTTATTAGAAACACATGCAAAGCAGTTCAAAGATAAAGATTTAGATAACTTAACAATGCCGTCAATCATGTCAAACATCTCTTAAGCATGTCAGAAATAAACTGAAATAAATTAACTTGATTTAAAAATAAATAAAAGGTATGGCTAAAAACTATTAAGAGAACACCATGTTTCCACTTAATCATCTAGACTTACTTAATTAAAGCAGGTGATTATAATACAAACACAGTTTATAGAACACAATCTATCAACAAGGAAAAATCTCCGCAAACACCTAACTTGCTTAGAATTCAGAAAAAAAAATATCTGGTATGCCACACCTGTCTGGTAATCAGGTGTTACCCAAAGTCTTATGATAAATTACATAAACAACCTATCTAAAAAGTGACACAATGAATCAGGTTCATTCTGCTAGATATCTACGTTCTTGCTACCTTCTTTGCTTGTATTTTATATTATTCGCAACATCTTTTTTCTTCCTCTGAATATTCTTATTAGTAAATATATGTTAATGAGTAAATAATTTCTATTTTTTCGCGTTCCTTTTTTTCCTGAAAAACCCCAAACCAAACAAAACAACAACAACAACAGCAAAAACAACAAATTATACAGTTTCAAGTGAACCACACACACATCGCGTATAGTTTCGACTTATTAGCTCACCTGACCGAGGACCAGGTGTAGCTTTAAGTATGCTATTTTGTCTGTCGTCCGTCCGTGCGTCGTCTACAATAGTCTTTAAATTTCATATCCTCCTCTACCAGTGAGCTGCAATTTGAATTTATAGAAATAGTCTGTGTATGGTCCTCTTTCAAAATTTTATTAAAAAAAATAGAACAAATAGAACTCTGGTTGCCATGGCAATTGAAAGAAAAAACTTTTTTAAGTCTTCTTGACTGAAACCACAGTGCCTAGAACTTTGACATTTTGTATGGTGTTTCCTCTACCAAAGTTGTTCTAATTATGCCTCTGCAATGTTTATCATAGACTTATAGAAGAAAGAAAAAAGCAAAAAAAAAAGCATAAAGCCTAGATTTAAGATGACTGGTGTGTATTTGAAATTTAAGTTTATGCAAACCGTGGCCTCTCGATCAAAATTGGCCCCGCCCCAGGGATTACTTGATCTTACATAGAGTTATGTAGGAAAAAAGTTTTTAAAAATCTTGCCTGAAACCACAAGGCCTAGTGCTAGCATATTTGGTTGATAGCATCATCTAGTCGACCTCTACCAAAGTTATATAAATCATGGCTCCGAGGTCAGAATTGGCACCATCCTAGGGGTCACTTGATCTGACATAGAGTTATATCGGGTAATATATTTTAAAAATTCTCTTTGTCTTAAACCACAAGGCCTAGAGCTTACAATGTGGTTGATAGCATCATCTATTGGACCTCTACGAAAGCTATATGAATCATAGGTCTGGGGTCAGAATTGGCTTCACCCCAGGGGTCACTTGATTTTGCAAAGACTTATATGGGAACAATTTTCAAAATCTTCTGGTCAGAAACCATAAGGGCTAGGGTTTAGAAATTTTGTGTGTGCCATTGTCTGGTGGACCTGGAACCTGGATCAAATTGGCCCAGTCCAGTGGTCACTTGGTTTTTACATAGAGTTATATAGGAAAAAGTTTTTAAAAAATCTTTTTGTCAGAAAGTTAAAGGCTTTGAGCTTAATTATACGTATATAGTTCAGCATTGTCTATTTAATTCGATGGACTTTGGAAGATCTTCGCCCACATCAGGGTACGCATCTCCTATCCCCCTCACCTGGGTACCATCCCCTCCGAAAAAAAAAATATTGGATGGGCGTAGGAAGGCACTTAACCTTCATCCACGTTTGTTCTTGACCTTCTTGTGACCTACTGACCTACTTTTTAATCAAAAGCTACATCAGTGATAATGATTTGTACATTTTTGCATGCAGACTTTCACTTTGACCCTGGCAAACTTTGACCTACTGACATACTTCCTTTTTTTATAAGTCATTGAAATGTTTACTATTTTTGTTTGCATGCAAACTTCCAATTTGACTTTGGTTTACCTTGAACCATTGACCTTCTTTCTTGGTTCAATACTATATTTTTTGATATCTAATGTGGTATTTAAACTGTCTGCCATTTGATACATGTCTTAGGTGCCACCTAAATACCCACTAATTGTTTGATAGTTTCTTTTCATGTGAGAGACCTAGGATCATTTGGTTCTCTTGTTTTTACATCAATAAGCAAATAAGTTCTTGCAACTTTCCTTTTTTGACTGTTTCCTGGATTCAGACTGATACTCGAACCTCAAGTGTTGAATTGGGAAAGTCATTAGCCGTTTCTAGTTGGCTTCAAACCAGCAACCTCCGGATCGACCGGATTCCACCTCTCGAACACGTCTTCTTCAAAACCACACATACAGACGTGTGCAATAACTATTTTGCACCACGGATTTAATAAAAAAACGTTTTATCTGGCCATTAAGATTACGCCGTTCTATAGACTAACGTTTTTCTCTGTCAAAATAAACTATGCAAACAGTGCACGATATTTAATATACAAAAAAGTTGAAAATAAGAAATAACAAGCATATCAGTAAACTTAATCTTAGAAAATGTTCTTTAAATAAACTTTCTCTTGAGAAAATCTGCTATATTAAATTTGTTATCACTTCATTATTTTGTGTTCTATTTGCAATGCAAATATACAAATAGACTGTGTATACTTAAAAAAGCAACTTAATTTTAGTTGCAACGAAACATGTAAAGATGTAGCTTCAAACTGATAGCAGAATATTCATAATGCAGTAATACTGTGATTGCTACCTTATCTCATTGACTACAACACAGCAGGATACGTCTTCAGTTTCAATATTTTCTTTTCAATTTTCAGAGACAGGATGTGCATTTTTTTCATAAACTTGCATTATCCTGAAAGGCTTACACACCAGTCATTTCATTTCTATTTTTTTTTGACATGATACCTGAGTAAACGGCACTCGGCTTAGCTTAAACAATTTTGCTTACATAACTAAAGCCTAACACACCCTTCTAACGCCATCAGCGAATTTGTGTTCATTCTTAACTTTTACATGAACGTCTCGTAGATTTCTGATAACTGATAAGTAAAGTTGGTAAGTAAAATATAAAAACAAAAAAACAGCAAAGACACTTTTAATTGCACATACGATATAAAAGTATAAACAGCATAGATAACATACAATATCAAACCAAAAGAATAGCACCGATAATCTCAATTCCTTTCATTATTCCAAAATTCAATATATATAAATCGAAATATTTAAACTTGACGGCAAACTATCACAACTTAAACAGATTCGAAATGAAATTTTCAAAAGTTTATTGCACAACATATATATTTGTACTTACAATACACACAGGGGGTAAAATTTATGCAACAAACATTTAAATACTGATAAAGTCTGAGGTAAATATTTGTAGATTATCTGTATAATAGTGAAATACACGATAAAATTTTGTGAAATCAATAAAAAAAAAGACCCAAACTGAACCAAAAATAGCACAATCTTAATTATTAAATTTGCAAATGTTGCAAGACAATGAGGAAAATATGTCAACAAGTAGATAAAGGCATTAAAAAAAACAGAAATAAAATGAATACATTTTGTTTGTTTGTTTTGGGGTTTAACGCCGATTTCAACATTTGTTATATCTCGGCGGTCAGTCCACCTAACCGGTTTTCCTTGATAACTAACCAGTAATTGCCAATTTCTCCGCAAGTGACTGACTACTGTTCCCACATGATCTACTCTGAATCAGCGGTGAGAGACAAATGAACATAAGACACAATGTCTGAGAACAATTGCCCTGCCCAGGGTCGAACCAACGACCAATGGATTACTAATCCAGTGCTCTACCTATTGAGCTAAGTGGGCGGGATATGAATACATTTGTCCTCGTGATAACGTTAAATATATAGATGATCATACGTTTACTCTGACAGTATTATAGACATGCATAAGTATGTTGATTCAGTAGTTCCGGAACATACTGATGTTTAGGATGAAATAGATAAGACTTGGTAATAAATCTTTATCTGTATCTGAATCGCTAGACATCCTTCAGAAAATCATATTAAATTTGCAGAAAATGTTTATCTCTGCAATAACAATTTCAAGCAATCATCCAATATTTTGATATTTATCTTTGAAAAGGAAAGGGGAATTAAGTGTTAACGTCTAGATGTGACTTTTGTTTCCATACTTGTCAAATAATAGTATTGCCTTTGCGCTCAAAAGTATGTGTTAAATGGTACATGGGAGTTCAAAGCTTACTTTAGAATGACCTTGGCAATTTAAATGGCATGGCTCGATGACTTCTTTTTCTATACTATTAAATCATTGCACAATACATATTTTGACAAAAACAAGACAACGAAATTACTGGAATGTATTTGTCTAATCACTTTATACATTTCTGCTGTATTTAAAACAAAATCTCTGTTTCATCCAATTTCATTTGGACGTGTCTCATTATTATTCTAAACCGGAAATAATATAGCAAAAACTTTAATTTGAAACATTCATAGTCCTGTAACGTGAATATTTTTGCCTACAATGCTCTCCGAAATGTCATTGGTTTAGGGAAAGGAATAAGGTCACCATCAATGATGTGGTTGTTGGCATTTATATTGTAATTTTTTACACGAATCCAGATCTGTTTAGGGTATAGATTCTTCTCTCATTTATGACCGATTCGCTTTAATGTCCTAATGACACATGAAATGGGCAGTGTTCTTACATATATTACAAATGATTCGGATGTTCTTGTCATCACTAGTCCTTACATATCAACTATAACAGTAGCAATGTTATATATTTGATCGAACTATTGTTTCCGTCATACAGTAATATCACCAACACTGTGATGGTACAGGACGTTCACATGTTATCTGAAACAAATCCTCTCGTCCTGAAATCGCACTGGTACCTAACAAAAGCAGATCTTTGCATCATTGCTCATTTTTCTGTTCCCATTTAAGCGTTTGAGACAGTCAAATAATGCTCATGGTCACGACTGATAGTTTTATCACAGCTCTTTTGGTCCCTGCCTTTTTGGATTTTTTTCCAAGTAAAACTTCATGTGTAATACTGCTTCTCGAAATGGGAGATATAACCATTTCCTGCAGAAGAAAACAAATCTTACAGTAATAAAAATTATCAAAATATGGGAAACACTGAATTAAAGTCCCTTTTACAAAATTTAAGAGTAACTTCTTCTTTAAGAAAGTTAAACAGAAATGATACGCTGTTTTTTCTCGTTACATAACAGAAACTTCTGCAAAATGGTAAAAAAATCTATTTTTTCTCGGAATACCAAGATTGGACCCCATGTCTGGAAATACAAAGAAAATATTTACAACCTAAATTAATATGTTTGAAGCAATAAGAATAGAGGACATCACGAGTTCGTAAGGTGAAATATCGAAATCTGAAATACTCTGTCTTGCCTCCGACATTGTTTTGACAAAGAATTACTTGATACACAAAATTACCTATTTTTGTGTTATATAATAAAACTTAAATTATTGTTCCAAGAATGCTTACCATCGATGTCGAATAAGTCCTTCACCAGACTGTCCAACATAAGGGTTTTATGTATGCAAACGTCCAAAACAAAACGTTCTATAAAGGACACTGAAATTTAAAAGAGGAAGTTTTAAAATGCACCGTTTATTAAAAAGCAATCTACAATTAGGGTTGATCAGACTAGACAGTTTATTTTCGATACTTCTACTATATTTTAACTGTATACAACGGTTTATCTGTAACATGCCTTACAAGGAATTTCCTTCATTTTTGTATCGTTTATTTTTACACCCTTTTTAAGCCTATAACATTTTTTTTCAAAGTCGATATCGCACCAGCATCAAAGTGGCACAAAGGCATAACCATTACTTATGATTAAAAAGTAACTTACAGCTCATGCCACAGAATCTCGCTTTCACAGCAATATATAATTGTCGCTTCCCTTCGAAATTTCGGCACAGTTCGTGTCTCCCATAGTGACGCACGCTGCTGTAAAAAAAATGAGGAAAAATGAAAATAAGATAAATGAAATCCTACGTATCTGAATTATCTGTTTGACAACAAAGTTGACAACAAATGGTTACTTTATAAAACCCCAAACTTGCAGGATTAAACAAGTAATCGTCAAAATTACTATCATATTTATTCTTTCATCTGTCTTGGATTACTATAATAAGGCGCTTATAATATTAGGGTATAATGACTATTTTAGATTTCTTTGATCAGTGATAGAGATAAAAGTAAATTTGAAGAAATCATTTTATAACCTTAAAAGTATTAATATTTACTACAGAACATGATTCAGATATGTATTCAGCATTTGACTGAAACATGCATCGAACAATCATTTATCAACATAATTAACATTATTATAACGATTAGAATTAAGTAGATTCAGAGTTGAGTTCTCAGAGATTCTATAATTCTGTAATTTACTGAAAGTAAAAAACTTGTAGATAAATAAATAAATAAATAAATAAATAAATGAATGAATGAATGAATGAATGAGTGAGTGAGTGAGTGAGTGAGTGAGTGAGTGAATGAATAAATGAATGAATGAAATGCAACATAAAATCATCGCCTGTAATCACTTAAAATATGGCGGCAACTTACATTTGTTGTACAGTATGGTCCCGTTTATTTATTCCTGTTGCAAAATTATCATCTGTCATCTTTATCAGATTATCCTTGTCAAGTAAAACAAACCCGCCGACAACTGTTATCACAATGTTAACAACTAGCACTAGTTTGCAGACGACAATTTCAGCCATGTTAGTTCGGTTTGTTCTCCTGAATAATAATTTTCCTTCTCACAACTCACAGATATTCTTATATACTATTTATCTACTTTTTTTTCATCGCTGCACCTTTTATGCTTTTATCAAATGCAATACACTTTTTTTCTAAGATTTATTATATAAAATGCAAGGAGATTCGTTGATTCATAGAATTATCCCATATACCAAAGAGTCATCAATCAAATATTTTTTTCGTGTCTGGAATATGTCTCTTTCGGTTTCTCCGGTTTTTTCCTGAAAAACTAGACAATGATGAATAAATATTTATAAGTAATCAGAGCATAGGAATTACAAAAATCTCGAGTGATCTTGATGCAGCGTACTAAGGGGAGCAATAAAGAATAATACTCCAACTGTTTCTGTTCTATAAATAGAAAGTCATAAAAAACTTGGCGTTGTTTATTATAAATAAACTTATTTTTTTTTTTTAATTTCAATGTCAAAATTATTTCTTGACTTATCATTCTTGAAAAAAGAAAAACATTACAGTTTAGTGCATTTTCTTGGTCTTTGGATCATTTTCTTGTAAATATACTTTTTATGTTAATCTATTTACCAAATTTTTCAGACTTTCTTGAAAATGATTAGTAGAATGAAAGATCTGGCCATGCTGGTGATCAGGACTGAAATATTTCTTCACAAGTTGGTATATACTTATAACTATAGGTTGAATTATGTGTTTCAGTTTTGCTAAGTGTTAAGAACAGATGATAACTTATCAACTATACTCCGTCTGCTTAAGCAATTTTCTCTACTTCTTGGAATGTAATGAAATAACAAAAAAACAAAAAACAAAACAAAAAAAAAAAAAAAACAGATGAAAGAAGCACTGAAGTGCAAAAAATAAACATAGGTAATGAGTCGTAATGATTTCTAAAGGACTATCTACAGTTTGCTGGATATACATTTTGTAATTGTATAATAATATACTGTTCGTTACAGCACCATATGGATGGCTGAGTCATTTTTTCAAAGATAAGTTAATTCAAATAACCTCTCGGATAGTACTTACTCAATTGAAGATAATTGGCATCATTATATAAGCAAGCGTTTAACATGTAATACAAAGTAGTGAAACAACCACAAAGTAATGATTAATGAACAAAATGAATTGACATAGTGGTTTTATAAAAAAGTTGAATGTTTTTTCCTAAAACTGAGAAGAGCTCAGAAAAGTCATTGTGACTGCATTAGACTGCATAGAGCGCATTGTTCAGATTAACCCTTGATAGAGCGCATTGTTCAGATTAACCGTTGATAGAGCGCATTGTTCAGATTAACCGTTGATAGAGCGCATTGTTCAGATTAACCGTTGATAGAGCGCATTGTTCAGATTAACCGTTGACAGAACGCATTGTTCAGATTAACAGTTGATAGAGCGCATTGTTCAGATTAACCGTTGATAGAGCGCATTGTTCAGATTAATCGTAAAGCGAGCGTATTGTTCAGATTAATCGTAAAGCGAGCGCATTGTTCAGATTAATCGAAAAGCGAGCGCATTGTTTAGATTAATCTTAAAGCGAGCGCATTGTTCAGATTAACCGTTGATATAGCGCATTGTTCAGATTAACCTTTGATGGAGCGCATTTTTCAGATTAACCGTTGATAAAGCGCATTGTTCAGATTAACCTTTGATGGAGCGCACTGTTCAGATTAACCTTTGATGGAGCGCATGTTCAGATTAACCGTTGATAGAGCGCACTGTTCAGATTATCCGTTGATAGAGCGCATTGTTCAGATTAACCGTTGATATAGCGCATTGTTCAGATTAAACGATAATCTTGCGCATTGTTCAGATTAATCGTAACTCTAGGGCATTGTTTAGATGAACCGTTGATAAAGCACAATGTACAGATGAACCGTTGATATAGTGCATTGTACAGATTAACCCTTGATAGAGCGCATTGTTCAGATAAATCGTTGATGGAGCGCATTGTTCAGATTAATCGAAAAGCGAGCGCATTGTTTAGATTAATCTTAAAGCGAGCGCATTGTTCAGATTAGCCGTTGATATAGCGCATTGTTCAGATTAACCTTTGATGAAGCGCATTTTTCTGATTAACCGTTGATAAAGCGCATTGTTCAGATTAAGCTTTGATGGAGCGCACTGTTCAGATTAACCGTTGATGGAGCGCATGTTCAGATTAACCGTTGATAGAGCGCATTGTTCAGATTATCCGTTGATGGAGCACATTGTTCAGATTAACCGTTGATCGAGCGCATTGTTCAGATTAAACGATAATCTTGCGCATTGTTCAGATTAATCGTAACTCTAGGGCATTGTTTAGATGAACCGTTGATAGAGCACAATGTACAGATGAACCGTTGATATAGTGCATTGTACAGATTAACCCTTGATAGAGCGCATTGTTCAGATAAATCGTTGATGGAGCGCATTGTTCGGATTAACCGTTGAAAGAGCGCACTGTTCCGATTAACCCTTGATAGAGCGCATTGTTCAGATTAACCCTTGATGGATTGTTCAGATTAACCGTTGATGGCGCGTTTTGTTCAGATTAACCGTTGATAGAGCGCATTGTTCAGATTAACCCTTGATAGAGCTCATTGTTAAGATTAACCGTTGATCGAGCGCATTGTTCAGATTAACCGTTGATAGAGCGCATTGTTCAGATTAAACAATGATCTAGCGCATTGTTCAGATTAATCGTAAATCGAGGGTATTGTTTAGATGAACCGTTGATAGAGCACATTGTACAGATGAAATATTGATAGAGTGCATTGTACAGATGAACCGTTGATAGAGCGCATTGTTCAGATTAACCGTTGGTATAGCGCATTGTTCATATTAACCGTTGAAAGAGCTCATTGTTCAGATTAACCTTTGGTATAGCGCATTGTACAGATGAACCGTTGATAGAGCACATGATACAGATGAACCGTTGATAGAGCGCATTGTACAGATGAATCTTTGGTATAGTGCATTGTACAGATGAACCGTTTATAGAGCGCATTGTACAGATGAATCGTTGGTATAGCGCATTGTACAGATGAACCGTTGATAGAGCACATGATACAGATGAACCGTTTATAGAGCACATTGTACAGATGAATCGTTGGTATAGTGCATTGTACAGATGAACCGTTGATAGAGCGCATTGTACAGATGAATCGTTGGTATAGTGCATTGTACAGATGAACCGTTTATAGAGCACATTGTACAGATGAATCGTTGGTATAGTGCATTGTACAGATGAACCGTTTATAGAGCGCATTGTACAGATGAATCGTTGGTATAGTGCATTGTACAGATGAACCGTTTATAGAGCGCATTGTACAGATGAATCGTTGGTATAGTGCAGTGTACAGATGAACCGTTTATAGAGCGCATTGTACAGATGAATCGTTGGTATAGTGCATTGTACAGATGAACCGTTTATAGAGCGCATTGTACAGATGAATCGTTGGTATAGTGCATTGTACAGATGAACCGTTTATAGAGCACATTGTACAGATGAATCGTTGGTATAGTGCATTGTACAGATGAACCGTTTATAGAGCGCATTGTACAGATGAATCGTTGGTATAGTGCATTGTACAGATGAACCGTTTATAGAGCGCATTGTACAGATGAACCGTTTATAGAGCGCATTGTACAGATGAATCGTTGGTATAGTGCATTGTACAGATGAACCGTTTATAGAGTGCATTGTACAGATGAATCGTTGGTATAGTGCATTGTACAGATGAACCGTTTATAGAGCACATTGTACAGATGAACCGTTTATAGAGCGCATTGTACAGATGAATCGTTGGTATAGTGCATTGTACAAATGAACCGTTTATAGAGCGCATTGTACAGATGAATCGTTGGTATAGTGCATTGTACAAATGAACCGTTTATAGAGCGCATTGTACAGATGAATCGTTGGTATAGTGCATTGTACAGATGAACCGTTTATAGAGCGCATTGTACAGATGAATCGTTGGTATAGTGCATTGTACAGATGAACCGTTTATAGAGCACATTGTACAGACGAATCGTTGGTATAGTGCATTGTACAAATGAACCGTTTATAGAGCGCATTGTACAGATGAATCGTTGGTATAGTGCATTGTACAAATGAACCGTTTATAGAGCGCATTGTACAGATGAATCGTTGGTATAGTGCATTGTACAAATGAACCGTTTATAGAGCGCATTGTACAGATGAATCGTTGGTATAGTGCATTGTACAAATGAACCGTTTATAGAGCACATTGTACAGATGAATCGTTGGTATAGTGCATTGTACAAATGAACCGTTTATAGAGCGCATTGTACAGATGAATCGTTGGTATAGTGCATTGTACAAATGAACCGTTTATAGAGCGCATTGTACAAATGAACCGTTTATAGAGCGCATTGTACAAATGAACCGTTTATAGAGCACATTGTACAGATGAACCGTTTATAGAGCGCATTGTACAGATGAACCGTTTATAGAGCGCATTGTACAGATGAACCGTTTATAGAGCGCATTGTACAGATGAACCGTTTATAGAGCGCATTGTACAAATGAACCGTTTATAGAGCGCATTGTACAGATGAATCGTTTATAGAGCGCATTGTACAGATGAACCGTTTATAGAGCGCATTGTACAGATGAATCGTTTATAGAGCACATTGTACAGATGAACCGTTTATAGAGCGCATTGTACAGATGAACCGTTTATAGAGCGCATTGTACAGATGAACCGTTTATAGAGCGCATTGTACAGATGAACCGTTTATAGAGCGCATTGTACAGATGAATCGTTTATAGAGCGCATTGTACAGATGAACCGTTTATAGAGCGCATTGTACAGATGAACCGTTTATAGAGCGCATTGTACAGATGAACCGTTTATAGAGCGCATTGTACAAATGAACCGTTTATAGAGCGCATTGTACAGATGAATCGTTTATAGAGCGCATTGTACAGATGAACCGTTTATAGAGCGCATTGTACAGATGAATCGTTGATCAAGCGCATAAAGCAGATGAATCGTTTATAGAGCGAGATATACTGATAAATCGTTAAATGGAGGAAATTGTATAGACAAACCGTTGATATAGCGCATTATGGAGATGAATTGTTGAAATAGCGCATTATGCAGATGAATTGCTGACAAAACATCTTGTGAAAATAAATCGCTATCAAAACACTCATGACGAAGACAATGTATACGTAGATTATTTTTTTCCGATTTGGTTAAGTCGGATATAAGATTAGGAACAACGGTCACAAATGAAGTTTAAAGGGTAAAAAAACTACAACATTCACGAAACAGCATCTTTTTGAAAGACGAGGAAAATAATAACTATTTTTCAAGAATTTGGTCAGGTCTGTATGTAAAATACCGTACACGTTTATCATGTAACTTCAAAAATATATATCTTGATGGAAAACGTTTACAAAAGCTGAAAGTTTTTGGTTCAAAATAGTTTAATACAAACCTTTAATACGTATATCTAATCAAATTTAATCACAGTTTAAGCTTAAATTTCAATTTTCAAGTACTAAAATATAAATATTTTTAACGCGGTGCTAAACAATAAAGTAGATTCTTAAAGGTTACTAGTGAATTTACGTAGGTTTAAAAGAACTACATGACAAAGCATAATTATCCAGAAATTATTCGTCCAAATTTTGTTCTTATTATCAGAAAGAAGTAGGATGATTAAAGATATATAAAAGACTTGCCGCGAAGCATATCATTTTGGCTGATTTCATTGTTGATGAATTTTAATTGCAAATAAAATCTGGAAAATTTTATTCCATGCCTACAAAAGAAAATATTTAACACTTAATAAAACACCGTCCTTTAACTATTCCATGGCGTCAGAAAATTTATGACAAATGAATAACAAATGCAGTCTGTAGATGAGAGATAGTAGGTAACATCACCAAAGTTTCAAGACTTGCGTTAAAAAAATCTATCACCCCAGGCAGCTTAAAACCTTCAAGTCTAATCTAAAACAATCGAAGGTAATGATAATATTTGTGGAAACTTTGACCGAATGAAAGATGGAGATTTGATATTAGTATGCAATGCTTTACAACGGCGCTTGCTGTAGCAACGTCTCAGAAAGAAAATACATGAAGATTTGTTTACATGTTATTTCCTGTTTCTGTTTTAGAGTCTGACAGTAACCAAACATATCTTACCACAGAGATACTCCATCTCCCTTTGATGTCAGCAGTTCACCAATTACAAATTAAACATCTTAAAAAAAAGAATAAATAAAAACGAAACTTGATTTCAAATCGGTACATTTTAGATAAAGTTTGTTGTTATGTTCACCTTGCCACTTATACAAATATTATAGCATATTATAGTATATATTACAGGTAAAAGTTGACTACACCAAAAACGATAAATAAGCATAATAAGTTTAAATGCTATAAGTTTGTCATTCATTCTTTGAAACTGGAAATTTTTTATACACTTGTTGCCAGTCATGCAAATCTGCTTCGATAAAACTTGATTGTTAGAAACGTACTTTTTGTGGGGAGAAGAAAAAAAAGAAATTTATCAATATAAAAGAACACGCTGAAGACATTCAGACTATCAAACAAATCTTGCCCAATGCAGGTGCCTCAGGAAGTCGCGTAGGACAAGTCGTAAATATTTTTTTAAACATTATGACTGAAATAACTTCAGTGACTAATTTGATGGAGCCAGAGTAACACCAAAGACGGCAGAATGAGTAACGTTCATGTATTTGTATAAATAGCTAGTCTAAGAGCGTTCTCATTTTCATGCTCATCCAAAAATTGTACTTGTCTACAACAAGAATAATACCGTAGTAAGTTTCTCTTTTACTGCATTGCATGGTTAAGAGGAAGCAGATGGTGTCTTGCAAAAAAAAGTATCGATATACAAAAAGAAGCCTCGGGTCAATCAAACAGTGTTCATGCTCTCGAAAACTCATTTTGATTAAGTAGCAATATTTTACTGATTTATCATATAACAAGGCCTTTGAGAAAACAAAGTGCTATCAACAACATTCCAATTTCAATACCTCAAATTCTTAATTGATACTCAAATTAAGATTAAAAGGTAAAAACTGCATTTCATTGAAGAGATTGCCAGGTGAAATAAGCAGAACACATAGAAAACTATTACATAAATTTGTCAGTAATCTCGAAAAACAGACAAATCTCTTCGTATGGATGTGAAATCCCATGTTATTTTCAAATATATATATAGGTCAAGATAACTACTTGGACTACATACCATGGTGTTACAATTACTCATTTTAATTAATCATCTAAATTCTTTTTACGTTTATCGTGCTCTCATTCATTAATTCATTAAAAGAAGATTTTTATCCTGTCAATTATTTCATATCCGACCCGATAAAGGGGGGTCGTATAAATTTTGCTTTATACGGCACATGCTACGTCATCACCGGTGACGTCATGGACTAGTTTTGTGTTTATAAACAATATTATAAATAATCAGAAGGAAGTGATTAAATGGTTGTTATTACAAACAGAGACTACTTGAATAAAAATTAAATATTTCAATATCTAGATCTTATAATATAGCACGATCATTTAAGGAAAAAATATATTGAAATTTTGGAACTACTTTTGTGTATATGTTCACCTGATGGATAACCTTGACATTTGAAACACTTTAAAGATAGGTTTTCAATATCCTAGTAATTTATTGACAAATGCCAGATGTGACAGGATAAATAGAATAATAGGTTAGTGTCTTAAATGATCGGCTCACCCGATAAATTGCCTTGCCAGATAAACTTTCTCATATTAAAGGGGCTGTGCTCCGGATGACAAAAAAAAGAAAGTTTTCTTGTATTATAAATTTCTTGTAATATTTATGACTAATGCTTAAAAAATAACTTACTGACAAAAAATAAGTCAAATAATTACATCATAAATTGATTTTTTCCCTTTCAAAGTGCTATACCGTAACGCGACGGTATAACTATATCGTATAAGATTTAAAGTACATATCTGTAATATCACATGCGGCGATGGTGGTGACAGTAAAAGCCTTGGAAATATTTTGTTAACATGAGGGTCCAGAGTTCAAATCAGGCTGGAGCGAAAATATTACTTTTATTCTATTTTGACTTTTATAATTAGTTTTGAAGTAAAATATTATGTTGTTATAATCTCACGGCATCTAAATATATAATTTATGTAAAAAAATTTTTTATGTCAAATCTGGAGTACAGCCTCTTTAAGACACTTACCTATTATTCTCTATAAATCGGTTTCGAAAAGGAATCATTTCATCACAAAAGACATCGTCACAAAACACATCTCAAGCACAGGCAATGTAAAGTAAGATCTGGGACAAACAACAGCATACACAAAAATACAACGTACAAACAAAAATACAACGTACAAACAAAAATACAACGTACACTATACAAAATACAAATACAAATACAAATTTTATTTAAAGTCGGTTAAGTCAATAATATTTGTATTTGTATTTGTATTTTGTATAGTGTATATAACACTATATAACTACTATACAACGTAGTGTCTACATACAAAAGAAAACGTACATACAAAAAAAACTACAAACAAAATACAGCTTTAAAAATAAAATGCACAAACAAATACAATGTACAAAGAAATAAAATTTACACATAAATACAATGTACATTATACACACACCTTGTGCAACATACATACAAAACAAAACGTACATACAAAATACGACGTTCGTGCAAAGCACAGCGTACACACGTCATGCAACATAGAAAACAAAACCTACATTCAAAAGACAACGTATAAACCAATAACAAGGTTAAAAATACAACGTACTTACAAAATACAGACAAATACAACGTGCATAAAAATACAACGTGCATACAAAGAGCAAGGTTTAATCAATATACAATTGAGCAAATGTACAAAATATAACGCAAAAACATAAACAACATTAAAAAAAGAGAGAAAAGGCGTACATAAAAAAGACACTTTACAACAAAAAGGGCTATAAAAAACCTGACAGCATTATATCATAGTTTATGAAAATTATAGAAGAAGCCTTTTCATAATTTGGTAATTTAGATATGGTGAGAATAAGGTAGATATATAAACAGAGCCAGATGCCAAGCTAAATTACACTGAAATTCAACATAGGCAGCATAATTAACTTATCTAAGTTTTAGTCACTCAGTTGCAAGATAGTCTATAACCTTTTCAGCATATTTTAAAATCATTCTAGTGTTGAAAAACAGCAATTCCATAAGTCAGCTCAATTACCAACAGTTATAACTTAAGATGTTGCTAAGAGTTGAATAATATATCAAAGCAATAATCGTCATTTATAACTGTGTTTCATGAACGTGAAATTGAGCACGTTCATCAATGACTAAATTTACCGCTACATATCAACCTGGTTACTCAAGGTCTTATCAGCCTTAAATTCGTATTTTAAAAAAATTGTCTTTCAGAGTAAACAAGAAAAAATATTGATACAGAGCATCAATACGGTGCAGAAAGTTCTTAAGACGTGCACATGTTGGATATATGTAAGTTTTAAACATACAGAATATTTATACTGTAGAACTGTTGAAACATTTAATGAGACCATCTGTGAGTGTAGTTCGTACTCATGCCGCATCAATCATAATGAGTGATGTTCGTACTCATGCCGCATCAATCAAATTGAGTGTAGTTCGTACTCATGCCGCATCAATCATAATGAGTGTAGTTCGTACTCATGCCGCATCAATCATAAATAATTTGCTAAACAAATGCTCTAACCACTGAGTCAAAGAATTCCCTGAGGTTGTATCTATGTATAATAAATTGTAATATACTTGCTCTTCAGGAAATGATTCCATTATTAACTTCAAACGAAACCAGAGAAAGCAGAATAATTTGGGCATGAATTACATAAGCCGATATTTACTGAGCCCTAATATCGTCATAATAATTGTTATGTAGCACCACACCACGCAGCGGCTACTTCGTTTTTAATGAAGGGGACATTACCGCGTAGGTTAAGGTGGAACTCGTATTAATATTAAGGAATAGAATGTTTAAAAGCGTTGGTTATTATCAAACAAGATATTTTCATTTTCATATCGATGAAATATTTCGTCATTATTTCAGGTTTATACCTTGCCTTATTTCATTAAATGCTCTCCATACCCCCGACTGATGAAAAAATGAACGGGGTTTCGATTCATGTTGAATGAAACAAAATCTAATTAATATGTATGTTTCTGTGTGTATTTTGTCCTTATGATAAAACAAACATTGTCGTAGTTAAACCTTTGTAAACAATCATACGGTAAAGTAATACTAATTATTTTTAATTTCGAAATCATTGCAGTCGCGAGCTTGTAGTCGAAATGCTCTTTTAAATATAATTTCTTATCATAACTTATTATTTGCGCAATCTACAATTCGCGTTATAGTGCATTTTTTTTTTTTTTGCTTTAACGATATTGTCAGAAAACTAGTCATAATACTTTTAAACAGGTAGAGTTATGGCGGAGCAGTGGTAAAGTGGCTAGAGCACCGACTCCAGATCCGAAGGTCACTGGTCCCAATTCAGATTTTTTTTTTTTTTTTTTTTTTTTTTTTTTTGCAGTTTCGGCGCCACTTGTGGTTTTGAACCCAGAAAACAGTCATCATTTGGGATCGATTATGTGACACAATCTTGTTTCCCAATCGTTGCCAATATCATTTTGCTAGTCGCGCTTAATTTCACAACTTTTTAATCATTATCATTTAAATACACTGGCCTTTATAACAGACCATGGCTATTTCACAAATCAAGAGCGTCTGGAAAATTGTCTAATAAATTGTATATTCGCTGTTTACCATTTTAACCAATGAAATAATTAGTGTTCACTTGAAATTATTTGCTCATTTTCGGCAACTATTTAATTAGTCTGTAAAGAGGTCAAAAACTCGGTTAAAAAGCTTGTCCGAAAAAAATTTTTATCTGGCGATCAGGACCCTTCGAGCTGGTGTTAATTTTTTAGACGTAAAAACTCGAGTTTGATCTGCAAACTTCATAAGGCGAACAATCCAGACCCTGGATAAAATGTTTTTTTTTATAGAATCCGTCTCTTTTCACGCATTATCATTTGTTCAAAATCACACATTTAAATTTGTACGAAATCTTGTGTTAAAAAGAAAAAAGTAGTAGAAAAACTAGAGTGTGGTGAACAGCTTATGATATGGTCTGTATTCATTAGTAAACGCGGATGACTACGCTCATATTTTTCCTTTATTTTTCTATTGATTTGTTTCGTATGAGGAACATTTAAACAAATATAAACATGTTACGAAGAATTTTTCATTCGCTTCTTTATCTACTTAGTAAGCGAACTCATCGGCAGCAGGATTTGAAGAATTATGGGTAATCAGAGTTGGAAATATAAAGCGCTTTTGAGCATTGATAGTCTGCGTAGCGCTGACGCAAAAATGAACCTGTCATGACCTGAAAAAAATATTAATTCAACTGTGGTTTAAATGTTAGAAGTGAAACTTTATGACCCGAGTAAAAATAAAAAATGTCACCATGCATTAGATAATTCAAGTCCTCATATAATTTCATGACTGATGAAGAAGTGTCAGAGTGGTTTGTTACCACCTTTAAAGAAATATGAATATAAAACACGCCTTGCGAAACATAAAAGTGAATGCATCTGAGTGTATTGCAGTAACATGCTGACAGAAAAACTAATTGCGCTGAACATTTGGATAAATATTTCATGGTGATATTTTCATCACACAATAACTTGAATATGTTGATTAGTTATTAATTAAATATAATTTAACGATGATTAAGTTTGATTATTTCAGTGTGTGATTTTGTTTTAGTCAAAATCATAATAAGATGGTTGAAAAATATATTATATAAATTTGAAAAGGAAACCAAGGTATGTAGTTTAAGCTATTTTTTCTTGTTACTGTAGTGTAACATTCTTGGTATTTTACTACTTGAGAGGAGAAACTTTTTTTTCTAAAGATTCTCGAGTGAAAAACTGGTTTAGACTCATTCAGTTTCGAAAAGATCAGACACCGGTAAACGGCGATTCTAACCGCTATGAAGCTTTGATTTGAAAAATGTCTATGACTCTAATAAACGAAAACTTATAAAAACAAATAATTTGAAAGCAAATTTCGAAACAAATATACCATTACAAACACAATGTCATTTCTCGGTTGCAAAACCCAGACACTATACGCCAGTATCAAACAAGAAATGTCATTTTCTTAAAAAACTGGTCGACGTAAGTTACGTTGTAAAGATTATTGAAAAATGTGTAATCGATTACGTTCAACTTCGATCAGTATACAGAATTAATTTAGATGCCAAAAAACTATTTAACAACATTAATGGCACCGGTTTGTACTGACTATGCAATATCATTTAAAACGATCACCAATATCTTGCTTAAACACGACGAGAAAATGTTATCCCTTTTTCGGTTCCAATTAGGTTTGCAGTTCATTCTCGTTTGCTCTTAGGGTGTATTCGTTTCTGTGACCGAATTTCTCCCAGTGGACGAACATTGTCGGAATTTAATTCGGTTGTTAAACAAAGTCATTTTGAATGTTACATTACCTAGTTTATTACAGAGTTTATTCGTAACAAACCGTCAATAATCAGGAGGCCTACCATTCTCTCTTTTACTGTCAGCCGTTTAGCCGGTCAAGTTAAACCGGCTAAGACGACTCGAATCATGGAATCCTGATAGATTTTAAAGATTTTTGTTAGCAACGCGTCCATAACAATGGAAGGTCAAACCAAAAGTAATCGATTACGTCGCAAAGCTTTAATTATTGTTATCATATAAGTACTTTAATAAAATTTCAATTAAGATCATCTCAATTGCTCTTATCAAAGTGTTTTTGCAAACACTGGACATATCAATGAAACTTAACTTCTGCAACATGCAAATCGTAAACAACATGCGTACGAATACAGATAAAAAAATAAGATGAGGACACAATTCTTGTGTTTCCTTTGATATGTATCATATGTTTTTACAGTGGTTTGTTAATATGATGTTCTGTATTTATATACGCATCTATCATCCTAGAGACGTGGTCGCGGGATTTTGAAGTAAAGAAGTCATCGAAATTGTTACTATAAAAGTACCATAATAAATTTTAAAACGCTATGCATAAATTTGGACAGGAAAGCAATACGGTAAACTTTACTCCATTTGCCATTCATAACATAAAGAATTCATAATGATAAAAAGGGATTGTATCGGTTACTTGATGAATCGACGACAACTTGACGACAAATCCGTTCCACATTCACGTAAAAATAAAGACTGTCGATTCCTAGCAATACTAAGAATCTTTTACACTAATATGTTTCCTTTGATACATACAAGATGAATCTGCTACGGGATTTCTTTTACAATGTTTGACTCTTTACAAGTTAAGGCAGTCATAGTATATCTTTTTACAATGTTTGACTCTTTACAAGTTTAGGCAGTCATAGTATATCTTTTTAGAATGTTTGACTCTTTACAAAGTTAAGCAGGTATAGTTTTCTATTTTGACAATGATTGACTTAGTCTGTTCCAGTTTAAAGAAGCATAGTTTTTCAATCTTAACTCGTGAAATATTAGTAGTATTGAAAATCAGGTCTAACAAAGTAATAATGTTTCCTGACTTGGTCACAGTCAGGTCTAGCAAAGTAATGATGTTTCCTGACATAAATAGTTATTCATATAGAGATTCCAAACGTGATTACAACCAACAATTTAAGCTTATTCAGAAGTATCATAGGTTTTTCTTAGTAAAGATAAACTTGAGTCGAAATTTTGCAACTCAGTTTGCAGTATTATTAATTACGGCATAGATTTGAACATTTCAATGTTAATTATATTATCAAAGATAAGAAAAGAAATGCGTGTGTTGTTTTCTTTTTATTGATTAAGAATGCTTTAAACATGTTAAATAAGTAAAAATTGTAATTTAAGAACAAAAAGGTTTACTTCACTTTAATGTGCTTTATAAATACGACAACTGGGGTCAGTATATTTTTTATATCCCAGATGGCAACTGACTTTATCTTGAATTAGGTGATTAACGCCCTGCTAACACTTTTACTTCTGCATTCTTATGAGGAATTATGGCAAAAGTCTATTTAATTAAGTGCTTACAAATAGATACTAGGGACATTTAAAGATGGCCAACGTGGTGAACTTATTAAAATTGAGTATTTTTCCTAATTTACAGAACAGTCCAATCTGACTAAAGTACACGACGGTAAGATCTGATGGCGACCCATTAAGTTCTAGCTTCTTGATAATCTGGATTTCCAGCGTTGTTATTTATATCCCAGCCAATGAAACTGCATCTTATGACGCGTCTTTGTGGTTTACTTGTACACACGGTGTGTTTATGTTGAGCTGTAAACTTCTATAGCATGTTTAAATCATCTTGAATATTTTGAAAATATTTTGTGTTTCGTAGGAAAAATGAACTCTCCTTCGCATAATATAAGTTTATTAAAGTTTTGGTTTGTATTTTTTAAATGAATATTAATTAGAGTATGACCATGGTGACGAAAATACTCTAGTAAACGGGGCTGTTTATTTTGGTATACATGCTGTATCTATCAAACGGCTGTTTTCCCTCACATACAATCATCTCATTA
The DNA here is from genome assembly GCA_012932295.1 of Cyclina sinensis. Classification (NCBI taxonomy): domain Eukaryota; kingdom Metazoa; phylum Mollusca; class Bivalvia; order Venerida; family Veneridae; genus Cyclina; species Cyclina sinensis. The sequence continues at coordinate 27,792,025 of JAAONU010000009.1, read as the reverse complement.
TTTTACAAGATTTCCTCAATTAACTGTGACGTTTATGGCAGAAAACGAGTTATTTGGGCTCCCAGTTAAATAGAGATTTTTCACATGCGTTCAACGGGATAAAAAAGAAACTGATTTGCCTTCAAAAACTTGAAAGCTAGGCAACTATTGGCTGATTGAAAGGTCATGAGAAGGTGGCCTTCTTTTTGTGACGTTCAGATCCTTATAGCAGAGCGCTTTTAGGGGCTGATTTTAATCAGATTGCAGGAAGAGTCTGTGAAAATATGTTATGCAAGGAGTAATAGGTATAGGTCGCGCTATATTTATATGTGCTGATTTACAGAAACTGACTTAGTGGTTGAAATTAGATGTTTTGTACCGACGACTAAAATCGATAGATAAACTGAGCTGGCGAGTAATGTGTTTTGTTTCAAACTTTGAAATATACTGCAAAAGATTGGGCAAAATATATTTTCAACCACTTTATTCTTTATACTACTGATGCCCGTCCAGTCTGGTCTTTGAGGACTTTTGAAAAAACTTCAAAAAAGACATCTGTAAATTCAAAAGGAAATGCTACCAACATGATATTCTGCAACGCTCTGCCTGCTTGGTGAATAATCCTTCTACAGCTGATTGCTTTGCTTACCTCTTTGTTTGCACGGCGGTGGCAGTGGTTTGAGAGTTTATAAAAGTTTCGAGGGAAATCTTGCATAGAACATAGAAACTCGATCAGTATTTTGGTGATTTTACTCTAAGCGCTCTGGTCTCAGTAAGGTCATTGAGTACCTACCCTTTTCACTCTACAATGCCAATAGCTATTTATGTTTTATGTGTTTGTGTGCTTGTGCTTGCAACATTGTAGAGTTGATCGGTGGGTTGATGTTAATTCACCATAACAACTTGTTCTTGTTTGTTCTTGTGATAACCTGTTTGGACACGTGTGAGGTTGGTGCACCCTAGAAACTGGTTTGAAGCCCCAGTGGTAAATACAATGTATTTTGCCACTGACCGTTCCAAGGCGGTAACCCCTCGGGTGCTCATTTTCGTTACTTGTTGGTGATGTCCTCTGTTTTAAAATGAATTTATGCTGCCTTTTCCTTTACTTTTTGACTATGTAGGGAGGCTGTGTTTTACTTTTACTGTGGTTTTTCCTGATATGTTTTTTTCCACTTTTTTGGAATGCAAATATACAAAATAGTTGTATGTGAAACAGCAAATAGAAAAAATCTGAAAATAGTTCAAGCAAATTGTGAATCACTGCTTAAAATTGGTTTTATTGTCTTTTTAGTGAGATAAGCACTATTAGAACTGAAACATTAAACTTATTTAATATTATATTTATTTATATTTGTATGAAATAAAATGTGAATTAATACAGAGCTGACCATTCCAGATATGACTTTAATCAGTTCAATAGTTTTAGGTTTATCTGTTTTAGACTGGTGCATAAATTTGAATACACCCGTATACTCTGGCACAAAATATCTCTCTTATTATTCACATGTTGCCAAGGTCAATTAGTTACAATCTTGTTTATTCAGGTGCACAAGTTATCGATAATTACTATTAATTAGTGTTCATTAGCAATGCAAACATTCATGCTAAATAAAGTAACACATAACGAACTAAGTAATGAAACGGTATACTACACAGTAAATGCGATAATCTACCATAACACCACGGGACTTTTGAGTATAGACTATTTAGTAGCATCTGGTCAAGTCAATTAGGAACTAAGAAATACTTGAAAGCTAGGGAATGTACTTAAAAGCAAATAGAACTCTAGTGAGAAACACTGGAACTTAAAACTGTTTGACTATTAAGTGCTATTTATTAATTATTGTAAACTGTTACTGGCACATTTAAGTCTATTATAGAATGATAGCATGGCTAGTTTAAGTTCAAATCCTCTTCTCAAACACCGGAGGACATCTATCTTTAAATTTTGAGCAGCATTTACTACACTGTATTTAGCGCAGTACAATGTTTCCTTGTTTTCAAACTCATTTCAATTTCACACAACACTGCTATCAAGTTTCATACAATAAAAAAAATATAAAACACTGGAATGCTGATTCCATCCAAAACATTTGTTGTTGTTGCAAAAATATTTCAAAATACGATCGCGATGTCGAGATAGCCCAGACGCTAAATTACAAAATAATTTCGACTCTCAGTTTCTTATTATTTGTCAGATATCTGCATTTTATTTGATATTCAGCAGACCTGCCGAGTCTGATTTTGTTATTTAAATGTAGTAGTAATTATCCTGCTTTTCAGAAGAAACAGAAAGGAAGGAAAATCCACACAGCAACTCCGGGGAGAAATCAATTCTGCTTGACATATACATTCTCTTATACAATTACACGCGTACAAGAACTTACGTTTTCTTTACAGGATGTTCATTTTCCAAGAAGATAGAATTTCATAGCAGGCAAGGTTAATTGGAAGTCTTGATTTTGCGATATCTTACGGAAATTCTTTTTTTCATCTCGTATCTGACGGCAGTTATTCATGCTTGCCAAAGGTGTTAGTGATTCAGTGAATATGGGATGTCATAGTATATTGAGAGTCTAAACAGAGAAACAAATCTTGAAATCGACTATCAAGGATTTAGCAAAATACAGCAATTTAGTCCTAAATCTGGTGTTTTCAATGTGGAACAAATCAATAGATTCCTTAACAGTAGATAATGATTAATCACTATGTGTTAAAGCTCTATAAATAGTCGTGGTGGACAGTGTTGTGAATTTGGACTACACAAAATGGTATTATTCGGGCTTTTGTTACTTGAGACGTTGACTGCTTTACAGAATGTGATAAGGATTTCTCAACAGTATGCACTGATGCTTGACAATAGTACTTCTGTTGTGGTGTCTGCTGATGATTTTCCCCGGATTGAGCCTCTCTATGAAACGTCTCATCATCACACGTATGTCACTCATTTCTATAAAATTACGTTATCAGAGGTAGTTCTTTATAACGTTAAAACTAACAATGCCTTTCATTAGTTTTAGAAAAAAAAGCATTTTTACAAAACGTCATAAAGTTCAGATTGTCTTAAACACACGGTTGGACTTGGAAATAAGACATCGCCTATCAAAAATGTTCTCGATGTCTCTTCTACAAGTCTGATTAGTTGGACTAATATAGGAAGTAAATTTATCTTTTGCATCGTATCTATTTCGTGGAATTCTCATTTCATACATCTGAAGTATTTAACCAAAACAGCATTTAGCAAAAGTTCTAATCACAGTGACTATATTTAGGTCAATCCATCATTACGGGAGGCATGGTCTGTGCAGGAATTTCGAAGGACAGAAAAACCTGTATAAAGCATTCAAAACAAAATTTTGCAACACGAGATGTAAGTAATGCTCTATTTTCTTTAAATCTTTGTAATACTTTTGTTAACCTTTTCTCTCTGTATAAAGTGATTATTGCTAACACAAACAATTTTTTAATAAAAGCAATTATAAAATGATCTATAATCTTATTTCATTTCTGTATAACTTTGTCTGTACGAATATGTCACATATTTAACGACTGTTGTAAGCGGCAGGTAAAGAACACGCTACTTTAAAGTTTCTCATCATGAGCAATAGGTAAAAAGATGAATGACTGAAATTAGCAAGAATCTGACTAAGATGTTAAAACTTGGCATCCTCCCACCATTCTGTCATTTCTGACAAATATTTACACTACTGTAATGATATGTTTTCAGTATCGTTTACTGCAGATCTTGTCATAGAGTTATGCATACGTAAAGATGAAATGTTAGACAGATGGGTGTCCGAACTGTTTGACCTCGATGGTAAAAGTGTTGTTTTTTTTCTTTTTATACTAAAAATGTTTTGTTTACCACTCAGATGTAGAAATACAGTAAAAGTAGTCATGACAATCTTTTTTATTTTATAAAATATAAATCTTTAATTCTATAGAATGTTAATTTAGTTGTTACCAGAAGTGATAATGATACTGACGACAGTTTGATAAAGATGATTTTTTTAAATATTACTGATTTAGCAATATAAATACAAAAAAAGTAAGAAAAAAGAAGAAGGAGAAATAAATGACACAATTAGGGTCCTCAAAATATCAAGGCGATTGCAGCAACGTTGGTGCACTAAAAAAGCTTTTTTTTCAACTGTTTTATTTCTTTTGGGGTTCCATAACCGTTTTTAGCGATGACATAAGCAATGCAACTTCTGTATGTTCAGATTTCCCTTTGTTAGTGTTTAAATTATATATATTGTTTGAAAAAGAATCAACAATAATGCTTTTCTTTTGTTTCAGGTGATGGGTTTATTACACACCACGAAAAACAATACTACAGTTATGTCTAATAGCAAACATTTAAATAGAACTTCATCACTGTGCCTGTACCACTTTACTTCTTAAAAGAAATGCAGTAGTTAAGCTAATTGAGGGACAGGTCATTAACTGTTTTAAGATCATATGACTGTCTTCTTCCAGAAAGTTTTAGCTAGTGTTTGATTTCAAAGACTCGTTATTTATATTCATTAAATATTACGTTACATTACGATATATTTGAACTATGTGGCTAAGGCAAACGTCTTAAAACTTTTTTACGATCATTGTTTATAAAATGTGTGTTAATTTAGGGTTATTGAAATAAATGTGGTCGTCTATTTGTTTGTTATTTCTCTAAATGACCAGGGTAGCGAGTGTCAGAATATTCGATCAGATATTTTAAACTATCTCTGCGTGTTATTTCGTATTCTTAAATGTAACGAATATATTTTGTTACATTTTTTCAAGTCAAGAACTAAGGTTTAACCTTGTTGATGGTTGGCGCCATTTTTACAAATTACACGACGAATTAAGCGAGCCTTTAATTTCCTGACGTCAATATTTCATTTCGTTGTTACGGAAGTGTTGTCACCTAGGGTCTTAGAGAGTTTTCGATGTCAGATATTTCGCATTGATGAGAAAAACTGCTTGCTGTTGTGTCGACCGTAAATTCACCGTGTAACTACTGTTGTTTCATTTTCGAATGTTGTTCCTTTATCAATTATCACGCGGGTCGACATGTAATTATACAAATTAAAACGAGAGACCGACTTCTGAAGTCCGATTACTTTACTCCTAAGACACCATCAGCATATTCCGCTGCGACTGTAATGTTGTGACATAGATATCTCCGTTGAAACATACCCACGCTTAGTATAGGAATATTGATTCGTTTGAATGTGTTATTGCTTGGGGAAATCAAGCTTAGTATAGGAATATTGATTCGTTTGAATGTGTTATTGCTTGGGGAAATCAAGCTTAGTATAGGAATATTGATTCGTTTGAATGTGTTATTACTTGGGGAAATCAAGCTTAGTATAGGAATATTTATTCGTTTGAATGTGTTATTGCTTGGGGAAATCAAGCTTAGTAAAGGAATGTTCATTCGTTTGAATGTGTTATTGCTTGGGGAAATCAAACTTAGTAAAGGAATATTCATTCGTTTGAATGTGTTATTGCTTGGGGAAATCAAGCTTAGTATAGGAATATTCATTCGTTTGAATGTGTTATTGCTTGGGGAAATCAAGCTTAGTAAAGGAATATTCATTCGTTTGAATGTGTTATTGCTTGAGGAAATCAAGACTAAGAACTTTGGTTCACGTGCTGGTGAATAGTATCGTTTAATACTTGTGATTTTGCCTTAATGTACTATTGAAGTAGACGATGATCGTTTGCATAAGTAAAAAATCATGATATATTTTACTGGGTGAGCACCGAAAGTGATATTTTCATGAGTGGGGAAGGTTGGGACTAAAAGTACTTCTTGTAATATTCACAAATATACTACTCAACTTTTGCTAAGCATCAAAAGTATCTCACTATATTAGGAAAAGTATAAAATGGATTCTATTATTTACCTTGAACAGTTTGATTCAGCAATGTTTAAAGATGGCCCCAAACTCAATGCAAGCTGTTTTATCGCGTAGATCTCGCCACGTGGTCACGGAAAGCATGCACCCCTCGTTTTTCTGTTTTTTGTTTTGTTTTTTGCATTTTGTTCTTTTTTGGGTTTTTTAGTGGAAGCGGAGACACATCATTGTCCTTATACACCGACATTACAAATTTATGGTCATCATACTTTTTAACATTGGTGACTTTGACATGGCAAACGCAATGATAAGACGGCATTTGAGTGAAGCAGAGATGTGGAGGTCTGTAGGGATGGTGGATCAGGGGGTCACACACCGTTAGGTTGGTGTGGCGCTTGGTGTACACCACGCAATCAATTCCAGATTTAGTCCGGGATCATTGGAAGGAGAAACAGAAGCTCCTAGAGAGAAACATTTGGATCGCAAGTCTCGACCCGCTGGAATGTTAATGATGAAGAGCTTGTTGAGTCTGCTATGCTTGTTAACAATTACGTTCAATTGAGAGCACTTATCTGAGTCACGTGATCATCAAAACGTAACCGAGGTACTTTCGTTTTAAGAAGATTTTCAAAAGAAAACAAAAAAACTTGTTAGGAGTGTTTTGACATTGATAAACTGTTCGTTTTCGAAGGTAAGAGTTGTTTCTTGGATACATAGGTCAAAATACTTTTATGGAATGTAAAAGATAGTGCAGTGTAAAGGAACTCTTGAAATTATAGGGCAAAGTTCCAAGGTTGTAGTTACTCGTCATAGTAATAGATCGTTGACGTTCAAACTATAACTTTGTGGCGAGAGTAACAGGTGCGTGTCGCTCACACATCGTGGTTTTTGTGACGTAACTGCTTACAATAAATTGTAAATCTGCACTATATCAAAGTTTAATTTCAACTTTTAATGGTGATATAACATTTCAAGTTTTACATACCAAAGCTTGATTTCATTGACACAGTTTTTGTGGGAAGATTTATTTCTCATCATGTTTTACATAACAGGATTGTCATAAACGTTATAAGTTACTGTATGTTAATAATATGCACATTGACTAAAGTAATAGTGTCACGCATACCCTTTGACCTGTAAGATCTTTATTTTGTACAGTAGTCACATCTTGTCAAGGCTTTAAAATAAGAAGCAGTGCATACAATTAAAACTCCAGGTTTACTTGCAAATATGAAATATACATAAATAACAGGTACAGCATTTAAAGTCCTAAAACACATTGGAAATCCGTTATTTAGATTTGAATAGGGTCACGTGACTACCTACGTGACCGTGACCTATTTGCATTTAGTTGATATTCCATCAAGTAAGACATTTCATGCAGATGTTAAGATATTATATTTAGCTGTGTGGATAATGGGAATGTTCGTTTTGAAAATAGGTGTAACAAATATAATAAAACTTTATCGTTATAAGTGAAACTGGGTCTTAAACAACACTGCTAAGTATCAAAATTAAAAATTGTAAACAGAGATTATAAACGCGTATGAACAAAACTATTTTGCAACTGATACTGACTAACTGATATTCAACACTGATATATGCTAAACGTAAATTATTTTATTTTTAGTATACTTTTTTTTCAAAAGTGCCACACTGTAACTTATACCTAGGAAAGACTCAATTTATGTTATATCATTTTTCTGCAAAAAAGTCTTGCCGTTCAGACAACGAGTTTTCAATTACAAATTGTTAAAATTGTAAAAGGGCAACAACTCAAAACAATGCTAAAACCAATTCATTCCACACGCTAACAACACAAATTATATCATTCGTCATACATTTCATACAATACAATTCGGGGTGTGCAAGTTCTAACTAAAGATCATTAATGACTAGAGATGCATTACAAACTAAAACATGAAAATCACAAGATGGCTATTAAGTTATCTTATTAGCATATGACGTCGTGCTTTTTTTTATTGTACTGGTAACTTAAATGTATTGCGTTGGATCTTTTACATAGTAAAATGTACTGTTTGGATTATCGAAAAAATGATGGTATAGCAAAAACTAGGTAACGATGAAACATTTTCTGAGATAAATAAAGCTAGACGAAGTTGCATCAGGCGATGCGTATACAGTAGATAAAAAACTAAGGATATAGCGTGATAAAACCACAATATTTGAAATCTGTACAATAGAGTATGCTTTTGTATTTTTGCACAACATGAAAAATTCCCTCGTAAATATTTTTGGAGGCTAGCTTTTTTTTTTGTTCACTACGAACTCTAGGTGCAATAAAAAATAAAAGTGCTTTGCAAACTGGGTGAGCATTACATCAGCCGATGTCTGCATTAAAAACTTCTTTTTTTTCATACAAGCATATTGTTGTACGGAATAAATGCTCTGTTAGAATCAAAACTAATTTGTACGTGCCATGGCTCCGGACCGCAATATATTCATTCACAGAAACAAATCTATGACTTCTTAATTATCGTCCGATATGCTCTATTTACTTTATCAAATGCTAAAACATCTTTCATAAAGCCAGACGTGTGTCTAGGCATGTCAGGTGGGAGACATTAGTATTGAATAGGCTGATGGCACAATGCGCAGTAATACCTCATTACAATCTTATTGATACCAATGAGCTTACATTTTAGTCAGTGCGCCTAGAAATAAGGTCCGTCGATTCTTTATAAAGACCACGTTTTGACTAGAGGAACTTCACTATACTTACATTGACGACATACTCTTTGTGACATTTGAACTTGCTGGTGAATATTGTTTAACTCTATCAACATGAGATACATTTTGCATAAGTAATTTATGTAAAACATATAAAATGTAATTTATAATGTATTAAAATTTAACCAAATGACCTAATGAACATTGTAACAAAACAACTGAGAGTAACATTCCAAAGTAACATTTTTTATGAATATACATATATATCACACTGATAGTTATCTGGCGTGAGGAAGCAACCAATAGAAATCATTGTAACATCCCATCCTTATATATATAACCTATCAGAAAAAAAGTTGAGATAAGTCCACATTCTTAATAGAACAAATATCAGTGTTGATAACTATTGAATGTCAAGTTAAAAGCCAGCGTGTGAATGCACAATGAATTTTAATGAATATATTACATAATTCATTTTTGGAGCATAAACACAGCTCTAGGCGATCGTTTTTGGTGGTCGTAGAAATCTCTTTCAAAATGATCCACTTGTTCTTCTCCTATAGAAAAAAAATCTTTCAGTGAAAAAAGTTAAAACTTATAAATAAAATGTTAAAAATGTACCTAATGAAAGTATTTTTGTCACATGTCTGTGTCCTTTTTGTAGAAAATGTCATTCATTTTGTGATGTAGATGATTTCAATATTACATAAACACAGTCTTTAACAACCAAAAAAGAATAAAGTAAGAAGCAGTCTAACTGTCTAGGTCAGAAACCTCTGACACTCAATATATACAGGCCTTTTCCGCATTCTTTAGTTTCCAGTTTTTCTCGTTTTTTGCAATTTACACAAAAGTCATCCAGGGACTGATTATCAAATTTACCTGAAACATCGATAAAAACGGATACAAAAGACTAAGTGAAAAATAAGGGAAGGAGGGACCAAGAGACACAGGGGATGAGTGTGTACATGAGTACGGAATCAGTCATAAGGTAGGAAAGTAAGGTTTCATTTTAGTGAGTTTTGTAAACAGAGTTTTTATTTTAGTGCTTTGTAAAATAACTCCTTCTTTGTTTCGTTTCTGCAGAGTACCTGTCTTGCAAAACATTTCAAAGGTCTACCCGAAAACAATTCTTAAGATCTCTTGTCATTAAAACATTTAAAACATTTTGGAGAAGCATACGATTCATAAGAAAAGTAATGCGTGTTAATTGCTTCTTGTTTTAAAAAAAAATATAGGAATCTTTACAAAGAAAATAGTTCAAACAAAATTGCCGACTGCAAGCAGTTGAAGAGATAAAATTGTTGCAAACTAAAAAGCAAAGAAAAAAGGGAAAAGTGCATTGAAATGACGTTTTAAATTTAATTTCATTAATCAGAGGTTAATTTATAGCGTTATAACTGTCTTACACCGCAAACAGGTGCAGATGCTTTTTTAGGCAGATATTTATTTGTATGGTTATATTTCGGGTTTAGTTCTCACATGAACATATCCTACAACACCCTCCAAAGAAACGAAAATATATTGTTTTGAAAATAATGCTATGCCGGTGTGTAAGTAGACTGATCAATAAGTAAAGAATTCCTGGACTAAAAGACTTTTTGGACTACTGCGTCGTCTTAAGCAAAAACGACAGAGATCAGATCCTCAAAAACGGTCCCCGATTTATAATTCAAGGGCAATTCAATTAGAGTATTAATATCTTTGTGAGTGAAACTGGACTTTTAATGACAAATGATATTAACAAAATATATATATATATATAAATGGAACATATTTTTATGAATACTGGAATGTGATTTTGCGATCCACATTTATATACTTACCGGCAATATCGCGTTTATCAATCTGTCAAGCATGTAGGTTTTATGTATAAAAATACGGGCTACAAAGGTTTCTATAAATAGCACTGAAATGTAAAAAGAAATTCCAAAAAGAGCTCTGCAGTACGCCATATACTAAACATTGAAATGGCAATCTTCTGTTTATTCTGACTCTGTATGATTTTTAGATATATTTCTATCAGCCAAGTAAAGACGGCCTTGTACTATGCCGTGTTGTATTAACTTTTTTTCGTCTTTGTTTCTGGACGCGTGACTATCTATAACTTAAATATATAACTGAAACGTGGCCTTGGATAAGACTCTTCTTTTATTGTTAAGGCTCCTGAGAAAGATGGGTTGAAAAAGACCCACTTTGGTTATGGAAAAAAATCTGATATGTTGATAGTGATTGTCCAACGATATAACGAAACCATCTGCCTTGTAAGTTGAGAACGATGGCTTTGCTCGCAGAGAAACGCCACATCATGCCATGCCACTTGATGTGGCTTTTTTTTTATTCTCGTCAAGTAACTTAGGCAATGCAATATTTCCATGAGAATTTTATTTAGATGATATTGATGATATTGCTGATGAAACTTTCTTATTTCCGGAAAGATGACTGCACGTGTAGGCATGTAATGTAACAGGTTTATCTTAGAGGTGTAAAACAACCATGTAGTAATGATTAATTATCAAAAAATGAAAACACGTTCCTAGGAAAGGGTTCTAGGAAGTTCATTCCTCAAAAGAACAGTAGAACCATTGTTTTCATCAGGTAAAAACCGTGAAAGTTTTACTGAAATGATACGGATACAAAGTTAGAAGTACAGACATGACGAACAAAATGAAAATGTGATAAAAAAATCTTGTATATGCCGTAAAAAAATTGTTGTAAATGTTCATGTACAAGACATCATGAAATGAACCGATGGATTTTTGGTGTTATCTGAAAGAGTTGAGAGAAAGGAATAAATAATTATGATGTTAACTTTCTGATAAAGTGTGAAATCATATTTGAAAAGAACAGAACAGCTACTTTTCAGACTGTCCAAAGGCAATAAGACTAGAGTCAAAACATTTTGAAGCAGACAGTGGTAAGAAAGGCGGTATATTGTGCATCTAAAAAATGACTGAAATTACTTTAACAGGTTAAAATCAGTTATATAAATACGTTTTAAAATCCAAGGATTGAAGAAGTTATTGATAGTTTTCATAAGGGTTTTTACTCAACAATGTTTGCTTATGTTGTAGAAAGCCTTTATGTTTAAATTTAGGTGCAAATTGTTAATAAAACTACAGCTGTCTATACATATCTTTGTTATTTGAGTATCTATGCGCTTCCTTTGTACATTCCGTGAATACTTATCTTAAATATATAAGTAAATGTTTCCGAACAGGTTTGTCAGATGATAGCTGTGTCTAAATCGGATGTACTTTTTGGTGAAGAAATCATCGATTACTTCTTGAACAGTCTTACAGCCTACACACAAATCCTTCAGTTACAGACCAAAATCAGTCTACACCTACACACAAGTCCATCCAGTACAGATCATGATCAGCCTAAACACTAGTCTTTAAAGTACAGACCAGCCTACATACTTCTCTATTCAGTTCAGACCAAGATTGGCCTTTACTTCAGTCCATCCAGTACAGACAACGAGCAACCTGCCCATTAGTTCATCGAGTACATACAATCATCAGCCAGCAAAACAGTCCCTCCATTATAGTTCTTAATGAGCCTTGACATGAGTCCATCAAGTACAAACCAGAATCAGCCTGACAACCAGTACATCACGCAAAGATCATGGTCAATATATATACTTGTTACAGAATAATGAAAGTTAAATATGTTGTGAATTATGATAATGTCAGTGCTTTGTATGCACGCTGCAACATTTCAACAATCCCTTCTAGTCACAACAACCAAATACCAGTATCTTATATCGCATACTCGTAATGTATCAGTTCCATCCGAAATACTTCGAATAAACTACATACAGCGAATGTAACTGAAGGGAGCAAATTGAGTATCATATCTGAAGATGGAGCTTGATTGTTTTATAACAATGAACTTATATATTTTAGAGAGAACAGATGGTCCGTTCTAGGAAATGTATCAATAATGCTTTGAGTCAACAGCATAAGTCAGAAGGTACTTGAAACCCCATTTTCATTATGTAACAAGACGCTTTCTGATAAATTCATAATTTAGCAAGACTAACTAAAACAGCTACTGTAATCGATGAACTTTAAATCAAAGTTTTTTTTATAAAGGGCATACTTTTAAATTACTTTGATTTTCATTTCATTAAGAACAGTATGTGTCTGCATTTCTCTGAAGAAGCTTGCAGAGATTTATATGAAACTCCTCTTTGACTTTTTTTTTTTTGAAGATCTGATATTTAAAAACCTATGTATGAAAACCTATATATGAACACCTTTCGAGATAAGTGTGAGGTGGGTACACTCTAGAACCTAGTTTAACCCCCCACCCACCCTGCCACTGACCGTTCAAGTGCGGTAACCCCTCGGGATCTCATTTCCGTTAATTGTTTTTGGTGTCTTTTTTAATTGATCTATAAATAAATTTATGCAATATTTTCTACTACTTTTTACTGTGTTAGGAGGCTGTGTTTTTTGCTGTGTTTTTCCCTTATATGCCTTTTCACCTTTTTTCAAGTTTCCAAACAGGTGTTCCGTGGAATTGAGGTATAATCCATAAACAGATCCTTAAAAATCCTAAAAACGTATTAGAAGTTTTGCAATCATTATTTGCTATTGACAAATAAACAACATGTATCAAAATATACATGTGTTCTCAATTTTTTAATGATGAAAAAAAAAGGTTAGCTATATGGATAGTATCAGAGACAAAACTATTAACTAAACCCTTAATCCTAAGCTATCGCACACAATGATGTTTCATCGGAATGGTATTCTGTTTAAACAAACGAAATTCTGTATTTTGTATGTGTTTAAATGACACTGCACCTAAACCATATGATGGAAACATTTTGTCCTTTTTATTTATATAAAATTATTTATAAATTCATTTCAGCTAACTTTAAAGCGATACTCGTATACTTCATTTGCATAAGCTATGGATGTAGAAGCCATAATATATGAGATCTATTTATCTAGATCTCATTTCGTATAATAACTGGTACATAGGTTTTGATTCACATAACTGCCACATTCGTTTTTTTCACATTCCTTTTAAACTCTCCCTTAAACAGGATGTGCAAACATGTTAACTGATTGTCTTGAGATAAAGGCCTGAAAGTTTACACATAATAAAAATTGACTCATTAACCATAATATTTAAATATATTTATGAAATCAGGCAAACTGTCAATAATTTAAGTATATTATTGCCATGGAGATTGATAGGCGCAATTCTAAACGTATATTTTTTCTAGAAAAATAGAAAAAAATATTTCTATCTCACAGGAATAGAGAAAACTTTATAGTTTGTAAGTTCAAGTCAGTAAAATAATGATTAAACATGTTATAAAAAAATGGTGATGACCTTTCTGTAATATGATCCGATATATTTACCCAAGAATATGGGAACAGGACGTTAATAATAAAAAATAACATAACTCTTCTTCCAAAAGAAACAATTAACTGTATTCAATAACAGTTTCAAGGTGCAGTCGGAATTTTGTGTTTCCAAGTTGAAAATATCGAAATAGTTCCTATCTTTGAAAGACTGTATGTTTTTGTTTTTTTTTAAAAAAAAAAAACACTGACAATCATGGATGAAGCGTTACTGACAAGCACCTTTTTTACTGGATAGGAATAAAATAAATTTGAATCATACTTTAAAAAAATCTGGCACCATCTTGTTATGACTGAAAACATAAAGGGTCTATACTTGCCCCACTCTATTTAAAAGACAAGTCTTATGGTTTTCAAATTGCCCTTAACTCAGTCGTCACAGTAACTTCTATTGGTCGCTTAAACTATTTTAAGGAATATATATTTGACAGAACGCTACATTTCTGTTACTAACAAAAATTATAAACGTTCGTATAGAATTTTTTTGTTTGACAAACTTGACCATTTTATAAAAAAGTGTGTCTATTCATTTTAAAATGAAAACTTTTGAAAATGGAACTTCTTTTTATATGACTCATCTAAATGTTGTTTCAGATATCTCTTATCGCACTGTGGTCCGTTAGAAATGAATCATTCAATGCTAATAAGTTTTAAAACTTCAAACAATTTCAACGACTGTAAAATGATAGCCGAATCATTTGCGTTTAGATATGTTTCTGTTTTAAAATCGTGATAAAAAGTTAAAGCTCATTAGAAGTTACAGTGACATTGTTGCCATCAATAACAGATGCAAAACAACGCCATTACAGAATTACCGCTACAAAATTGTCATTTTAAAATTTCCCGTTTAACTTACAAAAATAAAATATACTTAGATTACAGGGTTACATAATCTTATACGTAACTTCAATCGGCTAAATACAACCCATTGTGTTCTATTGAAAATTGCATTCAAACATTTCAAAATACTTGAACATATCGCTTTGAAAAAAATATGAGAAACATTAAAAGAAGAATTTTTATAACATGCTGAACCTTGTAACTATGTAACACTTTTGTAGGAACAAACGAGCAAAAAGTGACGTTTAAATTTATACATAATTGAATACTAATGGTCAAATGTTAATTTGAAAGTAAAATCCTCAGATGAATTAGCAATACAATTTCAATATTAATGCGTGTGTTTTGATGAACTGATTATCCTAATGCTATAATAATCTTTTATTCTAGAAAAAGATTTTGTCCGTAACACAAATGTTTTTTTTTTCTAATTTCGTCTCAATGATAAAATGATGATCTGACCCTGTATATAACGTATCGCGAGCAATGCGAGAATTTCCTTTACTTACTGCCCTACATCTAGTTCGCTCTTTTCGAGATCTACAGATTGCGTATTTATTTTCTATAATAATTCTGAAGATGATTTTTGTCTAGGCGATTAAGGGAGAGAAAATAGTCAACATTTTCTTGAAGAAATCGATGACAGAGGCATTTGCTCACTTTATTACAAATTCTCAAGAAATTCGATGCTTCAAATGTGTATATTTGCGTCATTATTGAAGAAATATAAAATTGATTGCATTGTACAATTTTTACACAAAATTCGTTTACATGAATGTGTTGTTTTATATCTGAGATGAGTTTTCAAATATTAGTTGATATTGAATAAGTTTTGATATTTTAAATGATAACGTCAAAAGAGAGGCAATTTATACAAATTTAATTAGTAAATTTATTTACATAATAAAATTTACATAATAAATTTATATTTATATGAGTGACTGCTTACATTTGTGCATTTCTAGAATGGTTAAAGATTGATGTAATATTTGCTAAGCAGAAGATATATATACACAAGGGATGCGTATGCACTAAAATACCACAGACAAAACCTATAAGAGGGAAACCACATCGTTTTATAATCAATATTAGAGATAAAAATCATGTGGTTCCGAAATCAGATTCACTCAGTTCAATTTATCAGTATGTCAGTAGTGCAAGGAACAGTTTTGACTAATAAAAATTATATCTTTTAACTTCTAAGCATGTACTGAAGTAAAACGTAATAATAATAATAATAATAATAATAATAATAAAATATCGAAAAAATAAAATAATGGAAAGTGGCGCAACAGCAACTCTTGACATTAACAATGTGTAGATACTGAAGTCAGTCTTTCCAATCTGCACCAACAACTTGAACTAAATGTTAACACTCATTTACGTTAATATGTCAGAGTATCTTTGCCATAAACATAAACACTATTCATCAGAAGTAAACATTATGATCTTAAAACTGGAATCAAATTCCAACTATTCATATGAAAAATCAAAATGACAATTATTTGACAGTGGGTCACCAATTCATGCTAGACGAGATATTCTAACTGAAGAAATAAAAACAGTGTTGACGTATGCTGAAATTTATTTCACGCAAAAACATAGATTTTCATAATCAATCAATTCAACAATGTTCAGAATATGAATACAAAGACCAGCTTGTATTACATCTAAAATCTTACAAACAAATAATTGAGTATGTGTATAAATATGACAATTTATTTTCGAAATAGAGATGTGTTTTAAAAAACATTATGGTAAAACACTATGCTAAACTAATAAATAATCCTTATCATGTTTTGTTTTTACATTTTCAAAAACAGAACATGATACACAATATTCAGTGAAAGTACATGTATGATAAACTCGGTGTCGTCTTAACGTCACATCTGAAACCGACAAATTAAAAGACAACAACACCCAATCACTTTATGTTATACATGACAATAATTACTGTTCCAAGAATTTATGAAAATGAAAAAGTTGTACACTTAAGTATATAGCATAACGTTAAAATGAAACATGTTTTATAATCAATCACCTGGACGGAATTTCTAATCAATAAAATATTGTAAAAATGTAGTCGTCACCCTTGTCAACAGTTTGTTTATATGAAATAGAGGAGCAGTCAACTTCTGCAATCTTATAAAATGCTAGGCTTACCTTAGGGAGATTGTATACTTTGAACAGATTTTCACTTTTTAAAACTCCGTTATAAATAGATGTAACACGTATAACATTTAAATCCGGTTTCTGATCTCCATTTTATGGTTATAAACAATACTCTGCAGTAACTACATTGAATCATGCTTATATAAATGTATCCTCATGAGTTTTGATATTTCTAATGCATTTTCTTTTTAAGGCATTATTCATTCATTTTCTGATATCAATATCGTTAATTGTCAGATAGGAGGGTGACAGTGTCATTTATATGAAACATGCTGCTTAATCTTTCAAAATGCTGCTTGGTTTTCATGATTTTGTTCCGAATCAAGGAACTCATTTGTCCTCTAAATTATGGTCGTAAAAATGTCTCTCAAAATGATCCACGTGTTTGTCTCCTACAAAAAGACAAAAGGACGTTGTTAATTCTAACAAATATATATATGTAAAGTCAAAAGCAAGATATTTTCTAGTGTCTAGAGGATTGTCATTTAAAAAATACTACTTCAAATATTTTACTTTGTATCTGTTTAACTTTTCTCTCGATACTGCTTCCAAAATTAAATCATAGTTTCATGTATAGAAAGTTACTTTGCATAAGTCATTCTAAGTGGAAACATAATTTTTGATATCAAACTTACCATTTAAGTCAAATATTTCTGCCACCCATCTATAAAGATTTTTTCCACATTCTTCATCTTCTTGTCGTCGACTATGCTTGCAATTCGCTATATCTCCGCACAGGTCTTCAACAAGTTGATATACAAATGTGCCTAGATGATCAATAGAAATTAACGATAATTATCATAAGAACAGCACTCTGCCACATAGAAGTACAAAAGAAAACTACGACTTGAAAGAAATATAACAATTTTAAATCAAAAGGTAGTGGCAAAGCGAGACATTTAAACCCTAAAAAGTCTGAAAACGCCTTTAATTAATAAAGCAATTTGACGAAATGCAGTACAGTTCAAACACTAAATTCTGAAACGTTTATGAAGTGACAAGAGTAAATTGTACCTGTTGTTTGACAGAACTTTGATTTCAATGCCAAATAAAACCGTGTTTTTCCTCTTGAATTTCCACACAGACCATGCCTTGCAAAGTGTTTCAAAGATCTGTTGAAATAAAAAATGTAAAAAATTCTATTTTTAGACTACCGAAGTCTGTAAAAATTGAGAAATTATTTGTCGAGAGTAAAACCTGCTTCACAACTCCCTTTGAAGACATATTGTTCCATTATGAAAGTACGACATCAAATATTAAACAGAAGACAGCTTTAGACAAAACTTTATATTACTTTACCGCAGTCGAAATACTGGATTTACTCAAAACAAGATAAAAATAAAATAAAAATGTAAGGAAAACTTACATATGATGATTATGTTGCTGTGACGTTCTAATACTAGTGGTGTCTGTATCTTCTAACAGAAGTCCCAGATTTCCATCAAGGTTTAAGACTCCTTCTTTGTCTTTTAAACCGTTTTCCTCTATCAAAAGACTGTCCTCTAAAACGGTATCACTGTATCCATCTTCGTGCAAAGCTATTCTGTTTCCATTTATCAGATTTTTCAGACGTATCACATTGCCGTTAGTAAATGCTATCATAAACGCACATATTGTTAACGTGAAGAAATAATTTATCTTCGCCATTTCCAATACCCTTGTAGTGCAGCTTTGAAATTTCAACTGTTTCCCAATAACACTCTTTCCTTACAATTATGTGTATATTGCCTATTCTTTTAGCTATCGTTTAACCCTGCAATCAAAGAAAGCATGAACGTAATATTCACCAACACTGTTATATTCAAATTGTCTTTGTTGGACCAAGAAACGTGTTTAATATAAGTGGTTTATTCAGGTATGCAACTAAGTAAATTTCAAACAAATCTATACATTTCTATTTTTGTCATGCTGTGAACTATTTAACAAATGAATAAATATTAAAACTGTTCTGTTTTGTTTTTTCTGAAAATATTTACAAAATCTTACCTATGCAGTTTGTAATAGTGTGTGATATAAAAGATATCAGAAGTATTTCCACCTAATGACAGGTATGTTTATGCAATGGTGCATTTTCTTGTTGTCTCTTTAATACCTTAGTTTTATGCGGTGTTTTCACAACAAACACCCTGATTCGTCGAAATGTCGGTGACTTTATCATTTACACATTACGCAGAAGCCGTGACCAAAGTGCACACTTGTAAAGTCTGAATAATCTTTGTAGGAAGCAGATTTGTAGGTGTATTTAGTGGTTAAAAATTCTTTATGGTAATAGCAGAGGTACGTTGTCCATTAAACTGTAAGGTCACTGATTACATGCAAAGCACAGACAACTTAACGACGAAAAAACGTTGTCAGCAATTCGTTTACAGCACTGAACGTGTGAATGGAAATGTTGTAGATTTGCTTTAATATGAAAAGGATGATGAGAAATAATTTATTAATATCCACAGAAAAACATACACAATGGATGTCACTTTTATAGGTTTGGTCATAATATGATCTTCATGTCTGTGTATTATTGTTATAACTTGAAAATTCAGATTTTATGAGTTATAGTATAAACAGATATATTTATGTACTAAAGCAACCAAAGCGCAGACAATAAATATTCACGGTTTTATGAGAACAAAGAATGCAGGTTATTTATTCTGCATTTAAGAATTGTCGCTGCATCAAAAGTACATCCATGTACGTAATGGATACAAAGCTATGTTTTCTTTTTTAAATATTTTTGACTTTAGATAAGTGTAAGTTTTAAAACAAAAAAATAACACGGAACAAAACATAGGATAAATAAGACAGTTCCACAATGGCGAATCTTGCGGCCTAAAAAATAGTCTATAAATAAAACTAAGTTAGACCTGTTTTAAATGATTCGCTCAGCTATTTGTTTGGTATCTAAGCATCTACATTACATACAATTCTAAAGTAAATTTTGACTCGTGAATACGACTGAATTAGGGATATTTAAGTTAAGTTATATCCCAGAATCTAAATACGGTACGTTTAATAATAAAGGTTAAATTTTGTTTTGTGGATAAAATGGACAGTTGCTAGGAAGGCGAATTGTCACAGCCTAAAATAATTAAAGTTTTTCAAAAACTGAACTAGATTTACCTGATAATCAGTGTCTTTCCTGTTGAACTGTTATGTAAGCGTCTAGGTTACACATACTTTTTAAAAAATAAAACTTGACTTCTTGGTCAGTAGTTGAACTTGTAAAATGTCGTAAATGACTCGTATGGAGGTTAATATCCCAAAATGAGTCTACAAAACGCTGTCTAAATAATTTATAAGATAATGTTGCTTTAATGTTTTAAAATGGACGATTGTTACATGTTCTAAATACGCAGAAATAAGAATACTTGGTTTTATAATCAAGTCGATCAGTTTAAATAAATGCGTCATAATGGTAATAATGTAGATGTTAAAATTACATTTTGAAACGATTTCAAGGACAATAAAATTGTCTCATACATTTGGCACCGTTTACTCGTATCTTAAGAAACTTATATATGTACCTCATACCCCAAAAATTTTGCCATATGTAACAAAGACGAATATTTATATTTTCAACAACAAAAACAACAATGACTTATTCGTAGTGTAAGGCCTCCGGCCGAAAATACATTCAACATGGCCTTAATATATTATAATGTAGCATGTTAAAATATTTAATTACATAAAACTTTCTATGTTCAAATGATAAATGTACGAATTTTCGACGAAGATGTAAACTAATGTATGCAAACGTACTAAAATTTGACAACACGTAATAGAAACTTAAGCAAGTAGTAACACAAACCAGCATATAACAAAAGAACATATTTTTATGGTTTTGGGTAAAACCTATATCTATCAGATTTAAGGGTCATGTTATTGTCATGTCTATCTACCAATACTATAGCGTTTCATGATAATACAGCAAAGCCAAAAATACACTCTTTGCTACAGTGTGCAACAATGCCCTCTCCTGAGTGTGGGAGATTATTTTTGCTAGCTGTAAAATAGCCCTTATCATTTATGCATCAAGAAGTTTTACTTATCTAGTCCTAACAGATTAATAATGAACATCGATAGCTCTGTATTTTAGGCGTTTGCTTCCAAGGTTCTTATTTCAGCACAAGACGTTTCCTTGGGCAAACACGCTTAAACAACACGTACCTCTGTCCACCCAGCTGTGAACTGGTATCAGTAATGAAAGTTACATCGCTACTTTCACAAGTGTTTGTGGTGTCTGCGAGCGAAGTATTCCAGTTTGAATCATGTGTATCACAACTTAAATGAACAGCTAATATATGAATAATCTTCACGTGTAATTGTATTATAAGTCATTGTACCAGCATTAGTCACTCGATTCCTACAAGGAGCATTCAAGGTTCTAAAGATGAAAAAAAGAGAAATGTAATAGCCAACAGATTATTTATTCTTGCTCGGTTGACCACAGTTTCTCGTCAGCCAGATACCTGTTTTCATACCAATACAGTTGCTAATCTTGACGCTTAATGAATGAAGTCAGATGGTTATTAACCATTGGGTTACTTTTATTGCATTTAAAAACATGAACATTTATGTAACAAACGCTTATCTGATTAGTTCTAAAGATATGTCAGTAAGAATAGCAGTTTTACCTCATCAACTGCTGATGAAAGATAATTGTATACAATGTACCTGAGAGTACCATTTGATTTCAAGTAATATGTTGTTTTTCTTGTTATGTAGAGTCATACGTATGAATTTGCTGAATGTCTTTAAAGAATACTAATTTTTGTAGGTTATTTGTTGTGTAACTCTGAAGAGTTTTTCTGTTCTTTATATATTCTCACCAGTTGATTGAAATACACTTTTCTGATTACTTGGTAAGCAAATTGTAAGGAGGCAAGTATACATAACACTTATGATCTAGGTTTTTATTTCCAATAAAATCAAGACAATAAAATGAATGCAGAATATCTGAAATGCTAGCTCTAAGTCCAAGCTTTATAAAAACAACAAATCTTACCAAAATACTTTGATTTACAAAGATACTATAATAAGATTCCTGCAGAATCACTAAATGTCGTATCTTATGAGAATAGAAACGTTATGACTTCAAAGTATGGAGTAAGAGAAGACAATAATTATTCAAAAATATAAAAATAAATTCATTAAATATATTTCGAACCACACACTTTCCTTAAGTACAAGCGTAGTTAACCCCGCTTTGTGAAAATGTAAGTTTTATGAATGTATTAAGTTGATTATTTTCTTTTACAATGCAAAACAACAACAACAGCAGCAAAACAAATTTACCTAAGAAATTGTACTGTAACCATAATAAATGAGAACTGTCAACATAGGTTTAATATCAAAAGATAGTGGGTGTATGAAACATGATGCAATCACATCCGACACGTTCTTTCACACTCCTTTCTTACTTTCTATCTTCAACAATTTTTTTCTCTCCATTTTTCTTATGTATTCAACGCCGTGAATCGGAGTTGAATAATTTGTATAAAAGCTTTTTTTGTATTTTAACCCGATTGAAATGAACTAAAATATACAATTTTAATTTTCGGATAAAGAGTAGCAATCTAATGTAATGTTTCACTGGAGTGCCGATTAAAAAAAATATGATATTAGAAACTACTTCAGTTTCCGGTCGCCCGAATAACCAACACTTCCGAAGAATTGTTTGTTATTCCAGGTTTAGAGCAAAGTGCAAGATACGGAATGTTCTCCATTTACGGGAACAACCCTGAATATGTTCAGTGGATAATGAAGAAGCTGCTGATTGGGCTTGCGTTATCACTAAACCATCCACTAGACCACAAAATATTACCTTAAAACAATACGTACACAGTGCTTTTCTTTTTGTAGTTCTGCAAGTGACGCAACCCGGACGCCGAGTTGATTGATTTTTTAACATGTCGTTGTATTTGACAACCGACTTAGTTTTTGCAACTAAAGTAGCTTATACTTGAAAAATTGTTTTGAAATTATAACAGGTACTGGCACAGAAAATAATGGGTCATCTATGGTCAAATGAATTAAAAAAGCGACCACCAGCTAAGATGGCCGCACTGCGAATTCACTCGTCTCACAGTATAGAGTTGAATACCGTTTCAATTTTGAATTTGAAATGCATATAAGCATTATAAGCATTTTAAACGGTTGGGATATGGTATCACATTTTAAAGCAAGAAAAACACTTAATAAAGAACACAAATCACAGTCACAATGACGTATTTCGGAAACAAAATGTCATCTACTAATACTTGTAAGTCATACCGAAATTCTATCAGTCATGCATTCTCCTTACTTCAGAATAAATTGTGGTCCCCTGTTCCTAAATACCACAATAATTCTAAACTGATTAATATAAATACGAAAAATGTAAACAACGTTTCAGTTACAACTGAAGGCAAAACCCATACTTATATACTGTCTAATCCGAAATAAAAATGAAGTAATTTATGTCGAATCATGCAGGTAAATGGATATTGAATGACAAATAAATGCCATTTAGGTTATGTATCTGATATCACTGACACTTATCCATTGACCACTGCTGTTAATGGGGAACATACAAGTGATTTGATCTCTATTCCGAAATACGTGATACCATACCCAAGCACATTAAAACAAGAAACATAATCCAGTAGAAGGAACAGAAAGGATATTCAGGTTTCAAGAAATGTCATGGGGAAAAAGAGATTAAAATAGCATTCTAAGGAAGAGTGCAATGAGAGAAGTAATTAAGTACCCCTATTAGTACACATGGGTTAAAGAGTAATAACGCATCCTTTTTAGTACCCATAGGTCAAATTGCAAATATGTTTGTGTGTGGTTAAGAATTGCCATGTAAAAATGAATTGCATGCAGAAGTTCTCATGCTGTGGTCAGAAACGTTCCTGTTATGAATTCACCTTGTGAAAGTTATACTACAATCAATACAATATAACTACTGTATTTTAAAACGGTAAACAGTATCGGTTGAACTATAAAAAGCATTCCTCTGACATTTTAATTACTTAATGGTGCAGCAAAGACAGCTGCAGAATCACTTCTTTGCATGTAGAACTGTGTAGAATGATTTCAGAACATTTTTGTTCTTAATCATGCTCTCATCATGTTTATGAAATATCTTATTTCTCTAGATTATTAATAAATTTCCATATACAGACAATGTAACTACATGTTTATATATTGAAATAACTTGACGTGTAGGCCAATTAGTTTCAACTTGTGACCTCCCTTGACCTTGACCTTAAATATTCGTTTCATATATTTACAAATCCGCTGATATGTAAATTATATAAATGGTTAATTTCATTCACAAGCTTTCCATTAAGTTAAGTAGCAATAAATGTTTCAATGTCGGAACGAACCGTTAACAGATACTAACAAGGTAAAGTGTTAAATTGAAAGTAATCGGTTTATAACTGACCGTGATCACCTTGATAATCAGTGACAGGCATCATATGCTAGTCGCTTTTAAAATGGTTAACCGGTTAACCGTTCGAAAGAATAAACTGCTTCCATCCCTTTATATTTCTAATCTAAATATCTCATTTCTCATTCTCTAAATATGTGCATACCATTCGAAGTAACTAGAACAACTTATGTAACACTTAAGGAGGCAGAATGAGTAACCTATCTGTAGTCTATAGCTTTAGAATTTGCTCTATTTTCGCCGTTGCATACCTTTTCCAATAGTCAATACTTGTAGAATTAACAAGTTTCTGTTTTATTTTAAGTACAATCCTAATACATCTTAAGAACGAACATATGGTTCTTTCTAAAAATGTATCAATATTGTAAAAGATTTTTGAGAAGATGTTCCGGGTCAACAACATACTCGAGAGAATACTTGAAACATACGATTATGTAATAAAGCATTAGCTTAATCATTGTTTAACAAGAGGAACAATAACATTTAACAATCACATTCAAATTGCTTTCTTTTTGTTGCTTTTTGTTCTGCGTTTTGTGTTGCTTACCATGAATTCACTTTGATCTTAATTTAAATTACAACCAAATGTGAATCTGGCATTTCTCTTAAGAGGTAGTCTGGTGTTAAATGCTAAGAAACAAATAAAATAACATTTCAATAAATTTGTTATTTTATTCTAAAACTGTTCCCCACTTAGTCGGTATCTAGAGCTTTCAGTATTTCCAAGTTTGCAAGCAGGTGTTCTTTACTACAGTTTGTATCTATTTATTGAATCATTCGCTATAAAATGAAACATAGTTGTTAATTTAAAGAAAAACGTATGTTCTCTGAAAGTTTGTCAAGATATGGAGAACACAACACTTGGAAAGCATAAACAGAATTACAATTTTAACATTAATTACAAATGCATAAAACCCTAAGTGAATACAATTAAACCAGCGTCAGTATATGGGAGGATCAAAGTCATAAACTGATATTGAATGGTGATAAAACTAGTTTTGAGATGCTGAGTACAATACAAGATGAAATATATCAAACCCAGAAAGAAAATCGCCAACGAAAACCTTGATGCTTACGCTATCGCAAACAAGAATGTTTCATCAAGATGACGTGTCGAAAAATTAAACAAAATCTTGTTTTCCCCTTTCGTTCGAAAGGAAGTGTTATAAAACACTCTTTGCTCTTTTAGTAGACAAATGTATATCAAGACTCATCTCAAGCGATATATGTATACTAAATGTGAATAAGCTTGTGTTTGGGAAACCATAATAAATTAGATATATTCATCAAGATCTTATTTCATATAATAACGGATGCATAGCTAAATGAAGTTGGCTACCCCGTTTGTCGTTATACCTTCCTTTCGCATTCCTCCTACAGCATGACAAACTTACAAACAAATGTCTACCGAACACCGTAAGATAGATGCCTAAACATCTTTTCATTATACGTGTACATAACGGAACTGAGTCATACCACATGATCTTTGTAGATGTTTATGAAATTACATTGTCAGTCTTTGAAAACTTTTTAACGTTCAAATTCATGAACGTCAGGGAAATTGATGTTGGTGATTGTCCACAATAGACTTAATCGCTTTCCTCTATTACCTCTCGTAAATTTATCTGAATCTGAATTTATCACAAACATAACAAGTGTCCAGTGTTTGTTATAAATTTAGACTGGTTGTAGCACATTAATAGGTATCCTGTTATTTAAGTATATTTGGGTGTGAGTGGAACTGAATCTTTAAGCGGAGATTCGTTTCAAAAGAAAATGACTGCATAGGTTTTTTATATTGTAAGAAAATAAAAATCACATTAAAACTAAGATTTACATATATTTTACTTCCTGACTAGGAAAAACCAAAATACCAGAAAAAAAATAACCTTTTACTTAAATGAATCAGTCAGGTAGTGCCTTAAGCTATCGCATATTGGTAAAACAAAGTTCTAAGTATTTACACTGACATTTAAGAATTTGCCAAGTTCCTATTTATGGTCAAAAACTGGCTTACACACGTGTGACAGAACCGCTTGTCCGTTGAAGAAGTAGAAAAGAAATAAAAAATATAAACATCAGAAATAAAGTTTTGAAACTTCATCAAACAGATATTTAAAAGCAATAAAATTTGTATTTTCACGCAAGTACCAAGCGATTACTTTATCAAAGGTTTTCGGTGGAAAATAAAAATGATTGAACAATGTGCAACGAGTAAAACGAACCGTTATGAGAATGAGAGTGAAAAAATAAAACAACTTGGACGACTGTTTACTTCTCCATTGCACGATTAAGAAAATCTGAGATTTTATCTAGATATGGTGAATGTGACTGCATACACGCTACCTGAATTTTAAAATCACTTTAAGAAGCATATTCAACGAACCCTCCCATCGAAATTTAATTACTTTTATAATTAATATCGGCGTTAAACTCCCACAAATATCTATATTCCTTTGAAAAAGGATAGGGAGAAATGAAATTAAATTGATAAAAATACCGACGTTTGCAAATGCAAAACCTATGAATTCTACATAAATTATTCAAAATGATGACAAACTCTCTCTCTCTCTCTCTCTCTCTCTCTCTCTCTCTCTCTGTGTGTGTGTGCGTGTGCGTGTGACTTGGTCACAGCTCTAGAAATAAAATAATTTAAGGTCACGTTAATGAAAAAGATATTGAAATGCTGAATAATTTTGAAGCATTTTGATATTTCTGCATTTTTATGGTTTTCTTGGGACACACAACGTGCACATTGTCAGAAGGCATGAACTCTCTTTCGTTTAGATATATTTTCGCTAAGATTAGTTTGACACAATTACAAATTTTAAATGTCTTTATTGACTGATATCGACAGTTTTGTTTGAAATTGATTGTATACCAAATATTGTATGATAGGTACGTTTCAGTTCCAACTTGTGTCGTTATGATGTATTATATGTTAAAATGTTAATAAAAATATCAATGAAATACAAAAATATAAAAATTAGTCACATGCGGAGAAATTGGTTAGTAATCTGGTTGGATACCCAGGAACACTGGTTAGGTGGTCTGACCGCCTGGATATGACCTTAGCAGTTAAAACTGGCGTTAAACCCGAATCAAACAAACAAACAAAGCTATCGTAAACCATTCCTCCAACTTTTAGTTCATTCTATTTAGCAATCCAGTTTCAAAAATAATGGTAAAAAAAATAAAACGTATATTATCATAATTATTCATTTGAAGAAGTGTGGCAGTACAACTTGTCTATCAGAATTGGCACACTGGAAAACAAATGGTGTTATGTGGGTTTATCTTACCTGAGGCTTTGACTGTTTAACAGAATGTGATATGGAGTTCTAGGTGCCATATAGTTGTTCTAATGCTGAACAATAAAACCACTGCCATCATCTCCGCTGAGGACATGCTTCGTATTGAGACTTTTTTAATGAACATTATCATCCTCCAACGTCCAACGTATGTTTCAAATTTCTAGTAATTACGTTACGTGAGACAAACCATGTTTGGTGTTTAATGTGAGTTTGCAATAGATACTTTTGTCACAGACAAACTTTGGAGGGTTTATTTTTGCATGATAGATTTATAACTGCTTCTTCGGATCGACTTTATTATATTAAATAAAGTTCATAATATGCTTCAAAGTCGTACGTTTTCATCATTATTGATGCATAACTTAAACAGAGTCACTTTACATTCTCATATTTTATTGTTAACATAGTTGATATAAACTTAGAAATAATTCTTTTGTACAGTAGAAAGGTAAAACCATGTAAAATGAGCAGGTCTACAGTTTGCTAATAAAATATATATCTTTGTTCACACCGGGGCTGTGATAACGAATGCACGATGGTAAGTGACCATTGCCATGATGGAGTATTTTCCTATAAATTTTAATTTAATAGTATTCAAAAATTAGACTTCGCTTTGAAAAATATTGAAAAACCATGACACGCAAATATTACATGAACTATACCTGTCAAAACTTGAAAACATAAAATGTCGCCGCGCTATGTTTAATGCTAGTTTATTATGTTCCTTATTTGATCAAAAGGACACATTTCAACATATGGTTGTACAATTTGCACTTCTGCAAATATTAAAAATGTAAAGATATTGCATTAAGATATAAAAAAGAAAGTCAGACACCGCACACGCTCCTTCAAGACATGCGTATTCAATAAAATTGACACAGACAAAAGCGTTTAGGACGTCGTTTTATACTCAATATTATAGATAAAAATCGTGTGGTTGAAAACATGTAAATTATCATCAGATTCACTTGTTCCATTAAATCAGTATGTCAGTAGTGCAAAGACCTACTTCTCGAGGATGGTCCGTTTAATTCCCTTTTAGGTTACACACGACTAATTCAAATCCTACAATATTTCAATGAAACATCAAGTTTTATTAGCTTCTGAAGACGCTACCTATTTCAGGGAAGAATCAATCATGAGAAACAATTTCATTCGGATTTTTTTCATAAGAAGTCCAATCAACTTTTCCGCTATATCGTCTCGAAGGAAGTCACCTAGTCACTTCGGTATTTTTATTACTATCTGTCGAAATTTCCTGTTTATTTTAAAACGACAAAAATAGCCAAGAATTGTCCGTCACATTTATGTCAAATTTCAGTTTGTTCTTCAATATATGTGTTCTTTTCAAGTAATAGGATTTTCAGAACAACCTTTCCATTTTTGACCAATCAGACAGCTTTGTCATCTTACAGCTCCGCACAAACCCTACACAAAATTGACTGGTTCTTGACAACACTGATTTGGTGGTGTATAACCTATAACCAAATTAAGATTCGATATAGCTGAACTATCACGCCATATTGTTATCAGAAAGATCTGACAAATTTTTGACAACAGGTCGCCAGATACAACCAATTATTAAAAATACACAAAGAAAAACAAATACTCATTGACAAATGTTAATATTTATTGCTGGCAAAATACACAAACGTACAAAAATGTTTAGGGTCAGTCCAATTTGCTCTCGGTTAAGTCCAGGCTTCGAGTGCTTCGAATCCCAGCATAAAATGTGTGCTTAGGCAAAAACAGAATCAACACGTCAACTCCTATTTATGAATGGGTACCAGTAATAAAAGTTACTGGCTTCTTAGAAAAAAGCGTATTTATTGGCTCAAGAGCGAGGTAACTTTGTTTGTATCACTTCTATCATAATTCAAATGATCCACTAATATTTAAATAATACTTTATCTTTCACGTCCAATTTTCAGCAATATATGAGTATCCTTTACCCCCAGTGAATTTGTTACGTAAGTTCTTTACATGTGTTAAATGAGTTAATGCAACTTTATCCGAAATATTAATTTAAATATTAAGTTATAAAATATAGATTTAATATCTAAATGAAGGTCTTGTGTAGAACACTGGATATTGAATAACAGAAACGTAATTTTTTTGTTACGTGCCTGAAATGAAATATTCATAATACTTGAAAATTATTAATGACACCAGTCCAGAGAGAAATGCGATTAAATGGCATACATAGTAAAAGTAATTTAATAGTAATTCATAAATCAGTATTATATCAAACCAGAAGCATACCTTGGTCTCGCAATGCTGCTCGAAGCTCCATGACCAATTTTCACAATTTTGTCATCCCATACTCGGTGCATTTGTAAGTCACTAAGTACAGACACAAGTATTAGAATAAATAAGCAAGCTTGGGGTGATATAGTGTAAACTTAAAGAAAAAAAAATGTTTTCATACATGGTCCTTGAAAATAAGCTGTTATGAAAAAACCTACTTACTGATATGCATAATGAAAAAAATCATTTGATATTGTCTTGAAAACAAAGACATAAACTTATACTGTAATATAAAAGGCAAAGAGCAGAAGAAAGATGCATCGTCGTATGGGTTAAAGAGCGAATATTTTCATGAGCGGCATTATTGAAACATGCCTATGCCATTCCTATGATTAAACTACCAACAAAAAGGCAATCATAGTGGGAAAGATATTGCAATGTTGGAATGTTTTACATGCATTAGCTCACATGTTGTGGTCACGAACATTCTTGCTAAAAATTCACCTTGTGAAAATTATACAAAAATCACTTTGATATATGTGTCGTGGAATGCGATTTTGGGGCGTATTAACGTTGACGTCATTAGCGAGAAAAAGCGAGAGAGACTGCCGCCATATGTTTGCTATAAAGGTGATCTATTATCAAACGATAACTCTGCTTTACAATTATTGTTTGCTGTGTTCATAACAGGTAGATATTGGTATAAAGAACTGAAATTTTTGTCGGGGTGGGGGAGGGGACGTCAGGAGAAGAATAAATTAGCGTTTTATAATAAATGTACAAAATCTGAATAAGAATTGAGATAAGGTTGCTTACAGTATGATGAAATTTAATCCCTCTGTTCTATTTTAAATCGATTTCTAGCCCAAGTTTGGCGTTTTGTATCTAAACATTGCTCAACAGTATAGCATTTGAAAGGAAATAAACTCGTGAAATAATTTTTCACAGTAAAATCATGCCATTATTTTTGTGAAAATGTACGGCATAATCTTATTTGGAAGTATATACATTTTTGTATTATACATTTTTATATACGGCACTATAAGAAAAATCACATACACTAGCATGACTATACTATACCTGTATCAAATGTAACAAATGTTGCACATACATATAGTAGGTGTAAAGTCTTGACAAGTCAGATACACCCTGTGCGAAATATAGAATTCATGTATTTGAATGTCAATATATGATATCTAGATATGGTACTGAAACCTAAACCCCAAAGTCTATCATTCCATTTCACTGCCATCAGATATATTGTAAGCTTAACATGCCGCAGTGTACTCCTTTAATTGTTTTACAATATTTCTTAACATCATCGATATTGCATGTAGTTGTTAAGTTTTTGTAAGTACGGAATATTGAAAAATGGTACAATGGCATGATATACCTAGACAAAGCCATGACAATATGGAGGCTATTCGTTGCCAAAAATCCAGCCTTGTTGATCTGAGTTGAACAGTTTGTTTACGGACAAAATACAGTTGTATTTCTTTGTATGTAAACTCCAATGTTACATTCTTGAATTGAGTTTGCCGATTTAACATTGTAAACATGTATTTCAACAAAATACATTTTGTTAAACGACAAAACATTAACTGGTTTTCTGAGAGTAGCAATACCAAATGTTCATCATAACATGCGGAATACTCATTGTTCGTGTATACGCCGACAAAACAGAAGTTACTTTCTTAACTTTGCATTGTCAAACCATCATGATTCGGATCAGCATTACCCAGCTGTACACGTTTTGCAATAAGAGATAAATAAGCTCCGCCTATTTCCCCGCCCATTACATCATCGTAAATAAACGTATTTATCCGCTCATTTTCTGTATTTACCGTCAGACCTCAGCGACTGGTTCTCCTTCTGCGGTCTGAGTAAAAATTATTGTTAAGACTATATTCAACATGCTCTTGTTAAAGACAAATAAATTTTACTGAAGGGATTCCAATTTGCATAGGAATGATTAACATTGACAGTTAAGACATATATAACAGTTTTATTTAAAGAGGACGTACTCCAGATTTGATATAAAAATATATTTTACATAAATTAAATATCAAGATGCCGTGAGATTATAACAGCATGATATTCTACTTCAAAACTGATTATAATAGTCAAAATAGAACAAAAAAAATATTCGCTTCAGCCTGATTTGAACTCTGGACCATCATGTTATCAAAATGTTTTTCCATCGCTTTTACTGTCACCACTATCGGTGCATTGGTAATTATAGTTTTTTACTTTAAAGCGACTGACTCACAGAATTTTGCTGAATATTTTTTTCTTTAAAATTTAAGAGAATTTAATATACTATGGAATAAGACATAATGTTATGCTTCTATACACCATGAAAACTGGAAAAAAAAGTTTTGACTTAACCAGGATTCGAACCCACGACCTTTCGGTCAGTAAAATATACAGCGACGATCTAGACCACTGAGCCACAGTGCCTATTTGTAAGGTTGCTTCAAAATTAATGTTATTACTAAAGTACCTACCCCGTGAATAACGGGGTAAATTTTTTACCAATAAAAGTGTGTAAAACTTTATATTTTGATGTTTTTTTGTATCAAAACATGAATCAGTAACTTGGTTTAAATATGTTCTTCACAATTGCAGCAAAAATTTCAAGATGTAAGAACATTTTCTTTTCTTTTTTTTTCATCGTCGGCCCATCTGTGAGTCAGTCGCTTTAAATGTTATACATTATAGCTATACCGTCCCGTTACGGTATAGCACTATGATAGGAAAAAAATCAATTTATAATGTGATTATCTCACTTATTTTTTGTCATTTAGTTAGTTTTTAAGCATTAGTCATGAATATTACAAGAAATTTATCATACAAGAAAACTTTCTCTTTTTTTGTCATCTGGAAGAAATATTTTTGTGTAAAAATACGTTACCTCATTTCTACAATAAGAGTTGCCTCTCTTTATTTTCTGCTCTCGTGAAAATTGGCTCCGCCTTTTAATCTTCGTCAATTTCCGTGATAATGCCATATATGGAAGTTACAAAAAACGTTTACAAATGTTAATCGCGTTAGAATGTAAAAGGGAAGTGTGGTGTTGTCAACCTGAGATTGCTAAACGATGCAGTACATTCTCAACGTCATGATGTACGGCATAAAACGTGTTGTAAACGTTCTATCGTTTACATTTCTAGAAGTTATACATTTCTAAATACAGTTTGTAGTACATTTCTAAATACAGTTTGCAATTTATCTAAGTTGCATGTTACCAGCTTCCATTTTGTCAAATCGAGATAACCAAAACGCTTAATATCTGTGCAGTATGTAACTTTCGGATCGACAATTAGATTTTTACTAATCTGTTTAGTAGAACCGAAGTATGAATTGTCAAGTTTCAAAGGCTGGATTTTTGGCAACGAAAAGCCTCCATAATGGCATAGTGTCTGCCACATGTAACCGCAAACGGTACAGGTTTAATACTAAAAGCCACAGTCGCAAGCAATCTTAAACCACACCATTTCACGATCAATATAATGATAATGAATAAATTCAATTAAAATTGTTGTGTTTTTTAAAAATCGTAAAATTATCACATGATTCACTGAAGGAAGTTTAATTACTTATTCAGTATGCTAGTAGTTCAACTATCTTCACAGCTAGATCATTCTTTTTTTTTTTTGATATCTTTAACTTGTATACAAACGTTTGTCCTGATATTTAAAGAGACATTTCGAAAATAAAAACTAAATAAACTAACTAAAACAAACGCAAAACTAACTAAATGATGATTGTGACGTCAAAAATAGTTTATTGTAAAAAGAAAATGAACTATTCCAAAATGTTCTAACACGCCGAGTGGAAACGACCTTAAAAGACCTCGGTGGGCGATTGAATCACAACACTGGGAACTTGATAATTCACAACAGCGCTATTTGTACAGGGTGCTGGCCCGTACACATAGTCACTGCTGTCATACGTCTAACGCCTGTTATCGGCATGGTGTGAGGTGGGCACTTATATCCCGGTTATTTGAATACTGGTATGGAACAAAGGAAGCAGTCATCGAGCGTGATGAATCTAAGTTGTAAGAACTTGTATCGCAGTCGATGTAAAGTAAATTAGTCTAAACTATTTGCACAACAATTTTTGGGTTGTTGCGATGGCCGAGTGGTCTAAGGTGTTCTAACTATGTATTGCTACGCGGTTGGTGCCGATCGGTGCGGAATCGAATCCCACTGGGAACTTGGTTATTTAAACTTATGCCTAATATGAAAAGAAAAGAAGAAAAAAACCATATTTGTACAACTTGGATCTGACTAAAATAATTGGTAGATAAAGTACATGTAGACTTGCTGCTTTCTCTTCCAACTCTGTGTTTATTAATTATATCATCAAATCTTGAGGTTAACCTAAAATATTTAATAAAGGAAGCCTGTAAACTAAGTCTGTCGCCGCAAAATTCTAACACAACTGGATTTCAATTCTTTCGGCGGGAATATTAAATATAAAATAATGATATTTATTATCGTAAAGATAAATCCTTTTACTTCTGTTGTCTACTTTTTTCCTTTAACTTAAACATCACTTCTATCTTACTTGTTTTATTTTTACTTGTTAGTCGAACACTTGTTTTCGATTCGGTAAGTGCCCTCAGTGGTATATTTTTTGCTTTTGTATTAGCAAATAAAATGTTCAGCTTGGCGTGAAATTCTGACCTTCCTGCATTGTATACCATCTTTGTACATAAATCAACTTTGCAAAACCAGAATATGACAAAAAACTAAGACTAGACATTCGCCTGTATTTAAATGTTCCTGTTTGTCTTTCTGCTATTTGATCTTGTAATTGAAGTAAATATGAGCTTTAATTATACATGCTGACGCGAAACTAGCCGCTCTTTTTGTCTTTGAAATACTTTAAGCACTATTATTTCTCAGATTCAGTAATTTTAAGTATATTAAATTGGTAGGTAGAATTCACCTCTTTATTGGATAAATTACATAACTCTTGACATATCCTCTACATTCTGAACATTGTTCAGATTTCAAACATACGTAGGCAGTTTTTGTTTACCATTGAGATTTCCGAAGAGGAAACGATTGTTGCTGTATAACGGACGTCAATTTGTGATACAATAGGTGTTTATTTTTCGAGTAAGGTGATTTTTTTTTTTTTGAATTTGTAATTTTTCTCAGATGATTTTATTCATTTATTTGGCTTTAAAACCTGAATAAAATTTAAAGGAAACGACAGTTATGACAATTTTGTTCAGTAGGTGTAACAAGATTCAAGATTCCCCTATTGTATTTCAAATGCACTTTAGGGTAGTGAAAGCTATTAATGTTGGCAATTGAAATAACGCGGGTTGCAAACGGCATAAAAAAGTACATGAAGATGCAGTCTATTCTGTTTAATGTGAAAAGGATGTTAAATAGAGGGGAACAAAATGCACGAACAAAATGTTTGGTGGATTTAAATGAAATTGTTTCGGCCCTTTTGTCCATAGTGTCACCATCTAAATGTTTACGTTGAAAAAAACTTGGACGTAACTTCAAGATAAATGGATATTTTTATTTCTGTAAAAATTAATGGATTAGGAGCAAAAAGCTCTGATTCTATTTCATACGACTTTATTTTTACGAATTTATGAAGATCAGTTTAAAAAATACAGAGCAAAAAATATTTTTACTGTTTGTAAGACATCAAAATACTGTTACTTATAAAAAAAAGTACTGAAATGAGGTTGATTTTAAATTGTAAAAGGTAGACATGAAACCGAGAAAAATTGTTATTGTTTTGTTTTTCATTACTGGATATGCTTTCATCACACTGACTATAACAATTGTCAAACAGACTAGGAATTAACTGAATTATGGTTTTCATTTGCGAAGGTGAAAATTATCATTTAAAGGTTACCTCTTAATGTTGTGCAGTCGTAGTTTTCGTAAGTACTTCTAATTCATCATTTATTATATCGTCTTAACGATATTTTTTGTGCAATTATGGAGTCTCGCTACAGGAAAGTAATTATCCAAGTGCACAAGGGGGATTCTTCCCTCACAATACAGTATGCTGCGCAGATAACTAAGAAGAGATCTATTTGTTTATTTTACGAATTTGTTGGTACGAATATGAAACTTTACCAGACCTGTTACCAGTGTTACGTGTGATTTGTTGTTTGTTGGATAAATGTATAGCAAGAGTTTTAGCCTGTTATCGGTATTGTATGACATGTGATTGCTTTCATGGCAAAGTTTTAGGTAGTATGATAAAATAAAATATCATCAGAAACAGATTTACTGAACAAAAATATCTGAAACTGTTTTGTGTACTGTTCTTTCGTTGTATGGTCTATGATTATAATAAAAACAAGAACTGTCAATGTAAGATGACAATGCCTCCGAAGTGGTGCTTTGACTTTGGGCTGATGACCATTCGTTCATGGGCCAAGGTCAAAGAAATATAGGTCATTGGGAAGGTCTTTTCCACAGGGATGTTGTGTCCAAGAATGAAGTAATTCCACTTACTAATAAAGAAGTTATGGTCAGTGTTAAAGTTTTTGGGCAATTGGATCTTCAAGGTGAAGGTCATTCAGGGGTCAAGGTCAAATAAATATAAGTCAGTGAGAAGGTCTTGTCCAAAGGGATGTTGTGTCCAAGTATGAAGTAAATCCACTTACTAATAAGGAAGTTATGGCAAATGTTTAAGTTTTCGGACGGACTGACGGACGGAATGACGGGCGGACTGACGGACGGACAGTTCAGAAACTATATGCCTCCATTCGGGGGCATAAAAAAACACAATGTAATTTCTTGACATTTAAATGTTTATAGTGACTTACCAAACAAGACATGCCCACGGGCAGAATGTCGAGCCCGCTCGTCTTAATTCAAACCTGAACCTATAAGCTTCAGATCAAGGAGAAAGATGTATACATAGGTGAGATGTGCGCAGCACATCCCTTGTATACCCAAGGCAAAATCTTGACATTGCATCATCTTAGGTGACCTTGACCTCTGACCAAGTGACCTAGTTCATGTGCATGTCACGAAGTCTCATGATGATCATTTGTGCCTAAACAAGAGCCACCGCAAGCGGGGGCACACTCTACTTTTTTCCTATTTCCAAAGGCAAACACATCAGAGGAAGCACATTGTGGTGAAGGGATTTCAAATAAAACATCATTTGGAAATATAATTATACATAACCAAGTTATGGCCAATTTTAGCAACATTCAGAAATTTGACCTTAATGGTCAAGGTCAAGTTCAGTTTAACCTTTTTTGAAGGTATTGTCTAAAAGGTAGTTATGTCCAAGTATGAAGACACTACATCCATTAACAACAAAGATATAGCCAAGTTAAGTAATGCCAAAGTCATTTAAAGGTCAAGGTAATACTTGAACTGTTCAACACGTTTGTTTATTCTCAGTGTTGTTTTGTCCCTGTATAGATCAAATCCGTCCATAAATAACAGAAGTTTGGCTATTTTAGCAAAATGCAATAATTCGAACTTGACTGTAAAGGTTATTTAAAGGTTAAGTCATACTTGAATAATCTAACATGTAGGTTTTGTCATGAGCGTTGTATTGTCCAAGTATTAATAAAAAAGAACTAAAAATGACGTTATGGCCAATATTAGAAAAATTCTATAATTTGACCTTGATGGTCAGAGTCATTTGAGGGTCAAGGTCATATTTGAATGATTCAATGTGTCAGTTTTGTCATAAGTGTTGTTTTGTCCCAGTATAAATCAAATACAACCATAAATAACAAAAATTTGGCTATTTTAAGCAAACTTCAATAAATTGACCTTAAATGTCAAGGTCACCTAAAGGTCAAGGTCATACTTATAATAAATTAAAATGACGGTTTTGTTGTTTTATCAAAGTATAAATCAAATCCATAAATAAACAACAGTTACGACAATTAAAGCAAAATACAATAATGGGACCTTGACTGTCAAGGTTATTTTAAGATAAAGGTCATACCTGAATTATTCAACATGTAAGTTTTGTCAAAAGTGTTGTATTGTCCAAGTATGAATCAAGTCTAACCAATTTATGACCAATCTTAGCAGAATTCAATAATTTGATCTTGATAGTCAAGGTCATTTTTTAGGTCAAGGTCAAACTTAAATCAAAATGTCGGATATATCAAAAGTATTGTTTTGTCCAAGTATAAATCAAATCCATCAATAAATGACAAAGTTATGAAAATTTAAGCAAAATTCAAACATCTGACCTTGACGGTCAAGGTCATTTTTAGGTCATGGTCACTTTTGAGTTATTCAACATGTCAGTTTTGTCACAAGTGTTGTTTTGCCCAAGTATGAATCAATTCCAACAATAAATGACAAAGTTATGGCAAATTGTAACACAATTCAATAATTTGACCTTGAAGGTCAAGGTTATTTTAACGTAAAGTTGATACATGAAAGAATCATAATGTCGGATTTGTCATTAGTGTTGTTTCGTCCAAGTATGTGCAAATCCATAAATAAATACAAAAGTTATGACAATTTGAGCAAAATTCAATAATTTGACCTTGAAGGTGAAGGTAATTTATGAGTCAAGGTCAAGTTTAGTCTGATCATCTTGAAGGTCTTGTCCAAAGGGTTGTTGTGTCCAAGTATGAAGATAACCCATCAAGGAATAAAAAATATGATCAATGTTAAAGTTTTCGGACGAGAACGGGAACGGCAACGGCAACAGCAATGACACCATGACTGTAGCAATAACTCCATTTTATTTTCAAAAAAATTCGAGCTAAAACTCAATTCATGTTATTTTAACATTTTGATATATTTTTATTTGATCTTTGACCTCTTGTGACCTTGACCTTCATTTTGCGCAAGACAACTCAACTCACTTTGGAGAACATTTGTTAAAACTTATATAAAATCCATCCATGTATAAAGAAATATACTCACTAATGAATGTTTTAATTTGTTGTTTGACCTTTGACCCTAAAGTAAGACCTTGACCTTTACCACAGAATTTTTTGCGCGACACTCCGCCTCACTATGGATAACATTTGTTCCAAGTTATATTAAAATCTCGCCTAGCATATAGAAGTTACGCTCTGGACACGGGTATTGAGCTGGCCCTCCAAGTGTGACCTTGACCTTTGCGCGGCGGACCTGGGTTTTGCGTGTGACACACCACCCAATTATGGTGAACATTTGTATCAAACTTTTTTGTAATCCTTCAAAGAATGAGCAAGATATAGACCCGACAAATCTAGACAGACACACGGACTGACGGACGCACATACACCAAACCACAAAAAGTGAAGAGCAGCTACTAAGTCGACCTCACCACAAGGGGGCTCAACAATTTCAAAATCCTCTGACCACTAAGCATAATACTTTAAAGCATAAGCAAGATACAGCGCCAACAAACAAATTTTAATATTTTTATTTGACCTTTGACCTCTTGTGACCTTGACCTTCATTTTGCGCGAGACAACTCAACTTAACATGGAGAACATTTGTGCTAAGTTATATTAAAATCCATCCATATATATATAAAAGTTATACACTCAAATGGATGTTTTATTTTGTTATTTGACATTTGACCCCTTAATGTGACCTTGACAAATCCTCTGACCACTTAGCATAATACTTTAAAGCATAAGCAAGATACAGCGCCAACAAACAAATTTTAATATTTTTATTTGACCTTTGACCTCTTGTGACCTTGACCTTGACCTTCATTTTGCGCGAGACAACTCAACTCAACATGGAGAACATTTGTGCTAAGTTATATTAAAATCCATCCATATATATAAAAGTTATACACTCAAATGGATGTTTTATTTTGTTATTTGACATTTGACCCCTTAATGTGACCTTGACAAATACTCTGACCACTTAGCATAATACTTTAAAGCATAAGCAAGATACAGCGCTAACAAACAAATTTTAATATTTTTATTTGACCTTTGACCTCTTGTGACCTTGACCTTGACCTTCATTTTGCGCGAGACAACTCAACTCAACATGGAGAACATTTGTGCTAAGTTATATTAAAATCCATCCATGTATGTAGAAGTTAAACTCACAAATGGATGTTTTATTTTGTTATTTGACTTTTGACCCCTAAGTGTGACCTTGACACGATTTGTCTCTGTTATAGTGTAGAAACGGCAGATATCTTCTTTTTTTTATCCGATGCAATTGTTTTGACTAAACTTTATATATAATCAGTTAACAAGTGTGTTTCAAACATGCCGTCTCTGTATCATTAACGCTCGACGTCTGCCCGCATACGTTGTGTAAACCTTATACAGTATCATTAACGCTCGACGTCTGCCCGCATACGTTATGTAAACCTCATACAGTAGAATAATTTGTTTTCTGTTGTTTTGGATTGTATGTTCGGAGTATCTTGAAACCACAGTGACACCATCAACTTTTAGAGTTTTTAGAGTTTTATTGTTCAACGGGATTTAAAAAATAGAATGAATTATCGTTGAATTGCTGTTTAAAAACTCCGTTAGTAATCTCGTAATGCCATGATCGCTTTACTTCGAAAAGATTTTTTAGAAAACAAAGCAAAGCTTTTCATTATCTGATAACTATACTCTCATAAAGGACTTGTTCTAGTGTAAGACACCTTAATACTAGTTTCTGTCATTATAAAAGAGCAAGGAACTATGTGTTGTTTCAATACTTCCACTGAACAAACTCAATCATGAAGTAATCTAATGGCTCATACATATTTCAATGTCTATGAAAAGGTCGCGGCAGGTTTAGCAATGCCTCCAGTTTCAAATCGGAACTACTTTTAATACTTTATTTTAAATAAACACTTGCTAATAAAGTTTCTCACGGGCTTTTTGATGGTTCATTGGAAAGTCAAGTTTCCAAATTCAGCTTTATCAGCAGTAGAATATTTCAAGATAATGAAAGTGAGGTGAAAAAACAAGAGTGACGAAAGTGGGCTTTTCTATTTAGGTCTGAGCCTCGACGGTAAACCGTCCACCATTTCTATTTATTTACTGTCGGTATCGGTTGCCCATATGACCGACGCCTCCCCCCCCCCTGAAGAGATTAGTTAATTTATGCTGTGGGGGTAGTGCAAGATACAGAAAGCATCCCATTCCAGAAACACTCCTGGTTCTTTTGCATGCTCAGTGTATAACACTGATACATGGGACCTCGGTTTAACGTCCCATCCGAAAGAAATGTTAGTGGAGGAGCGGGGGATCGAACTCGGGACCCCTGGTATACCAGTTCAACGCGTTACCACTGGGCCACATCCGCTCCACCATTTCTATCTATTTGAGCTTATTTATTGTTGGTACCGTTTGCCCATATGACCGACGTCCCCTGAAGAAATTAGTTATTTTATGTTGTAGGGGTAGTGCAAGATACAGAAAGCATCCCATTCCAGAGACACCCCTGGTTCTTTTGCATGCTCAGTGTTAAGCTCTAATACATGGGAACTCGGTTTTACGTCTCATCCGAAAGACATTAGTAATGTTAGTGGAGGAGTGGGGGATCGAACTCGGAACGCTTGGTATACCAGTCCAGCGCGTTACCACTGGACCACATCCGCTCCTCTCTCCACCATTTCTTGCATTGTTTCCCTTTTATACGTTACAGATGCTGGTAGACTCTAAATAACCAATCAAAACATACCAGTGATCGCGGTAAACTAAATCAGTAAAGATGAACCCGGATAAAAATTCTGGATAGCCAGTCATTACGTCTAATTATTTCTTCATTCTTTATTTGGTTTTAATAAAATAGATTTTGACGAAAAACTTAATGTCTTAGAAGGGGAAATATTAAATTAATCATGTGCGTGTTTAAATCAAGTGTTTTTTGGATAACGAGAAGGAAGTGTTTTTCAATGTTCCAAGAGACTCTAGCTAAAATACAATACATTGTACTTCATAATCAAGCGTTTACGTAAAAACAGTTTATGTAATACATTCCTGATAAGTATGTACTCGTCCCGAAAGTAACATGAGTTATATTCTTGTAATTCAGATTCTACAAAAGCTATTCTAAAGAAATATACGAAACAGAACAGTCATTGCAAGTGTTTTCTTAATATCTTGCACGGTAGACCACAGCCACTCACCAGCCATTTAATAATTTTCTTTTCGTATCAATACACTCATTAATTGTGACACTTTGTAAGTGAAAACAGATGGTAATTCTTCAGGCTTTCAATAAGAGTCGCCAGAAGCCACTTGAAACTGATTGTATCTATGTATTCAAAACTGACTGAGTCATTCTAAAGATAGGCCATGAAAACACGTGTATCAATATATCAAATCATGCTACAATACGTTTGCGTGCTATACATCAACATACAAGTCGCATTACTCTATTTGACAAGAGCAATTATCAACAATTTCAATAAGCTATTTTGCAGTTCGAATTAACATTTAAAATAATAGATATCGTTTTATGTAGATACTCCGTGGGTGTCGGCTTAAAATTCACCAAAGTACGTATCACCAATAATGCAGTAGACACTATTATTATATAGATGAAATGGTTAGTTAACAAATGGACTAAAATATCATATTTAGACTAACAATATTATAAAGTCAAGCCGTATATGGCTTATTCTCATACAAGTAATATTTCTTTTGATCAAACAATTTTGCCCTTAATTATGCACAAATATTTAAGGAAAACATAACTTTGATTTATGAAACTGCGTAGAACGTGACGAATATAGAAAGTCGCTGGAGACTATTAACCCTGGATGGATACGAGCCAGCGACCGCCATATCAAATAACAAACGCTTGTTGATCATACCTAGAGTCAATCATCTTCTCAGACAATACAGATCCAGACCATAAGAAAAAGTTTTACAACTTTATTAAACACAAAAATCTGAAAACATGGGAATTGCACCTAATTGCATTTAATTGTTCCTGACACGCGCCTGCCTAGTATAGTCAGTATTGACTTTTGGCAGTAATAAGTTGAAGTTGAAAATCAGTGGTCTAA
This sequence comes from Cyclina sinensis, assembly GCA_012932295.1. NCBI lineage: Eukaryota > Metazoa > Mollusca > Bivalvia > Venerida > Veneridae > Cyclina > Cyclina sinensis. The sequence goes on along the minus strand of JAAONU010000009.1, from coordinate 27,749,160 downwards.
CATCCCGAATATTCCTCTTTCATATTTTGATATTGTTCACTAGGAGTGTAGCCTCTTTCTTGGGGAAAATATAAAACATTTATACATTATTTTTTTAAAGTTATATTTTACATAACAAATATAAACGCACTGTATCAAACCTGTTATAATAGAATGCCATAACTGAATAATAAACGGATGCAGGTACGATGAGATTAAAATTAGCGTGTTTACATTTCAAATTCATTTCTTCGTTGAAAGTTCAAACTTCTAATTCATCATTTTTCACATTCATCTGAAGCCGACTTTAAATACTTTTCATAATCATCGACAGTAAAAATAAAGATACTTTATGATGACCAAATAGCGATAGAAATTGAAGTATTAACACTTCATTAACATTTCATGAGCAGTTACCAAGTAGGTCAAAGTTCGTGGAATATGTTGAAAAAAAAAAACGTAAATAGCGTAAGAAACATTCAAAATACGAAGCAGTCTTAGGCAATGCTCATTTATGCCACTGCCTATTAAGATTTTCACACGTTTTATTACACAATCAACGCTTTCATACAAAATGTAAAATGCCAAGAAACAGAACATTTATTGTAGCAATTGCGAAACAAAATAAGCTACAACTTTGCCAAAGGATATTTCACGAGTTTCTCAGTACATTCATTTGATCCCATGTCATTTTAATTATTTTTGGGTTTCATATTTCATTTGTGCAAAGTTTTGCCAAAAGCAACTGAATATCTTCTGTTCAGTTGTTCAAAGGATAATAAAAAAGAAAAAGAATTGCGCTGCACATTGTATGCGGTTTCCATATTAACATTTACTGCTACATATGCACAGTAAGTAGAATGCAAATATTTTGCCCCTATTTCTCTGGCTTCTCTTCTACTTTTCTCTTCTATTCGGTTCTAAGGTTGTCGCCTGCCTGGCCTCGTCTAGCAATCTGCAAATCATCCGCTTTTGAAGCTTCTGTGTTACCATCTTAAGTGGCAATTCTGGACAATATGTATAATCTTTTCCCCTCTAGATCAGATTGATTTATGATACCGATGTGGTTTTCTTCATTACTCATCATTTAACATGTTTGTATAAGCTTTTCTCAAAATGTGATATATAACCGTCACCTGCAATATCATAGAACATTACATAAAGCTATGCAAAAATTTTCAAAGAACACCGCAGATTTTGTTTTACCGGTGTATGGAAAACATTCGGGGTATTCAAAATGGGCGAAGAACTCCTCAGCCACTTAGAATTGACTCAATGTTTTTCAAACACCGATAAATCATATAAGGAGTCAGAGAAAAAATCTGTTGTAACTACATATTAGATAATAAAGGATACAGTAACTGTACACAGACTCCTAGATTTAAATGTACAGTCGTTATTTATTTTCTGTACGACTAGAGAAACTTTTAATTGCAAAACATTTCTTACATATGCGAATTTCTATACTACTGGAAGAACTATTAACTAATGACGAGTTACCATTGACATTTACGATACTTCTAAATTGTTTATTACAAAGAAAAAAAAGAAATATGCAAGAACATTTAAGCAAAACATTGTTTGATATTAGGTCATATCAAACGCTCCATAAATTTGTGTATATATGAAGCAATAAAGGTAAACTAGATAATAATATTTCTTGAAGAAACATTTTCTTTTGTAAAAAATATGACATTTCGATTAGTAAACAAATTTTTCTTCTGCAAAATGAAATACAGGGGCATATTGTGTTGATGTTAATGTTTTCTATTTGTAGATTAAACGCATTTGCTTTTTATATGTTTGCCATTGCAACGTGCAATTGAAATGTTAATATATAATTGTCAAACAAACATAACACAATGCTAAAGAATAAAAAATGCTGGATAGTAAATTTATATAAATGGAAACATAGCTTGCAATTAGGTTTTAGAAGAGTTTTTACGTAGATTGAAAAAATAACTTTTAAAACATTTATGTTAAAAGATAGTTTCCTTATGAATAGTTTTATCTTCGAGATAAATGTAAAAAAAGGGTTTCATTTTTTTCTTTCTTTCCTTCTTTTTTTCTTATTTTTATTTTACCGTGGCTGACATATAAGCATGCAAAAAATGTTACCAAAATAACAAATTCAAAACTCTACTTCCAAGTTAAAGTACTGTTAAGAAATCAAGATTCGGCTACATCACATAGCATGATAATAAAACTGAATCTTCCAAAGATAAGAAACCCACCATCAATATCAAAGAGCTCTTTCACCCAATCAAGCAATAGTTGTCGATTCTGGCACAACTTCATCACAAGTGTATATGTAAACCTATCTGTAAGACAAAAAAACCTATCTTTAACAGAAAGAGAGCCTATTTTTTAACATAAAATACCTATCTACAAGAGCTAGAGATCCTATTTTTAATATTAAAAAAAAACCTATCTACAAGAGGAAGAGAGCCTATTTGTAACATAAAAGGAACCTATCTACAAGATGAAGAGAGCCTATTTGTAACATAAAAAGAACCTATCTACAAGATGAAGAGAGCCTATTTGTAACATAAAAAGAACCTATCTACAAGAGGAAGAAAGCCTATATTTGTAACAAAAAAAGAACCTATCTGTAAGAGATAGAAGCCTATTTGTAACATAGAAAGAACCTATCTGTATGAAGAGAGCTGATTCTAGTGTCAAAACTATCTTTAAATTAATAAAGATGTGCAGGCTAAATGAACTTCAGAAACAGCTTACAGTGTTACACCAGTATATAACTAAACAAAAATACCATGCAAAAATGTGAACCTCTAAAAATGAATCTTATAAACAAGGGTTTGTCAACACATTTGAACTCATTAACACATCTGAATAGTAAAATGCTTCAGTTTTCAAGTAATTATAAAACAGGTTCAGACAGTAGGTACATTAATGAGACAAAATTTATCTTGACCAATGAGGGCTTTTGATATGCCTTATGTAGATTAACCAGACCTTTAACGTTTTTTTCTTATTTTGCTGAACTAATGTAACTGCGTTACATTATGATAGTAGATGATCAAATTACTTAAAATACTTTATTGTTTTAGCGAGTGTTTCAAGTGTTTAAGCGACGTGAAAATACTCGTGATACCGAGAATGACAATCACCAAATTAAGAATCAATTACACAGCGTCAAAGCGTACTTAAGTAATCTCAACTCAATTTTCGACACTCATAAATTTGCGAACTTTTCAACACGTGAAACTTCAACACTCACACATTCGCGAAAATTTCAGCTAACGAAAATTTTCACTGAATCAGTTAGAGTTTGGAATTCCTTACTTTTTATTCCGCAGAACTTAGACTTCAGAGCTTTGTATAAATTTTCTTTCCTTCGAAATGTTCCACATAGACCATGAACTGCATAATGCCACACTGGTCTGAAAACAATTATTTAGATAAAGTATTTAACAGATGACTAGAATGCCTAATCTGGTGTTAAACAAGCAGATTTATTCCTGTGGAAAAGGCTTTCTCCTGAAAACTTGTGCATTCATTAAGCTTCCTTAGTGATGGAAATGTTTTTATGCTTATTGTCCGTTAATACTAAATTATTTTACGACAATTGTCTGAAATTGTTTAAGTAAATATTTTTTTATATATTTGTATTATATAATTGTTTTTAACAATTGTAATATTCTAGCCGATAGTATCTACAATTCAACTGTTAAATTTATGCATATTTTCTGATAACATATAATTAATTTATTAGTATCTGAAAACTGATTGAAAATATCTTACGTTAAATGTGACATGTACTGTCCCGGTACTCCAAACACTAGCTTGTTTTCATCTACATGTTTTTCTTTGTTCTCAGTTGAATACACAGAATATCCATTACATACTGCCACTACAATCTCCAACATGGCAATGGATTTTAATGCAAATAAGGCAGTGACAATCATGTCGATTTTAATTGATTTTCTTAGTAATAGAATGGCCAATCGAATTTAAGTGTTGCTTGTTAAGCTTTATGGCAGCGACCTTTAAAGTCTGAGAAAATGGCCTTATTCATGTAAATACAAATTTTCTTTTCTCAGAAATATCTCCAAGAAGGATTTGTATTCCATAAAACTAAAACAAGTGCTTAAGTTTGCTGTTATATGTAATATGTTACTGACAAACACGCCACTTAATTGCAATATACACTAACATACACTGATTGCTCACATGTGGTTTAATTTTCTATGTACACTCGTATATAGATTTGAGGCTGCCTTAAGGTAAAGATAAATGTCAAGCAGTTTGTTTACGAGATCTATGAAATTTGTTATTTTGCACTTTCCTGTATTAATGTATTCATGTTCACATAAAATCATTTTCCTCTGTACATATATTTTCCAACCAATTCGCCTTTTGTTAATCGCATTTATTTATTTTTTAATTTGTAATAATTGTAGTATTTGTTTTTTTTCCAAAGGTCAGTTGTGTCACAATTTGATACTTAATCACCGTTTTATGTTTGATTTCCACTTTTTACTCATAAGATGAAATATACCGTGAAAATGAAATGGTTATTGCAGTCATTGTGAATAGAACGTGTATAACCACTAAATATTTCACGAATTCCCTCAGCATAATCGTTTTATCCAAAACTACGTTTAGTACTTAAAGATTCCATTTAATTTGTATAACGTTTTACAAAAAGCAACGAAATGTCTACAGTTTTTCGAACAAAAATGAAACATATGAAAAATAAATACGATTCGCACTATCTGCGGTTTCAAGATGAACAATATCTGCTTCACATACAGACTTTATAGGTATGAAATACTTTGCTCCTGTTACACGAATGTACTCGTCTAGTCTTTGTCTTAAATTCGATGTTTGCAGGTAAAATTCCATGTGAAAGACAGTCCTCTTCTGGTCAGCTGCCAAGCGTCCATTTCTAAAGCTTCTGTGTTGCTATCTTCAGCATTACATTTACATAGTTGTATTTATTCCTCTTTATAGAATAGATCTATAGGCGTACATACTGAATGTCTTCTTTCTTTAAGATTGCATAAAACGGCGTGGTTACCCCATTTTTAATTCCGGTGCTCATAAAGTTTCAAAGTTTAGATAAAAAATCTCAACTCGCCAAAATATTCAATAAAAAGGTTTACAATTGCTTACTTCGTATTCCGCAAAATTAAGATTTCAAGGCCTTATACAATTTTCTTTCCTTTGAAATGATCCACATAGATCGTGAACTGCATAATGTCATACTGATCTGAAACAGATGGTTTAGTCTAGGTAGTTACTTATATCATTAGATTAAAATAACATTGTTGTGTAAGTGGAAAGAAACATCATTTAACATAACTATTACTTCATATAACATGTTTTTAATAAAACTTCCTTGGTCATTGAAATGATCTTTGTAATTATTTTCCGCTTATATTAAAGATTTTTACACCATTTATCTTAATGAGTTCGTGTTAATGTACTTACTATAATAAAGACCATGCAAAAAGACCACTTAGATTATTTTAAAATCATGTGAAAATTGGCCAGTTGAAAGTTTACAATAAACAGATAGATCGATTGTCTTTGAATCTTGTAAACTTGTTAAGTGTTGCACACGATTTGCATATTGTGTTCTTGTACTTTTTCCGCCCATATTAATGATTTTTACATAATTTCAAATGTGAGTACTCCAAACGGCGGAATACCGCCTCTATCCCCTCCAAATAATTCTTCTTGGCATCTGTCAACAACCCTTAACATCTATTTGATAGTGTCAATATATTTTAATGCAAGTTAAAATATCACAGACATTTTCTTTTTTTATTTTGCTCTCCTTTTTTAAAAGGAATGGTCAATCAGAGTAAAGTTAAAACTGGCTCTGAACAAGCATCGTCTAAATAAAGAAGTAGATTTATAAGAAAAAAATGTTCTATTTTATCAGTGAAGATAGCTTTACAGCGATATATACTACTCAAAGTTTGATAGAGATCACTTATAAGAATGTGTATATTTACTACATACGGTTGAAAGGTTACATTTTTTGTTGTGATTCTGAAAATATGTTCATATGACAACAGTTTGGTACCAAAAAATGAGTAAGTCTTTAAACCATTGAAGCGTGACAGAGGCTGAGCCGTGGGAGGGGCACGAATTTGGGATAACACAGACAGGAGATGAAATGGAACTTTTTGGAAAAATCAAGTCTATGGCCTGAATTTTGCTTTAATATCGCGTGTGGGGTCCGTTTGCTTGGATTACTGCTCTGCACCGCCTTCTTATGCTGCTAATGAGTCCCCGGATGCTTTGTTGTGGGGGTCGAGCCCACTCGTCCAGAAGTGCCAGCTGTAGCCCAGGAACCGTGGTTGGCTGGACTGGGCGAGCAGATATTGCAGTCTGCAGCATGTCCCAGGCGTGCTGTATTGGATTGAGGTCTGGAGACCTTGCTGGTCAGTCCATTCTCTCTATGGCTGCTGCCTCCAGGTACTCGTCGGTAACCCTTGCCATGTGAGGCCGGGCGTTTTCGTCCATTTAAAATTTTAAATGAACTCAGGGCCTACAGCACCAGATTACGGATAAACGTACACATCTAAAATTTCATTGACGTATCGTACAGCCGTTAATGTGCCGCTTTGAACAATGTGCAGGTCCGTTCTTCCCTGCATGCTAATGCCCGCCCACACCATGACCGAGCCCCCGCAATGACGATCATGGGTAGCAACATATACGGATTCCAAATGCTCATTGGCGGATCTCCATAACCGCACTCGCCTATCAGAGAAGTCCACACAAAATCCAGACACTTCAGTGAACAGCACTGGGGTCCAGTCATGCAGCGACCACCTGGCGTGATCGCGGGCCCATTGAAGACGTGCCTGGATGTGGTTTTGCGTCAATGGGATTCGGATTGCTGGCCTTCTAGCCCTCATGCCAGCTGTATGAAGACGGTTCCTGGTGGTTTGAGTGGAAAGTCTTTCACCAGTGACATTCTGGAAGTCATTTTGGAGGGCAGTAGGAGTAACAAAGCGCTGACGTCGCGCTTGAACGACAATAAACCGGTCCTCACGCTGAGTTGTGGACCTCTGACGCCCTCCGCCGTGCCTATGCGTGACATGCCCGTAAGTTTGAAACCGTCGCCACATCCTGGCAACGGTGCTCTGGGACACCCCAAGGACACCTGCCACGTACCGTTGGGAACGCCCAGCCTCAAGCATCCCTACCCTCCTATTAATCTCTTCATCGTCAATACGCCGTCTTTGCCGTAGATTTGCCATGACCAGTGCTTGGTTCGATGTAAACGTTACCATGCACTGAATAAAACGGATGAGTACATGAAGGTACATGCCCGCGGTGCACCACTTTCCAGGGGTATCGCTTTTCCCGTGCATCTCGAGCCATTTACAGGTAAACAATCAAAATCAGCTGGACAGGTCGGCTTTGCCATATGAATAAACTACATGTATGAGAAGAAATCAGTTATCTTGAGGTTATCATTAAAAAGATATTTACGAAATGAAAAGTGACCCCTATCAAATTTTGAGTAGTATAGTTTCAGTTAAGAAGGATTATTTCAATACTCATAAAACAACTGAGTTCAACACGATGGTGGTTATATACAATCTGTTACGTAACCTTTACTTAAATGCACAGGTGCTCGTCATGCGACGAGCACCTGTGCTAAAATGTGCACCAATATCAATGCATTATTCATATGTGGTTTTAATCTAATATATTGAAACTAAGGTTAAAGATTTTAAAACATAATTTTCAAAGAAAAATATACAATTCTGACCAGAATCCTTCCTTGTTTTGACATCAGTTGTGTGTAAACCCCATACTTGTATCTGATTGCAATATGCTTAATCAGATGCGTGAGTTTGCTTAGGTCATGACAAATCTTCCTGTAGGATGAGCAGTGTTCGAGGGGTTAGAGCGCCAGACTCCTGATCCGGAGGTAGCTGGTTCGAATTCCACTTGGGCGAGATTCTACAGCAAATACTTGTTTCCGCATCGGTGTAAAAAAGTAAACAAATTTAAACTTCGAACTTGCCGTAACGGGAGTTACCGGTGTCGAACATAACAAGCACAAATTGTGACCTTTGACATTGATATAAGTCATGCATTAAAGTGCAGGTTCATTTTCTGTTTTATGATGTTTTCAAGTGAATGATTAAGGGGCAATAAAATCTCGAGAGTATATCGTGTTTCTGTTAAATTACTGCATTAATTAAGCTGTATTAATCATAAGATAAGTTGTAAAAAACAGCTTAACTGATGTTCTTAGAAAATGTTCGTTTCATTCCTACCAGCTTTATTATTTCATATTCACACCAGTAATTTATATAACAACCAATATTTTAAAGAAGATTTACAGTTGGTTTTGGTTTCATGTCAATAAAATTATTGTCAAAAGTATATCTGGAAAAAAATGATTTTAATCCAGGAAACGTTACTAAAACTTCATTGCTTTGAAATTAAAGAATCTTACTAAAACTAAATATTAAATTAAAACATAAACACGTGTATAAAACAAAAAAAAATATATCTCTAAATGAACGCCAAAAGCAATTTGTAAATATCTTTTTATGCTTATAATTTATTCACTGCTGCAATAGCATTGAGTGTTTGAGTGTTGCATTAAAAGTCAATGAAAATGATATACAATCATAGACTTATGTTGAGGTAATATTTGTTTTTACGGGCCTGTAAAAAATGATACTGATCGTATCAATGACAAAATCCGAGGACAATAAAATTTTTACAGGTTCGTAACTATATTGGCCGAAACGTAAGTCTTAAAGTGTTATATTATATACTCTTCTGAAATGTGGGGTGAAAGGTTTAAATAACAATTACACGTTCGTGAAAAGTTTGCATGTGTTTATTACTTTTTTTTTTGGGGGGGGGGGTATTTTTTTACGGATCCGCGCGTGCCATATTGTCGACCAATGAAATGAGTGCATTTCAGTAGGGTATACAATTTTGACTGTTAATCGATAGTCAAGAAAATAAAGAAAACGGTTTAAATACAAGTAAAAAAATAAATTTTAAAAATGAAATAAAAGAAACTAATCCAAGGAAAAATTAACAACAACAACAAAAGAGAAGATTAAATAGAAAAAAAGAACAAAAAGTATCAGTTGCTAAATACAGGAAAAACTTATGAAAAACAAGTGACAGAATAAGCTTGTGTGGAAAAAAACCCCGAAAAAATAGAAGAAGTAATTGCGAAAAAATAAAATGAAAGAGAGGGAAAAAAACATAAAAACGAAGAAGATAAAAGAAAAACCTTATTTAAAAAGAGCATCGCTCACTTGTATAAATGTTTCATTGTTCATTGGTACTTCTGTCTTAGCTCTAACGCCCTTAACCCTGTAAAGTGGACGACTGAATAGATTATTGATTCATCATTGAAATACGTTTAAAAATTTGTTTCTATTTTTAGCGATGATGGCCTCGTAAAGGGGTCAGATGGTATGATATGAGCAAATTGCAATAAGGAACTCACAAGAATGCTACACAGAAACTTCGAAGTAAATCTGACCAGTACTTTCAGGAGAGAATACAATCGTTAATGACGGACACCGGAAGACTGACGAAGAAGTATTACTCTGCCCATACTAATAGCTCACTCTGAACCTTCGGTTCTGGTGAGCTTAAAAAAATCGAAAACGAAAACAAAACAAAACACAATCTTAAGTCATTTTGACAGTACAAGTTAAATTTGTTTAACTAAAATAACAGGTGTTCTAAACCACATACAGATGCATACTGGATGAACTAGCAGATAAAATCTCGTTTGTTTGCTTATTGCTGATGTTCTTATTTCTATAATTTATGTTTTTGTTACATATTGTGTTCTGGCTTGTCTATAAACCGCAATAGAATTACGCCTTTAATTCTGGAAAACCGCAGGCGGATTTGGCGAATGAGTTATTGTAACGTCTCTGCTTTAAATGATAAACTGATAAAATATATGTCGCTTAGCGTTCTGTCTAAAAATGTTTTGCATTATGACCATACTTTTAGATACTTATAGATACAAATTTAAAGAGTCTAATTGTTCGTGAGAGTTAAATGTTAAGACAATACCGATAATACTTTGCAAATAAGTTCATAACTAAACAATGAATATGTATTAATCAAGCAAAGGCTGTTTACATAGGTTTTCATCCTAAACACTGTCTATAAATGCACATTTTCTAGAATAAAACATGTTTTTGTTTCTGCGTTGAGAAACTAGAGAACAAATTAGAGAACAAGTTTTTTATAAACGTAAACAAGAATATAACAGAACCAATTTCGGTTATAGATTGACATATTGGCTAGAATTCAGACCCCCCCACCCCAATATTATATTTTCAATACAAAGAAACAAACGTCTGGATGTTGGATTGTATAACCTTTTTTAATAAAATGGACTTAATACAAATCTTTTGACTCAATTTCTATTGACAAAGGTGAAATTTTTTCTCTAACTTACACGTTTTCTTACTAAGGATAAAGAATAAATATTATCGTGAAAAAAATAAATATCATCGTGATAAGATGCTCTCTTCAGTTCGGTTTTATTGTGGTTTCTTATCCACAGGTTTTGTTCATTGTAAGCAATGTAGATGCTATTAATGCTCAGTTGTACCGCAGTCTTTTAATGAATTTAATATATAATCATCATTTAGAGTTTTGTGTCCTAGCTTTTAAGTGAAAACCCGCCAATTAAAGACGTATTTGCAGACTTGGTGAAAACACTGTCAAATAAAGATATATTTGCAGGCTTGATGAAAAAAAAGTCAAATAAAGATCTATTTGCAGGCTTGATGAAAAAAAGTCAAATAAAGATATATTTGCAGGCTTGATGAAAAAAAGTCAAATAAAGATATATTTGCAGGCTTGATGAAAAAAAAGTCAAATAAAGATATATTTGCAGGCTTGATGAAAAAAAAGTCAAATAAAGATCTATTTGCAGGCTTGGGGAAAATGTAGCAGAGGTATAATACGGCACTTCTACTCCCTTGCCTTTCAGCTAGCTTTTATGGGGACGTGGTAGAGTGTCCGCTTAGCAATCGAAGGTACCCGAGTTCAAACCCAGCTCGGGGCAGGTGGATTTTTTTCCGGGTTACAAAAACACTGTCAAATAAAGATGTATTTGCAGGCTTGATGAAGAAAAAATGTCAAATAATGATGTTTTTACAGGCTTGATGAAAAAAGACGCCAAATAAAGATGTATTTGCCGGGCTGATGAAGAAAAAAACGTCAAATAAAGATGTATTTGCAGGCTTGGTGAAAACAAAACGCCAAATATAGAAGTATTTGCAGGCATTTTAAATGTTACAAGTCACAACTTTATTCAAAAATATTCCCCGAATTCCCTAAGCAAAATCTCATACTGTTTAATTATTTTCATTACTTGCATATAATTGAGCATGTTCTCAGTCAACAAGATGCTCGACTTTCTTTATCCCATGACAATTTCCGTGATATGATGGGACTGCACATTTTAATCTAAATTTGCATATAGCGTACAGCTAAAAACGTCCCGGATACGCCCTTGAAAATGATTATGCTTCATATCAAAAGTCCCAAGTATGAAACATTTCTTATATATGTTTTCAGTCAATAAATGGGTGAAATTCAGAGTAACGGATAATGTACAAACAAGTAAATTCATTGTTACTTTGTTGTATCAAGATACCTGTTAGTGCATAGTTGTTGATATTTATTTGGAATTCAAACCTTTCTTGTCCTGTAGACCGCGATTTTTCCTAATTCTTGTCCTGTAGACCGCGATTTTTTCTAATTATTGTCCTGTAGAGCGCGATTTTTCCTAATTCTTGTCCTGAAGAGCGCGATTTTTCCTAATTTATCCTTTTTGTGACGTCATATTTTTCATTAGCATAAACTTTATTTCTTGTCTATGTTCTCTCTCTCACCATGGTCATGTGACTTTGTTCGCGCAATTTTCTACTTGTGGTTCACCATTGACTTCTTGTACTGTGACGGTCATGAAATTCAGCCCGCTAACAAATTTTCGTTTCCCGTAAATATCTTTTTTTATTTCCTTTCGGGAGACAGACATCTGGTACAATTACTTGCAAAGAGTTACCTGTATATGTGTAAAAATGTGATCCCCCACTCCCCGCCGGGTATAGCTAATGAATATCTAATGACTTTACCATGACTTTATGATATTGATATAAAGATATATTGAATTAATATTACAAATCTAGGTTTCCTTGATTCTGACGAAGAGACTTTTAGTTTTCTCGTTCTAGTTCCTATAAGCACTATTTTTCAGCATTGAATGAATCTCTTTGATGTATTATATAGTAGACTTTCATAATAGTGACATCTCTGTGAAGCCCATAACTGCCAGCTGGTGGTATAAGAGGTGATGTCGTTTTAACTCAGTGGAGATGAAGCGTGTCAAATATAACACTGCTCGGAGGCAACTGAAGCTCCCTTTGCGACCAGTGCAGATCAAGATTATCCTGCACACCCGTGCAGTCTGATCATGCCATGCTCTGCACTATTCACCATTCAGTTTGTCAATTTTCAGTAAGCACATCCATAAAAAATTAATGGATCTGTCCAAATTGAAAGATAGACCAGTCCATTTCAGATAATTAGCATGGATAGGGTTAAGTGCTTGTGATGAAAAAGGATGAAAAAAATCTATCTGGCAACATGAAGTTGTTTTATTTAATAATTTCTTTCTGACCAACAGAGGTATTCTCAGATTCAATTGCCACACAACAACGTATTAATGACACTGATCATCCAGCCAGGATAGGTATTTGTGGCCGTGCGTAGTAAGTCATGTTGGCGCTACCGCAGTTGTTGAAAGATACACAGGTGTAGAACCCTGCGTGCTTTGATTCTATTGGTCCGATCAAGATTCTAGAAGTATCACCGGAAATAACTTCTAACCTATTGTCCTTTAAAAATGAAAATGATAAAACTTTATCCACCGCTATTTTTACTTTTTGCTGGTCACATTATTTCATACATAAATGTATTCTATATTCGTTCTGCAACAATTATGCTATGTTATTTGATATTCTGGGTAATATTTTGCTAAAACGAGTTTTGGTCGTCACTATATGAGAACTAAAATTCTTGAGCAATGTGTAAAATATATCCTTTAAATGTTGAACAATACTAAAAACAGTAACTGTTAAAACAGAATTTAAAACATTTTCAAAATCTTTTAATTTTTCACCAGACAGCAAAAAACAAAGAACAGAGCACACAATTTAGACCTATATGTACCGTTCCAGAAATTAGTATCTCCCTGATTACCTCCCTTGCGTCCGCCATTAAGGGACTGCGCAGTCTGAAGCAGTTATATTATACGGAGCCTAAAAAGTCCCATTTTTTAAAGCTGTAATGTGAATGTGACGTTGTATGTTAGAGAAACAGATTCATATAAACCACATAAAGCATTTATTATCAGAAAAGATCTATCCCATTGTCTTCTAACTGAAAACACTTTAAAAGTATATTTGTAAACGATTTTTTTGCTGCCATCTCAATCGATTGAACTGATTGACTTGTGATATTCTCCAGTAGATTAATGTTTTCTTTTTTATTAAAATTTCACGAAGAACTGCTTTTAAATAGTACATGTATAAATCTTTTAAAAATCTGATTATTACTAATAATTTTGTTTTCCGTATTACAACAAATATCCAAAACAACAATTTAAGAATAAGAAGAATGAAAGCAAAGGTATTATTGTAAGACTAATATCTTACAAACGTGTTGCTTGCAGCTACTATTTTCTTTCTGCATACAAAAACTCGCATGTACATATCAATGCTTTGCACAAACTGATTTCAAAATGCAAGAAATAAAGAATAGAAATAAAGGTCCATGTGGCATCAGAACGTAAATTTCATACGGTCTTGAAAATATTGCTTGTAAGGAAGAATGTATATTCTTAAATTTCATATAACAATCAAATAAAGCCCATGTTTTATAGCTTCAGGCATTTTCTCAAGAGGAAATTCCGTTATTACAGTGTTTCACTGTGACTGATCAAGCAAGACCGACAATTAAAATTAACGGTGACTTATCAAAATAGTATGTCACCCCCATATTACGTAACCGCATTCCTTCACCACAGGACACCGCGAATGGCAAAAGACAGTTTAATAATTAAAGAAGCGCTAGATAATGCATATTTATTTTGTAATAAAATAAGTTTTAGTAAAAATAGAGTGAACATGCGGTTGATGAGCGAGATGTTTAATTTTGTCCATTTAGTGAGCTTTCAGAGTTGTTCAAATAATTGAAATCATAGTTTCAACTTTTGAAAAGGAAAACGGTCCTTTCAATATTATTGTTGCTTTACACATATTATATGTGGGTTTATACAACTCAAGCTTCCACTTTGAACAGTTCATGTTCTTTTTTCACAGTCTTCCATGTGTTAAATAATTCATGTTCATAATATGATCAAGTGAGGAATTAAACATACACAACAGTATTAATAATACAATAAATGATGTGTATTCTGCAAGAAAATTCACGCAATATAAGGCAGTATGTCAACTTGAAATGTGCTAAAGTTATACAGATTTATGCGGAACTTAAGCATCCTAGCGAGGTTTAGCAGTCCTTTAATGGCGGACGGTCACGTGACCCTCATAATGGCGGCGGTCAATTTTAAAAATTATGGAACGGTCTATATACACCTGCTAATAAAAGCTATCAGCTTTCAAATACTATTTTTAACATCTTCTACATACCATTGTTGCTGTTCAGTTAGATAAAAATAGGTATTCAATTTCTACCCACCACATCTGTCAGCCATTTAACAGTTGGTTTCGGATCACCTTTTGTGACACAATGTAATAAAACAAGATCGGATATACCCCATTTTCCCATTACTCCAATATCCAAAATTACCGGCGCTGTAAATAAAATTATCTGAATGACAGGAAGTGACGTGATGGTCGCATTGACTAGAATTCATTAGAGTTTTAAAAAAAGGTTTGCTGGTCATCTTGACGATTTACTTTAGTTTACTTTTAATAGTCATTAAGTTACCAATACAAAACGTGTCTTTTTTCTTTTATCGGTATTTTGGCTTAATATAATGTACACGGTGTAAGCGGAGTCAAACAAAACAATACCATACGTGTACATGTGTCAATACACCACTTGAAGTCAAACTCTGTTTTTTCTTCAGAACAGTTGTCTTTTGTGGCTTTAAAGCACCGAGTGCGGTTCTTGTGTTGGACATCTCCGGGTCTGGCAGAAGTACAGAGTCCCCAACTAGTCCATTCAGACCACTGACCTACCGATAACGAAAATCAAAGTACTGAAAGGGACTTCACCAGAATAAACAATGATCGAAAAGACTTGCCGCCTTTTGTCTGAAATGAATGATAAACATGACTGAAAGAAACAAGGTTTTCTGGAAAGATGTCTTATAGGTAAAATAGATAATTGCTTAGAAAGCTGTAAAAGCCTCGAATATCTCAAGGCCACTAGTAAAGTGGACTTGAGGTACTATGTTTAAAATCATTCTAAAAAGCTATATATGAAACTAACCGGTTGAATCTGTTAAACGTAAAAAAATTGACTCTTCTAGAAAAAAAGATGGAAGATAATGTAATTTTATTATTTAAGAAAGGTATTTCTCTTAATTCTACTAACCATAATTCAAGTAAAAGTTAACCATCTGAAAAGTTTTCTTGCAAAAAAATGCTCGTACACTGTGGATTTGCTTGATTTTGAAATAGTGATAAATTAGCCTCCTAGATAATTAATTTTCTCATTACGTACGACAAATTCAATTCATGGCTTGTAATTGCACTTAACTGCAGCACTGTTCCCTCGATCAAGTCATTTTTATTGTAGAGCTTTTAGAGTTTCTGTGATGTAAACTATTTATGCTTTTGCTTCGTCTTTCACCCTATGCGTTTATGAAAAAGAAGAGCTCATACCACTTTCCGAGGTAGATGAATGTAAAGCAACAGATGTCGAGAAATAAGTTGATGTCGGGTTAATTATAGCTTGTGTGCTTATTTCTGTGTCTATTTTATCTCGTGCGGCTGTGGTTGGTTTGCTCGTGTGTGTCTGAGATTGAACTGTTGAAGTTGATGCGGTTGTTGTCGCAATTGTTGGATGGTTACATAGATCTTCTTGGCAACACTCAATGTATACAGAACGAGACGTCATAGACCTTTTTCGGTTACCATTGCAAACCTTTAACAAATGTATAAAAAGTGCCTGTAACTTCTTGCATAACAAGCAATTTTATTTTAGTAAAGCTACATCTTTTTATTTAAATACTGGTATATGAAATGAACTTTATTTATTTCAATAGAATTTCATGTGAAAACAAATACTTAAGAAATATATCTTTTTTTCTTCTTCTTGATTTCACGGTATAAGTACCGATGACGTAATATGCATACCGATATTGTCTCGCATGCTAACGTGTAGCTATGTAGTCCTCCCGTCATGGATTTAACCTCTTTCATCATACAGACCTACAAACGAAAGATTTAAACGTACAAAGAATCTAGAGTCCGCTTAACAAGTTCTCCCAAACATGTTACGTATTGGGATCATGCGTGCATATCCTCTCTTTTTTGCCATTTTCATAGCCTTCAGACATCCATTTTATTTGTTAAGGTTTGTATTTTGGGAAATGCTTGTCAGTAACATAGATGTATCACACTTGTAAACTCTGTTATTTTAGTGAATACTATTTTTGTAAGTGAAAGAGCAATTACCTTGTCGCTTCCACAAGTCTTCGTATTACACTGAGAAAAGTCCGGTGTAGATATGTTACAGTTGTAACATGTGATTGCTGAAAGAAACAACTGTGATGCAAGCACAAAATATATAGAATAAGTTCTTTGAAATACAGCAAGTATCACCGAATATATCCTAAAACAGATTGAGCACACAATGATAGGAAAATTCAAGGTTAAAAATATTTGTTGAGTAAAAGGTTTTGACATAGATAATATATACATCTGTAAAGTATTTATGGATACATTTCTAAATATATCTACTTACGACAACTATTACACAATTTCGGACAAGCTGAACTCCTCAAAACTGGATCTGAGCACATGTTTGTGTTATGGCTAGCCATTGCAATGCAGGCTGCATGGTCAATATCTTGACACGACTGGCCGGTGTTACACACACCGTAAACCGTAAACATAATAAGGAAAGCTGAAAAATAGAGTTAAAAAGCAATCATAATTAAATTCAAACTAGGTTAAAGTCTCTGATGTAAAAACGCAATGTTAACATAGATAAGAGGATTAACAAACGATTGTTTTAAAAAAAAAACTTTGCAGATTCATTTTTAAAGACTTTAATCATAAACTTATTTATGAAAATAATCAAAATTTGTCTCACAAAAATAAATGTTAAGTTTTATTTCTTTCATTTTATTGAAATTGTGATGAATGAAACATGTATAGAGATAAGGTAAACAGGTCAGAAGTTTAGCAAATAGAACAGTGCATATTTCGCATACATTGACCTAGTTTAATCTTTCAAAATTTATAAAGCTGAACATCAGAAACATGACAGTCTTGTATCGCTCGCCTTCGGAAAGGAATATTTTGTCCAATTCGTTTTTGCTAATTATGATGATAACATTCATTTTCTATTTTATATTCCTTCTTGATTTACAGCTGAATTAAACGTTTTAAAGGTTCTCCTAGAACAAATTTAAGAATGACAAAATGAACTCTGACTAGCTGTTTAAATATGAACACTTGTCACATTTGTAACAGAGGACGGGTCAGAGGTCAATTGGTAACACACAACATTAGTTGCTAGTCCGATACCTCGCTACTCCACTTACAGTATAAAATAGTTTGTTCCGTGTGTGTGTGTGTGTGTGTCTGTGTTTTGTTGTTTAATCGGTGCTGTCCACTGTACATAAAAAGGACCAGGCATGTCTCTAGAATGGAATTCTCCATGCATGTTGCACGCTCTATCCTCAACAACTTCAAATAACTCTTTAGAGTGAGTCGGGCTTATGGGAAACTGGCGCCGATGGTGAATCAACTCAAATAGATAATTATATTTATAACTGTGTATGTTAATCCTTTATGCGTTCTTGACTAAAATATTGTGTCTATTCATAAAAATAATCATATCTATACACATTAAAATATATCAAAATCAATTAGCTCTTCCTAGACAAAAAAGCATACGATACATATAAGATACAAAATGTCGCGGGTTGCAGCTGACTTTTGATTAATGTGAGAAATATTCTAAGTTTGACAAGATTGTCAATGATCTTGAGGGCTCTGTTACATGCTACGATCCAGGTACCCTCATCTCAAAACTTGGTTTCTTCTTTTATGAATTAACTGTTATGATACTGTCTTAAACAAACACGTTTTACAGTTAGGTCTGACCGGATAGCAAATTTATATATACATTTTTGTTAGTTTTGTTTATTTATCTTTTTCTGCTAGAAATCTTTTTCATGTATATACTTCTTTTATTCGTTTTCCTCTGTCAGTTGTAAGAAATGTATAATCATTGGAACTAAGAAGCTATCATTAAGTAATATTGTAGATTGTAAAAGGACAGGAACTGAGAGTAAGAGGTCATACATAAGTGTGGAAAAGGTTTAAGATGAGAAATACCGATCAATTATTCTAAACTGCAAAATTCTCATACTACTGTCCATTTTGGTATCACGTTAAATTATTATTCAAATAAAACAAACTCCCCTTTGAAGCCTATGTGCTCCATAAAGGGGCTAGAATAATTCAGATACTTTACAGTCTGAAACCCTAGTTCCAGTGCCTGTCGTTCTTTTCTTGTTGGTTGCTTTTGTCGACACTTATATATTGTATAATTTTCATTAACAACATTAATGTACTAGAAGTATAGTCTTTCCCAAGTCGAAGAGTGCTCACATTCAGGAGATCTTCAGTTTAGATTCCTGACTGCGTCAAATCAAAGACGCAAAGAGTGTTATTTAACATCCCACTTTTTGGCACTTGGCATTAAACATGTACGGAACATTATGAAAACTAATGTTTCTGTTGAGAAGTAAGGTTGTATCCTGTCTGTTGAGAAGTAAGATTGTATCCTGTCTGTTGAGAAGTAAGCTTCTATCCTGTCTGTTGAGAAGTAAGGTTGTATCCTGTCTGTTGAGAAGTAAGCTTCTATCCTGTCTGTTGAGAAGTAAGATTGTATCCTGTCTGTTGAGAAGTCAGCTTCTATCCTGTCTGTTGAGAAGTAAGGTTGTATCCTGTCTGTTGAGAAGTAAGGTTGTATCCTGTCTGTTAAGAAGTAAGCTTCTTTCCTGTCTGTTGAGAAGTAAGGTTGTATCCTGTCTGTTGAGAAGTAAGGTTGTATCCTGTCTGTTGCAAACATCATAGTAAGCTATTTTTCACTATCTAATTGAGTTTATTTGACAAAACGTAGACCATAATCCAGAGACATTCCTGGTTCTTTTTGCTCAGTGTATGGCACTGATACATGAGACCTCGGTTTAAAGGTCATGGGACAAAAAATTTTAACATCTATATTTTCATATGAGCGAAAAATATATATCTAACTAAGACTTTTTTAACAAAACTCCGCAAGTAACTTTTATCTTAAAGATGTTTTTATAGCAAATCAAAATCCATATTTTACGCACTTGGTCGCGCGCATCTGTCACTTGCGAAACCGGAAGTGACACACATTTATCCCTTGTCATATGACACAGCTACCTGGACTGTTGACAAAATTTTTAAATTATGATGGAAAGTGAAAATGTAGACTTAAAATAGCCGAAAAACAAAATTGTACAAGTTAAGCTAACATCATGAATATACAATGATGAGGTTAGATCAATTAAGATTATAGAAATAAAAGATACATCAGTGGAAATATCTAAAAAAAATCCAAGTAACTGATCCAAAACGTTTTTGAACATGCTCATTTTTATCCCATGCAGGTTTTTGGAAGACTTGACTAGCTAACTGCAGTCGAGAGATTTTTTCTCCTTACTGTGATGCGTTGCTTCTTTGTCTGTGATATATTTCTCCTGAGATACGTGTAAGAAATCTTTGACTAGCTCGATGATTTTTTCATTATAAATGTATATCTGTTTCAAATATTCATTCTAGTTTTTTTGAAAACAGAACAATTATGATCAAAGAAGAAATAATATGATTAGAAGAATCCCTCAAAATCCCTCAAAATTATGTCAAAATAATGAAACAAACAGATTGTTTTTACTATTTTTTTTGTTCACATTAACAAGTCGAATGATTTTTATTTTCATTTTTACCTTTAATTATCTAATTAAAATGTTTAACTGCACGGAAGCTACTTAAGTAAAAATCATTTAGACATGCTAATTGAAAGCAGTGTCTTAGAAATATAGATCCTATTTGAAAGATCCTGTTGGAAGCAATTATTACATAATGTTTTCACAACTGTGACTGATCAAAAGTAATTCAATCAATATGTAAGATCTCTTGCCATATTTTTTGGCTAATTGTCTCAACTTTATCATTGATTGGGTCAAACGTGTGTTGATTGCTTTGTTTTGTCAGCTATTCGGAATATACAAGGGTCTCATTCGGGGTAGGTTAATTTGCATAAATCCAACAAGTAGAACGTGATTTATGGATCTTTGACATTTCGGTGGATATTATTTTATAAGCAGACACAAATTTCTTCAAACAATATCCTAACGTGAAAGTTCACCGTAGTGTAACTTTCCATACCAGTTAAACAAATGTTAACACATTAGGTCACCTAAATTCACTTCAATTTTACTATCCTTAAATGACAAAGAATTTGTTTATGACGTAATCTTCAAGTGAGGAAGTGTTATACACAACATGATAAAGCGCGGAGGAGATAGTTTTATTTAGAACCACAACATGGAAGAAATTGGAATATTTATTAATCACATTCTGTGCTTAGGTAAAATTAAATCTCGTTATCTCGGCACAGAAGTTTAATTTACTGGTAAAAATAAAGAAATTTACAATTTATAGCATGTTATTTTAATAAGGCGGCCTTTATTGTGTTTCTTGCAGTTGTGGTTTAGAGTTATTTTTGCATTTAAAAACGGATGCACTATGAGCAGTTTCATTTTGCACTACTGCCTTGTACAGTAGGGATAAATCTACCTCACAGCCAAACATTGCGGCGGAAAATACCGATGTCGAAACCGAAACAGCCGATCATCAAAACACGTTTTTTTTCTTATCAAAAACAATATTATAATTTTGTAATAAAAACCACTTTAATCAGTACACTGATCCGTTCCTATTTTGACTGTATCTCTAATGAAAGTAAAATTCCTTTGTTTGATAACTGGAATAATTCTACGCCTTCCATTGGTCTCAACATGCCCGATAAGTAAGGGGAAGCGACTACTACGGAGGAGTTTAATCTGATACCGACCAGAACAGATTTTTTACATACCCAACTTCCGGTTTCAATTTCGCGGGACTGGGGAAGCAAAATTTCATTGTTTTTGCAGTTAGATCAATTTTTCATCACAGTTTGGTAGTTAATAGTAAAGAGCACCCAGGCTCAATTAAACTGATATTAATAACATATTGAAACAATTGATAAGCAACTGAACAGGTAAAGATATGAAAAACGTCAAAGGTCCGAAAACTTGTCATCCGATTTCATTCAGTTCATTCATTTGTTTATAACTGATGGAAATATTTTGGAAATATACAAAAATAAAACGACTTTTTACCATACATTGATATATAGCAAATGTCACCAATCTGTCTAGATATATAGAATTTGTCCAGAATGACATCTAGACTAAAGATGTGTCAAAGCACAGGAGCTTTAAATTGAGTTTTTAGTCCTTCAAGATTCAAAATGTATTTGTGGCTTCTACTCTGTATACAAAAACACAAGGAATGAAACACCACCTGTTCTGCCCAATAAGAACTCGGGTCCCATCAGCTAACTTGCGCTCAGGTGCAGATATCTATCAGTCCTGTCACTGAGCAGACACTAAATCTAACTAAAACAAATCGCTTAATTTTTTCAGTACGCTACACAGAAGAAGAAAACAGCTGGTTTTCATGCATTTTCGAACAAAATCAGTTTGTGGCCGAAGCCATTGCGTGATGTCACAGAATTCCCAAAATTTGTGGCGGTTTCCCAGGAAAATCTATTTCTGGATTTAATAGATAGAAAGAATAAATGCAAAATCAAACTAAATAGATGCTTTTATAATGAAATAACTGTAAAATGTACTTCAAATTTTTTTGGGGGATGCATAAAAGTATAGTACAGAAAAGTTTCTCCAGTTCAAAACTGCTTTTGTGAAGAAATATTTTGGAGATTACAGTCCGCTCTATGATGTCATGCAATGGCTTAGGCGACAAGCAAATTTTGTTGGAAATGCATGGAAAGCAGTGGTTTTCTACTAGTGTGTAGGGTAATGACAACAATTAGCGGTTTGTTTTTGTTAGTTTTTGTGTCTGCTGAGTGACAGGACTGATAAATATGTGCACCTTTTCGCATTTTAGCTGATGCGACCGAAATTCTTGGTGGGCGGAGCAGGTGGCGTTTCATTCCTTGTGTTTTTATAGAGAGAAAAAGAAGCTAGATTAACAGTTTCGACTCTTGAATGACGAAAATACAATTTCAAGCTCCTGTGGTCATAGCCTTAATTTTCATTTAGTGCTCAGGCATCTGACCAAGAGGTATCTTAGTTGTTGAAAACAAAATGCAACAATATGAAAAATGCCCTTTACCCATGTAATTTTATTGTGCCTACTGAAAGAGGACATATTTAAATGCACATTCAGTATATTTATGAAGTATCTGCATCTGCCCGGTAACTTAAATTTTATCTGCCATTTCATTTAATGTTATTGTTAATTTAAGACTAGACTAATTAAGTTGGTGTTGATGATTTCACCCATTTTACAGATCTTTTTTTGTAAAGCACTTAGAAGATTTAATATATTGTGAAAGTAATTGCTTTAGTTTCCGGGGTCAACAGTATAAGTGTCAACAGTAATTTGGTGTATAAGGTTGTTTTTGGGTATTTTGTGAGCTGGTTGATATAACTTAACTAGCAGTTCCAACTCTGGAAGGTGGCACTGGCCCACTACAGTTCCAATGACATTTTTCCTGATTTTACGTACTTTTTTTATGGTCTGTTTTGACCATCAAACACTCATTCAACCTTGAACCAGGCTATATTACAGTATGCGCCACGAGGAACTCACATATTCTGCTTTTTTGTGCGGACGCGAAAAAAGAAATATCCGCCGCAACAACAAGGTAAAAGAAGGACGTCCTCAATGTCTTGACATCGCGAAATATCTCGGCGATATTTGACAACCAGCGCGAAATTAATTAAGGTCATAACTCACTTTGATTAGCTGAACATTTAATGAAACGACCATAATGAAACTGTGCATTTTACGTCTACCAATTTTGTGTCTTTTGGTGAAATTAAAACCAAATTTCACATACATTTGCTGTGTAGATTTATTGTGTTCTTTCGTTGTTGAAATTTTGTAAACGCTTGTTATTATATAGCAAAATCAATCAATAATTTTTGCCAAGCGCCTAGATGATACAGATGTCGCAGCAGGGTTTATGTTTTCTCTTAATGGGAAAGCATTTTTAACACGTCTCATTCGGAAACCAGTCAATTATTTTTCTGAAAATATGGTCAACTGTTTCAAGAAACAATTGCCTTGAATTGTCATTCTTTGCGTTAACAAATAGGAGCATTCATAAACAAATGCATGAGACTGATAGTTTTGTACATTTATTTGATATTTTTAAAGGGTCAAATTCGCTGAAAAGCATAAGGAACTGTGAGAGTCTCGATATCAATAATAACCTGTGAAAAAGTTCGCGGAACCATTTAGCGGACGTCCGTTGTTATATTTGGTGACAATGTCCGCGGCAGGGATTCTCGAAATGCGGCGGATTTGGTCGCGTTTTATGGAATGGGTAGTCCGTGACGACCTCGAGGAAAACGAGAGTTCCTCCTGGCGTGTACTGTAAATGGAAATAAAAGAAGTTTGGGTGGAAAAGTTAGTCTTTTACAGTCTAATGCTATAAAACAAAATTGTTTTTGTAATTTTCATATTAAAAGAGTTAATTGTCGGCTTTGGCAAAGATTTCTGTCTGAGACAGGTAGATTTTTACCGTTGATTTGCTTAATAGTCATATCACGTGCAGTGTATCTAAGTACAAGTACTGCCATTTTCGCTGATATTATTTTACTGATACATGTACTAGGCTGAAAGTATTGCTTCAAAGTGAATTAAAAGTTAAAAAAAGTGCATGGACACATGCCTGTTTGTTCACCAGTGATATTTTTTTGTCTTGAAAGTTACTCAAAATATTAATGATGACAACTTTGACACCTTAAAATGGGATTATTGTTCATTGCTGATGTATGCAGTCAGAATGTATCTGGGTAAATAAGTGATTGATTTATAAATTAATGGTTGTAGGGGAGAAGTGGAAAGGACCGTATACATTTAATTGCACCGACCATTAAAAGATGCAGAATTAAACACATTTACAAAGATAAGTTGTTAATTGGTGATGCATGCAGTAATAATTGTCTGTGATTATTGATAAACTTGTAAGTGTCAAGACTCAATGTTTCCAGTGTATTACTTACTCACAGAAAGTGTCCTGTTACCAGATTTCTTGAATACAAATGTGGTTGATAATAGAGGAATATTGAGTTCTTTTTTTTCCAGGACAGACACCTGATTTCCAGGACAATCTCGGACAACTGGGACATTATGGCTTGTATGGAGGTAGAAAAATACAGTGTAGAGTTTGTTTATGCTTCTTTTTACCACAATGTTATATTTTTCTTTCCAAGCAGACATGAAGTCAGGGGATACATCTGAGACATTCGATGGGATAGTTAAATATTCTTCAAGTTGTATGGGTTCTGTGAAATGGAGATCTGGGTGCATCATTATTGACAAAAATGAGGAACATGGCTGGCACATCAGAATGAAGTATGTCTGCTCAGAAAACTCAATATTAAATTTACAGGTAAGTTATTTTATTACTGTAGAAGGCTACAGTACAGCTCCCGCGATATGTACACATTTTGTGCTTCCTCCGCGATCGTGGTCAGCGCGAATTCTGAAAATCGCGGAGTTTCTCCTTGAAAAAAAACGCTCAGAATCTCCGCGATTAAAGTACACGCACAATCTCCGCGATTCTCCGAGTGTTAGAGCATTTCCGCGGAGATTCTCCGCGAATATTCTTGTGTTTCATCACCAGAGTTTTAACAAACTATTTCCCATTTAAAGGTGAAAAAAATAATTATGAAATGTATACACTTGAAATCCTTTCATAAAAACAGTCAGCAATGTGTGATGAAATTACCATAATGTAACTGTACATTTAACACCTGTCAATTATGTGACTACGGTATAATTCAGTCAAATACATTAATTAATGTGATTTTTTAAACGCTTGTTATTATTTAGTAAATCGATTAATACTTTTTTTGCTAAGCGCCGAGACGATACAGATGCAGTTTAACACGTGTTGTTCGGAAATCGGTCAACTCATTTTCTGAAAATAAGATCAGCTGTTTCTGACGCAACTTTCTTTTCGTAAACAAATAGGAACGTTCGTACACAAATGCATCAGTATAAGAGCGCATTTGTTTGTATTTTCACTTTTTAAATTAGATATATTTATTTTCGCAGTTTGATTATCATTAGTAATTTATTTGCGCGGCACCGATTAAAGATTTAAAAGTAAATAAATTGCAGCAATTAAAGCTGACATGATGTCAGGTAGGTGTGAAAATCTATTCATTATCGGCTGTCTTTCTTTTCTACCCTCGTTTCACGCATTCGGAATTAATGTTCGATTCTAACTAAACTTTCTGTTCAGTCAACAAAGCCATCATTGCCTAAATTAAAAAATATCCAGATATCTGTTAAAGATATTAATTATTTTAATAAGAAAATGTAATCACGGGAAAAGCATGCTACATGACTGTAATTCCCGCTTTAAAGAGCACGTGGAGTCTGAAGCTTTTAAAGTGAGGTGAATATCATTTTCGGAAAATAACTGTCGCTCAATGTTAAAGGTCAAAAGTTATATTTAGGAACCAATTAGCGGTTGAGACGCAATGTATCATGCGTGTACAGATCATAGGCCATGAGACCAACACATGGTCTTGTGTCTGTCAATAAATTAATGTGTCAAAACATGGGACGAAACGAAATATTACTATTAGGCATCCTAAAACATGAAGATAAAAAGAGTAAGTAAATATAAAATTTAACTTGTCATATATACACGTCAGTCAACTGAATGCATAAACAAATCGCGGAGATCCGCGGAGGATTGATAATCTGCAGTTTCACTGCAAATACCGTCACTAACCAGACAAAATTCGTCTCCGCGACGCCTCTGCGATTTAGGGCGTTTCTCGGCGATTTTCCTCCCAAGGTCCGCGGAGTTTAAGAGAAAAATGTACATATCGCGGGAGCTGTACTGTAGGTTAACACTTAGAATTGAAACTTGATAGCCACTTTTATCGGTTTTGATAAAAAGTACCTGTAGTTTTATAAGGATTTTACTGTAATTGTAGAAGGGACATTTTCAATTTCATCTAAGCCCATCTGAGTGCATTATGCTCAAAGTAGGCTTAAAATTGAGATCACCCTTTGTCTGTCATGCATGATCTTCTTTTGACATTTCCCTTTTTTATATGGCCGTTTGAAAAAATGGGTTGTTTTATGAAAACACCAATGGTGCACAGCATACAGTTTTGTCTGGAACATATCTTCTACATGCATGGTGGGATTTTAGTACTATCTGATACAAATGTTCACTATCATGAGACGTAGTGTCACATGCATGAACCAAGTCTGTAGGTCAAAGGTGAAGGTCACACTTAATAAAAAATGAAGGTCAGTGAAAGACGCTTGTCTGGAGCAAAACTTCTACCAGCATTGCAAGATTTTATTATAACTTAGCACAAATGTTTACCATTGTGAACCGCTTCACGCACAAAATTCTGATCCCTGTGGCCAAGGTCATGGTCACATATAAAGGTTAAAGGTCAGATAAATATATAAAAATGTGTGTACAGTCCATTTAGTCATCATGAATTAAGGGTTTCTATCACAAATGTTCACCATCATGAGACTTAGTGTTAAATGCATAATCCAAGTCCATTTCTTTAGCTTGTCTATTTTCAAAGAAAAATTCAGGGTATTAATATGGTCACTGAGTTGTTGTCTTCATCATACAAAATCTTTAATGTTGCTGATCATTCATAAACCATGAGGCTTAGAGTTTTGATATTTAGTGTGTAGCATTGTCTAGTGGACTTTTACTATGTTGGTTGAAATCTTGACCTAAGTGTCAATGTTGGCCTCACCCTGGGGCTCATATACTGTAGTTGTATAGGAAAAACTTGAAAATTTTCCTCTAAACCCCCTTGACACAGAGCTGTGTAATTTGATGCAAGGCATCCTCTAGTAGACCTTGACCAAGATTGTTTACATTATGTCCCTGGGGTGAAAATAAGCCCCACCCCAGGGATCACTTGGTTTTGCATAGACTTATAAAGCAAAAAATTTTAATGGCAAAGCACAAAGCCTACAACTTAACTATTTGCTTACAATGGATGGCAATGGACTCCTCCTCCCCTCCCCCCCCCCCCCCCCCCACACACACACCTATTTGTGCTACAGTATTACTTCATGTAAAATGTATGTTTCACTATCCAGCACATGGAAAAGTCAAACTTAAAGTCAAACTCAGAAGTCGCTCTTCTTATCCATTATGCCCACATCTTCACCGAAAGCTTTTGTGACGGGCGTATTTTGCGACAATGGTACCCTAGTAACAAATCTGCGTAACCACTTGGACAGAGTTAATAAAAACTTTATTGGGATGTTTTTTGCAAAAAGCTCTACCAAAATTATTCAAAGAATTCTATTCAATGCAGAACATTGGTGGCTCTGGCGAAAAGAATTTTGGTCGAGTATACGGTATATCACTAACAAAGAAAATTATTTCTTGCAAGTGAGACAAAAATTTTTACTTCAGTTGTTCGTAGTGTACCAGATTAGCTTATTTAATATGTAATAATAACACTAGTGAATTCACTTAAATGCATTTCATTTCGTCGTCATACAGTAACACAGGTTTTTTAATTTTTCAGCTGAGTGCAGGTACGTTGCGGAAGTTTGTGTGTAAAGACAATGTGTTTATCGATGTGACCAAAGGCAAAGACTTGATCTCACTTTACCTGAAGCCTCAAGACAAGAAAGTGGTCAAACAAATAGAAGAGTTGTGCAAGGAAGTGCAGAGACATAAGTTGTCAGGTAGGTGTGTTAGAGAAAAGGTAATCTACTTAACCATCCAGCTAAAAATAACCTCTTCAGAAATGTGTCAAGCCTATACTTATTTTAATTCAGATATTTTGTGTACAGAGGGGAAAAGTTACAAAAAATGTTTTAGATCATTATTGGAATTTTGTCTATGGTGAAATTGGTCCAGGCCAAACTGTCTGAATGCACAGTCACAGAGAGAATAATACTTGTTTTCTTTTTGTCTTCCTTGTCACAGAGTGCTGAAAGATAAGCTTTTGTTAGTTGAAGGTACATGTAACCTTCAACATAGTTTCGGTTATGCAATGTCAACTTTTTCTTCAAATGACATCTTCTCTAAAACTCTATGATTTTGATGAACTTTACAGAAATGTTTCTGAAATGATGCTCAACTGAGACTATGCAGAACTCTGGTTGTCATGGTAATTAAAAGGAAAAACTTTTTTTGTCAGAAACCACAAGGCCTAGAACTTAGAAAGTGTGTTGTGGTCCACAACAAAAGCATTCAAATTATGACCATATGGTCAAATTTTGACCTCCTTTCTTTTTATTGCTACATCAAGAAATTTTTACCACATCTATTTTCAACTATCAGGTTTGACTTCCTGACCTTCTGACATACTTTCCTATTGAAGGTACAGAAGAAAAAGTCTAAATTGGTTTAAAATCTGGTCAGGTGATAGAGGCCAGGTTTGCCATTGGTTAAAAATCTGGTCAGGTGATAGAGGCCAGGTTTGCCATTAATTAAAAATCTGGTCAGGTGATTGAGGCGAGTTTTGCCATTACATGTTTGTGAGCATATATTTGGGTGCTGTACATACTTTCATTGAATGCCTTTTACTGGTCATCATTTAAGAGCAGTCATACTTGAGCAATATAGAGCCATCATGGCCTTCTTGTTTTTAAGAGTTTCAAGTAGAATTGACAGTGTAGTGTCAACATTTTCATATTGTCAACATTTTCTATATGAAAATGTATTTGTACTCTTACAGGGTCTGTGAACAATTCAGAAGTTGGTATAACCATGACTCCAGCAAAATCAGGCCTTTTTACAGATGTAGGCAATTCACCAGCTGCTGTTAAAGTAGAAAACTCCCCACAAAGTTTTACAAGGTAAAGTTAACTGTTTTCAGGGCTCTACGAATCCTATAGTCCGACCTCTGGGACAGCTCTAAACTTGCTCTTGGACAAGTGACTGTGTAAAAAAAAAAGGTTGTCCTAGACAACTCTAATTTTGACCAAATTTAACAGAATTATGGCCCTTTGTTGATTTTTTCACTATATACCATATAGAAATTTTGTGAACGCAACTCCTCTTAAACCGGATGGCAGATTTTGCTTAAACTTCCAGGGATGAACAACCTTAATGTGTAGATGGAAGTAAAGGAAGGAATTTTTGCTGCGACCAAATTTAACAGAATTATGGCCCTTTGTTGATTTTTTCACTATATACCATATAAATAATTGAACATATAAATTTTACATTTGTAATTTAATTTAACATGTACATAAGGTTACCTGTAGATCATTTTAGGTATATGTACAGAAAAAATCTTACATACAGGATATACATGCTCTTGTTTATGAGCACTTATGCATAGTGGGGGCATCCGTGTCCTATGGACACAGTTCTAGTTTACATCTGTGTGGGTATCGCGTGAATTTAAAACAAGCAAATAAATGCTTAACAAATTAGTTGAATGCTTAATTCCAAAGGCATAAGGTTAAACATCAAAGCTTTACCAGTGTTACCAAAACAAAAAAAGGGCAAAAATTCTTTATGGGATTTTTGTTTTAATTATTGGATTTACTTAGAAGAAAAAGTCGGGTAGATTTAAAACAAGCTTAACAAAATGAAGGCAACCAATTCCAACGAATATTTAGTTCATTAAACATCAAGCAGCGAGTGAAAATTTATTGATTAAGATAAGTGGTCATGATTTTATTATAAGTACCATTTTTTTCCTTTTTCATTAAAAATGTTTCCTATACTCTAAGACTTGAATATTCCTTTCAGAATTACTTTTCATAGCAATAATTATAATGAATCAACAGCTCTACTTTACGTCTTAAAATTGTTTGTAATTTGCTGGAGTATTGCTACAATACTTTCTGATAATGGTATAAAGTATATTTAAAAGTAATTGTTAATAACAGGTGGTGTAACACTGAATGTTGCAAATTGGATGTTAAAACTAGATATAAAGTTGATATATTTACAGTGTGAAGTCACACAAGAGGGAAGCAATTGATGAAGAGGGCAAAGAGAATTTGATACGGTAAGAGGATGAAACTAGAACTTTTTACTGAAAAATATAGGATAAAATAAAGGAAATTTTAATCAAACATTCAGATTTAATAGGTCCTTTACAAGAGAAAAAGGCTTCTCAGCAGTCTTAAATGAACACGAAAAGCACACTGAGTTTTCACCACTTGAGGTTTAACATCAACATAATTTCACATGTTCAAAATTTGAAGAATGTTTATCTGGCATAAAAACTTGTATGTCGTGTTTCATTTTTTTCACTTTGTCAAGTACTATTTCTCCTTTTGTTTACAGATCTTATTCAAAACCAAGTGAGCAGTTTTTACAGAGAAGTTCTGAGAAGAGTCGTCAGTGCCTAGGAACTCTCTCATCTTCATTTTATGGCAAATCCAGTGCCCAGCCACAGTTCAGCAGTACTCCAAAGTGGCTTAGGTTAGTGAATGTTTAGTCATGTCAGTCCAATACATTATCCATTTTTTGACCAAGATAACTCGGGTCTAATTTAGATAGAATATAATATTGATAGTCAACTTCTGTGAAAAGACCTATTTTTTTAGATGTTTTATGTTACCCCATTAAACATTTTGATGGCTCTGTGAAATTTAAGATAGCATGGCCAATAGCTGAAATGGCCAGTGGCTTCTAAGGTTTCTCAGAATTATCTGAAAATGACACCTCTTCACTATTCTGGTACTATTTTTAGCTCACCTGAGCACATTTTTGTGGTCGCCCTGTGTCTGTCGTTCTTTGTTCGTTGTCAACTTTTTACTTCAAACAGCAACTCCTCATAAATCACTAGGTGGAAGATGATAAAATTTTGCAGGAATGTTCCTTGCATGAAGCCTTACCAAAGTTATACAAAGAATTCCATTCCATGAACAACTCTAGTTGCTATGGCAACAAGAATGAAAAACTTTAAAAATCTTCTTGTCTAAAACTGCTAAGCCACGAGGTCTGAAATTTGGTGTGTAGCATTGTGCATCTCTAGAAAGTTTGTTCAGATAATGTCCTTGGGGTCACTATTAGCCCTTCCCGAGGGGTCACGTTTTACAAAGCAATATAGGAGAAAATCTTAAAAAATATTCTTGTCTGAAACCACGGCATAGAGTTTTAAAAATTGGCATGAAGTTTTGTCTAGTGAACCTCTGCCAAACTTGTTTAAATGATGTCCCTGGGGTCACTATTGGCCCTGCCTGAGGAGTCACAAATTTTACATAGCAATATAGAAGAAAAAAATTTAAAATCTTGTCTGAAGTCACAAGGCCTAGAATTTTAAAATTTGGCATGAAGCATTATCTAGTGAACCTTTACCAAGCTTGTTAAAATTATTAGAGTGGGGTAAAGGTCACCAAGGCTAAAAATAGATTTATCTACTTTATTATAATGACATGTATCTTTTATAAAATTGGAAAATTTAGCTACTAACTTTTACTTCTTAGCACCAGCCTTGGAAATACTGTGGTTAATTGATGTAAATAAAAGATTGTTTTATTGTAGTGGTATTCTAAATCTAAGATGTTTGTTAATGTTGACTTTCGAAAACTGTGAAACACAAAATATATTTATTTCATTGATCCAACAGTAAACGTACACCAGGGATGATGCCAGACCCGACGCCAAACAAGCGTGCCAGATTGTCGGACAGTATACCGTACACAATGAAAATGAAACCATCACAACCAGCAGATAACACCAACCAGCAACAAACATTACAAGGGTTTGTACTTCAGTTGATGTTATTTTTGTATGGATTGAAAAGAACGCAAAATGTCATTAAGAAAGTAATCAGCATTTCATGGACTCGTAGCAAAATTATTGTGTCCCCACCTAATTTTGCATGCACATACGTACGTATATATACATATGGTTTTGCACTTAGCACTGGATTTTTTTTCTCTTCCTTTGACCTAGGCTAAAAGATGGACCCTGTTGTAAATAACCAAACATACCAAACATACCATTTTTATATATACTCAGAGGGAGGTATCATACATGTAGTATGCCACTTGTGATTTGTCTATTCATTAGCAAGATTTTCTCATTTCATTATGATCATTAAAATTTTGCGAATTTGAGGCTCTATTAAAACAGGGTAGTGAATGTTCTATTTATTAAAAGCAAATTTCATGTTTGTTACTCAAAAGGACAAGTGTTCCCTTTTAGCATATATTGCCTTGGGTTGCTGTGTTCCAGTTCCATTGCCTTGGGCACATTTTCTTGAATTTTAATATCCCCAGCATCTAGTGATTGAACTATCTGTACATTTGTCTGGTTAACTATTTCCAGCAAGTTAGATATTTCTCAGTTTCTTCAAATAGCAGAGGCATAAGAATTTACGATCCTTGTGTTTACAATGATACATGACTACAGTCAAACCTATGTTAGAGATTATTCTAGCGCGGAATAGAGGGGCGCTCCGCCCTGCCCTTTTTAAACCCCGCTCTTTTGCCTGTCAAATGCCTATTAACAGCACCCTTTTGCCCTTTTTTGGACCGCCCGTTCTCTTTTCGTTCGAAATGTGAACAATCAATCCAAGTCATTCACTGCTAGATTCGTCGCTGCTGTCCCGATGTGACACGGTTACGCTAATTGATCGTATATTGCAACTACCGACATAGCGCGCGTTGGTAATAGATTGGGAATACACAGGGTTCGGTATCAGTTAATTTGGCAACTAACATGATCTATTAAACGTATAAAGCCCCTTTGATTATAGCCCTAATGATGGTTTGATTTTCACAGGTTTTTGAACACCATTTATTTTTAATTAGCGCTATGTAATTTTCCAACAAACTGTTATTTATTTAAAAGTGTATGCAATTAGATTAAGCGTTAATTGCTATTAAGTTTTTCGCACATATCATTATAGTTTCTTATTTGGTAATTTCTTAATTCCAAGTAGTTTCATGCTCTTACACATTGACGTTAATGTAACATAGCAAAAATGCCATCCCTGAAACATAAATTAGCTGATCTAGAAAAGGACGTGCATAACTTAGGAAAACGAATCAAAATATTGCTTTGTTTATGGTTGCCCGTGAAAGGTAATGTGCTTAGATTGCTTTTAAGAATTATGCGTTCTTATTACGGATATTAGCTTTGCCAACTTTGTCTTTACTAACTAACTTGCCATTGCAAAGTTGAATATCTGCGTGGTAAAAAAGTGTATGTTTTTTTCGGACAACCTAATTTCGGATACGTTTTTTTGAGAATTCAAGCACATTTTAATCTAATATGTAATAAGATTTAACTTAATTTAAGACTATGTCTGGCTCCTGTGAGCACCAGGGTTTAAAGAAAACATGTTGTAGTTGATCCTATTTCAAAGCATGTATGGATGTTGACAGTCATGAGTGAATATGTTGATATCAGTGCCCTGATATGACATGGTCACCATAAGTGACTATGTCTGGTTCCTGTGGATTTCATGAAAATGTTGATGTTTTTACTATATCATATCTTTAAAACAGTTGAAAGTATTCAAATGTTTACAATAAGATAACAATAGACATATAATTATCGCTTTTTTTTGCTGTAGATAACTTTCTAATAATATATACAGTTATTATACAGTTATTACTGTTACAGTAACGATTCAGCGTAACAGTAAAACTGTCTCTTTTTTACCATGCCCAACGCGCAGAAAGCACCCTGTCCCTTTTAAGTGCCCCCTGCCCCTTTTTGAGCTCTAGAATAATCCCTATATGTTAGCAGCCACCTTCGAATAAAGGCCATCCTGTGAATAAAGACCATACTTTGAGAACTGGTTTTGATTTATTAGTGCAAATGTACCTCTGAACAAAGGTCACTGTGGACAAAGGCCAGTTTTTGTCTCTCCCTTGGGTGGCCTGTGTTCACAGGTTTGACTGTACTATGTGTTTACAAAAACTGTTTTAGCTGTGACTTTATTTTAAATTTGTATCATGACAAATTCGGCTCTTGCAGGCATATGTGTTCACTAAACACAGGGTCTTGTTTTTGTCATTTTTTTTTTCAAATTGAAAATGTAACATTTCTTTTTGGTACCATATACTAGGAATTGTAATTACTGTGTTTGTAACATATATATTAATAAGATATGTTTGACCATCTGTTGTTCCACTTTCAGGTTCTCTAATTTAGGCAATACCTGTTACATGAATGCTATACTGCAGTCACTGTTTGGCTTGGAGACATTTTCCTCTGATCTTATGGCAAACAAGAAAATGTTGAGATCTTTCCAGCAGCAGTCACTTTGTTGGTAAGTAACTCCACCCTTTTAGAAGTAAAATGGACTTGCCTGTCTCCAGCTTTGGCTAAGACCAGTAAATTGCATATTGGCGCTTGGACAAATACAAAGGATGTTTGCAGTTTTGGGACTTCTTGCTAAAATGGCTTGCAGTTATGATAGTTTCAATTAATGGTGCATTGGTGTATGCATTATTGTGGGTACTTTTTGGCATCCTGCTTGTTGTTTTATTTTGGGTTACTCTATAAATCTTTATATGATTTGATCATGCAGATTTGACTTAGGTAAAATTTAATCCTTTTTTAATCCTTATAAATATTTGTATTATTGTATATTTTAGTGCGCTAACCAAGCTGCTTTGCATTAAACATCAAGTGGGCATGAGTGATTCTCTACGTAGAGAAGCATTACGGCGTGTAAAGAGTGCAATATCAACGTCTGCCAAGAGATTCTCAGGTTATGGACAGCATGTGAGTGTCACAGTTCTCTCCCTTGGACTTTAAAACTTCCTACTTGCATAGAAGTATTGACTACCGTGATAAGAACTTTCATTTTCCTTTAGTTATGAGGACAGTTATGTCAATTGAATTTATGATTTTTGAAGAACAAATCAAGACATTTTCTGGCTGATAAAGCTTAGATATTCGTACGGAATTGTTTAAGAAATGTTAGTAATATATCATTCAGGGTAATGCCACTTTCAAGTCATTAAGAACTTGGGTCATGTCATGAATTCTATTTTGTTTGTTTTTTACATGTTTATGTCATTTGATTTATAAAGAGAAATGATAAATGATTGGTTTATAAAAATCTTACCATTTAAGGATGCACATGAGTTTTTGGGCCAGGTGCTAGACCAGCTAAAGGAGGAGGTAGTTAAAGTATCCAAGGCCACACCCACTCCCAATAAGGAAAATGAAGGTGGAGCTGAAAAGGCAGAGACCACACCTCTTTCTAATGGAAATAATCCAATCACAGTGAACTTTGAGTTTGAAGTTCTACACACCCTAACATGTTTACAGTAAGTTATTCCTGATTATTAAAATTTGATGAAGAATGTTCCTGCTATGTTTTGGTTTGCATTAAACATGTTAAACAGTCTAAAACATTCCAAATTGTTAAGAAGGAAAAGGGCTTCATTCTGAGTTAAATTTTAAAAAGATTACCGGCTGTCCCGCATCCCTACTATTCCTAAAATATTTTTTGAGTCTTGCTAAAATTCATTAAATAGATGAAAGTCTTTTATTATAAACAGTTTTCATACTAAGAATGTTTCAACTTAGTTAAATGTGGCGGATAGTTGTGGAACTCCAGTTGACACCTTTGCTATTACTAAGGCATTATATATGTGCTACTTTTGTGTCAGATTTGCCATTTCATGACCTTTCAGGGCCATGTTTTAGTTCTGCAATTCCAAATTGAGCCCTAAAATTTCAAATAAAATTGTCCTAAAATTCGAAATTTAAGTCCAAAAAATTGTTATATATTGTCTATTGGACAACCAGAAATCGTAAAAAATTTAGTTATATTTCTTTGTGCAGAATACTACATATATTTAACATTTACAGGTGCCGAGAAGAAGTTACAAAGACGGAACAATTCCATGATATATCACTAGATGTTCCAAAACAAAAGTAAGAGTTTATCATACTGCTATTTCTGACTAAAAGCTGAAATCTTGATAGAGACTTATGAATGACAAAAAAGATTACATACAGTGGAACATCAATAGTCTGAAAGATTTTTCCTTTAATTAATTTAACTGAATGAACTTGATGAAATTCAAAGTGTTGGAATCCGAAATATCAGTAGTCCGGAGAGAAATCTGCAGTGCCTGTTTGAAAGTTTCTTAATTTATTTCAATCAGTAACCCTAAATTTGTAATTGTTGTTTGCGCAATTGCTGCAGGTGACTCATTTGTTTGTTTGTTGTTGTTTTTTTCACACCTTTCACCTACCAGCAGTAGGGATGAATACCTAACTGATAAGTTGATCATTTGACAAACTGACAATTTGGGTAAATAACAACACATGTGTAAGTGCTCCAAACAAAGTTGCATACTGAGTAAATTTTGCTATTGGTAATATAAATTGTTGCTGGCTTTTAAATTTCACTTTGACTCAGTTTCTTTTTTGAAAAGTAATACAGTGTCATCAAAACACTCTCACAGACCGTGGCTAATCGATCTGGAAAATAATAGGCGATTACACCAATAAATATTAATGTTCAAGTAACAGTCAAATATGGCCTGTACATGAATGTATTGTTGGTGAATTTTTGATTAGATGTTTCCAGGAATTGTATGTATTTTCCATTCATGCTATACAAAAAATTTTACAAAGTTAACCCTTTCCTCCGTATATACACCTTCATGGCTTGGGCGAACAGTGTAGATCCAGATAAGCCGGCACATCTGTGCCGTCTGATCAGGATCTACACTGTTTGCCTTTTGATACATTAGTTTATTTCTGACCAAAAAGCGACCAGTGCAGATCCTGATCAGACGGCACAGATGTGCCGGCTGATCTGGATCTACACTGGTCGCACATGCATAAAAATGAGAATATATGGAGTAAAGGGTTAACGTTGTATTTCTGTAATATCCATAGTTTTTTTCGAGTCATGTTCAGTTTAGAGAATAAAGGAGAAAAATAACCGTTGTTTTCTCATTAAGTTTCACCCAACTGCAACTTACACAGTAAACTATTCTCATTGCTATTTGTCAAATCCTAACTATCAGTAATCCTAAGGTTGTTTTTTTCTGGTCTGATTGACCTCGAACAAGTGATGTTCCACAGTATATCTGATACAAATATTTTACAATAGCATAATTATATGACATTTTTTACCCTAAAGAATTATCCTGATATATTACTAGTTAAATCAGGGTTGTGCTGTTAAATAAGATAATTTACTGCCCTTGCAGGATTTTAGAAATTTTGTTGCAACAGACTGATAAAGTATATGTTACATTTTAATAATATTAGAAATATTAGAAATATAACAGTTTTTGCTATTTGTAACTCTTTAATAGCTGTTACATTTGACACCAGTTGTAATTTGTTCTTGTTAGCAGAGTTATTGTCTGTTTTTTCCAGGGATTTATTGACACCGAGATCACTGCAGGATGCCCTGAGTTTCTTCTTCAAGAGTGAAGAGATTGAGTATACATGTGAGAAATGTGGTCATGGGAAGTCAAATGTTTCCCATAAAATAACTCGCCTACCAAGGTTTGTGTGACTGAACTGTGGTAAAATTGTTATAACCTCGAGCTTAGCTAAGGGTCATTCCATTGAAACTTAAATTCAACTTCCCCAAAAAAATGTAGTTAAAAAAAAAAGGAATTCTGTTGAAAGGTGCTCTTTTCTCATCAAACTTTTATAGGGGTTGGTACATTCAAAGGTCCCGATCTTGGAAGGGATACATGTTTCACTGGAATGACTTTCAGGATAGACACTTGTGTTTAAGCTGTAAAAATTTGTAAAAATTGCCCATTTAAGACACTTACAGTTGGGTATAATGGAGTCCCCATACTTCTGCTTGGGTAAAATTTATGCACATTTGGGATAAGATTAAATAGGTGGGGTTATACAAGAGTTAGCTTCTATACAGATTATATGATGAAGTGATCTTTTTGCCAAGAGGTATCCTCTTATTTACAACTGAAAATGGGGTTCACTTGATTTTACAAAAGATTTGCTAGGCAAACACAAAGCTTAAAACGCAAAGTATGTCTTTTGGCTTGATAGCTAGACTTACAGAGTTACTTCCCTTTTGATAAAAACCTTGTGCTAAAATCATTCCGATGGACACTTCATAGTTACATGTATATTTTCATATGGCTAATCTAAGTTTATATGTACTTGTTATGATAGTTGCAAAGAAAGTTATCTTTATCTAAAGTTTGTTTCTCTGAATACAGTGTAATAATAATTATCAAAGTTGATACCTATTTGATATGTTTCTTATATTCTACTTTGTTTTCCCATTAGGATTTTTATCTTACATCTGAAGCGGTACAGTTATAACCAGATTTTTTCCAAGAACACCAAGATGGGGCAGAATGTATCAATACCTACTTATATATCCATGAAGAACCATTGCACAGAGGAGACACAACCTGCTTTTCCACCAACTTTGCAGGACTCTAGTCACAAGTAAGGTTTCATTTTAATGTATTTACAGATCATTCAGGCGACTTTCCCTCGAGAATATTTTCAGGGGCCACCACTTTTAGGGGATGGGGGATGATCAGCAGAATGATGGTAAATGTGCAGGGGTCATTGCCTAAGGGTTCAGCTTGTACGTGTTCTAGGTATGGTCCTAGGACCTACCGCAGCACTACATATAGAGTTTCAAATTTCTGCATGGTTTCTTAGTAGTTATTTCAAAAGAAAAAAAAAACAATCAAAATTTTGATCACAAGTCGTATAAAAAATATGATAATTTAATTATGTTCTGTACAGATTAAAAAGGTTTAGTATTGGAGTGTTTCATTCATTTAGGCTATGACGGGGACACTTTCAAACTCATTACTCAATGAGGGTCTAGAGATAGATCCTGAAACCCACAATAAGGCATTTAAATGATACATAGAAATTAAGTTTTGTTATGCCCCCACAAAGTGGGGTGCATATAGCGTTGCACTTGTCCGTCTGTTCGTCTGTCTGTCCGTCCGTACGTCCCGAAATCTTGTGAACGCAACTCCTCTTAAACCGGATGGCAGATTTTGCTTAAACTTCCAGGGATGAACAACCTTAATGTGTAGATGGTAGTAAAGGAAGGAATTTTCGCTGCGACCAAATTTAACAGAATTATGGCCCTTTGTTGATTTTTTCACTAGAAATTTTGTGAACGCAACTTCTCTTAAACCGGATGGCAGATTTTGCTTACACTTCCAGGGATGAACAACCTTAACATGTAGATGGTAGTAAAGGAAGGAATTTTTGCTGCAACCAAATTTAATAGAATTATGGGCCTTTGTTGATTTTTTCACTATATACCATATAGAAATTTTGTGAACGCAACTCCTTTTAAACCGGATGGCAGATTTTGCTTACACTTCCAGGGATGAACAACCTTAATGTGTAGATGGTAGTAAAGGAAGGAATTTTTGCTGCGACCAAATTTCACAGAATTATGGGCCTTTGTTGATTTTTTCACTATATACCATATAGAAATTTTGTGAACGCAACTCCTCTTAAACCGGATGGCAGATTTTGCTTAAACTTCCAGGGATGAACAACCTTAATGTGTAGATGGAAGTAAAGGAAGGAATTTTTGCTGCAACCAAATTTAACAGAATTATGGCCCTTTGTTAATTTTTATGCCCCCACAAAGTGGGGTGCATATAGCGTTGCACTTGTCCGTCCGTATGTCTGTCAGTACGTCCCGAAATCTTGTGAACGCAACTCCTCTTAAACCGGATGGCAGATTTTGCTTAAACTTCCAGGGATGAACAACCTTAATGTGTAGATGGTAGTAAAGGAAGGAATTTTTGCTGCAACCAAATTTAATAGAATTATGGCCCTTTGTTGATTTTTTCACTAGAAATTTTGTGAACACAACTCCTCTTAAACCGGATGGCAGATTTTGCTCAAACTTCCAGGGATGAACAACCTTAATGTGTAGATGGTAGTAAAGGAAGGAATTTTTGCTGCGACCAAATTTAACAGAATTATGGCCCTTTGTTGATTTTTTCACTATATACCATATAGAAATTTTGTGAACTCAACTCCTCTTAAACCGGATGGCAGATTTTGCTTAAACTTCCAGGGATGAACAACCTTAATGTGTAGATGGTAGTAAAGGAAGGAATTTTTGCTGCGACCAAATTTAACAGAATTATGGCCCTTTGTTGATTTTTTCACTATATACCATATAGAAATTTTGTGAACGCAACTCCTCTTAAACCGGATGGCAGATTTTGGTTAAACTTCCAGGAATGAACAGCTTTAATGTGTAGATGGTAGTAAAGGAAGGAATTTTTGCTTCGACCATATTTAACAGAATTATGGCCCTTTGTTGATTTTTTCACTTTATACCATATAAATAATTGAACATGTAAATTTTACATTTGTAATTTAATTTAACATGTACATAAGGTTACCTGTAGATCACTTTAGGTATATGTACAGAAAAAATCTTACATACAGGATATACATGCTCTTGTTTATGAGCACTTATGCATAGTGGGGGCATCCGTGTCCTATGGACACAGTTCTAGTTTCACTATATACCATATAGAAATTTTGTGAACGCAACTCCTCTTAGACCGGATGGCAGATTTTGCTTAAACTTCCAGGAATGAACAGCTTTAATGTGTAGATAGTAGTAATGGAAGGAATTTTTGCTGTGACCATATTTAACAGAATTATGGCCCTTTGTTGATTTTTTCACTATATACCATATAAATAATTGAACATATAAATTTTACATTTCTAATTTAATTTAACATGTACATAAGGTTACCTGTAGATCATTTTAGGTATATGTACAGAAAAAATCTTACATACAGGATATACATGCTCTTGTTTATGAGCACTTATGCATAGTGGGGGCATCCGTGTCCTATGGACACAGTTCTAGTTTCACTATATACCATATAGAAATTTTGTGAACGCAACTCCTCTTAGACCGGATGGCAGATTTTGCTTAAACTTCCAGGGATGAACAGCTTTAATGTGTAGATAGTAGTAATGGAAGGAATTTTTGCTGTGACCATATTTAACAGAATTATGGCCCTTTGTTGATTTTTTCACTATATACCATATAAATAATTGAACATATAAATTTTACATTTCTAATTTAATTTAACATGTACATAAGGTTACCTGTAGATCATTTTAGGTATATGTACAGAAAAAAACTTACATACAGGATATACATGCTCTTGTTTATGAGCACTTATGCATAGTGGGGGCATCCGTGTCCTATGGACACAGTTCTAGTTACACCTTTTTTTCAAAAATCTAAAAATAAAGTGTGCAGTTGGTAAACTGAAACTTACGTTATATTTCTAATCTTTCATTTTTATAGCAGTACCAAGTTTAACAGTGAATTAGATGATTCCAAAGAAGATTTACCAAGCAGGCGAAAGTTGGAGTATTCTGGGTAAGTCTGTGTATGGAAAACATGAAAGTTCACATAACAAAAAGATTGAAGACTATAGATTGATTCATTAGGTTTTAGCCTCTGTGGAAATAGATATCATGGTGTATTAAGGTTAGAAATGGTTGTCTATGATGTAGACCTCCATTGAATAGGGGCAGACCCATTTATCTTGTATTGGTTAGTTTCAGTAGAAAAATAAATTACTTAGCATAGGGCACTATTAGACCACATACATATGTAGTTTGAGTATTGTCTACAGTGGATGCAATTTCAGACAAAACAATTTCTAGCAAAATTAAGGTGAGAGAGAGAGCTGAGTTATTGTATATAGTTCTGATAGCAGTCTCAGAATTAAGGCTTGAAAAAACTGAAAATCTACAGCACAGAATTTATCCCAATAAAATCTAACATTTTTATGTACATTTTATTTTCAGCTTTCAGTTTAAAAGTCAAACTACCTCAAAAGAATCAGATGTTAAACAAAAAGAAGAAGGGAGCCAGTTTACAGAGACAAAAATAAAGGTAATGATTAGAGCTTAGGTAAAGATTCTGTTACAGAGACAAAGATAAAGGTAATGATTAGAGCTTAGGTGAAGGTTCTGTTACAGAGACAAAGATAAAGGTAATGATTAGAAATTAGGTAAAGATTCTGTTACAGAGACAAAGATAAAGGTAATGATTAGAGCTTAGGTGAAGGTTCTGTTACAGAGACAAAAATAAAGGTAATGATTAGAGCTTAGGTGAAGATTCTGTTACAGAGACAAAAATAAAGGTAATGATTAGAGCTTAGGTAAAGATTCTGTTACAGAGACAAAGATAAAGGTAATGATTAGAGCTTAGGTGAAGGTTCTGTTACAGAGACAAAGATAAAGGTAATGATTAGAGCTTAGGTGAAGGTTCTGTGTTACAGAGACAAAGATAAAGGTAATGATTAGAGCTTAGGTGAAGGTTCTGTGTTACAGAGACAAAAATAAAGGTAATGATTAGAGCTTAGGTTCTGTGTTACAGAGACAAAGATAAAGGTAATGATTAGAGCTTAAGTAAAGATTCTGTGTTCGGCAGTATGTAGCCCAGAATTTGAACGAAAATACTTTGGTATGAAGGCATTCCTTGAAAGTGCATTTAATGAAAAAGCTGAAAATTGAAAATCTTTTAAAACATTACTTTTCTTGAAACACGTACTAATGACTTTTGATTTCATTTCTCTGCAACTAACCTGTTAGGTTAGTGTAAAATTTACTCTGAAGTTTTTGATAAAGTTATTTTTTCTATGCCTTTGAATTGTTTTAAAAAAAAGAGAAAATGAGTGTGCTGAAACAGCTAGCTCAGTTGGCATTCCACCAGGGCCAGCTTAGTATCTCGTACAATGTGTCATAAGGTCATCTGACGCTCACCTCTGATGCAAGTGAGGAACACTTGTTAGCTGGACTGACCACCAGTAGATGACAAAAATTGTGGTT
Source organism: Cyclina sinensis (assembly GCA_012932295.1). NCBI lineage: Eukaryota > Metazoa > Mollusca > Bivalvia > Venerida > Veneridae > Cyclina > Cyclina sinensis. The sequence goes on along the minus strand of JAAONU010000009.1, from coordinate 27,705,798 downwards.
GAAGCTGGCAGTAAACTCCAGTATGAACAAAAAATAGAAATGAATATGAAATATATATTTAGAGAGATGATGTAGACTCTGTGTTGACCCTTGAAGATGAAGATGACAGTGAGTTGAGTCGTGCAATAGAAATGAGTCTTAAAGAACAAGAGGAAAAAGATCAGGTGAGTTGATGAAAAAAAGGGAAATTTAACACTTGCCGATTATCGCTCATGGCCTAATAGAAATAGATTTATATTAATGAAAATAATGTAATTGTTAATTTAGCAAAATTTGTATATTCAGTGATGCAACTAGGAACCCAATTAATTTTGTTTGAAATATTGTATACACACTGAGAAACATGTGTAGTATATTGTATTTATCATATTTTTCTGTGCTGTATATTGTACTAAAAAGTTACTTGGCGATGAACATGTATATTTTTTTGCCAATAAACTATTTGACTTGACTTGAATAGGAAAGCTACATTGTTTTAGTAGGGGGCCATGTCAGACAGGCATAAACTGTGGGAATATGCAGAAGAATTGTTAGAAAGTTAACTAACTTTCATAAATATACATTAACATAAACGCTTTTGTCTTGAAAATGATGAAAGATATTTTTAACCTGTTAATTGTTAAAACAAAGAAATGTTCTAAGAAGGCAAAAATAAACTAGCAAAAAACTGATTTTAATATGTTAATATTATACACAAGTTTAAAATTGTCTTCATAGATGTGCCGAGACTATGGTGAAGATTCTGGATCTAATTTTGAAAGAGTTCTTGAGCTGAGCAGACAGGAACATAGAAAAGGTGTGTGCATAATACCCTGTGATAACATAGATGAAAAAAAAAGAAGATAACACATTCCCATTGTTTTCATTATTGCAAGGTGAAGCACCTGTGAACTATTGCAAACTTCTATTTTTTAAAGTTCTACAGGTTGAACCCTGCAGTCAGTCTGTTTCTTTTCTTGAGAAACTGGGTTGTTTCTTTTTTGACAAAATAATTTTAAGGTAAAGCCTCAGACCTGAACCCAAAAGGGTAGAGGTTGGGCAAGCCTTAGTGTGGGTATTGATTTAACATAAGAATGACATTTTAAAGTCACAGGCCTTATTTCCCCCCCCCCCCCCCCCCTTCCCCTCAACACCTTTCAGATTCAGGCCTGACCCTGTTGCTTATCAATTTCAGTATTGAGAACAGGTCATGGTTTAATGGTTAAATAATGGACTTTAGATATGAAGAACAATTGTTTGAAATATGTTTTCAGTATGTATTATATGCAGATCTTCAGAAGTTATATAGATTGTTTTTTCTAGAGATCATTTTTAAATGAATATACTCAATTAATTCAGTTTAATAGAGAAATATTCACCATTTGTGGTATGTAAGTATGTTTGACAATATTGCAGATGATCCAAGTACCAGGAATGTGAATCAGATGTCTGAGGAGGAACAGCTTCAACTAGCAATAGAACAAAGTCTCATGGACACTGATCCATATTGTCATAACAACATACATTCTGATGATGTCATGGAAAATGATGATCACATGTACTCAAGAAATGGTGATGAAATCAACAGAAATGATCATTCTTACACAGAAAGTTATGACATAGGACCTGATGGTGATTGTTATGACAGAATTGTGAAAAGAAGTCATAAAACTTATGGAAGAAAAAGACACCATTCAGAAAGTGACGTTAAGGAGAAATTTCATTCAGGTCAGGAGTACATTGATGAAAATACAAAAATTAAAAAAATTCTGTCAAAAACAACAGATTCTTTCAGTGATGACATGTCAACTAGCATTGAAAAAGATAACAGTGAAAATGTTATAGGGGCATATAAAAATGCACAAAAAAATACGAACTGCTTCAACAGTTACAACAAAAATACGATTTCTGAGACACCTGGAAAAGATTCTAGTAGGAACTGGAGAAATAGGCTAAATAACTTGTCAAGTTGTTTTTCAACCAGTAGTGAGCAAGGTTCTGCCAGTGATGATTTACTCTGTACAGAAGAAATGCCGGAGTCTTTCAGTCCAACAGATGAGAAGACTGATATTAAGGGGAAAAGTCCGGGACAAGTGTTCGAAATCCATAACAGTGAGGATTTTAGTACAGAAGAACAACATACAAGTCCAAAATCAGGTGACATTGATGAAGGCAGTGACCAGAATAGACCTTTATCTGAAAATTCTAAATTAGAGGATGCTAAAATTTGTGATAGACCTTTGAAATGTAATGAGAAAGATTTGAGCAAAGGTGAAGTTGGCAAAGGGATGAAAAGGGAGTGTCAGTTGACACCTAAGGGAGGTAACAAAGAGGCAGAGGTACCAACTAATGTGGGTGTTGATGAGTATGTGTTTCTGAATGATAATGAAGATGGTGAGTTATCTCCCTTACATTTGAGTTGTTCTTATTCTTGGTTAGCCATACATAGAAATTTATTGTACGTTGAGTGAGTGAACTGAGGTTTAACATACCTTTTAACAACTCGTATCAGGACAGGTTTGACTGGGGATTGAAACATGATTTTCTGATTTTTAGTCAGGTGGGCTTAACATGCGGCCCTCGAACATGGGCAATTTATTGTCCTAGAGCACATGAAATCTTCAACTATTGTCTTTGATGGAGAATATTTCTGACATTTCTAACAGTTTAGCAGCTAGATTATACATTGACATTTTTTTTTCCAGCTGTCCACATCTGTCAATATTCTAAAATTTCTTCAACAACATACATGAATATCAGAAGGCTTGAATAAGTTAAAATTTAAAATTCAAGTGTTAGGATTCAGGGGTTTCATTAAGAGGTGGGAGGTGGGGATTTTCCCCTGTTATATTGAGATCTTCCTCCAGCTACTTTTCTTAAAATCAGGCTTTCTTTAATAACAAACTGGCAGCAGATCCCCTGCCTACTTTACATGTACTCCCTCCATCTCAAAAACTTAATGAAACCCCTGGAGGATTTTCACTGATATTTCATGTTTCTACCTGTTATTTAGTTCTTTTCAGGTCCAATCATTTACAAATCTCTCTTGCAGACGCATGGTTGTCACTGGTGGAAGATAAGGAGAATAAAATACCACTGTCTGAGAAACCGACATTGTCCAATCCTGAGGAGTTTTCTATGGATGAGATGGAAGGATTGCATGACGAAGTTGATGCGTTTGTAGAAGAAGACCTAGACATACCAGAAATAAAGAATGAGGTAAAAAAGTATTAGATATTAGATATAAAAAGTTACTTTTGATAAACATTAACTGATCAAGATCCATAATGATAATGTGTGTAAAATAGAAAATTAAACATTAACATTTCCTGTTCTTTGTGTGTGTGCATAACAGAAGTTTCGAATTTCTGTTGTTTGAAAATAAACTCATATTTTTAGCTGTTTTTGGAAAATAAACTCCAATTTTTAACCTCATATTTTTTATGTTTTTCGAAAATAAACTCATATTTTAGCTGATTTTGGAAAATAAACATATTTTTAGCTGATTTTGGAAAATAAACTCCAATTTTTAACCTCATATTTTTGATGTGTTTTTGGAAAATAAACTCATATTTTTAGCTGTTATTAGAAAATAAACTCCAATTTTTAACCTCATATTTTAGCTGATTTTGGAAAATAAACTCATATTTTTAGCTGATTTTGGAAAATAAAGTCATTTTTAGATGTTTTTGGAACATAAACTCATAATTCAGCTGTTTATGAAAAGATAAACTTGTATTTTAGCTGTTTTTATAATAACAATAATAACAGTAATATAATTACATTTCAGCTGTTTCTGATTTAAAGAATAAAGATTTCATTGTTCTGACTGAAAACAGACAAAACACCTAGATAAGTTTTCACTCATTGTTGTCTGTAATTTCTTTTACTTTCAGAAGGGAGATTTACCCTACTCATACAAGTTAGTGAGCATTGTTAACCACATGGGCATGTCCTCAGCTACTGGTACGTAAAGGTTTTATGTCAATACAGAAGTTAGTAAGATTGATCAATAAATGTCATAAATGATCATGATGGGCAGGAATGCATGACATCTGTATGGAGTAAGAGAAAATATTCTGAGATGAGGGCAATTCAAGTGAAAATAATAGTGATACATATGCCCCACCCCAGAAAGGCACTTTAAAAATAGTCTAATCCCCATTTATTTAAGAAGGTTATAATTTATTCTAAAAGATTCATCCCCCTCCCATGTAAAAAGATTACACTGACATGTGTTTTACTTGAATGGTCCTAAAGCAGTATTACATGGGTCTGTACTTCTGACAGTCATAATTCTAAAGATATGTGGACTAACTATTTCATTCAGTATTTTTTCAGTTTGTCTATGTGTACTAATTTACAGGCCACTATCTGAGTGATGTTTATGACATGAAGAAGAAAAGCTGGTATAGTTTTGATGACTCGCATGTGTCAAAGATCACCGAAGCTGAAGTGAAATCAAAAAGACAAAGAAGTGGTTACATATTTTTCTACATGAGCAAGTACGTATAAATGTGACTTAAACTTTTTGTTAACCCTAATCATGCTAAATATCTAAAATGGACTTGTCCAACTTTCAATTTTGACAAATCCATTAATGGTTTATAGGGGTGCTCATTGAAAATTTAATGGCTGTATGGCGAATAGTACAGAGCATGATTAGACTTCACGGATGTGCAGGCTGATCTTGGTCTGCACAGGCCACAAAGACAGAGTCAGTTCCCCCCAGCTGGTTAATGGTTAACAATAATAACATATTTGAATATAATAACAATTATTAAAGTGTCATTGTCATTTTGCTAGAAAAATTGTTTTTCATTATCCCCCTGATTATAAGCATTTCTGTAGCTTTTTCCTTCCATTGTACATGTGAATAGTTCTACTTTTCCACTAAGAGGTTAACAGGTAATTAAATAAATGAAGAAGCTGTGACATTGTAATTGTAGCCATCAGAATTATCTCCTGTAATGTATTGTTTAAGGAATCTAAATGACAATGTAGTTGAAGTTCACAGTGGTTTATCTGATCTCTAAAAAATGAATTCCAATATTAGATTACTTATTACTATTTCTTTGCTTCTTATCAGTTTCTTTATTTCTTTTCAAAAAAGAAATACTGTTAGGTCTACAAACAGCAAAGCTGAATTACACTGAACGAAGGGGTCAGAATAATGCCAGTGTTGTTTTATGATGGCCACACACTTGACAGAGCTAGCAGAAATTTTGTTCTTAGGCTGGAAGACATCAGACACCATGTTGATACCTTACCATTCTTGTTCAGTCCATGAGACTTTAGTGTTTGGTATAATAGTGGTATGTATTACAATACAGAATGACATTTTCATTGTATTATTTCAGGGAGATTTTTGATGATTTGGAACTACAGCATTCTGTCGAAATGACGAGTAAAAGGATAGGAAATACAGCTGAGAAGGTTGGCTGAGATAGCTTTCAACCACAATAACATTGGCAGTATACATACAGCTAAGGTCGGCTGAGATAGCTTTCAACCACAGTAACATTGGCAGTATACATACAGCTAAGGTCGGCTGAGATGGCTTTCAACCACAATAACATTGGCAGTATACATACAGCTAAGGTCGGCTGAGATAGCTTTCAACCACAGTAACATTGGCAGTATACATACAGCTAAAGTCGGCTGAGATAGCTTTCAACCACAGTAACATTGGCAGTATAACAAGTGAAATATGGTCCAGTTCTGTTAAAGAATAATCTTGTTTTCTAGTCAAAACATTCAGGAAACTGATCTTAATGAATAACGGTAGTCATTCCTTTGCTGCATATGTACTGTAGTAATCTGTTCCAAGCAGTACTAGTTTGTCATCCTACAATCACTATTCTTGGTTTCCAAAGACCTTGTTTGCTTCATCAATAAGGGCTACTGCCATGCAGTCAGAAAGTCTTGGGTAGACATACAGTGTTTTGGTCCCTCCAATTCTAACTTGCAGATTTAAAAAAGGGAAGAAAAATAGGCTTTGGACTGAAAACCATTATAGATTGTAGGCATCAGTGTAACCATTATTGTCTTCCAGAATTCTCAAACTTGAGGCCCTCTTTTTATGAATTGGCATACAGTTACAGGTTTTTGAGGCATTCTGAGTTTCAGGTTAAAAATCTATTTATTATTACAGAAATTCTGCAAATGAGCATCCATATGATAAGTTCTAGGACTTCATGTATATTCTGTTTGTGTGGAAAGATACATGGAGTCATGTGCTCAGATCGAGTTAGTGTGTTTGTTAAGTTATTTGAAAGCAAGAAATTTTGAGGCATTATTGAAGTTTTTGTTTTATTTTATGTACTTTGTAGCCATCTTTAGTATAATAAAAGTAATATGTAATGTAGTATATTAGAAAGTTACTGGTAATTTGTTATATGTATATTATGGTAGGGTTAAATATAGAGCGCTACTTTATGAGATAAATTAAGCTATGATTTACAAAATTAGACCATTTTAAGGTACTTTTGTTGTTTTTTTTTTCTTCAGCTGTTGATGTATCAGGTATACAGTGTAGGTACACATATATCCAACCATGCTGTTACTGCAGGTTTTGTCAGTTATAGTATGGTTTATGCTGTTAGCTCCTTAAGTCAGGTGAACTGACCTCACCATTTTACACTGGTTCAACAGCTTGTCTTGTTTATTTAGTTATACTGCTCACTGGGGTCTGGGGTCCTCTTGTGGAAATATTGTATCTATGCTTTGAAATCTTGTAGATTTAACAGCAATAAAAAGTCCCTTCCATTTACTTAACTGTATGGTAAAACTAATGGATAATTACATGGCTGAGGGTAAAACTAACTCGTCACTTTATGAATAAATCATCTTTAGGGTACCGATTTTAAAAAATAGTTACAATAATTATGGATTCAGATTGTAAGTTGCTGTCGGAATAGACATAAAAATTATACAAAAACTTTAGGTTGCCAGAAACATGCTGAATAGTAGAAAAAGACACATAGGTTGTATATTAGGTCAAGACTGAGCAACATTACTTTTCCTCTCCCTTAACAGCTTTCTCTAAGAAGAATAAGTGGAATTTTTATTACCAAGTAGAAGTTTGTGTGAGGGTGTCAGAATAAATTTCATCCCAAACAATTAAATGTTTCTTAATGATCAGTTCTAGGACTCAAAAAATATTTCACAGAATATGTTAGAACACTGAGAGCTTTCAATGGAAGTCATTGAATGGCAGTATGTTTGCATAAAAACTTTACATTTTCAATACAAATTTCTGAAATGACTATTTGAATATGAAATAGTTTTTCAGATAATGGCATAGTGTTTGGATAATCGAATAAGCAGATACTGTTGTAAATTAAATTGTGATGTTTTGCTAAGGGAGGAAAGGTATTTTGATGTATGGGTATTGATTTCAAAATCAAGTTACGAAATGTAAGATACTTAACAGTGCAAAATAATTTGTTGAATAAAGCTTGTTTTTTATTCTTGCTTTGCCAGGTTTATGTGGTAAGGTGTTGAAATTGATTGTTTTTTGATTTAGTCAGTTATATTAATGGTAGACAAAATTATTATTATTGCAAAATATGGTAAGCCAATCTTTTGAATCAATTTTTTTAACCGGATTTTGTGAGATTTGAATTTGTGAAGTTCTACATCTGAAGTTTTTGTGAGATCTGAATTTGTGAAGTTCTACGTCTGAAGTTCTACATCTGAAGTTTTTGTTTATTTTTGATTTTCTGTTAGCTCTTATATACTTGACAATGCATGATTCAGCATAATTTAACCCTGAACATGCTGAAATTTTGTAATGGATTTGCCCAGCTTTGAATTTGGAACAGTCCATTCAAAGTTTAAGCGATTTCAATATCAAAATACAAAAATGAAGCTACCAACAGCATAGAGCCTGGTCAGACTGCACGGATGTGCAGGCTGACCTGGCTCTATACTGGTGGCAAAGGCTAATCACTTTCAGATCCAGCAGGTTAAGGGTTAAATGTAAATTGGGTGTTTGGGGTCAGTTTTTATTTATACAAAATTCCTTGCAATAATTTTAGAAGTTATTTGAACTGGTTCTGTAAACAATATCTCCTGTTTTGTATCTCACAAGTGAAGAAGTTGTATGATGTACTTCCAGAGGTTTATATTTATGTAAATTGTGTTTTTAATGATGAATTGTTAGAATTATAATGTTATGATGATTTTAGATTAAATAAAAATCCAAACTTTTGACGTAGACTTCTTTTTATACCTGTGTGTTGACTGAAGTAAATCTTTTCCCAAGTGTTAAGCTGAAATAAAGCTTGACTGAGCTTTGATTTCACGAGCTTGACTGAGCTTTGATTTCACGAGCTTGACTGAGCTTTGATTTCACGAGCTTGACTGAGCTTTGATTTCGCGAGCTTGACTGAGCTTTGATTTCACAAGCTTGACTGAGCTTTGATTTCACAAGCTTGACTGAGCTTTGATTACACAAGCTTGACTGAGCTTTGATTTCACATCCCTTGCAATTTATCTTTGAGATAAATCTTAACCCATTAATGCCAAGTGTCTTCAAAATTAGACATAGGCAAAGTGCAATATGCGAAATCTGATTGGGTCTACACTGTTTGCATAGGAGACTTTCTTCCCTAAATAAAGTTTATACCAGAAACCCTGTTTGTGTTGCCTGCTACAAAGTAGCTGCAACGTAGAGGGATCACTTCTCTGTCCGTCACAAAACTTGTCAAGACTACTCCTCAAAAACTACAGGTGCAATTTCATCCAAACTTTACAGGAATGATCAGTACCAAGTCCATTTGTGCATATCTTCGGCATTTTCCAGTTCAATGATTTTTGTATCAGAGTTATGACCCTTTAATGATTTTTATTTTTAAAGTATGTCCGGACTATTTCTCATATACTACTAAAGCAATTTGAATGAAATGTTACAGGATTGATCAGTATCTCAAGTACTTTTGCATATTTAACCGGTTTTACGGTTGAATGATTTTTGACTGAGTTATGGCCCTTGAATAAAAAGGGTTTTCGTCCGTTAATGATTTTTGTGTCACCTGCTACAAAGTAGCTGCGTCATATAGGAATAATTTCCATCGTCTGTCCATCTGTCTGTCCATCACAAAACTTGTCCTGACTACTCAAAAAATACTGGTGCACTTTGCATCCAAACTTTACAGGAATGATCAGTACCAAGTGTAGTTGGGCATGTCTTTGGCATTTCCCAGTTGAATGATTTTTTATCAGAGTTATGGCCCTTTAATGATTTTTATTTTTTTAAAAGTTGTTCCGGACTAATTCCCTTATACTATTAATGCAATTTGAATGAAATGTTACAGGATTGATCAGTACCTCAAGTACTTAAGCATATTTAACCGGTTTTACGGTTGAATGATTTTTGGCTGAGTTATGGCCCTTGAATAAAAAGGGTTTTCGCCCGTTAATGATTTTTGTGTCACCTGCTACAAAGTAGCTGCGACATATAGGGATAATTTCCGTCGTCTGTCCATCTGTCCATCACAAAACTTGTCCTGACTACTCAAAAACAACTGGTGCAATTGCATCCAAACTTTACAGGAATGATCAGTACCTAGTGTAGTTGTGCATGTCTTTGGCATTTCCCAGTTTTTATCAGAGTTATGGCCCTTTAATGATTTTTATTTTTTTTAAGTTTGTCCGAACTAATTCCCTTATACTATTAACGCAATTTGAATGAAATGTTACAGGATTGATCAGTACATCAAGTACTTAAGCATATTTAACAGATTTTTCGGTTGAATGATTTTTGGCTGAGTTATGGCCTTTGGATAAAAAAGGCTTTTTGGCCAACAAACTGTCCAATCGCCCCTCAATACAACTGCTTAATTGGCTATCATCAGGGGACACATGTGATCACTGATCCCCCTTGTAATTGAAAACAGACTCGTTCATCTAACAAGGATGGCATAATCCAATGGGCATAAATGGGTTAAAGTAGATAAAAAAATGAAGTTTGCATCATATGTAGTCTTCATGAAAAAGTACTGAAGCTGTTTGACTTCAAGTTAATACTGCCAACAGTATGAATCATAAACATTGAACAATGCAGGCAGAAATAAGTCTTTAGTATTCGAATATGACTGGGTTATGTTGTGTTTGTTTTTTGTTTTTTTGTTTTGTTCATTATTTTTACATTTATTTTTTGGATGAAGTGCAAACTGTTTTACCACAAAAATCAGCGAAACCCGAGTCAGTCAGTAGTCACCTGTCAGGTAGAACGTAGAGCAACAGTCTTAGAGAACTTGTGACTCCCTGAATGTATCCAATATTTTGAATATGCAATATTCTTTAAGGGGTCACTGGCAACATTGTCTTCAATATATCTATGTCTCGACTTTTAACTTTTAAAGCATATCAATGAACTGCTTCTCAGGTAATGTTGGATATATCTATTTATTTGAGCTTATCGTCGGTACCGGTTGCCAATATGACCGACGCCCCCTGCAGAGATTAGTTATTTTATGTTGTGGGGGATAGTGCTAAATATATATACAGAAAGCAGCCCGTTCCAGAGACGGCCCCTGGTTCTTTTGCATGCTCGGTGTACAGCACTGATACATGGGAGCTCGGTTTAACATCTCATACGAAAGACTAGTAATGTTAGTAGGGGATGCTGGATCTCAAAGATCTTACCTGAAAAAAACACAGATTGGCCACTTGCGTAAATCTTCCAACGTCTCGCGGCAGCTGGATAAGGTCTCGCAAAATCTCGTTTGTTTTATGTCTCAAATTAAAAATCTTAAAAATTATTAATTAGGGTAAAAAAATGCACAATGCAACAGAGCATTTATTCGTCTATAATGATACCTTACTAATCAAAATCGAAGAAAAATGATAAAGTTTTATGCAAAGAAAAAAACGTATGGTAAGGAATGTTTGAAATTTATCAGAACATCTGCATCTTGACCACCTATAGATTAAAATTTCTTCAACATGTCAAAACAAAATTCAAAACAAAATCTATTTTCTTTTATGCTGAAATGGTCATCGGCTGGATAAACAATGATCTTAACCATAAACATATCTCATAATCTTAATGGCGAAAATGCGCTTCATGGATAGGTTACATTTCACAGAGGAGTAGAATTTACAACACTGATGCCTGCAAACTACAGACCTGAAAAGCAACGAAGTGGACAAATTTTATAGAGTTGCAAGGGCAGTTTCGTCTTACTGGACTTCACTGAAAGAGATCATGCAGCTTGAAGTGGTTACATGTCACAGAGGTTGATAGGCAAATATATTGGCCGAGTTTCTTACATCTACATCTGCATTGTTCTTCCGAGCAATCATTAATCATTATTACTGGCCCGTTAAATTATTCTCACTCAAGACCAGTTAGCAAAAATCTACTCGACTGTTTCGGATGAACATGTTTCTTACTTCTAGATATTTATTATATATTTCATTTTTAACGTTTGGCCGAATCTATACGACTGTTTGTGCGAGGAATGGGGAAAAAACATTTCAAACATTTCCATACTTTCATCTTACTCTGTTTTCCTGCCTAATGGTAGTCATTTTTTCACTTATTTTATCTTTCCCCGTTCTTTTTGGTAACTGAATTTCTTGATTCGCCGAGAAAAATAAATAAATGTCATTTATGTTGAACTAAAGGTACGAAAGATAAAGGTTCGAATTTATTAGGGGCGACAATAGAAAATTTGACGTCACGTGACGTCGTTTCTTAGCAAGTTTGTTTTGACGTCCTGTCATTATTAGAGGCAACAAGATGGCGAGAGGTAGGGGAAAAAAGGTATCCCGGCTGCGGAGATGTTTTGAATTATTCTGCTGCATGTTCTGTTTTAAAGATGTTTGTTGTCGTGACGAGAAAAACGACGATGACGATGTCTATGAAAGAAGTACAAATAGCGATAACGACTATTTGAAGTCGAGAACTACTTTTGCAGACGACAAAGATGACGATTTTATTGTCACACGCGTGTATGTTTCTGCTAGTGCCGAAAACATCGTGAAACAGCACAAACAGTTCAACCCACGACCTGAGAGCGAGATGGGACTAAAGTCCTACGTTACTAGGGAGGTAGAAAGGAGGCATAACTTGAGAACGTGCGACGACAATGACTGGCAAATTCCGACACGAAGGAAGGAACTGAAAAATACCCAGATGTATGACATATATGATTCCATTGGCGTGCAGACTGGCGCTGAATACGACATGTTCGCAGACACTGACATGCTGTCAGACGAAGATCCGGAGGATCTCTCTGTGGACGAAGCCGGCGATGCTGGTAGGTGAAAATTTGCCCTTAATCTTTTAAATATATATCTGTATAAAATTATAATTTTATATTATAAACTTTTCCATCACTCAGTTTGACATGGTCGGTTATCAATATCGATGTGAATAGTCAGATAGTGATGACACTTAATGGATTCGCAGACTTATCATTGTCTGGACTGGTCGTCATTGTTTTATATTACGAAAAGGTTGGCTTTTCAGTTCATATACATGTACACATCGGTTTGTTTGTTTTCATGTTCTTAAATAGATAATTCTAGATAGATTAGAAAACAAATTTTATGCTAATCAAAAGTAGGCCCTAATAATATCAATCCAGCTCGACAACTGCTTCCTGGAATCACCCAGTTCTTACTCAGGATTCACACAGTACTTACTCCGAATTCACCCAGAACTTACTCCGAGAGTTATAGAACCCTCCAAACCAACAACCCATGGATGGCGAATGAGCCTTTTTTTCTTTCTTTTTTTGAGGCCCCATCTTTGTAAACGTGTATTCTCCCCTTTAATTGTTAAGTAGGGGTCAGGAAACCATCTCCTCCTAACCTTACAAAGTGCTAATAAGAGTATAATAATTATAATGTATATATGATTTATGTGAATATACATAGCCATACAAAAGAACATACAAAAAAACTAAACTAAAATAAACGGCATTTGCAAGTGGTCGTTTTTCTTTTAAGAAAAAAAGAAAGAAAGAAAAACCGATCTTGTCAATTTTGATTTCAATTATAAAAACACTGAAAACATAAATTTCCGTTCAAGTATAGAAACAACCATCAGCAAGTGACCAATAACCTTTGAGTTTTACATTTTTTTTCCACGTTTTATCTATAATTGCAGAGAAAGTTTCAAATAGTTTTTCAAACCTAGTAAAGATAGCTTTATATCACTCTTTCTGTATGAAAATATATATCTTTTATTTCTACACACAACACATTATATGGTGATTTAAGTTTATATTAGGAAACCCTAGAATAAAGAGGCATTCTACCACTTGGCCACTATTTTGAAAAAAAAAATCATTAGTGCATTTACATAATTTTGTTTGTATGTGTTACCATACTCTTTATATAATATTGAAATCACACCATTTCACAGACCCGAATGATTGTCAGTGTAAACGACTGTATTTTATCCTGGACCTTTCGGTAGGGATGAAACTATTATGCACTAGCATTAATCAAACTGATTGATGTATGAATTCGAATTTGATGACTAGACAAAATATGAGGTTACTAACCATAGTTTTTTTTGTTTAAAATGTTAACAAAAAATGTTTCCATTTTTTCAGTAAATTTTCACCAACCAACCCAAAGTCAATAGTATTGCGCTTTAGAAACTGTAATTTACTTAAAGAAAATCTTTATACAACAGTAACGAGCCCACCTTAACCCTTGCTGCCAATATTTTGTTTCCGGCTTTGCGAAACGTGCAGCCAATGATCAGACGGCACGCCTTTGCAGTCAGATCAGGGCCTGCATGGGTGTGTTTATTTTTCACTGCATACTTGTGTATGTGATTAATTGGTTCTGTCCAGACCGAGTGATTTACAAGTCCATTCTAGAAAATATGCCGGGCAAGGCTTATCTGTCGAGACAATGTTACAAACACTTTCTACATATCCCAGTTCTGGAGAATTCCGGAGACAAACCTGCTTAAACTGAGTCAAAGGTATGTGTAGGTTTACGAAGCAACCAACGTGTATCTTTCGGTAAAATGACATACACAGTAAAAGAAGACATAGTCTTTTTATGAAAATCAAATGTTTACAAGAATTCATAAATGGTGACTATAATGAATTCATAAGAAAAAAATGCACTAAAACAAATGAAACTATTGTCATCTACGCCAAGCTAAAATCCGACAGGCCCACACAGCTATATATGGCCTCTGAAATGTATTCCTCTGTTACTCAGTTATTGAACTTTTAAATTTCTGTACTAAGTATACTAAGATTTTCACCAGACTGTAATATTTATATAATAACACGTATTTAGTTAACGAAAATATTTGTTCAACTTATCAGATTTTATTGAGTCTATTGACTTTCCGACGATAATGATGTTTAATAGACATGTGTGACGTACATTTTACATTTAACATGAGCTAATCTATTTTAAAATCGCCTTTTATCCTATTTTTTTAAATTGAAATTCATATGTAGCTCTTAGGATGTGTAATTTATCCTTCCAGACACCGATGTTTTATGAATGGCCTAAGTTTGTAAACTAGTGAAGAGTTGAAATCTACAAACATCAAGTTTGTGCTCCCTGGTTCCTAGCTTTTTTGTGAGGCGCAGTAAAGCAGGGTAAAATATTGGATCATTTTTGTTCATTGGTCAGTCATTTCACTGGTAGGGGTAAGCATCAGTACAAGAACAGCATGTCCGATCTTCGAGCTTCCACGTGAACTCCCTAAATGATAAAAAAAGAAAGCTCCTTGAGTCTCGTAGTGTTTCGATCCTGCTGAAAGAACCGATTGACCTAGACAGACGAGTTTCGTAAATATCCAGCAGAATATGAAAAGCAAAAATAACGAAAAATCAATAAATCTTGTTTCAAACTGAATACAATTTCGTAAAATGTAGTCTCCATGAGGCTTGGCTCTTCAGAAGTTAAAAGTATTTAGACCATGACTGTCATTTTAAGAATGCACTAGAATGGTTTTGTTTGTTATGTCAAAATCAACGTTTTGAAAATGTGTTGCATTTACTATTTCTAAATAATGATTGTTTTTGGGTGTGGCTCTCTCAGACTCCGAGGGATCAGAACAATTTAGTTGTTCGGAATGCTAAAAAAGTGTGTGTGGCTGGGGCGGGGATATAACCTAACCTGAAAAGAAAGTACAAAAGGTTTTTGTATGTCCATAGCTAGTCATGCAGCCTATCAGTCATTATATTCGTCCGCTCCATGACTTCAACATTCATTGGTCGAATTAAATGCATGTCACTATTACGGTCTAGTGCATACCTTCCTATAATTGTATAAATGCATTTGACATATGCATCAGGGATTTGATTCTTTGGCTCAGTGGTTAGAGTGCTGGCCTTCGATGCGCTAAGATCGGAGTTCGAATCCCGCTCTGGGTTGTGTATTCTAAGATGCATTGCATCTTTCTGTTACGGACTTTCATGAGGGTATATTAAGTCGCGTGCAAAACCAGGTGTACCCGATAGGTCAAGGTCACAGCAGGAATTCGATAGGGTTACTATTATGAATAGTCATGCTGTATCGTGTTCTCTATATAACTTCCAGTTCACTTACTGAATCGATATTTACATAACATGAGGTAGTTTTGTGCATTCGGACACCTGATCTCAAGGTCAGACCAGAAACTCAAACATTGGTGGTGTACCTTATGAAAAACAATGATGTACGTCATGTCAACATTTCCACTACATCACGTTAACATTCATGTATAAGTTTTGAAATATCTTCATACAGTTCCGTCCCATATCATGAGGTTGTATCACGTGTGTTTCTTAATGTCAAGGTCACTGTAAGTGCTTTCTCTATTACAAATATTTATACATTTAGCTTTTATTTATCACGTATTCAAGGAAAGAGTTTAATATTTTCAAATCATTAACGAAGACAGAATTGAAGTTTTACCAAGAGTCATAACTCTGTCCACTTCTTTTTCGGTTGTCTCCCTTTATTTGACTTAACTGTAGTTACTTACCAAAGATGATGAGAATAATACTTTTACTTGCACCTCTGCCGGTAATGGCTGCCACATCGATAGGGGACTCTCATTGTTCACACATACTAAGTTTACCGCTATAATTTTAAGTTTGTTTATTTTCTGCAGTAACAAACATGCTCTTTTACCAAAGGCTTTGGGCAAACAATTATAACAATTATTTACGGAAATAATAAAATATTCACTGAATCCTTGCCATACGAGGCTGATATATCGTTCACTGAGAAAGTATGAAAGTTTTTACCGTAAAAGCAGGTGGACGAATCGTCTGCAACATTTACTGACGAAGCCCTGCTAAAACTTTTATGAATTATCTTTGATGTGCATATAAAACCTTCACACACTGTATTTTGATTTCGACTTAACCGCAATATTTATTTGATAACTTGTACAACATTGCGACCTTATAAGTTAAAACAAACAAAACATCTAATGAAAATTGAATCCTCTGCGTTCCTGACGACCTCAGTGGGCGACAGTAAACATCTAAAAATCCCCTCGTCTTGGTCAAAGTATTGTTTCACCTTGACTCACGATAAACAAGACAGCTGGTCATATTCGACAGCGGTCAAAGACGTCAGTATTCAGTTTTCAATGATAATTTGTTTATGTTTATCATGTTCCTTAAATGCACTTGCTCTGGTCTCCCGTCGTTATCTTTTCACCGGGGTCTCCAAGCTGATACCAGGTCAGATCTGATATACTGGCAAGCCATCTTAGCTACGAAAGATTGCGGTCTTCCACTTTGATATAGTGAATTAGGACAAACTTTAAGTGTGTTATTAGCAAATTTGAACGATGGCTAGGTGCTTTACGAAGACTTAATCTGCTTATGAATTAAAGGGAAGGTCAAAATGTATTATGCTTCGTGGGCTCAAAAGAAGAGCATGAGTTCACAGAACTTGGTGAAACAAAAGTAAAAGAGGTCGTTGTTGTGACGGTTGGTCTGCAGAGTGTAATACTATTTGTGCATCCAGTCGCCAGATAAAGCGAGGACAAAGTCAAAATGTTTTACAAGTACTTTTGGAAACTCGACACCGCCCGAGAAGGCTCGAACCGTGCCGAAAAATACCGTATGAGCGCAGTGACGCCTATTCACTTTCAATAAATTTACTAATAAGTTTGGTGAAACATGTTTCTATCTATCTCCTTGAACTAATTTATTGTAATGATAGACAATACGACCGTTTGGTATTTTAGGATTTCCGTGCAACATCAACTTTGTTCCTCTCCTGTCACTCTTAATAGTTTCTAGTGTCCAGTGTATAGCAGCGATACATGAGACCGCGATTAAACGATGAAGCAAATATTTGTATCGTTGGTGGAGGGGTGGAGAATTGAAACGTTCAGTTAGGCGTGTCCAGATTCTCCCTCAGCTATTCAGTAGGTAGACTTTTTTAGAACAGACATTAAACACTATTTGTGCCAAGGGCGGACAGAAATACATATTGCGTACACTGTGCCCGCATTCCATATTCGCATTACTTTACCTAGTGATAATAGAGCTGTGTATGTGTTTTGTTTTCAATCATGAACATAATGGGTGAATAAAAATGTATATCGTTGTGATACCCCACCATAAGGTCAAGGTCGGTGTAAAGTATTTATCTTTCGACGATAAATGTTTTGAGATTGTTGAGATAAATTGCATACGGATCTTCTTGCAGCAAAATCCACTGAATAAATACTAAATGATCTTTCTGATGTCTAAATGATATTTCTCTAGACAACACAAAATACGAATTGTGCTATTATTTTGAAATATTGATATATGAACAAAGTTCGAACCGGACTAAAATCACAAAATGCCGTCATTTTGTTTACTATGCAACAGGAAATAGTCCAAGTACACACAATTTTCAAAACTACTTGAGACCATTCTAGAACACTACATCATTATATTAACAATGGGTGTAAATACTTCAGTGTATATAATGTGTGGTTTCTTTCTCTGTAAAACATCCCATGGAGGGTTTAACCATCACATGGGTGGTCTGTGCATTCATACTAAAAGGTTTCCACAGCAAGAGTTCAAAAGGCAGAAAAAACGTTGCAGATTTTATACAGAACAAAGTAAAGCAAACCGCAAAAATAAGGAGGCTCAATTAAATCACTATTTCATAATTAACATGTCAAAAATACGCAATCCCTCCCGGTGGTAATGCATTTACGCGTGACGTCATCCAACCGGACAAATTTTCCGGATCGTGTTCTGAAAGGTTTTATCCACATTACACGTTTTCAGTGTAAAAATCTGAAGTTCTTTTTTTTGCACTGATTTCAAAACACCATAACCTGTGATTGAAAACCTCAGACAAAAGCGTTTGCAAAGACTGTTAACAGGACTCTATTAACCACACATAAAAACCGCGGCTCCTTCACTTCAAAGAATAATGTTGTATATTTCAGAAACTGTCATCTCCATTGACCGCTAAAATATATAGTTTTTTAATGCAGTAATATTGCTGCAATCAATATTATTTTGTTGTCCTTGAAACTAGGGGGAAGGTTGTGATAACAGCGAAAAATCCTTTTTCGATGGGCTTTTTTAAATACAGAAGAAATTTTGCTGATTGTTTCTTCTTTTTTTCATCGTTTACCAATATGGATCGACTTATTCACTTTCTTTAATTTTAGTTAGTCAGAGCACCAGCCTACTACAATGCAAGAGTAAGTTATAACTGTGCTATTCACTAATTCTATACTTTATTTTCAAGGTTTGGTGATTACAAAAATAAATTGCAATTCTTAATGTTGATTGGCCACATTAAGTTGTATTTTTCATCAACCTCTTGATATTCTTAACATGTCCGCTGTAATTTAATTTTGGAATCTCATTTAACAACCATTTTAAGCTTTGTACAAATAAACGAATGTTAAACATACAAGTGACATAATAATTATAAGTTGATTAATATTGAAGATTTAGCCTTAAAGTTTTTTGTTTATTTCATCATTTGAGCCAAAATTGTGTGAATTGCGGTGTCTCAATTTATTCCTCCTTGACCATATTTTAGTGTGAAATATTGCAGCGAATATTATATTTAGGTATTGTGTTTTTCAAACTCTGAAGCTGAACCAGGAAAAATATGGTTTTGCTCTTGTTTATAAATTTACGGCTAAGCGGCTTCGTCCTGGGTTCAAACCAATACTCACGCCGACAGTGTGGACAGTGGAAAGTTACAGGCGAAGCTTACCCCTTGTGGAATTCGAACCACCAACTTCCGGTGTGGGTGTGCAATGCTCTACTTCAAGATCACTGTACTTGCTAATTTATTTTCTTTTTGCGTCGTATAGAATACATGAACAGTTTAAATCGATGTGTATTGAATTCGCTTAACGCATGCGCAAAAAGATAATCGTGACCTTATACATTGAATTCACTTATCAAAATGTTCATAATATTTTAGATATAGCGAGTGAATTATCTTTTAAACAACTTAAACTTTAAAGTCTAGGACTAGCTTCTTTTCAAATACCAGGTATTAATATTTCAAACATAATTAAAATACATTTTCATCTACATTTTTATTAAGATGCGTTCATAGGTAAATTCATCTTACGTGTGTTGTTTTGAAAACAAATCGATGAATCAAGCACATGTAGTTATTAAATAAGATATGAATTCATATTTACAGAAAATGTATAATCTCGCTTGATCACATTTTGAGTTTGAACGATCATGTTTACTTCTTTTTTATTTTAATATGTATATTTTTTATTTAATTTCTTATGGTCGTGCAGGAGTAAACTTAAGATTATTTTTGGAATAAATTAAGAAAATTGCATCGCATGATGATTGAAATAAAATTTCTTTTTCAATTTTACTGAAACCCACAGAGTGAAATTTCTTTTCTTTTTTCTTAACTAGCTTTAGTATCATTGCAAAACAACAACAACAACAACAACAACAAAAATACGTAAGATCCCGACACAGTGAAGTTTAGCTTTCTTTAAAATAATACTTCTCGTGTACAAAAATGATCCGGTGCCGTTTTCATAAAGCATTTTAAGTTTTCCTTCCTTAAGTTTGATTAAAGTCGAAATTTTGCAGATCAGTTTGAAATATATTGTTATGTGAAACGTTTAACCAAAATGTTCATTATAGTGTCATGTTAAGAAAAGAAAAGATATGTTTAAATTATTTCTTGTTAACTGAATTTAAACTCTAAAGTAAAATTGTATTTTAAGAAAAAGGCTTAATTTTTTATAAGAAGCTTTATGAAAACGAACCCAGAACGAATCTTAAATGGAACTTTTCGTGTTTGTCTCTCCTGGTTACAGAAATATTCGAAGGTGTAAACATTTCCGACTGAAATCGTTGAAATATGGATTATAGCGCTAATGTCTGGCGGATTTTATTGGGTTGGTTTCTTTTCTTTAAAGTTTTAGTAACCGCAGAGACAACCTATATATAACCTATATCTATATTACACCTGTTTGCATTGAAAAGAGATTGTAGAGGCGCAATGCAAAGTTTGAAACATGAGTTCTCTTGTAAATGTAAAAGATTGAAACACCTGTAAAAGTAGTAATTAAGCTATAAGTTATTTAATTTGTAAATTCATCAAATGTTTGTCCAAATATTGTAGTTTTCTTCAACATTCATTTTTTTATGTGAAGTGCATTATTCGTTTGCGGATAATGACATGAAAATAGTGAAAATACCTGTTATGATTTTTTAGAACTGAAGAAACTTATATATTACATCATTTTCGTCCCAATTTTTCTCGAATAATATTGAATAAACTGTGAGGGGAGATGGGGGGTGGGGGCATGGGGCGGGGACAGGGGGCGATGGCCGTAATGGAAATCAAGAGCATCAGTGAGAGAAACAAAACTATTTTAGTGAACCTAGCAAATTTTAAACAGCACATTTCTTATTCAGCATTATTTCTGGCCATTTAAGTTTAAAACAACGTGACCTCATTAGTAAAATTTGGATGACACCTGACACACCTTTTTCCGATTCTCGGTCAATAAATTTTTTTATACGAAACGGAAATAGTGACTGAAACAGTTTACATATAAAACATGTCACAGTATGCATGCGTTACTTTATAGCCAAAGGGGCTTATATAAACTTTTAAACTCATTTTAAAATATCCCTGTTCTAGAAGTCAACGATATTTATAGCTTAATTCACTAATTACATTTCATAAGATCCTGATAAAAATTTACGATTGCATCTTTTAATATACAAATAAGCATTTTATTTTCAGTTCATTATATTTACAAATCGTGTGTTTGTGTGGCTTTTGATATGAAATATCAATTTAAATAATATATAAGTATTGAAATGAGGGATCTACATAAACAGGTAAAATTGGATTAATTTAAGCTGATGTTGAATCTCGTTACAGGCAGCCTTAATTAATTAATAACCCAAAAAAACAACTGACAAAATGACGGTGGAAAAAATCAAGCGCAGCCAGTCAATGTGGAGTATGTCCGTTGCAAAAAGATATTCTCTATCAAGCCCAAGTCCACCCGTCAGATCTTCGTCGGTTGTTTCCGCTTCAAACTGGAGCCTTTCTGAGACTTCGTCAAGCCCACGAAGTGTAATCGGTAGATTCCGGAAACGCTCGCGAGACAAAAGTTTGCAGACGACACGATATTCGCGCGGACCATGTCTCTGTGGAGACGTGGACGCCGTAGACTCAAATGGGAGATCTCTGTTATTCTATTCAGCCCGGTATGGACAATTAGATACTGCTGTACAACTCATTGAAGCTGGTTGTAGCCCAAACCAGAAGGACATTCTTAGCAACACACCCTTACATGAAGCTATTGAGAAAGGCCATCTTGACATCGCAGAGGCATTTCTCAAAAACGGTAGGTTACGTTTTTATCTGAAAATTAATGTTTTGAAGCAGTAACGAATGCTTACTTATGGTAACCTTACCTATATTCCAGACTGTCTTGTATATGTAGTCATGACTACCTCAGCAGCACACATGGAAAGAAAACGTTTACTTAAGAAGTACATGTAGTTTATTCTATGGCAGTTCACTTTGCATCTGTACTTATGAATGTACAACATCTTGGTAGTCTGTACTAATTACCTTCTTGCATTATTCATAACTATCTCACTTTCAGCCGTATGAGAGTTTGACCTGTAGTTATTACGGTTAACCATATCAGCAATTTTTGCAAGACTTTTTTCGGATAAAAAAACCTGTAAGGTATCACCTGAACTGATGTCAAAACCATTTCAAACCGAATTTGAAAATTTAATCTCATACATTTTGACATCTACCTTTGCTATATGGCCTTTTAGATTTTGCTCATTATATTTTTTCCTACAGGTAAAGTTGACGTCAACATACGGGGATTTAACGGTGAGACGCCGCTAATGGCGGCAGTGACTCGAGGACAGTTTGACGCCGTAAAGCTTCTTGTCAAGTATGGTGAGTACACATATTGAATCAAGATAGGCTTACAGCTAAGGTCAACATTACGACCGTTGTTGTATTGCAATTTCAAATATCATCAATACCGCCATTGCCCAATGGAATTAACAAGATCCCCCCCCCCCACAAACTGTTGAAATGTGTATAAATGTTATAACTTTGTAATTTCATTGAAAGGCACTGAATTTTGTAAAGCGAGTGGGGAGGTGGTGTGGGGTGGGGTGGGGTGGGGATTGAAAACACCTTGGACATTTCAAACTTTAAAAGTTTATGTGTACGCGTTTATAGACACTTGAACGATGAAATATCTTCTTTATTAATATAGATTTTCTAGATTGTCTAGAATGTGCAAGTGTACATCCTTTTTCTACAGACACGTATGATTTTTATAGGCGACGTTTACTTTGTTAAATTACGCAAGAAATTAATTTCCTGGAAAGTGAATTGAAAACAAACATACTCTTTTCAAAATTCATTTAACTTACATGAAAATTCGCTCTTCAGCTAAGAAATTCAAAATCATTTATTGTGTTTTAAGTATGTAGTTATTAGTCATTTAAGTTCTGGCCCCTGACAAAGTAAATATAAGCATGTACATACTTTCATTTATTATTGATTGATAAAAGTAGACCCCCGTGCAATTCAATGATTTTTTGTCCATCATTGCCCTCCTCATATAAGGTCACCATACAGGCTATATATTGTCACGTTAACTTCAGTTGCCTTGTAAGTCAGTAGGTTCTAGAACTGTGTCCTTGTCTCAGCTCTAAATGCACGATGCACGTTCTTGATGATGAAATTGGTTACAAGCGGATCAGCCTCACCTTTATACCTGAGTGCGTGAACGAAATACAGTATTACACTACCTCAAGTAATAAAAATATATAACTCGCACTTTATACATCGTTTGAACTTGTTTAAAAAATTCAGGATTTGAAGTTTTACGATTGTTTTCCGTGACTTATACAATTTATCTTACGTCAGTGTATGCAATAAATTGAACGCTGATGTAAAATACGGATTTAACAGCTGGTTTTTCAATCAATCAGATTAGATCTTGATCATAAGTCGCGGTACTTAGGTAATGCACTCAAAATGAACATCACTTCTTCATATTTCGTTTAAGGAAAAAATCGAATAAATACATTTTTATTGATTGTGAACAACATGTTAATTAAACTGACAAAAAAACAACAACAACACAAACTGATGCTCGCTCACAGTCTGGCTTGCAAATATCATGTGTCCTAAGGCTTTAAATTATTAAAATACCTTAAAAGGAGGTATCAGTCTGATACATATATCTATATTGCTAAAGTTATTTGTCCTTTAATATTTTAAATTCTCTCGTTTTTAGATGATTTGAACATTCAAGACTTTTTCTCCTCTTTGCCACCAGTTGCCCACATAATCAACGCGCACTACAGAAAGACATTTTTCTTCACCACTATTTCTCACTTAGAACCTACTGATTACAAACTTTCTGGATCAATTTTTGTGGCATTAATTCGTTCGGAAACATAACCTTACATTAACTTATTAAAACTAGCATTTTAATGTAACATTAAGATCATAGGAAACAATATTGAAAAGAAATTACACGCAGATGAGTTACATTATCTCCTAGCAACATGTTGATATATGTTAGCCAATCAGCACCTTCTAAAATAATGTCAGTCCTGACTCATAATTTTACTGATCCCAAATCTAAATAGACAGGATTTTGCACAGCGCGACTAAAATGCTGTCTATCCATTTGAGTTGAAAATTACGTTTACAGGTTAACGGATTACACGTGCAAATGTCTGCAATTTTTAAAATGTTTGTTAAGTTATCTAAACCACTACTAAAATATTTGAACACTTAATAAAAAGATAAGCCAAGCCATACCTGCACTTATTGGACACACAAAAACAAAACTTTTCATATCAAATGTAAATTAATTCAGCGACAGCTTGGGGCTGATTGTGTTATATATCTGAGTAAATGTATTTCTTTTGATAAATGTTAGTCGTGCAGACGTTTGTAAACATAGGGCTTCTAAACCCGTGTAAAACTGATAGAGGCGAAAATAGGGATATAAAATAAATGGAGCCACGGTTTTAACAGTATTCGTGACAAGAAAAAATTGGAAAAAGTGACCCAAGAAATTAATTAATTTTAATTTCACTACAATAAAACAAAAATGATTATACATGACGATTTTAAAGTTTCAAAGTTGAAAGTTTTGAAACTACTCTCTTGTATAAGTACACGACTACGTAACTGATTAGTTTTGATAGCAACAGCTCAGATGTGGGTTATCTCCCTTGAAACAGGTCATTCGTTGCCTGTCAAAGAACAAGATAGATATGAAACAAAATGGAAAATCAACCACAAAAATATAGACAGTTTTGTAAAATAACTTAGTATATGGATGAACAAGGCACGTAAAAGTATGTCTGAGAACGGAACGGAGTAAACAAAGCAAAATGCTCATATATAAGAACAAAATTGAAAGAAATGGCCAAAAGGCTTTCCTCTCGAAGACTTGTTTAATGAAGAAATGTACTTAGTAAGTATGTCTTTAAACATCAGCACCATCAACACCATAAACACAATCAGCAGCAGCAGCAGCAGCAACTACAACAACAACAAAAGCAACAACAAAATGGAAAAACGGCTCAGCTGTAAGAATTTAGAATGAGTCACAGGGCGTTACTTGTCAGCGCAATTTTCGAAAATACACCGTGTGAAAATGCTAATAAGTATTCAATAAATCAAATCGCAAAAGAAGGATTATCTGTTAAACTTAAGAACTAAGTTTTCTGGTAAGGAAGCTTCCGTACAAAAACAGGAAGAGTCACTCATCGTGAAGAGTTGATGGTGAATTCAGCTTTCGATTTCTAAATGAACCTAAAGTATTTTTTGTTTTTGTTTATTTTCTATTTTGAAAATGCAGTGAGATCTGTTCATCGATTAAATGGCGTTACATTTCTCCATAGAAAGCTAGACAGCATGCAATATAGATCTGATGTTATTTGTTACCGCAAAATATCACGATTTCATTAACAGTTAGGGTAGTTGATTTAATCGAACATAACTTGAAGTTGAGTAAAATACCACAAAACGTCCATGGGTAGAGGTAGTATCGTGCAGAATTGTGCATTTGTTGAATCACGCAGCAAAAAGCAGCGTATCGATCGTGTTCGAGAGACACTGGTACCTCACTGAAAATGATTAAAATAAGATTATTTCTCATAAACATAAAAGATGAATTATGAATAATAAACTTAAGCTATATCACGATTACATTAGTATTTTTAAATTTAAACATTCATAATATCAATCATATGTCTGTTATATTTTCCTTGTTGTTTTTTTTTTTTCTCGTTTTTCTTGAAGCCTTTTCTATACGCCATAACTCCTTTAGTTAAGTAGTCTGCCTTTCATGTGCTCCGTAAGGATAGAAGGGAAAAAAGTTAAGAAAGATTTTTGATAAGTAAATGACAAGACTTGCTTTAAGATAAACATAGATCTATCTTTCTTTCTACGACTTCAGGAGCTGATGTAAATGAATGTGACGCTGTGGAGAATCCGCCTATATACAGAGCTCTGCAACGAGGCTGGAACGAAATTGCAGAGTTCCTATTGGATCAACAGTGTGACGTCAATAAAACAACGGCAAATGGAATGACGTGTTTCTTCGCGGCTGCGCATTGCAATAAAATAAATATCGGTAATATTGCAAGGCGCCTTCTAAAAACAGGTACCGGTACATAACGATCTTTCAAGTAGTTTGTATTTTCGAGATTATTTAACATTAAAATCATTATCGCTTTTTGTATCCAGTTCTGTGTGTCATCTAGTGGTAAGTGGGTACCTGTAATGAAAGTGAGAGACCATTTTTTCAAGTGAATGATTTAAATTAGATTAGTTTTCGTTGCAATCGAGTCAAAACAAATAAGTTTATACTCAACAAACATTGCTATTGAATTGAAATTGCCCATTTTATTTCCATGTTTGTGATTTTATTTCAGATTACGATTTTAAGATAGACGCTGAATGGTTATCAACAGAGGGCTGTCCCCTCAGTGTGAAAGAGAACCCTAAGCACCATAACAAAATTATGGTAAGGGCTGGATTGCAGGTGCCTAAAAAGGGATCTTTTCTAAGCAGTGGTAGAAGAAAAGTTGTAAAAACTTTCAGAAGCCTTTCAAAGGATTCTAGATGAATGCAGAAATTGCAGTAACATAAAAGCATACTTTTTCGTTCCAGCGAAAATTCTGAGTAAAGAAGAGCTGTGCCGAGTGACCCCGAACACTCACGGAAACACCATAGTTTCATATAATGACGTATTATAGCCAATCATGGATCTTTTATGAAAGTTTTTTTCTAGCGAGAGGTGTTCCAGTGACGCCCTCCTAACGACCATTTGAGCTTTGTACAGTAACTGGCTATAACTCTCTCTGGCGATTTAAAAATATTTATTTCAACCGCATATTTGTTTTAATGCCGCAGTTTAGAGAAAGTGATAGGAGTGAGGATAGTACTGAATTTTGAAAGATAGTGATTGAAAAAAAGGAAACAACAAAGGCTTCGTCATACATTACAATAGAAGACAGGTAGTGAAACAAGCGCAACTGGATAAACTTAGAACATATTCCTTAACCAAAGTATTAGGTGTTTTATAATCGGACGGACCATGTAATTAAATTATAAACGTAATTTCATATACATTTATTACATTGTCTATTATCAGAAACATTGAACTATAGTTTTGTTTCAAGCGTTAAGCTAGAAATGCGGAGTTGAAATGGCTTTGCCGAAGACAACAAGAGAAACATGGCTCTGAACGCGGAGTTTAGAGTCACTCTATTTAAAGATGGCTTCCATAACTGTGACATTGTTGTTTTCGTTGTTGTTTCGATTATTGTTGATTATTTTAGATAGTCTGGTCTTTTTGCATTTTTTGCGAGCAGAAGCTTGTTTACGTATATTTGTTTTTACGAAAAATAATGAAAATAAAATATAAAAAAAATATAAAAAAATAACACATTATAGAAATCTAAATACTTCTGTGTGTATGTGATTTTTTTCTTTGTTTATTTTGTTAACATTTCTTACCAATCTGTTCCTTCTTTACACGACCCATTAATGTGTTGTAGACACAAACATGCACATCTCCTGCCATATCTATTTTTTAGAAAAAAAAATGTTCTTGTATTCTTGAGTTTTCAAGATTTAAGTTTCGTTTCATTTCGAAAGAAGCAGCTTGTTAGCAATTCTTAGTCTTTCTGAATCTTCGAATTCGCCATTTTTAAAATTTTTAATGTGGATTGTAAAGGGTAATTGAAAAGGAAATCTATTGCTTTCATATCTCTTATGCATACACATTCGCGACAGAAAACAGCTTGAAATTTATCAGCTAAATGAAAAAAATGGGTGTTTTATCAGCTATAGAGTAAATAGATAGACATTTATCAAAAAGTTAAAAATATGGGACGTACCTACTGCAATCTTGATAAATTCACGTCATTTATGATAAAGTGTCATCCAAGTTAAACAAGAAAGTCAGCTCTGATTAGTTTTTATAAAACCAATGTTTGAACTTACGCTATGCCTTGAAACCCAGTGACAGGTTTTAATACTTGCTCTGAAATAGCATTAAATGGTCCTCAAAATAACAGTAAGTGATGAGACGAAATTTTAAAAGGTTGTTGTGATAATCGTGATGATGAGGAGGAGGAGGTGGAAGAGGAGGAGGGCGGAGTTGGTTGTGTTTATTACTCTATAGTTGTACACCCGTTATTTACATTGTGTCACCTCATTATGGTAGAGCATCATTGGCTCTCCTTCATATCATCTTGCAGTCAGTCTGAAAAAAACTTTAGTTTCAATAAAGACCGAGTTAAAAATTGGTAGGCCTATAACTAAAGATGGATTATCATTAAACGGCAAATTCCATCAAATCAAGGCAAATAATCCTGAGTAAGAAAAAATGTCATTGACTGCCCTATTTGTTCACCCCCGCCCCTAAAACCTGTAATTTGCCTTATTTCAGATTGGTCGAGACTAAATGAACGATAACTCCAGTACTTCTGCCAATTTGAAATAATTAAAGGGAGGCAACACCGCAGCTAAAGACTTATTGTTATGTTACCGTTTTACCTTATTCAGTGTAAGATTTATGTTTAAACTTAAGGCTTCTAAAGGGCATTATATCTACAGCTACAATATTGACATTAAAAAAATCATTTGAGCAATCTTAGTAGATGTGTAACAGACCATGCTTCAGGCCAATTGTATGAACTGTTCTAGCGAGATTCTACCGGCATGACTTAAAAAAGGAAAAAAAAACATGGAATGACAGGAGGCTCTGTACATGTACTTAAGCTCATTACCGACAAAATATATAAACGACTGCTTGGCGTCTGTTATACCTACGGGATTGTCACTTGGAATGCGCCCAGTTGAATTCGATTACTTTATTACTGCACCCTAGTAAGCCTTATTGCGATTCTCGGAAATAAAAGATTAGCACACACATGTACATATCTATGAATTCTATTTCGAACAGTCATAAAAATCTTTTTATGCTTAATGTAAATGCTAACAAATAAACAGAAAAGTAATGACAAAGATTTAAAATAAATGCGATTTTTAATTAAGTTGTATGAAGTTACAATCAATGGTGGTGTATGACCACGCCAACTGCTTGACTTTCCTTGATAAAGAATTAACAAATTTATAATATATTTCAAAATCACATAGAATATTTTACAATACTTTTTAGAATAAGTTAGTAAATTGTTTGAAATGTGGCATACGTTATACAATATGTGGTCATTACATCTGAATTATTATATACGTTACATGATATGATAAATATTCACAATAAACATGATAAGAACATCTATCCAAACAGGCCGATATGTCACCAATGCATATTTTTCGATTTTGAGTGAGAAGCTACGTAACAGTTATTAATTACATAACTTTCAGATGCAAACTAAACCAATAGCTGAATGTTATTAATACGCCCACAATATTGCCTTTTCAAGGGCAAATGTGGGAAACGTTCGATAAACTTTCTACTGACAAACGAAACACACCAGATCACTATTTCTTGTAAAACAAATGACAATAGATCATTCAAACAAAAAAAAGTTAAAGCATTTTAAATAAACATTGTTTATGCTCTGAAACTATGGCGTTTTTTAGAATGTGTGCTATCGGTTCGTTTGAGTCATGTGATTGGTCAGTCACGCGTCTAAGGTCAGAAGTACGTGTACAGTATTGGTCAAAGGGTAACAGCTATGTAACAAACTATACAGACTACTGTTCTACATCTGCAAAGCGGCTTTAAAGATAGAAAAGTGTTTCACATCCAGTTAATGAAATAACGGTCAAAGAACAATAAGTTTTTCTTGAGATGTAAATATCTTTATTGTGTTAAATTTTTGCAACCTATGAGATTATGTAACACTTTTTGCAACGTATGATTTTTGACCTTCGAGACAGGGACCTGCAGTTTATGTGTTACAAATCGTAATCATATGGGCAACAAAAGCGCCAAGTTATTTCGAAATTCGTTGATTCATGATCAAATAACAGAGACGAAGAGTGGACGCTATTTCTGATCTTAATGTGTGACTTCCACCTCTGAGGCAGGCACGTGATGTTTATGTGACACATCGATATGAAGTTGGTAACATTTGTGGCATATGATTTCAAAATGCTTTGATGTATACATATACAGAGCTGACACAAGATATGGACGACCTCTGCGGGTGACCTTGACCGTTACGTTAAGCACTTGGGGAATTGAGTGTAGTAAACATTTGTACCAATTTATTTCGAAATCTGTTCATGCATGACAAAGTTATACCTAGACACGAATCGGACCGACCGAAAGACATAGAGATTCTAATATACCCCACAAACTTCGTTTGTTGGGATATAAAATATATATCTTAATACATGATAAATGCATTTAACAAAGGAAGATTTTATTTCAGTTTCAAGGTCAAATAACTAGATCAAAAATACAAAATTTAGTTTGCAAACTATGTGACTGCATCAAGGCTATATGTAATGGAGACTAAGCCTATGTGACTGCATCAAGGCTATATGTAATGGAGACAAAGCTTCAAGGCAGAATGGCTGACATCACTATTCTTAAAAAGAAAGATGATTGAAACATTTTTAACAAACATTTTGTAGTAGAAGTGATTGTGCACAATATATCAAAACAAGCTCCTTATCTCTCTTCAGATTCCTCTGGTATCAGTCCGAAAGCGCCCTGAAAAAGGTAGACGTATTATAAATAAGCCATGAATTCGCGGTTGTACAAGATGTACTGTACTCATTGAAGGGTGAAAGGGAAGTAGTTCTAACTGACGCTAAATAAGAAAGAGACAGAGCATATTTACTTTCTCTCCTGGCTTTGCTTGCTGCTTAAGCACCGAACATTAAATTTAAAGGTATTCAGTTTGATTTGCCTTTAGTCGGAAATCATTGCCATTTTCTTCATCTTATATAGCACTAAATTGTCTAAATGAAGCTTATTTGTAATAAATAGTGTTCATGGAACAACACTGAATATCATTAAAGCATACTCACCTAAAAATATTTCGTTTTCAGGGCTACTTAACGGCAGATTGTTATAACTAGTAATTTTTTTTTTTTTGTAATTTATATTTTATTTCAAGATACATAGTCATCACACAAAGTAGTCACAATGCCAGAACAAAAAAAATATAATAAACATGTCAGTAAATCAAAAAGTTAAATTTGATTTGGAATATTAATGTGTCATACAGTTTTTAATATTATGTTTTTTTTTTTCATACTAGTCTAAGGCGGGATCTAGGGTGAGTTAGAGTAAAGACATTTGCATGATAAAAAGCAGTTATTCCCTGTATTTATATTACAATGTACATAACTTTCACTGACTTTTTGAATCTTCTGTATTAACTGTAATATTGTAATGATGACAAAAGTCTCCTGAACAAGAAAAAAAAGAAGATAAAAAAAAAAAAACAGAAAAGAAAAAAAGGCGAAATCAGCTTAGTGGGTGGAACCTCTCGGCGGGGGTGATTTGAAGGAGGGGGGAATTGTCTACATATCTCTACGATACACCACGTACAGTGGAGCAAACATGGTAAAAAAAGCAAAAAAGATCTAAAGCTTCAAGGTCATGTTAAATTAAAGTTGATGGCACGACTCACATTCCTTTATAAGGATATATAATTACGTCAAGGATTAACAAGCGATACAAAATGTCTCCACTGCTTCTCAAAGGTTTGCAAACTTAGTGTTTTAACTGCATTATATTTATCAGTTTTAAACAGAAAAACTACAGCTTTTTTCACGCCCTCTAAATTTGGTAGTTGTAACCTCATTTTGCAAGAATAAATATATGACTTACAAGTTAGGATTATCTTATTTAAAACATTTGGAAAAATAGCATTACCAAAAAGTATATCTGTTTTTGACCAGTTAATTGAAACTGATTCACATTTGTTTTGAAGCCATGTTTTAATATTTTGCCAAAAAGTACTGATAACAGGACACTCCCACAATAAGTGAAATATAGTTTCTGGTTCCCTGTCGCAAAAAGAACATTGGTTATTATCAGTAAGGCCCATTTTAAACCGGAGATAGTTGGTTCCTAGTATTCTATGATTAATCCTGAACTGCAGCCATTGTAGTTTAGGATCATTTGTTATTGTGAAAGGTAATTTATAAACCTGTTTCCAATTAATATAATTATTCAGATTCAATTCATTTATCCATTTTTGTTGTGATCCTGGTTTTTCTTTACTTTCAACAAGTACATCATAAATAACTCTGCAACCTTTTGCTTGTTTATAGATTACTTTACTCATTATGGGTCGAGTTGGGTATGCTTCCTTTTTACCTTTATTTACCACATTAAGAATGGTTAGAGCAGCTCTAATTGAAGTAATAATGTTATTGTAGCATAAAAAGTTATTTCTCGGAATATTATACATCTGCTGAAAACCTTCATAGGTGTAAAAACTACCATTTTCATTCATAAAGTCATTTACTAACAATACACCTTTATTAGAGTAATTATTATAATAAAATGATCTCCCTGCTATTTTAAATTTTGGATTCCTGAAAACTGGCTCAGAGAGGAATTCTTCCCATGTTGTTGGATTTTTTGCAGATAATAAACTGTACAGAGCTAAAAAAACATCTTTCCAAAATGGGTTTTTCACTTCAAGAATTTTTCGTTGTATGTAATTTGCACCATATTTCTCAATAGAGTCAAGGAACGGATATATTTTACCAACAAGCAAAAAGTACTGAGAATTAGTCTGCATATACCTTCTAAACCATGAACATTTAAGGGCAGCTATAAATTTATCTATGTTGATGACTCTCAAACCCCCGTGACTATAATCTTGAACTACAATTGAACGTTTAACCTTATCAGGCCCGTTATTCCATAAAAACCTGAAAAACAAATCTTGAATCTTTTTAACTATATCGTGTGATGGTGAAGGGAGACTGATGAATAAATGATTCAACTTCGGTAATGCTAAGGTTTTTAGTACAATATTCTTACCTATGGGGGACAAGATTCTATTGGACCATATGGACAAGAGAAGTTTTAGTTCCTCTATTTTGGTTTCGAAATTTAATCGAACAATGTCTAGTAAGTCTGAGGAAAAACTAACCCCTAATAAATTGAAAGTGTGTTCCCATTGTAAAGATAACTCTGGACAAAGGGTTTGATTGCTGCCTGTCTTCGCTCCAATCCAGACTGCTTTGGTTTTGTCAACATTCACATGAAGGCCTGAAATTTCTGCATAGAATTTTAGTACTTTAAAAGCATTCCTTAGAGATTCTGCGGATCCATCAAGTAAAAGACTTGTATCGTCAGCGTATTGTGAAATTAAAAATTCTTGGTTATGAAGTTTGATTCCTTTAATGTTTTTATTCTCTTTAATTAACAGAGCTAGTATCTCAGCACAAATAATGAATAAATAAGGAGACAACGGGTCGCCTTGACGACAGCCACGATGGATATAAAACCAGTCTGAGAAGTGTCCATTTATAGTGACACATGACTGAATATTTTTGTAAAGAGTTTGAACCTATTTTATGAAGTCTGTACCAAAATTGAAAAAGCTTAGAACTTTATACATGAAACTCCATGACAACGAGTCGAACGCAGTTGCGAAATCAACGAGAAGCACCATTCCCGGAATCTTATATTCTTGCGTATAATGCATTATGTCATATATGGTCCTAATATTATCCCCAATAAAGCGCCCAGCTAAAAATCCACTCTGGTTCTCGCTTATAATTTTGTTTAATATCATTTTTAATCTGTTTGCTAAACTAGCAGAGGCAATCTTATATCCCACATTTAACAATGAAATTGGTCTCCAATTCTTAAGCAAAGATTTGTCTTTATTTCCTTTCGGGATACAAGTTATTACCCCTTGTTTCTGTGTTGTTGATAGTTCCCCAGTTTCAAAAGCATAATTCATAGACCGAACCAAAAAAGTACCAATATCACTCCAAAAGACCTTATAAAATGCTGCTGTAAAACCAGAAATCCCTGGGGAAGAATTGTTCGACATTTTCTTTAAGCTAGAGAGCATCTCATTATTAGACAGTTTTCCATCTAAAAGCAATTTTTCATTTTCTGAAAGTTTCTTAATATTATTGTTTTGTCTAAATGTATCATCTAAATTTACCTCTTTTGAATTCCTAAAAGTATAGAGATTTTTATAATGAGTCATAGCTTCAGTTAATATTTCCTTTTGATCTTTTAACAGTATACCTGATTTAGAATATAATGCGTTCATATGCTTTGACACGTAATTCCTATTTTCCAAATTACAGAAGTAGTTCGATGGTTTTTCGCCCTCTAAAATCCATTTTGCCCTAGAGCGAATTAATGCTCCTTCAAGTTTTCTTGATCTCATTTCTATTAATTCTTTTTTCTTTTGTTCCAAAATAATATCGTTAACCAAAGTCGATTTTTGAAGGTTTTCGATTTCTTTATTCAATTTCTTTTCTTGATCATTTTCTCGTCTCTTTTTATGTGTACAATAGGCTATAGTATTGCCTCGAATTTCCATAAGAAGAGTTTCAAAAAACAGTTTATCGTCTACCACGAACTGAATATCATTATCAGATAAATCGTCAATATGAATATTATTTATTTGAGGTATATGTGCGTACTGAGATCTAACTTGTTTAATTAAAGTTTTAATTTGTAAAACATAATCTAAGTCCTTAAGCAAAGAATTGTTGAACTTCCAGTAGGAATTTCCTTTAGTAAATTTATCTAGTTCAATTGAAATAAGAATTAGTGAATGGTCCGTTCTATACCCTGGGTAGATACGACTTTCCACTATATCGACAAACAGGTTACTACTAATTAAGAAAAAGTCTAGTCTTGCTTTTTTGATGGGGCTTTTTTTAAACCAAGTAAACTGTAGGGTTTCCATATGTTGCTCTCTCCAGCAGTCAACTAAGTCTAATTCAATTAACATCTCCAAAACCTTAAGCCTTGCTTGGGGATTATTTACATGTAAATAATTGTAGTAGTCTTTTTCAGGGTTTAATACTAAATTAAAGTCCCCCCCAATAATACAGTTATGATGTATATGTGACACTTTCAGCTTAATTTCCGAATAAAAATTTGGATCATCTCTGTTCGGCCCATAAATGCAGAACAGAGAAAAGTCCTGATTTTTTATTTTACAATGTAATACTAATAAATTACCTGAATTGTCTTTTTCTAATGAACCAAATTTGTATTCAAAATTGTTATTAATCAGAATACCTACACCTCTTGACTGACTGCTGTAATTACAAAAATAACATTCATAACCCCACTGGCTACGAATAATTTGTACGTCCTTGTCAGTAAAATGGGTATCTTGTAAAAAATAAATGTTATATTTCTTGGTTTTCAGATAATTGAAAACATCCTTTCGTTTCAAGCAGTCACCTAGACCCTGGACATTCATCGATGCAAATGTTACTTTTTCAGTCATGTTATTTCCCCGTACAGAATAACAAAAGCAAATAGCAATGTATATACACCGGTCTCTTTCAAATCGACTTACTGACCGGTGTACACATTGAAGCAAATAGTAGACATGTCCCCCTCCTTCCTCCACAAGAGCACAGTGTAAAAATAAAAAACTGTACGGATGACTCAGTCTGAACACGAGTCACCATTAAGTTGCTATTTGCAAAAAAAGTAAACAGACATTTATTTAATGTAAACCGTGAGCATAAACTAAATCTTAAACGGTAACTATACCATATAAGCAACAAATGTTTACAAAAATTTTGCTTACTTTATGAATGAAGAGTATAACAGTACGAGAAAAAACGTACCCGATTGAATAATATATAGATAACAAATACTACAGCATGAAAAAAACGTGCACCCATTCCGTACCACTACGAAACGTCTGACAGCATTGGTGAAAATACCTAATCATTGGTGGAAATTTAACACAACTAAACCTATTGGAAGTATTACCAAAGCCAATAATATTGTTACTAGTTATTTAGTAGTTATTTAAGCGAAGTCTTATTAAAGTTACTCCATACCCTCAACTACATCAAAATTGAATGCACACATTCAGAACTACTACTTAAAACATATAGAACTTCAAAACATATTTTAAGATACCACTGTCAAAGCGTGGCTCATTAAATTATGAATGAACAAATACTACAGCATGTAAAAACAGGTATAACTTCAGTAGTACTATAAACGATTGCACGAGAAAAACGTGGCTAGTTAATTTATGAATGAACAGATATTACAATATGAAGAATAAAAATGCATATCTTCCATACTTTTACAAACGATTGGTATTTCATTCATGAAAAATTACTGAGTGGTGGTTATCATATTTTAAGATACCACTTTCTATATACTGGTCCACAAATGTTTGAAAGTTTTGACCAATTTATTAAAAAGTAATAATACAGCACGAGAAAAACGTGGCTGATTCATTTATGGATGAACAGATATTACAGCATGAAGAAAACGTGCA
This sequence comes from Cyclina sinensis, assembly GCA_012932295.1. NCBI lineage: Eukaryota > Metazoa > Mollusca > Bivalvia > Venerida > Veneridae > Cyclina > Cyclina sinensis. The sequence continues at coordinate 27,669,367 of JAAONU010000009.1, read as the reverse complement.
TATCTTCCATACTACTACCAACGATTGGTATTTCATTCATAGAAAAAACTGAGTAGTAGTTATCCTTTAAACATAATTATAGAGGTTTAAGAGTAATTTTAAGATACCTTTACCTAAAATGTGTATGAATAAATATGCATTCATGTTGGTAAATTAATATTACACGTACTGATTTAGAGTCATGTGTTCTTTGCCGCTAGAAAACGTGAGAATTCTTCCAGTGATATAAGGGGTTTACTCAAGTCACTGTGAATATCAAACCGCATTTTCTTTCCGTTGATAAGGAGCGCCAAGATTTTTCCATCGTCCGACCAGGCATTCTGTACACCCTCTTTTGCTGAAACCTCTTCGAGTAGTTTTGCATTTTTTAAAGTTAAATCTTCTCTAATAATAATAGTGGTACCTTTCAATTGCCTTCTTACGCTCATGACATTCTTCTTGACAGCTCTACTCACAAACTTGCAGATTACTGGTCGGTTCGCATCCGTCGAGAATTTACCTAAACGATGAGAGATATCAATATCTCTGGGGACAAGCGACAATTGAAGTTTTGTGTTGAGAGTAGATACAACTAGGTTACAAGTTGCCTCAATACTTTCTGATTTATCCTCATCTGGCAGCCCATAGATCCGCACGCTGTTTCTACGTGTATACTGCTCCAAGTCATTAAGGCTTCTTTCTTGTGCCTTTATACGTACTTCTTTTTCTCTCAAGCGTTCAGAGAGATCTTTTGATTCTTTTACGAGGTTTTCATTTTTTTTCGTCACATTGTCGACCTCAATTTGCATTCCGGTGCACCGATCTTGCAAAACATCTATGGTGTTCTGCGATTCTGTAAGTTTATCCTTAACTTTTCTCATACTGTCATAAGCCTTATCAAGCTCTATTTTGATTTCTTTGCTTAACTCTTCTCTCAGTTCTTTCATTTTCTCATTCACAAAATCTGCGGACACTAGCTTTTGCAGACTTTTGTCGATGTATTCTTTAGAGGCAAGATTACTTAATCTGACCTCGAGAGATTGTACAGCTGCTACTATATCATCAAAACATTTACCTTTACTTTCTTTGGTAACTTCTTTTGCTCCTGTCAACATTTGATCGATTTTTACTTGTTTATCTACCATTTTTTCACCTTTCTCGGACATCGAAATCTCAAGCTTATCCACACTATCTGTCTCTTCAACAATACTGCTCTCCTTTCTTGACCTCGCCTTCTCTTTAACATTCTCTTTAGCATCTTTTCCCCTCCTTGACATTTTACACAGGTTTCTTAAGTACAAACTTAATTTCCAACGTACATTTATATATCGAATTCACATACACATACACAGCTCACAATAATAATCGCTCACGAAAATCTCGTGCAAAATCTATTCACGATCCATTTTTTGCGAATAATCCTCTTTTAATATCACATTTCACATTTCTCCATTTATCCACTCAATATATTAATTGGTAAGGTTATCCAGCTACTTTATTGAAAAAAAAAGTTTGATATTCTTCGCCAAACAACGTTTTATTTTAAGTTCTATTACGACCGAGAAAAAACCACGCCTAACCACTAACACTGACCTTGACCTTTTTTTTTTTCAACTAGTAATTTTTGTGTGTGCTACAGATGTAACATTATAATTTTGACCTTAGATCGCTTGATATTTACAAGGCTGTTAATGGATCATTCCGTGACCTTTTCTAACTATAAATAATACGAAATTTTTCATCAATTTAATCCAGATTTTCAAATGTGTTTTGTAATGACATTTAGGTATACCACGTGCTGGTTAATGCCTTTCGTGAGCTAAATCATCTACCAAGTGAGTCATTTTTGAGTCACATGGTGCAATGTCTGATGAAAACGGTGCTTCAAGAAATCGTAAAAAAAAATTCTTTCGTAATTACATTAATCAATAACATTCAATAAGAAGCATCCTTCCTTAATAAAAATGTATATATTTTCTTAAGGTGATGTGTGATATGGTTTACTAATGGGGATCTGCTGCTTGTTGTGCATTATGTAAAATTTAAAAGAATATCTTGAACACTTTTGATTATAGATGTAATATTATATCTAAGGCAAAATGCATTTGACAAAATCTTCTCTAAAGATTATTTTAACAGAGGTAACCTACGTTTTTTCACAAATCGGTTTAAACTTTTTGGAACATGGTTCGTCGACCCACTGATACTGAAAACTCTCCCAAATTGCACCACAGTTTGCTGAACCGCCTTGATTTGGTTGGCTACTGTGCCAGCCAACGAATGTAACAAGGGTATTAGAAGGATAATGTTTCCAGGTGCCTTCAGATACCATGTCTGTCAATCCAATCCAATGGTGGGATGCTTTATTAACGATAAAAACACTCTCTATAGATGCGGTCAACCAAATAAAGAGCATGAACTGGAAATTTATGCTGAAAACATTCATTTGATATATGGACATTGGCAAATTTATGCAGCTCCCTAACAAACAAATACACAGAAGAGCCGTTAACTACCGCTTAAAAGTTGCTGAAGACAGTTTTCTGAATTAACCCTGAACAAGCCGAAATTTTGTAATGGATTTGCCCAGCTTTGAATTTTGAACAGTCCATTCAAGTTTAAGGGATTTCAGTATCAAAATATAAAAATTGAGTTACCAACAGTATAGAGCCTGGTCAGACAGCACGGATGTGCAGGCTGGCCTGGCTCTATACTGGTGGCAAAGGCTTATCACTTTCGGTTCCAGAAGGTTACGGGTTAAAACCACAGTCGTCGATAGAGACGCTAATGCATGTAGTGCATGTTTTTACCTCTATACTGCTCGCGCCCACTTGAGCGCCTATAAGCTGGAGCATATAAGCAAACATGCGCGATAAAATCTGCTTCTGTTATGATCTTTTATCATACTTTCCAGTGTTTACTTCAATATAACAATAGATAATATTCTGATAAACTATTAGTGAAATTAACAAAATATAATTTTCACTGTGCCGGACTACTTTTTTTCCCTAAGTGCAACCCATTCACTTATCTGCACTGCAATTCCCTTTGTTTATTTACAAACAATGCACATGTAGGTAAACAAACAACAACAACAAAAAGGCTGTCTGCTGCCGACTTCAAAAAGGAATGTCTGAAGATTCTGCACTTTTTAGGCTAATACCTAAATAATTTGATTATGAATCTTCATTTGAATTGGACAATGTATCATTTATTGATTATAAATCTTATGCTTTTCATCAGTTATCAGTTGTTTTAATGCGATCGCACTTTGGGGTGAAAAGCAACAAATCGTGTTCCCGCGCTGAAACTTTGGTAAGAACAAGAGACGCTATATTAACGCGTATGTCGTTGGGTTATAGATAATTAGCTGTCTACAACAACAACAAATAATGGAAAACGATTAAACAATCGTCAGGAAGAGTATTAAACCACGAGAATTGCATTGAATTTCGATGAATTTATTGAGTACAGACATTATACTGACAACTTGGACTGTTTTCTAAGATCATACAGTTGTTTTTTCTACATAGGGACCCTATGCTTAAAATTATCTACGGGTTCCTCCAACATGTTTACATTGATTTAACTTCTGATTCCTGTGATTAAATGATTGACAAAACACGCAACTTCACTTAAGTAATCCAGAAAACAGGAACTATTAAAATGCAGTTTTACAAATTCACCGACACAGAAAAACAATATGCCGGACATTTCAAAATCCAGAACGCGCAGGAATATATTTTATTGCTCATGTTGACATTTCTATATTATTTAGCTGTATCAGTTTGAATAACAAAAAGTTTCTGTGAACATTTTTTCCTACAGAAGGGGAAAGTCACCACAAAGTAAGCAGGCTATCATTAATGTTATCGTTTTTCTCGGTACTATTTGACGTCACGCAGATGCAGACGGTAGTAAACAATGGGGTGCACAACGGGTTTGTGAAAGCATTCACAGCTTATATATTTTTTTAATAAAATGCTCAGGAAAGTAATAAATAAATAGAACATTTGTTTTTAGCTCACCTGAGCCTTTGGCTCATGGTGGGCTATTGTGACAAGTCTTCGTCCGTCGTCCGTCAACAATTTCATTCAAACGACATCTCCTCTGAAACCTCTGGGCCAAATTTAATGAAATTTGCTTGGAATGTTTCTTGAATGAAGCTCTACCAAAGTTGTTCAAAGAATTCAATTCCATCAAGAACTCTGGTTGCTATGGCAACTTAAAGGAAAAACTTTGAAAATCTTCTTGTCTAAAACCACCAGGCCCTGAGCCTTAAGATTTGGTATGTAGCATTGTCTAATAGACCTCTATCAAGTTTGTTCAAATTATACCCCTGGGGTCAAATTTGGCCCCAACCCGGGGGTCAATGGATTTTACAAAGGCTTATATAATGAAACTTTAAAAATCTTCTTGTCTGAAACTATAAGGCCCTGAGCCTTAAGATTTGGTATGTAGCATTGTCTTGTTAACCTCTAACAAGTTTGTTCAAATTATGCCTCTGGGATCAAATTTGGCCCCTACCCGGGGGTCAATGGATTTTACAAAGGCTTATATAGTAAAACTTCAAAAATCTTCTTGTCTGAAACCACAAAGCCCCGAGATCTAAGATTTGGTATGTAGCATTGTCTTGTGGATCTCTACCAAGTTTGTTCAAATTATGCCCCTGGGGTCAAATTTGGCCCCGCCCCAGGGGTCAACTTATTTTACATAGGGAAAACTTTGAAAATCTTCTTGTCTGCCCCGGGGGTCAATAGATTTAACATAGGCTTATATAGTGAAACTTTAAAAATCTTCTTGTCTGAAACCACAAGGCCCTGAGCCTTAAGATTTGGTATGTAGCATTGTCGTGTGGACCTCTACCAAGTTTGTTCAAATTATGCCTCTGGGGTCAAATTTGGCCCTACCCAGGGGTCATTTGATTTTACATAGGCTTATATAGTAAAAATTTAAAAATCTTCTTGTCTGAAACCTCAAGGCCCTGAGATCTAAGATTTGGTATGAAACAAGCTTTATCAAGCTTTTTCGAATTATTACATTAGGTAAAAGGTCATCGAGGCTAAAATAGGTTTATATACTGTACCTCATAGAGCCTTCATTTAAAGACCAATATCTTTGATTTTCAGTATATAGGATCCTTGCATGGACCTCTACCCATGGGTAGGGTTTTAGGTCACTGGGTCAAGGTCAAGGTCACCATAGCTTATGATAGATATTTCTACTTTCTGTCATAGAGCCTTTATTTATTGACTGATATTTTACATATTTACATATTTATATTTACATTACTTACATATTTTCAATTAAAACATGAAATACTGCTTAACTGCAAACCTACAGCCAAAATACTCAGGTGAGCGATCTAGGGCCATCATGGCTCTCTTGTTTTCCGTATGAGATTGAAAATTCATTTCACTCGAGGGCATCATATTTTTACATTCTCACTCGAAGCTACGACATTCGTGAAAATATTTAATCTGATGCTCACACGTGAATGAATTTACGATCTCACACAGAAAAAAAACAACTAATATCCTCTATGTGATGCATCAGTATGAAAAGTAAATGAAAACTTTCTTCATACTTTATCGTAAAGTTTTCGTATGTCTATGCGTTACCTTTTCGTGCTTGCAACTGAGTCTTCAGGAAGACATTTTCTATTTCCGTTTCGATGTTTACTAGGCTACCTGTCATACCCTTGCAGTAAATCTAAAACAAAACGGCAGACTAGTAAAACAAAAAAGCATCAGCATTATTTACAAATATCTGACTCAGTCAACTTTTAAACAATCTTTGTAGAGACAACAAATCGTGGAAAATAAAAATATCATTATCTTCCATTTTTAAAACATGATGCTTAAGGAGCAAACTCAGACAAAGTCTCCATATGCATATCAGATATCATAATAATTTCGATTTTTTTTTTCTGATTGCGAAATAAAAATAAATTTAGTTTATGTGGACTTAAAGAAATAATCTTCAAAATTATTTCTTGAAGTTATTTTTGCAGTGATAACAGATAATAGAGTTCAAAATAAACTTAAACATAGATTTTAAGTAAAAATAGAGTAAAGTAAAATAAACCAGACCTGAGCATCGGTAAAGCTAAAGTCAGTATTTCCAAAGTAATAACAAGAGTGGCTGAACCTTGTCCATCCGTCAGGGCAGTCAGGTGGAGGTTCTGTTTAGTATAAAAGACCAAATAAAACTGTTGTTGCATCAAACAATTAAACAGACAAAAAATCATTATCGAAAGTAGGAATATAATTCGACATTTGTTCTCCCTATCTATTTGAGTTTATCGTCGGTACCGGTTTCCATTTCACTGTCTGCTCATGGGCATTCAAGTTTTCTATAATTCTTTGAATGTATCAGTAAAGTTCAATTTTTTTGCCCCGTTCTGATAAAGTTTTCTATAAATTTTAGACGTTTGCGTAAATGTAAAAAACAAAACAAAAAAACAAAAACAAAACAAACAAACAAACAAAAAAACTGCCGATCAGCATTATTGAACAGAGTGACAGAATATATCCATATGGCCTATCATGACACTGAAATACTTGATGTTATACAGATATAGTCATTAAAATATGGGAGTAATTCTTAGATAGTCAGATAATGCTTATTGTCAGCAATTTCAACGTTCACTTGCCTAACTATTATTCTCAATTTATTACATAGCAAGTTGAAAATATGTCGACAGTTTCATGTTAATGCAAATACATTGCACAGCAACAACAGCACCATCACCTACACTGTCAACAACAACAACAACAACTGTATGATTGTAGATTAAATATAGTATAAGTTTAGTCTGTGTTTCGTCTTACCTAATGATGAATTGAAACTTTCAATTAACTCCGTCTTCATTTGAATGAGCTGTTCCTGTAACTCTGTTAATTTTTGCAGCACTTGATCATTGTCAACTTCACTTGGAGAGCTCTCGATGGAATCGAGTAATATATTGAACAATTTGCCGTCTGTGAAGACAAAAAATGTCACCATAAGAAATGCAAATCGCAACATTGTATTAGTACTGCTTTTTCTCCTGAAGTTGTAGGACTACAGCTCTACAGTCAAACACAAGAGTAATTAGATTATGAGGGAAGTTACATTGTCCTTTAACGACTATTTACTCCGCCCTCTTTTGTCTTTATGGAGTATGGAGGATAATTTCTGCCAGTTCATTCTGTCGTGTAGGCGAGTTTGACTACACTACAGAACAAATCATGTAGCTATAATCCAATTGGAGCGCTTATATTGTCGTTCTGTCGTGTTTGCGTAATTAATGGATTTTACCCCGACAGAACGACAAGTGGGTGGCGCCAACAAACATTGCAAGGGTCTACAGAACGACAAGTGGGTGGCGCCAACAAACATTGCAAGGGTCTACAGGACGACAAGTGGGTGGCGCCCAAAGACATTGCAAGGGTCTACAGAACGACAAGTGGGTGGCGCCAACATACATTGCAAGGGTCTACAGAACGACAAGTGGGTGGCGCCAACAAACATTGCAAGGGTCTACAGAACGACAAGTGGGAGGCGCCAACAAACATTGCAAGGGTCTACAGGACGACAAGTGGGTGGCGCCCAAAGACATTGCAAGGGTCTACAGAACGACAAGTGGGTGGCGCCAACAAACATTGCAAGGGTCTACAGAACGACAAGTGGGTGGCGCCAACAAACATTGCAAGGGTCTACAGAACGACAAGTGGGTGGCGCCAACAGACATTGCAAGGGTCTACAGAACGACAAGTGGATGGCGCCAACAGACATTGCAAGGGTCTACAGAACGACAAGTGGATGGCGCCAACAGACATTGCAAGGGTCTACAGAACGACAAGTGGGTGGCACCAACAAACATTGCAAGGGTCTACAGAACGACAAGTGGGTGGTGCCAACAAACATTGCAAGGGTCTACAGAACGACAAGTGGGTGGCGCTAACAAACATTGCAAGGGCCTACAGGACGACAGACGCAAGTTTCCTGTTGTTTTCTTTGCGGGTATAGAACTATCCAGTTAGCAGCCTAAAAATGTCGTTTTGTTGTGTTGGCGAGGGGACAGCACGTCAACACAAATGAATGAACAATGAGCGCGCCAATACGACAATGCTACATTTTTCGTTTTGTCTTGTCGTGTTTTTGCCTCGCCAACCCGTTAAAACGACGGAACAAAATGGCAGAAATCAGCCCCCTTATTAAGCGTCTAATTTTTTTAATCAGTTTTACCGGGTTTCCTCAGAATCCGGGTGTTATTTGCACTTTTTCCCCCTAAAATCTGTTCATTAAGAAAGTTAATAGCTACTCTGTTTCAGAATGGTTCAGTCTATCCTGGTCCGCTGAATGAAGACTGTTTGATCAAATAATTTCATGAAAAAGTACTACAAAACCTTTTCAAACAATAAATTAGAAGTATTAATGACAGAAATACTGAAATTGTACTTACATCAGGACACCCCCCCGGACATACCCCCGCCCCCTTGCTCATTTTTGTATAGGTGGACGAAACCCCCCTGATGCATTTAACAAGGTGGACAACCCCCCTTCCCTTTTACATGATGGACAAAATCCCCCCTTCCTAAGTCCAAATATTGTCAGGGAAAAAAAACATAAGATTTTTTCAAAATTTTATTAAAATTCATTTGATAAATAACATAAATATGTATTAAACAAAGCAAAGTTTTTACAGTTTTCTGCAATTATATCAATCAGTACAAGTGATTTCCCATATTTTCCAAAAACAACCAGGTCAGTTTTACAAGTATTCCTAATTGTTTTTCATACCCCTGTAATGAAAAAACACATCTTTGTAATTAAAAAAAATGTTACAAACCTAATTATATAAATGTTAGTCTAACCTAATACTTAACAGGCACTATGATTAGAGCTAAAATGAAAATAAAATACATTCTTTATTTGTACAAATAACCGCAAGAATTGGTCTGAAAAAGGCGGATATTTCCACTTTTGAAAATGCAATAGGGGATTTTATAAAATGCATTAGGGGTGTAATGTCTACCTTGTTAAATGCATGAGGGGTTTTGTCCACCTTGTAAAATGCATGAGGGGGGTGTCCTCCTATACAAAATTGAACGGGGGTATGTCCGAGGGGATGGGGGTTTGTCCTACACTCATATATTTCATTTCGAGAGTCAATTTCGTTTGTTTGCAAATACCTAATTTTTCATGGCAATTTTTGTTTTCTTACGAATTTAACTGATTCGCTCAAATTTTATAGAAGCGATGTGGCAAATGCTTCGATGCAGCAATTTTATTTAATAACATAAAAAAAATATGTTTTTAAACGGAACTTGATTTTTTTTTACATTTAGATATTCTTTCAATAATTGTGCATATTTCTTCAAAAGTGACACTACTAATATTTTGATATTCTTTACTTTAGCAATTATGTTGTAAAATCACACAGACTTAGGCTGTCATTGAAGCAAACAATAGAGAAAAAATCCGTAAAACCGGAAAACCTTTAGCCATTTATTGTTGCCATGTTGAAATGGTTCGGACATCGTCCAAAAAATTTCTCCTTTTGACATGATATGATACGATTCTAAACATGATACAAGTTATTATTGTTTGTCATAATTATAGTTGTTTGTCTTTTTGTTAATATTTTTATATTTACTTGATGTTGATAATGAAATAAGTGAAGTAAAATAAAAAAACGCAGTGAAAATCCCAGAGTACGTGCAAAACAATTACAAAGTGCAGCTCTAAGTTAGAAATTAATACCAATACGTGAGAAACATTTACTATTGAAATTCTATTGGTCAGATATTACTTAATTCCAATTTATCTCAGGTTAGTTGATAAACATATAAATATGAGAATGTGCATTGTATTGGTTTGTGAATATAGCTTGATTTTAGATTATTTCCATCGAGTTCATATTGATCTTCGACCTCTGACCGCTGCGTTATTGAATCGATGATCTGTTTCAGTGGAAAGAGCGTAAACTGTCATATTACACATGAACCAGCGGGTATTTGTTCGAAGCCAACATGAGAGTCAATCACAACAGTGTCAGATTAACATAAATATTACATATAACGACGGTCCGTAACGTCGTATGTAGACAGTATTGTTTTCCCACAGAGCGTTTTCATTTAAGCTTTAGGTGAAGGTCGCTATTGATAATGGGAAAGAAGGTATGAAACCAAACATTCTTACAACCAGAGCTAAAAAATGGTTCCCGCATAATGGCAGCTTGTAATAGTTCTCAATTTTCATTGCTTTATTTTTTGTCTTAATCTGCATTTTTTTTGTTAAACTCATTTTATATTTTATTTCTTTTCATCATACCATTATCATATGCAGAAATTAGTTACTGAAAAGATTGACATTAGGTATGAAAAATGTATTAACCTTGCAAGAGATGTATTTTACTGGTATGCAATGGTTACACAAATAAAGGACATTGGAAGTAAATGTGCAATCTGCAATGAATCCAGGAATGCTCAATCGAAATAGCTAACGAAACATTATTAATTGTCTAACTGACCATGGGAAATAGTGACTAAGGATTTGTTTGAACTAGGTAGAGAAATATACGTTGTACTGGTGAACTATTATTAAAAATTCTATGGAGTTTCGAAGGCACAGAACAGCACAAGCAGAACGGAAACTGGCATGTTATATCAGATCCTTTACAGGTACGGGATATCATTTACCTTGAAAAAGGGACAATGGACCTTCAAATATGAGTTCAGAATTCAGGGATCTAGTGGAAACATAGGAATTTTAACATACACGATCATCTAAAAGATATGCACAGAGCAACGGTTTGTATAATTTGTTTAAAGAACTGTGTAGATGGTTAAAGAATTTGCTAATAAATCGAGAAAGCAAAATTTGTATAGATGTTAACTCTGCAAATAATGGAATTCAGAAGTACCCCCAATTGAAGAAGTTGGAATGTCACTATCTAAATTGTTAACTTGTAGAAGGATTGGCACACAGCTGCAAGTTAGAGAGGAAGCGTTGAATGTTAGCTATAATAGCGGAAAAGTTAGAAAATGGTCGAAACAAAGGCAAGTAAAGCAAAAACTGTATTACGACCATAATATTAAATCTTTCCACATCTGAATCTAAGTGATCAGATTCGAGTAAGGCAAGAAATCACATGGCAACCGGATGTAGTCGTAGATCAGGCGCAGGAAACACTTTCATATAAAATACGAACGGAAAGAGGACAGTGCCTCGAAAGAAAATGCAGAGACCTAATGAAAACATCTGAAAAGAGAGAAACTAAAGAGGACGAAGAACCAGAAGTATTTTATGAATGTCCTTAAAATGTTGTACAAAGTGAAATACACTACAGGAGAAAAAAAGAATAAAATCCGACTCCAAGTAAAAACTACATCCAGTGGCCGTGTTGTTAAAATACCAAAACGATATGAAGATTTAGTGATGAGTTAAATCACAAAGGCTGTTGCAGTGTTAGAGGCATAAGAATCCACTGAAAATTGTAAAGGCACGGAGACTTTACCATAGGTTGAAAGAATAGAGCATTTATAACCACGCTGTGAATTACAATTTATCTTACAAAAAATAAGATAAAATATTAAGAAATTTGGGTGTAACTGTATAACCAGACAAGGATAATAGCTTGTTAATTAGATGGTTTATTATTTGATTATAGTTGTAATGTCATACTAATTATTGATAATATGTATTTGTGAAGTCACAAGGACACATATAACTTGATACTAGAATCATTTTAGCAGTGTAAATCATAGCTTAGTAAATAATAAAAATAAAAATAAAATAGATAGACTGGCTATAAGAATTATCAGAACAGGGTCTTAGATAAACTACATATTGTTTAATTATTAGACTCTGTTTTGATTGGTTCTCTATTGCTGTGTCCGAGAGCTGATTGTTGCTATAGCATTCTCTATGAGGGTGATATTTATAGGTCTGTGGGAGTTTTACATTGAAGGATATATTGAGATATAATAAATTAGAATAGCATAGAGTATAGGAAGCCCTTCGACAATTACTGCGATTTCAGTTGTTGATAGAAGCACGTATACACGATGGTTAACCAAAAAGACTTCTATACGACCAGTTTTGATTTTCTTTGCTTTTAAACGAGTAAGCATCGGTTTCTATCGGAATATAAACAAGCTAAAAACATGGACGAGAAGCAGAAAACTGATGAAAAAAGTCACAAAGATGTTAAAGTTCTTAAAAAGAACTGTGTTTCATGGAACATTATAATTATTCAGGCTCAATTTTTTGTTTGTTGCATTGATATAAGTCTGAATTGAATCGACAATACGGAAAAGAAAAAAGCAAGTGTGATTCTTCATTGATCGAAATATGTGAAAAACAACACTATAAGTAATGGTTTTGACAAAGTGCCTGTTTGCCGTGACTTCGAAACAACATAATCATACGTCTGTCACGTGTTAGAATGAATTTAAAAGCAAATTTATAAGAAAAGTTGTCGTAAAAAAGGAGCGAATGGGCTACGGCTGATATACGAGTATTTTGTAATTACTGAAAACAATGGCACCGAATGAGACGCGGTCAGAGATTCATAATAAGTGTCATTCAGTAAAGAGTCTGAAATTTGATTTTCACTTGCAACGGAACTTTGACTTACTCCTGGCTCTAACGTTAAATCAGAAACGTTTGCAATTTACAAACCCATACTGTTCTCTTCTGTACTTCCCTTCTGTTTTGAATGTCTTTAGATTTATTTAGTAGTACAGTATTTGCCTTCTCCATTATATCCGTCATTTCTGTATCTTTTAGTGTCATCACACGAAAATCCAAAATAGCAAAGATCTTTGCTATCGTCCTGATAATAATAGTAACATGTAAATATAGATTTGAGTACTGATTATAGTTCATATATACTGTTCTCCTCATAGTTCGAGCTACTAGACAGTGAAAATAACATTAATAAATAAACTAACCAAATATATTTTCTTGTTCAACTGTTAATTCTATTCATTATCGTCAAATGCATGCCTCTAAACATGATGAGAATTATCAAAATAGATATTTAATTATGTCAAAACAACATTTAGTGTCGGTCCCATTTTTCATAATGAGGCCGACACTTATTCCGCGGTTAATGGTTATACATCTTCAGTTTTTATATGTTTAGGTTGTAACGTACTTAATGTTGTAGCTCTGATTAAATTTTCAAACTATTTTTACCATTGTAACACAAAATTATTTGTTCTACATACAAGAACAAGAACATTTAGAAACTGACAATTGTTTCAGGCACACATAATTTAAACGGACTCTCGGGACTTTTTTCAGAAATGAGTAAAATATTGTTCTGTTTCACTCAGACTAAGTTTTCTTTCGTTTTAGAGTTTCTATGCTCAGTGATACTGTCACCTATGCATAAGAGTGGTTCAACAACCCTCGGAAAGACACGTTATAAAATATCCGTTTATTGACATATGTCAACAAATATGTCACTACATATCCAATGTCATCTTCGTATATAATCTGTAGGCTGGGAAATATTTAGATTTTACACTGTATTGGACATTTTTGAACTCAATTCTTAATTTCGTCGACAAAAAACGGGTAGAGTGATGTTCATGTATATCAGAAAACTATGTCAGTCGTGTTAATTATAAACTAAATTAAAATAATAGAAGGTTTGTACTCGTTGCTCTGAATATTTACACATTGAAGCATCATAATTTGGCTTCAATATTCATATTTCATGCATGTCATGGACTAATACATGTTAAAGACCTTCCACCTCTTTCATGAACCACTCACTGTTTAAGTGTAAGTATAGAACCCGGTGACAATTCATACAGAAGCAAGAAAACACATAGATTGACCGTATAGAAGCCGTTTTAGTTAACAACCGTGGTATAAGTCTAGTCCTCAGTTACTGATAGCGTAGCAGTTTTCAGGAGACGATTTTAATTAGATTGCATGAGAATGGTCCTTCTTTGATGCACTGTATTTTTTCTGTAAGGGATAAGCGTTTGTTAAAATACCATAACGATTCGAAGGTGATAAGAAAAAATATACACCACTGAGGTCCTCCTAGCACTATTGTGAACGATTAATAAGCCTAAATAGTCATTAAAGAACTGAATTTGAAAACTGTGGACATTTCAATAATGATGATTTATTCGATGGTCAGTATTATGCCAGGAAGTCTGCAGTGTTTTGTGATATTTCTTACAGCAATCCGCATATTATTCGTTCATTTTTTTATCTTGATGCTAAAAAACACAGACATTATTTTGATCATACACAAACAACTAACTTGTATAAACCTTTTGACTACCTTGAGAGTACTTTAAAGATAGTTGTGATACCAGAGGTTCAAAAAACCTAATTCTAAGTCGCTATGAAATAAGCGGCTCGGTTTACATAAGTCTTTCACCACAATGACGTATAGCCTGATACTTTTAAAGTGTAAATAAATATTACCATAAGGTAATTCACGATATTCTAAAATTTAAAAAAAAGGATAAGCGCCCTGGACATATAAGAAGACAGATCATTTTCACATTTACTCCAAAATTCCTTCTCTTATATTCCAGGAATCAGTTGAACTAGCTGGTGGCTTACCAATCATCCTTGCTAGAACAAATCCCAAAAGAAACCCAACCTTCGACCTCCTGCTACGTACCTTCTTTACCAGTAGGCAACGGAGCAGATAGACGTTACAATTTTCAAGTGTATGAATGTGGTAAGAAATAGGTGATAGGTTCGGCAGAAAATTCCTCAATTTTTTTAAGAATGACATAAATATTTTGAGATATACATCTATGCGCCGAGTCTTTTGACTACAGTTATGCGCCGAGTCTTTTGACGACAGTTATGCGCCGAGTCTTTTGACTACAGTTATGCGCCGAGTCTTTTGACTACATCTATGCGCCGAGTCTTTTGACTACATCTATGCGCCGAGTCGTTTGACTACAGTTATGCGCCGAGTCTTTTGACGACAGTTATGCGCCGAGTCTTTTGACTACAGTTATGCACCGAGTCTTTTGACTACAGTTATGCGCCGAGTCTTTTGACGACAGTTATGCGCCGAGTCTTTTGTCGACAGTTATGCGCCGAGTCTTTTGACAACATCTATGCGCCGAGTCTTTTGACTACAGTTATGCGCCGAGTCTTTTGACTACAGTTATGCGCCGAGTCTTTTGACGACAGTTATGCACCGAGTCTTTTGACTATAGATGAAAGTATTCAGATGGACAAAGGGTAGTTATGACTCTTATTCTTTCATTTCAGGCATTTGAGTGTGGAAATTAAAAAGTACTGTATAAGTACTAATAAGGCCACAATATACAATGAATAAAATGTTTCTCTGGAAAGGAAAGAACGCTGTCTACAAATGAAAACCCTGGTATCTGGACTTAACTCTTGTTTCCAGTTCAATGAGTATTTTTGGGTTTCATAAGCTCAATGACAACAGCGAGTCAAGAGGTTCTCCAAAAGTCTCTAAAGCTCAATACCGACAAAATATGCTCTGCCTTTTTTGGCTTCAGTTATACTCGAAAACATGTAAGTAAATTGTTTCCAACGTGACACGTGACATACAATATGTAATTATAACATCTTACTGTGTTTTATCATATTCATCACATAATATGATAGTTATTCACAATTAAAACAGCTCCAAACGGGCCATATGTCACCAGTGCATATTTTCCGATTTTTATTGGGAAGAGAAATATCAGTTATAAAATAAACTTATAATAAAATAAAATACTTAAAATAAACTGAAAATATTTAAACAGAGTTAACCCACGTTTTTTTACAAATCGGTTTAAACTTATTAGTGCATGGTTCGTCCATCCATTGATATTGATAGCTCTCCTAGATTGCAGCACAGTTTGCTGATCGGTCATGATTTGGTGGTTCTTTGCCCTTGTCAGAGAACGTAGCAAAGATATTAGAGGTATAGTGTTTCTAGGCGTCGTCTGTCAATCCAATCCAATGCTTGGGTGCTACATTAATGATAAAGAAACACTCTCTATAATTGTGGTCAATCAAACATAGAACATGAAATGGAAAGGTTAGTAGCAATAAAACAGTAAGAAACAAAGATATGATTCAGCTGAAACCCATCCTTTGATATAAGGAAATAGGCAATCCGTGCAGATCCTTGACAAACAAACAAACAAAACAAACAATTAAAACAAACAATAAAAATAAGGAGTTAACTTCCGCTTAAAAGAAGCTGAAAACACTTTTCTGACTTCAACACAAATAACAGGAAGGCAATGCAGTTCATGTCTCTCTCTATCTCTCGGCTGCTCACGCTCGCGTTTGTGAGCACGAACATTCACGCAATCATGCTCGAGCTCGGAGAAATCTTCTGTCTGTGATTCTGTATGTTAATTCTATGTAAAGCCTTATTCATACGGTACATAGATATCGTAATGTTTTCGTACATTTATGCTTTACTTTTTCGTGTTTGCAACTGAGTTTTCAGGAAATTATTTTCTATTTCCGTTTTAATGTTTACCTAGCTACTTTTAATAGCCTGCCAGTTAATCTAAAACAAAGCAGTGGATAAAGTGCATGACCAGTAAAAAACGGCTTCAACATGATTTGTAAATATTTGACTCAGTCGACATTCAAACACCTTTTATTGTGACAACAATTCATAGAAAATATATGTTATTATCTCCCATCTTTAAAAGATTTTTTGTTATGGAGCGAACTCAAAACAAAATCTCCATATGCATATCAGCTATCATTGTATCAAATGCTTCTTTTCTGATTGCGCTATAAAATGAATTAAGCTCATGTAGACTTTACGAAATAATCCTTAAAAAGTGATTTATTTAAAGTTATTTTTGCAGTGACAACAATCAAGTAAAAATGAACTTAAACACAGATTTTATATATAGAGTAAAGTAAAATAAACCAAACCTGAGCCTCAGTAAAGCTAAAGTCTGTATTTCCAAAGTAATAACAGCACTCCATATGTATCTCAGATTTCATAATATTGAATGCTTCTTTTCTAATTTCGCAGATAATATAAATTTAGTTTATGTGATCACAGACAGGAAATAAATAGTCAGTTTTATATTTTTCTGAATATTTCAAAGTTACGATAGTGTTACAAATATAAAATATTTAGAATAATTTTGCAAACATCTGCTATACTGAACGTTCTGGCTTTAGTCCCGCAAATCAAATTCTTACGAACATGAAAGTCCGTAACAGAAAGATGCAGTGCATCTTAGAACTCCGATCTCCCGCTTGACAGGCCAACGCTCTAACCACTGAGCCAAAGAATCGATTCCCTGACGCAGTTGTCAGAGGTTGTATTTATACAATTATAGGTAGGTCTGCACTAGACCGTAACACATGCCCTCTTTAGAAAGTCATCATTTATGATGACGAATGGTGTTGTGTATTTTTTTAGATCAATGGATCAGAAAGAAATCTTGAAAGATTCTATTTTAGTATCAATTTTTATTATACTATTTTTATATAGGATAGGTCATCCCGGACGAGCCCCCATTTTTCGAACATGAAAGTCCGTAACAGAAAGATACAGTGCATCCTAGAATACACAACCTAGAGCGGGATTCGAACTCCGATCTCCCGCGTGACAGTTCAACGCTCTAACCACTGAGCCAAAGAATAGATTTCCTGACGCAGTTATCAAAGGCTGAATTTATACAATTATAGATAGGTATGCACTCGAACGTAACAAGATGCAAACCCAGAAATCAACTTGACATATTTTGCTACTTTTTATTTAAGAAATAATCCTCAAAATGTAATTCTTTAAAAGGTTATTTTCGCAGTGATAACAGATAACCAAGTAAAAATAAACTTAGGAACTCTAGTAGTCTTTTCGAGACTAAATCTTCATTTATTGGGTCGGGCGATATATATGCATGTATATAGCTCCCTTATACATTCAAATCATCCATCAGTGCTTCATAACAACGTACAAAGTATTCTGAACAAAGTAGACACATTAAAAGCGGAGCTAAATGCTTTTGATATTTTAACTTTTTTTCAGAAATCTGGTCCAGGGACATGGTTTCAAATGTCATTATTTTTGAAAACTTCTATTCTTTAATTTAATATAGACAAAACAATACTCACAGTGGTGTGATAGTCTACATAAGGAAACAGTTAGTTATGTAAGACGTCGTGGCCTTGAAATCGACCCGTCAGAATGCCTTTGAATTGAAGTGAAAATTGGTCAGAACAAGAATGTACTTCTTGGTGTATTATATCGCCCGCTTTACAGCGATCTGGTCGATATGTCCTATAGTGAGGATTCTATTGAACTTGCAATTGATACTGGAATTAATCACCTAATTATAACCAGTGACTTAAATTAGAATTTCTTTACAATATCATTGCGCTAAAATATTGATGTCTTATGGCAGCAAAACGGCTTAGTACAAATGATAAAAGAATGTACACATTTAACTAAAACGTCAAGTTCATGTATTGACATAATCCTTGTTAACAAAAAAGTTTTGTTAACAATAAAGATAATATCATAGTTTCTTGATCGAGGATCCATTTTTGATTCAAGAAATACGGTATCATTTCCTATTTTTGCATTTTTTTTAAAGTTTATTTAATCAAAGCGCTCTTCATTTAAAAGGTCCGTTTCGCTTTATGAAAAAAAAGTCCATTTACTCCACGAAAGTGGACATCTAACATTTTTTTAGTTGTGGCCCCAGGATCTAAATGAGCCCTGCCCTAGCTGCAACATGATTTATCATAGGCTTATATAAGAGAAACTTGAAACATCTTCTTGTCTGAAGCTACAATGCCTTGGGGTTTGATATTAGGCATACAGGTTCACCTAGAGTTTCTCTACAAATTATACCCCTCTCCCTTGAATACCAATGATCCTGAATCGAAAGTTGAATTGCTGATTGAATGTATATATTCGGAAAACTTTGAAATCTTCTCCCATAAAGCCTATGGCTAAGATATTTTGCAAGAAGTATCGCCCAGAGGTCTTCTACCAATATATTTTAAATCATATTCCTTGGACCCCACCCCAGGGGTCACTTGAGTTTTAAAGACTTACATAGGAAATTTTAAAAAATCTTCTTGTCAGAAACTACAAAGCTCGGTTTCAAGATATTAGATGTGTAACACGACGTAGTAAAAATCAACTGTTTGTTCAGATCTTGGCCCTAAGTCAAAATGTGCCTTGCCCTAGGGGTCAGCAAGGCTAAAATACGCTATTCAGCTTTTCATCATAGAGCCTTTATTCATTAACCGATCTCTTAGATATTTGGTATATAGGCACCATGCATTAATTTTTGTCATTAACTGGGGTCAAGGTCACCAAGGCTAAAAACTGATTTTCATATTTCTCCCCATAAAGATTTCAATTCTTGACCGATATCTTAGTCATTTGGTATATGTAATTCGGCTTTAAAAAAGGAATGTCAACCACTGATGCAATTTTCTGTTTACATAGTCTAATACAACATATGTTAAATAATGCAAAACGCTTATATTGCTCATTCATAGACATGAAAAAATGTTTTGACAGTGTGTATAGAAATGCACTTTGGTACAAAGTTTATAAACTTGGAATTAATGGCAAAATGTTTAGAATAATACGTGGTATGTATGAGCATGTTAAATGTCGAGTTAAACATTGTAACAAACACTCAGAATTTATGGATATCCTGGTTGGCTTAAAACAAGGAGAGATATGTTCGCCGTTACTATGGTCAATGTTTATTGAGGACTTAGAATTATATCTTGGTTCCAGAACCGGAAGTGGACTGACGTTTGATGATATTACATTAATATTGTTTCTATACGCCGACGATATGATTTTAATGGCGGATAGCGTAGAAAGTCTGCAACAAAGCTTAGATGATTTGTATATTTACTGCAACCGTTGGGGCCTTCAGGTGAATACAGAAAAAACAAAAGTAATGGTTTTTCGTAATAGGGGTCATGTGCGTGCAAATGAACGTTGGAATTACAACGGTACACAATTGGAAGTTGTCAACAATTTCAACTATCTGGGTGTGATTTTTGATTCAAATGGTAAATTTAATTACAATGCACAAATGTTAGTTGGTAAAGCCCTAAAGGCTATGAATACTTTGCTATATAACACAAAGGAATTTGAGTTCTCGCCCAAAATGATGTGCAGTTTATTTGATGCATTTGTGACATCTATATTAAGCTATTCAGCTGAAGTGTGGGGGTATACGAAAAACAAAGACATAGAAAGAATCCATTTGAAATTCTGTAAAAGAATACTTAATGTCAAACTCTCAGCTAGTAATGCTGGCGTCTATGGCGAATTAGGACGCTTTCCATTATATTTAAATAGATATGTAAAAATTATAAACTACTGGTTTAAAGTTATACATTCTAATAATTGTATTATATCAAAACTATATTCATTACTGTTAGAAGACTTGTCTAAAGGAAAAGTAAACTGGGTGTCAAATATTAAAGCTTTACTGTGTCATCATGGATATGCGAATGTCTGGGAAAACCCGTTAAACGTTGAGCCTAAATGGTTCGTACCGTTATTTAAGCAGAGACTAATTGACTGCTTTATACAAGACTGGAATAGTGATTTGCACGATAATAATGTTTTAATTGTATATAAGAATTTGAAATGTACGTTCCAATATGAGGCTTATTTGAACAACATGAGAAATAAGACTTACAGAAACCACATTACAAAGTTCAGAATATGTGCACATAAACTGAGAATAGAAAGCGGTAGATACGGACTTAACAGAATTGATAGAAATCAAAGACGATGTGAAATATGTCAAAATGGTGACATAGAAGATGAATTTCATTTCATACTTATATGTGATCGTTACAAAATATGAGAAAACGTTATATTGATGAACTGTATTATCAAAGACCTAGTATGTATAAATTCCTGCAGTTACTTAACACGACTGATGTTACCGTGCTAAATAAATTAGCGTGTTTTATAGATTGTGCGTTGAAAATGCGTAATAACCTGTTACAGTAATCATAAATGTATTTTTCAAATTATTTTAAATTCTTGAGTATTGTCTGCTTGCATTGAAAATTCGATATTGCATTTATAGAGACAAAATATCGGAGCCTGTTGAATATACTGTTTGGCAACTTAGCATTTTTATCATTATACTCTATATATTTAATCTGTCAGTAATTTAGATTCCATACATTGATCGGTATCATACACATATGCCTTCTTATATATTTGTGTATTATTGCTCTAATTTGTTTCCATTTCAGGATTGTTATGAACCTTGATAAAATTGTAATCGTATATTCTTGTGTAGATGAGGAGTTATTTTGCTCAAATCTTAATAAACTTCTTGTTCTTGTTATGTTTCTTGCAGGGGCCTCACCATTTGCGTGGGGTTTGAGATTACGGGGGTCAATGTCAGTGGCAAAAAAAATTATTGTACTTTTTTGTAATAAAGTCTTTATTTATTGACTGATATTTTAGATATTTGTTACATGTGTGTAGTCACCTTGCATGTACCTCTACCGTTAACTGGAGTCGAGGTCACCAAGTCTAAAACAGCCAGTTCTACTTTTTGTTTGAACTTTCATATATTTACTAATAACTTAGATATTTGTTATGTTCCCTGCAAAGGCCTATGCCGTTGGATGGGATTTTGAGGTCACAATATCAAGGTCACACGGTTACTGGTGTCAGGGTTGAGATCACCAAGGCTAAAAAAGGTTTTTCAATTTCTCCTTAGGGAACCTTCTTTTATTGACTGATGTCTTAGATATTTGATCTATTGGTACCTTGTATGGATGGACCACCATTACTGGGTGGAGTTTGAGGTCACTGGGATCAAGGTTAAGGTCACAGAGGTAAAAGTTATTTTTCTCTACCTTACGCCATAGTGTTATGCTCGAATTTTATTCAAATTAACCAAACTTTGTAAGCAAACGATATCTTTTCTTTTTCCTGAACCAACTTAATCAAATCATAGGTTACATGGGTACGGTGGCCAAAAAAAGGCTTATGCTGCCATGTCTGCATGATAGTGGTTTCACAGCTTTGATACTCTTACAAACCACTTGCCTGATTTTAAAATGAATTGACACAACTATAATTATGAAACTTGATCAATTTGACTACTGTGAACGATTAAGGACCATCATGACTCTCTTGTAAATGAACCAAGGGATGTTACAGATGTAATTAGAAATCTCGTTATAGGAAAGGTTTGAGGTCCTGATGGCATTGACAGTCGAATACTTTGTGAATCTGTTGATGGAATAGCTGTTCTACTTTGCGATCTCTGTAACTACAGTTTACAGTCAAGTGTGGACAAGGGTCAAAACGGCCTTTACTTGCCTAGTACGAATTACGAAACTTCGGCCATTTCAATATGAATGAATAAAAAAAGCACGTTTCAAGAATTTTTGTTTTATTGAATTTATTTCATTCTGCAAAACAAATGATAAATATATACTGGTTAAGTACCATTTCTTAATTCATTTTGATTTTGTTCTTCCTTTTTTACAGCATGAACAATAAAACAATTACAAAATTCATACACTATTATAGGTTAATTTCCCTTTTCCGGCAGTATAAATATTTTAAAAAATCAATCGGTTGCAAAATTTCAGATTTTGAGTGAGAAGATAGACAACAATTATTGGATACATAATTTTCAGATGCAAAAAAGAGCTATCACCGAATGTGGTTAATACCCCCACAATACAGTCTTGTCAGAGACAAAAGGGGAAAATCAAGTAAGAACTATTTAAGCAAGGTAAAGGTAAAGATTATCTATACGTTCTCGCAAAATTTTGTATTAATCTATCTTTTTAAGCTTATTCAACGTCGGTACCGGTAGCCCATAACCGACGCCCCCTGAAGAGATTAGTTATTTTATGTTGAGGGGGGTAGTGCAAGATACAGAAAGCATCCCATTCCAGAGACACCCCTGGTTCTTTTTCATGCTCAGTGTATAGCACTGATACATGGGACCTCGGTTTAAAGTCTCATCCGAAAGACTATTAGTAATGTTAGTGGAGGAGCGGGGGATTGAACTCGGGACCCCTGCTTTACCAGTCGAGCGCGTTACCACTCGACCACATCCGCTCCTTTTGTATTAATTTTCATCAAAAGTTCTTACATACTCGCCGAACAATTACACTTAATGACTTCAAAACCTGACCTTGAGCTTCGAGGTCGGCACCTTGGAGTTGTAAGGAAAATATTTTCCCAATAGTCAATTTACATGTCAGTAGTGACCCTGACCTTTGAGACAGGGACCAGGATTTTATACACAACAAATATTTGTGTAACGTACTTAAAAATACCATCATACATGACAAAGTTACAGAGCGAACACGACCTTGACTGTAAATATGTAATTTTACACTTTTTGACTGCAAACTCTGTTTTTGAACTTTGAGACAGGGACCTGGAGTTTATGCGTAACAAATTGTAATTAAAAGTAACAAAAGTGCAAAATTATTTCAGAATCCCTTGATGCATGATAAATTTACAAAGAGGAAGAGCGGACACAAAATTATGGATAATCTTCAAGTGTGGACAGGTATCTGGAGTTTAATGTGACACATCGATATGGTGTGGGTAACATTTATGGCAAATAGTTTCTAAACCAACGTTATAAAGTTAACATAAAATATGGAAGACCTCTACCGGGGACCCTGCCTTTTAAAGTAAGGACTTCGGACATGTGTGCAAATGTATTTCGACCCATAAACTTCTAAAACGTGATAAATGCATTTAAGCTCTTTTTTGCACCTGAAAATTATATATCCAATAATATTTAGAAATTATTTCTGTTTCAGGATTAAATAAATAGATCAATGTTACAAAATCTTGTTTGAAATGTATGTGACTTTCAAGGCTATGTATATGTAACATAGACATAGCTTAAATGCAGAATGGTTGGAAGCACTATTCTTAAAAGAAAGTTTATTGAAAACATTTTTTAACAAATAATTTGTATCAGAAGTCATCGTGCACGGTATGTAAAAACAAGCTCGCTATCTCTCTGATTCCTGTGGTATCATTGTGACCGCACCCTGTAAAAGGTAGACGAATCATTAATAATTGGTCATGAAATTTGCGTGTACACGGTTGTACAAGACGATGTTCTGTACTCATCGAGGGATGACAGGGAAGCATTTCTAACTGACACTGAATAAGAAAGAGATAGAACATTTTCACTTTCACTCCCGACTTTGCTTGCTACTTGAGCACTTGAGCACCGAACATAAAATTTGAAAATAGTAAGTTAGATTTCCCTTATGTCGGAATTTCATTTTGATTTTCTAATATGGTACTAAAATTGTCTAAAGGGGGCTTGTTTATTTAAGTGTTCATGGAACAACACTGTGTTATGCTTATCGTTAAGGCATACTCGCCTGAAAATAGCTTGAATATTGGAACACTTAAAAGCATATTATTGGAACTGGTAATGAATGTGTAAATGTGTTTCAGATGTAGCATAATCTAGCTCTGGAACACGTGATATTAAAAATGCAGTTACTTCATGGATCATTTCATGACCTTTTCTAATAATACAAGAGTTCAAATCCAGTTTTTCAAATGTTTTTGTAGCAACAATAAGGTACACCCCATACCGGTTAATGCATATCGTGGGCTAAATCTTCTAACAGCTGAGAGATATTTGAGTCAAATAGCACAACGGTGATGTAACAGAGTTTCATAAAGCCATAAAACGACATTTTATTTCGTAAATAAATTAATAAATAACATTTAATCTGAAGCATCCTGCATAAGACATTTGTATGCCTATTTTGTACAGGTGCAGTGTGACGTGGTTGGCTTAAGGAGGTCTGTTTCTTTCAGTTCATTATAAAAAAATCTCTCAGTTTGATACCTTTGACTATAAATATGATATGTAAGCTATGCAAAATGCCTTTGATAAAATCTTCTCTGAAGATATTTTAACATAGTTAACTTACGTTTTTTCACAGATCGGTTTGAACTTATTGGTACATGGTTCGTCCACCCATTGATATTGAAAACTCTCCCAAATTGCTACACAGTTTGGTGTTCTGTTTAGATTTGGTTGATCTCTGCCCCAGTCAGAGAAAGTAGCAATTATATTAGAGGGATAATGTTTCCAGGCGCCTAACAATGTCACGTCTGTCATTCCAATCCAATGCTTGGGTGCTTCATTAACGATAAAGAAACTGCGGTCAATCAAACATAGAACATGAAATGGAAAGGTTTATAGCAGTATAACAGTATGAAACAAAGACATAATTACGCTGAAACTCTTCATTTGATATAAGGACATAGGCAACCCGTGCAGTTCCCTAGAAAAAAGTAAACAGTCAAAAATAAGGAGTATGATACTGGTTTCACAGCTTTGATACTCTTACAAACCACTTGCCTGATTTCAAAATCCGCTTAAAAGAAGCTGAAAACAGTTTTCTGAATTAAACCACAGATATCTATAAAAAAAATCGAAGGCAATGCAGTTCAAGTCACTCTCTATCGGCTGCTCGCGCTCGCGTATGTGCGCACGACCAACTACGCAATCATTCTCGATAAAATCTTTTGTCTGTGATGCTGTATGTTAACTCTATGTAAAGCCTTATTCATACTTTATCGTAATGTTTTCGATATTTATGCGTTACCTTTTCGTGCTTGCAACTGAGTCTTCAGGAAGACATTTTCTATTTCCGTTTCGACGTTTACCAAGCTACCTTTAATAGCCTGGCAGTTAATCTAAAACAAAGTAGTGGATGTAGTGCATGCCCTGTAAAACACTGCTTCAACATTATTGATATATATATATATATATGAGTCAGACGACATTTAAACAGTTTTGTTGTGACAACAAATCATAGAAAATAAGAATATCATTAATTTCCATTTTTAAAACATGTTTTTTAAATGGAGCAAACTCAAAACAAAATCTGTATATCAGCTTTTATTATATCAAATGCTTCTTTTCTGATTGCACTATAAAATGAATTAAGCTCATGAAGACTTTAAGAAATAATCCTTAAACAGTCATTTTTTTGCAGCGATAACAAATAATCAAGTAAAAATAAACTTAAACACAGACTTTATATAGAGTAAAGTAAAATAAACCAAACCTGAGCCTCAGAAAAGGTTAAGTCTGTATTTCCAAAGAAATAACAGGACTGGCTGAACCTTATCCATCCGTCAGGGCAGTCGGGTAGAGGAGTTTCTATTTTGTATCAAAAATCAAATAAAATCATAGGTAAATAAAACAATAAAAGAAAAACAAATATTATGAAAAGTAAGGATATAATACGTCATATGTTCTCCCATACCTTATTGCTAGCTCTTACAGTGACGTGGTAGTGTCCGCTCTGTAAACTGTCGTAGAGAAAACGCTTACTGTATGTTAAGTGTTAACGAACAAATTAGAAACCTAATCGTTCACAGTACGAGGTATGTCCGTAGAGTTTGTGGATACCCTTAAAAAATTGCGAACAAGATACAAAGCAAGTAAAATTTTAAGTCTTCTATTAATTTTGAGGTTTGCAAGGATATTTTAAAAAATTCAAATAAAAGAAACAACAAACAAAAACAAAACAAAAAATATGTCTACCGAAAAAGCTTGAAATCTTGAACTTAGAGACAGAAAAGAATATGTCAATACTGCATATTATTATTCGGAAAATCTAAATGTTTTACCGATACATTTATTAAAATATTGGAGTAATTTGCAAGTGTTTACTGAATGTCGGCCATCTCACTTTTTATATATGAGACTATAATTCTCTTATGCACGAACAAATGCACAACAACAACAACAACAACTATATATTAAAATAATATAGTATGAATTTAGTCTATGTTTCGTCTTACCGGATGATGAATTAAAACTTTCAATTAGTTCCGTCTTCATTTGAATGAGTTGTTCCTGTAACGCCGTTAATTTTTGCAACACTTGATCATTGCCAGCTGCGTTCGAAGAGCTCTCGATGGAATCGAGTAATATATTGAACAATTTGCCGTCTGTGAAGACAAAAAAAGTCATCATAAGAAATGCAAATCGCAACATAGTATTGGTACTGCTTTTTGCTCCTAAAGAACTAAGACTACAACTCGTCAGACAAACACAAGAGTAAGTGAATTATGAAGGAAGTTGTATTGTCTTTTAAAGAGGTTTTGGCTTTTAACTCCGCCCATCTTTTGTCCTTATGATCAATTAAGCATCCAATTATCAGTTCTGCTGGTTTTTCTCTGTACCCGGGTGTTAAATGTCAAACCATTTCAAACAATGAATTAGAAGAATTGATAATAATAATAATATTAACAAATTGTATTTTCTTTTACGACAGTCCCCATTCCTTTGTTTGCAAATACCTTTTCATCGAAATGGTGTGTTATCTTCACAAATTTAATTGACTGGACCAAATGTTACAAAAAGAGATATTGCTAATGCTTCAGCTTACCCAGCTGTTGTTAATTATCACTAAAACACATCTTTAATCAGAACTTAATGAATTTATTTACATCATAATCTTGTACAGCCCAGAATGCACGCATAATTGTTTCGGAAGTTTGTTGATAAAAGCACATTTTTGGGTACCGACGGTAAACACATTTCATTAGCATAGCGGTTTTCAGGCGATTGTGTGAGATTAGTGTTTTTCTGATGCACTGCATTTACGGACGGAAATTCGTCAGAATATCACAACCATTTGAAAAAGTGTACACCACTGAGGACTTCCTATCGTTATTGTTAACGACAAACCAGACTACAATCATAATAGGACGAAAGCCGAAGACGGAGGCAATTTTAGTGATAGGGGTGTACTGGGTTGTCACTCTAATGCCAGGAGGTCCGAAATGATGTGTCAAATATTTTACTATTTGTTCATTTTCTCTTTGATCCTAAAACTAAGGTATCAATGACAATGACAAAGACAAATATTTTATTTGCTTTTGGCCGCCGGCCCATACTAACATACAATACAAAAGTTTGCATGTGTAATGTCTGCAGTAATGAATATGGTTAAGCTGTATCTCCAAATACACATATGTGAATTCATTTTCATTTGACTTTGTATTTTACCAAACTTAAGCCTTTAATAAACATTTTCGTCTTTCAAAAACATAATATATAAACCTGGACAAATTAAAAATTTATCGTTCTACCTGACAATTCATTAATATGTTAAACTTGTGCATTGTTGCATTAACAAAATATTTCTGAGGTATATATTGCCTTCTTAAATAGTCATATGCAGAACATATCATTATGCAATGATACTCCGTCTCTATTGCATTTTTATCACATAACTTACATATACGTTCGTTTCTTGGAACGTTACTGTATCTACCACTTTCGATTTTTAAAGCATTCCTGAACTTTCTAATCGTAATTAAGGATAAATATAATTCATGTTTAAATTCATATTTAAATATGCAATAGCTATGCAGTTTTGCACTATTATAAACATAGTCATGCCACGTTTGTTGATATTGATCTATCATTCTAGTTACACAATTTTTCAAAAATACTCTTTTATTTTCTATATATTGATTGTTCCATACATATCCAAAACCATTTGAGTTTAAAAGGTTTTTATTCCGGTAACCCAGTTAACTTTTCCATTTTGATCAAATATTCGTATTATATTGTAGCACTGTTTTACGTATCTATCATTTTGTAAACTCAAAATTCTTAACCAATATGACACACACCTTTTCGCTGCCGCTATATACACTGGCACACGCCCACAGTCACCCATTGCTGCTGCATTTATTGCACTTTGCTTAATACAAACATATCTTTTACATTCATAGTAATGTACAGTTTCTATAATTATACGTTGCTCCGTACCCCAGAGTTCAGAGCCGTATAATAATAAGGGTGCAATTTTTGTATCAAATATCTTAAAAAAATGCCTGTTGTGAAAGTTGTCCATACTTATAAAGATCTGATAAAATTGCAATTAAAATTCTTTTCCCTTTGATTGATTGCTCCTCAGCCATCCTGTTCATTGAAATTTGCCAAGTTAGAGTAACACCCACATAAGAAAATTGTGACACTATTTCTATTTCTTTATTATCATAAGTCCACCTTTCGTGTCGAGAGAGTCTTCCTCCTTTTTTTGAAAACCACTATTTTAGTTTTATTTGTGTTAACTTTTAACTTTTAAGCCGGTTACATTACTAAATTGTTTTAATTTATTTAGAAGTCTTTGTAATCCGTTAACTGTTTCATTTGTAAGTGCTAGGTCATCGGCGAAGAGTAATAACAATATTTCTGTAGTCTCTGGGAATAACTGAATACCTAATTCCACTACTACTTACAGTTTTTAACCATTCGTTTATATACAAAATGTATAATGGTTGAGAAATCAAACATGCTTGTTTAAGACCAGAATTACAGTCAAAATAATTTGTAGGACCAACTTGTGTACGAATACATGACTTCACAGAGCCATAAATAGACTGAATTGCATTATGTAATTTTCCTTGTATACCATTTGACAATAAAATAAAATTTACCATGTTAAATGCCTCCATGAAGTCTACAAAGGCCACATATAATTTACTGCCATCTTTAGCTAACTGTTTATCAATAACTGATTTTAGAACGAAAGCATTGTTAATTGTTGAGTATTCTTCACGGAATCCCGCTTGCTCTTCATTGATTATTCCGTAAATATTAAAATAAAACGTTAACCTTTTGGATAATATGCCAGTGTATATTTTCCCAAGTATAGTTAACAAAGAAATGCCTCTTTAGTTCCCTGGGTTGTCACTATAACTGCCTTTGACCATGCTTCTGGAAAGATTCCCTGATCATATAATCGATTGAAAAAGCGACAAAGCACTGGCAATATTTATTTTATGCCTACCAATGAAATATAGGGAAATATCAGTGAGATAAAAGTGATAATACACTGTTTTGAATCAGTTAATTACCATTTTGATAATACACTGTTTGTGCCGGAACTACTGCTTGATGAAACTTCAGGAATTTCCCCACCACAAGAGAATCCGCTGTATTTCAGACTGTGACAGCGAGTGAAATTTATTTACCTTGTTACATCCAATTATAATATTGAATTCCTGAGCCTAACTAGTTGTGAACAATGATGAAATTCGCCATAAATTATTTAAAATGTCTAATTTGTTTACATAACTCACATGGACAATATCCAATATGGCCGACTTTCAATTCAATTGATTGAATATTACTCGGTACTAATCCGCTTTTATAATTAAAGTATGTATGGCAAAAATTCAATAAATATTGATAAACTGTGTAGACAAAAATAAATGTTATTTGATGAAAGTGTATTCAGTTTATTTCAGCAGAAGTGAAGTTATCATATGTATTGGAGATTGTCTGCACTTTTTTTTGTGCGGAGTAACCAAAGTACGCATTAACTGATTTGGGGCTAACCATGGGGAATTTATTGAAGGCCCTGATTAAAAATATCATAAAAAAAACCCATTTTTGACGTGTTGGCATAAAATAAAAAGAAAATTTGTTTGTTTTTTAGTGGAAGATGGGAATTTATTTCATCTCGTGAACACCATATGTTGATATTTTCACTCGTGGCTGCGCCACTCGTGAAAATATCACATATGGTGTTCACTCGATGAAATAAATTCTCATCTTCCACAAAAACAAACAAATATCCTCTATATATTCTACTGCAAAAATGAAATGTTCAGGAACTAGACCGTCTTCTCCACCACTGGAGCCTTTTTCATTGATGTAATCACTTTAACTATCTCCTCTTCCGAGATTTCACCATTGAATATATCCTGTTTTATATCATCTATTGCGTCTCTGTCTAAATTTGTTATTGTCTCTCTTAAATTACCTGTTGAATATTCTGTGTTGTTTAGCGTAAATAGTTCTTCAAAGTGCCGTAACCATTGTTCATTCGTAATTGAATTGATGTGTTTTGTCGACCTGCCATTGTTTTCAGTTTATTCCAAAATGACTTTGTATCTTTAACTTTACTGACAAGATCATCTAGTTCACTCGAAAGGTAATTGTGTTTAGTCTGATTGCAAATTGTTTTAAATACATTACTCGCTTCTTTATACGCTTTTAAGTTACTTTCATTAGGTCTTCGTCTGTATATTCTTAACAATCGGTTTTTCTCATATTTCGCTGATCGACAAGCTTTGTCAAACCAGGTAGGTTGTTTTGTCACGATCTCTTTCATTACCACTTTACAGCATTCAGTGCATTGTTTAAGTATATTTGTTAAATGATGATTTATATCATTTATAACTATGAACAATGGTTACGGCACTTTGAAGAACTATTTACGCTAAACAACAGAGAAATTACAAATAACGTCTAAACTGTCTTGCTCTAGTAATAAATAACACTGTTTCCATTCTGGCCTATAAAAGTAGATGCTCCCTCAGTTTCGTCTTCAAAATATCTTACATTTACTATAGTAAACTTATAAGTCTTACAGAAAGTCAGCAAGTTCTTCCCAAACGTATTTGTATTCTTATCACAGCTTACTCGACCTGCTCTACCTCCATCGTCTAGTATATCTCTGAACTGTTCATAAATTGGCACATTATAATACCGACCTAAACTATCATTATTTGTGCCTGTTCTACTATTAAGGTCACCAACGATTACAACATCGATATCGTACTGTTCTAATATGTTTTGCTCTCACAATTCGATACCTTTAATATTTTAACTTTTATAAAATGGTGAATTTTCAGGTCGCAAATAAACAAATGCAAGTAATTTGTCTTTAAAAGCATCAACAAACATACATTTATCAGCAATAAGAAACATAGTAAAATTGCAGTTTGTGTTCACTCTCTTCACGAAA
Organism: Cyclina sinensis; assembly: GCA_012932295.1. Taxonomy (NCBI): domain Eukaryota; kingdom Metazoa; phylum Mollusca; class Bivalvia; order Venerida; family Veneridae; genus Cyclina; species Cyclina sinensis. The sequence continues at coordinate 27,637,588 of JAAONU010000009.1, read as the reverse complement.
ATTTTAATAGAGTTTTTGACAAAAACATTAATTCCAATCATTGGTCTACCAAAGATTGATTGTTTAATACCCGGCATAAAATATTCTACATAATTGCTCAGCTCGTTTGTTAAAATCTGATTTGATTCTAATAACCATGTTTCTAAAAGTGCAATGATTTCAAATTGTTTTAAATATTTAATAAAATCTTCATCTGGTAGTTTATTTTTCATACCTTCAATATTCCAACAAGTACATTTTATATCTAAGATTGAGCCTTGGCCACTTCCTTATGCATCTTCTTTACCATTATTCGTCTCATTGCTACTACAGTAAAGTCTCGCTATTAAGACCACTTTGGGGACCTGGGAGAAGTGGTCTTATTATCGAGTCGGTCTTAATTCCGAGACCCGTGCTAGCCTTCAATCAATTTCTCATCTGTTGTAAAGGGTTATCATTAGCTATAATAACCTTGTAGAAAAGTTAAATTATGGAAAAATACTAACTAATGGCATCAATTTTATTCTACAATAACATGATATTTTTTTCACATAATTTTTATGTTAGTGCGACATAAAATGAATTAAAACTCGAAAGTATACAGTGCAATTTTTCTTTCAAGCTGTTTTTATAATTAGCAACACTGAAATCCTACTGTACACGATTTATTTTTGACAGTTTTTCACTCGTAGCCGTATTAACGTACCTATCCGAAATTAGGCATTATTAACACCTATTTCGTCTTTCATAACGTATTTCTTTGTTCTGCATTAATCAGTACAATTTTTATGATACAAACATTGAAGTATATAATAACTTTCCTTTAAATTACTAATAGCCTAAAGTTTATTAATATTAATTGTACCGCAAATCGTTCACACCATGATTACGATTGTCGTATTATGTTGTTTATTGGTGATAATTGGTGACACGTGTCATTTTAGTAAACAGTTAATGGTCGTCTTATGGGGCCCCACTTTCATTGTGAAATGGGAATTTGGACCCGAAAAAGTGGTCGTAATACGTAGTAGCGGGTCGGTCGTAATATCGGACCTTACGACCATTGAATTATATAGCAAAAAAGTCGGGACCGGAAAAAAGCGGTCGTAATATCGATTTGCCCGCAAAAAAGGGTCGGTCACAAAGCGAGACTTTACTGTACAAGCGTCCCTCTTGTTTATGCTAACTGTTGTGTCTTCTTCCATTGCGACTATATTATCCGTGTCATCATCGTTTACTACAACCTGTTCTTGACAAGTACCATCTAGCCTCTGTTTCTTGGCTTGTCTCTCAGATTGCACCTGCTTTGTTTTCGTACTTTCATCGTCAGTCTTTTCTTTCGGGTTGCGTGTCATCAGGTGTCCTCTAAAGTAGTATCCAATCCTACCTCCTTGCTTGCACGTGTTCAACTGATCACGTTGTTTCTTGGTCAAGTCATCACTTACTCTTATGCCTATTTCTCTTAACCTTTCCACTGTACATCTTGTGTTTATCATCGTCAAACTTTAGTTCTACAATCGCCATTCTGTCTTGCTTTTCAGCTTTACTCCCTATTCTGAAAGCGTACTTAATATCGTCTCTGTGCCAATCCTCGTCTGGGCACGCTATTTTCAGTACATCTTCCAAAACTCTTTTCTTCAGAATTGGCTCATTTTAATTTTTCTTTTCTTCTTTGAGGCCAAATATACACATACGATGTTTTCTAGATTCTCTATCTAAAATTACGATTTTGTTCTCCAACTTTGCTATTTGTTCATCTTTCTTATCTGATTCATGAACTAAATGTTCGACATCGAATTGCAGTCTTTCATTTTCATCAGTTAACATCTGGAATTTGAATTTTCTTTGTTGCATTTCACTATCAAAATTTTCCTGTTTCTGTTTCACGCTGTGAATATCTTTCTTGTTTATTTCGGTTGAACTTTCAACATTTTTATATCAATTTTCATAGCAGCTATTTCGCTTTGAACTTTCGTAAGTTGATCAGATAGCCTTGTTTCCGTTGCACTTATGGCTTCCAAAATTCTAATTTCACTCTCTTCCATAATCGGTCCTGGATTTGATTTGATGTCTCCAGCTTTCAAAAGTAATACGTTATTTGTATTTGTTTTAATTCTGAGGGTTCTGTAGGACCAGTAAAGGTGAAATGCGTGTGTTAGACAAACACTTGACTGCTTTACTGAGCCAATATTTTTCCTACAAATAATGTTTGTTTCATGTATGTCAAGTAAAGTTTCCATTCTGATTTATCTAATGTTTTCGCAGTTTGAAATAATATTGAAAGTAATCAAATGTAATCTGATTACTTGACCACAAGTAACTGTAATGTAATCAATTACCACAAAAACATTAAAGTAATCCAATGTAATTGTAATCAGGAATTTTCAAAGACTATAAAAGGTTCCAGTTGCTGTTGATGGTGATGTGACACACAGGTTTGTTTTCTCACAATTAGGAATAATGATATGTTCAAAACACATACCACAATTCATAGATTTGTCCATAGCCCTGTTCCATAGACATAATACTCCGTATGTCGCCGATAGAATGCCCAGAATAAGGGTAAGCGAGATAAACGTTCTATATTGAATATCCGAACCCCTAGTAAATGGTGTATATTTATTCCTGTTCTTCTTTAATTTTGGTTTCTGGTGATAACTCTGGTATGTCCCAATTCGTAATCGGTAGGTCTCTAAGTTTATTCCCATATTTTCTTGTTTTATTTAGTTTTTACCAAAACGAGTTTCCATCAGATTTTCACAATTTTTACCCGAACACGCTTCCGTAGTTTTTAAAATCGATAGTGCCACTCACTGTCTTTTTCTATTGTTCGTCAACAAAAGATAACCTTAGGCCGAAGGACGTGGTTAGTCGGGAATTTATCGATGATGTTGATAATCTATAAAGTATTTTTACCCCAGTTTATCCACTGTTTATTCCAAATTTTCACTTTTATTTTCCAAAACTGAATCCACAAACTTATAGCTCGTTTCAGTAGCAACAGTTTCCATATATTTTTAGTTCATAACTCACAATAATGATCTTGCAATTTTCGAAGAAGTCAGAACCTAAAAATCGTGTACTGCACTGTACTGTACTAGGTATCTCATACGTATCATATTGGTCTCACATGTTCAACTTAAAGGTTTATAAACATTTTAACAACATTGAGACCATTTTAAGATAATTGTGTTTGATACCTTATTAGATTGCACAAATATAATTCTGAGTTGGTGGAAAAAATGCTAAAATCCTGACCGGACTAAGGCAGCCCGGTTAACCGAAGTCATTCTCCATAATGATTTACAGCCCGATATTTTTTTAACGAGCTAATAAGAATTTGTAATATTCTAAGCACAAAGATTCAGGTGATTCAGGTACAGATTTAATTCTTTAATTAGTTAGGTTTCAGATTTTGTTCGATATAAACAATTACAATACGATGCAAACTTTCGTTTTGTTTTCTATTGATAAATAGAATATTTTCCGTGATTATAAGATAGTATTTCCGTAAACATTTTTGCGTAAATCTTTATTTATGCTAATATAGACGTTAACAAGCATAAGAATAACGTTTTGGTGACGGATGTTTTGTATTGTAATCGAGGTGAAGGAGACAGGGTGGTGTCAAGCTCTTCATTGTAAACTGGATAACTGTTGGAAGGTGTTCAACAGAATCAATTTAGATATCTGTTTGTCAGGTATCCAGTAAAGTGGCGAAGTACAATAAAATGCTGTATAGAAAATGTAAAGGAAGCTATCTTTTTTGTTGCAAACTATTTAAAATATTTGTTGACAAAGTTACGTGAAATCAATTTAAACAACACTTCAACGTAATAAATACCATTTTAAGATAAACAAAGGGTTAGCAGGTAAGGGCCTTGAAGATAACGTGTATTTATCAGCTAGAAGGAAGTTGGCAGTAGCAGAAAGCAGTAGCAGTGGGCAGTAGAAATAAATTGAATTTGAGATTATCGGTAGCAGTGAGTAGCGGTAGAAGGAGGTAAAACGTGCTGGTAGTAGCAGTAGCTTGCAATAGCGGCAGGAAATGCATGAAGTTGGTAGTAGATTTAGAATAACATTCAGTTGGAAGTAGCAGTAGCTAGCAATAGCAGTAGGTAATACGTGAAGTTGGTAGTAGCAGAAGCTAGTAAAAACAGTAGGTAATACGTGAAGTTGGCAGTAGCAGTAGATAGCAATAGCAGCAGGTAATACGTGAAGTTGGTAGTAGCAGTAGCTAGTAAAAACAGTAGGTAATACGTGAAGTTGGCAGTAGCAGTAGATAGCAATAGCAGCAGGTAATACGTGAAGTTGGTAGTAGCAGAAGCTAGTAAAAACAGTAGGTAATACGTGAAGTTGGCAGTAGCAGTAGATAGCAATAGCAGCAGGTAATACGTGAAGTTGGTAGTAGCAGTAGCTAGCAAAAACAGTAGGTAATACGTGAAGTTGGCAATAGACGTAGCTAGCAATAGCAGAAGGTAATACTTGAAGTTGGGAGTAACAGAAGCTAGCAATAGCAGTAGGTATTACGTTAAGTTGTAGAAGCAGTAGCTAGCAATAGCAGCATGTAAACTGTGAAGTTTGTAGAAGCAGTAGCTAGCAATAGCAATAGGTAATACGTGAAGTTGGCACCAGCAGTAGCTAGCAATAGCAGAATGTAATACGTGAAGTTGGCAGGAGCAGTAGCTAGCATTAGCAGCAGGTAATACGTGAAGTTGGTAGTAGCAGTAGCTAGCAAAAGCAGTAGGTAATACGTGAAGTTGGCAATAGCAGTAGCTAGCAATCGCAGTAGGTAATACTTGAAGTTGTTAGTAGCAGTAGCTAGCGATAGCAGCAGGTAAACTGGGAAGTTTGTAGAAGCAGTAGCTAGCAATAGCAATAGGTAAAACGTGAAGTTGGCAGAAGCTAGCAATAAGCAGTAGGTAATACGTGAAGTTGGTAGTAGCAGTAGCTAGCAATAGCGGTAGGCAATACGTGAAGTTAGTAGTAGCAGTAGGTAAATGTGAAGTTTGTAGAAGCAGTAGCTAGCAATAGCAGCAGGTAAAGCGTGAAGTTGGTAGTAGATTTAGGTAAAATATAAAGTTAGTAGTAGCAGTAGCTAGCAATAGCAGTAGGTAATACGTGAAGCTGGTAGTAGCATTAGGTAATGCGTGAAGTTGGTAGTAGCAGCAGGTAATTCGTGAAGTTGGTAGTAGCTGTAGGTAAACTGTGAAGTTTGTAGAAGCAGCAATAAGCAGTAGCAGCAGGTAATACGTGAAGTTGGTAGTAGCAGTAGCTAGCAAAAACAGTAGGTAATACGTGAAGTTAGCAATAGACGTAGCTAGCAATAGCAGAAGGTAATACTTGAAGTTGGTGGTAACAGAAGCTAGCAATAGCAGTAGGTATTACGTTAAGTTGTAGAAGCAGTAGCTAGCAATAGCAATAGGTAATACGTGAAGTTGGCACCAGCAGTAGCTAACAATAGCAGTAGGTTATACGTGAAGTTGGCAGGAGCAGTAGCTAGCATTAGCAGCAGGTAATACGTGAAGTTGGTAGTAGCAGTAGCTAGCAAAAGCAGTAGGTAATACGTGAAGTTGGCAATAGCAGTAGCTAGCAATCGCAGTAGGTAATACTTGAAGTTGTTAGTAGCAGTAGCTAGCGATAGCAGCAGGTAAACTGGGAAGTTTGTAGAAGCAGTAGCTAGCAATAGCAATGGGTAATACGTGAAGTTGGCAGAAGCTAGCAATAAGCAGTAGGTAATACGTGAAGTTGGAAGTAGCAGTAGCTAGCAATAGCGGTAGGCAATACGTGAAGTTAGTAGTAGCAGTAGGTAACTGTGAAGTTTGTAGAAGCAGTAGCTAGCAATAGCAGCAGGTAAAGCGTGAAGTTGGTAGTAGATTTAGGTAAAATATGAAGTTAGTAGTAGCAGTAGCTAGCAATAGCAGTAGGTAATACGTGAAGCTGGTAGTAGCATTAGGTAATGCGTGAAGTTGGTAATAGCAGCAGGTAATTCGTGAAGTTGGTAGTAGCTGTAAGTAAACTGTGAAGTTTGTAGAAGCAGCAATAAGCAGTAGCAGCATGTAATGCGTGAAGTTGGAAGTAGCAGTAGGTAATGCGTTAAGTTGGTAGAAGCAGTAGGTAATGAGTAAAGTTGGTAGTAGCAGTATGTAAACTGTGAAGTTTGTTGAAGCAGTAGCTAGCAATAGCAGAAGGTAATGCGTGAAGTTGGTAGAAGCATTAAGAAGCAATAGCAGTAGGTAATAGGTGAAGCTGGTAGTAGCAAAAGGTAATGTGTGAAGTTGGTAGTAGCAGTAGGTAATGCGTGAAGTTGGTAGTAGCAGTAGGTAAACTAACTGTGAAGTTTGTAGAAGCAGCAATTAGCAATAGCAGCAGGTAATGCGAGAAGTTGGTAGTAGCAGTAAGTAAACTGTGAAGTTTGTAGAAGCGGCAACTAGCAATAGCAGCACGTAATGCGTGAACCTGGTAGTAGATTTAGGTAAAACATGAAGTTGGTAGTAGCAGTAGCTAGCAATAGCAGTAGGTAATACGTGAAGTTGGTAGTAGCAGTAGGTAAACTGTGAATTTTGTAGTAGCAGTAGCTAGCAATAGCAGTAGGTAATACGTGAAGTTGGTAGTAGCAGTAGGTAAACTGTGAAGTTTGTAGAAGCGGCAACTAGCAATAGCAGCAGGTAATGCGTGAAGTTGGTAGTAGATTAAGGTAAAACATGAAGTTGGTATAAGCAGTAGCTAGCAATAGCAGTAGGTAGTAGGTGAAGTTTATAGTAGATGTAGGTAAAACATGAAGTTTATAATAGCAGTAGGTAAACTGTGAAGTTTGTAGAAGCAGTAGCTGGAAAGAGCAGCAGGTAATGCGTGAAGTTTGTAGTAGATTTAGGTAAAACATGAAGTTGGTAGTAGCAGTAAGTAAACTGTGAAGTTTGTGGTAGCAGAAGCTGGCAATAGCAGCAGGTAATGCGTGGAGTTTGTAGTAGATTTAGGTAAAACATGAAGTTGGTAGTAGCAGTAAGTAAACTGTGAAGTTTGTAGAAGCAGTAGCTGGCAATAGCAGCAGGTAATGCGTGGAGTTGGTAGTAGATTTAGGTTAAACATGAAGTTGGTAGTAGGAGTAAGTAAACTGTGAAGTTTGTGGTAGCAGAAGCTGGCAATAGCAGCAGGTAATGCGTGGATTTGGTAGTAGATTAAGGTAAAACATGAAGTTGGTAGTAGCAGTAAGTAAACTGTGAAGTTTGTAGAAGCAGTAGCTAGCAATAGCAACAGGTAATGCGTGAAGTTGGTAGTAGATTTAGGTAAAACATGAAGTTGGTAGTAGCAGTAGGTAAACTGTAAAGTTTGTAGAAGCAGTAGCTTGCAATAGCAGCACGTAATGCGTGAAGTTGGTAGTAGATTTGGGTAAAACATGAAGTTGGTAGAAGCAGTAGGTAAAACGTGCAGTTGTTAGAAGCAGTAGCTGACAACAGCAGTAGGTAAAACGTGAAGCTGGAAGTAGCAGTAGCTGACAACAGCAGTAGGTAAAACGTGGGGTTGGTAGTAGCAATAGGCAAAAAGTGAAGTCTGTAGAAGGAGTTGCTGGCAATAGCAGCAGGTTATGCATGAAGTTTGTAATAGATTTAGGTAAAAAATGAATGTGGTAGTAGGAGTTGGTAAAACGTGCAGTTGTTAGCAGCATTAGCTGACAACAGCAGTAGGTAAAACGTGAGGTTGGAAGTAGCAGTAGCTGACAACAGCAGTAGGTAAAACGTGAGGTTGGAAGTAGCAGTAGCTGACAACAGCAGTAGGTAAACTGTGAAGTATGTAGAAGCAGTAGCTGGCAATAGCAGTATGTTAAACGTGAAGTTGGAAGAAGCAGTAGGTAAACTGTGAAGTATGTAGAAGCAGTAGCTTGCAATAGCAGTATGTTAAACGTGAAGTTGGAAGTAGCAGTAGGTAAACTGTGAAGTATGTAGAAGCAGTAGCTGGCAATAGCAGTATGTTAAACGTGAAGTTGGTAGTAGATTTGGGTAAAACATGAAGTTGGTAGTAGCAGTAGCTGACAACAGCAGTAGGTAAAACGTGAAGCTGGAAGTAGCAGTAGCTGACAACAGCAGTAGGTAAAACGTGAAGTTGGTAGTAGCAGTAGCTGACAACAGCAGTAGGTAAAACGTGAAGTTGGTAGTAGCAGTAGGCAAAATGTGAAGTCTGTAGAAGGAGTTGCTGGCAATAGCAGCAGGTTATGCATGAAGTTGGTAGTAGATTTAGGTAAAAAATGAATGTGGTAGTAGGAGTTGGTAAAACGTGCAGTTGTTAGCAGCATTAGCTGACAACAGCAGTAGGTAAAACGTGAGGTTGGAAGTAGCAGTAGCTGACAACAGCAGTAGGTAAAACGTGAAGTTGGTAGTAGCAGTAGGTAAACTGTGAAGTATGTAGAAGCAGTAGCTGGCAATAGCAGTATGTTAAACGTGAAGTTGGAAGTAGCAGTAACTGACAACAGCAGTAGATAAAACGTGAAGTTTGAAGTAGCAGTAGGTTAAATGTGAACCTGGTAGAAGCGGTTGGCTTGAGGAAATTTGATAAAGGATCCACTAAGAAACATTTGTGTGCAATTATTCTAAAATCTTGCAAGCTGTGTCTGAGGAGATTTTTAAAGTTTTCATACAGTCATATGGTGAAAGCTTGACCCGTCCCCTGATAGTCGTTTTTTTACGAACCAACATGGCCTGAAGGATTGTGATGAAGAGCTGCCTATGGAATATTTTATTGGAATCATTTTCAGATCCAGCAAGCAGTTTCTAAAGATATCCGAAGTTCTTCTTTTCATTTGGAATAACTGTGCAGCATCAAATAAAAAGAAAAAAACATGTTTAGCTGTAATGCAGAAATTCGATTTAATACAACCAAGATGGAGTAAAGCTACCTTACAAGGAAAACTCCTTACCCTTGCCAAACTGCTAATATAACTTGTCCGTCATTCCATTTTGGGTGTTTTCTTTGATTCCTTATAAGGAGGAAAATGTTTAGTGCTACTTCTGTTCTGCTAGGACAACAGAGGGATAAAGGCTAAATCAATAATAATAAGTAAAACAAGAGTGACTTACAGTGAAAACATTTTAATTGAATCAATCAAGTTATAACAAGTTTCTTCAATTTAAATGACAAATTGTGTCAAAAGTCAACAATGAAAACATATTTCATGATTAAAAATTGTTTTATAACAAAATACAATATCAAAAATGACCTGCAGTGAAAATATGGACAGACAAACTATACTGTTGTATTTAAAGCAAAACGAAACCAAAAAAACTTCATGTAAAAAAAATCTCAAAACATACAAATATTTAAGAAACTATTAAAAAACTAAAAATTTCACAATGTATATTTTTTTATAAACATGTTATGGACGGATAAAGAAACTCTGCAACATGATTTATATCTTTTTCTTTGTTTGCACGTTAACGTCAAAGACCATGCTATTTAAGGTCTTTGTGTACGACATATCTCGTTTTCGATGACAAAAACACAGATGGTGAAGATAAAACAATGAATATGTATCCTATTAACAAGGAAGTTTTTTCAGTGTAAATGAACTAAAACAATATTCAAAGTTTTGGTAAATTAATTTTAAAACAGGCTCGATATTTACAGCACGCAATTTATATGTTATCTTAAACAATATAACTTGTTTGTTATGTCATTTACATACAATACCCAAAGTATGATAAAAAGTTAGTCAATCTTCCGACCATTGAGAATTTAGGGTTTTTTAGCATTTGCACATTATACCCTTCTTATTTAAAAAAGTTCATTGCAATGGACATAATCATGTTCTTTTTTTCATGTAAAGACAGACAGACTTTGTAAAATAAAAAAAAAGTAACATTAATTTATCATTGATTATGACCTAATTACAAAATAAACGGCTTCATCAGAAAGTAAACTCACAAACTGATTTTACAAATTTGGCAAAAACTGGTGAAAATATCTCAAGAAATCTCTGAAAAAAATGAAATAAAATTCTCTGAGAAAAATTATGTTCATATGTACTAGTATACAGTAGAATATATAGATTTATGTAGAGTATATGTATGGCTGACTGTCCAAAAATGCTTTGTATGAAAAAACTTATTCTCTTACAATAGGATATAAGCAACTATATCAAAGTTATATTTAAACAACACCTAACAGAAATCTTGCTTGTTACCCATTATCACAACATCATCACTTGATTATCGCTATATTTTCACCAGAAATATTAGAGAAATAAGCTGTTATGAATAAAAAATAACTTCACAAAATGACAACTAAAGCAGAATTAATTAATTAGATTTACAAATGATAAAACATACAAATTTAACAAAACAAAGGCAACAATCGTACTAAATAAGTAATATCACAGTGACAAAATATAGACAATTTAAACAGTTTTCAAAACCTGCCCAGTAAAAACTAGAACTGTGGCTCAATGTAGACATAAATACCAATTATCTGGGGGATAGGCTATTCTATAACAAGAGAACCATGATGGCCCTAGATCGCTAACCTGAGTATTTTGGCTGTAGGTTTGCAGTTAAGCAGTATTTCATGTTTTAATTGAAAATATGTAAGTAATGTAAATATAAATATGTAAATATGTAAAATATCAGTCAATAAATTAAGGCTCTATGACAGAAAGTAGAAATATCAATCATAAGCTATGGTGACCTTGACCTTGACCCAGTGACCTAAAACCCTACCCATGGGTAGAGTTCATGCAAGGATCCTATATACCAAATATCAAAGATATTGGTCTTTAAATGAAGGCTCTATGAGGTACAGTATATAAACCTATTTTTAGCCTTGGTGACCTTTAATCTTATCTAATAATTAGAAAAAGCTTGATAAAGCTTCTTTCATACCAAATCTTAGATATCAGGGCCCTTTGGTTTCAGACAAGAAGATTTTTAAAGTTTTACTATATAAGCCTATGTAAACTCAAACTAGAAATGGGTTTTTGATTGAACAAAAACATATGTCTCCCCCCAGCCAGTTGCTGCAGGGAGTATTGAGTCAGACGATTGTAAAATTTGACATTTAACCTCCAAGTGTGACCTTGACCTTGAGACACCGCACCCGCAAAGTGGGTTCTGCACGTCACCTTGATGAGGTGAACATCTGACCCAAGTTTCATAAAAATCATTCAAGGGCTATTGAAGATACAGAGCGGACACGATTTTGTGGCATTTGACATTTAACCTCCAAGTGTGACCTTGACCTTGAGACACCACACCCGCAAAGTGGGTTCTGCATGTCGCCTTGATGAGGTGAACATCTGACACAAGTTTCATAAAAATCCTTCCAGGGCTTTTGAAGATACAGAGCGGACACAATTTTGTGGCATTTGACATTTAACCTCTAAGTGTGACCTTGCCCTTGAGACACCACACCCACAAAGTGTGTTCTGCACGTCGCCTTGATGAGGTGAACATCTGACCCAAGTTTCATAAAACTCCTTCAAGGGCTTTGGAAGATACAGAGCGGACACGATTTTGTGGCATTTGACATTTAACCTCCAAGTGTGACCTTGCCCTTGAGACACCACACTCGCAAAGTGGGTTCTGCACGTCGCCTTGATGAGGTGAACATCTGACCAAAGTTTCATAAAAATCCTTCAAGGGCTTTGGAAGATACAGAGTGGACACGATTTTGTGACGGACAGACAGACGGACGGACGGACAGATGGACGGACAACCGGGGGAAAAACAATATGTCTCCCCCATTTTTGGGGGGAGACATAATGACCCCTGGGTAGGGGCCAAATTTGACCCCAGAGGCATAATCTGAACAAACTTGGTAGAGATCCACACCACAATGCTACGTACCAAATCTTAAGGCTCAGGGCCTCGTGGTTTCAGACAAGAAGATTTTAAAAGTTTCACTATATAAAATAAGTTGACCCCCAAGGCGGGGCCAAATTTGACCCCAGGGGCATAATTTGATCAAACTTGGTAGAGGTCCACAAGACAATGCTACATACCAAATCTTAGCTCTAGGGGCCTTGTGGTTTCAGACAAGAAGATTTTTAAAGTTTTACTATATAAGCCTATGTAAAATCCATTGACCCCCGGGTAGGGGCCAAATTTGACCTAAGGGGCATAATTTGAACAAACTTGGTAGAGGTCTACACAACAATGCTTCATACCAAATCTTAAGGCTCAGGGCCTTGTGGTTTCATACAAGAAGATTTTTCAAGTTTCACTATATAGGCCTATGTAAAATCCATTGACCCCCGGGGAGGGGCCAAATTTGACCCCAGGGGCATAATTTGAACAAACTTGGTAGAGGTCCACTAGACAATGCTACATACCAAATATTAAGGCTCAGGGCCTTGTGGTTTCAGGCAAGAAGATTTTCAAAGTTTTTCCTTTAAGTTGCCATAGCAACCAGAGTTCTTGATTGAATTGAATTCTTTGAACAACTTTTGTAGAGCTTCATGCAAGGAATATCCCACGCAAGTTTCATCAAATTTGGCCCAGAGGTTTCAGAGGAGATGTCGTTTGAATGAAATTGTTGACGGACGACGGACAAAGACCGGTCACAATAGCCCACCATGAGCCAAAGGCTCAGGTGAGCTAAAAACTAAATACAAAGTAGGTCACCTCTAAACAAGGGAGATTACTCTAATAGTTGTTGAAGCATAAGAAAATGGTTTGGTTTCATCATAACAAACAGTTTTCAAGACTTATATATTTGGCTTAGAAAAGCATCAGAATTCTACAATGCATCAGGGTCTCTGATATGATTCGTAGTTTATGACTCATGATGAGTGTATAAAACAAATTAAAAATGCCTTCATTGTCTAAATTGTGAATGATTTTTTCCTTGAGTAAAAAAGCAGAAAATTTTCAAGAATTTTGTGAGAAAGGAGACTGTTTTCATAGGAATTAACTTTTTCTTCACACAGTAAGAATTAAGAGGAATTTCTAAATAAGAAATTCTACATTGTTCGGAACATTTAACACTAAATTTAGTTAAAACTGCTGTATTTTCTTCATCCTTGGATATAGCAGAATTTCCACACAGTTCAGGACTAAAAACATTCTAAACAGCTGAAGGGCTGTATTATTTTCCTCATTAGTTAAGGTATGACATAAATTCTGTTCTGAATCAGGGATGTAACAGATTTTTCACAGTTGAATTTGTTTCTCCACTGGAACTTCTTCTTGATATTAAATCTTTTCCCTGATACGGTCCATCACTGTCTTTGATTTCTGTTGCTCGTTTATACAATTTGGCAGCTGTCTCAAAGTCTTTCTATAAATAGAAAATAAGGTACATGTAAAACTTTGCAATATTAAATGCTCAACTGGCAACAAACAAGTACATAACAGGTAATTTCTTAAAACTAAACCAATGTTGCTTAAAAGTAAAAAGCAGCTTCCTAAACATACTTCCTGCTTTACGTGTTATTTATACAAGCATTTCATTTATGGTTTCAAATCTTTCCTGTTGTGTTATTTTCATTTGTTTTTGTCCAAAAGTACTAGAAAAATGTTCTTAATTGTCTCGGCTGAAAAATTAAAAAAAAAAATTAATTTCGTAATTCCTAAGCAGCCCTTTTTCAATGTCTCACTTTTTCCAACCAAGATTTAAAAAGTTTAGGTCTGAAAATGTTTTCACCGATATAGACCCATCCACTTTAACACAACACTAAAATGCATGGTTTATTTGGCTGTGACAAAAATAATCTATTCATTGGTAACTGAAGAAAGTTAAAGGCACATTACAGACCTGATCATACTTAAGTACAGCTAGATTGCGTAGTGTTTCAGCCACCCTTGGATGGTGGGCACCAAGACTATCCTCGTATATCCTCAAAGCTCTGGTGTATAATGGTTCTGCCTCACTATGCTTGTTCTGAGAAAGTAAATATAAATAGCAAGAGTTATGAAACATAAGAAGAGATTTCTACTGTACAATATATATAGAAACCTAAAAAAAAATCTCCGAGAAAGATCTGTTAACAAGACCTGTCAAAAAGCAGTCTTAGCAGCAGACACTATATGTTTCTAAATTATCAACTGTTGTTCTTCGAATTGCTGAGTTTAAGTGATTTTGAATAAATTACAGTGGCATTAATAGTGGAACTTGTATTATAACATGTGTTGCAAGTAGCAATGTTCTCCATATCATATTGTATCTAGGTGGTATACGATGCTATTGCTTAAAAATGCTCATTGGTCATGCACATTCAAAATCATTGCCATACGTGATATGTTTTCATAATCTTCCTGATTTTAATGCAAAAAACAGTTCTACACAGAAACTAGAGATGTGTCCATAGGACACGGATGCCCCACATTCCTCTGTATTGAGCGGTACAAGTCTGAAAATGCTATTTTTGCTTAATCAGAGGGCATAAATCTGCTGATCTCCAATAAATTTACATCAAAATACCCAGGTGCATAAGTTCACATGCTGACAACTATTTTTAGAAAGTTTCATGGCTCTAGCAGTTATGCGTTTTGAGTTACACGCCACATAAATTTTAGTAAATATTAAGTTTCTTCAAAACATCTGATAAAACTTGTCCATGTTAATGTGCAGAATCATTCACACAAAAAAGACTTTCAGCAACAGATCATCTAATTTTTTTATTGGGGTCTAATGCCAATTTCAACAGCTATGTCAACCTAAAAAGTGTCCCTGGGTATCCAACCAGTTTACAGATGATCTAATCAACAGACTGGATGATTAACAGACTGGATCATGTACATTCATTAAATTTTTCACTTGCTGGGATATAGAGATTTGAACAATAATTAGATAAGGAAATACCTGTTGGGAGTACAGAACAGCCAGGTTCACTAATGCCGTGGCAACAGAAGGATGGTTCGGACCAAATGATTTCTCACGTATTTCCACACCTTGCATATACAGAGGCTCTGCTTCCTCGTATTTACCCTGGTTTAAGTCAAAATACAAGTATCTCATTTGCTGATTTTTCAATAAATATGCAGCCTCATTTTTTAGCATTTCTTTTACTATGCACAACTATTTCACAAACCTAGTAAGATTTTCCAGCATCAAAAACTGATTGTTCTCTTTTCTTTATCTTTTTTTCAACCTAAATATGTTGCAAAAATCCAAGATTTACAATTTGAAAGACTGGAAATAAAATAAAAGATCTGTCCTACTCCTACACTACATCCATATATCAGTTTTCTATATTGAAGAGTCATCCCTTATCTCCAAAATGAAGAGTAAAACATAATGCTTTACCTGTTTTCTATAGAGAAGAGCCAAATGTTTGATCACAGATGCTATACTTGGATGATCAGAACTGAGATTCTTCATGCGTATTTTTAATGTCCTCTCATACAGTGGTTCTGCTTTGGAGTAGAGTTTACGATCATTATAGAGTGCAGCAAGGTTATTCAACGACTGTGACACATCAAGATGGTCTGGTCCCAGTACGTTCTCCCTCATCTCCAATGACCTCTTGAAGAAGGATTCTGCATTACTGAAAAAAAATCACAGTCAAAGCCCAGTTCCACTTATATGTACAAAGATACAAAAAACTGAAATAACAGGATTAATTTATGTGTTACAAGTTTACATATATGCTTCTAATGAGCATTCCCATTATCAAAACAGATACATACCACCCTGTTTCTACAAATCCACAGGAAACCCTAAGAGGTTTAACCAGCCTGATGTTCCATCAACTAAATGCAAATAAGCTACAGTATAGTGGGTTGTCACAAGACTCTGGGCAGATACACATTAATCGTAAACATAACAAATGTTCAATGTCTGTTATGAACTTAGATGCTTGTTGGAAGAATTGTAATTTGTAATACACATACATTTGTAATTCATGTTATTTTAAAACATTTAGCTTTGAAAGTCAAACTGGATATTTAAATATACGTAAAAAGGAACATTTTCAGAAAAGTTAACAAAAATACTGATATAAGAATATAATAAAATTGCAAAAAATATGTCACTAAATCTTGAGAATACATTTAAATATATTGCATCACCTTTCTTTTACAATTTTCTTTGCATACCATTGCTTAAATACTAGTTGTACATTTGTAGAAATGATTGTCCAAAGCATCAGAAACTTTATTCTCAGCATAGAAAATTCAGCAACTTACAACTGAGGAATCACTAATTATACAGATAATATTTAGGTCACTTAGTTGAGAAAAACTGTCAGTTTTTTTTAGATTTAATTTCTTACTTACTCAAAATCATTCTGCAGGTAATGAAGGACACCAATTTCATTTAGAGTTCTTGCAAGGTCAGCTGAATCAGGGCCCATACACAGCCCCTCCAACTGAAGGGTCCTCTTACGTAAGGGCTCCATTCCTTGAACCCGTGGCTGTAATATAAAGTTCAATCTGAATTTACAAATTATGACTGGAACCAGCAGAGTTGGCAAAGTAGGCATTTTAGAATTTAGCTTCCTCTAAATTTTGCAAACTTTTTAAGGGTACTGGTTGATGACCTTATTATATGCCATATAGGATTCAATTTCATACCAGACATGGATCCTCTTAGGAATAAATTTTAGACCTACTACACTAAGGTTTTGTCTTCTCACAAATACATGTATATGCAATTAAAACTTCAAACCACATGTATCACATAAGTATTCAGGTTTAAAAAATACATTATTGTTCATAAGACAATCATGATGAATCATGCTGCAGTTCATAATAAGATAGATGTTATGACCAATGTATGATGATTATTTACACCTGATGAATTAAAAATGTTAAGACATTGAAAAAACATGGATCATATAACTCTTAAACAAATGAATTATCCTGAATCCTTTCACAAATCAACCAGGTTGACAAATGAATCAAGTAAAACTTAAGTTTGTGAAACAGATCATAAGTACAAAAGAATCACACAGAGTCCTGTTAAAATGAATCACAAATAAATGTGAAGCAAATGGGTCCTACTAAAATAGTTTACCAACAAAATTAAACATGTTTAGTCCAGTCAAACTGAATCCTAAATAGAGCTAAATCTCAATGACTCCAATTTCCATGAATACAAATGAATGCAAATGAATCACAGGCAGTCCTAATAAAATTAATCATTTACACAAATGAATCAAACAAAAAATGCACAAAGGAAACTAATTAGACAAAACAATTATTAGAAATACTTTGACAAATAAATCATGTTGCAAACACATGAATCTTTCATTAAGATTTCTTCAACTTTTAACTACATGTATGAGTTTAAGACTGGTTTACCATACTTACTGTAATAATTGTAGGTATATCCCTCTGAGAGAGCAGCAATAAGGTAAAACATGATAGATAAGATGAAGAATACTCATAAACTCCAGTATTTCAAATGACAGAAGACAAGATTGGCATATATATCAAAATGTATAAATTCAAAGTTTATGAATTTCTGCAGGTGGAAACCAAACTATAATTTTCAGAACAAGTAACACTCAAGAAGATATTAGTTTGTCTCTAATATCGCAATACTAAATTTTGAAAAACATAAGTCATACACTTAATACGATGTTTAGATGCTTAAAAAACTAACTAGATGGGTGTTCAGTGGAACACTTGTATCGCCCTTGGGTACTTTGTTAGAATAACTAAAAAGGTAAACAAGAGCCTGCTAGAAAAGACAGCATGCTAGTCAAAGTACAAGACCTGTCCACAGACAGCATGCTCCACTTTTCTCAGTGCTGGATAATTAAATATAATCCAAGTTAAACAAGAGGCCCAAGTGAAAGAACAATTGGCTGGGGCAGGGCAAGTACCTAGTAATACAAGATGAAAAAAAATTGGGTCAAGTAGTTATGTATTTATAAAAAAAGAAAAAAAATATTTGGGCCCCAATAGTGGCCGGGGGGGGGGGGGGGGGGTGGAAGGTTTGAGGGTGGCTAAACACCCATGTATTATAAAAAAAAAAAAGAAATGGGATAAAAAATGGGGGTAAAAAAAAAAAAACGAAATGGGAGGATATATTAAAAAAAAAAAAAAAAAAAAATTGGGCTGGGGGGGGGGGGGGGTTGATGGGGAGTCAAGTACCTTTGTATATGTATTAAAATTTAAAAAAAAAAAAAAGGAAAAAAAAAATAGGGCCCAGGGGGGGGGGGTTTTAAAAAAAATGGGGGGGGGGCAGGTGGGTTCCCTTACAAAGGGGACGGTGGGGTTAAAGAAAAAGGTTAACCAAGAAATTTTAACTTGAAAAAGGGGCATAACATTGCAAAAATAAATTTGAGGGTTATCTGCCCTTGAGAAATGGTGTTGTCTTAAGTGATTACAAATGGAAAGTTTGATGAAGAAACATTAAGAAATGGCATAGTTATAGCCAATGTTAAGTTTTCATGACAAAATTCAAGTACAAAAAGGGGCATAACTCTGTTAATTGTGACCTTGACCTACACATTTTGGCATCATCATGACCCTGTTGTCGTAAGCAATATAATTTGAAAGTTTGATGTTGAAATGTTAAGAAATGGCAAATTTATTCCCAACGTTAAGTTTTCATGACAAAATCCATGTATAAAAAGGAGCATAACTCTGTCAAATGTGACCTTGACCTAGAAATTTTGGTATCAACCTGACCCTGTTGTCATAAGCAATACAATTTGAAAGTTTGATAAGATAATGTTTAGAAATGGCAAACTTATAGCCAACGTTAAGTTTTCGTGACGGACCGACGGACAAAGCGATCCCTATGTATCGCCTTTTCTTTCGAAAGGGCCACACAAAAACCTACAATCTTGGATCGAAAATGTAATAATACTCCAACTTCATGCAAATATATGCATATTTCAACTAATAAACATCACATGACTTTGACGTATTCCACAACAAGACAAAATAGTCTAATCAAATTGTGTTGTTCAAACATATACTTACAGTCACAGATCTTGGTGTTCGGGCCCCTCTTCTAATTGACATAGCTTTCTTTCTCAAAGGCTCTGCTTGGTCATGTCTATAAAGAAGAATATTTCTCAAAATAGATCAGTTAAAACATGTCTATTTTAGACTGTTTGGTTAACAGGTTTATGCATCTTGCTTTAACCTTGCTTGCTATTGATCTCTGGATTAAAACCATTAGTTGCATCAAAAGAGTGGAATGCAGAAAGTAGGGGTCCGACAATTTTACTGACAGTCAAACTTGTAACCCCTGGATTACACGTGTTTAAGCAACTGGTTTCATTTAATTTCTTATTTTTTCTGTTTGTTTCATAAATATACTGACTAGAGTAGAACATAACTAAAGACATTTTTTTATCCAACCTTAGTAAATCTTGACCTTGTTCTGTTGAATCTATGCTTATGAGTATTGGTTCAATTTACACTAACCCTCACAATAAAACAAAATCCACGAAATTCAACTTACTTATCTTGCTTCTGATAAAGTATGGCTAAAGCATCAAGTTCCTTAGCAACCATAACATGTTCACTACTAAATGCATTCTGGTATATCTCCAAGGCCTGCCTGAATAGTGTTTCTGCAGTGGAGAATTTGTTCCAGTGGGCATGAAGATTGGCCAGCTGGTGTAGGGAATGGGCTACTATTGGATGGTCAGGATCCAGGGCTGTCTCCCTCACTTCTAGTGCTCGCTGCAAAGCTGAGAGGGCCTGAAAGAGACAAATACATGTATTATGCCCAGTACAGTTAGTAATGATACCACTTTGATTATCTTAACATCATTGAACAACAGGTCCAGATGGTCCTGGGTTGCTCAACTGAAAAGAAACAACTGGTGGAGTAGGGGTGGGGTGGCACCTAAGGGATGTGTCAAATGGTAGACAGTTCCAATACCACATTAGATATTAGAGACATATTTTTAAACCAAATAAGACGGTCAATAGTTCAAGGTAAACCAAAGTCAAATTTGCAGTCTGTAAGCAAACTTATACAAATAGTTAAAATTTCTAATACATATCTTCAAAAACAAAAAAGTAGGTCAGTAGGTCAAGGTCAGCCAAGGTCAACACTGAAGTCTGCATGCAAATTTATACATATAGTTAAGATCAAGTGACCTCTGGGCTGGGGACAATTTTGATCCAGGGGCCATGATTTGTATAAACTTGGTAGAGGTCCACTAGACAATTATACACACCTAACATCTTATCACCAGGTCTTATGGTTTCTGACAAGAAGATTTTTAAAAATCTTCCTATATAAGTCTATGTAAAATCAAATGGCCCCTACGTAAAATCTAATGGTGTGGCCAAATTTGACCCTAGGGCCATGATTTATATATTTTGGTAGATATCTACTAAATGATGTTATCAACCAAATATCTAAGCTCTAGGTGTTGTGGTTTCAGACAAGAAGACTTTTATTTTTTTCCTTTCAGTTGCCATGGAAACCCGAGTTCTGCACAGAATTCCATGTATTATAAAACTTTAAAAGAAGACAATACAAGGATCATTCTTTTAAAGTTTAATTGCAATTGACCCAGTGGTATAGGAGGAGATGTTGTGAAAAGTCAATTGTGGAAGACGGATGGATGGACAGACAAAAAAGCTATACCTTACCTTTGGTCAGGTGAGCTAAAAACAGCATTATGAAAAAAACCAAAGTCTAAAATTTGGGAAAAATCAGACCTGGTCTGAAAGCTGATTCATAAATGAGACTACTTTTTGACAGGCTTTAGAGGGACTTTATTCCAGTTACATTTTTCATGATTGTTATTTATTTGCAAACAGCTTATATTTCATCACTTAAAACACTGACTCCATAATCCCTTTTTATTTTTTTTATGATTACATTACATGTCTATGACAAAAAGGTAATATGGATCACTTAATCTTAAAACTCTTAGGTAATGTGCAACATAAAATGCCAATAACCAATTTGGGACATCAGTGATATGACTAATTTTTTCCTGTTTCTGATTGGGTGTTAAAGGGAGGTAAATTTAGTAAGTTCTGTCTCCCTGTAGGGATTTATTCTGCTTCCAAAAAATGTATGTGGTATATTTAATAAAAACACATACCAATGCTTTGAAATTGCCTACCTGGTTAAGCTGGCCAAGATCTTTTAGGAATTTTCCTAATGTTTCATACAGGTCAGCAATCTCTGGTAGGGTCACCAAACCATTGTACTGACTTACAGCTGTGAAATACACATAAATATGTATCTGAAAATTGTTTCATGAAATAAAATAGCCATAACAAATTTTACCATCTTTTAAAAATGCCATCTAAAGACATATTTTTTTCTTATTTTGGTACATGAAATTATGTTGTATCTGTCTACAGAAGTCCATTTCCAACGTAAGTAAGTAAGTCTTTCCAATTTATTCTAAAGTATAAAAAATTTAACATGGCACAAAAACAACTGAAACAGTAACTGATTTTATGACTGAACTATTTTATGAAAAGCCCATTTGTGTGACAGACTATTACCAAATATATTTCAATACATTTTGTGTCAGTGGTACTTTCACTATTATGGTATTATGATACAATGACTCTAACATGTATGGTCTTCGAACAATTTTTTTTTTTTTTTGTGTGAGTATTCTGTAGTTCAATCTCTACATGTTTGTGTGCTTTTTTTCTATGTTTCCAGGAATCTGATTACTTTTACAAACATGTGCTTTCAGGGCTTTGATTTAATGCATACACAAAACATCAAACGTACAGTCTTCCATTTGTTTGGTAGCTGACAGATATGCCTTGGCCATGCTGGACTTATCTTCTCCAACAAAACTCCAGTAATGTAGCAACTCTCTCAATCTACCCCTGTAATTAACAGAAAATGAAATGATATAAATTTGTTTTCACCAGTATCAGTCACCTTAAATGAAATATTGGAGAAATAACCAGTTTTTATTACATGATAAAAAAAGCAGTGCACTATATTTTTTCTGTATTTTTATGTTTTTTAAGTATGTTCATATCGTTGTTTTTTTTCCTTGGTGTACAAATAATAACTTATTGTAAAGGCGTCTACTACCATTACAAAAATGTATGAATTAGAGGGTTATTACCTTGCACAAGTTTTCTGAAAGACAAACATATCCAACACACATGCTTTCAAGTTCTCTTTGTCACCATCTTGACACAGTAACCATGGCAACTCTTCTGACACCCGGCAACTTGCTTTAGTACCACTGTAAAATAATGTGAACATTACCACTTCTTACATTAAAAAAAAGCCAAGGCTTTTAAAACAAATTACACAAAATCATGTAATACTAAGATGTCAACACAAGAAGCTGCATTTTTCTCAGTGCTATGAAACATAATGACACCTTCAAGAAGTAAAGGATGACATCAAATTTCATTACAGCCTAACTTTTGTCTCATCACTACCACTTCTATATTAACAATACACTGAATCAATGTTGAATGTGATTTATGTACTTTCTCTGAAATTCAGCTAATAACTAGATATGTGTCCATTGAACACAGATGCCCCTACCATGTTAAAATGTTGACTGAAGATCATATGCAGATGCTTAAAATGTAAGAAGAGGCAGGTAGAATATCGAAAGCAGTATTGTTGTAATAACTGTTGTAGGAATGTATTGAACATAATACTGCAAAACATAGTCCTTTCAATTTGAAGAAATGTGGTTTTTATCAGAAATTAAGATGAAGAAAGAATCATAAATCTTACAAAATTGGAAGTGTCATTCTGACTTTTGAAAAAGACAGTGTGTTAGTAAAGATACATATGCATACTAAACAGTAATGAAATTCCTCCAAGTGCTGGCCTTCAAATGTGTGGATTCTTCATTTTTAACTCAAATAAATTAAGTCAAACCAATAACTCTGATAAAATTGGAGGGGTTAAACCAAATTTCAAAAACAGCCTGCAGTTTCGTAAGACACATATACATGCAAAATATTACTGTGCAAGCCTCTTCCTTTTCATGTGCGGAATCATAATGTGGAGTCCCAAAAAGGATCAAAACTGATAAAACTGGAGGTGTCATGTCCAATTTCAAAAGCAACCTGTAGTTTCATAAGACACATAAACATGCAAAATATGAATGGGATCTTTGGGTTTTCCTTAAAATGAGCAAAAATGAAATGTGGATGGATGGCTGCACAGAAGCAGCACGGAATGCCCAGTCACCATTCTTTGAATGGCTAGGGCTTAAAAATAATTTTGAACTGACTGAACAGATCTGGTATATAAAAAAACCCTACAATATGTTAAAAATATACATTTTTCTTTTTTCCATACATTTTATTACATTACTGCTTATTACTGTAAAGACTGAACCAAGGCTTATGACTGACCAGACAAAAAATCGAGTCTGTTCATTTTGGGAATGTTACAAAATCAGTGTCTGATTGAAGCTATTTTACTTACTTCATCTGAGACTGGAAATATCTTATGAGATCCTGTCGAATCTGTGAGATCATTTTCTGTTCATCTTTCCCAAAACAGAAATCATGTACAGCCTTAATAACCTGTAAGATATTAACACTCAGATTTGGATATAAGAAATTAATAATTGGTGATATATATATATATAATAGGTCAGCAGTCTGCTCTTAGAGTCTTGTCTGTATCTAAGGTGAGAAATGGTGGCAGGTAGAGTGCCAGTCTCCAGATCTGGAAGTGCTGGTTTGAATCCCACTAGAGGTGAGACACCTCGGGCTTTCTGCATTCCACTCTTCTAGTTATGATACCTGGACAGTTGTCACTATGCTGGATTAATAAATTTTCTTTCTAAACTTCTTTCCCAACTAATGTATAACAGATAAGTTTATTCTGTTTACAAGTCAAAATTCTCTGGCAGCTGATTGGCCAGATATCAGCTTAGTTCCATAAAGAACCAATCAGGAGCAAGCATTTTCTAAAATGGTATAGAATAATATCTCCTTATCATAGACTATGGCTTGAAAAATCTCAACATTTTGACAATATCTAGTAGGGACGTCAACAAATAACTAAATCGGTATCCGGATATCCATATAGACTATTCGGCTACTATCCGGATACTTGTATAAAATCGACGACTATACGATCTCAATTTTCCAATTCCTATGCCAAACATTTCACGTCTGTTTTATAGACAGTTCCGGTAATCCTATTACAGGTGTTAAGACAGTTTAACTGTTTTTATATAGTTACGTGTAAATAAAGTTAATGAAACAAAAACATGTTGTTTACTTTTTAATTTCCTCATCGTCCTTGAAGCATATTTTCCCGCCAATACTCACGTGCATTAAGTCTAAGTGTCTAAAACTCATGCGTCCCGTTTTTTTTGGACATAGTTTGTCTTTTTTTTAAATATACTATGTAATTTTAAATATCATTTACAATCACAGTAGATCAAAACACTGCTTTATTTATATCCTCAAGTCTATGTCACATTATCTTCTTTTATACTGGTACATGTATTTATGCAGCTTACCTGACTTTGTGAGCGCCAACAAAATAAGACAAAACAATGATTTCAAATGTGTCTGAAGTTTTCAACAGATTTAATATTTAGCAAATGTTAAATCATTTGAGTAATCACATTTAAATTGGACATTCTTTTAGTCTTATCTATTATAGAATCATCTGCAAACATTACAATGAAACCCTTAATTGGCATGTTTGACACTGCTAACAGATTAACAATGGGGCAAGATACTCTAATACAGTTTCTATAGACACTATGGATTTAAGTAATTGTTACACAATGGGATGTTGCATTTATTCCCAGCAGTTTGCAAGACGAATAAACACATTAAAGGGCGTGCGAAAGATAGATGCTTCATCAATAAACCAATCAAGGGATATACCGCGAGCGGTCAATAGACGTGATTATGTTAAGCGTTATGAAATTGCCAAATGTTTGAATTTTTCTATCAAAGTTAAATTTCACTGTTATTTTTTTATTTTTTATACCAATATTCTGATAGCAAATCAGTATCCGGATACCAACATAGTATCTGGATATCCAAGTATTCGGATGCTCATTGACATCCCTAATATCTAGTTTAGCCTTGTAATATATGTATGTTATATTAGATGAAGTAAATACTTTATGTATTCATAACGCATGTCATACACTTATACACATTTTAAATTTAAAGAAATCCTACATTTAAGATATATGCAATAAGATCCTACTGGTTGAGAACTTTGAATGAAAGACATATATACCTGTTCATGAGCAAACATGAGTAGTCCCCCTTGATATTTCAGCACCAGATGCTCATGCATCATGTAACAGAAGGGTCCAAGGTAACTCCAGGTAAGACCAGGTATAAGATCTATCAGCTCATTTTCACTTAAACCACTCCGGCTGACATACAGGTACCTCAGAACCTGAAATATTTCAGAAATGCATTTAATTATACAAATTTGTTTTAGTTAAACAGAGATACAAGTCATTCCAAAGAGATTCTTTGAAATGTCAACATACCTAATAATTTTTCACAGAATAACAATTTTCAATCTCTTGCAATCAATTATTTGATTTTTGTTGAGATCTGAATCCCTGACTTTGACCACAGAGTTAATATGCCACTAATATCTAAAAGTAGCTACAAATGGCCAAGAAATGAAGCAGTCTTTAACATAACACAGAGAGATCAAATTATTTTGTTTCACAATTGGACTCAAAAATCTAAATTTAAAAGTACACTTACATTTCTAGTAAACCCCCTTGTTTCCTGAGTCTCTATGTCACTTTTGACCAACTCTAGCACCTTAATATACAAGCCAACACAATCTGAGGAGGTAAGAAGGGCATCTAAATGTTTTGTTACTTTTGTTTCATTCTTGGAACAACTGAAATACAAATGGTTACACATTAAAGCCAGTCAAAATATGTTACTCTCTTGAAACAAGTGAAACACAACAAGGCTACACATTAAACCCAATCAACATGTGTTTCACTCTTGGAACAACTAAAACAAAAAAGACAACACATTAAACACAATCAACATACATATACTTCCACTAAACTAATGTGGACCAAATTTCATATTAGTGACATTAGAACTTGCCTTCAGTGCATTTTTATTTATAAAAAAAAGAAATGGAAAGATAACATAATCTTAACTCACACAGTAAACATTTCAACAACATTTCCGTCAGGATCTTACAGTAGCAGTAACCATCTAAACTTGAAACTTCCACTTAACTTTCAACAGAATAAAATCTAACCTTTTCAATAATATCACGAAAAAATAATTTCAAGCAGAGCATCATTCTTAGTCCAGAGAAATTTCTTAAACAAAACAAAATCTGGGGTCATTGTAATAGCTACCAAACTTTTTTTTCATCCTGTACGTTATTTTGAGTAGTGACTATAAAAGCTTAAAACAAGGTTTTCCTTAACATAAAAAAGCCTACCTTAAATGGACAGCCTAAATGCCAAAATCGTTAAAATTAAGTGTTAATGCTGACTTTAAAATATCAGAATCAAGTTCCAAAATTTGTTGACTGTGAAAACTTTCTTTTCATCGCTATGCTTGTTTTAAAAAATGCTTTCAAAATGTCACTTACTCAGCAATGTGTCTTGACAGAACCATCACATACAGAGGAATACAAGTGGCATTATTTCTACAGTGTGTTAGAACTTTGGTTTCATCTTCATTATTCAAACTGGCACCAAGGGTAGCTAACTCTGCACGTAACAGTTCTTTAACATTTTTATTGCTGAGCGGCTCCACCTGCAGAGTTGGCCAAGACCTAGAGTACAAAACAAACCCTCTTAGCATATATGATGAAGTTGCTGACAGTCATTACATGGCTTAAACTTCAAACAAATGAATGAAATTAAATCTGAACTTTCTTGTGAAATGATTATATCTAGAAGCTGGCTAAAAAAATCAAATGAAAACATTATTCAAGTTACCTGGACAAAACTGAATTTCTGGGATCCTTACCAAAGTTGACATAAGGAGAGTCAGTGTGATAGAGAATTCCTATGAGGTATGGTTGGCATCAAATTCATGTTCTACAGGATGAGTGAGTTCTAAGAGTATGCTGTTTTACAAGGGATTACTCATTCTATTAACTAATTTTGGTCTATTTTGAGTAATGTCATCTGAATTACTGATTTCTATCACACCTCACTGCATATTAACTTGATGAGGATTATGCAATAGGTACTTTGAACAGCTTTTTAAGAAATTTTAATTCTGACCTAAAATCTGTGAACGAACAGCTTTAAATAGCTTAGCAGAATACAAACATTGACTATTAACATTCTCATATTCAAATCTTGATTTATTTTGTTGTCAAATCAAAACAAACATATGTTCCCCAACATGCACCTTCCAGTTGTTATTGATATTCATTATTTGGCATTATCAAGCTGTGTTGTATAGAGCTAAGTCATTTAAATACGACCATCTAATATACAATTTAAACAGCACAAACCTCCAAGACTGTGGACATGTGTCCTCATTTGCTGACACAATTACCCTGGCATCTACGGGTAACGGATCCAATAACCATTTGAGGCAAGTCTCTACTTGCTATATAAAGGCAAAAAATCCAGTATTATTTATAAGTGATTATTTTTACCAAGTGAATAGCTCACTTTTGCTATGATAAGATATTTTTAGAAAGAAATTCTCAAATGTTAAATCACTTATCAGCCTGAGAGATCAATTACACTGTCATAGAGTAAAATGTTGATAGTAAATAATACATGATGCACAAGTGAATCTGATGATCCTCACAAAACTATCATAATTAACTGTTTTGACATTTAAAAGCAAGATGGCAGCCTAATCTGACAAGATGGTATAACATGGATGGAGAATTATTATGTTAGAAAAAAAGGTTGTGAGCTTACATGAAATCTGTCAATGGAGTCTAACACAAGTATTACACCTCCATTTGTACGAGATGAGATCTTTTCCAGCCATCTTGGAAACTCTTCAACCAGTCTTGTAGGGTCAAAGGTCAATGGTGGAGGGGAGGAGACATGCTGCATTAGCTGGAAATTTCAGAGAAAGAACTTCTTCAAAATAAAAATAATTTCATAAATAACTTAAAACAGTTTATTCACCATAAAAGCAAACAATTTGATAGGCAGACAGAGCAGGCAGCAAGTTATTGAAGACAAGGGGGCCATTGGCCCCAAAGCGCTCACCTGAGGACAGACTGTTATTTGTGTGGAAGCTATCATTATTTCTTGTAAATCTAAGCTCTAGCCTTTAAAGCTTCAAAGGATAAATTTCTTATAAGTCTTTACTATATGCAAATAATGATTATCTATGACCCCTGGGCAGGCCCAATTTTTAACCCGGATATAATTTGTACAAACTTGGAACAGGTTCACAAGACAATATTTCATGCCAAATAATTAAGCTTAAGGCTTTGTCATTTCAGAGGAGAAGATTTTTTAATTTTTTACTCTTTACATATATGGAAAACCTATGATCCCCTGGGGCAGGGCCCATTTTGAGACTAGGGGCATAATTTGAACAACTTTGGTAGACGACCTATAGATGATATCATATACTAAATATCAAATCTCTAGCCTTTGTCAATTCAGAGGAGAAGGTTTTTGAAGTTTTTACTATATACATATAAGGAAAACCTGACCCCCGGGGGCGGAGCCAATTTTAGCACTAGGGGCATAATTTGAACAACTTTCTTAGAGGACCTATAGATGATATCATATACCAAATATCAAATCTCTAGCCTTTGTCATTTCAGAGGAGAAGGTTTTTGAAGTTTTTACTATATACATATATGGAAAACCTATGACCCCCTGGGGCGGGGCCAATTTTGGCGCTAGGGGCATAATGTGAACAACTTTCATAGAGGACCTATAGATGATGTCATATACCAAATATCAAAGCTCTAGCCTTTGTCATTTCAGAGGAGAAGGTTTTTGAAGTTTTTACTATATACATATATGGAAAACCTATGACCCCCTGGGGCGGGGCCAATTTTGGCGCTAGGGGCATAATGTGAACAACTTTCATAGAGGACCTATAGATGATGTCATATACCAAATATCAAAGCTCTAGCCTTTGTCATTTCAGAGGAGAAGGTTTTTGAAGTTTTTACCATATACATATAAGGAAAACCTATGACCCCCTGGTGCGGGGCCAATTTTGGCACTAGGGGCATAATTTGAACAAATTTAAAAGAGGACCTATAGATGATGTCATATACCAAATATCAAAGCTCTTGGCCTTATACTTTCTGACAAGAAGATTTTTTTAATTTGCATTTTTGAAACTTCTTTTTTGGCCCTGTGACCTACTTATGCAACAGACCAGAACCATTTGAACAACTCTGAAAGGGGACCACCCAAGGATCATTCCTGTGTAGTTTGGTTAATGTGCAGTCATTGGTTTCAGAGGAGATATTGTTTTTATTAAATCGTTGATGACGGATGACGCACGACGCACAATGCACTACGACGGACGATGGACACAGGGGGATCACAAAAGCTGACCATGAGCACATTGTGCTCAGGTGAGCTAAAAATGAGTACATAATTTGACCAAAACAGAAAAATCTTAATGTTCTTCTTCAGTGACTTTCACTTGTGATTGAAAACATCACAATAATTTTATTAAATTTGTTTCCTCTCTAGATTCATAATTCTCCATCCAAAAGGTTGGTCTTTTTGTATCGAAGCCTGAAAAAAAATTACAGTTTAGATGTCATTCACAGAATATTTTTTTATTCATTCAAAAGAATATACAAAAAGGTGTTATTTCAGGAAATTCTGTTGCTGAGACAAACCTGTGCAGTAATTCTTCTAACCATCACCACTGGGTCAGCAGAAACAGAGTTATCTGCCCCTACAAAATGATGCAACACCACACTACCTGGGGCTTTTTCTATCTGAAGTTGGATCCTGAAATAAATGACAAACTGTGAGCCAAAACCTTTAAAAAACAACTTTAATAGCATGTTATCTTACTCAAAGGCTGAGAGGCAGGTCTCGAACTCATAACTCTTAATAGGAGAAAGTTTATAATGCCAGTAGTTTAAACAACCTAATCTTTCAGTGGTTCGTGCTTTAAGTGACTTTCATCTTTCACACTTTTGGCAGAGTACAAGAAGGAACTAAACAGACGGTCAATGAGCTGGATTGAATAATGTAAATTACAAGACCTTTTCTCCAACTTTATGTTAAAGAAATGGTTTAAAAGCTACTTCTTCCAGTTGATCATGGATGTACAATCACGTCACTCATAAATCCTTTTTTAAAATCTATTATTTAATACTGGAAAGTACACTTCAGCTTAGTTTTGAGCAAATTTCACTCAAGTTGCAGTGTAACATTTTGCCTATCTATGATAAAGTCTTTTTATCTTCATGAAAGATTTTGCCTGAAAAGTCTCTTCATCTAGGTATAAATGTATTTCCATTATAATATTGTGCTGTGTATCGACACAAATCTTATTGAAAACCTAAATTTAATATTATTACACCTTAATTTTACATAAAAGACTTACCATTTACAGAGCAGGAGGGATCTTCCTGCCCCTGAAGGGCTAAGTATCAGCAGCGGGGGTAAGGGTCCAGCAGACAAGACATGGGCATTCAATCTTTCATAGTGCTGAAAGAACAGATTATATATTAATGAAGCAATTATTTCTTAGTTACATGTATGTACCACTGGGCTGTTTCACTTACATGAATAGTGTGTAATTAATTAACATAACTAGCAGTAAAACTTCAACAGATTACAAGATTCTGATATACCTCTTACCTGTTGTTCAAATATTGATTAATTGATCACAAATTCTGATATACCTCTTACCTGTACTTCAAATATTGATTAATTGATCACAAATGCTGAAATACCTCTTATCTGTAGTTCAATTATTGATTAATTGATCACAAATTCTGATATACCTCTTACCTGTAGTTCAAATATTGATTAACTGATCACAAATTCTGATATACCTCTTACCTGTAGTTCAAATATTGATTAATTGATCACAAATGCTGAAATACCTCTTACCTGTTGTTCAATTATTGATTAATTGATCACAAATTCTGATATACCTCTTACCTGTAGTTCAAATACTGATTAATTGATCACAAATTCTGATATACCTCTTACCTGTAGTTCAATTATTGATTAATTGATCACAAATTCTCATATACCTCTTACCTGTAGTTCAAATATTGATTAATTGATCACAAATGCTGAAATACCTCTTACCTGTAGTTCAATTACTGATTAATTGATCACAAATTCTGATATACCTCTTACCTGTAGTTCAATAACTGATTAATTGATCACAAATTCTGATATACCTCTTACCTGTTGTGAAATACCTCTTACCTGTAGTTCAATTACTGATTAATTGATCACAAATTCTGATATACCTCTTACCTGTAGTTCAATTATTGATTAATTGATCACAAATTCTCATATACCTCTTACCTGTAGTTCAAATATTGATTAATTGATCACAAATGCTGAAATACCTCTTACCTGTAGTTCAATTACTGATTAATTGATCACAAATTCTGATATACCTCTTACCTGTAGTTCAATAACTGATTAATTGATCACAAATTCTGATATACCTCTTACCTGTAGTTCAAATATTGATTAATTGATCACAAATTCTGATATACCTCTTATTTGTTGTTCAATTATTGATTAATTGATCACAAATTCTGAAATACCTCTTACCTGTTGTTCAATTATTGATTAATTGATCACAAATTCTGATATACCTCTTACCTGTTGTGAAATACCTCTTACCTGTTGTTCAATTATTGATTAATTGATCACAAATTCTGAAATACCTCTTACCTGTAGTTCAATTATTGACTAATTGATCACAAATTCTGAAATACCTCTTACCTATAGTTCAATTATTGATTAAGTGTAAAGCAGTCTGAACAAACTGTCATTAACTGTTGGAACCTGAATCAACAGCTACAAAGATATTTTGTGAAGTGCACCTGCACAAAACAGTTACAGGGATATCCACATATAAAGATGCTTAAGAATAATGTTAATTTCCTTACAAAAATTCTCGAATATCACTAATGTTATTAACCTTAAAGGAATTCAGACTAACGATGTGTTAATTTTTTCTTTCAAACTACTCTTTTTCTTACTAAAGGAAGATCAAATAAAATCTAAGTGTTAAAACAAATTTTCAAACAATTGTACAAAATGCAAGAAACATAGAAAATGACAATTTTACCTTTTCAAAGCCAAGCTCACAGCTAGATTTTACAGCATAATTGAATGCCTCCATCTGTTCAAAGTTATAATTAGCGTCAAATACACCTTCAATCTTAACATCAGTTATGTCCCCTTCTCTTATCTCAAACTCTTCATCTTCTGTTTTCTTGGTGTTTAACCCCAGCTCCTGAAAAAGGTATTTGATGAACAAACTTAGGCCTAAAATAAAATACTGTTTATTTCTCCACCCACGCAAGTTTGGGTAGGGTAGGTAGGTAAGTAAAATACTTTTTTTTAAATCTGAAATATTTTTTATTGATTATATAATTTATATATCTGAATTATATGCATTTCAAAGAAACAGAAATTGTGAGTGCTTTGCATCTGTTCAAAGTTTAGAACCAAAGTTTCAAAGTTTTATTCAATATATACATCCCAATTTGTATATTTACAATGCAAAAATATGAGTGAAATATAAAGATGTGATTCTCATTGACATACTTTGCTTCCAGGTGCAATAAAAAATTTTTTTTTTGTTTTGCAATAAAATTTTTGGGGTAGCTATGATTTTTGTGGGTAGGTAGCAGGAGGGGAAACAAACAATATTTTATTTTAGGCCTTATACTTCTATTATACTACCAGTCAGCTAGAATAAAAAATACTCTCCTATAACATCTTACTTGCCTGAAAAAAAATTATAATCAGAACTGTTTACTCAGTATTATTAGATACAAATTAAACTTCATCCTGCTGGTGGCAACTGTGTTTGCTTTTTGTGACTAGTGCAGACCATGATCAGCCTGCAAATACATGCAGTATGATCATGGTCTGCATTGTTTCCTATTCAGTCAGTATTTTTACAACTAATCCTCCTATAAATGGTAAATGGTTCTGCCCAAATTGAAAGATAGACAAGTCCATTTAAGAATTTTAGTAGGCTAGGGTTAATTGGTTACAATGCACACCAAAATAGACTTTCTTACCGAAATATATCGGAACAGACTTTCGATTACCGGAATAGACCTATTACAGCTAAATTTTGTTATAAAATGTATAAAACATTTGGTCATATAACAAAATATAGGTTTACAGAGAGGTGTACCAAAAAAGAACTTTGAAGACTATGTTTTTTTGTTTATTTCAGCCACTTGAAATGGAAATGTCCAAAGCTGTGTGCATTGGCATGTGAGAACAGTGTATCTGTGTAAATTACTTTACAGCTTCAACCATTTGCTATTAAATATTTATAGCTAATTGAAAAAATTACAATAACATTAAAATAGTTGATCAGATTAAATTGTATTGATTAATATGTGTATAGTTTAAGACTGAAGTTTCAGAAATAAAATTTGTGTAGCCTTTTTTATTCCTTCCCTTTGTGGCAATAATAAAATAATAAAATCACCATTGCCATTACAGATGTGTATATGTTGGAATATATGGTATTTGATATAATCAGATGATGTGCTTTCATATAAATATTGGAGTGAATAAACTGTCCCCCAAAATTTACCTTGAAAATGCCATGCTGAAGTGAAGTAATCAAATACTTGTCATATTTTATAAAAATATTATTTCTGTTTTACAATGATATTTTTTTGAAAGAATGTAGGTTTTTATAGTATGAGGCAGTTTTAATACATAATACAGGCAATCATTATTGGAATCAAAATTTAAAAAGATATAAGTAGCTTGTTTTAGTAAGTCATAAAAAAGCCGCTGAGTAGATCATGTGATTTGCACCTGCAACCAGATTAAAAGTCGGTAACCTTGATGATTACCGGTAATATACAATATGAGTTATGACAATTATAATCTATAGAACCCCTCAGACAATTGTGCGAGTTGGAGTACAGGTCAGTAATATCACGGTCCATTTTAGTTGGATAAATAAAACTTCTCCAAAGTATAGATTCACATGCTGATAAAACATTTTAATAT
This sequence comes from Cyclina sinensis, assembly GCA_012932295.1. Taxonomy (NCBI): domain Eukaryota; kingdom Metazoa; phylum Mollusca; class Bivalvia; order Venerida; family Veneridae; genus Cyclina; species Cyclina sinensis. Next base: position 27,603,603 of record JAAONU010000009.1, on the reverse strand, counting down.
TTGGTCAGATTTCAGTTTTCTAAGAAACTACGTGCAGGAAACTGTAAAACGTAAAATATGAACATTTCCTGCAAATCTTTATGTTGAGATTCAATTAAAAGGGTAAGTAAATCTCAGTGGTTTATTAATATAAGTCCAGATCTGTGCTGTCGAATTGTAAATAAACAACAATGACCATTAAACCTTTTATAAGGCACGTGCTACGTCATATTCACATGTCGTTATGATGCCAGCTAACTAACTCTACATCCCAGTATTTGTGGTTAATTGTATAAATACTGGATTAAGCTGATTAACATCTTATGACAATTCATTATCATTTAAAACATATACGATGTAAAATTCTTACAACACCAAAGTCATTTTAATTCTATAATCACTAACAGTGTAATAATTAAGTAATATTTGGGTTTATTAAATTCAATATAAGCCTCTAAAGTTGATGTCTTTCACACTATTAAGTTTTTTTATACATTGATTTACATACTTTAGCTGTAATAAGTCTATTCTAGTAACTGAATGTCTATTCAGGTATATTCCAGTAAAAATGTCTATTCCGGTATCCAGTGTAAAAACCCTAAAATATAAAATAAAATCTTCTCAGCAATTATGATGTTTCAAATTGAAATCTTATTAAACACCATATTTCAAAGTTTTGTGTAACACTGTTTTTTGATATTTTACACAGGCCTGGAGTTTACTTACTATTGAAATGATTTTTTCTAATTCCTTGTAGCCCTGTTCTGCCCCTTTGGCTGCTGTAGGATAGCCATCTATAATCTTTACACTGCCACTCTCCCTGACCAGGTTCTTCAACTCTTGGGCTTCATGATTTCCTTTAATTCTGCCAGGAAAAAACCTTCTGTTTATTGGCCTTTAATATTTTTTTTTCAAAAAGTGAGATAGCCTTACAAACATTTCTACTGTATAACAGTTCTACAATCTATTCTTAAAAAGAAACAGCAGATTTTCGAAAACAAAAAAGTCAGATGCAGTCCCTATTTGGGTGCAAACTCTTGACCATCAATCAGTGAAAATTTATAGACATTTCAAAGTTAGTGATGTTACCATTTTAAAACAAAAGCAGACTGCATACATAAGTTGAATATTTACGATTAGTGGTAAGCTAAGGATAAAACCCAACTTAGAAACTTGCATGAATATAACTTGTATTCTAACTCTTTTACTGAGAAATGGTGAGGAAACAAAAACACTTTTGACTTGCTTAAAATTGGTGGAATTAATTAAAACCAGAGCAGCAACACAGGTGGACAACATACATGTACATAAAGGCATATATCTATAACCCTGTAACTCAGCTACACAAATAATATGTCCGACACATATGTCAACTTGAAGGTAAGTATATGTTACCAAGTTTCCGGGCAATTAGGAGAAAAAAAATCCTGAAGAAATTCACATTCTCCAAATCTCATTTATCTTGGTCTTGATAATAGGAAAACAAATATTTTGCTTGCTTGTTCCTTTTCTTACCCTTTCACATCTCTGAAACAGAACACAGCTGTCCTGTTTCCAGGGTGATCTAGATGACCTGCCTTGTATTCTGCAGCAGTAAACCTGTAACATAAACTTGTTATAATGTCTTCAGGATGTGCATGTAGATCTACCTAAATTAATACTTCAGTAAATACAGTTGAAAAGAAATGGACCAATACAACAGATGCGACACTACAATAAATCCACTTTTACAACAGAATGCACAGATCTGTTGCTGGTTTAAAGAATTGCCTTTAGAATGTATTTAAAAAATGCATATTCATCACAATTATGGTTCATTAGTGAAAAAGAAGTTATTTCCACAAACAGAAATTTGACTGACCAAGCAAAACCTAGTATGGTATATTGACAAATCCAGCATATATTGTGCCTTTACTATCAAAACTAAATATTTTTTCAAAGATATACAACTGTATATCGATCTTGCTGTCATAGTCCCTGGAACTGATATCTTAATGACCTACCTGTTACAATGGTCCCCAAGGAAGGCAAGAAATATGGAGGACTTCTCAGCATGGTGTTTCCGGCACTTTAGCTGTGCATCCTAAACAAGAATATATAAAAGAATTTTTATATCTAATCTAAATCTATATACTATCCTAGCTACTAAATTTAAAACAGATTATTATTAAAACATAAAAATAAACTGTTTTCAATTTGCTGAAACACAGTCATGTAATTTATCACATAATGTAGAACCAGGGCCATAATTTCTCAATTAAGGCCCTGGTAGAACTAAACTCCAGTGCAGCAAAAACGAATGTAAAAGACTTCTCCAGTAATACTACAAAAAGTATTTTGCACAGCAACAGAAGTTACTGAAAATCAGTATAAATGTTAACTGTTTAAACATTTTCTTTATTAAACTTAGAACTTAGAACCTGGAGCATACTTCATATATATTAAGCTATACTGTGCACAAATCAGTTTGTACACATTGCACTTTCATTGAATCTCAGTGTTAAATGATCTGTAAAAGACAAATCTCACTGCACACATATATCTAAAATGTCCACAAAAATATAATATATTATCAGGATAAGAACAATGTCAATTTCACTAACCTGGTTATTTTGTGATTCCTGTTCTTCATAAAACAGATGTACAGTAACAAGGCTTCTTCCTTCTTTCATACACAGTGAACTCAGCTTTGGTCTGTACTCCTGGTCAAGATAATATTTAAAGATGTATTTTTGTCTGTTGTTTGTTTTTATTGGGGTTTAATGCTGAGTTCAACAGCTGCAGTTATATTCCAGGAGTCAGTCTACCTAGCAAGTGTCAACTAGTTTACTAAACAGTGTCTCCGCAAGCAAATGGCTACTTCATCACTTAATTCAGAGGTGTGGGACAAATAGTCTATAGATGCATTGTCACAGATCAATCATCATGGCCCTCATAGGGACTGAAACAAGAACCCCTGGATTGACAATATGGTGCTCTAGTGATTAAGCTAGCCATTCTAGTTTTTAAAGATAACTAAATGTACTATTTATTAATAATCTGAGAACAAAAATACAGAAGGTCTTAAATTAATCAAACAATCAATAAACCTTTCTGTCTTTCTGCCAAACAAACAGAGTGAAACAACGATAAAACAAACTCTTGACTGAGCAAAATTACAGTGCAGAATGAAAGCATTTTTTGATGGCCCTTTTATCACTCACCTGAAAACAACTGCAACTACTTTCTTCGCATACCAAAAATCTAAAACCCAGGCCTTGTGGAAACTGACAAGAAGATTTTTTTTAAAGTTTTATCTATGTCAGTCCATATAAAACCAAGTGACCACTGGGTTAGGGCCAATTTTTTAGCCTTGGTGAGCTTTACCTTAGTGACCTAAAATCCAACCCAATAGCAGATGCTTATGATACACACATACCAAATATCTAAGATATATGTCAATAAATGAAGATTCAAGCAAGTGGTTTGTAAGATTATCAAAGCTGTGAAACCATGCAGCCATGGCAAAATAAGCCTATTCTGGCCCCATGCCTCTGAAACACATCATAGGATCAGGTCGGTTCAGGAAAAGGAAGGAGATCTTTTGTATATAAATGTTTTGCGAAAGTCCTGTTGAAATTGAATCAGTTGTAAGCAAAACACTAAGACGTAAGGTAGAGATTTTTTTTAACCTCTGTGACCTTTACCTTGACCCCAGTAACCTCAAACCCCACCCAGTGGTTGCGGTCCATGCATGGTATTATATCAAAGATATTAGTCAATTAATGAAGGCTCCATAACAAAAAGTAGAAATATAAGCCTATTCAAAATAATGTGGCCCCAGGGGCAGGCTCAATTTGACCTTAGGGCCATGATTTGAAAAAAACTTGGTAGATGTCCCTTAGACAATACCACAAACCAAATATCTTAGCTCTAGGCCTTGTGGTATCAGAAGAGAAGATTTTAGATTTTTTCCCTATGTAAGCCTATGTAAAATCATGTGGCTATTGGGGCAGGGTCAATTTTTACCCTGGGTCATGATTTGAACAAACTTGTTAGAGGAACACTAGACAATGCTACATACCAAATATATCAGCTCTAGGCCTTGCGGTTTCAGAGAAGAAGATTTTTAAAATTTTCACTTTTTAAATTTATTTTTAGCTCCCTTGACCTAGATCTGTAATGGACCAGCACCATTTGAACAACTTTGAAAGAGATTCATGCAAGGAACATTCCTGACAAGTTTTATTAAATTTGGCGAGCTGGTTTTAGAGGAGATGTCCTCTGAAGTAACTGTGGACGACGAATGCCGATGGAAGACAGACAATCACTGATCCTAAAAGCTCACATCAGCACTAAGTGCTCAGGTGAGCTAAAAAGTATTAAGTCTTTATATTTAAGGTACAGCAAGCTTATTCCAATATAAAAGATACAAGATAACTTATAATAATAATAAACTAAAATAATAATAAACTGCTTCTTGATATTATCTGTTAACTATACTTTTAAAAATGAACTTATAATTTCTATAATTTTTGGCAAAAAAAAAATGTGATACCTTCATGAACATGTCCACCTCTGGCTGAGCATCTTTAGGTGCTGATATGTACAGCCGGATAGCACAACTTAGTGACTGCTCTGGTATGATAGGGACAATCTGGTTCAGTGTGGCCAGAGCAGATGACCAATCCTCTGAAAGAGGAGATAAAATATAGTTATTAACAATTGAGAAAAACATCAACATAACATTTTATTGCTCGTCCGTTTTATTTATCATAAACAACTTGCAAGTACCTACCCAGCCAAAAAAAAAGAAAAGCAAAATAAGGAAATGAAAAAGAATTGCAAGCACCTACTCACCCCCCAAAAAGAGAAAAAGAAACAAAAAGATTTTTTTTTTAATTTTTTGACAATGGGATGGGGGGCAGCAAATGTAAAAAAAGAAATGACAGCAAGTGTATATGCATAAGAATCAAACAAAGAAAAAAAAGATTAAAAAAAAAGATTTTTTAACCTTTGTTAACATTAGTAAATGGTCCATCAAATTCCATCATACTACTGGCAAACTCTGGGCCACGTAATGTTGTCTGATGTAACTGCACAGTACTGCCCATTGTTGACTCAGATTCCACATTGGTCCACCAGTCTCCAGGACTACTGTTACCTGTTAAAAATACAGCTTTTACTGACTTAAAAGTTACACTACCTTTAAAAAATAAAATATCATCTTTTTGCATTCTGTAAGACACTTGAAATGATTAATACTGTTACTGCTTTTGAACTGACACCCTGCTTGATGTACATTAACAAGCTTGCTTCAGGAAACATCAAAGTTGTGAAATGTAATTCTAAATTTTTCACATATTTCACCTGTGAAGAAAACATATTTGGCACCCCATGGCCTATCAGTATTCCAAAACTTCCATATGGGGATATATCACCCCAAAACAGTCCATATCAACCCCAGTTTAGAAGACTTACATGTATTACTATAGATATAAATGTTTTTGAAGAAAACACAGAAATTCCTAAAAACCCTACTTTTCACCCCAAACTTTTATAACAAGTGGAAACACAGACAATTATGAGCTTATAACATATATACATACTATCAATGCCTGTCCTAGATGTAGTATCATTGTCTTCAGGTAGGTAACCATGGGCAACCTTGCTTAGTTTGTTTTCAAGTTCTCGCTTTGCTCGTAGAAGATTCTGTATCTCACTTTCTTTTGTCTCTCTAAATATCTGATCAGAATAAACATTATGTTTACTTAACTAAATGTATATTCAAAATATAATGGATAAATTTTAACATCTCTAAGACATATGTACTGAAAACATGTATGAAAACCTTTATCAGCAATGTAATATTAAGAGATTTTAATGGATGCTGTAGATGAATATCTAGACATAATAATTATGAACAAAGTGTGTAACACATATCAAAAGTTTAATGTCCTTCAATATTATTTCAGTAAGTAGATGGTTTTCACCTTGGAAGGACTGGTACCAGATCTCTGTCATCTGTAAGTGGTTTCCACCACTCGAACATGTAGCAAGGCGTGTCAGTACAAAAACTAAAACCCTTGACCCTTTTTCCATGAATGTAACAGTAGTTCACAGGTCAGTTTCCTTAACTGTATGACCTTCGAAACTGAGTTCTTGGGGACCTTACCTTGAAGACCCTCTGAACTTTGTCCCTGTCATGCTCGAACGCCGCTGCTCTTGCTAAGGCCTGAAGTTTTTCTTCGTAAGCGGCATCTCTCTCAAGTCTCATATTGTTACATGTTCTCTGTAGTACAGTTAATTCAGCCCGGAGACGCTTATTATCAGCTTCAAGTTTGGTTTTCTCTCGAGCAGTGTTTTGTATTTCATTCTCAGTATTCAATCTGTAGATTTCATACTCTCGACGGATTCTCTCCACTTCTGGGTTCTCTAAATCAATTGATAAAGCTGATCTGAAAACAGAAGCTTTGAATCAGCACAGTTCAAAACACTTCAAACCATGTCAGGGCAGTAAGATCATCAACAATATTAAAAAAAAAATACTTTGAAAATGCTGTCTTAATATTCTGGGCTTTTTTTTCACAGGTAGGGGAAGGAGCCCTTCCTTTAAATTTAAGGAACACTAATGCGGTATTTCTCTAAAGGGGAAGAAAAAACTTGATGTATTTTGAATTTCAGGGGAAAACTGCATGATTTTAAGGAATTTTCTGGAGGGAAAGATGCCTACAAGTGGCCCCTTTTGTACAAGAGTGATCATTTGGAGTAACACCTTCATCTTAAGTAGGAGTTTTTTTTGGTCATACTATGACTATGTTTCATTTCAATCCACCTAATTTTTTTCTACATAAGTAATGCAGTTCAAAATAATGTCAAACTGAAATTGGGAAATTGTAAAATGTCAACTTCAGAACTGTTTTATCATATTAAATATTTCTATCTAATGTAAAGTGAAAGAAATCAGAACATTTAGCAAAGACCTAAAATAACATATATTAGAAAATCCTTTACAAGTCTAGAAAACACTGTTTAATCACATGACAAGCTATGAAAATCATAACTGGAATTCATTATGGTATCATAAAATAATCATTTCTACATAAAAAGAAGAAAAAAAAACTTGTAGAAATTTTGATTTTTAGTTAATCAGGATCCTGAAATACTAACATGTTTTAAATATTACTTGCCATACCAGGGATTTTCTTCCTTGCATAGAACTTTTTCATTTTTTTTCTGATTTTGATAAGCAAGAATTTATCATTATGTATAAAAATGGATGCTCTATTTCATAGAGTTAATTAGTCCCACTAATCAGACTTGTCAAAGAGACATCGAGGAAATTTTTGATAGGCAATGTCTTTTTCCAAGTTTTGACAAGTTTTTCAAAGCTATGGCTTAACAATAATAAAAACATATCTATAAAATGGGTCAAACTGCCAATGCCAAATTAATTAGGCTAACAATGCAGTTTCAGTTTTCATCAGGTTTTAACAGTTATGGAGATATAATGCTAACAGGACTTTCTGAGATCTTGTCTACCTGCCTGGAGATTTAATGAGATCTGCACAAGAACCCAGTCTTTGCTATTGTAGGTCTTTGAACTCAGTGATTTAAAGCTGTTGCTTTAATACTAAATTGAACGAACAGGGCACACTTTTATAGACTTGGTACAAAACTTACCTTAGACTTCCACCTTTAGGTTTTCTTAAAACAGAGTTTGTTATCTTGTTTCCCAGCTTTCCTCTAGGCTTCATTTCAATAGGTATCCTTTTAATGACCCCTTTACTGCTGCCATCCAGGTCTGTCCCCAGAATATCATCATCATCCTGGGAACGTAGAAATGAGGCCCCATTTCCCATGATACAATGATGCCTCAAGGAACCTTAACCATTACTGCTGCTTAATTCAGTCAATGTCAGCGAGGCTTTTTCTGAACTTTCGCTGATAACCAAGGGTTATTTCCTCCCTGGCTTGATCAGTGTCTGAGTTTTCTCAAAGTTGGACATGAAACATAGTCGCAAACTACATCTTAACTTGTTGTTAAGATGTTAATCGAAATAACCTGTCTTCTGGTTCACATAATGTTAAGCTTTTCATGTCATTTACACAACAGAACAGCCTTTCTTAAACTATGAAGAAATGTCAAATTTATAACAACTAGAATAGTGCAAACACACTTATTTAACAAGTTTTTGAATGTTTACACACAATTTTGCACTGAGAACAAAGAAAAATGACACATTATTTTTGTAATGAATACAAAACAATCAAAAGAAATGAATTACAAATATGATAAAGAGCTATAAGACCCAATGCGTAGTTGTACACAACAAGTTTATTCAACCATATCCGAAATAAGTTATATCCGAAAACTGTAACTTTCTGTAAATTTCTGTTTAAATGTCAGACCGGAGAGTTCATCTGAAAATTGTCTTCAAAGTGCTACCTTAACTAATTGTAATTGCAGTTATAAAGCTTTTATGAAATTATTTCGATGAAGTCTCTGGTAAATAAGTAAAAAAAAATCAAATATTATTGGTAGTTCTAGGTTAAACACCACCAAATCAGTGATGTGGGGAACCAGTCATTTTTGTAAATCAGTAGTGTCGGGAACTAATCAATTTGGGTTTGTGCGGAGATATAAGATAACAAAGCTGTCTGGTTGGTTATAATGTCCTGTGTTCTGGCCTGAAATTCTTTTTTAGTATAAAACAGTACATATATTGAAGAACTAATTGAAATAAAGATTTTTGAAAAAGTCATATCAGAACAATTAACACAATATTTTGAATGTATTTTCAATGATTTTATTTTTTTATGTGCTTTTAGGAGAGGACATGGATGTCAGACTACTGTATTGAGGCTTTTGGAGGACTTGAAGGATGCTTTGGACAACAACCAATATGTAGCTGTGATCTGTCCAAGGCATTCGACTGTCTTCCCAAACATATCCTGTTATGTAAGCTGGCATCTTATGGCCTCTCCGACCACTCAGTTACATTAATATTTAATGTCATCATACTTGTTGGACAGGAAGCAGCAGGTCAAGGTTGGCGGAGTTGTAAGCATGTGGGCTAAAATAAATAAAGGTGTCACTCAGGGCTCCATATAAGGTCCCCTTTTATTCAATGTTTTTATCAATGACATTTTTTATTTTATTGATAAATGCACATTATATAATTATGCTGATGACAATACATTGTCTTTCAGTGCCCCCAGCTTTCAACAGTTGATTCAGGTCCTATTTGATGAAAGCAACGTTCTTATTGATTGGTTTTCTTTCAACTGTATGAAGGCCGCAGTAATCCTGATAAATTTCAGGCGCTGGCTGTAGGTAGTAAAAGACATAGTAGAAAATCAGTTTTTACCATTGATAATGCTCAGTTTGCTACTGTTGATGTTGTTAAGCTACTAGGTGTTGATATTGATTTTAATTTAACTTTTAATGCTCATTATACAGAATATTTGTAAAAACGCAGGACAACAGTTAAATGTTCTTAAACGCATAGGAAGAAACTTGTGTAAGCTTAATAGACTAACCATTTTTCACTCATTTATTTTTGCCCTTTGGCCTGGCACTTCTGTTCAAAAAGCAATACAGTTGTACCACTAACATAGAAAGCCTTACATGAAAGAGCATTAGGATTTGTATATGAGAAGTACAACAGCTCCTACCAACAACTTTAGGACAAAGCCAAGTTACCATCACTTCATGAAGAACTAGAACCACATCGTCGGATACCCACGGCCAATCTTAACATTTATCAGCGGTTTGATCAACCGTGGGTATCCGACGAACCATGGCTTTAAAAACTTTTAGAACTTTAAACCATTTGTTCTCAATGATCTCATATATAAAAAAGAGACTTCTTACAATTTTAGATACACTAATATTTTACAGGTACCAAGCGTTAAGACTACAAAGTTTGGTAAGAATAGTTTTAGATATGCCGATCCAGTCCTGTGGAACTCCCTACCAGATCAATTTAGGCAAATTACTAATTTTCATCAATTTAAGAATATGATTTCATTTTGGAATGGCAAAAACTGCAAATGTGTGGCTTGTAACTCTGCATGGCCTGGACAGGTATTTTATGCTTGCAAAGCTACGGTATTGTTATTTACTAGCGTTAGTTGTTTTTGTTGTAGTTTTTACCTCTTATCTTGTCTTTAAATGCATTCACGGTCTTTTTTAGTTCATAGTGCTTGTCACTTGTATGTTTCCCCATATTTCTTAATTTGCATTATACCTTGCTTACTTATAACATATATGTCTTTTGCACTTTTTGTCTTTTAGCTGCAGTTGTTGTTAATGTACAGTATATGTTAGTCATAGTCGGTTAAAAAACTCCGTGTGAGCTTATGTGTATTGCTTTCTACTCTTGCCGACTTAAAAAAATAACTTACTTACTTACTTTCTTACTAACTTACCTACCTACCTACCTACTTACTTACTTACTTACTTAATTACTTAAAAAGGCATAAAGTCTTCAGTTCCGCTGGGTGGAGCACTAGCGAACATCACTAGGACGATATCCTGCAAGAAAGTGTTGACTAGGGCTGCACCGTATGGAGAACCTCGTTCAGTAAGCACGTGCAACTCACAAGAAAAAATGCGAACTATTGCTTGCGTTACATTGTCATACAAAGAGGCATTTTAATACAAGAAAGTACCGCGAATGTGGGAATTTCCTCTGTTTATAGGTCTCAATTTGCACAACTGTAGCTAAGACATTTCTTGCAGTTAGTATCAATTCTAAGCTATAAGCAAAAGTTTGAGACCTCACGGACGTCTGTACCTTTACATGAAGGAGAGGAAGAGCTCCGAGTATCATTAATTTGTAGTTCCGCTGGGAATATCGAGGAAGAAAGTGTTGATCAGTGCTGCACTGTATAGAGAACTTCGCTCAGTCTGCAGGTGCTACTCACAAGCAAAAAAAGGTGAACTGTTTCCTGTGCTACACTGTCATATATAGGAGCACTAGAGTAGAAGAAAGTACCGCGGAAGCTGGAATCTGCTCTCCATAGAGCACTCGTTTTGTGCGACTGTAGCTCAGTAACGCTTACTATACGCCTATTTTCTAACAGTTAGTATCAAAGTAAAGGTGAGCTATATATAAGCAAAAGTTTGAGATCTCGCGCATGTCTGTACGTCTTCCGGAGGGACAGGAATGCTATGTCTTTTAGAGATAACAAAAAAATGTCATATAGAATTACCATATACATGTATAACATATTATAACATATACTTTATAAGTATGCAGTTCTGGCGGGTAGGGAGCGAGGGAACTGCACTGAAACTATATCGTGCCAGAAAAAGTTGACAAGGGCTTCACCGTATTCTTCGTTCCAAGTGCACGTGCAAATCACAAGAAAGAAAAAGCCAACTGATGCCTGCGTTACACTGTCATATATAGAGGCCTTTTAATAGATAAAAGTGTAAGCGTTGGACGAAAGCGAAATGTTTCGAACATTCATTTTGCGCGACTGAAGCTCAGTAACGCCTGAACTGATTTTCTAGCAGTTAGAATGAAATTAAAGTGGGCGCTTCATATAAGCAAAAGGTTTAGACCTCGCAGACATCTGTACGGACATCTACACGTCTTCAGGATGGTACAGGAGAGCTATGTGTGTCTGAGTTCTCAAAAAACATAGCGTATAGAATTTACCATAATTATATAACGTATACGCATATTTTTGACGAAAATATCATTGGCCATCACAGTTATCGGAATAAGCCTTGCAAACAAACAGAAGCAAAAAGAATTACAAGGTATGACTTCCCTAGGTAGAGTATACCTCGTTTACCTGTACAATTTAATAAAAGCCAAATATTTTTTTTAAAGATAGTTCTTCACGTATAGCTTAAACTAGTCAGCGTGAATTATTAATATTAATGATGCAGAACCAACGCAGTATATGAAAGAATGAAACAATTCAATTCTTCAAGAAGATATAATTGAAGGGGCGGACTTTGGAAAGAACTGAAACGTTTAACAATATAAAGGCTAAAGACAAAGCCAGTTGTTTCCTCGAGAGTTGAATCAGGTCCGAGTAAGTCTTAAAAGTTTACCAGTCAATTTGAGTAAATTATAGTGAGGGAGTTTAATGCATTATATGGTCTAAAAGTCAATGCACTTAACTTTCTGGGTAAATGTTTCTTGAAATTAGCATCTAGTTTTTTAAAGAAACAATCTCTGTGATCGCTTTATCTGCTCCAGTCACACTGACGTCATCAGATATTCTCTTGGATGATTTCGTGTACTTTCGTGCCTATTACTCACGAGGCCACTCGAAAAGGTTACGAAAACTTCAGGAGACGTCCGAGTTTGCACAGTTGCAACGATGAGTCGAAAATGAGGTCTGGTCTAGGGCACTGATCACGGGATCTCCCATTTTCTCAATTATGTGTAAATATAACCTTTTTTATGTAAGAGGCCTAACAGTGTAAAGTTCAGTAACTATGTAACACCAGGCGTGCACTATCAGTTTTTCTTAAACTCGAAGTAATCTGAAATGTAATTTCTTTCATTAGTTACCAAAATATAGAATTACAAATCATGAATTGTTAGGTCCTCAATGCAGTGTACTATTTTTAAATGGAGGGCAAGAAGTCTACAGGGTCCAATTTCTTGCTTATCTGGTTAAATTCTATGCAGCAGTGAGCTCTAAATAAAAGAGTGTTTCCATCTTAAATCACACAACTGGTGAAGTGCATTATACATGTATGTACGTTAATACTACTAAGTTAACTTGACCCAACTTCCTGTATGGCTGAATGTTCAAGATTTGCATACGAATTTTAATAGAAAAGATACATACTCAAATTGTAAATAATGGTTTATTATACAAAGATAGTTGCCAATAAAATATTTCAAATATAAGAGAAAAACACTGGGAATAACAAGAAACGCACATGTATATATGTTGCAAAATATAAAAGCAGTTTGTTTTCATAAACAACAGATTCACATCTCTCTCTCACTTCCTGACGCAAATTAAGCAGTTTAAAATGACTTGAAGGTTTTAAGTGGTTCTTTCAAATGCCATAGATATCATGACAGACTGCATTTAGGCTTATAAAATCATCCAGCATTCGTATGACATTTCATTACGTTGAACGATTTTCGCATGCATTTGTTTCCTTCGGTGATACATCTTCAGCCATATAATGAAACTAGTTTTATGTTAGATTTATTCATTCCACAATTAAGGTTTTTTTTTGGTTAAAATATGCTACCTGAATTTAATGATTTAACAAAGGTATGAAATGAAGGTAGCATGTATTTATCCCAGTGATTCAGGTAAGGTGATTCATTTACTGGTAACAAAAACCAAGATTAATAGAATCTGAATTGCTAATACGCCTGCTACTGTAACATTGACAGATGGCTTGCATTCAGCTAGTAAAAATTAATAATAATATACAAACCTTATGGCTTAAAAGACAGATATCAGTGACACATTTTTCTATTATTTCTGATATATACTGGTCTTGAAAATCTCGACAGACGGCTTATGTTTTAGGCCTAGTATCTATATAAAGCATGACTCAGCTGCAGACGAATTTAACGACAAGTTTTGCAGCAGACGGAATTGGATAATAATTTCCCCCAGACGACATTTCGTATTTGACTCATCCACGGTTTATTATTCAATAATAGTGGCAGCAGAGAGATTCACATATTTATAGCAACTAGAGTATGCGCCCATATGAATTGTCAAACATACAGGAGATCAAATTTACATTGTATAACATGTTGTAATAAACCAGTTCGCAACATGAGATGTCGGAGCTTTGAATCATTCGTAAAACACTGAATTCGTAACAAAACATTTTTTTTAAGTTTCAGCCCCTAGATGGAACTACTTTTTATTATTTTTTCATCATTTTATGGACTCGGGCACAGTCTAGATCTGTACAAGCTGTGTATACGTAGTTACAACTAAGAACTACTATAGAAAAATGAACAAATTAATAACTAAATGCGCCACTGATTTAGATAAATGTAATGAAAAGAACTAAAGATATACATAATTCTTCACTCGTTTTACTTAACCCTCGACCGTGTTTTTTATCATCTTACAAACTTCAAGATGAACACCCCCCTGTGCCACACATGTAAATAATACCAACGTGTTACCTCGATATCAGCAAAAGTTCACGGCCAATCTAATGTGCGGGAAAATATGGTTTCCATGGTAACACTGATAAAATGCTATTTATACAAGAACAGAAAATACACATTGGTTTCTATTTACACGATATTCTAAGCAATCGTAATAAATCATCTGATGTCGGTTATAACAGAGTTAATTCAGCAAAGCCTTCTGGAATACTGTCGGTGTAAAATTCACAACTGCATGAGATTTTTTCTTACAACTAGCCTGTTGTTTTATTTACCAGCTGGGGGAAATTCATCTATTGAATAAATTGTTGTGCATAAGGTGCCAGTTTTCTGTCATTCGTTCTAAAAACAGATGTCATTTGTAAACTAAGTGCAAATATGTGAAATTGAGCACGCATTTAGTCGTTTATTCCATGCTAGACTGTCGCACTAAAACTCTAGTTTCAGTCACATTTCTCGTGGCTCCAGTTTGAAGTTATATGTCTGTCCAAAAAATGACCGAGATGGATGAAAGTCAATAAAAAGGCAGCAAAGGCAATGAATGTTTACAAATCATGGAAACTGGATGTAACAAAGATCCCTTTCACTGCTATGAGAAATATGATGGAAATATACCTCGTACCAATTGTAGCGCAGTCTTAACTTGAATCTTTGACATTTTCTTTCTTATTCAATGCGAGTCAATGAAAACATTTAAGTAAAATAGTCCTGTCTGATCTTTTGTATATATTGAGAACCACATTGATCGCTAATACAACTTAATAAGCTATATTCCGCCATGACGAGCCTCGTGAAAACGTCGGGTTCTATTTCTGCGTATGGTGAAGTAATGCAATTCGTAAATCAGGTAATGAAATAATGATTATGTACCCGTAAGAAAGCAAAGGCGCAAAGGTATTTGCATTGTCGGAATGCACGCTACATATTTCGTTGCCGTTCATTCAAAAGAAATACTGTAAATGTGTATTTAATTGGTGCGTTAAAATAACTTTGAGGGTTATTTGACCAATGATAAATAGCTTTGCAACTGCTTTTGACAGGAGGTCGGGACAGATGACGGAATATGTAGCGTAATCAACAACTGTGTGGTTACTGCATCGATGAGTTAAAGTTCTTGTATGAATCAATGCCCAACGAAAAGATAAAGGAAATGTTGGTTAAGAAAACAAGCAGGAATGACAGTACGTATAAATGCCCATCATTCTTCTGAACACAAGCTGTTATATTGTTACGTCATGTTGCATTCTTTGTAAATACAGCACTCCAGAATCAAGTCTCCGCATCGATTTCTATTTTTGCAACATATTTTATAGATAAAGTAGTTCTCGGCCACTATCTGTACGTATAAAGCTGACGATTGTTTCCCTATTAATACTGGCAGCAGAACACGCAAGGTGACAATATCGCTGAAGGGACAGAAATGATGGCAAAGTAGGCACAGAATGAGGTAAAGCACCAACGTGGACAGCAGACGAACGGTTATAAAATAATGGGATTTCTGGTCCTGAATAGAATTCTCAGCAGAAAAGGAAATTTACATCCAAACGTTAAACAGCAGTCTCTCAACAAGTAGTATTTGGAACAACTGGCTTTCACTATTTCTACAAGCTAATTGTTCGATCTGAGTTCTTTTAACTGCAAAATAAGATGAGCTATATAGTTCCATAAAAGCATAACTTTTAATCCTTATTAGTTACATATACATGTACTAGATGTCAATCAGTCATACATGTATGTCATTTTTCCTAATTACAGTTGTATCAGACCATTTATTCCCGTGCCATAGATACTGCTTGTGGGGTTGTCCCTTGTACTTCTTGGGCTTCCTGTACCAAGGCACAGAATGGACAGCAGAAATACATTATCAAATCTCCCACAAAACTACCCTGAATTCCTTTCGATTCCCTGATCTTTGACCTAATATGTGCTCCCAGGAATAAATCCAGAACTGGAACTAGAAAAGCTAATCCGCATAGTAAACAATCCTCCCCGACTGCTTCCGCATTTTTCCCAAATCTGTAGCAGGGCAAGAGCCAGGAAACTATGCACAGTCCAAAGTTATCAAAACATCCGCAAAGACCATGTTGCCATTCTCCAGACATTGTTTCCTGAAAAAGAAGATAACATGTTAAGTACTCATATTTTTAATTTTTGAATTTCTAATGAATATATGCAAGCTACCACTAACCTAAACAAAACAATGATCAGTGGTGTAGTTACTATAAGGCCCTGTAGGCCCGGGCCTACAAGTTTGTCAAGAAAATGACATTTTCAAAAGTCCCAAAAACGCAATAAAAGTTGGAATGGGGGTGGTGAAGGACCGTGCAAGCTTTATGGTCGAATCAAGTGTGTGTTTTAATTAAGGTGTTTAATTGCCTTTTATGGAACGTTATAATTTTCTTGACGCAGAAAAAAATCATTTTCCCAGAGAGATGCTTAGGAACATGTATTTTGCTCCTCATTTCAATCTCCGCTTGTTCGCGGGGGTGGGGCGGGGAGAGCGATGCTTCGCCCCCCCCCCTCCGACACCCTTACTAAGGCAACCGCCATTTGGAACCCTTTCTTCGTCGCATCGCTCTCTCCCAACCCCCTCCCCGCGAATAAGCGGAGATGGAGGAGCAAAATGCATATTCCAAAGTATCTCTGTGAAAATGAACAATCGAAACAATCTGTTAAATAGAACCATTTAAAACAGGCACGGATTTACCGGGGGGGGGGGGGGGCTTATGGGGCCCAAGCCCCACACCCCCCCCCCCCCAGCTGGCCCGTTTGTAAAATAAATAAAAGGGCTCATTTTTAAAGACCCTAAAATATTTTTTCAGCTCTTTTCACCTCGTAACAGAAACACAATCAACCTTTCAATTTGCAACGGTCATGCAATATTACGTTACAACTGATAACGTGGTCGAAACTTTATAGCCGTGTATATTATACCAATGTACGTAATGTATATTCGGTGGCACGGATTATCCGAGAGTTCTCCAGACTGATCATGATGTATATTTTTCAAGCGTCTTTTAACCTTGACGTATTTGATAAAGTTGTTAAATGAGCGCCTGCTGACCATGACTGGTGATGAGGCAGCTTTTTCACTGTTTCCTGTAGTACCTTAGATTCCATAAAAATGGCATTTCAATTTTTAAAATGATGATTGTTCAACAGTTTTGAGTTTTTGGCATTGATGACTCACTTTGATATTGATTTAAATTTGCCTATTTGTCAAAAAGTATGCGACGACTATCTGTTTTGTGGGCCATATCAAATCCTCACAACCATGGTGATTGAATGATGATTGAATTTGTGATGGTTCTTTAATGATTTTAATGAATAAGTATGATTATGGTATGATTATGATGATATTGTGATGACATGTTTATTTGTTATGCCAATTAATTTATGGATAAATTATTCGTTTCAGAGGACTCTATAAATATAAAATAAGTTAAAACTTGTCTTGCCGTATTTTGTTCTTTGCTTTAGCTGAACATTTCAAAGAATACCATTATATTTCTTTTTAACTCTCACACAAATTTCATTATATTTGTATGCCTAAAACGCACCAAAATGAGCCATTTACACCACCTTTTTAGAAAATTTTCTTGGGGGAGGCCCCCCAAACCCCCTCCCCCCCCACACACACACTAATACGGAAGGGGGACACCCCCTTCCGTACCTTCCCTCAAGCCCCCCAGTCACAAATTTCTGGATCCGGCCCTGTAAAACTTGGAATTTGATTCGATGCAAAATTAACTGAACGCTGTATGCCGACTGTAAACAGGGCCTCAATTAAGGCCCTGCTCTAAAGGCATAAGGCATGGTGAATGTTAAATGAAGTCGATTTTTCTGCGTCAAGAAAACTATAACATTCCATAAAAGGCAATTCAACACCTAAATTAAAACACACACATGATTCGACCATAAAGCTTGCACGGTCTTTCCCCACTCGCCTTCCAACTTTGGGACTTTTGAAAATGTCATTTTCTTGACAAACTTGTAGGCCCGGGCCTACAGGGCCTAATAGTAGCTACGCCACTGCTTTAAATCATTCTGACAAACAAAAGTTGTATCAGTAGTTGAAAATAAGACACCCCCAGCGTTTCATACACTGGGATGGGACACATGTTGTTGCGCTGATATATGCAGGTCGTCTCAAATAACGAATCGCTCAAGGCGGAATAACAACCTGACATGTGTTGATTGGTTTCTTTATAGCCAAGATGTTTACCATGTTTACACCATACACATAAACACTGAGGCCAGATTTTCCCTGTCTAAATTTGCTAAATGAACATTGTTTATCTTCACTTCGGTCTGTTTCTAATTAATCAGAACGCATTGATTAGTCCAACTAATTGTACGCGAGTCGAAGTGCTGTTTCAGTTTTGCATGGGTCAATATCTCTCCTCTGCGAGATTCGGACCCCAAAACAAAAGTATCCCAGCTAAAGACGTCACTAGCATTAATGAATGCCGGTGGAACCGTGAAGAGAGAATTACTTCTAGAGCTGAAATGCGTTGAATTCGAATACTCGATCAATTAAATACAGTGCAGATCCACTCCCTACCGCTTTCCCCCCCCCCCCCCCCCCCCCACCAACCACACACACACACACGCGCACACAAAATCCTCTTCAATATAATGTAATCGTAAATTATTTAGTATTTGTCTAACTGTTCTGTAAAATGGACCAGTTAAGGCTGACGGGCTGACCTGAAAAATCATTGACATTTATATGGGACGAATTTCAATAAATTGTTTTGGCTTTAATGAATTTAGTTTTAACTTTTATGAGTTTCAGTTATTGGAAAGGTAACAGACTTTCCTATGACCAACATAATCCATCAGCCTATATCAAGCTGTTTCTACGTGTATTTTATGCTATATTTGATACTACAAACAGACGACAATTTAATACCAGAAACCCAAAGCTCTAATTTTCTGCTTTTCGACCACAATGACTGGAAAATTATGCTGACACGTAAATCGCCCGTAATCGCGTCAAATTAGACGGGGTAACCGTAACAATTCCCGCCTAAATGCACCGCCGCGGCTCGCTGTATGAAAATCTGATTATAAAAGTTCACATGATGATGCTGTGTTTTATAAAATATTCAAACAGTGAATCGGATCAATTGACAAACCGCTCTCGTCACGTTGCGACAAATGCATCATTTTAATTAAGTACGACGCTGACAGAAATAAATGCATAAGTGCATCAACAAGCCAAGTCGTGTAATTCGATGAGAATAATGCAGTTTTTGCTTTGTATGCGAAAAATTCACAGAATAGCATCTTGATATTCCTTACACATGATCATTAATTTAATCCCAGCAGTCTGAATGCGTATGTAGGTCGCTTATGTGTTACAGTCTATACGTTAGTTCTAAGAATAAAGTCTTAACATGTACATTTTTTCTTACTGTTGCATTACACACTCTGAATAACATAGTTCTTAGAAGAATTTATCAAGACTAGCGGGTACCAGTGTATTATCCTCGCAATTAAATATTTTCGATAATCAGAAATTCTGCCATACAGCTGAGTTAATGAATGTTGAAAAATATCTGTTACATGTAGCAAAAATACTAAATCATAATCACACATACAAACATACCGTGTTGAATTTAAATATCCCTGCACAAACCAAAATATCGTAATGTGAATACTACTCAGTGTATTTTAAGGGCGTAGACGCTAACCTGTTGCGAAGCATGCGCAGGCGCATTGTTGTCAAGGTAACGGACTAATGAGGAAAACAGAGGTATCAATAGAATGTAGGTTTTTATTCCTACTAGAGTATCTTCCCTTTATCAAATGTTTTTCTCCGTTTCAGAATTAACTTTTTTATGTCAGTGCAAATAAGTCTTTAAGTGAAGTTAATATTTTTAGAATCAAATAGTTATAGTCTATCATATGCATGTACAATTCGAAAAATAACTTTAATAACACTTCCTCAAGTCCCAGACGAGTGTTATATATAGTCGCAACTGATAATCCGTTTCTACATTTCATACATGTAAATCGTAAAAAATAAATTCATTGAGATCATTGGAGAGGTCATCAGACCTCTCCACAGTGTTGGCTTTAATTGCTGGCGGCATCCATTTTTGCGTATCAAATTTTAGTTAATGATCTCATATTAAGCCTAAAATCATGAAAACCAGTCTACAAAGATTGTTATGCGCATGCTTCGAATCATAATACGAATTTATTTAAACGAAAAAATTTAACATCGGGTCCAAACGGCCTATGGTTAAAACGGCCCTTTATGAACAGAACGTACAGAATAATTTTGTAATCCCTTAATTAAACACAACAAATACAATTATAGGGATGCATTTCTTATAATCTATGCTACTTTTTAAAAACTACAAATTCTAAATGCATTTTTTTCTGAGAAACTCATCAGCCTGTTGAACAAATTAATATTTAGCCATGGTCATGAATAAATGAAAAATATTTTTACGAATTTCAGAGCATTTTTGACAAGTCCATTTCCTCGATTTGGATCAAATTTACGCCCTTTTAATATTTAGTCCAGCTTAACAGATACTGTCGCTGATTATTTTGTAAAATATTTGGACTAAGAAAGGTTTAGTAAAAGCTTGAAAGGGAAAACAAAACTTAATGAGCCTAAAAAAGCAGCAGCTTAATATGGGAGTTCTGGCTTGAACAACTACATGCATTGTTGTAAAAGAGGGGGAGTAAGGCCTTAGGGGCTTATAAGAAGATCCCCAAGATTCTACAAGGTAAGAAATACATGAGGTTATCTTAATTTGTTTCATTTATTTAAATGATAGATACGCCACTATAGAAACATTTGAAATAACTAAATTATAGTCAGTTTCGGTCATTTTGCCTAATAAGGTATTAACTATTAATAATAGTTAGGTTACTAGTTTTTATAATTATTTAAGTCACAGACCTTTTAAAAAATTCAAAATGATCTTGGAAACAAGTAGATTCATTCTTTCAGTGACGACAGCTGCTGACCTCTCTTTGGCTTACTTTTTAAAGGAAGCCAACTTGTATTATCAGCATTTATATTTGCTTTTAAATGAACATCTAACCCGTTTAAGTCGGGTTATATTTCAAAAGTTAACCAATTTGCGATAAACCCTGTAGCGAACCTACAGAGTAGCTAGTGACTAGGTGCAAAAGAACATAGGTGGCGAATATAAACAGACAGGGAACTGATAGGTGGCGAACTTTAAGCAACCTATCTATAGGAACGTTGAATGTTATTGTTTTGAAATCTGTTAATAAAAACAAGTAACTGATAAGAGATACAGGTAACTTTTTGAAGGTTGGTTGATAAAAATACAAAACATAGTAATTTTGTAATTACAGTTAAAGTCATTTTTCATCAAATAATTCAATATTTTATATCATTGAAAAGGTCTGTAAACTCATATTTTACATATTTAAAAAATAATTGTCAAAACTGTTTACTTTTTTATTTGTAAATGGTTAAAGATAGTGCATGTGAGCTGCTAGAAAAATAATTCAATATTTTATATCATTGAAAAGGTCTGTAAACTCATATTTTACATATTTAAAAAATAATTGTCAAAACTGTTTACTTTTTTATTTGTAAATGGTTAAAGATAGTGCATCTGAGCTGCTAGAAAAATGCTGAAATGACAGGTATAAATTAGTTTAGTTTTCTTTTTTAAAAGCAAATATTCAAAATCGGCTTATATTTTCAAAATATGAACTTAAAGAGCTTTCAAATGATATAAGAATCTTAAAATTCGGCTGACAAAGAAAAAAGTTATCTAAAGTTAAAAATTCTGCTGCTATCAAATGTATATAAATATTGGTTCTCTTTGCCAACCAGTAGTTCAGCTATATTTTGGTAACAGGTGCTTGTGATGTCATCAGTCAATGTGCCTATACAAATATATTCGTGTACTTAACTGTATTATACTTACTTTTCAGGTCATCATTCAATAAATAAGTTCAAAAAGAAACTGGAAAATGCAGAAATAAATGGCCGAAATCATATTGGGACCGAATGTTATGAAAATGTCGAGAATCAACAAAAATAGCATTTTCAATATCATACCGATGGAATATTTTATCACCTTTTCAGGTTAATACCTTCGTTAAATTTAAATAATTTTTATTCAGTGAAATGTAATAATAAAATAATCATCAAAACTAGTCCACAATTTTCGCTATGATTTTGACAATATCGAATTAAGTCGCCGCTCTGCCGAGATATGTATCATACAATGTTCATTTGTTTGTCTCTTAGATGGTGTTTGTCCATTTATTGTGTAGTAGATATTGTAAGAACATATGCTAGCAAAGTATTTTGTTATCATGTGATTGTATTAAAATACTGGAATTGAAAAGTTGAAAAAAGCTTGCTTCGTTCTTTTCTACATTAGTACATGTTACTTGGTACAAGTATACTGCTTATGGGGCGTCTCGATAATTTACCTGTACACGCGGCGTGTCTGTACAGACTTTTGCTGATACTTCACTTGCCTATGAGTTGCATGTTAAATTAAATAACAAATTAAATATCAATTTATCAGTGCTGAGACCTGACTAAAATTTAAAGTCACGGGTTTTGGTTTAGGCCAGCAAAAAAAAAATGTTATTATTTAATCATATTTGTAGGTCAATAGTAGCTTTATCAAAAGCAAAGAATACCTTAGTGCTTGCAGTGCTTTGATTAAACGTATCAAAGAAAAGCGTTTAGTAAGTGTCACATGGCGTGGAGCTTGCCAGCAATAACAACAACAACAAATTCGAGCAATTGTAAGACTGAATTGAAGGTAAATGTAGCTCTTCAAAATGATATGAAAATAACAGACCCTCACAACGCATTTTCTGTTTTCCAGAATAAATAATTGTACACATAATAGCAACATATGCAATGAAAAGCTTTGCTAAAACAAACAGTATCCATTTTGTTTTCTGTCGAATCGTATAGTAAGAAGAAGGGTCATGACAGAGATCAGAGAATCCCTGTGTCACGTGATCAATGGTCGGGTTTTAGTCACATTTCTGTATTATCATCTGTAATAAACACAGACATATTATCTTTATTATGTAAGCATTAATCCCTGTGTCACGTGATCAATGGTCGGGTTTTCATCACATTTCTGTATTATCATCTGTAATAAACAAAAACATATTATCTTTATAATGAAAGCATTTCTGCTGAAAAAATATTCAAAAACATTTAAAGACATTACATCAAAATCTTACAATTATCTTAGTACGTCGACATGACAGAGTGTTTTGTAATCCCATTTCTTAACAACAACACTATTCCTATTACTAGTACCTCAATTGTCTTGAAAGATTCTATTTCCAGAGTTACAATATGGAAATAAATGTATGTATGTATGTATGCATGCATGCATGTATGTATGTATGTATGTATGTATGTTCATTTCTTCTCTTTTTCTGTTGAAGCATAAATGCCCGAGACTTGTAAAAAGTATCATTGGTTTATCTTCCTTTACAAACAGCATGCTATCTACAAAACAAAACCTCGAAAGTGGTGTTTATAGCCAGTTTTTTTTAATTAAAGGGAAGTAATTCAAAAACCTCTCAGAAGCATTTATAGTTATATCACAGCAATAACTCAGTAGTGTTTCAGATGTTGTATTCTACAGTTTATTGAGACAGCAGTTTTAAGACGAACGTTTGATGGCCTACTTTATGTCTCTTATAACGTGTATGATAAACAAGACGTAAGTGTTTCTCAAAATGTGCGTGATATTTCCAGAGAATCGGCGTTCTTCTCTGGTTTAATTCAAGAAAATCGGCGTTCTTCTCTGGTTTCATTCTTTAGCTGTTCATCTTTTTTTCTTTACTGGCACTATCTTAATAAATTAAAAGTTATGTTCAGACGTCAACACATATTCTTTTTCTCCGCAATTAAACCACCGAGTCAAAATTCTCAGTTTGAATTACTCGTGCCTTTCTTCAGAATTACAGAAAATTTCTGCATAACTTTTCAATCAGCTATGACTACAACGGCATTTCTTAAATTGCAGGGCTATCTTTACAGATACTTTAATAAAGCCAGTCTGTTTTCTTTTCAAATATCTTATAGATTGTTACATTAAAATTTGACGATAGCCAAGTCAGTTTATACTTAAAAGACAGACCCGTTCATAAGGTTGACATAAAGCGGATATCGGCCATTAAGAATTACTTGTAGCACTAAGTTCATCTTATTCGAGTAAAAGTATTTGGACCAGTGACCTGCAGTACATTAACAGGACATTTCTTAAAATGAAATCATAAACTTTAAAGATACCAGAAAATAAACTTTGTACCATGACATTAACACACATTGTCTTGCTTGTGATATACTCGAAGATATAACCTGAAGGCTAAATTAATGTTTGATATTGAAAACATATACTTCAGACTGAGAAAGAAAAAAAAACGACATCATAAGCACTTTTTTTTAATTGTGCAACGTTTAAACGACGATATAACATGCTAAATTAAGATACATCAATTTCAGCATCGTATGTTTGCAAGAATCCAGTTACTTTCCCCGCATCTAACCTGAAAAGAAAGAATGAAAGAAACATTTTTGTAAAAAAAAAACGAGTTCAAAGCAATTTGAGTTCATATTGACGTGAGATTTTGAATATAAAATTGCATTATGATAAACAATAACTTTAGTGGTTTTGGTTCGACCAACATCGTCAAAACAGACGCAGGAGCCGCAACAACAACAACAACAATTATAACCACCATTTTAAACGACGATGATGATTTGTATGGTGGTGCTGATGAAAATGATAATGATGGTGATAATTTTTACAAAAATGATTAGAAAATGATTAAACTTACTTGACATAGAGTTAGGTTTAAGGCTGATTTATTTTTTCAGAAAAAGAATATTTAAAAAGAAGCACTGCCATATGTTTAATTAGAACTTTTGAAATGGTTCGCATCACTGACTGCATGAACTTACCGATAATTGGACTTGGAGATGTCGTCTGCTGACAGTCTGTGTAAGAAAACAAGTAAAGACGTATTATTTCAAACAGATGTCAAGTCACTTGGGGAAATTTCAACTGTTCAGTCTATCCGTTGGGTAAACTTATAGGACAAGTTAAGTTTTCTACATCGCTTGATATGTTTTTTTTTTTCTCTATTTAGCCATTTACTTGCTTATCTAACTTGATCATAATGATTACGTCTCTTTTTGAAAGGCATATGAACACATAGCGGACTGTTTGCACTAACCAGTTTTCACTGTTTATTCAAATTTACCTGTTTTGAATTGCATTCCGGCTGAATACCCGAATGAAAAACTTGTATGAAGTTGGTTGTAATGCTCATATATAAGCAGGCCGAAGGGTTCGTCTCCGACGTGTGACACAACATCGCGTGACGTCATAGGTATCATGAAAACTGTGTAGTTCCCAAGTGGAGTTCTATGTGCAACCTAGGATAAATATGATTGAAGCCATAAAATAAAATAAAAATAATACATGCTATTTCGTCGAAAGATTTTCAAACATCATTAACAACGTGGCTGTGACGTAGAAAGGGAAAATTATTTTTACATTTACTCATTTTAAAGAATACTATTTTGAGCAATATGAATGATTTCTATCTAGATTCCTAATATATACTCGTATATTAAGATTCTGTTTTATTCTATATTTTATCTTTATTCAATGAAAATATATATCACAGAAAATAAACTTAAGTCCTTTCATTTTATAGCTGGTTCTGTCTCGTGGGAAAACATAAAAGAAACAATATACATGTACATAATAAAATTATTATGGTTCCTTTTTCTTGTTCACCTTTTTTGCAAGACATATATCAAATCGGACTGCTTCTGTAAGAGAATGACTGGGACTGCTTCTGACAGAGAATGAATTGGCTTACTTCTGCTATAAAGTTTTTGTATCGGTCTGATTTTTGTTAGACAGAGAATGAATCGGCTTACTTCTGCCATAAAGTTTTTGTATCAGTCTGAGTTTTTGTATCGGTCTGTTTTTTGTTAGACAGAGAATGAATCGGCTTACTTCTGCTATAAAGTTTTTGTATCAGTCTGATTTTTGTTAGACAGAGAATGAATCGGCTTACTTCTGCTATAAAGTTTTTGTATAAGTCTGATTTTTGTTAGACAGAGAATGAATCGGCTTACTTCTGCTACAAAGTTTTTGTATCAGTCTGTTTTTTGTTAGACAGAGAATGAATCGGCTTACTCCTGCTATAAAGTTTTTGTATCAGTCTGTTTTTTGTTAGACAGAGAATGAATCGGCTTACTTCTGCCATAAAGTTTTTGTATCAGTCTGTTTTTTGTTAGACAGAGAATGAATTCGCTTACTTCTGTCCGAAAGTTATTTTATCAGTCCTCTTTTCGTTAAATAGAGGATGAATGGGATTGCCTCTGCCAGACAGAGAACGAATGGGTTTGCTTCTGTGAGTCAAAGAAAGAATTGGATTACTTCTATCAGACAGAAAATGGATCAAGAAAGGTAGCAAACCATTGCAGGGTTATGTAATGCCGGATCTCCGTCCAGCAGCAGTCCAAGTGCCTCTTCATAGCGGACGGTGACGACATATGTCCTCGTTGTCTGGCTAGAGGACTCGAGGTCCGTCAGATAGGAACTGAGATACTGGGATAAGGCTGGAATGTTTGTCATAAACATCGCCTCTCCAACAGAATTAAGCGGGATTTGCACAACCATGATTGAAGTGTCCGACAGAATTTCCAGCGTGCTGGAACCTTTGGTAGTGTACTCGTAATATATTTTCTCATAAACGTGCATATGTGTCGTGCTGCCGGAAGTAGTGTGGATTTGAACCCGTGCTTCTTGTGCTGCATAAATGCGAACCTTGTATGTTTTTACATCATTTGGCAAAGAAGGAACTATGAAATGTGTGGCGAATTTCCCAATTGGCGGCACTTCCATAGCGAGGAAGTTGGTATTTCTTTTACCGTTGTAAGTTGTGGAGGTGTAGGAATTATATCCTCTTGTTACTGAAGTAAATATGGCTACAGGATGGTTGCTGGATACCGATGTGCCACTGATGTCTCTACTGCTTAGATACACATATGTTTCATTCTGATCTAGTCTTTTTATCTGTGACATGTCGTAGCCATTAAAACGCACGTCTGTCGAATCATAGAGTGCAACAACGAGTATTTGAGCCCCGCTATAACTGACGGTGTTTGGGTGATACGAGGGTAGTACATACGAAGTTGAGAGTGCCGTAACAGGCAGTATTGGAGTTGATATCAAGTAGGTATCTGGTATGGAGTAAACTGCTACAACGGAAATGGGATAATCGGAATTGATTCGGATAGAACTTCCAGCGTCGTCTGAATTATATTTGTTTATAAATGAGGCGTTAAAGTGAATGTCGAGATGAGTGTAAACGTAATATCTCTTGGTACTCCAAGTTGGTGTTTTGCTGGCAGTGTCTGTGTTTGGAACGGAAACATAGGTAGCGGTCGATCTCTTACTTCTTACACGTATTTTAAGCTGTGGCTCAGTAATTACACTTCCCGTCTTGTAAAATGGGAGGTCCATAAAGCCGAAAATAAACTCCGTTCCGTAAGATGCTGAAATAGGTTCATAGAGTTTTTTATGCTCCCTAAAATATTGAATTAACAGAAGAAACTCTGATGCTGTAGTGTATAGTTATTACATATATATAGTAGTACATTATTTTTTATTCTTTCGAATGACAGCTGCGACAATGCAATTCATTGAACCTTTTCGCTTTGTGTAACTCGGAGAATATTTCTCGTTTAAATTTCTCTATTAAAACGAATACCATCCTCCTAATCTAGCCTAGCAGATCGAAGACACCTATCTCGTTCCTTCTTTTAAAGGGGCTGTGCTCCGGATGACAAAAAAAAGAAAGTTTTCTTGTATTATAAATTTCTTGTAATATTTATGACTAATGCATAAAAAATAACTTACTGACAAAAAGTCAAAGTGCTATACCGTAACGCGACGGTATAACTATATCGTATAAGATTTAAAGTAAATATCTGTAATATTGACAGTAAAAGCGTTGGAAATATTTTGTTAACATGAGGGTCCAGTGTTCAAATCAGGCTGGAGCGAAAATATTTTTTTTATTGTATTTTGACTTTTATAATCAGTTTTGAAGTAAAATATTATGTTGTTATAATCTCACGGCATCTAAATATATAATTTATGAAAAAAAAATTATGTCAAATCTGGAGTACAGCCTCTTTAAACATGGATGTCAACAACAACAACAACAACAACAAAACTTACAACTGGTGCAAATGTCTCCGCCATCAACTTCCAAAACGAGGAAGACCTAAATCGAAAATAAAAACGATTAAAAAAATACAACAACAAAAAAGCAAAAACAAAAAACAGAAAATTGCATTTGACACATAAAATGGGGGAACGGACAATAGCCCACTGGGACAATAGCCAACTAGGACAATAGTCCTCTGGACAATATCCCACAGGACAATAGCCCACTGCGATATTTGGCAGGGAGGACAATAGCCCACTGCTTATCAAAAATGGTTAAAAAATCAAATCTGACATTTATCTTATGTCTTATTTACATCTATATATTTTAAATACAAATTCAATCCTTTGTTTATAGTCAAAACATTAATTTTCATATTCAATTATACAGTGTGCTTTTACTCATTGATACCCTGTGTCTACCAAATAAAACATGAGTAAAAAGTATAGAGCTGGTAAATAACCCATTGGATCTGGATCTGCTGTTGTTAAAACAGAAATTTCTGAATTTAAAAAAAAAAACAGTCTACACTGTTGACTTATGAATACTTATATTCTAAACTCATTACATACTTATTTTTTTATTTAAATGCATAATTATGTACATTTTATATAAGTGGGCTATTGTCTTAGTGGGCTATTGTCCCAGTGGGCTATTGTCCTAGTGGGCTATTGTCCAGTGGGCTATTGCCCTAGTGGGCGTTTGTCCTCGCTCCATAAAAATGATGTGATATATTTTTCTGTCCATATGTTTTGGACCATTATCACAATTTTGTAAATGGATTAAACTTATGATATTAAGTGTCAGATGCCTCCAGATTGCACCATTTCGAACTTAAAATTTAATTTTTTTTTCCGGGGGAGGTTAGGGTTAGGGTAACCCTAACCAGTTGGAGGGATCAACCCCCATCTCACACCCTCCCCTCTTTCAGCCCCCCCCCCCCCCCCCACTTTCAAATCTCTGGATCCGGGCCTGAAAATGCAGTAGTGGTGTAAAAAAGAATAAGGCACTTTGCTATAGAAATACTAGTTGATGAAATAAAATTAAAAATATCTTACCGCAATAAGGTATAACCAGCCCAGCATTATTTATTGTGGAATTATAACCGTTGTGGTTCTAACACAAAAGTAGAACTCTTCTAATTGTTATCTTTGTTATCTTAATTCACAGCTTGTATGTCTGAATTTAAGATAAACAGCGAGTTAAAGTTTTTAAGCTACTAGTTATACGAGTCGTGCTTAAATGTGTTAAAAGGCCACAACATCTGACATAACAATTCCCCTACAACCTGCAAACACATTGTCTAGCATATCGATTTCCCTACAACTTGTCAACACGGTCTCTAGCATATCTAGTTCCCTACAACTTGTCAACAAGGTCTCTAGCATATCGATTTCCCTACAACTTGTCAACACATTGTCTAGCATATCGATTTCCCTACAACTTGTCAACACGGTCTCTAGCATATCGATTTCCCTACAACTTGTCAACACGGTCTCTAGCATATCGATTTCCCTACAACTTGTCAACACATTGTCTAGCATATCGATTTCCCTACAACTTGTCAACACATTGTCTAGCATATCGATTTCCCTACAACTTGTCAACACGGTCTCTAGCATATATATTTCCCTACCACTTGTCAACACATTTTCTAGCATAATGTATCCCTTCAACTTGTCAACTCATCGTCTAGCATAATTATTTCCCAACAACACGTTGTCTAGCATAATGATATCCCTTCAGTTTTCAACTAATTGTACAGCATAACTATTTCCCGACAACTTGTTAACACATTGTCTAGCATTACGATATCCATACAACTCGTCAACACATTGTCAATCATAACGATTGCCAAAGAATTGTCAATAACTTGTCAGTATACCTATTTCCGGACAACTTGTCAACACATAATCTAGCATGACAATTTCCCTAAGACTCGTCAACACATTATGTAGTATGTCGATTTCCCTACAACTCGTCAAGACATTGTGTAGTATTACGATTTCCCTACAACTCGTCAGGACATTCTGTAGTATGACGATTTCCCTAAGACTCGTCAACACATTGCGTAGAATGACGATTTCCCTAAGATTCGTCTGTACATTGTGTAGTATGACGATTTCTCTAAGACTCGTCAAGACATTGTGTAGGATGACGATTTACCTACAACTCGTCTGTACATAATGTAGTATGACGATTTCCCTACAACTCGTCAACACATTGCATAGTATGACAATTTCCCTACAACTCGTCAACACATTGTGTATTTTAACGATTTCCCTAAGACTCGTCAACACATTTTGTAGAATGACGATTTCCCTACAACTCGTCAAGACATTGTGTAGTATGACGATTTTCCTCAAACTCGTCAACACATTGTGTAGTATGACGATTTCCCTAAGACTCGTCAACACATTGTGTAGAATGACGATTGCCCTACAACTCGTCAACACATTGTGTAAAATGACGATTTCCCTAAGACTCGTCAACACATTGTGTAGTATGACAATTTCCCTACAACTCGTCAGGACATTATGTAGTATGACGATTTCCCTACAACTCTTCAACACATTGTGTAGCATGACGATTTCCTTCAGACTCATCAACACATTGTGTAGTATGTCGATTTCCCTACAACTCGTCAACACATTGTGTAGAATGACGATTTCCCTACAACTCGTAAGGACATTGTGTAGTATGACGATTTCCCTAAGACTTGTGAACACATTGTGTAGTATGTCGATTTCGCTACAACTCGTCAAGACATTGTGTAAAATGACAATTTCCCTACAACTCGTAAGGACATTGTGTAGTATGACGATTTCCCTCAGACTCGTCAACACATTGTGTAGAATGACGATTTCCTTACAACTCGTCAAGACATTGTGTAGTATGACGATTTCCCTAAGACTCGTAAACACATTGTGAAGAATGACGATTTCCCTTCAACACGTCAAGACATTGTGTAGTATGACGATTTCCCTACAACTCGTAAGGACATTGTGTAGTATGACGATTTCCATAAGACTCGTCAACACATTGTGTAGAATGACGATTTCCCTACAAATCGTCTGTACATTGTGTAGTATGACGATAACCCTACAACTCGTCAACACATTGTGTAGAATGACGATTTCCCTACAAATCGTCTGTACATTGTGTAGTATGACGATAACCCTACAACTCGTCAACACATTGTGTAGTATGACGATTTCCCTACAACTCGTAAGTACATTGTGTAGTATGACAATTTCCATAAGACTCGTCAACTGATTGTGTAGAATGACGATTTCCCTACAACTGGTCAAGACATTGTGTTGTATGACGATAACCCTAAAACTCGTAAACACATTATGAAGAATGACGATTTCCCTACATCTCGTCAAGACATTGTGTAGTATGACGATTTCCCTACAAATCGTCTGTACATTGTGTAGTATGACGATTTCCCTACAACTCGTCAACACATTGTGTAGTATGACGGTTTCCCTAAGATTCGTCAACACATTGTGTAGTATGACGATTTCCCTACAACTCGTCTGTACATTATGTAGTATGACGATTTCCCTACATCTCGTCAACAGATGTGAAGAATGACGATTTCCCTACAATTCGTTAACACAGTGTAGTATGACGATTTCCCTACAACGCGTCAGGACATTGTGTCGTATAATAATTTCCCTACAACTCGTCAACACATTGTGTAGTATGACGATTTCCCTACAACTCGACTGTATATTATGTAGTATGACGATTTCCCTACATCTCGTCATCAGATGTGTAGAATGACGATTTCCCTACAACTCGTCAACACATTGTGTAGTATGACGATTTCCCTACAACTCGTCTGTACATTATGTAGTATGACGATTTCCCTACATCTCGTCAACAGATGTGAAGAATGACGATTTCCCTACAACTCGTTAACACAGTGTAGTATGACGATTTCCCTACAACGCGTCAGGAAATTGTGTAGTATGATAATTTCCCTACAACTCGTCAACACATTGTGTAGTATGACGATTTCCCTACAACTCGTCTGTACATTATGTAGTTTGACGATTTCCCTACATCTCGTCAACAGATGTGTAGAATGACGATTTCCCTACAACATGTCAACACATTGTGTAGTATGACGATTTCCCTACAACGCGCCACGACATTGTGTAGTATGATAATTTCCCTACAACTCGTCAACACATTGTGTAGTATGACGATTTCTCTACAACTCGTCAGGGCATTGTGTAGTATGACGATTTCCCTTAGACTCGTCAACACATTGTGTAGAATGACGATTTCCCTACAACTCGTCAGGACAATGTGTAGTATGAAGATTTCCCTAAGACTCGTCAACACATTGTCTAGCATGACGATTTCCCTACAACTAGTCAACACATTGTGAAGTATGACGATTTCTCTATAACTCGTCAGGACATTGTGTAGTATGACGATTTCTCTTAGATTCGTCAACACATTGTGTAGAATAACGATTTCTCTATAACTCGTCAGGACATTGTGTAGTATGACGATTTCTCTAAGACTGGTCAACACATTGTGTAGAATGACGATTTCCCTACAACTCGTCAGGACATTGTGAAGTATGACGATTTCCCGAAGACTAGTCAACACATTGTCTAGCATGACGATTTCCCTACAATACTTGTCAACAGATTGTCTAGTATGACCGTTTCCCTAAGACTTGTCAACAGATTGTCTAACATGACGATTTCCCTACAATACATGTCCACAGATTGTCTAGTATGACGGTTTCCCTACAATACTTGTCAACAGATTGTCTAGCATGACGGTTTCCCTAAGACTTGTCAACAGATTGTCTAACATGACGATTTCCCTATAATACATGTCCACAGATTATCTAGCATGACGATTTCCCTACAATACTTGTCTACAGATTGTCTAGCATGACGGTTTCCCTAAGACTTGTCAACAGATTGTCTAACAT
This sequence comes from Cyclina sinensis, assembly GCA_012932295.1. NCBI lineage: Eukaryota > Metazoa > Mollusca > Bivalvia > Venerida > Veneridae > Cyclina > Cyclina sinensis. The sequence goes on along the minus strand of JAAONU010000009.1, from coordinate 27,570,294 downwards.
GACGATTTCCCTACAATACATGTCCACAGATTGTCTAGTATGACGGTTTCACTAAGACTCGTCAACAGATTGTCTAGCATGACGATTTCCTTAAGACTTGTCAACAAATTGTCTAACATGACGATTGCCCTACAATACTTGTTAACAGATTGTCTAGCATGACGGTTTCCCTAAGTCTTGTTAACAGATTGTCTAACATTACGATTTTCCTTAGACTCGTCAACAGATTATTTAGCATACTGATTTCCCTAAGACTTGTCAACAGATTGTCAAACATGACGATTTTCCTAAGACTTGTCAACAGATTGTCTAGCATGACGATTTCGCTAAGACTTGTCAACAGATTGTGTAACATGTCGATTTCCCTAAGACTCGTCAACAGATTGTTTAGCATGACAATTTCCTTAAGACTTGTCAACAGATCGTCTAACATGACAGTTTCCTTAAGACTTGTCAACAGATTGTTTAGCATGACGATTTCCTTAAGACTTGTCAACACATTGTCTAGCATGACGATTTCCTTAAGACTTGTCAACAGATTTTCTAGCATGACGATTTCTCTAAGACTTGTCAACAAATTGTCTAGCATGACGATTTCCCAAAGACTTGTCAACAGATTGTCTAGCATGACTTTTCCCTAAGACTTGTCAACAGATTGTCTAACATGACGATTTCCCTAAGACTCGTCAACAGATTGTTTGACATGACGGTTTTCTCACAATACTTGTCAACAGATTGTCTAACATGACGATTTCCCTACAATACTTGTCAACAGATTGTCTAGCATGACGGTTTCCCTAAGACTCGTCAACAGATTGTCTAACATGACGATTTCTCTACAATAGTCGTCAACACATTGTGTAGAATGACGATTTCCCTAAGACTCGTCAACACATTGTCTAGCATGACGATACGAAAATACTGAGTCTGTCTCCAGTGTAAGGCTAGTTAGTTTACCTAAACAGTTTAGTTTCAACCTATTTTATATTGCAGCGACTGGGAACCACATTCATGTATGTGATAAATCCCGCTCTATGACTACTTCCTGGGTTCAAACCAGGACTACACCAAATTGCAGAATGTTACTTGAGAGACTGTCCCCTGTTAGGATTATAACCAAACCAGTCACTTCTGGGCTCTAATCCCCGACCACTGTTGTTTTAACTCAAAGGATTACCTCTTCAAGGCACCATGATTATAAGTCATCGCTCGTTTTATTTTCGAGTGTCATTGTGACACTTTCTTATATTCGCAATATTGATTTTATAGATCAGCTATAAAACTGGCGATAACATTAATGAATTCTTAGTTTAAATTAGTTTTAAATATTTGACACTCACACACGATGACAGAATGTTTAGTCTTAAAAATCCCACTTTTTTCTGTATTCGTACTAGGTTTTAATATCATGACCTCCCGAAAACATTTTTCCACTGTAAGAATATTTCTGGAACGGTCACAAGGTAAAATTTGTATCCAATCTGACTGAAGTTCACGATCTCCCTCATAGCGTAGCGATGTTTAGGATATGATTTTAATCAGATTGTATTTGTATCCTATTTCTCTACTTCTCTCACAAGTTTCTTTGGTATTTATTTCGTTTTTTCCACTGAATTGTATTTCCTCTCAATTAAACGATTGTGTGTTTTTCTCTCATTAAAAAATGACACGTTTAAAAGGTGGGAAGCTTATCACGAGACAATAATTCCCGTATACCTTTTTGCAAGGGCAGTAAACAATGTTTAACAGTCTACAGGTGATATGAAGATTTTCTCCCTTTAAGCGTTGTGTCGACGACAAATGGAATGACTCACAGATGGGTCGACGATGAATACAAAGAAACTGTTTATATATGTAAAAGTTCTGGTTGTAGTCGTGAAGAACATGTCTAAACTAAGTTACTGTCTCAGTTTTTTGTTACAGACACACAACATAATATAAAATTGTTCACGCTTTTATCTGCGTTAGTCACGGGGTAGGTATTTTACATTGTTAATTTTGACTTCTGTAAGGAACATTCCATAGTGGCTCAGTGGTATAGGTCTCTGCTACTAATTTTACTGACCACCACTGATCAAATTCTTTTTCTTCAGTTTTCATAATGCATAGAAGTATAGAATTATGTTTTTTTCCCATAGTACGTTAACTTCTCTTTAATTTTAAAGAAAACAATTTTTACGTTAAATTCTGTGAGTCAGACCCTTTAGAACGGTGGAGGGTTGAACACGTTCCGAGTCCTCGGCGAGTCGCACTCCTTGTCATTGTATTGTAAGGTGCATAATGGTTGCCATGATTACGTTTAGGTTATTCCTTACAACATCAGAAACGTCGCGCATTGAATTGTAAGGTGCACAGTCAGGTTGCCATGATTACGTTTAGCTATTCCTTACAACATCAGAAACGTCGCGCATTGTATTGTAAGTTGCACAGTGATTGCCATGATTACGTTTAAGTTATTCCTTACAACATCATAAACGTCGCGCATTGTATTGTAATGTGCACGGTGGTTGCCATGATTACGTTTAGGTTATTCCTTACAACATCAGAAACGTCGCGCATTGTATTGTAATGTGCACGGTGGTTGCCATGATTACGTTTAGGTTATTCCTTACAACATCAGAAACGTCGCGCATTGTATTGTTACAACATCAGAAACGTCGCGCATTGTATTGTAAGGTTCACTTTGGTTGCCATGACTACGTTTAGGTTATTCCTTACAACATCAGAAACGTCGCGCTATCTATTTGTTTCCCATATCGACTTGAAGATTCCTTTGCCCTAAACGAACAACCACAACCAGCCAACTTGTACGGAGCTTAATATTTTATGATAGATTACTTAGTTATTCAAGTATCTTGTACAAGAAGATCATAAATGGTCTAGTGAGAGTGAGATTTCGAGTAATTAAGCAGACGTTTCTTCTGCTGCATGAGACTTCCTGCTTCGCAAAAATTGCCTTTGCACTGTGCCGGATGCTCTCTACCTGTCATAGTTAAAAAACAACATGGAAGCATTATCCAATTTTCATAACGTAAAAATAATTTAGCTGAAGATGTTACGCAACAGAAACGACATATGTACATCTTCATGTTGCTGAGAGCAGGCGAGTAACATCTCTAATGTCACTAATAAAAAACAAAGTCAGTCTTCGTTATTTCCTCGAATTGCAAATTATATATTTTTCTTTTGACAGTGGGTACAGTAATTCACTAATGCGAGGCTTTAGTGATTCAAACGGTAGCACTGGCTTAAAAAAGCTTATTTCATGTGGAACACATCTTTTTTATATGAAAGCAAAAAGTAAAATATTAAAGGTGGTATTTTGCTTAATCCTATGCCAACATTCCAATGTGTGCAGGAACTACCCTTAAAAGTCCCAGGTGGCTAAACGAGGCCTAAAACGTCCGAGCTGGCAAAACGAGGATGGAGACTGCTTTACGGATAAAGGCTATGAGCGTGCCACCTATAAAGATACGAACAAAAGGCTGTTCTAACCTCACTAGAACAGAATTATTTAACCTCCGGAAGGCACGTGTAAGGACGCAGCTTCTCTTCCTGTCGAGGAAAATGCACAGTCATACAACAAAACCATCACTTGTTTAGGCTCAGATTTAATCAGCATGGTCTGAAAAAACGGAGAGAGGCTTCCAGACGTTGGGAAAAACGTATTTACTTATTCTTAAGAACATTGCCAATTTCTCATATGAAATTATCGATCAGGAAGATCGCGTATTTCAATCAGGTTGCGTTTTTAGTTTTCTTGGAATCAGGGCCTTAATTTAATTACAAATTAAAGCCCTGTTGGAATACAACACATATTGCAAAGGTCAAGAACGTTCTTTCTTAAAGTGAGGGCCTAGTAGCTGTTCTGGTGCCCAGCGCACTTTGTACATTAAACACATGTGTCAGGGGCAGGTGAGACAGGCTAACAGGTATACACGAGAACCAGCCACGTGCGTCTTCACTTATTCGATTCGTTATCCCGCTCACTGTGTAACTTCAGGTGAATTGACCTTTGAACCTTTGTGTCAGAGTTAATCCTTTAGCTCAGTATAAAAGGGAAGGTTAACAATGCATTTTAGCACATATTGCTCCTAGATAGCTTAGCTTAGAGACTTAGATATCTATTATTGCAAATCATGAGTTCGATGGCTTCTGCTGTTGTGAGTGTGGTAAGGCGTGTGGTGGGCTTCCTTCGCCGTGCTCTGGGCAGACTTCGTTCCCCTGCCCAGAGCTTCACTGGTGGGAGTAAGTTGTTTTTCGTTACTTTTTTCACATTGGTATTTTGGGCGCGAAAATCGTGCGCGCCATTTTTTTTTCAGGTCTGGTACAGTATGCATGAAAATTATTTTGTACAGAACTGACTTCATTTTCTTGTTTAGGTTTTTTGTATGTTTTATGTACTGTGTTATTTAGCAGCCGTGAAATGATTCTCAGAATGTCCATCAGATGATTAGTACACTAGGACCAGAAGCATGGATTTTGCTGTACAACAGTGTGACCTCTCTGTCAGTAGGTGCTATTGATTGTACTTTTAAATTTCTGTTTTGATATATGTTTTAAAGTATGCTAAGGAAAATTTGGCTTTATGAAGTACTTAGCTTTAGAAATTAAAAAAAAAAGAAAATGGTGAAATTTCAAGTCTTAAATGTGTATGACATTTCTTGTGGCAGATTTACAGCATGACTATTCTTGGTCATTAATTGTGACTTTTTTTCTCACTATGATGATTATTAAGTGGAAATACTGTACCAAAACATGTACAGATTTCATGAAAATAATAATCAAAAAGAAATCATAAAGTATTTATTATATATGCAGTTTTGCAGTATTGACTTCACAAAATTGCCTTGGTGATTGAAATATTTTGTGGAAATTTTGCAGGAGCTTGACTATAGACTAAACCTTTTGGTCGTTATTTTATAAAATTATATGTTGTAATGACATTCCTTTGCCTCTGAGTTATTCTATGTGTGTATCAGTCTAGTATCATGGTAATATTTATTCTAGGTGGTATTTAATACGCTGTAACCTGTATTGTAAATGGTTGATCATTCTTTTGCTACTTCGGTGTAAATTTAATCAGAAATTTGAAATGCTACAAACATCAGAAATTATTTATATTTTAAAGAAAAGAACCTCAAAAATTTATGGACAAAACAGGTCTGTCGGCATCAAAATTTTAAATGGCATGTTGAAGAAAAATATAAAAAGGTGGAAAAAGCTGAGTTGTCTATTTGATATTTACTTATAGGGATGGTCTGGGGTTTAGCTTGGCTTTAGTTGAAGTTTGACCCACATCATAGAGGGCTGAGGGTTTACAGGTGCATATATTATAGTTCCCAGCTAAATATTTAGATACCATATCCATTTTTCTATAGTTTGTATTGCAGATTTGAGTGTTTCATTGATTTATTTTTATGCTGGAAATTAAGTGTGGCCTAAACTTGCCTGGACAATATTAAGTGTGAACTAGAGTAGATTTATTCTTAAACTATGAAAAAAAGTCCCTTGTGCTGATTGGTATATGAAAAACAAATCTCATAAAAATAGCTTATAGTCTGTTTCATTTAGTCATTTGAAATTTAAGTATGTGTTTGAAAAGGGGCCTCAGTTAACATTGCCTTGAGATGAGTATAAATTTTTTATAGTTGTGTTTAGCAGGAACAATATACATTATGTCTGTTAAAATGATAATAGTAATTAAAATATGATTAAGAATGAATAAAAAATTAGAAATTCTGTGAATATAAAGTTAGATGTTGAAACAGGAATGATTTGATTTAGTGAGGATTGTAGTTTCTTTGGAGGGACTTGTACTATAAAGGCAGTTCTGTTTTTCTGTTTGAAATAATATTGCATTTTTAGCTCACCTGTCACGTAGTGACAGAGTGAGCTTTTCTGATCACCTTTTGTCCGTCGTCCGTCCGTCTGTCCACAATTAGTTTGTTAACACTCTAGTGGTCACATTTTTGCCGCAATTGTCATGAAACTTGGTCAGGATGTTTGTCATAATAATGTCTTGGACGAGTTCAAACATGGGTTATCAGGGTTGGAAAACTAGGTCACTAAGAGCCAAAATATAGAAAAACCTTGTTAACACTCTAGAGGCTACTTTTTCAGTCCAAATATCCTGGAAATTTGCCAGAAAGGCTCTATCGATGATTTCTAGCTCAAGCTCGAATATGGGTCATCTGGGTTCAAAAACTAGGTCACGTAGCCCAAAAATAGAAAAATCTTGTAAACACTCTAGAGGTTACATTTTCAGCTCAAATAATCTTGAAATTTGTCAGAAAGGTTGCTTTGATGATTTCTAGGTCAAGTTCAAATATAGGTCATCTGGGGTCAAAAACTAGGTCACAGAGCCCAAATATTGAATAACCTTGTTAACACTCTAGAGGTAACATTTTTAGACCAAATAATCTGGAAATCTGTCAGGAAGGTTGCTTCTATGATTTCTAGCTCAAGTTCAAATATGGGTCATCTTGGTTCAAAAACTAGGTCACAGAGCCCAAAAATAGAAACATCTTGTTAACACTCTAGAGGTTACATTTTCAGCCCAAATAATCTTGAAATTTGTCAGAAAGGTTGCTTTGATGATTTCTAGGTCAAGTTCAAATATAGGTCATCTGGGGTCAAAAACTAGGTCACAGAGCCCAAATATTGAATAACCTTGTTTACACTCTAGAGGTAATATTTTTAGTCCAAATAATCTGGAAATCTGTCAGGAAGGTTGCTTCTATGATTTCTAGCTCAAGTTCAAATATGGGTCATCTTGGTTCAAAAACTAGGTCACAGAGCCCAAAAATAGAAACATCTTGTAAACAATTTAGAGGCTACTTTTTCAGTCCAAATATCCTGGAAATTTGTCAGAAATGTTCTAATGATGATTTCTAGCTCAAGTTCAAATATGGGTCATCTGGGTTCAAAAACTAGGTCACGGAGTCCAAAAATAGAAACATCTTGTTTACACTCTAGAGGTTACATTTTCAGCTCAAATAATCTTGAAATTTGTCAGAAAGGTTGCTTTGATAATTTCTAGGTCAAGTTCAAATATAGGTCATTTGGGGTCGAAAACTAGGTCACAGAGCCCAAATATTGAATAACCTTGTTAACACTCTAAAGGTAACATTTTTAGACCAAATAATCTGGAAATCTGTCAGGAAGGTTGCTTCTATGATTTCTAGCTCAAGTTCAAATATGGGTCATCTTGGTTCAAAAACTAGGTCACAGAGCCCAAAAATAGAAACATCTTGTTAACACTCTAGAGGTTACATTTTCAGCCCAAATAATCTGGAAATTTGTCAGAAAAACTGCCGTGAGGATTTCTAGATCAAGTTCGGGTATGGGTCATCTGGGGTCACAAACTAGGTCACAGAGTCCAAATATGGAAAAACTTGTTAATATTCTAAAGGTAGCATTTTCAGTCCAAATAACCTGGAAATTTGTCAGAAAGATTCTATGGATGATTTCTAGCTCAGTTTTGAATATAGGTTCTCTGGGGTCAAAAACTAGGTCACAGAGCCCGAAAGTAGAAAAACCTTGTAAAAGCTCTAGAGGTTACATTTTTAGTCCAAATGTCCTTGAAATTTGTCTGAAAGGTTGTTTCAATGATTTCTAGCTCAAATTTGGATATGGGTCATCTGGGATCAAAAACTAGGTCACATGGTATAAATATGTAAAAAACTTTTTAACTCTTCAGAGGTTACATTTTCAGTCCAAATATCCTAGAAATTTGTCAGGTTTTTTTGATGATTTCTAGCTCAAGTTGGAGTATGGGTCATCTGGGATCAAAAACTAGGTCACATGGTATAAATATGTAAAAAACTTTGTAAACACTCTAGAGGCTACATTTTAAGTCCAAATGTCCTGGAAATCTGTCAGATAGGTTGTTTTGATGATTTGTAGCTCAAGTTTGGATATGGGTTATCTGGGGTCAAAAACTAGGTCACAGAGCCTAAATATCGAGAAACCTTGTTAACACTGTAGATGCTACTTTTTCAGTCCAAATATCCTGGAAATTTGTCAAAGAGATTGTTTCAATAATTTCTAGGTCAAGTTCGAATATGGGTCATCTGGGGTCAGTTAAAAAGGTCCATAGCAACTTTGTTAGAAGCAGTCATACTCAGGTGAGCGATACAGGGCCATCATGGCCCTCTTGTTATTATTCATATTCAAGTAAATATTTTTTTTAATTGAAAAACATATGCAACTTCGAAGTCAAAGAATTAAAAGTTATCCTTTAAATATATATTTTTCCGATAATTTAGCATATTAGTCCTATGACATTTGAATAACTTTAAAAGGTTAACCAAATATATCAAAGGAAAAAAACGCTAATAAACGAAATCCATTTTATTGGCAGACAACCGTTTAACAATGCACTTTTTTTCAGTTTATGAGTCAGTTTATTGTCATAATTTAGTACAAAGGTATCGTAACGTATCTTATGCAGTTTTTCTGTACTCTGTAAATATCTACAGAAACTGCTTCTCAACAGTATAAAAACATAAAAAAGTATTAAATAAAAAAACCCTAAAATATCAAACTGTTACAGCATGCTTACCACCAAAAGTACTTGTAATGGCTTACCACTTAATAATCTTACAGCAAAATGCTAAAGCAGAATAACTATGTGACTTTAACACTATATACATACACTCCAACTAATATTTTTCCATATAAATACAAAATAACTGTCATTTAAACCGGTCTGCTGACGAGTATCTGACACAAAATATTTACCGAGGAAAAGATTTAATGCGTACAAAAGAAATTGATACAATCAAAGATAGTGTGTGATCTATGTAACGTTTCTTATCCTGTTTAAGCGAAAACAACTTGATATAAAAAAGAAGACATTTTCGACTGCAATTAAAAACGTTTTAACTACATGTAAAGCAAATAAATATATATTACTATTGAAACAATTAAAACTCTCAAAACGCTTAAAACATTTAAAATAGTACTTAATTTTCCGCAAATATATCTGACTTGAGTTAAAGAAGTAATCAATTCCACAATTTGCTTTAGTCTCTATGCTTCGTAGCCTTAATACAGGTCTTCACTTTAAGTCTAACAATCAAAATTGATTTGAGAGACAAGGCAATGTATGTTTTTGCATGGCTTTTCTTTACACAGACTAGAATTTAAACACCTTCGTAAATCGATATAACGTTTCTTCCAAGAAACGTCGTACCTTTGTTAAATTTTTTAAATGCTTTTAGTTAAGTGAAATATTGAAAAACAAGTGTGAATTTCGAAATATATATAAAAAAGATTAATGAGTTTTCATTCATACCTGTATTTTTTAGAAGACTTCACAACAGTTTTTAGAATTTTTAAAAACTAGTATAACGTTTCTTATGAAGAAAAAATAAGAAACCCAGATGATGTCACTGAATGGCTTTTCTGGCAAAATTTAGTTTACTAATTGAACTCAGTCTTTTTGTATTGTGTGAAGTGGTTATTTATTGAAAAGTTAACAGAGTTAACATCGTTTTTTGTAAACACTGATAAGCATTATGTTTTAGTTAAGGCAGTATAATGTATCTTATTCAGTCAGAAAAGAAAAAGGAATGATATCAACTGAATTTTTTCCAAAGTTGGAATTACAAGAAAAATGCTGTTGAACACAAAATTCAAGCCTTCCCCTTCACAAAAGACATTTTGTTGCATACTCTGAATTCTTAGTTCTAAAAGAGTATGTCTCCAAACATACTGTGCGGTGGGACAGAAAATTTTATCTCATTCTGTATCATTCAGGCTTCTGTCTTAACAGAATTTTTTCAAACAGAGTGCAAGTTTTTTCTAAGTCTTTTACATACCTACCAACTGTTTGTTTTGGTATGTTCTTAAACGAGCTGTATGCATTTCTAAGTAGAAGCACTTCGAAGGACAGTCAAAATTCGTAATTCTGCCCTTTATCTAAGAATGAATGATTTAATTTAATTATACCATTAGTTAATGTTAGAGTAGTGTCCCTTTATTATAGGTTTCTAGATTAAATGTTTACACACAGGGTGATTATCCAATCAAATTACAACCAGTAAGAACAGTTTTGCATGCTTTTTAGGAAATTACTGTGTTACTTGTGCCAGTGTTTTGAATTATTCTCTTAAAGGATTAGGAAACATATTTGAGATACAGGGAGCATTCAGGTATTCTTTTTATTCTGTTCAAAGAAGAAAAGCTTTTCAAATTCTTTGTCTCGAAAATAAAAGTTCAGCCAAGATAAGGGAAAACAGCATTGAGTGCCACAGGAATTAGCCACAGATAATCGAGAATGTGGTTAACTATTTTTGCAAAGTTTTGTCCCTTTTCAATTTAGAATTTATTGGGAAACCTTTTTTTTTAATGTCCATTTCTCAAAAAGTATCAAAGATATTCCCCTCAATATTGAAACACTTAATCACCACTACAAAGGTTGTTGGTACTTGTGTCTGTGGGGTCAAAATTAGCCCCACCCCAGGGGTCACTTGATTTTGCTTAGACAGTTACATATAGGAAAAACTCTTATTAGCCTAGAAATAATCTATTTACTTACATGGGATGGGTAGATGCTCGTCGCCTGATTTCTGGGATGAGTTGGTACTTGCAAATTATTTTTTTGTGTCATTTCATTTTATCTGGCTTTTTATTTTTGCGGAGAGGTATTTAATTGGCAAGCTCATTTCCAATGAATGAAACAGATGAGCATGGTGTCCTGGTACTCTTGTGTCTATAATGTCTTCATTTAGTAGTGTTCATGTGTACTTCAGATTAAATCTAAGTAAAAGATTTACCAAAATATGATTTCTGATAGTTGTTTCCCCATGCCCCCGCCCCAAATTTTTTTTTCAGTCTAGGTACTTGCCCTTCTCCACTAAAATTTTTTCTCTTGGGCCTCTTGTTTGATTTGGCTTATAATTTATTATCCAGCACTGAGAAAAGTGTAGCGTGCTGTCTTTTTGTAATGTGTAAGTGCTTTCTTTTTCATGCATGGGATCTTCCCTCCCCCACTTTCCCGCTCTGTCACCTTTGCCCCCCCCCCCCCCCCCCCCCCCCCCCCAACTTTTGTGGTAAAACTTTGAACACATGTTCCTTGCATAAGTTTACCAAAGTTGTTCAAATAATTCCATCCATGAAGAACTCTGGTTGCTATGGCAACAAGAATGAAAAAAATTAAAAAGCTTCTTTGTCTATAACTGCTAAGCCCAGAGGTCTGAAATTTGGTGTGTGGCATTGTCTAGTAGACCTTTAGCAAGTTTATGCAAATGATGTCCCTGGGGTCACTAATTGGCCCTGCCAGAGGGGTCACAAGTTTTACATAGTAATACAGAATGAAATCGTTAAAAATCTTCTTGTCTGAAACCACAAGGCCAAGAGTTTTAAAATTTGGCATGAAACATTATCTCATGGATCTTTATCAAGCTTTTTCAAATTATTAGATTAGGTAAAAGGTCACCGAGGCTAAAGATAGATTTATCTTCTTTACCTCATAGAGACTTCATTTATAGACCAATATCTATGATTATTGGAAAATTAGGTTTCTTGCATGGACCCCTACCAATGGGTGGGGTTTGAGGTCACTGGGTCAAGGTCAAGGTCACCATAGCTTATACTAGATATTTCTACCCTCTGTCATAGAGCCTTTATTTAGTGATTGATATTTTACATATTTGGTTTGCAGGCACCTACATATCTTAAATTAGAAAATGAAATACTGCTTCTTATGTTTGCCTAACAGCAAACCTACAGCCAGAGTACTCAGGTTAGCAATCCAGGACCATCATGGCCCTCTTGTTTCATTTTTACTCCACGCCCCGAAACCACACACACGCACACACCTTTCAAAAACTTATTTTTTGTTTTTTTTCTGGAATGAGTTAAGTACTTGCACATTTTCTTTTTGATCCTCCCCCCATCCCCCCCAACACAGAGAAGGGAGGGAGCGGGGATGATACTCGAATCAACTTGACCAGCTAACTGCCTGGTTTGGTTATTTGTTGAGAGCATAATTCAAAAAGTATTGGCGGTATCAGTTTGAAACTTCTTTGATGAAACGACGGATGGATAGACCTCATTAGAAAAATATAGATCTCTTTAGCATAATTTTAAAGTTATTGCCATTTGTAATTTATCAAACTTACCTACGTTGATGGACAGATTTTACTGAGGAGATCGCAGTGTCCAAGAACCACAACTTTCTTAGCATAATTTTGCAGTTATTGTCCTTTGTGATTTTTCATCCTTAATTTATGGCCGGTGAATCACTTAAAAGTATTGGAAATATCAACTTGAAGCTTCACACTTTGATGAATATCATTGATAAAGTGCAGTGCAGAAGTATGAACCATGACGTTTTTATGCATAATTTTGTAGTTAATGTCCATTGTAATTTTTCATATTTATTGTTCATAACTTTAAGGCAATATCATGTATTAACATGAAACTACATAATACTCTACTGACAGTGATATGTGGGAGCATTTTCGACAGGACAGTGGTTTTCAAAGTTCAATACCGAGTACACTGTTGCAGCATGTAGAGGAGAATTCAGTTTCTTATAGGATCAAACAATAATTATGACCTGAGCACAAAGTGCTCAAGGTGAGCTTTTAAGATTGGTCGTTGTCCATTGTCCGTCCGTCCATCAATCCATCCATCCGTCTATCCATCATCAAATTTTCATTCAAATGACATCGCATTGGAAACCACTGGGCCAAATTTAATGAAACTTGCCTGGGATGTTTCTTGCATGAAGCTCTACCAAGTTTGTTCAAATAGTTCTGGCCATTGCATTTCTGGGCCACTGGAGTTAAAAATAAATTTCTAAAGTTTGATCTTTAAAAATCTTCTTCTCCGAAACCTTAAGGCCTGGAGCTTAGATATTTGGTATGAAATTCATCTGGTAGACTTGTACCAAGTTTGTTCAAATCATGACCCTGGGTTCAAAACTTTAGTTCTATAACAATATCATGAATTTTCCATTTTTTTGACCCAAGAAGGTTACATTGTTCTAGTATTATTTTTTTGCTTAGATGTAGCTTATGCTTATTAAGAATAGACTTAAATTTTAAGAGATTACTCATTGTTAAATTTGCTGAACTAATGTGTTGTTCTTTATTCTACTTTCAGGTGAGGTGGAACGGGAGGTTTTCAGAGAGCCACAAGCTAGTGGTGAGGAGGTCGATGTAAGGCCGGTTGGTGAAGTTGACGAGTCTTTGGATGAGTCACTTTCAGCTGACCAGGGGCTCGGTCTGCAGATAGACATGGAGACAGTCCCAGAGGACACGCCCGTCTCTTCTGATGTCACAGGTATTGGGTTTGATGTTTCTCAGGAGTTTGTTTTCCACCCTGAGGATGTCCAGGTGGGTCCCATACCCGAGGAGGGTCTGTTTGTTGCAGAGGTAGAACTGGCTATGCCAGTGCTACCTGAGGTTATCCTAGGGAATACCAGAGAGAGGGGCTCTCTGGGAGGGGAGGTTGGATTGGTTACTGTAAGTGATGGCCCAGTAGGTCAGTCAACTGTTGGTCTTCGTCGTTCCCGTAGGAATCGTCGGCCTCCTTCGAGGTTGCAGATAAAATGGGGGACCCAGTCCTATTAGTCCAAGCCCCCACCGCCTTGTGTATTGTTGATATATTATGCTTCCCAAAGGGAGAGCATATAGACGCCGCTTAGTCCATCCGTATGTCCGGCCGTATGTCTGTACATCTGTCCGTCCATCCATCCGCATTTTCTTGTCCGGGACATAACTCTGAAACTACAAGAATTATCAACAAGAAACTTAGTAGGTAGATAGATCTTATTGAGTAAAAGTGCAGTGCACAAGAACCATAACTCTGCATTGCCTAATTTTTGAGTTATTGCTTTTTGTTCATTTTTACACAAGAGGTATCAAAAACCTCTGGTTTACCTGTCACCAGCCTACTTCAGTGACCTTGACATTGTCTGGATAGGACTGCTACTGTCTGAGTTGATAGAAAAATAAAGAATAAAATGGTAACTGTCTTACATTCTTCACTGCATATTAAAACAGTTATAACCTTTTACAGCAACTACCAATAACATAATATCTTTATGCTGAATTCGGCAAAGACTTTATGGACACACTATTCTGTGTCCAAAACCTATTCCGGGAGCTTCACCTGGTTCGACCAGCTCTTGTTGTATATGTAGTTAGCTTTAGTTAGTTAGAGTAAGTAGTAAATGTAGTAGTAGTTGTAGTAGTAGTATAAAAAAAAAAAAAAAAAAAAAAAAAAAAAAAAAATACAAAAAAAAATACAAAAAAAAAAAAAAAAAAAAAAAAATACAAAAAAAAAAAAAAAAAAAAAAAAAAAAAAATACAAAAAAATGTTGGTGGTGTGTGTGTGTGTGTGTGTGTGTGTGTATGTGTTAGTTTGTAGTGGTGGTTTGCTAGCTAGTATAGCTAGCCTTATGTCTTACATTAAGGGATGTTACCTGAAGCTGTCCTAAGCACCCATTCTAAGGTTTTATGTGTATGAAAACTGTGTGGCAGCACATACCTTACAACAATACAGCTAAGTTTTAATCAGTCTTATATGGATGATTCATGATATGGATTGTCCGGCAGTTCATTTGTCTAGTAGGTTAAAGGTACCCATTTTTAGGAAGTTTGGCAGCAGTCATTACCAATATGGCAAAACCAAACACAGGCCAATTAAGTTTAAGATAAGTAGATTGAGGTTTAGTATGCATGAATGAAGACTAAAAACTGTTTTCCATAATAAAGGCTTAGTTTCAGTGAGCTAGATTAAGATAAAGATGAATTATGTATTAGGAGTATGTGGCATATTAGGCAACTCATGTCTGATCAAAAAGATTAGGCTTTAGATAGGTTAAAGTGTTAACACATATACTGTGATTCAAGATAATGGGCTGTTTGGCAGTGTCTTACAAACATGAAAGTCCGCAAAAGAATGATGCAGTGCATCTTAGAATACACAACCCGGAGCAGGATTCGAACTCCTATCTCCCGTGTGACACGACAACACTAACCACTGAGCCTAAGAATAGATTCCCTGACGCAGTTGTCAGAGGTTGTATTTATGTAGTTATCAGAAGGTGTGCACTTGACCATAACAGCAGAGTGTTTCTGATGATAAATTAACAAGATTTAGATAAGTAGGTTAAACAGATTAATTTTTAAGCACTTTGGCAGTATTTCTGACCAAACAAAGGTCAAGTTATTAGAAAGGCAGATTGACGTTTTATATGTATGAAGACAAACATTACTCATGTCTTCCAAAAGTAAGGCTTAGTTAAATTGATTAAGAAAGTGTGGCAACTCATACCTAATATAGATCAGGTGAAGTTTGGCAGTCTCATATAGCTGATTAATTAAATGGACAGGATGCTCATTTCTGATAGTAAGTTACTAAAAGTCTAAGCTAAGCATGTTAAGGTGATTCATGTTAAAGCTGTTTGGAAGCATTTCTAACCAAACACTGGTTTCAGATAGGCAAATTGAGGTGTTATATGTACGAAGATTGGCAAGTTATATCTTACAAAAGAAGGCAATGTTTCCTGATTAAGCCTGATTTCAGGTAATTTATCATATGGAATTTTAGGTAGCTCTGTCTGACAAAAAAACTTCAGGCTTTAGATAGGCAAGTGTTTACACATACACACTGATTCATGTTAGGCAAGTGTTTACACATACACACTGATTCATGTTAGGCAAGTGTTTACACATACACACTGATTCATGTTATTGTTTGGCATTTTATTTCTGACAACAATTGACCAAACAGTTCAGACTAGCAGGTTAAGGAGATTCATTTTAAGGCAATTTGGGAACAGCCCAGGTTACCAAACACAGGCCATGTGTTTGACAGGCAGGTTAAGATGTATTAATTAAACCAGTGTGGCCACTCATGTCTAAAGTGAAATTAGGTATTGGTCTTACATAGTTCATTTAATGATTCATTAAAAGAGTTATGGTTGCTCATTTAGTTATGAAAAGGCTTAGATAAGCAAGTTAGGTGATTAATGTTAAAACACTTTGGAAGCACCAAAAACAGGTCAAATTTTAGATAAGCAAATTTAGAAGTAACATCTTTAGTTAAAACTTACTTATTCTACATCTATCGGGAAGCAAGTTCTTACAACATATACTAATCTCTCTTGATGACTGCTTCCTGGGTTCAAACCAGTCCTCACACTGAAAGTGAGGGACGTGGTATGTCACTGTAGACTCTCACCCTTGATGGGATTCGAACCAACAATTTCTTGATCGGGAGGCTAGCCCTCATACCCACTGCTGCTCTTAAAATAGTTATATGTTTGAAGACTGGCAACTCATGTCTTACAAAATTTAGGTTAAGTATCTATGTGTAAGATTAGGTAATTTATGATAATCATGCAGTATAAGGCAATTCAGGTGTGACAAAATATAGGTTAGATTTTAGACTGACGTAAGATGTTATTTGATTTTCAACTCATCTCATACACAAAATAGTTG
This sequence comes from Cyclina sinensis, assembly GCA_012932295.1. Taxonomy (NCBI): domain Eukaryota; kingdom Metazoa; phylum Mollusca; class Bivalvia; order Venerida; family Veneridae; genus Cyclina; species Cyclina sinensis. Next base: position 27,553,828 of record JAAONU010000009.1, on the reverse strand, counting down.
AAATTAAAAGCAGTCTTAAGTATTTTTACTTTGGACTGATTGGCAGCTCATGTTTGACAAATATCTTCAAAGATCCAGAGAAGCAAGATAAGTTGATGCCCAAACATACATAGGCTATGTGTACGTAGATTTTGGCAGCATTTCTGACCAAAACAATTTGATTGGCTTTATTTAGCCTATTTTTAAAAGCAGTTAAATTTGAATAAGGACTGTTTGGCAGCTCATTATGTACAATGATTTACCAAGCTTGCTATTCATATAGGGAGGTAAAGGTGATTCCAGAGCTTTGGAATCTTAAACAGCATGTCTGACAACTTTTCATTGTAAAATTTAAGGATTTCATGTAAAGGTAAAATTGGCACTCCAAATTAGACAGGATAAGGTGATTTATTTAAGAACTGTTGAACTACTACTTCCCTTGGAAAACTTTGGTAAAGTTTCCAGATGTCTGAGTTATGGGACTCCTGTGTAAGCCAATTTGGCAGCAATTCTACCAAAGCATAAAGATTTAAGTCAATTCATTTAGGTTAGTTTAAGGCAGAGGCAGTAGTAGCTTTTTTTCTGTGACTGTGGTTAAATATCAGACTTCCAGGGTTAGGTTATTCATGACCCCTCTCTGACAGAAATTTGAATTGCATGTAGTCAGGTTAACTTGATGTTTATAAAGACAAGCATCTCATTTCCTCTTTAGAGCTTAGGTTAATTTCTTGGCATGTACCAGTAGATTATGTAGTTGATTCATGTAACACTAATTGGCAGTAATTCTGACCAAAACTTTCCTTAGTTTCAGAAAGGCAAGTTGAGGTCCTTTCAATGACTGTTGGGCAACATTTCTGTCCAACACTTTGATCAAGACACCCTTGGTCACTGACAAAAAAAAATCCTGTTTGGTACATTTGTTAACTGTTAATTTTTTTTTTTTTAAGGCAATTGACTTGTTGCTATCAAGCGGTAAAGTCTTAGACCTCACCTTCCCCTTGCACTGCTTGCACATACCCTTCACTTGCACACTAAGACTTGCCAATTGATAAACTTCAAGCCAATTTTTTTTCTATATTTTCTTAAGGGGTATGTAGGAATTTTTTATTTAATCTAAATTTCAGTCAAATATGTTTCTAAACAGGTATATTTTTGTCAGTTTTACTAAGAGTCACAGGGTTATGGTTTGGTGTCCACCAAATAGGTGGTTTGAGGAGATGTACCTCTTAAATTTGGGCTTCAGTGATTGTCCAAATAGCCTTTCTGAAATGTGAAAAAGGTAAATGCAATAGTATTCATGGTACTATCATTTTAAATCAAACTGCTTGAAGTCTGAATGAATTCATTCCTACTGTTCAGCAGGTTACCTGAACAGTTACCTATATTGTTTTAACAGAGCTATGGTTTGATAGTATTAAAACTTATGTCCAGCATTTATTTAAATTGAATTCACAGATGTTAGAAATGTTGTTTTTTTTTTGTTTAATGGAATTTAATATACAGGAAAACTAGTTGTCTTACATCAGAATATTTCAATAAGAGTTATGGTTCCTCAAACAAATCAGAAACATGCTTCCTGTTGTTCAAGGTGTATGTTTCTTTTAGTTTTGAAGCAGATGGCCAAGAAGTTACGACATGGTAATTTATAATCTTAAAATTGACATTGAAACATGCTGACTTAATAGTTTCCATATTCATAGCAGGGTTATGGTTTGTCTGATAAAGAAATGCTTCAAACTATGTTAGGTATGAGCTGCAAAAATATAATTTCATGGAAGAAAGTCTGTCGTCTTTTAAAACATAGGTAAGAGTTATGTTTCCTCAATGCACAGTTTAAGTATTTAACAGGAACATGTTCATGCTGCCAGAATAGTATTCTTATGCCTGTATTCATAGCAGAGTTATGGTTTGCCTTGAAATATAAACATAATGCTTCCATGTATGTTAAATATGAGCTACAAAAAGTCCGACTTATTTTTATGTATTACAATTTAACTTTCTAGCTTGTAAAAAAATCTTTTGTCAGTATAATTTAATGGAAAGAGTTATGGTTATCTAAATATAAGCATCTTTTAAGAAAAAGCTTGCTGCTTTTCTGATTAAGATGTAGTACGAATACATTATTTGGAAAAAAAAACTGTAGGTAATTGTCTTTTAAAACTAATAGGTAAGAGTTATGGTTCATCAGTGTCATTGGGTATTTAACAGGAATTTGCTGATCTCCAGTTGTTCAAAGTGTATGTGTCTTTGAGTTCAGAAGAAGATATCCAAGAAGTTTTTTTAATGGTTTGGTTATATTAAACCAAAACAGACATTGCAACATGCTGCCTGAATAGTTTTCTTTATAATAATGCCAGTATTCATAGAAGGGTTATGGTTTTCCTTATAAACATTATGCTTCCATATATGTTACATGTAAATAAGCTGCTAAAACTCTGATTTGTCTCTTTACTGCAATTTAATCTACCAGCCAGTACAATTATCTTCAGTCAGTATAATTTAAAGGAAAGAATTATGGTTTCTGAATGTAAGAATCATTATTTGAAGATATGTTGTTATTTTGTTTAAGATATCCTTATGATATTAAATTAAAGACTGAAAAAAAGCATGTCAGGAAAAGGCAGTTGGAAAACTCAGCCTCCCTATACATATAAAACATAGAGGGAAAAAGAGCATTAATTTATTCATTGATCAATTAAAAAAACACACCACAAACAATTAACAAAAATGACAACCCACAGGGTTTACCCCTTGGAATGGTAAGAGCAAAACATTTGCCACAGACAGTGAAAACAAAGTTCTAGGGTTCACCAACCTAACACTTGTCCCAACATTTTCTCAAAATTCAAGTTTCAATATCTAGTTCAGATATCTGAAGGTAAATAAATAGGTAAGAGTTATGGTTCTTCAATGAATAGATATTTAATAGGAATTTGCTGCATTCCTGTCATTCAAAGTGTATGTGTAAGTATGCTGCCTTAATAGTTTTTTTATGCCAGTATTTAAACAGGGTTATGGTTTTGCCTTACTAGTATATAGATATGCTTCATATATGATTGGCATGAGCTGGAAATAGTCTGACTTGGAAATGTAGTCGTAGTTTAATTTTCTAGCCTGTAAAATAATATTTTGTTAGTATAATTTTATGGAAAGAGTTATGGTTTCCTTAATATAAGCATCTTTTAGGAAACAAGTTTGTTGCCTTTCTGATAAATGTATATTTAAAGTATGAACACATTAATTGGAAACAAAACCTGTCACTTGTCTTTTAAAACAGTAGGTGAGAGTTATGGTTGACAGTTTAACAATAACTGTTTTATTTCCTGTTGTTCAAAATGTATTTGTCTTTGAGTTTTGATAAAATAATCCAAAAACCTTTTAAATGGTATGGTTATTTAAACCCAAAATGGACATTGAAACATGCTGCCTGAATAGTAATCTTATGCCTGTATCTATTGCAGGGTTATGGTTTGTCTTATAAACATATGCTTCCTTGTATGATTTACATGAGCTGCAAACATCCTGACTAAGATATATAGTATAATTTAACTTTCTAGCCTTTAATATAACCTTTTGTCAGTATAATTTACAGGAAAGAGTTATGGTTTTCTGAATATAAGCACCATTTAAGATAATGTTTGCTGCCTCTCTGATAAATGTGTATTTATAGGAGTTATCGTTCCTCAGTGGAATTAAGTATTTAACAGGAACATGTTAATCCCCTGTTGTACAAAGTGTATGTTTCTTTGAATTTTGAAGAAGATTGCCAATAATTTTCTGAATGATAAGGTTTTTAAAAACCAGAAGTTGGCATTGAAAAATGCTGCCTGAATAGTTTTCTTATGCAAGTTTTGATAGCAGGGTTATGGTTTGTCTTATTAAGAAACCACAAGCCAGTGGTGAGTAGGCCCATGTAAGGCTGGTAAGTTTCTGTATGGTATGGTTTATTTAGAACCAAAACTTGACATTGAACAATGCTGCCTGAATAGTTTTTATGCCAGTATTCATAGCAGGGTTATGGTTTATCTTATAAAGAAGCCAGTGGTGAGTAGGTTGATGTACAGATGATAAGTTTCTGAATGCTATGGTCTAAAACCAAAAAAAGACATTTAAATGTGCTGCCTGAACAGTTTTCTTATGCCTGTATTCATAGCAGGGTTATGGTTTGTCTTATAAAGCCTGCCTAGTATAGTCAGTATTGACTTTTGGCAGTAATAAGTTGAAGTTGAAGAACCACAAGCCAGTGTTGAGTAGGTTGATGAATATAAGATAAGTTCCTGAATGCTATGGTCTAAAACTAAAAATGGACATTTAAATGTGCTGCCTGAACAGTTTTCTTATGCCTGTATTCATAGCAGGGTTATGGTTTGTCTTAAAAAGAACCACAAGCTGTTGGTGAGTAGGTTGATGAATAGATGATAAGTTCCTGAATGCTATGGTCTTAAACTAAAAATGGACATTTAAATGTGCTGCCTGAACAGTTTTCTTATGCCTGTTTTCATAGCAGGGTTATGGTTTGTCTTATAAAGAACCAAAAGCTGGTGTTGAGTAGGTTGATGAATATAAGATAAGTTCCTGAATGCTATGGTCTTAAACCAAAAATGGACATTTAAATGTGCTGCCTGAACAGTTTTCTTATGCCTGTTTTCATAGCAGGGTTATGGTTTGTCTTATAAAGAACCACAAGCCAGTGTTGAGTAGGTTGATGAATATAAGATAAGTTCCTGAATGCTATGGTCTAAAACTAAAAATGAACATTTAAATGTGCTGCCTGAACAGTTTTCTTATGCCTGTTTTCATAGCAGAGTTATGGTTTGTCTTATAAAGAAACTACAAGCTGGTGGTGAGTAGGTTGATGTATAGATGATAAGTTTCTGAATGTTTTGGTCTATAACCAAAAATGGACATTTAAATGTGCTGTCTGAACAGTTTTCTTATGCCTGTTTTCATAGCAGGGTTATGGTTTGTCTTATAAAGAACCACAAGCTGGTGTTGATTAGGTTGATGAATAGATGATAAGTTCCTGAATGCTATGGTCTAAAAACAAAAAATGGACATTTAAATGTGCTGCCTGAACAGTTTTCTTATGCCTGTATTCATAGCAGGGTTATGGTTTGTCTTATAAAGAACCACAAGCTGGTGGTGAGTAGGTTGATGTAAAGATGATAAGTTTCTGAATGCTATGGTCTAAAACCAAAAATGGACATTTAAATGTGCTGTCTGAACAGTTTTCTTATGCCTGTATTCATAGCAGAGTTATGGTTTTTCCCGTAAAGAGCTGCAGGCCAGTGGTGAGTAGGTCAATGTAAGGCTGGTCAGTGAAGTTGACCTGTCTTTGGATGTGTCACTTCCAGGTGACCAGGGTCTCAGTCCACAGGTAGACATAGAGCAGTCCTAGAGGACATGCCTGTCTCTGTTGACACAGGTATTGGGTTTTGATGTTCCTCAGGAGTTTGTTTTCCACCCTGAGGATGTCCAGGTGGGTCCTGTACCTAAGTAGGGTCTGTTAGATGCAGAGGTAGAACTGCTAGTGCTACCTGAGGTCACCTTTGGGAAAACTAGAGAGGGGCTCTTACGAACAGAAGTTGGATTGGTTACTGGAACTGAAGTCCCATTAGGAAGTCTGTTTGTCTTCACCATCCCATAGGAATTGTCGGCCTCCATCTAGGTTGCAGACAAAGTGGAGAACAGATTCCTATAATTATTCCAAGTCCCCACCACCATGTGTATGGTTGATTTGTTGTATATGTAGTTAGCTGTAGTTACATATTAGTTAGCTAGTGTTATTGTTTGTAATTTGTTGTATATGATATGCATGCTTCTTTCTTACACCACTTGTACATGATGCCTTTATTTATTGCAGAGTTATGGTTTTCCTTATAAACATATGCTTCCATAAATGTGAGCTACAAAATATCTGATGGGTCTATTTAGTGCAATTTAAATTTCTAGCCTTCTGGTCTGTATGATCATCTTTTTTCAGTAGAATCTAAAAGAGAGAGTTATGGTTTCCTGAGTGTAAGAATTAGTATTTTGAAGACATGTTGGATTTCTGTTTAAGATACATGTATATTTATGAGATAAAAACAGACTGAAAAGAGCACATCAGAAAAAAGCAGTGGTCAGAAAACTCAGCCTCCCTGTACAGTTAAACATAGAGAGGAAAAAAAGCATTAGTTTATATATATATCAATTAAAAGATACCACAAACAAATTAACAAAAATGAGAACCCACTGGGTTACCTCCTTGGAATGTTCAGAGGCAAAACATTTGCCACAGATGGTGAAAACAAAGTTCTAGGGTTCACCATCCTAACACTTGCCCCAACAGTTTCTCCAAATTCAACTTGCAATATCTGGTTCAGATATCTTAATGAAAATACAAAGGTAAGAGTTATGGTTACTCAGTGAAGTAGGAATTTAACAAGAACTTGCTGCTTTCCTGTTGTTCAAAGTTTATGTGTCTTTGACTAGGAGGGTCTGTTAGTTGCAGAGAAGGGACTGGCTATGCCAGTGCTACTTGAGGTTACTTACCCTAAGGAATACTATCAGCCTCCATCTAGGTTGCAGACAAAATGGGGAACCCAGTCCTGTAATTATTCCAAGTCCCCACCACCATGTGTATTGTTGATTTGTTGTATATGTAGTTAGCTGTAGTTAGAAAAAAAAACATGTTAGTTAGCTAGTGATCTTGTTTGTAATTTGTTGTATTTTTTTTTTGCATGCATCTTTGTTACACCACTTGTACAATTGATGCCTTTATTCATTTCAGAGTTATGGGTTTCCTTATAAACATATGCTTCCATATATGATTAATGTGTCGAGCTGCAAAATATCTCATTTGTCTATTTAGTGCAATTAAATTTTCTAGATTGTACAATTATCTTTTGTAAGTAGAATCTAAAGGAAAAGAGTTATGGTTTCCTGAATGTAAGAATTAGAATTTGGAGAGATGTTGGTTTTCTGTTTAAGCTATATCTATGATATAAAAAAAAGACCGAAAAAGCACATCAGAAATAAGCAGCAGTCAGAAAACTCAGCCTCCCTATACAGTTAAAACATAGAGTGGAAAAAAGAGCATTAATTTATGTTTTGATCAATTAAAAGACACCACGAACAAATTAACAAAAATGAGAAACCACAGGGTTACCTCCTTGGAATGGTCAGAGGCAAAACATTTGCAAAAGATGGTGGTGAAAAACAAAGTTCTAGGGTTAGTTATTCAAATGATGTCCCATTAGGTCAGTCTGTCTGTCCTCACCATCCTCAAAATAGGAATCATCGGACTCCATCTAGGACGCAAAGTAGGGAACCAAGTCCTATGATTAGTGCAAGCCCCCAACACCTTGTGTATTGTTCATTTATTGTATAAGTAGTTAGCTGTAGTTAATAGTATTAGAATATGCATGCTTCTTTCATACACTTGTACATTTGCTGCATAATATTTGTAACATGCTGTAAGTTAAGATAAATGATCTCAAGAGTATTTCTAAACTTAAACATCTCATAGATCTGTTAGTTTTAAGCACCTTGAACCTAACTTAAAGGTAATATACTGAGTTTATTTATTATCAGTACGGTTGCCTTATGACTGATGCCCCCTGCAGAGATTAGTTATTTTATGTTGTGGGAGTGCAAGATAAAGAAAGCATCCCATTCCCCTGGTTCTTTTGCATGCTCAATGTACAGCACTGATACATCGAACCTTTGTTTGTCTTATCCGAAAGACAGTTAGTAATGTTAGTGGAGGAGCGGGGATCGATCTTGGGACCATTGGGTTAACAGTCCAGCGAGTTACCACTGTACCACTGATCTACTCTAAAAAGAAATATAGGTATTTTATACAAGATGAAATAATCATAAGCTTTAAACACTTACAAGACTCCTAACACTTGTTCCCTCTTGTTTTAGTGTCTCATCCCTTATATACTTCGAGCAGTCATTTTCAGCCATCCCATACACATGACACATGCATCTCATGTGCCATTGCTTTTGTATGCCAGATTATTTTGGACAGTTATTGGAAGTTCCCCATTCACATGTCATACTTGCCATTTATTTCCTTGTGTCCCCTTTTCCATACCTCTAACATTTTTTGTAAAGGTTTTATGTGAAAGAAGACTGTGTGGCCGCTAATGTTGTATAATGTTTGGCAAAGTTTGAATCTGTCATTCATGATATGTATTGTTTGGCAGTTCATTTCTAACTTAAGGTTCAAACTAGTAGGTTAAAAAGATCCATTTTGAGGCAGTTTGGCAGCATTCCTTACCAGACACAAGTCAAGTGTTAGGTTTTATATGTATGAAGACTAACAATTCATGTCTTCCAAAAGTAAGGCATTGTTTCAGTGAGCTAGGTTAAGATAAAGATGATACATGTATTAGGAGTGTGTGGCATTAAACAGAATGTTAGGCAGCTCATGTCTGACCAAAAATGGTTAGGCCTTTGATAGGTTATGGTGTTAACACATATTAAATGATTTAGGATATGGACTGCTTGGCAAAGCATTTCTTACAATAACTTTACAGGATTCAGACTAGTAGGTTTAACAGATCCATTTTTAGGCAATTTGGCAGTATTTCTGAACAAACACAGGTCTAGTTTTAGGTTTCTTATGTATGAAGACTTACAACATATGCCTTTCAAAAGTAAGCTAGGTTAAGACTAAGATGATATATTTATTGAGAGTGTTTGGCAACTTATACCTAATATAGATCAGGTGAAGTTTGGCAGTCTCATGTAGCTGATTAATTAAATGGACAGGATGCTCATTTCTGATTGTAAGTTACTAAAAGGCTAAGCTAAGCATGTTAAGGTGATTCATGTTAAAGTGGTTTGGAAGCATTTCTAACCAAACAGAGGTCAAGTTTCAGATAGGCAAATTTAGGTGTTATATGTATGAAGATTGGCAAGTAATTTTTCACAAAGTAAGGCAAGCCTGATTAAGGTTATTCATGATATGGAATGTTATGCACCTCATGTCTTAAAACAAATGTAAGGCTTAAGGTTGTGAAGACTGGCAACTCATGTCCTATTCAATTCAAGTAAATAAACTGTGAGCAAGAGTAGGTAATTTATGATACGGAGTGATAGGCAGCAAAATACAGGTTAGATTTTAGACTGACTTCAAGATGTAATTTGTATAAAGTGCTATTCTATTCATCTCTTACACAAACTAGGTAAAATTTCAGTCAGTCTTACTTTGGACAGATTGGCAGCTCATATCTGACAATATCTTAAAAGATCCGGAGATAGCAAGATAAGTTGATGGCCAAAACATATGTAGGTTTTGTGTACACAGATGTTGGCAGCATTTCTGACCAAAACATAGATAACATTTATTTAGGCAGATTTAAGCAATTTGAATTAGGACTGTTGGGCAGCTCATTATGTACAATGATTTACCAAGCTTTTCAAATAGGGAGATAAATGTGATTCCTGCTTTGTGATCTTAAGCAGCATGTCTGACAAGTTTTTCATCTTAAGATTTAAGAATTTCATGTGAAGGTCATATTGGCAACTCCAAATCAGAAAGAAACATAGACAGGATAAGGTGATTTTTGTAAGAGATGTTAAACAGGGATAGGTTATTCATATGAAAGAGGTTTTTGCAAATTCTTTCTTGTAAAAAGCTGATGTTTTGACAGGTCTAAGCAGTTTATTTTAAGGTCAGTGTGGAAACTCCTCTCTGACAGAAATTTAAATTGCATGTAGTCGGGTTAAAGACCAGCATCTCATTTCCACCAAGAGCTTAGGTTAATTTCTTGGCATGACCAGTAGATTAAGTAGTTGATTCATGTAACAGACTAATTGGCAGTAATTCTGACCAAAAGTTATCTTAGTTTCAGAAAGGCAAGTTAAGGTTCTTTTAATGACTGCTGGGCAGCATTTCTGTCCAACACTTTGATCAAGATACTGATAGGTCTTGGTCACTGACAAAAAATCCTGTTTGGTACATTAGTAATTGTTAAGGTTTTTTTTTTTTTTGCTTTTTTTTTAGTAATTGACTTGTAGCTATCAAACGGTAAAGTCTTAGACCTCACTTACCCCTTGCACTGCTTGCACATCCCTTCCTTTGCACGCTAAGACTTGCCAATTGAAAATCTTCAAGCCAATTTCTTTTTCTATATTTTGTTAAGGGGTATGTATGGAAAGATTTTTTTTTTCATTTTTTTAATTTAAATTTCAATCAAATATGTTCCAAAACAGGTATTTTTTTGTCAGTTTTATTAGGAGTGACAGAGTTATGGTTTTCTCTATGTCAAAAAAAGTGGTTTGAGGAAATGTATTTCTTACATTTGCGCTTCAATGATTGTCCATGTAGCCAGTTTCTGAAATGTGAAAAAAAGTTATTATGATACATAAGAATATTTTAATGGCAAGAGTTATGGTTCCTTAATTAATTCAGAAACATGTTCCTTTCCAGTTGTTTTAAAGTATATGTTTCTTTGAGGTTTGGAGAAAATTGCAAAGAAGTTTGGCATTGTTAGCCGAAACTTAAGAAAGACATTGAAACATGCTGCCTGAATAATTTTCTCATGCAGGGTTATGGTTTGCCTTGAAAAGATATGCTTTATTTTAATGCTAAGGATGGACTGCAAAAAAATCTGACTTGTATATGTAATGCTATTTAGCTGTCTAGCTTGTACAATTATCTTTTGTCAGTTTAATTTAGTGGAAAGAGTTATGGATTCCTGAATGTACGTGTCTTTTAGGAAAAAGCTTGCTGCTTTTCTAAAAAGTGTGTATTCAAAAATGTACACATTGTTTGGAAAAAAACCTGTCTTTTGTTTCTTAAAACTAAAAGCTAAAAGTTATGGTTCCTTAATGGAATTAGGTATTTAACAGGAACTTGTTGATTTCCTGTTGTTTAAAGTGTATGTGTCTAAAAGAAGCTTCTTATTGATATTGTTATTCTGAACCAAATAGTGACTGAGTCTTCAAAACATTCAAGTATCTTGCCTTAATTTTTTTTTATGCCAGTATTTAAAGCAGGTTTATGGTTTGCCTTATATAGGTATGCTTCCATATATGATTTACATGAGCTGCAAGCAATGTGACTTGGATATTTAGAATAATTTAACTTTCTGCCTGTAAAATTATATTTTGTCAGTATAACTTTATGGAAAGAGTTATGGTTTCCTGATATACGCATCTTTTAGAAAAAAAGTTTTCTACCTTTCTGATTAATGTGTATTTAAAGTCTGAACACATTATTTGGGAAAAAAAACCACTTGTCTGTAGGTAAGAGTTATGGTTCAGTTTAATAGGAACTTGTTGATTTCCTGTTGTTCAAAATGTATGTGTCTTTGGGTTTTGAAGAAGATTTCCAAGAAATTTTTAAAGGTATGGTTATATCAAACCAAAAATGTACATTGAAACATGCTGCCTGAATAGTATTCTTATGCCTGTATTCATAGCAGAGTTATGGTTTACCTTATAAACATATACTTGAGGTATGTTTAGCATGAGCTTCAGAAAATTTGACTTGTATATGTAGTGTTAATTAACTCACAAGCTATAGCCTGTAAAGAGTTATGGTTTCCTGAATTTAAGCATTATTATTTAAAAACATGTTATTTTTCTATCAAAGATGTATATATGTTATCAAAATTCAAGTTTCATTATCTGGTTCAGATATCTTAAGGTAAATAAATAGGCAAGAGTTATGGTTCCTCATTGGTTAGAGGTATGGTTCCTCATTGGTTAGAGGTATGGTTCCTCATTTGTTAGAGGTATGGTAATATCAAACCAAAAATGTACATTGAAACATGTTGCCTGAATAGTATTCTTTTGCCTGTATTCATAGCAGAGTTATGGTTTACCTAGAAAACATATACTTAAATTGTGATATGTTTAACATGAACTTATGAAAATCTGACTTGTATATGCAGTATTATTTAACTCGAAAGCTATATAGCCTGTATGGTTGTCTGTCAGTATAATTTCAAGGAAAGAGTTATGGTTTCCTGAAATTAAGCATTATTATTTGAAAACATGTAATTTTCCTACTAAAGTTATCAAAATTCAAGATGCAATATCTGGTTCAGCTATCTTAAGGTAAATAAATAGGCAAGAGTTATGGTTCCTCAATGAAGTAGGTAATTAATTGGAACTTGCTGCTTTCCTGTTGTTCAAAGTGTGTGTGTCTTTAAATGTCAGAGAAGATGGCAATGAGGTTTCTTAATAATATTGTTATTCTGAACCAAATGGGGATTAATTCTTTAAAACATTCAAGCATTCTGCCTTTATAGATGTTTATGCCAGTATTTTAACAGGGTTATGGTTTTCCTTATAAAGATATGCTTCCATATATGGTTTACATGAGCTGCAAACAATCTGACTTGGACATGTAGTATAAGTTCAGTTTCTGGTCCTGTAACTAATATTTTGTCAGTATAATTTTATGGAAAGAGTTATGGTTTCCTGATATAAGCATCTTTTAGGAAAAAGTTTTCTACCTTTCTGATTAATGTGTATTTAAAGTATGAAGAAATTATTTGGAAACAATACCATGTCACTTGTCTTAAGGTAAAGAGTTATGGTTCAGTCTAACAGGAACTTGTTGATTTCCTGTTGTTCAAAATGAATGTGTCTTTGGGTTTTGAAGAAGATTTCCAAGAAATTTTTAAAGGTATGGTTATATCAAACCAAAAATGTACATTGAAACATGCTGCCTGAATAGTATTCTTATACCTGTATTCATAGCAGAGTTATGGTTTACCTTATAAACATGTACTTCAGATATGTTTAACATGAGCTTCAGAAAATCTAACTTATATATGTAGTGTTAATTAACTCGATCAATCGTCACAAGCTATAGCCTGTATTGTTGTCTGTCAGTATAATTTCAAGGAAAGAGTTATGTTTTCCTGAATTTAAGCATTATTACTTAAAAACGTCATTTTTCTATCAAAGATGTATATATGTTATCAAAATTCAAGTTTCAGTATCTGGTTCAGATATCTTAAGGTAAATAAATAGGCAAGAGTTATGGTTCCTCATTGGTTAGAGTTATGGTTCCTCATTGGTTAGAGTTATGGTTCAGACTTGTTGCTTTCCTGTTGTTCAAAGTATAATGTGACCTTGAACATCAGAGAAGATGGTAACAAGGTTTCTTAATAATATTGTTATTCAGAACCAAATAGGGATTAATTTTTCAAAACATTGAAACAGTTGCTGTCCTTGTTTTTTTTTTATTCAGTATTTATAGCAGTGTAATGGTTTGCCACTTAATGATATGATTCCAATTTGCTGAAAATGAGCTGCAAAAAGTCTGATCTGTACAATGTATATGTAGTACAGATTAACTATTAACTAATATAATTGTCTTATCAGTATTATTAAAGGAAAGAGTTATGGTTTCCTGTATTTAAGCACCTATTTGTTAAAATCTTGCTGGTTTGCTAATAAGAGTATTTAAAAGTTTGTATAAATAAATTCTATAGATAACCTGTTTGCTGCATGTTCCAAATCCAGCTGATATATTTATCCTGGATGTTTAGTTGGAAAGGTTGAGGTGTTATATGTATGAAGTCTTACTAAAGTTTCCTTGGATTAAGGTAATTCATGATAAGGAATAAGGATTAGTCTAGATTTAGGCATTTAGCAGTTCATTGTGGATAATGATTTTAGTTATTTGGATAAGGAAGTTAAGGTGATTCTTGTATAAGATTGCTTAACATAATGTCCTATAAAAAGAAATATAGATGTACAGATAGGTATATCCAGGTGATAAAGGGACTAATTATTAGACTGTCAGTAAGATTTGTGATCAAGAGAGGGTAATTAAATGTATATTTTGGAAGCATTTCCAACAGAAACTTGGGTAATGTTTTAGGTAGACATATTTAAGTGAAAGAAGGTACAGACAACTTGCTTAAAATGATTTCAGTTGAGGAGTGTTTGGTAGCATTTCGGACCAAACAGTGAATTTAAGATAATTATATTGATAGGCAAGTATAATTTAAGGACTTTTGAGCAGCTCAAATGGGCCGTTCAAGAGATTCATGTTAGATCAGTTTGGCAACTCTCTAAATCGGCAATATAAGATGATTTATACAAGAAGTGTTCTTCAACTAGTTAAATCCATCAAGACTTCCGGTTAAATTTCAGATAGTTGAGTCAATGGAATTCATGTGAAAACCCATTTGGTAGCAGTTCTACCAAAACTGAGGTAAATTATCAGACTGACTGGTTAAGGTGATCCTTACAAAAGATTCTTACATTGTGTTTCTATCAGAAATTTAGGTAAAGTATAAGACAGAATGATTTAGGGGACTCTTATAAACGCACTGTGTTCTATTAGAAACTTTGGTAAAGTATCAGAATGATTTAGGGGACTCTTATAAAGGTACTGTGTTCTATTAGAAACTTTGGTAAAGTATCAGAATGATTTAGGGGATTCTTATAAAGGCGCCATGTTCTATTAGAAACTTTAGTAATGTATCAGAATGATTTAGGGGATTCTTATAAAGGCGCCACATTCTATTAACAGAAACTTTGGTAAAGTATCAGAATGATTTAGGGGATTCTTATAAAGGCGCCATGTTCTGTTAGAAACTTTGGTAAAGTATCAGAATGATTTAGGGGTTTCTTATAAAGGCACTGTGTTCTGTTAAAAACTTTGGTAAAGTACATATTAGATAGCATGATTTAGGGAATTGTTATAAATTTGTGTTCTATTAGAAACTGGTAAGTTATAGATAGATTGATTTAGGGTATTTGACAGGTTCAGTGGATTTATGTAAATGTCAGTGTCATCTAGACTAAATTCCTGGCACATTTATTAGATAGGTGATATATGTAATAAACTGTTGGTCAGTATTTCTGACCAAAATCTAGGTAGTTTAAATGTTATAAATTAAGTAGACAGGTATATAGATATATAGATATATAGTTTAAAGTTATATCCTTTTGGTAGCATTTATGTTCAGTGAAGCTAAAAAGACACTGGTAGGCAAATTAAAACGATCAAGTAGGGACTTTGTAACTGCTCAAATTAGCAAGTTTAAGACATGTATACATTCATGTTAAGATAAGTTTGACAACTCCTCTGTTTCAGAAACTTAGAACTTAAGTTCCATATAAGCTGGTTAAGGTTTGTGAAATAACTGCTCAAGGTCTAGTTTCCAGCTAATCGTTTAGCTAAATTTCAGATTGTCCGGTAAATTAAATTCATATGAAAGCCTATTAGGTAACAGCTCTACCAAAACTGAAGTAATGTTTCAGACAGACTGGTTGGTAAAGTATCAGATAGACTGGTTTAGGTGATTCTTATAAAGACAGGTTCAGTGGATCTATGTAAAGGTCACTGTGACAACTCCTCTGAGTTTCATATTGGTGAAGTTGATGTGTATTAATGGAATCACCTTGATTCGGTCCAAAAGTAATTGATTCCATCCAGAAGTAAGGCTTAGTTCTAGGCACATAGATTAGTTAGTATTTAATAGACTGTTAATTAGCAATAGTTCTGACCACCAGAATCTAGGTAAAGTTTTAGTGTTATGGTTAGATTAAGGTGCAAGAATATGTATATAAGTAGGTTAGTAATTTCCATGAAGGACTGTTTGGATAGCATTTCTGACCAAACAATGAATTTCCAGGTTCAACCCATTTGGTAACAATTCTACCAAAACTAGTAAAGTTTCAGATAGGCTGATGTAGGTGATTGATATTAAGGCAATGGGTTTCTTACAAAGAAACAAAAACAGTCTAAGGTTTATCTTAGTACAAATATTTCAGAGGTTTATATGATTTATGCTTAGGTCATTGTGACAACTTGTTCCTGATATTAGTTTCAGATAGTCTGGTTAATTTGTATATAAAGACTTAAATAGCGTCTTGTTTGCATGGAAAAGGAAGGTTAATTTCCTGGCACAAAAGTTAGAAGATGTTTCATTTTACAGACTTTTAGGCAGTATTTCGGTCCAAAACTTAGATTTAGTTTCAGAAAGGCAGGTATTAGGGGACAGGTTAAGGGGCAGCATTTCTGTCCAGAACTTTGCTAAAGGTACTGATAGGCAGATTTAGGTGACTGACAAAAATTTCTGTTTGGTTCATATAAACTTGACTGCTAGGAGATAACTGATGGACTGTGTTGGCCACTAAGAAACAAACTATGCCAAGAGTCCATTTATTTAAAAACTGGTTTGGCTTGTCACAGAATCTCAAGTTTAGTGTCTTAATCCTGACCCGGTATGTTAGGAGTTTAAGGTCTGATGTGGTTTCAATGAAAATTCTTCAATTTCATTATTAACTGGTATGCTAGGAGTTTTGTTATGACTCAGCTTTGGTCTGGTACAAAATCTTCAATGGAGGGTTAGTTTTTTTTAAGTAATGGTTTAGCCTCTAAGTCTTCAGTTAAGGTTCATATCATTAACTGGGGCTTTAGTGGTTAATTTCATAAGTAATTGACTTGTAGCTTTCAAAGGTAAAGTCTTGCATCTCACCTTACCCTTGCACTGCTTGCATCAGTCCTCAACAGTTCCCCTTGCACCTTCCCTTCCCCTTGCACCTTCCCTTCCCCTTGCACTGTTTGCACGTTTCCTTCTCCCCTTGCATTGCTTGCATATCCCCTTTTTCTTGCACGCTTAGACTTGCCAATTGAAAATGTTCAAGACAGTTATTGATTTCTAAATTTTGATAAGGGGTTTGAAGGGTCAGAGTCAGGTTTAAGGTTTAAACTTATTTATTTTGCAAAGACTGGGAAGCAAATTCTTACAACTTCTATTATCCCTCCTGATGACTGCCCCCTGGGTTCAAACCAGTAATTGTGCTGAAAGTGGGGGATATGGAAAAATTACAGTAGACTCTTACCCCTGGTGGGATTTGAACCAGCAACCTCTGGATGGAAAGTTAGTAGTCTAACCTTCTCGACCACTGCCCATCTAAGTTAGGTAATAACAAGCTGAACAAAATTAGTTTAGAACCTGATTTATTTACATCAATTGCGATTACAAGTTCTTACAACTTAGATTCACCACACTCGATGACTGCTTCCTGGGTACCAGTATTCGCGCAGTGGTGAGGAATGTGAAGATCGTGAGAGAATCTCGCCTCTGACGGGATTTGAACCCACAACCTCCGGATTAGGAGCCCTGCGCTCTACCTCTGGACCACGGTGCCATTCTATTAACTGTTTATTCTTTAAGTCAGTATAGTAAATTACTCTTCTAATAATAAATTCATCATTAAATTCATAAAGATATGTTCATAAACAGTTGCTTTTTGTCAGTTGGGGAGAGTTATGGTTTTCTGTACACCAGAAAAGTGTCAGTTAATTCTCAGTTCCCCACATGCAAATGTCTCTTGAAAAGTAGTTATTTTAGATTGTGTGGGATAATGTAAGATACAGTAAGCCTCCTTTTCCAGTACCACTAATGCTCAGTGTATAGCCCCTATGCTTGGAACCTCATAGTTTAATTTCTCATCTGAAAGTCAGATGTGTAACTGGATGGGTGGGGGTTCATATTTATGTCCCCTGGATAACCATTTCCCTTAAATGTTTTGCCTAGTCAGTTGTGTAAATACTAAACTTTTATAGAGTTATGGTTCCATAATAGAATCATGTATTTAATAGGAACATTTCAATTATCTGTCATTCACAGTGTAATTGCAAAGGTTTATTGTAATGAACTTCTGTCTTCTGGTCATAGAAAAGGCCAAGGTGATAAAGCTATGGTCTTTTAAAGCAAATAGGGATCAGTTATTCAATACAGAAACAACTACTGTCTGATTAGTTTATATGACAGGAATATGGATTTGGGTGTAGAAATAAGTTTCCATGTAAATTAAACTAACTGCATTAAATGGGTATCTGTAGCCATCTGAAACTCAAAGGTTAAACTTTATCAAGACTGATTATCTTGATGAACATCAGTTGTGCAGTTTAACTATCTAAATACTGTTTAAAGGAAAGAGTTATGGGTTTCTGAATGTAAGCATGTTTCTCGGAAAGTCTTTTAAATTATGTAAAAAATGTTGGAAGATCAACCTGTGTGCTATATGTCCTAGATCTGTGTCTTCATCATTTAGTTGTATTGAGTAAAACTACTAAGTAAGAGTTATGGTTTGTTACAAAAATATGTCTCCATCTATGTTAATTTAACTTGAGCTGCAGTAAATCTGATGGGTAATTTAAGGCAAGAGTTATGGGTTTCTGAATGTAAGCATGTTTCTAGGAAAGAGTGTTTTAAAGTTTATAAGATAAAATATGTAGGAAGACCAGCCTGTCTGCTAATTCTAGATCTTACTGTGTCATGATTTGTTGGCAATAAGTTGTCTTGAGTAAAAAAAATATATATATATAGGTAAGAGTTATGGTTTCTGTTATGAAAATATTAGTTTCAATATAATTATGTGTACCATGAGTTGCAATAAATCTGATAATTTGATTCCAGTCTGAACTGTAAAGGGTGAAAATTTACTAAAATGATTATATAGAATTCCTGGATGAATTTCAATAGTATGAACTAACTTTCAAGCCTATTCAGTTGTTCTATGTCATGCAGTATTGTTTAAAGGAGAAAGTTATGGTCTCACCATTAATTGTTAAAAGTTTTGTAGAAAACAAGAGTTTCAAAGTATGAAAAAATATTAAAGGATCATCTGTCTGTGTGTTCTACATCGGTATCCTGAGTGATTTAAGGGCAATAAGTTGTCTTGTGGAAAATAAATAGAAGAGAGTTATCATTTGCATTGTAAAAATTTCCGTTTCATACATTCTAAACATTTCTTGCAACAGATCGATCTGCATATCTGTAACTCAGAGGCAGAAATACGTCTACCATTCATTTGTATATCAAGTTAAGAATAATCTGAATGAACTGAAATGGTAACTTTCTAGGCTATATACATGTACATAAGTCTGTAGTATTAGTTTAAAGAAAAAGTTATGGTTTCCTGAATGTAAGCATGTTTCTATGAAAATGCGCTTTTAAGTATGTAAAAGAAATTCATATAATGGTCTGTTGTGTGTGCTAAATTTGTGTCCAGTATGATTTAACTACTTTTTGGAACTACTTTTAGATCTAAAGTAAAATACAAAGGGAAGAATTATGGTTTGCGTTATAAAAATGTTTCCATAACATGAGCTGCAATGTATCTAAAGTAAGGTCACAAGACCAAGAATTGATTCTCATACATTTTAAACACAGGGGTCAAAGGTAAAAAATGTTTAAAGAACTTGAAAGACCTGCATTTTCTGTAACAGTGATGGTTAGATTTATACATGACACCATAAGGATGTGGTACAAGTTGTATTTAAAGTAATTATCGAGCTTACAAGATGGAGAGTAGTCAGTCAGGTCAAAGTATACATGATACATAATACAACTGGTACATAACTTACTTTGTCTAGGGCTAAGCTTAAATGGTGCTCAAGATATTGTTTAGTTGATATTTAAGGACTCAGTTACATAAAGTTAAAGTTCTATTTTTTAAGTCATCAAAGTGTTGTTTGGGCTCCGGTTCAAGCGCTGCATGTTTTGGCTGTGTGATAATGATTCAGATTCAATAAACAATGCATCAATTATCATTTGTCTTCTTAAAAGTATCTTCAAAAGTAAAAAGATAATGTATTTGTTAAAATACCCAAGTTACCTAGCTTAAAACTGTCTGTGGTTTGATGTAAAGAAATTCTCAGGCAAATGCATTGTGATTTTAATGGTGGAGAAAGGAATGGCTATGGGATGGTGGAGGCCATTTTTATAATATAAATAATATAAATCAAGTAGCAAACCTTTGCCACTATAAAAATTAGTTAAAATTCAGATGTATTTGAGTCTATTTAAATTCTATTCAGTAACCTTACATAAGTCATTTTTAAAAATCAAACACAAATTATAAATTTATTTGAATTATTTAAGGACAATAAACCATGTAAGAGGGTTCGATTCCCTCCCTAGGCTTATATACTTTACATTCTGGTGAAAAGAGGACACATTGCCTAGTGGTCCCGCATGGTTCTGTTGTGGTAGTTGTCGTCAATTACCACAATGTTTGCAGTTAGCAGGTGAAACATAAAAGTCACCTCTCTACAATATCAAACTGTGTAGATAGAATTAGTCATAGTAAAAAGACCTGCCAATGTAACTGAATTATGTTGGAGAGTCAGCCATGTTCTTGCCTATGAAGAGGAATTTATTGAAAAAAAAAGAAAGAAAATAAAACAAAACAAAAAAACAAAAAACTGACCCAATGATATGAAATAAACATTTTCAATGACAGCTTGGATTTGTCAGCAGTTTTCATAAAATCATTTTTTTTATTTATAGGTATATAATACTGATTTATATCATAAAGGCTCAAATTGAATAAGCATTGTAAAGTGAACTGATGGAAAATCTCATTGTTAATATAGAAAATATTGTCAGAGGTTTGAATGATTCAAAGCATAAAACATCACTTTTTAGGGGTTATTTTTGTTTTGTTTGTATACTCTATATATAAATTTTAAAACTTAACCTAAAACTTGGAAAAATTGACATTTCAGTAGAGAAGCAATATAAATTAAAGGGCAGCTGATACACAGACAAAAGACAAGGAAAGGCAGACTGTAGCTAGAAACACAGACTGTAGTAATGAAAACGAACGGCCGTTATGTGAATTAACACAAAGTAATAATTTTCCGAGGAGAATCTGGTGCATCTTTTGCAGCTCATGACATAAATCAATGATTTAAATAGATGAGGCATAAAACCGCAGAATGTATTTTTTGTAGTTGAAAATTGAGACAATTTAAGTAAATTGATTCAGAAAAAATATTTTAGAAAGTCTAGATATGCTTTGCAGTAATAACAGAATAATAATGTGAATATCTTCTTCATTGATAATATTGCAGCGTCACTCGTTGAGAGAGGAAGTAGTCAGTCACTTGCGGGGAATTGGTTAGTAAAACTGGTTGGATACCCAGGAACACTGGTTAGGTGGACTGACTGCCAGGATATGAACCTCAGGCTGGTTAAAAGTAGCAATAAACCCCAGTTAACCAATAAACCAATCACTCTGTTGCCTTTTTCAGTACATTCTTTTCTATAGTTATTTGGGGGATTGGCAGTGTGGCATATTTTATGTTTAATTATCGTCTTTAAGTAGCAAAAGGAAATTCCAATAAAAAGATAAGCAGTATTTTACATTATATACCATTTCTATATCTTTGGTGGGACCTTTAAAAAAGTTTGTGACCACATGTATAGACTGTGCATCACCAGTCAGAGTACAGGCCTTTCTCTAAGAAATGACATTATCTGAAAAAACAATTTGAATTAAAAAATGAGTTTAAGTTAATAGCGTATACAGTATTTTAGGAAGCAAGCACTTTTTAGATAATAACAGGGTTTAAAAAAACTTAACTCTCAAGATTTTGAATCCTCCTATTGGCTGACTGTTACTATTGCTTGAATTTAGATTGACCACTTCACAGTGCTTTAAGGTCAAGGGTTTGAGCCTGCAGAAGACCATGCCAGTTTGTTGCCTTTCTAAAGGGAACATCTTTATGAAACTGACTTTAATGTTTGTACATGGTTGGAAGAACATTGATAAAATGCTTTAAAAATTGAAAATGGAAATATGCTTTGAAACAAAGCAAGTATAATGGTTTATTCAAACTTAAAAGAGACGTACTTTAAGACAAAATTGAATAATTTTACAGCTCCTGAAGATTGAGCTCATAGTCCAATGGCTGTGATGTATATAGGAACCTTTGTTGTTGAGTTTATTTTAGCTAACTTTGTGTTCAGTTTGAGCTTCTCTGGTTGCCCTGACTGCCCGTCTCCTCTTTAACCATTACGGCTAAGCTGATTGAACATGGGCAGGGATGTTTCTTTCTTGACTAGAGCCACTATGCTTCTTTAAAATCTTAAGATGTGATTATCTTTCTTTATCTAAATGTTACTTTGTTAATAATCTTCATCCAAATTTTAAGTTTCTACATTGTACCTTTTTGAATATGATTTTACCAAATTCCTCTTTCAGTGATTCATGACACTGATGTACAAGCAGAGATTATTCAAGTTATTATAGCCTGGAAAAATCACATTATGAATATTATATTTACAATATATAAAACCCAACAGAACATTCACATCAGTATTGAAATATCAAACTGCAGACACTGAATTGCTATATTCAATATAAATTAGCTATGAAGTCTCACATTTTAATGCCGATGAATCAAAAGACTACCTTGCATATCAGTAATAAGTATACCTGCAAGATGATAAACAAACTGCTTCATTATTTCACGCCGGTATTGCATGTTTGTTTAATTCTAAAAATCACAAGTTATTTGCAGCTTTGTAATTTTAGGCTTAATACATGCAAACATTTGCTGAAAATAACTATTTAATACTCAATGATTATGTTTGTGTCATTCATGGGAGGTTTTCAGGTGTCATTAGTGATAAACAGTAGTGCCTTTGCTCGTCTGGGAGAGGTGCTGCTCGAGAGAGATGAACATGCACAGAATTCTGACAGGGGGAAAATCGAAATGTGACAGGAAAGAGGATGTCGTTCATGGGAGATGATGTTTGGGGAGGTTGGACTGTATATATATATTTTTATAATTTCTTAAAAACTTTTCTTGTCAGAAACAACAGAGCTGTGACTTCTGATATTGGTATCAAGTTATGTTCCTGGGGACTGTCTTGGTCCCACCTGAGGGGTCACATGTTTTACATCGAAATATGGAAGAAAATCTTTAAAATCTCCTTTTACAAACCACAAGGGCTCAGAGCTCTAAAAGTTGTAAAAACTGGGGGCATTTTCTAGTGGACATCTACCAAGATTGATCAAACTTTTTTCCTTGGGTCACTTTTGATTCTGCCCTGGAGATCTGTTTTACATAGAATTATAAAGAAAAAAAATGTAATCGACACGTAGTCATGATGTTTTATTATGTAATTATTCTAACTGCAATTATTGTTTTGTTATTTTGTACAGAGTGGACTCTTAACAAAACAATAAATTGTTCTATTCAAGCAATTAACTCCCTGTAGTTCCATAGTTTAATAAACACTGCAGCAGGAACAAATTTTAAATTGTATTTGAACTTATTTGTCTTTAGAAATTGTTTAAGTATCCATCTCATCACTGTAGGTCTCTGTGCATGCAACTGCACTCTTGTGTGTATGGTTATTGATCTGTCTGTGGGCATGA
This sequence comes from Cyclina sinensis, assembly GCA_012932295.1. Lineage (NCBI taxonomy): Eukaryota > Metazoa > Mollusca > Bivalvia > Venerida > Veneridae > Cyclina > Cyclina sinensis. Next base: position 27,530,692 of record JAAONU010000009.1, on the reverse strand, counting down.
AAGCACTGGCAGGTTTACATTTGCTTTTTATTTCTTTTGAAAGTACTGATATACAAGTACTAGTTATGATACTGTCTACTAACACATCTTAAAATATTGTACTTAGGCCATTTTTATATCATTCAACATTTTTTAATACAGTTTCTTGCTAACTCTGAGCTGTTTAGTTTGTCTGTTTTCTCTCTATGAAAATGTCAAACTTTAAGTGTTTACAGAAGCGCTTTTCGTGTCTACTACTGATACTTTCAAAGAATAATGGTGATGTCAACTGCTTAAATACAATCTCACAACAAATCAGGAGACAGTGGTTTGATCATCCGTTGGGGTGGTTCCAAATGTGACAGAAAAGTTTGCTGTTGAAAGGTAAAACCTTTTAATCTGAGTTCTTTTACTGAGTGTGGTCTCACAGAACAAGATCAAAAGCAATTGAATACTGACAGAGTATTTTTACTTAACAGACCTGAATCAATCTGTATATGTCAAAATTTGTCCACTGATGATAGTGATACAGTTAGGAATAATTTTGTGTTGACAAAATTCTGTAAATAATATCTCATAGCAAATTCAGATTGATTTAAACACAGGAAACCTATGTTTTCAAATCTACCATAGACCAGAACAAGCTAGCTGAGAGGCAAAAGGAGTGAAATTTTGTGTTGATTCTTTTTACTGGAATAGTCAGTCACTTTTCTTAAAAAATTGAGAGCTGAAAATAATATTGGCAATTTATCCTGAACAAAATTTTACACTTTTTCTCATAACATACTATAAAAAATCATTGATTGTAACATCTTTTAGTTCTTTCGCGGTAATTGTGTTAAAGCGTGACAATATTCAGGTAAGCTCTCATTTATTATTTATTTCATTTTATTTAAGCAATGATTGAAAGTGTTGATGGTAGACAGAATGACCATCTCATTACCATTAATGTTTTATTGATAAATGGCAGTAACTTTTGAAAAAAGGAACACATAACCAGGTAAGACTCATCCCGTGGGAACAAAATGCTCACGGTTGTACGAAGCTGTATTGATATAGGGCAACTGTTCATTTATTGTCTGTTGTCGTCATACATAATGCAACATTTTCCTCAAGTGCTTCTCCTCTTTTACACACAAACCACTGGGCTAATTTTGACCAAACTTTACTGACAGGAATGTTCAATAGTTAGTCCTTTTTTCAAATACCATAAATTAAATGGTTTCATTAAAAACTCTGTTTTGATGGCAACCATAAGGAAAACCCTTGATAATGTAGCCAGCTTTTGAATTCAAGATCAATATACAGAACTTTTTTTTGCAGTTAAAACTCACTCTTAGACTAGTTAAAACCTGCATTTGAACTATTTGATATTTTCTGCTCTTCTCTTTTAGGGATTGGTTGTATAATGTCCTAGTTGGAATGTGGGCAGTGCATCTGCTTTCTCTACCCTGGAAGTTACAGGTTTGAATGTACAGATGAGGAATCACATTATTCAGTGTGAATTGAAGTTCTGTGTGAGTATTAGTGAGAACATCAAAGAGCTGATGTCAAGTTCCCAGAATATTCTTTGGTCAGTAAGTGAAAAAGCAGTTTCATAGAAATTTAGAGAAAAACGAGACTTAGAAAGGTGAGACTAATGTGTCTAAAAAAAATAAATTCTTGCTATAAGAAAACAGAGTTTGATGCAGAATACCAACATCTTAATATACATATAAATCATAGCAAGTTAAATTTTTGTCTTGTAGCACAATTGCAAATATCCTTTTTTTGCCAGCATCACACACTGCATGGTTAAGATTTGAATATAGAACATATCTAACACAACGCAATAAATGCCTGAACGTCTGACTTAGCAAGACCAGTACATCAGGTTTCTTAATTTGTCAAGTCAAAACAAATAAGTGATGACTTGAAAACATTTTGAAACACTTGCTTTGGGTTAGAATCATGAGATGGAGGAGATATTGACCCATACTATAATTATACTGTATGTTACAAAATATCTGGACTCACATACAATAAGTTAGACTATTATTTGCCATGTAGCTTAAAGATACTGTTTATTATTTATCATGAACATTATGGCAAACACTGCTGTTGTTTAGATAAAATTACTACTTTTAAAAATGAAACTTCTTTTACTGAGATTTTAGAGTCTTCAATCCAGTTCTGCTAATTTGTACTGTAACAATAAGGGGTTTTAAATTAACTTGGCAGAAAGGATGTTTGATTACAATAGACATTTTTTTCAGGAGACAGGCCAGTTCTAGAGAAGAAACAAGTGAACAAATTACAGTACAATACCTCTTGGAAAATTCAGAGCCAAGAGAAAACACGAGTTTTCAGAGGATGGTTTTATAAATTTCAGGAAAGTGTAATGGAATGATGATAATTACTTAAATGTTAATGATTGTTCTTAAAATCATACATTTTCTTAGTTTTAATCATAAACTGAAACCTGCAATGAAATTGTAAAACTTTAACACTATTCCCAATTCCAGTAGCTATAAAATGTCAGCCTGTATTGTACATATTGTTTTTTTTTTTTTTTTCTCAGAAACAATGCGAAGGGGAACAACTCAAATTCTGATTTTCTGGACCTAAAAGAAAAGTGATTAGAACACAAATGTTTTTAAAGTTCTTCACTACCACCCTTGAAAGTATCATGTACGAATAACTCTGTTTTCTGCTATAGCTGCTAAATGTGTATTACAGAGAAATATATTGAGATTGTTTAAAGCACTTGACCTTTATATGAAATGTACATCATACATTATTTTCTTACCAAGATAAAGTGAACTGAAATTTGTTGAATACTATTCCAGTCCTTTACCATACAAACTTTCATCAGTTGATCAGACAAAATAATGGTGTTCTTTGTTACAAGGTTAATAAGCTGCATTATTATGAAAATTATGTACAATTTATTTTTTGCTTTTTCATTAATTTTTTAGTTTGTGAGATAGATGACATGTAGGTAGGCAGTATAAGAATACAGAGATGTACCATAGAAAAAAACGAGAGTCAACATTTAATTCTCTTGCCTAGTTTTATGGTATAAACATTATTAAGTCATTATGCACCTAATTTCTGTTGTTGTTTTTCTCAATTCAGTAGTATATTGGTACGAGTGAGTCGGTTTTATTTAAGCTGATGTTGAAAGCCATTTTTTGAGCACTTGCTTGTCAGCAGGATGATATGGACTAGAAATCATGCAATCCTAACAACTCGGCCTTTTCCGACAACTTCGTAAAAATACCTCATATGTAAGTGTATGAATACACCAAATGGTAATTCACCTCGGCTTTAATAAAATTATAAACAAACATGGCAGAATTCAAGCAGTGTTTGTCTTATGGATTAGAAAAAAAATGAATATAAATTTTAATTTAAAGCACGAACAGGTAGAGGCTTTAAGAAATGCCTCAAATAAAGCAGACACTATTTGTGTTATAAAATAGTCCATTATGGCGGCTACCATATTATTTCTGAGGTGACTTAATGAAGTCACCCGAGGTGTTCCGAATGGAATTCATGGGGTCTTAAAAACGGTGGTCATAGATGTGTATAAAGCATTAATGAGAGTGCAGTCAGAAATAAAAATAAAACTGATGGTTCCTTGTCAGAGAAAAAAGTGTCATCTGTATTGTGAACAGTTGGACTTTTGTAAATCAGATTTCACCTACATATATTTATATACATTCTTTAATGCCAAAGAAAAGAAAATGCGTTGGCCTTATTCAAAAAGCATGTATAAAATGACAACTTTTCAGGAGATACAAAAAAAAATTATATTTCTTTTAAAAATCCATTTAATACTTCTTATTTTTTTGGCAATCATATAACTTAAGACATTTTAATGTTATAACAATTAGACATTAATAAATCATTTCTATCAGGTGATTATGTCATTTACGACATTTTTGCAACAAAATTCTACAGACAAAGTCATATACAACATTTTTGTAGCTACTTGTCTATATCGAAAAACTATGATTAATGTTAATTTCATGGAAAATTAAATAGAAAAATTGAAACCTTTTTGAAATACTTATCTAGTAATGGTGATTGTTAACAGGAATGCTACAAATTTGTGAAGATTAATTATAGAATTTAACAAAAATATTAATATCCACCACAACTAAACAATAACCTTAAGTCTGACGCAATGTTCATCATGACTGAAATTTAAACTGTATTAAAAAAATCTTGACAAAATTTAACATGATAACATCTAACTTGTAACACTACCATTATACACATCTGTCAAGTTGAATATGTTTATCATTAGTATAATGTCTAATGTGACTAGTTTTCAAGCCAATAAAATACATAGCCTTCTAAAAAGTACACAACTACTTGTATGTTTTTATTATATATTATAAATGAAATATTGATGAAATAAAGGTGTATTTTCATTTTCTGTATTTTCACTGTAAACATTTATTATGCCCCCCCAGTGGAGATGCATTTAGTTGCCGCCTTGTCCATCCTTCCATCCTTCTGTCCATCCGTCCATCCCGAAATTTTGTCCGGACAATTTCTCAACACCCACTGGATTGAATTTACTTAAACTTCACAGGAAGCTTCACTGCCAAGAGGAGCTGTGTGTATTTGCAGCCTGTTCCAGTTCAATGGTTTTTCACAAAGTTATGCCCCTTTAATGCCCTTCACCTGACATTTTTGTTCTGACGATATCTCAGCAACCACTGACTGGAATTCATCAAAGCTTCATTACAAAGAGAAGGTGTGCATAGTACAGGCATGTTTCGGTTCAATAATCTTTCACAAAGTTATGCCCCTTTGATGCTTTTGAGATCAACTTTTTTCAACGACTTTAACATTGATCATATTTTTTCATTCCTTAATGGATTGTCTTCATACTTGGACACAACAACCCTTTGGAGAAGATCTTTAAGTAGGCCAGACTAAACTTAACCTTGACTCATAAATGACCTTCACCATCAAGGTCAAAATACTGAATTTTGCTAAAATTGGCCATAATTTTATTATTAATAGGTGGATTGTCTTCATACTTGGACACAACAACCCTTTGGATAAGACCTTCAAGCAGACCAGACTTAACTTGACCTTGACTCATAAATGACCTTCAACTTCAAGGTCAAAATATTGAATTTTGCTAAAATTGTCCATAACTATATTATTAGAAAGTAGATTGTCTTCATGCTTGGACACAACAACCCTTTGGACAAGACCTTCAACTAGACCAGACTTAACTTGACCTTGAATCATAAATGACCTATACCTTTAAGGTCAAATATTGAATTTTGCTAAAATTGTCCATAACTATATTATTAGAAAGTGGATTGTCTTCATGCTTGGACACAACAACCATTTGGACAAGACCTTCAAGTAGACCAGACTTAACTTGACCTTGAATCAGAAATGACCTTCACCTTCAAGGTCAAAATAATGAATTTTAAAATATTGGACATAACTTTATTATAAATAAGTGGATTGCCTTCATGCTTGGACACAACAACCCTTTGGACAAGATCTTCAAGTAGACCAGACTTAACTTGACCATGACTAATTAATGACTTTCAACTTCAAGGTCAAATTATTGAACTTTGTAAAATTGGCCATAACTTTATTAGTAAGTGGATTGTCTTCATGCTTGGACAAAACAACCCTTTGGACAAGACCTTCAAGTAGACCAGACTAAACTTGACCTTGTGTCATACATGACCTTCACCTTCAAGGTCAAATTATTGAATGCTGCTACAATTTGCTATAACTTTGTTGTTTAAGGTTGGACTGATTTATACTTGGCCAAAACAACACTTATGACAAAGCCAACATGTTGAGTAACTCAAATCTGACCATGACCTAAAAATGGCCTTGACCATCAAGGTCAGATGATTGAATTTTACTTTGTCTTTACTTTCTCGTTTATTTATGGATTTTATTCATATTTGGACAAAACAACACTTATATTGAATTTTACTTTGTCTTTACTTTAATTGTCTTTATTTATGGATTTTATTCATATTTGGACAAAACAACACTTATCACAAATCCAACATGATTACTTCAGTTTTGACCTTGACCTTTAAATGACCTTGATCAAGGTCAAATTATTGAATTTTTTTAAAACTGGCCATACCTTTGTTATTTATAGTTTGATTTGAACCATGGACAAAACAACTCTTATGACAAAGCAGTTATGATTAATTATTCAAGTTTGACCTTAACCTTAAAATGACCATGACCGTCTAGGTCAAATGAATAAATTTTTCTTAAATAGTTATTACTTTGTTGTTTATGGTTGGATTTGATTCATTATTGGACAAAACAACAATTATGACAAAACGGACATGTTGAATAACACAGGTATGAACATAATCTAAAAATGACATTGACCATCAAGGTAAGATGGTTGATTTTTGCTTAAATTGTCATGACTTTCTTATTTATTTATGGATCTTATTCATACTGGGACAAAACAATACTTATTACATACATCCAACTACTTTTTATTCTTTCAAGTTTGACCTTGACATTTAAATGACCTTGACAGTCAAGGTATAATTATTGAATTTTGTTAAAACTGGCCATAACTTTATTTGTGGTTGGATTTTAATCATACTTGGACAAAACAACACTTATGACAAAGCCAACATGTTTAATTATTCAAATGTGACCTTTACCTTTAAATGACCATGACTGTCAAGGTCAAATTATTGAATTTTGCTCAAATTATCATAACTTTTTTTATTATGCTCACCAACGGGGATACATATAGTCGCCGCCTTTTCCCTCCATCTGTCCATCCTTCCTTTAGTGATTTTTCACAAAGTTATGCCCCTTTGATGCTTTTTAGCTGTTTTTTGTCTGGAGAATTTCTCAGCAGCTATTAACTGCAATTCACTGAAACACAATAAGAAGCTTCTCTACCAAGAGGAGGTGTGCATTTTACCGGCATGTTCCAGTTCAGTGATTTTTTACAGTTATACCCCTTTGATGTTTTTAGCCGTAATTTTTATCAGGACTTTTTACAGTAACATTGGCAAAACCAATGAATCATATAGTGATAACTTCTTTTTAACATCCATGTCAGCACAATCGAACAGAGTCAACAAATTGAAATAAGCTCTTGGGGCTGGTTCTTATATTGTTTTGACAGACACTTTGAATGTTCCTGTACCAGTTAGTCGATTAATGACCAAATATCAAAATTTGAGCTTGTCACAAATTTTTTTGAGCAGTTGTGGATGAAACACTATCATCAGCAAATAATATATTTTGAAAGTAATTCCTTTTCGTAAGAACATGAAACTCAAAATTACTGACAATATCATTAGCAAATAAGATAAACAGGATTGGCTATAATGGCTCAACTTGTTTCAAACCAATCGCT